>OU342953.1:7592172-8857535 GCA_910592335.1 Adalia bipunctata
TGACACGAATTTCGAAACATGTTTTCCTACATTTTCAGGGACGGGACACCTTAATGTCGCGAAAAAACTTATTTTGGACTCAACAGTCTATAAAAAGAACAGATTTCCAGACGTTAACATCGATTGTAAGCACCATGTCTGACGCTTCTAGTCGATCCAATGAGTTCGAAGTATGGATAAATAAATCAAAAGAATCTGAGAAAAAAATGATGTATTATATCTAAAAACATGGGTCATTGAAAGCACTGACGTAATGTCAGGAACTTTAGTGCGCTCTCATCCACGATGCAAGTAGATTCGCATTTGTCAATTTCCTAGCCATATCTTCGGAACCGTTATTTCGAATGAACTGAATTTTGGTTAAGTATTCTGGTAATGGTGCATTTTCATCAATCAACATTAATTCTGAATTATTTTTCTGGTAAAAACCCTACAGACACTTAAATCAACGAAAAAATACTGTAAGACCTGTTCAAAACGATTCTGATAATAAAAGTATTCCTGAGTTATTTTCGAGTTAGTCCCCATTTTATCCTACAAGAAAAGTTGAAAAATTCGTCAATTTTATTGATATTTTGATAGAGGAGAAGGTGGTATTATGGAACCCCAGTTTGTTTTCATTTTATAATCCGAAGTGATTTATGTTTATCTTCTTGTTTTTTGTATTAATAGGCCCTATATATATTCAGTTTGTGGTTATTTGAACGAATTTAGAATACTAGCAATATTTAACAAGATACACTTAATTATTTCGAAAAGCTCAAAATTGGACTCCCAAGAAAGTAGGCTGGTAATTTGGACCCTTTGAAAAAATGAGAACTTATATTCAAAGAAATGCATTTTTGGGTCCATAAACAAAAAATATCAATCTTACTTATGATAATTATATTTTATAATTCATAATATAAGATTATGAACGACAGAAGTCACACGTATATGCAATGCATCCTTGACACACCAATCGGAAAAATCGTTGTGTGCCCATAAATCGCACATCAGATACTGAATCCACAGAAATTGAAGTCTCCAATTCTATTTTGTGAGGAGAGCTGGTTATTACAGCAGATGAAGCTTTCCGTCCTCTGTTCGACATTTTTTTCTTAGGTTGTGGTACTATCACCTTTGGGGTTCCATATTATCAAAAACACATGTTGAAGTACATCGCTTGGCAAACTTTATGGAACCTCGTAGAATGCATTATCACCTACTAGGTTTCAACAGAAAAGCCCTATTTTAGCCTGGCAGAATACTAAAATATATAAAACTCAGATTTAAATCTTTTTTATGTTGACACGAATTCACGGCATCAAAGTTTCGTTTAACCCATTCACACATAACCCCTCACAGTTGGATTTCTGCTGCGTACTATACGCTGCAGTTTTCCACACAAGTTGTTCCATAAGTGACAAAGGATATTCAACTTTTTGAACGGTAGATATCACGGCCAGTTCAGAATTAACCAAGGGTTCCATATTAGCAGCAGGGTTCCATAATACATACTACCTTCTCCTCTATATTTTGAATGCCATCAAACTCCATTACACAATGTTGCCACTATTTTGCATGCATTGATGCTGATATATCCATTCATTATTTCATATTACAATCAAATCCTTCGTTATTAATAAAAATATACTCTTGATTTAATCGATTCTTGCATCTTCAGTGAATTGGCCATTCCAACTTGTTCTTTGACATGTGTTGATATTTATTCCATATCCATACTACACATTAGTTCGGAACTGACATAATAAACGGACTCTCTTTTCTAAATAAGGTCATCTGAAAACCTACCGAATACGGTTACGGCATGGCATTTGACTGCAATAAAAAATTTACAAGTCAAAGTCTTGCATTTTTTTGGTTTATTTTCCCTTTATGTAATTTGACTAAGTGCTTTTTTATTCTGAAGTTAAATTGGTTAGAAATAAAGGTGCTCGTTGTTGTGTTCAATGTCTGTAACTGGCAAAATTTGAAATCATCCTGTATATATAGCACAAGAACTTTGACAGCTATGCCAATCTACTTGTGGTATCTTCGGTTTCATCGAAAAGTAGTTGTACTGTGTCGTGAAAACCGCATCACTCATAACCGAAAATTAAATTTGAAAACGTACGAATTTGGGAGAACTGTACATGAATATGTATTAATATACCGATAAAGAATAGGTATATTAGTCAGTAATTTCACGTACCTATTCACCTATTTTCATAATAAGTGCTGTAAGATAGCGATACCGAAACTACTGTAGAAGCCACCAAAGTCCAAAACAAGCACAGCGGGTAAGTATTTTCAAAAAGGAATATGTCGAAGCAACAATAATGGTTTTGTGACAAATCGTGGTATCTGCGAATTTCTTGCGAATTTGTGTCATAGATATGTTGTGAATGTTGTGCTCATGTAGTTTTCGATAATTTAGTATCGAGTGCAGGGTAACCAAACGCTGAAAATTGGAAAAAAAAACTTCCACTTAGTTGTGCCAATTTGTGATGTAGGTAAGTATGTTTTGAATTTGGTGTACGTGTAGATTTCGAGATGATTAGAGGTGAATCTACTTACAAGATGGATGAACGAGAACTCAGAAGCTCCTAACTTTACGTTAGTACTTCATGTTTTCATTGATATCCCTAGGTTTTGAAACCACATCAGTGTGAGGTTGTTCAGTCCACTCGTTTTAGTAAATTTTGACGAAAAATGTTAATCACTTCACGAAAGTAGAGCGAACCGTCCATGATAAATTTCATTATATACCCTTTTATTTTATTCCTGTTCTTTTGAGTCAGAGTACAACAATATTTTATTTTTCCCCGGCATGACAAAAGATAAATACAAATAATACAATAAGAGGGTATTATTGAATTATTTTTGGTAGTTTTGTTGTGAAATGATACACAATTTGCGTCAATATTTACTAAAACGAGAAGACGACTACACTATTCATGTAATTTGGTATACAGGGTGTTTCACCGTAATCTGGCATCTAGCCGTATTGATGACACCGGGAAAGTCATTTTGCCTAATGAAAAATATCCCGTTTTCGAAGCACAACTTTGAGCAATTATAGTCTTATACCTAACTGTGGTAAGTTATGCGTGACATTTGAAATAACGGTTTTTGGTCACGTCTCAGTATTTTTAGGGCTCAATTCAATTACGTTATAGAATTCTGAAAAAAAAAATTCAAAATGGCGGAGAACCTGCAAAGTTCGTATCCGATTTTTTTAGATTTCACGTGAAAAAATGTTTTCAAAATTCGAACGAATCTTTCGTGGTTGAAATATCTTATTGATAACTGATGTGAAAACAGAATGAAAAAATATCCATTGATTTTCTTTTTGTAGCCTTCCAAAGATTAAGTTCGGAGTACATACCTACATACTTTCATAATATTCATTCAAAAAACTGGAGGCATTACGAAGGCTAAAATTATGCTAATGGACTGCCAGAATAGCCAGGATAGAAATATGAATTTAAAAAACAAAAAAATATTAAAAATACTTGACAATCGGAAATTCCAAATTTGCTGGGTTTCCGCCATTTCGAATTTATTTCCAGAATCCTACACCATGATTTAATTGAGCACTAAAAAATACTAAGATGTGACTAGAACCTTATTTCAGTGTCACGCATTAATTACCACATTTATCAAAATATTGCTCAAAGTTGACATTGAACACCCTGTATCCCTGTATATGTTATCAGGCAAAAATATGTAGGTATGTTTGTTCTGTTTATGATGAAACACCCTTCATACCCAAAGGTCTGTATTTTAAAGCAATACCAAATCTCAACTCGATTGTGAAGTATTTTACTCCAAACATTAACTTCGAAACCATAAGTCAATTTCACCAATTTAGGTGCATTTCGCATCCTAACGTATCCACACTGAAACTTCCAAAATTTCTTTTATTGCGAATGTTATCGAGTTCACAGAACTGAATTTAACTAGAACGTTATCGTTCAAGACTATTTTCGGCCCGGAATTTTAGAATTACGTATATTTTTGCAAAAGGATAACGCTTCTGTTCATAGGAATGAGCGCGCAAAAACTGCAGTATACAGGACGATCAGGGAGCTATATGCTTTAAATATCGTATTAAAGCTCTTTTGATACCAAATTGATGGTAGGTAAGTTTATTTGAATGCGATCGAATGATGCAGAGAACTGAAAATAATATCGTGTACAAAACGGCGAAGGGGATATTAATGTCAAGTTCACTCTTGTGAATAATGGCTCATAAAATAACTGTAAAATTGCAAACTGAAAAGTCTCGGTGATGCTGTTCACTTTTTTTGAAGTATTGGATGTAATATCTGAAATAACGCAAGTACATAGTTGATTTTATTTATGTTGACAGATTATGCACATAGGTACTACATGACGTTGAAATGGAAACAATAGCTGTTATGGCAAAACTAAAATTATTTTCTGAACATGATAGTTTTCAGGTTTACATTCGTATGAGCCCCAGTATAAGTGGGTATATGTAGGTTGATCTGACAAAAAAGATCTTTTTTTTTTGTTCTAGAAGAGGTGAATCTTACATCAGACACCCAGTCTTTCTGGGTAGTGTCGGATTCTTACCGACTAAACACCTCTCCTGCGGTTGGTTCCGGGCATAAGCCTATAAACCTTCCATCATCTTATCTGTTCTTTTCTCTTTCGCATTCTTTTATGCTGAGTGTTTGTGTACATCCTTCAATTGGATATCTCTTACTAAGTGTGGAGTTCTATATCTTCATTTTCGCAATTGGTCTCTAGGTCTTTTGCGGTAAATTCTAGCTGTTTTTTCATCTTCAGCGGGGTCATAGTCAACTAACCTTCTAAGGTCGTCATTTGGATGTTCACTAGCTCTTTCATAGGCTTTTGCAGCTTTTCGTTTGATGAATGTAGTATGGACTCCCATTTTATGTCTTTTTGTATCTGTTCCTGTTCATTCCTAACATTCCATATAATCGCCATTATTACCCCCACATTCAATGAATATAGGACACTTATCTTAGTGATGTATTCATTGTGAAAATCAATGATTGAAGTTCATGAGAAGAAGGCTTCATAAGTGAATATGACACTGCAATCGAAATGAGGATCCACTCCTAGTCTATTGAGATACCACTAGCAAAAATGAATTTCTGGATGTGCTAGGTTAATAGAGGAGAGAATAATTTCACTATTCAACTACTTCGGCTTGAAGTAACAAGAATGCATGTGGTCCTAAACTTCAAAATAAATTATCCGAAAACATCAAGAAACTGAATGACAAAAAATTTGATATAATGTGAAGAAATTTTTAGTTGAATACTGTTATTACTCCATAGGCGAATTTTTAAATTGTTTTCTTGCGTCCACAAGTTCGAAAAACGATTGTGAATTGTAAATTGAGTATTGATAACATCAAATCTCGCAACATACGCCAAACAACTCAATGGCTGATTGCTGATATATGTATACATATTGTGTAACAGCCAAATGGAATAAATTCGATAACGAATAAATGAGGGCGTGTTGGGAAAAACGCTCGGACACGTCGATTTGTAATTTCAAATACGCATATTTTTCAAGAAAATAATATTATATAGGGTGTTTCAAGTGACCGTGGCCAATACCAACTTTCTTATTTCAAATTCAACCCCCTGTCTATTATTTATTTTTTGGATTCTTCAGACAATTCTAGACAAAATTCATGCACAATGTCCTATACCTACCTTTAACTATTTCGGAAGTATTAAGTGTTTTCAGATTTATTGCAAAAATCGACGTTTTGAATAAAAATTATTTTATTTCACAAATTCGGCACATTACACTCAAAACCTTATAAGTTATACTGATTGTTTCTCAATTATCAAAAAAAAACAAAACAAAATGTCAATGTAGGAAATGTTCAAAATGCTCGCCGCGAACAGACAACGTGTTACTAAGGCTATGAGAATAAACAAATCTTTTTTTTTAATTTCTTCCCAGCAGTGGCGTATTCAAGGGGGGGCAGCCCCCCCCCCAACCATATAATCACAGGAAAGAAATTGCAAAAATATTCTGTGAAATAAAAGAGGTTCCCAAATCCCACGTTGACGTTGTAATATGATATGAGAAATACCTTACATTCGTGAAAAGTAGTTCTGCTTGAGAGTCTGAAGGCTTAGGATTGTATTGAAATTAAATTTTCCTCATATCGGAAATCTGCCCCCCCCCCAAACTGAAATCCTGGATACGCCACTGTGTCTCAATAATGGTTTTTGCTTACTTTCTTCATATCAAGAGGTAAATGGGAAATAAGTATTGAGTGTAATGTATCGAATTTGTGAAATAAAATCATTTTCATTTAAAATGTTAATTTTTGTAAAAAATCTGAAAACACTTAATATTTCCGAAAAAGTTGAAGATAGGTATAGGACATTGTACATGAATTATGTCTAGAATTTTCTGAAGAATCCGAAAAATAAATAATATACAGTAGGTTGCATTTGAAATAAGAAAGTTGGTTTTGGCCAAGGTCGCATGGAACACCCTATATAATTTTATTTTCTTGTAAATATGCGCGTTTGAAATTACAAATAGATTGTCTGAGCGTTTTTCCTAACACCCCCCCATTTATTCGTTATCGAATTTATTCCATTTGGCTGTTACACTCTGTATCTGAATTAGGTACCTCTGATTCTTCTTCGACTAGTTTTTCGCTAATATTCTATTTCTTTCCAAACTGCTTCTAATATGTAAAGGGTTTTCCAATAAGAGGTGTTATTCTGAATAGCCCGCTTTTTTGGTAGATGTCAGTCACTTTTGAAGCTGTCATTTTTTGACATTTGACAAGATGAAACTGCGCCACTAATGAAAATGGAACGTTACACTCTTCATCAACGCATTGAAATTATTAGAATTCACTATAGAAATGGTGAAAATTTGGCAGATACGGTTCGTAGTACACGAACATTTTCGGGTCTTCGTGAAGCACCTTGTCGAAACTCAATACAGAAATTGGTGGAAAAATGTGGGCTGTTGGGACGGGTTAGCGATGTTAACAATAAAACCTGTGCACGTCGCTGAAGAACAGAGAGGAATATTGCTGATGGATCGAAAAGTGTTGAAGTAAACCCATGTTTGTCCATTCCTTGTCGTTTTTTGGCATTACACATCATTACACAATATTTTGCATACAGATTTGGGTCTTGAGGCTCACTAAGTTCAGTTAACACAAGAACCCAAACCGGCCGATCATCAACAACGTCGTGTCTTCGCTGATTGGGTCCTTGAAATGCATGAAAATGATCCGGAATTCCATCGAAAAATCATCCTGAGTGAACAGACCCATTTCTACCTCGGTGGCTTCGTCAACAAGCAAAATCAACGTGGGTAACTACCCCCCCCCCCATGAGTATCCAAAACCTGAGAAAAAATTGGTTTGTGTACCTGATATAATGGTTTTCAAAGGTTATTACCCCCCCATGATCGTTATTACCCCTCCCATGAAAAAGAACTATATCCGCCCTTGATGTTATTTCCCATTATTAACGCCATACCTTCCTCTTTATAATGAAACTAGCTGGCCCGGCGAACTTTGTTTCGCCTAAATGATACCTATGGCTTGGTTAGATTTCTGAACTGTCAAATCGAGTTGATTCTAGATCAAGCTCCGATCACCGGTGATATGCTTTGTGAAACCCCCGATAAATTTGTATAAACTTACCATTGCTATTTTTTCAAGCAGGAGATAAATTAGGCATAATGAAAATTCTGTCAAATGTCATCTGTCAAATGCCATCTGTCAAATGTCAAACGTCATCTGTCAAATGTCATCTGTCAACCGTCATCTGTCAACTGTCATCTTTTCCATGGATATGAGCTGTCACACAAAACAGAAATACAAAAATAATATGTCAATTACTAATTATGGGCAATTTTTATTTCAGTTATTTCCGCAAAAATATTTATTACCCAAACATAAATCGAAAACATTTCAGAAATATAGAGAAAAGATGAAAATGGACAACTCACGATTGATGCTGATCGTCACAATGCGATTTACTTTACATTCCGGTAAAAATTCACTGTTCCACCAACTTGAGATCTTTACCCGCTTTTGATCTGATAATAGCCTTCCATGTTATTATAAGTTCTATGCAAATCACACAATAATTGTATACATCGCCATTCATACTCTGGTCTATACCATTTCTGAATTTCCTACCCTTCAAGAAAATGAAATGCACCGTTGCCAGACTACTTCATGGCTTATAACTTCACAACGTTCTATTTTATTATTGCATTTCTATTGAATACCGTGAAACTTCGTTCTACTACTATTAATCCCCATGGAATATTCCTATACCGTTGGTAAGACCTACTGCACTTTCAACTATTCACTTGACATGCGATTCTGTGGAAGAAAAACTAACCTCCTTTGTCCAAATGTCAAAACCTATATAAATACTCTATGATTGCTCGATTGGTGGTAGGAAAAATGAAGGTTTTTTTTTTCTGTAGGATTTTTTTAGGATATTTTGTTATATTATAAACCTTGCCCTAACAATAATAAACACAACAAAAGAAGAATTGTCCAATTTGGTGCGATCGTTTGAACAATATGGCATTTCGAAGTTTTGAACCAACCATAGATCCTCTTTTATTAATATAGATAGCGAGTCCATTTCTCTCGTTCTATTTTATTATGGCATTTCTATTGAATACCGTGGAACTTCGTTCTACCACTATTAATCCCCTTCAAATATTCTTGTACCGTTGTTAGGTATTCTGTGGTAAGACCTACTGCACTTTTAACTATTCACTTGACATGCGATTCTGTGAAAGAAAAACTAACCTCCTTTGTCCAAATGTCAAAACCTACATAAGTTCTCTATGATTGCTCGAGAAAAAGGAAGGCTTTTTTTCTTTTCTGTAGGATTTTTTTGGGAATATGTTGTTATATAAACCTTGCCCTAACAATAATAAACACAACAAAAAAAGAATTGTCCAATTTGGTGCGATCGTTTGAACAATATGGCATTTCGAAGTTTTGAACCAACCATAGATCGCCTTTTATTAATATATAGATATAGATAGAAAACAGACATCCGATCATTTAAATAAAAAATGGCCTTTTTCTCTGAATACCAAAGTAACACCTCTTATTCGAAAACCCTTATGATAATACAGGGTCTTTCACGAGGAACCTCACCCATATTTATACGGGAAACTACTGAACGTATTTTCATGAAATTCAGCACTTATAAGTATTTCACGATGCTGATGAAATCTAAAATATTTTCAAGGCATGAGCATTGAGCACCTCCGATTTTTCCGGAAATGACGTCAACTTCCGTTTTTCAAATTAGAACACCATTTTTTTATTGCAGAAATAGATTCCTTAGAAAATTTCGAGTTATTTTGACGTGACATTTTTCAGTTTTGGTTGGAAAATTCTTTCTGAGCGGGAAAATTCGAAAAAAAATCGAAAATAGAGCTCCGCTGAAACAAGAATAATTTCGAGGTTTTTGGATGGAAAATTTTCATTTTTGGGATTTTTCAAGATGTAAGATTGATGTATCCACTTTAAAAATCGAAATCGCGATTCATGATACAGGGGGTGAAAAAATCGCTTTCAAAGTTAGGGATGACAAAATCGTGAAAAATCAATTTTTTCAAATTAGAACCCCGTTTTTTATGGCAGATATTGAATCTACGTTAAAAAATAATGTGAGTGTATGCATCACACCCTTGCCCTAAAGTGGATATTAACTCAGAAAATATCAAAATCAAAATAACTTGAAATTTTCTAAGGAATCTATTTCTGCAATAAAAAAATGGTGTTCTAATTTGAAAAACGTCATTTCCGGAAAAACCGGTGGTGCTCATGCCTTGAAAATATTTCAGATTTCATCAGCATCGTGAAATACAATACTTATAATGCTGAATTTCATGAAAATACGTTCAGTAGTTTCCCGTATAAATATGGGTGAGGTTCCTCGTGAAAGATCTGTATATGGAGTTATGGATCAACATTGAAGCGAGATGAATTCTGCAACTTACACAACCTGCATAGCTGGCAAACTTCGAACCTTCAGGTCAACATAAATTATTCGACTGGAGTTTTGAATGGTAAGATTTATTGCGCTGTCGAATTCAACTGGGGAGATTTTCTTCAATATGAATTGCCAACTTTGGAAGAGGTCCTGAAGAAGTGAGAGAATCTCATTGGTTTCAAAACGATGGGTGTCCAGCGCCCTATGCAGTGTTTTTACTGGGGTTGTCAATCAGAAATCTGAGTGATTTCATTTATTTGAGAGCATGTTACACAGAAACGCAACGTTGTGTAGTTGAAATCATTATTTCGAAAGTCTGATTAATCTGAAGTAAATGGGTCCTGGTTCATATTTTCATTCTTAACTCCCAAGGATATTCTCAACATATGTAAACAAAATATCAGATTGATTCCACGTTTTCGTCTGAATTCTCGGAAATTACAGATCATGTCCGGTATTTATAGGTAATAGCGAATTTCGCCATAGAAATCCTACACGATACGGAGATACCGTAATGTAGAATTATTTTTATATCGCCGGTGCTACAGACGCACACAATGCCGTAATGATTTTATCGTACCAACCTTTTTTTTTCGAACGGTACCCGATGGTAACGAGTAGTCGCTCTATCGGAGCAAAACGGGAAGATGCGGTTGTTTTTCCTATCTCTTATGGCTCCGTTATTGTGGCGAATGGGCTTTTTATTGTTGAATGTTTATGTTTCTATTCTCAGTCTCCTTTATGGCAATTCATTGTGTTCGAACAGTAATGGTTCAATAACTTCAATGAAATATACCTACAATTGTCTAATTTTCAAATGACCTTTTTGTAATTATGAACAAACTCACTTTGATGATGAGTGTATATTGAATGATAATTTCGTATTACCTCAATCCTTTTATGATTTGAGATGAAAATAGAGTGTAAATTTCATCCTCGGAATCAGAAGTCTGGTGAATGGTATATATGTGAAACCTTTTTTCATGACATGCATAGTTGCTTTACAGTCTACATGAAATTAGAATTTAAGCAGGTCGATTATGGATAACCTAGAGGATTCCATTAGAAGGAGGTGCTACTTGTGATATTTATGTACACAGGATGGGAAATATGATATAGTCCAGCTCGATATTACCGTCTGGGACGTATAGCATGAAGGACTAGCATATAAAATGTTATTCGCAGGGCAGGTTATTCGCCCAAGCTATGCAGAATAATGAGAGATTATATGATGGATAGAAACTTCTTTGTGGAAATAGATGATGTTCATTATATTCTCAAATATTTAGAAGCAGGAGTTCCTCAAGGATCCATACTAGGACCGCTATTCTATAACATTGCTCTAAACACAGGCAAAGCCTTCAAAAGAAAAAATGGAAGATGGAATCGAAGATATACAAAGAAGATAATGGAATGAAATGTTAGAATGAAACTAAATACCTAGGAGTAATATTAGACAAAGGACTAACGTTGAAACAGCACATTAAGTATAAGCAGTGAATAAAACAATGAACAGGCTATACCCGATTATAGGCAGAAGCCAAATGCATAGATACAAGAAGTTGAGGATCTTAAAAGCAGTCTACAGACCGCAGCTCACATATGGAGCATAATGGGGCTGTACAGTGAGAACCCATATAAAGAGGATACAGAGAACTAGAGAACACTGAAAACAAACTATTGAGATGGCAATAGACGCCCTCTGGTTTGTGAGGAATGAAGAAAGCCTTCGAAAGAGCTAGTGAACATCCAAATGACGACCTTAGAAGGTAGGTTGATTATGAGTTATGACCCCATTAAGACCCAGAGACCAATTGCGAAAATGAGAAATAGAACTCCACACATAAATAGAGAGGATCCTATTGAAGGATAATCACAAAAATTCAGCAAAAACAACGCGATGAAGGAAAAAAAGAGGATCTGGAAGGTTTATAGGCTTATGCCCGGAACCAACTGCAGGAGCAAGGCCGTAGCCAGGGGGGGGTCCGATGGGGTACGGATAACCCCCCCCCCCCCCCCCCCCGAAATTTTTTCTAGAGCTTACTTCAACGGACACCCCCCAATCCTCCGAAATTTTTTTCTAGCTACGGCCTCGGAGACGGACCCCACTCGAAATTTTTTTCTAGCTACGGCCTTGTGCAGGAGAGGTGTTTAGTCGGTAAAAATCCGACACTACCCAGAAAGACTGGGTGTCTGATTTAAGATTCACCTCCTCTTCAACAGAAAAAAAATTCCGTCTGGGTCTGGGCAGGAATTTAAGGAAATAGCATCGTGGATACCTCCAACACCTCATCCATCCACGCATTGTTGAAAATCATATTCGAATATAGAAAACGTACTTTCCAACAAGATGGTGTTCCGCCACAATTTGCAGTACTGGCACCGTAGGGCGGTGTTACTTTGTCTAGATTTTGATCAATTTCGAAAATTGTGCTTTAAGTTTCGAAGAGTTATGCACTATGTTTTCTGTCTAGCATTAACTTTCATGTGTAGGTATATCGCTGATAGTTTTGTATGCACATTACTCATTTTGGGTACTAAAATAGTTTGAATTTCATTATCGTTCAAAATAACCTTCAATTGCGTGATTTCATTGTTGATAAAATAATTGATGAATGGTATGTTGAAGGGTATAGTCCTTTCTTAGCCTCAGAAGTAGGAACACGAATTTTATCATACATACTATCTCTCGTTGTTGCCAATCAAACACAGAAATAGTAGATACTATTTATCATATTGAACTATAAAAATGACTATTTCCCTCGTCTTAATTTCCACCAATCAGAAACGCGCAATTTTGAATTACAAATGGTTTCTAGATGGAAAAACTGTATGGCAGCAGCTGTCAGCAGTTTTTTCGGGTTTACCCACGGCAAAACATGACAGTTGTTGTCAACGAAAATTAATAATATATATACATAGATGCATCCAGAATAATCTGTTATTCAAGAAATAGTCTTGTCAAATAGCATTCGTGCATCTAATTTTTCCTGTGAAAAAAATCGAAAAAACACGTTACTAAGTAATATTTTAACAAAAAGCATTCGTGCAGGTGCAAAAATCCTCGTCTTCGACTCGGATTTTTGTTGTCACCTGCACTCATGCTTCTTGTTAAAATATTACTTAGTAACGTGTTTTTTCGATTTTTTTCGGAAAAATTGGATGCACTTATGATATTACTTATGAAGATGATATTATTACAAATTTAAAACTAAACAGCCATCCATATAGCATATAACTTACATTATGGTACTTTAGGGTTTTCTCATGCAACCATAACTATAAAATATCAGCATCAGATTTTGGATCACGGAGAACTTATTTGACAGGTGTCCTTGTGTTTTTGAATGCGAATCTAACTAAAAGGTGGATCTAGTTACAATAGATAAAATTCATTTCTATTCAGAGGAATTTTGAATTCCGGAAAAAGTTTTCACTTTCGAGCGGGAGTCGAACCACGCATCTTCGGATTTCCGGCTCCCGCTCGCGTGAGAACTTTTTCCGGAATTCAAAATTAGTCTGAATACCGTGATTTTCTCTTATATTTTTCACAGACGTTAATCTCCAATTTATATCTAGTTACAATGTTGATGCACGAGCCTTCAAAAGCTCCTGACTTCACGTCAATGCTTTAGGTAACCTATTTTTGTTGATGGATCTTGAAAATCGTCATCTATAAAGAATATCCCCAAAACGAGAGGGACATGTCATTTATTGATGTTAAGTCATACCATTGTTTTAAGGTTTAAACAATGTTTAGATCTGAACAATTTTCGTACATTCTAGAAATAGATCACTTTACATTTAAAAATAGGTAATTTTATTTACTTCGACTATTGAAAACATCAATTCAAACAGAATCACATCAAATTCTCACCTCCTGAAAATACAATGTAAACCTTATTCATTATTCACTTCAGACCAACGATGATGCTTTGTATTGGTACAAAGTCTAAAGTTGTGTAGATAACTATTGACTTAATTATTGACGAAGGCTCTCATGGCTATAAGCCCAAAAACAACATGAACACAGAAGAGGAGACTCCCATTGTTCATAGTGCGTGGTTACCTGCGATCTGCAATGCTAAAAATAAACCAGTCTGAAGTGGTAATGAAAATTTTCAACCAAGAGCACAGATTGAATCGAATTGGACACATTTGAATATTGTTTCCTATTCATGAACCAGATTTACAAAAACTGATGTCGGTGTCTCATCGTTTTAGAGGGTTGTTGAATTAGCATTTTTCAAAAGTGGCTGTAACTTTTTTCCTGTGAAAACATTTCTGTGGCACTTTTTTATATAGAAAATGCTTATGAATATTCACTTATAGAACAAAATTTTATTTCAAATTGTATTCTGACACTGGAGATTTTTGTATATTTCAGTAGGGTTTGAGGTTTTCATTCCAAAAATATACAATATTCGATAGTTTGCTTTAAATATTCCCTATCTAAATCAGAGTTTTAAATTAACCCTTAACTTCAAAAAAACATTCCGATTATGTTCTTCATCACTTCGATTATAATATCAGGTGTTTTTTTGTGTCATGGAACTTCAAATTGAAATAAAACACATTTAATTAAGATTGAAGCCAATTTCTTTTTATTCGAAACATAACTTTATGACATTTATATATATTTCAGCAATAAGACACGAGTTATTATGGCTTTCAAAGCGTCTATTGTTTCTTGTTTGTCAGCAATCAGCATAAACCAATGACTTGACATAACCCCAAAGAAAATAATTCATTGTAGTTATGTCGCATGATCTGGATGACTGGATAAACCATAAATTTCATGAAGTATGGCGGATAGAACACTGATTTGGAAAATGAAATTCACCAATTTGTAAACGTTGTTGCGGCGTGTCTTTCCATGGCTTCTACCTTCTGTCAAATCACAGTAATCCCTATCGAAAATTCTATCACTCTTAAAAAAAACATCCGATGCTAGAGGAAATTTGTAATCACCAATTTTCAAAGATGATTTCAATTTTCAAGATAATACCAAGTATGGCATATTTTAGATATTGAAATTTTAAGTTTTACTGAAATATGTATTAAGGATGTCCCGTTTGAAGTAAGAAAGCACCTTGTGTGTGATTCCACGCCAGCACAATATTCTTTTTTATATTTAGAGTATGGTGCAAATGAAAGGAATAAATTCGTTATTTTGTAAGCCGGCGACTTTAAGAAAAAATCCTGAAACCCGTCGATTTTTATTTTAAAACGAGCTATTAGTAAGGAGACCTTTCTATTTTTGACGTCATCTATGCGAGCGTGATGACGTCATCGCTAAAATTTTTAAATGGAAATGTGGGTGTTGTGATACATTATTTGAAAGTTCTTTTGAATACCTATTCCGCCATATCAATATGTACAGTAATTGATTTTTGTATTTGTTTGAAAAATTAATAAAATTTTATTATTACAATAAATATTTAAGATGTATTATTCATTGAATACAACGAAACCTGAATTAAGTGCTCAAATTGTTTACCTTCAGCTAAAATACAATGGGAAATTTATTTTTGTGTGTCAATAAATACATCATACCAATACATTTTATTAGGAAATCTGTTCAATGATATTTGTGACAATACGCAAATCAATTACTGTACATATATTGGTAAGGCTGAATAGGTATTTGAAACACCTTTCAAATAATGCATTACAACATCCACCTCTCCATTTAGGAATTTTATCGATTACGTCATCACGCTCGCATAGATGACGTCAAAAATAAAAAGGTATCCTTAAGGATAGCCCGTTTCGAAACAAAAATCGTTGGGTTTCAGGATTTTTCCTCGAAGTGGCCGGTTTACGAAATATCGAATTTATTCCTTTCATTTGCACCATACTACTGTATATGCTCCTTTCCCCGTGAAAATTAATTTCCAGCCTCCAGATAACGACATAAGTTATCTAGCAGGGCGTATCTACAACTTATTTCTTACCGATATATGATTCATTATTTATTGAATTCGGAGCATTCAGATACCTTTGTCTGCATTTAAATGTTTTATTTTAGTTTCAGCCAAAAAGTCTATACCTACTAGCTTATTTCGTTTCATTTGAGTTCGGTGGAATGCAGGGAATAAAACAATAATTATTTGAATGATTTTGCTGAAATTCAGATATGGATTAAAAATGTCACCAAGAATTTATTGTCGACCTCGAAGGTGGGGGGGCCTATGGCCCTCATACCACCCTCGAATCCGCCTGTAATTCACATAATCTTCTACTGTGAAGTGATTTATTTCGCGTTTTTATTAATAAGTCACTGAACTAAGACACTAATTCTAAATGGCAATTTCTTTTGAGATCTGCGAAAATATACAGTTGTCCGATTTAAATCAGAAAAGTGGAGAGTAAAACCGATAAAACCGGAAGTCCAGATGGTAACAAAAACGATTCATCGTCGTACTTTCCAGAAAAGTTTCCCAACGATCGTCTTTTCCGATTCATGTAGTTGGTTCCAAGATTTATACCGAGCCTGTATATGTTGAATTTAAATGTAATTTTATGTACCTAAGTGGGCTTTCAAATTCTGATGCAGTCAACAGCACGTTCGGTATTGAACCCAAAACGGCAAGAATACCTACGTGGTAACTAGTACTGCACGTTGCTATTCTCTTTCAAATCTTGTCAACATTTCCCACGCCATCACAATCATCGAGGATCGAGCATCCATCAAACTCGCGCCCAGCTCTTCTTCTGCGCCCTTCGCCCGATGAGATGGAATAGCAATCCCATTTCCGGGACCAGTTGAACGCGCGCCACAACCGAAAAAGTACCGCAAATTGCGGGGTACCAGAGGTTCGAACCACACATATCACCGCGGTACCAGCTAGTAGCCAACGCTCTGGCGTGTTATCAGTGTTTCCGCGTATTCAGCTGTTGGCGCCGTTCTTTTTGACGGCTCGCTTCCAGTAATAGCGATTATTTCTTCGGCAAATAAGCGAGTTTGTTTTGGTAATTGGTTGTTTGGTTTTGAAGTTAGAGAGAGTTGAAACTGACGTGATGAATAGTGTGATTTTGAGTGCTAAGGATTTTATTAAATCGCGGAATGTCAGGAAAGAGAAGAAGAAGAATAAGAAAGACATGAAGGAGGAGAAGAAGAATAAGAAGGCTAAGACGAGGTGGAGGAATAGTAAGTCGGGACTGAATTTTATTGTTCCCTACCGTTTCCCAATGTTTTCAATGACAAATGCCTATTCATATTTTCTATGATGTATTCGTGACACGAAAAATCTATTTTCCTTAGGCTCGTTTCCACAATTTACTTCATGTAGATGAAAAAGAAACTTCTGTTCGAAAATAATGAAAATAAATTGAAAAATCACCTATGCCATTGCTTTTCTCGTTTCAAACGCATTGTTGAAAAAACTTCCTCTGCTAATACTGATATAGGAGCGGGTAGTAGATCATTAGATCAATCTGTTTGTTGAATGATCTATGATCTATTCCTTGTTGCCTTTTCATTACACATGACATGATGATCAATTTTTTTCTTCCAAAACAATGATGTAAATGTAGGTACTGCTCTCTTCCATAAGAATATAAATATGACCACTGTCGAAGTCGAACCCAAAGAAGCAGATTATGCAATTCAACTACTCTTGTCCCTGAAATACAGGGCGAAAATGAAAATGTTCACTCTCAAAGATGTAATTATTTCTCAGGCCCTGTATGAGACAGGAAAAAAGATGAAAACTGTTTATAATAGATTTCTTTAAATAAAAGTCAGTGGCGTATTCGAACTTTTTTTAGAGCACTGTTTTCAAGATTAGGCACAAACTTGGTATTTCTTAAATGGAACAATCTGTAGGTATATTTCTACGTCAAATTTTTGCAATTTTTGTTCTGAATACATTGATGTATCACAACCTAATTTTCGATAAATTTTAGTTTCAAAAATCAGGAAAATCCATATTTATGTTTGTTTTTTAATAGTAGTCCATGAATTCTTTTACACCTGCATACAATAAATCCTTTTTTGAATCGCCATGTGATTCAAACCTTTCTATTCAATTATAATTCAAACATAAACTCAAAATATCACTCTTCAACATAAACTCAAACATGTTGTGAACACAAAAATATATCGGTGCAGATTCAACATCAAAAACTGTTATTACAAAAATCAAATTAGAAAATTGATTACAAAATCAAAAATGAACATATAAATCTAATAAAATCGTCCATTTTGTGTTATACATAAGCCACACAGTTTCAATTCGCCTTAAGGCATTCACAATTTTTAAGGCTAGCCTTTGTGATTTTTTTGAATGCTCCTTCCGTTGGGAGTTCATCTATATTATAATGTCGATATGCTTACCTTTCATTCTTACATAATATCATACTTTGGAAAATTTTGAAGTTTCATGTTTTCACCGTCAGCCATCTTTATTGACTCTGTTTGTGACTGAGTTTCTATGCATGAATGCAATAAACAAAACATTTTTTTTTGCATGTTCAACTTTTATGCATGTGTGAAAGGATTCATGCCCTAGTATTAAAAAAACAAACATAAATTTGGATTTTTCTGATTTTTTAAGCTAAAATTCATTGAAGATTAGTTTGTGAGACATCAATGCGTTCAGGAAAAAAAAATTGCAATAATTTGACGTTGAAATATACAGGGTGTTTCATGTAAAAAATATCAAGTTTGTGCCCAATCTCGAAAACAGTGCTCTAAAAAAAATTATATACGCCACTGACTTTTGGGTGAAAATATCTATTATAAGCAGTTTTCATCTTTTTTCCTACCTCATACAGGGCCTAGGAAATAATGAAATCTTCAAAAGTCAACATTTTCGTTTCCGCCCTGTATTTCAGAAACAAGAGTAGTCGGAATATTTCTGTTTGGGGCTCTAAAAGTTTTACAAAAAAGTGCCAACTTTATATTAATTTATCGAATATCAGTCGAATATCATCACAATGATCATGAAAAATTGTCGAGTAATTGTCGAAGTTCAAATAAAGTGAAAAACACACAAAAAATTCAATCTTTATAATAACAATTTCCACTCCATTTTCCCGCAATTTTGCTATATTTCTGGAATTATCGCACTTTTGGCAACAGCGCATTCGTTTTGGACTTTTTTCTATTACATTAATAATTGTCGAATACTTTTCTCGAATTTGTCGTGAAGGAAAAAAATTGTCGCGTCTTTAGTTTTTTTCTCTACTTTATATCAAGTTAGCATAAATACTCTCTCAATATAAATCGAAAATCATCACAATGGTTATGATTTGTTACGAATTATTATAGAAGTCCATATGAAGCAAAAAACACAAAAAATCCATTCCTCCTAGTGTATTTCACGCCTTTTTCCCGCGATTTCGTGATATTTCTAGAATTATCGCATTTTTGGCAGTGCATTCGTTATGGACTTCTCTCCGATTGCGTTGCTGTCGAATACCCGTCTCGATTTTGTCGTGAAGAAAAAAAACTTGTCGCGTCCTTATTTTTTTCTTTCTGGTTGGCTCTGCTAACTTCATATTAATTCACCAAATATGGGTGGAATATTGTCAAAATATTCATGAACGATTGTCGAAGTTCAAATAAAGTAAAAATTACACAGAAAATTCAATCTTTATAGCAATTTCCACTCAACTTTCCGTCATTTCCTGATATTTTTGAAATATCGCATTTTTGGCAATAGCGCATTCGTTATTGAATTTTTTTCATTGCATTAATTGTCGAATACCTGAATTTGATGATTCTCGATATATATTGAGAAAGTGGTTATGCTACCTCAATATAAACTTAGCAAAACCACCCAGTAGAAAAAAAAATTAAGGACGCGACAAATTTTTTTATTTCACGACAAATTCGGGACCGGTATCCGACAATTAATGCAATAGAAGAAAATTCAATAACGAATGAGGTGTGGCGATATATGCGATATTTCCAGAAATATCAGGAAATCTCTTTAGATATGAAGTGTTCCATGCTCAAGATAGTTATGGTAAAGCACTTCAAACTATTTCTCATAGAATCTTTTAGTTTTGTATTGTGTATAAACATATTCAAAAAAGAAAAATTGGTTTGTTCTCTGAATTTTCATTCTGCGCATAGAACACTTCATATTTCAACAACGATTGATATTATGTCGGAAACGAAAAATGCCGATTAAGATTCCGCAACGAAAATTGCGAAAATTTACTTGACCTTGAAATCAAACACCAAGGTCAGATTGAGTGTCTGCATTCGATGTCCCCCTGCAAACTAAGAAACTTTCATGTTTTGATGATTTCAAAACTGGAGATTTCGCTGTTCTCAAATTTTTTCGACGGCTGTGGAAAAAAAGTTTCCTTGTGTTCTTGAATGCGAATCTGATTTCAAGTTGGATCTACTTACAATGTTTATGAACAAGAATTTTGGGAAAGGGTAAAGGGGCCCCGAGAAATGCGTTGCCTAGAGCCCCTAGAGGCCCCGTAAGGGTTTATCCCCCTCTGATCTTTATAAATGTTTGTAAAATCGTTGTCACCATATGATGTTTATAAAGACCCCGTTTATTTAGGTCAAATCGTGCAAGTGAATTTTGACCCATTTCTTGTTTGCCCTATTTCCATCCACTTTTATAACACATTTCACCGTGTAAATTTTGAAACTGTTAGGTTATAGTCATTTTCCTATCAGATGAATGAGCAACTTCGTCCTTCCTACATAGAATGCTTAGAACTTAGTTACGTATTTATCAAAATGTTCATTTACTTTGTAAAAATGATGAATCCGAGAAATTATTATGTGAATTCAATAATTCCAAAGACCTGGCGAATGTTGAAGAAACTTTTTTCTCTGTTAATACTGGAAATATGTATTTCACGTACCTATATAAACATGGTTGGAAGATTCAGTTAATGCTATTAGTCTTGTCTTGTACGGAAATCAAGTGTTGTCTTGTCCTTTACTTTGTGATAGTTCATTCGAAGAGACAATAAAAGTACTCGAATAACCCGACAGGAAAACTGAACGAAAAGACGGACCTATGGAATTCCCCACTTTTCAAACTTTCAAACTCAAGAAATAAGCCTACAGAAGTCATTCAAAAACCTTTTTGCTCAACTTGAAATACTTCAGTGTGAAAATGTAGTAGTAAATACTAGTATGGGCCAGCAGATCTACCTTTTAAACAGTTATCCTTACCTTATGGGACTATCGGTAGGCCTCCGGTCGCGGAATCTGAGCGCAGTTGTCAGATTGTGTTCCGGGCTTTCCCTATAGAAGGCTGTGGCCAAACTCTGACAGCTTACAGCTACAATGTCAAATAGTTCTCTGTGATCTCTGCAGATCGGGCGATTTTGTAGGAGAAATGTCAAACTTTGATCAGTTTTCCTGAAAAAAATGGGGAAATTATGGAAAATATGAAAACCAAGCTATGTTGCGTTGACTCTTCCTCTTTCGATCCGTATATTTACATTACGCCCAGGATATCTGCGGAAAAAGTTTTATCGAGTTCAAAATTGCCCTTTTTGCCGATTTTTTTTTGCAATTTTCGCGAATTTTTTTAAAATACTTCTACTTCGCCTAAGGATCGAAATTCCGCCCACGTACGAATCGATCATTCCTTTTTCCGACCGTGTAAAAGTTTCTTTCCAGTATCGCAGCTTCTCTGCGATTTTAAGATTCTTCTGGACCCACTTTTTCGACAGATTCCCCGGGCCGGACCACAGAGTTACCGTTTTAGTATAATATAGAACTACGAAACATGTTCCACGGTTAAACGTTAAAAGAACTCCATTTACGAAGTTAAAGAAGAGTAAATAGAAATTAGCATAGGCAACGTCTCTGAGAATTATTTGAAATTTCACGAGTACCAACCTGCGTCAGTTTTTTAAGTGAAAAAACTTAACAAACCTAAATCTTGGCCAACCGGGATACTTTATAAAAGTGAATGGACTGAATGGAGTATACTCGAAATTTGACAAATGTTTATAGTTCCGGTGACAATGAATTTGGAATTTCAGGTTTTCGTTTTTGTAGTGGAAGGACAGATAAATAAACTATTCCTAGTAAATTGCCAACGTTTCGATCACTTTATTATGATCTTCTTCAGGGCTAAAATATAATATCGAGGAAATGTCAGAACAGCGACACCAACTCTTTTAACATCACACACAAATTAAAACTGATCAACCCTCAAACATCGAAAATTTCACCCATTGACACACTTAGACATCTTAAATAGAATGATGTTTAAGTGTTTTAATGGTTGTTGTTTTCGATGTTTGAGGGTTGATCAGTTCTCATACCGTTGTTTTAATTTATGTGTGATGTCAAAAGAGTTGGTGTCGCTGTTCTGACATTTCCTCGATATTATATTTTAGCCCTGAAGAAGATCATAATAAAGTGATCGGAACGTGGGCAATTTACTAGGAATAGTTTATTTACCTGTCCTTCCACTGCAAAAACGAAAACCTGAAATATATATCTAAAGGACACAACACTACTTACATTATGAATTTGGAATATTTTTACTGAAAAAAATTACGTATGTGGGGAATTTTGTAAGCGACGATTAGGACTGTTTTCACAACATTCAGAGATTCGAGATGGGAGTAGAGTTATGGATAAGATTCCGAATGAAACTCAAATTGGCTATTGGGGGTTGTCTTGGTAGCCAGTGGGCTATCCAGAAAACCTCATTACTTTGTTGGTTTCCCAATTCTCCTCCTGCTCCGAGGTCCGGATCGTGCTAATGCGATCTTCTGACGATAAATCACGGCAGTTTCTCTCATTATTGCTGTTTCCGAACTGTGCCCAGGTCATTAAACTTGCACGTACAGCAGAAAGATAAAGCCTACAAACTCCTCTTGTAACTTACGAGGAAATACGTTTTATCGGTTTCTTTCACTTGTCTTGCCGCATCAGTGCTCTGCCTACTTTCCCGCCATTTTTGCACCTGAATAGAAATAGCTATCGTCGACGAAATTCAAAGCCAGTTTCTGCAGTCTGCACTTGTGAGATTCTCTGTTTACTGGAACAATCGAAACATGTGGCCTAGCAACGCAGGACACCATGTTCTACCGATACAAAATAAAGGTATACAAATGGGTATACAGGGTGAATCTTCGACTTGTACATATATTTCAAATGAAGATTCCTCTCATCAAACGATACACTCTTTTCCTATACCATTTTTCAAAATTCGGTTTCGTTTGAAAGATACAGGGTGTCGAAAATCCATTAAAAAACACTTCCCTGTTCATAATTTCGGAACCGTTACTTCAAATGAACTGAATTTGGTTGAATGTTTACTCTATTCATGGTGCATATCTCTCAATCAACCCTTATTCGATATTTCTCTTGGTATTTGAGTTACAGCATCGCCGAATCATGAATCCTCGTAAAAATACCATAAAACTACTTGAAAAAAAAAACGGTTCATATTTTCGAAAAAATCAATCATTTTGGAAAATAAGAGTAATACTATGATTTTTTGATATAACACGTCGTTTTCCAGTTATTCCTAATTGAATACGATGAAATTTGAGGAAAAAATCATGAATTTCAAGAATAATCTGGATGCTTCCCTGGATTTATAACATCACAGAATGACTGAAATTTATGAACTCTCTGATCTCTGGATCTCCCGGTATTTAAGTTAAAGCATCGCCGACTCATGAATCCTCGTAAAAATACCATAAAACTACTTGAAAAAAAAACGGTTTATATTTTCGAAAAAATCAAATCAATCATTTTGGAAAATAAGAGTAATACTATGATTTTTTGATATAACACGTCGTTTTCCAGTTATTCCTAATTGAATACGATAAAATTTGAGGAAAATCATGAATTTCAAGAATAATCTAGATGCTTCCCTGGATTTATAATATCACAGAATGGCTGTAATTTATGAACTCTCTGATCTCTATAGGTACAAGTTAACAATGTTGTCACAAAGTTTATCAACATCATCAAGACTAAAATCTCTATGATGGAAAAACGTTAAATGTAGAGAGATATGTAATAATAAAATCCCACAAATGTGGAAGATGTAAACACTAAGGAGCATGAAATTATACATTAAATATTCACAGTTTCTATCAAAAATAAATTTTTTATCTATTTTAAACTCAAATTCCACCACTGCATGGAATGGCATATTCAAAAAGCGATAAATCTAACGCTCTTGCCGATACTATAGAAAGGGAGTCAAGAATAAATTATTGTGGAGAAGACGATGAAGTCCCAGAAGAATAAATAGAAGATAATGAAGAAGAAATGAAAGAATCACCACCAGATGACAAAATCCCTCACCCAACATCTCCGGCAGAAATCAAAGAGATAATCAATAATTTGAAAACAAGAAAGGCTCCTGGAAAAGATGAAATTACAAATCTCATGCTGAAGAAAATGTCAAAGAAAGGAACGGCAGCTCTCACTGGCACAGCAAATGGCGTGATGAGAACAGAGCACTTTTCAAAAAGATGGAAATCTGCCGAAGTGGTTGTTTTCAATAAACCAGGTAAGGATAAAAAGTTCCCACAGAACTATAGACCGATAAGCCTGTTCCCAGCCCTAGGATAAATTCTGGAGAGAGTCTCAGCCAGACGACTCAATGAAGAAACAGAAGCCCTGATACCGAGTGAACAATTTGGGTTCCGAAAACAACATTCAACTGAACAACAGCTCCTAAGAATGACCGAGTATATCACAGAAGGATTTCAGAATAAACAAGCCACAGGACTACTACTACTAGATGTAACCAGAGCTTTTGATAGAGTATGGCATGAAGGACTAGCATATAAAATGAAAACCGCAGGTTATTCACCCAAATTATGCAGAATAATAAGAGAAATTAATTGAGGGATAGAAACTTTTGTGTGAAAATAGGTGATGTTCATTCCACACTCAGATATTTGGAAGCAGGAGTTCCGCAAGGATCCATACTAGGACCGCTACTCTATAACATATATGTACATACATAATATACCAAGAAATCCAAGATGCCTGCTTGCTCTATACGCGGACGATACGGGCATAGCAATTAGGCACAGAAATACAAAAATAATTCACAAAAGACTTCAAGAAGCTGCAGATGATAGCAGTCAATGGTGTAACAGCTGGAAAATCAAAATCAATGGAGAAAAGAGTCAAGCAATACTGCTTCAAAAGAGAAAACTGAAGATGGAATCGAAAACATCCATAGACGATAATGAAATAGAATGGCAGAATGAAGCTAAATATCTAGGAGTAATAATAGACAAGGGACTAACGTGGAAACAGCACATTAAGTATGCAGTGGATAAAACGAATGTAGCAATGAAAAGACTATATCCGCTTATAGGCAGAAGAAGCCAAATGAACAGAAAGACGAAATTGAGGATCATAAAAGCAGTAGCCAGACCGCAGCTAACATATGGATCAACAGCATGGGGATATGCAGCGAGAACCCATATAAAGAGGATACAAAGTACAGAAAACAAATTTCTGAGATGGGCATTAGACGCCCCCTGGTTTGTTAGGAATGAACAGATACAAAAAGACATAAAATGGGAGTCCATTACTACATTCATCAAACGAAAAGCTGCAAAAGCCTATGAAAGAGCTAGTGAACATGCAAATGACGACCTTAGAAGGTTAGTTGACAATGTACCGCTGAAGATGAAAAAACAGCTAGAATTTACCGCAAAAGACCTAGAGACCAATGAAGATTCAGAACTCCATTGCACGTTGACTAATCTTTTGAATTAGGTTCTGAGATTTCAATTGTAGTTCTTTAGGCCAAAATAAATCTCGTTTTTTTCTGATTATGGCTGCAATTCAAAAGACATAGACAAAAGACGAAATAACTTTTTCCTTCTATTTTTCTGTAAACGCTTATAATTTGTTTATTTCTTCCTCAAAAACTCAAAAACATCTTAAAAACAGAGGATTTTCATTCATTTTAATATTTCATCAAGCAACATATTTTGTACTCAAAACAATAGAAACATCAAAAACTCTGAATATTTCTCTGAGACATTTGTTGAAGACGATGCTAGTCATATTCCTGGAATAAAGGAAGTTAATTTTTCGGTGGATTATGAAGTATAGATATGTATGAATCACCCCATCAAATCAGAAATCGAATTCGAAATTCAGGAATCGAACCTCCAATCTCTAACGTCCGCTTCTGATCGGTGAAAGCAATTGAATAATAATGACCGAAAAGTTAACAGAACTGTCTCACAAACTGAAGATTGAACATTCGTTCATCTACGCCACTGTTTTCTACCATTATTAATAATACGATTGATCTAATAACGGTCAAGTGAAGCCCCAAAAGATGAATTATGTATGACTGTAGTTATGACAAAAACTATGAGCACCAACCTTTATTCCTCATTCAACCATACTTCATCGATTATAGTTTATACCAGAATACCTGAACCGTTTAAATATTGAAACTACGATAGAAGAATTGAGAACGGAATATGAATAATAAATAATGATAAACTCCTGTTTTAATGCATGGAGGCCGGAAGGACATTTCAGAAGCATAGAATGTACTGGATGTCCAGACAAATCAGGCCATCGTGGAGATAAATCTATTCTCATAACATTCCATAACGCATCTATTCAGGAATACTATTCAAAAAGCAGATCCTCCATTTGAAGTCTTCCCACCAAAAAGAGTGATGAAGGGTGTATTTTTTTAATTTTCGAAAGAGTCTACCTGCAGGTCCCATATTATGTATCAATTACGTCACACCCTGTAGAAAAGGATGAGATGAGATGCTGAGATTTGAATATCCCTCACCAAACATCAAGAAAAAACCATACACAGCGTGGAATTTTCAGAGCCGGACCTGCATTTTCAGAATTATGTCGAAGGTGGTTGCCGAAGGTTCTTTAAAACAATATTCCCTGAAAAGTTCCACCAATGATTCAAGATTATCGTTCAAAATTTATGAGGGATCGAAATTTTCGGTGAAAATTGAAGACCACCCCGTATAGAAAAGAGGAGAAGGCACTCCTAAATGGTCATTTGATTTTCGCCTGAGTAGCCTCTATAACTGGTAGGAATATGTACCCTTGTGGCTCACCCTGTATATGTATCATTGCAAATGAAAACAATTTTCAACAAGCAGGGACTAAGCATCACATATCTGAGGGGTTCACTTGATAATAGACGAAATACTGAACTAAGGGGTCTCTCAACAAGTGGTGGTATTTGACATTCGAAGAAAAATGCTATTTTTTTTAGATAGATGATCTGACATTTATTTCATTATGAAGAGAAAGGTTTGCCGTCAATAATGGAAAATAACATCAGCTTAATGACCACCACGACCACAACAACAGGACCATATCCTTTTTATGGAATTCTCCACAAGCGGATCGCAAAGTGGCTACCCTATGTCCTCGATGGCTTCACGAATTCCATCTTTGAGGTCTTAAAACGACACTGGGCTCTTGGCGTAGACCTTCTCTTCCACATGGCCCCAAAGGAAGAAATCGCGAGTGTTAAATTTCAAGATCTCGGTGTCCAATTGTGATAACCTCTTCGAGAGACACGACCCGGAAACTTTTCTCGTAAAAGATCAATGGTTTCGTTGCTGTGTGCCACGTAGTGCCATCTTTTTGAAAGTAAAAAAAAAAGATTAATACCTACCATCCAATTCCGACCATAAAAAATCATTAATAGAATTCTCGATGGCGCAATCTATTCGCCGTAACTATAGTCCCAGCCTCATTCGAAAATGTAAGGACCAAGGACCCCCACCGGACCATAAACCGCACCAAACAGTCACACTTTGAGGATGGAGAAACTTTTCAACAATAACGCTTTGGTTTTCTGAGCCCAAGCCCAAAGCTGAGACCAAATTTTGATAATTTCAACGAACCGTCTCTGCCGAATTCCCACCATTTTCATAGTGAATTCTAATAATTCCAATGCGTTGTTAAAGAGTGTATCGTTCCATTTTTAAAAATGGCGTAGTATCTACTTGTCAAATGACAAAAAATGATAGCTTCGGAAGTGACATCCACATTAAAAGCGGGCTATTCAAAATAACACCTCATATTGGAAAACCCTTCATTTTCGTTTAGTCCAAAATTTATCTTATTCCATGAATTTCCAACCAAAGTTCATGGATTCCATGCACCTTCCTTCTCAAGTTACGCCAATGCACATAATTCCCTTTCCTCCATTACCGTGGAAGTTTCAAACTTCTTCAATATTAAAGCGTCTTTGAATTTTTGATGACATGATGCGCGTGTCATTTCTCCGGCATGTTCCGACTAACACCGATTTTTCCGTTGCAGTGGACGACATGCAGTACATAGGGGGTGGTGCGGGGGCCTTGGCCCTGACCGGTGTCGCCGCAGCCTCAGCTTTTTATTTGGCCAGCCGACCTTCCTCTCAAACACCTCTGTTTCCTCTGGATGAACAGTGCATAGTTGAAGAGGTGAGAATTTTTTAACAATTGAAGCATAAGTTTCGAAAAGATCGATTTCAGGAGAAAAATCTAAAAGTATTTTTTTGCAATGGTTCTGTATGTCTTTGGGGGTTCGGAATCCGAATCGATGTGTTGTGTACGAATGAAATTCGCGACAAACCCCGAAAATTTAGGAAATCTCCCTGAAACTATCAACTTTTCGAAGATTATCATTTCCACAAAATGCATTCCTTTTCGATGAAGTTTAGATGATTACAATATTTGCTACAGACAAGATCTTCTTGAGTATCTTCGAAACTAAGCATCCCAAATATCTGAAAAAAAAATCATTTGTTGTCGCCACACTTACCTAGAGCTTTCTTTTGATAACCCACATGCTAGAATAAATTTTTTTTTTTTTTTTGAACATACAGAATTTGCATTATTTCCGCAGTTCTCTCATAGAAAAGCTTTCACTGGAGCTATACGTTTTGAATGTGGGTTAGAAAATAAAACTTTCGATAATTGTATGAAAATTCATGCAGTCTTGGATGGTTCGATAAGTAACAGGATTTAGAAAAATAAAAAATCTATTAGAAAGTTCTAAAACTGTTTAACTAATGGCTAGAAATAAGTACAAAAATTGCGTGAAGAAATATAAAAAATGTATAGCAGAGCGTGGTTTCGATCCACGGACCTCTGGGTTATGGGCCCAGCACGCTTCCACTGCGCCACTCTGCTTGGATGGAATTAGGTTCGAATCAGTCTGTTTTCCGGTGGGTAGTTCTAAAGAAAACATGAATTCGAATAGAAACCAGGAATTCCTGTCATGAAAATTAGTCCTGGAACATGAAATCTTCGAATATCGGCTACGCATCAATTCCTCATGAGAATTTCGTTCGATAATCAAATAGGTATGCAGGGTGACCCATAAAACTATCCGGCGGGATATTTCCGTAAGAATATAAGATTTTTCGGAAAACTCCGGGAAAGGACAATTTTCGTTAATATTTTAATGCAACTTCGCGGGTTGGCAACCATCTAAAAAATCTGAAATTTCAGCAGAGGTTGAGAGTTCGAATGACAAATCTTTTTGAATAAAATTCTTCCGTCGACCATAGAATAAAAGCTCATTTTAACGCACTCAAAATCATCCATTAATGACCTATTTCAATGCATGATTTTTTATTAATGCAAAAATTGGGGGTGAGGGTTGTAGTAGCAAGGGTTGAAGCGCTATGCGTCCGTAACCTACATCTTAAGTTGTCCCCCTCGAAACAGAAATCGACCTGTCCGAGCATTTCTATCGAAAAAATTTATTTCGTCTGTAATCTCGTCTGTTTCGTTTTCAAATGGCCACCCTGTATATTTGAAATCTGAAAATTGGGATTATGATATTGCTCGAAATTCTCTACAGACGTAAAATATTTCTGGAGCCTGAACACATTCGGATATACAAGAAGTGAAAATAAATTCGTTCAAAATTTTCTTTTTCCATCTTTTCGTTTCTTAGATGATTGAGTATTCAATACTCAATACATTTCTGTCAAAACCATTGTATTCATTCAAATATTTTTCACAATATCGAAGAAAAGCCAGAAAATATCCAAAACGAAAAAATTAAAAAAAAAGAAATTTTTGAACAAATTTATTTCCACTCCTTCTACAACCGGAAGTGCTCAGGATCCAAAAATATTTTAGATTTCGAACAATATCATTTAATCCCAATTTTCAGATTTCAAATATGTCCAGTTCTCCAGGAACTTGGGACACCGTGTATATGATCTGCTGACCCAAGATGAAAGTTTACGAGCCGCCACTGAACTTAGCAGTTTAAAAGCATCAGTAGACGTGCTGCTATGGTTGAAAATAAGCCTAATCTGTATGAAGAGTAATGAAAAATAAATTAAAATAAAAAAAACTTTTTTAAAAAAGCTTTTATTTAAATGCTCTAAAAACAAAAAAAATAAAATTTTCCTTTTAAATTTTAACTATCAACTTATAACTTCATTATACACAATTAATAGGATCATAAAAGCTTGTCGCGCGATTAACTCGTGCAAATAAACTAGTACCTATTCAGTTGAGTATCTTAATCTGCTAAATTTAATTTTTTTTCAGTTTAATTAAATATGTACTTATAGGTACTAACGCAAACCTCGCGACAAGCTTTTATGATCATATAAATTGTGTATAATGAAGTTATAAGTTGATAGTTAAAATTTAAAAGGAAAATTTTATTTTTTTGTTTTTAGAGCATTTAAATGAAAGCTTTTTTAAAAAAGTTTTTTTTATTTTAATTTATTTTTTACTTTTTAGTTATCGCTATTTCGCCATGTTGGATGTTCCGCCATATAGCATTCAGAATGACGTCAACATTATTTTTCGAATTACTCTCAACAAGCATTTGATACCCATATCATAGAAATGCATCACAAAAAACTATTCCGCCATCTTGGATGTTACGCCATAGTGGATTTAGAACGACGTCACAGTATTTTTCGAGTTACTCTCAACAAGCCCTTCCATTTGATACCCATATTTTAGAAATGCATCACAAAAAACTATTCCACCATCTTGGATGTTCCGCCATATTGGATTTAAAACGACGTCACCGTATTTTTCGAATTACTCTCAACAAGCTCTTTCATTTGATACCCATTTTATAGAAATGCATCACAAAATACTATTCCGCCATCTTGGATGGTCCGCCATCTTGGATGGTCCGCCATCTTGGATGGTCCGCCATCTTGGATGGTCCGCCATATTTGATATAGAACGACGTCACATTATTTTTCGAATTACTCTCAACAAGCTCTTCCATTTGATACCCATATTATAGAAATGCATCACAAAAAAATATTCCGCCATCTTGTATGGTCCGCCATATTGGATATAGAATGACGTCACTAAGCTTATCGTGTATTGTCATCCAAACTGAACGTGTATACAAAATTTCAGCTTAATCGGTTGAAGATATCTGCTTCAAAATTGAGTAGCAATATTCCACCCGAACATACATACATACATACAATGCAAGTTAAATAAAAGCTTTTAATTAAATTGACTGAATGTAGTTCGTACAGAAAAGACGTGGTAGTCATTCAAATGGTATTATTCTCCTTTAATTTTTGAATTTTATCATCGCTTTTCGGAAAAAGTTTTGATGGAGCAAATAATTAAGTTCGTGAATCCAAGGCCGAAGACGAAAAAAAGGAATTGCAATTCATGAGATGGGCAAGATTCTATTTTTTCATTTTACAGGGTTCCCCATAATAGGCTATCCACTTCAATATTTGAATTGAAATTTTTCCAGTTAACAAAACAAACTTTTTATCATAGTGAATTACAATCCTTTGAGATCTATGATAACCTATGAATATTTGGCTAATTCAATTCTAACATTTAAAAATCACAACTTTTACACATTTTTCAATATCAGATAAAAAGCGATTCTTTACACGGCGTAGCAAACCTTCGTCTGTTCCTTCAACTTCTTCACGAATTTTGACTTTGAGTTCCTCGATTGTACACACAAGTCTCCGAATTGAGTATTCCATGAAAGTTCAAAGTTCAAACGGATGTCTCAAAGCAAAAAAATTAAATAATTATTGATGACTGTGAACACACCTAGGGAACCCTACACCTTTCATCTCTATGGTGAGAGGGACTCCTCCTTGTCGGCTCGCGGCATTCTTGTCAGCGTGCCTTCGGGTCTGAGTCTCTCTTGTATCACATAAATGCGGTATGAACAATGGGCCACAAGGCCTACGTTCTGCCGACCAAAGGCGCCGCACAGAAGAAGAATTCATGAGAACTATCAAACTTCTCGTATAAAAATGACGTCCCAAGATAAAATCAATTCAAACTCATTTGTGACAGGGCCTACTTAATTAATAATAACTCATTCAGTTATCTGTTAGGGAATTTATCAATAAAATAAAATGGGTAGTCTATTTCACGGGGAACCCTGTATAAAGAAACTTGTCTTATAACCATAAGGTGTCGATTATAAGTGTCATCGCCTCATTAATTTTAAATTTAGGTGTGAAAACAATGTGTTAAATTTAAAAACTTTCAGGTCAAGGTATTTCTATTTCCTCTTATTTTAAGTTTTTGAGAACAAAAACTAGTAGGTTGACTCTTCGAGAATTTTCTACAACATTTTCCATTCACAAAAAATCAAACCTTTCGCAACAGTGCCGATGTTTTGTTCATCTAAGCGATCCCATTCATTTCTGAAAATAACTGCTTCTATATTTAATATTAATTGGGTTAGAATGCGTGCAAGCAGAATGTAACTGAATTATACGGTAATGGCAGATCTAAAGATTTCACGTAATGTTGAACTTAGTGAACTAGTAAATTGTATTTTTATTGGCCATAAACCGTAGAATCGTCTAAATTTAAGCGCGAACCCAGATATGCTGATTCTCTCCTGCTTTTACGTTCCTTTATCCCTGAAGAAGGTACAATTTTTGAAAATGATATTGAAGTTTGGGTATGACGTAACTTTATCTTTCATTGTACACTGTGCTTCAAGTCCTTCGAGTGAGTCAGCATATATTCTTAGAAAAGTTGAAATATTTCTGATTTAAAACTTTGGATTTGGCTCTTCTTTCCTTCAATAATTATATGTTAGTCGTGACACTTCCAGATATTCTAGAGTTGATATTCATCTTTATGGATGCAGGGGTTTTGTCAATATGGAAGTTCGAAATTTTGTTCGTCTGATTATTTCAAATCTGCTGATTCGATCGAGATGATAAGCATTTTGATAGAGAATTTCGAATTCAAGCTACATATCGAAATATCGAATCTCGTTCAGATCGCTCAGCCAGATCCATTATAAAATGCTAGCGAATTATTGACAATAAATTTGCAATATTTATGTGATATTATATCATGAATCATTCTTGTTACTCTTTGATTGACAAAAGATGCAAACGAAGCCTAGCGGCTCTAGGGAGTTTTTAAAATTTTCAAGATAGAGTACAAAGAGGCAATCAAGGAGAAAATCATACCTACAAATTGAAACCGCTACGCTGAATAGTGAATATGTAGGCTCAAATCCGTCAGTGAATGAAGAATTCGATACGAATAGGTGCAGAAATCGGAATGAAATGAACTTAAAAGTAAATTCCTCTAAGTATTTCAATTAGTACCATCAAAAAGAGCCTTGACCTTCCAATCCTTATTTTCGTCTAGCACCATCTAAAACGCTCCGTGATGCGTCACATGCTCCCGAAATAAGTAGGTTTGTACTTTTATTACTCCAGGAATCCCATTTCGTGGTGGGATCACAGGACGTTTGAGTGCCAGAACTATCCCGAGACACCTCAAGACCGAGACTCATCAAATCTGTCCTTTTCAGGAATTCGTTAACGCGCAATGTCCTCGTCGCATATATAGAAAGTGTAGATCGTTAGTTCTGCCAATAAAAAACCGTACTTTTTAAGGTAGTGATATCGATCGAAATTTGTCCCAAAATTAGTAATTCATTGAAGTGGTCGCGAAAAGTCAGTCGAATCACGGAATCACGTCAATTAAAACATCGCGAACGGAAAGAAATCTCCGGTCTGTAAACCGTAGAAATAATCAGCAGGGCTGCCAATATTATATAAACCTGGAGTTGTTCTTGAACAGCGTCCAAGATACGTTTATCAAATCTAGTGGGTCATTAGGGATCGTCGCGATAGGCGTTTTGCCTTTTGAGTTACGTGAAAAATATGATTTTTGGTGAAGGTTCTCTGTGACATTTTATATTGTGGCTTGTTTTTGCATTATTTGGTCGAGATGTGCAGTTGTTTGAAAAGCGTGCCTCCCTTAAGGATACCCATAGGTTTACACAATCAGTCGGAATGTTATAATTGGAAGGTGAGTCCCAGGATTTTCAGACCATTAAGCAGATTGCGATGATCAAGATCCATAGTATATCCTTTGGTTGTAGCAGAAGCAATTATATAACTTTAGAGGATAGCTTCATGGAAATAGTCACGTTTTTTAATCATAAAGATTCCGAACAATTTTAATTCATCCAGGTTTGAACCATTATAAATTCCTTTTTTTAAGCACAAGCATCTTTTTAGGACCTCGAAACAATTCCTTATGTAATTGAAATCCAATATTAAACCTATGTAATGAAAAAAGGCAAAAAATTTTTTTCTCTATTTCAGTATCGTAATGAGTTCATTACAGTACTAAGTTATTATTAGTAGTTTTTGCAGAAAAATCCCAAAGTTTCCGTTTTGAATGTGAGGTTATAGGTAGTTCTATAGCTAGTTTTCTCCGATTTTCTCAATCAATACTCGTTGGGAACGTTGTAATTATCAATTTCTGAGCCATACTGCGTAACACTGAATAAGTTCACCATAAAGTTATATGTCCTACTTCATAAATACGTTATTCAAAATACGCTAACAAAACATTTGACCTCAAATTCAAATAACCGAATTCTCTTCAGACCACTTTTTCGTATTCTTTTTCATACATGGATTTGGATATTTGAGGTATTAATTTATTCGCAACATTATTCGCAATTTTGCTTGATTCTGGAGGTGTTAAATCGATTTCTTCAAAAATAATTCACGAACATAATGCGTAATTATAAATAATTTCAAATTTCGATTCAAATTCCGTAATTTGTCAATTTTCATGACAGTCGTATCAACTGCCAAGATAAATAGAAAAGTCACTAGAATGTACACTCCATTCACTTTTATAAAGTATCACGGTTGACCATGAAATTCTGACACATTTCACTGTGTATATTTTAAAAATGTAAGGTTATAGTCATATCCCTGCACAGCCTTCTATAGAGTACGTGTATAGAGGGTTGTGGTTCCTGTCAGATACGTACGCAACGTCGAAACATAAAAATCGCAGTAATTACGTATTCATCAAAATGTTTATTTACTTTTGGAAAATAATGATTTGGCAAAATTTTACGTGAATTCGATAACTCCAAAGACCTGGCGAATGTTGAAGAAACTTTTTCCTCTGTTGATACCTACTAGAAATATTTCACGTATACAAACATGGTTGGAAGATTCGGTTATGCTATTTTATTTTACGGAAATCAAGAATCGAGTGTTGAAAATTTACTGAAAAATAATGGACAGAATAGTCCGTCACTTTGTGGTATAAACGAACAGACATTGCCAAGTCTCTGAGAATTCTTTCTCATTCACGAGTGCCAACCTGCATCAGTTTTAAGAAGAAAACCTTGATAAACATGGCCAACCGGGATACCTACTTTATAAAAGTGAATAGAATATATTATATTAATCTGAATTTTTCATTTAATTTCGACATTATTTACAAGACTTGACTGAAATAGAGAAAATATCGTTTATTACTCGCAGAAGGCAATTCCAACCCTTATGCCTTCGCAAACGTGTTGGAATAGAAGCCCATTCTGTTTTAGAATATTATACATATTAGGTTGGGGAAAAAGTAATTTCGTATTTTTCTATTTATTTGAATGCTCTATAAAAAGTGTTACACTTATCTAATTTGAGTCAAATATGCGCCATTGTCTTTGACTACTTGTTTCCAAAGATAATCTAACTTCATGATGCCTCTCTCATAAAAGCACTTGTCCCTATTGGCAAAGAACTCGGACAATCAATTTTCACAGACCTCTATTGAGGCCAAATTTGTACCTCCAAGCACGTTTGCCATCGACAGGAAAAGGTGATAGTCACTTGGAGCCAGGTCCGGACGGAAGATGCATAAGAACTTCCCATCCGAGCTCCCGGAGCTTCTGGCGTGTCATCAAAAGGTATGCGGTCTGGTGTTATCCATATAAAATACGTCAGCTCGTGCGGTACCCAAACATCGAGCTTTTTTTCAATCCAGCCTTCTTCAAATGATTCAAAACGGTTTTGATATCGGTATTCAGCTCCTGATGATGCTACGACTGCTAACATGACGGTCTATCTCGATATGTTCTATGATTTTTTCAACATTTTCGACGACAGGGCTGCCAGAGCGTGGTGCATCTTCAACATCCACTACAGCAGAACGGAATTGCTCAAACCAGTGTTGTGCAACACGAACCGAAAGAGTGTTGGCCCTGTATACATCGCAAATTTTTTTGGTTGCTTTTAAAGCGTTTTTTCCTCTCAAGAAGAAAAAATGTAAGAGATGGCGAATTTCTTCTTTTGTGACCTCCATACTCAACGCACGATAATCCACGACTGAACGGACCAGCTCGCAACTGCAAATATTGCTCGTAAAAAAAATATGCACTTTTAATCCTTATAATATAATATACTATTTCCCCAACCTTATACTATTATTTAATATACTATTCTTATATCTCATCCCAGGTATTTATTGATTAAAATGTGGGAAAAAGATTATTATATTTTTCTGGTAACAAAATTTTTTCATTTATTGATAGTTATGGAATATTCTAAAGCAAACATGAGGCTAGGAACTTTTTCGTGCTTCTTCATATTCGTAGTTATCTCGGTCACAGATTCAGGTGCTTATTGAATCCGACAATAGTGGTTGGGTTTCAGATGAATGATAACGATTTTTTAGGCAATTGATTAAATCTGTTCGATTGATTCACGGGATGAAATTTTGCTCAATTGGCCGTTGAGTTCCGGAGATATTGATTAAAAAAAAAATTCAATGACACAATCGTCGCCAAAATGTTGTCCTAACGCAGGAGTCGTAATCCTACAGCTCCTTAGGGCCGGTTTTATAAAAGGCGAACCGAGGATTCAACCGTGCGCCAACTACCAGATAGTGAGGAATTTGGTTGTTGACGCAACGGTTGAATCCTCGGTTGGCCTTTATAATACCGGCCCTTAACAAAATTAAACCCGATCGAATGTGTTCCGTTAATGATGTCTCTCGAAATTTTGTTTGTCTGATTATCGCCAAACTGCAGATTCGATCGAAATGAAATTTTGCTTGAAGATGGAGAATGACGTATTCAAGCTAAATAAAAAATGTTATCTAGATCCCGTCACCAGAAAATGCTAGCGAATTATTGAATATGCAGGGTGAGTCTTTGACTTGTGCATATATTTTTTCATTACACCGCACTGAAAACCCTATCATAAAATGTAGATTTAGAACATCGAAAATGACTCTTTTCCGTGCGGCCGCACCGCAAAAAGTTTTACGGTGCGCTGAGGCATAGATGCATCCTATGATTCCTATGCGGAGACACAGAGCAACGATTGCGTGACAGTAGATGTCAGTGTTTTGAATGAATATTGTTTCACAATATCGAAATGCTTTCTGCTGAAAATTTTTCCCGTGTTATTGTTTTCAGAGAGGTGTAATGAAAAATATCGTTCATTACACGTCCAGAAACGCTTTTTCCGTGCTTGCACGAGTTCCCGTGTTCGGCTCCGCCTCACACGGGAACACATCGCGCGCGCACGGAAAAAGCTTATTTTCTGGACTAGTAATGAAATGTACTATAACTGTATATTATTGATGGCAAGAGAAACCTTATTTTCATTTTTCCGTATTCGGTTCTGTTAAAAAGATATATCCATTTTCTTTTTTTGTGGATGTTTTGAATATATATCCAATGGCGGTTCTGAAATGCATTATTAGTAGTGTTGTTTTGTGCAGAAATGCTGAAAAATTCAGCTTTCTGGATGAAATCTGGTCTTCTTGTGCCTAACGTCGTATCTCGACGGTTTTTAGTGTTGAACTGGTGCGTGTATTTTGTGTTCAGAAGTTATTCCCTAGTTGGTAGTCCCATTGTTCCAGTTATAATTTTTGAACATGATTACATTTTTTAGATAAAACCATCGCCACGCCCACAAATTATTTAGTGCTTAGTATCATTCAATTTTTCCTTCATTTCAATTTAATACGTGGTTTCCTTCGATATTCATCAAACATATATCTGGGCATTTTGTATTTCTTTGACTTTTATTTTTAATATTTTCCTGAAAAATAGACCGGTAATCATAAATTTTCAATTGGAACTGTGCGTTCGAAATGTTTAATTTTATGCTCCTTCGAATTTTATATCCCTCATTTGTGGAAGAGATTTTAGTACTTATTAGGTCCGTGAGTCCAAATGAGAATTTGATAAACTTTCTGACTACATTGTTAACTTGTAGTGCGATCAGAACGTCAAAAATTTTTTTCTGCGATTCGGTGATATTTAAAATCCAGGGAAGCATCCAGATTATTGTTGGGATTCATGTTTTTTTCGTCAAATTTTATCGGATAAAATTAGGAATAACACGAAAACGGCGCGTTTTATCGAAAAAAGATAAAAACATTTTCTAACACCCCGTATCTTTCGAACGAAACTGAATTTTGAAAAATGGAATAGGAAAAAAGTTTTTTTGATGAGAGGAATCTGCAGATGAAATATACGTACCTGGTGATTGTTTATATTTTACTCAATAGCTATCTCAGTAAATATTGGTTTGAATGTTTGAATGGCAAATTTGTAGTATTTTTATGGGCATTCAGTACTAAGACGTGCATAAAAGCATCGTCAACCTAAAAAGTTTATGAGAACTGTTATTTTTTAAATGGTCCACTCTGTATTTTATTTTCCTTATCAGTAGAGTTCTCAAAAAAAAATACTTTATGGAGGTTATTATCGGCAGTTTTCTAAAAATATAGGTTTTTTAGTCTGAATCTAAGGCAGCTGTACAACGCCACACGACAAAGATGCGATTTCTTTATGTCAGAATAACCGTGAATAATGAAACAACTGATTTTTATTTCATTTATTTATTAACTGAAAGTTAAATTAAGTGTTTAAACTGACCCCATCATTTACTTCTAACACAGTCAATATCGTTATATTAAATTTTTGAAGGTTTTTCTTATCATTTCTGGATTATTATTGAGGTTGTCAATTTCTGCCTCTATTCTGAATTGAATGTCTTCAATTTTTTGCGGACGGGCCATACACACTTTAGATTTCGAATATCCCCATAAAAAATTGTCCAATGGCGTTGAGTCGGGACTGTTAGGAGGCCATAGAATGGTCAAACAGAAATATTTAATTGTTTTATTATCATTGGCAACTTCGATATTAAGAAATCACAGCATTCTTGAGTGGCGTTCTACGACTGCTTTCGATTTAGACGGAAAAACCTATATTTTTGGGAAACTGCCGAAAATATAATATAAAGTATATATTCTTGAAATCAGAAGAAAGAGCTCTATACCGATTAGGAAAATAAAATACAGGGTGTACCATTTAAAAAATAACAGTTCTCATGAAATTTTAAGGTTCACGATCCTTTCTTTAATGCATTTTTGTATTACTGAATTCTGAATGATCATAAATAATACTACAAATTTGCCCAATTAAACGTTTTTGTACGACCAATATTACCTGAGATAGCTATTGAGTAAAATATAAAAAAATCACCCTGTACAAGTCAAAGACTCACTCTGTATATAAAAAATGTTTCTTATATTTCGGTGATATCAGATTTGGGATCATTGACAGGTATCGAAAAATGTTTTCTCGAATGCGAATCTATACCTACAAAGTGGATCTAGATGATATTTTATGAATGAAGTGATTTAACTCATTGAATCTGAAATTTCACTTTCTGCACGTTTTGTCGATAACATACATTTTCAGCGTTCTTATTATTCATTATATGTTATTACGAATGACAAGTTTATGGATACTTTGCCATATCCAATAAAAGTGAGAAATAATACAGCTTGACTCAAATAGAATCTCAAACGATGTGATAATATTGATATTGGCAATGCAATGTTCACTTGAAAACAGCATTGAAAGTTTTATCGAGATGTTTGTTTATTTTTCTGATTTCCTAATACCCATTAGCACAACAGATTTAATTGAGTTCGTTCAAAAATTCACTTCAAATCATTTTCACTTTCGATATTCACGCAATAATTGCTTCGTGATATTTGTATGCATATTATTCTCATGAATTGTCTGATAAATTTAAATTATCTATTACCTGGATGTACCTGTGTGTGTATTTTGAAATAGACATGGTGTTCGATTATTGGGATGAAGTAGAATGTATCATTTCTTACGAAATTATAAGAAAAAATGTCCACGCAAAAGTTGTTGCTTGCACTGATGCATTAGCCTGAAGTAATTTCAATAATATAGGGAGTTTGTTTGAAGAATCAAGTCGCGGTTTTTCCTTGGGGCAACCCCTTGATGATATTTCATGGTTCAGTGCCTTATTAGAATTTCTATTCAATCTCCAATCTCGAAAAAAAAGAGTTTGCAGGCAAGTAGAGCGCTATAATATAACCATACACTTCGGACTATTTGATTGAGCTACAGAATTGAGCATATACAGTCTTTCTTGAAGAGTCTTCACAAGGAGGGGAGGACTATCAAAAATTAAAATATTTTGTTAACGTCAAAATTGAATTTCTTTTATAAGGGGCTTACAGATAAAAGTACCTACCTACTATGAGTCATAGATTGAGTACTCAATAATTCCATTTGTTCATTGCTGAACAGGCATGAACATTGAACAAAACAGCAACTCGATAATCTCTTGAATCGGATAATTTGCAACGACATTTAACACCTATTTTCGTTCGGCCCAAAATAATCTGTTGTTTTAGACTGGATTGTAAATTCTTGTGATGTTATCGAGCAAACAACAACACAAATCCGTGCATAAGACGAGAGTAGAATATAAAGGCCAGCTAATCCTAGAGAAAATCGGTAAAATAAATTTTTAACATCGAGAGTCGTATAAGTTGATATAACAGATTATGCCAAAGTATGGAAAGGACTGATTCATGTTGGAGGCATTTGCCCAGACCCCAGAATTTCAACACGACACTGGAATAGGTCGGGGACAATATTCAGTTCGAGCTAGTTATCAGTATTTGGGACTTACTTTGACGCTAACTGTCATACGTACCTATTTGCGAACGACAATCAGAATCATTAGCTTTTTTTCACACATGAACTAAAGTGAGTAGAGGAATGTCAGTCATATCTGGGTATCATAGAGCTCTTAGGGCCGGTTTTATAAAAGAATTTCAATCCTCGGTTGAGCCCAAATCCGCCGTCGAATGTCGATTTCCGTATTATAAACATCCAACTTCGGGTTCAACCCTGGATTGACTCAACCGGTGAATATAGCTTCGTTTGAGATTTGAACCGAGGATTGAAAGGTTTGACGTTTCTAGATGGCCGACAACTAGCCTCACTATATGTTAAAAACAAAACGAAACATTTTGTTTTCGCCCATTGAAGTTTGGAATGAAAATATTATATGATATTATATTGATAGAATGCCTGATATTAATCACAGTCTTCTGTATGTTTGCTATGTATTAGGGCCGGTATTATAAAGACCAACCGAGGATTCAACCGTTGCGCCAACAACCAAATTCCTCACTATCTGGTAGTTGGCGCACGGTTGAATCCTCGATTCGCCTTTTATAAAACCGGCCCTTAATAATTCATCTTTGGTGTTTGGAAAAATATTCCTAAATTGAAACTGAATTTTTGTGCCTTATCTTCGAGGGATAAAACTGCCAGGTTCCTGTGTGAATATAATATCGAAAATGACTAAAGTTATGATAATAATGAAATAACTGCAAGGCATTCAAAAGATAGTAACGATAAAACATAATTTGTTTTGATGTAGGAAATCAGATTTGTCTAAATTCTCTGCCGTGACCGTCACAAAACACGGGAATACTCGAATAAGCTTCTTGTTTGGTCTCTATTAGACTACGATTATTGAATTTATCCAAACATGGTATAAAAAAAACGTGCCAAAATACTTCGAGAAATAAGATTCAGGTTAGCCAACCCAAAAAAAGCGATCTCAATCCGAGGTTGTTCAACCGAGGCCGCAAAGACGTTTATAATATCGAACTTTTTTCAACCGAGGGTTGACTTCCAATCCTCGTTTGAGTAACCTCGGATTCAACGTGCCCTTTATAAAACCGGCTTGGTACCCTGCATTCAACTTCAATAGACGTCTTGGCTTCTAAAGGGTTTTCCAATAAGCGGAGTTATTTTGAATAGCCCGCTATTTTGGTAGATGCCAATTTTGAAGCTGTCGTTTTTTGATATTTGACAAGTAGAAACGCCATCAATAAAAATGGAACAAAACACGCTTCAACGACGAATTGAAATTATCAAAATTTGGTAGAGACGGTTCGTAAAACTCGAACATTTTTGGGTCGTCGTGAAGCACTTTGTCGAACCGCAATACAGAAATTGGTGGAAAAAATTGAGCTGTTGGGACGAGTTAGTGATGAGAAGAATAAAATCCGTGCAAGTCGCACAAGAACAGCCGAGAATATTGCTGCTGTAGCCGAAAGTGTGGAAGAAAACCCAGGTTTGTCCAATCCTCGTCCTTCTTTGGAATTAGGCCTTCCACAAACGTGATTACACCTTCATGTCTGATTGGGTCCTCTGTGTTATCCCTCGAAGAAGTGATCACAATTGGACACCGAGATCTTATGATTTAACACCTTGCGACTTCTTCCTTCGGGGCCATGTGACAGAGAAGGTCTACGCCAAGAGCCCAGCGTCGATTCAAGACCTCAAAAATGGAATTCGTGAGACTATCGAGGGCAAAGGGCAGCCACTTTGCGATTTGGTTATGGAAAATTTCATGAGAAGAATATAGTCCTGTAGTCGTGGTCGTGGTGCTCATTTGGCTGATGTTATTTTCCATTATTAGCGGCATTCCTTCCTCTTCATAATGAAATAAACGTCTGATCAGTCATCTGAAGATATTGCATTTTTCTTTGAATGTCAAAATAACACCTCTTACACCTCTTATTGAAAAACCCTTTTATGTCAAAATCATTAGTCATGTGATCCGACATGGGAAGTTCATTAGGAACTTTTTCTCCAACCATCAAAAAATGTTGACATTTTCGTATTATTTTCAGGTGCAAAAGCCATCAATTACCGTACAAAAATTTACTCGTTGCTTAGCAACACTTTTAATCCTAGGATTAAAAACGCTACTTTTAACCTAGGACTAAAAGTAATTGCATTTGAGCTCTCTAATTGAAATTCGAAGTCTACTGACGATGACGTCTACTTGGCAATCAATATTTACCAACAATTACAGATATTTGACTTGGTTGGAGAAAAAATAGTATATATCATACGGACTGAAAGTGCCCATTTTATAGACTTTGCTTCAAACGGCGTAGAATATAGTATATTCTAAAACTAGTTGGAGAATGGGCTTCTATTCCAATACCAATGCGAAATTCAAAAACGATCGACGGAGGAGCGAGTTTTCGAAAGCATGAGTGTTGGAATTGCATTCTGCAACGAATATTAGACGATATTTTCTCAATTTCAGTCAAATTTCGTGAAATACTGTTGAAATTCAATGGAAAATTCAGATTATACATATCAGTGACTTTTGTATTGTATCTTGGCAGTTGGTGACTGTTACGAAATTGACATTTCCAAGTTGACGTATGTTGAAAATTGATAGGATCGGAAGCCAGTGCTGACAACCACAAAATGAAAAATATAACTGAAAACAATGCTGTAATGAGTTCATTACAGCACTGTTTTTAGTACTGTAATGAACATATTACGATACTGAAATAGAGAAAACCTCTTTCCTAATTGTATTAATGAAAGTTGGACTTTGTCTCACATTCAGTGCCTCTTGGTTATTAGAAAATATGGAATCAAGTCCTCACCTCATCCTCACCTCTATGATTTGTGTCGGTACTGAAGTTATACATCTTTAAGATGTTTAAGACGTCATCATATCGATCTTTCGGTGAAATCATTTTATGTACCTACCGGGTTTTTCACCATAATTTGACCCCCCCTTCAACTTTGTTGCTAAAAGAGGTACAAAAAAATGTTTTTCACAAAAGTTTCATGAAATCGACTAATGTTTTTCAAAATGATTTCACAAAATGAAATATATACAGAGTGGGCAACATATTGATAGCAACTTCATTTTTTCAAATGGAACACCCTGTATACTTTTCTATATTTAGCAACCTCTTTTTCCCCTTATTTCGAATATATAACATATGTTTGGTCTTTCTCTCTCATTCTGAGTACCACAGAGTTTCGAATTTTAAGAACCAATTTCTTTAGTTGATATAATTTATTCTATACTACCATAACTCATCATTTTTTATTTTTTATTGGATATGAATACTGTTAGGTATTGATTGACAAAATATTGCTTTCAAGTGAATTGTTTGAATATAAAGAATTTCGGAATGATTTCTCATATTAGGTATTCTTATTCCGTAGTTTCATTTCAAAACTCTGGAAATAAAAGAGACAGACCCATACACGCATATTTATTCGATATCAGGATAAAATAAACAATTAAAATATGGAAGAAAATACAGGGTGTCTCATTTGAATAAATGTACTTGCATTCGATATGTTGTTCACCCTGTATATATCCCAATTGACGTAATCATTTTCAAAAAATTTATTTGATTTCGTAAAATTTTTTTATGAAGCATTTCTATGTATCTCTTTTCGTAACAGAGTTAGAGGGGGGGTCAATTTATAGTGAAATATACTTCATCGATCCATACCAGAAAATTCAGCCGAATTAAATGATAAGCTATGGAGATTTTGAGGGCGCTATTTCTTTTATAATTGTGGCAATACGATCTTCACAACATTTTTCGAAATTCAGAAATCGTTTTTACCCAGTTAAGTTCTTGAAATATTCAGAAGCAACAATTTCTGAAATTTTGAATTTTTCATCACCCTGTAATTTCAAGACGAAAATTCATCAAGCAAAACTGCATATAAAGGAGTATTTTCGACTGTTTAATTTTTCCAAACCTTCATTTTACACACTTCATCAGCGGTGTACTATTTACTCTAAGTAAGGTCAGTTTTGGCTCGAATAATTGAAATTTGAAGAAGATATTATGATATCAGCTAATTCTGAAATATGTTCTGGTCATTTTATTACCAGTGTAATTAAGTTGCAGGGGGAAAAGTACTGAGTACCTCGGAATTTGTTACGACGAAATTGTCAAATTTTATGAGTCAATAATAATCATCAATAATAAATTTGCTCCCTCTATATTTACTTTTTACTCTGTGATAGTGACGAAATAATATCAAGCCGCCTCTGATTTTAGCCCGCGAAACGGGTCGATAACGTTACGTGGTTTTAAACAGGAAATATAATTGGGCCTTGATGTCAACAAATTTTTGGCAACGAGACATGGTGCATTCTCAACGCGATCGTTATTCGTCAGTAGGTACTTGCAACATCGTGTTAGAATTTCGATTGAGGGTGATGAAGAATTCCGAACATTTCGAAACCTTTATGCTGAATCAGTAATACATAGTATGAAAGTGAATACCTAAAGTAGATTTTCTGAAAATCTGTTCACATGGCAACAATGTGCGTTGAAGTGGACCTAGCAATATCCGATTTTCAAATTTTTTTTTGTGCACTGGAGTTGTCTTTGACTTGTGCGTTTTTGAATCATTATTTTATTTATTTTATAATGATATGCCTCAAAATGTACTAAATAGTCTCTAGCACATCCCGAAAAAATGATGTGCTGAATTGTGCAAAGTCTGTGGGAAAAAATTGACGGCCATGGCCCCCCCTGAGATTTTTACGGCCTTATCGTTTTTCAGCACAACACCATCAATATTTCAATAATCTTTATTTTGCCCCCCCTGAGAAAAATTTTGGCCCCCTCTGAGAAAAGTTTCTGCGGGCGCCCATGCTCCTCATAACATCCATGTTTGTTACCTTTGCTGTCCAGGGAATTTTCAAAATTCTGCTGTACAGCCACATCTCGAATGCGTTGATTTTGCTGGATGTGGCCTCATTGAGGGTCCAAGACTCTGCACCATAGAGGACAACGGAAAAGACGTAGCATTTCGAGAGTCTTAATTTTGTGTTAACCCTTTACTGCATGATATATTAAATATTGGAGAAAAAATTTTTTTTCAAGAAAAATGTTTTATTAATACTTCAAAACTAATTATAATTTTTTTTTCATTAAAAAATACTTTTGTTTAATTTTTTTTTAGAAACCATATATCGTCGGATAAAAGCGTTAACCGGCTAACTCCGATTTTAACGATTTTGAGTTTTTTTTAGATTCAGTATTTAGATAGTTTCCGACATATATCTGTAAACCATTTAACTCCCTATTTAGAGCAGAAATTGTATAAATCTCGTCGCACGTATACCGGCTAACTACATATTGTCCAATGTGCGAAGAAGAGCTGCTATCTCCCGCAAATTCCACGTAACTGTTGCCTACAAAAAGCAAGAATCGACGAAAACGATTTCAGGTGCAAAAAGCATCGTGGTTTTCCGAGAAGAACAAGAATTTGAGAGAAATAGGAAAGCGATACTATGAAACAAATAAAATAAATGGAAAATGGTCCTATGATGTAGAAAGAGAACCAAGAAAACTGAAAGAAAGATGCCGGTGTTGAGATAGGAATGAAATGTAATGTTATAACAGAGCAGCAAAGAGAAGTTATTTTTAATTACTTTTGAGCCTTAAGTTGGGGAGACAAAAAGTGTTTGTGGACAATACTGTGATTTTTTGAAAACAGGCGATCAAGAAATAAGATAGTGTAAATCAATGTATTCAAAAACAGTCGGATCGGGTCGTTGGAGTCAAAGGCGGATATAGTTCTTTTTCATGGGAGGGGTAATAAAAATCATGGGGGGGGGGTAATAACTAAACGATTGAAAACCATTAAATCAGGTACACAAACCACCTTTTTCTCAGGTTTTGGATACTCATGGGGGGGTAGTTACCCCCAGACCCCCCCCTCGTAAATCCGCCCTTGGTTGGAGTATTCAAAATTGGAAAAATTAGTTTTCAGATTTCGAAGAAACTAGTGGCGAGGAAACAAAATGTGAAAAAATACCCACGCAGTATAGAAATAAGAGCAGAAATAGGAAAAAACCATTTGAAGAAGAGAACCTCAGCATCAAGAGTTTTTATTTCGTGTCATCACGGGTTTTGTTATGAAAATAATAAATTGAACATACTGCTATCTCCTAGTTTTTATTTCTCAACGAAAATTTCAAACCTGCTAACTCCATTTTACGGCTGTAGAAAATAAACTAAGAAAAATTTACAAGTATTTCGTTTGAAAAAAGGTAAAACTAATACTGAGTTCTGTTTTGTTCAAATCAGTCATCGTATAAGCATCTAAGTAGGAATTAATGCGGTTTTTTGTTCCTCCTGAAAAACTGACTCTATGTGAGTTAGCAGCTTAACACATTTAGCCGACGATATGGGTTCGCATGCATCGAAGCTTCAAACACTTTGGACATATATGGTTTCGTATGCATACTAAGCACATATGATGAGTGTTATCAAAACATTATTATATTTGACGAAAATTATTTAATCAATAATGTCATACAAATTTATTGATGAAACTTAATCAAACAATTACTTTTATCTTCTCCTTTAGAAGAATGTGCCCATTATTCAAATGATTTTGAGCTGTAATAGTATAAATCAACCCCGATAGTTATAATAACTCACGCCTATAACATAACTCATTCTAATACAAATTGGAAAACAGCTTACCAAATGAATACAAAAATCGGATCGATCGGAAAGTCTATTTCAGACATCAAGGTAACGTTCTCGCCATTCATTTCTACATTTCCTTTGGTCTGAAAATCCAAAAATTGCAATTGGTAAACGTTTTCCACGCGATTCCATTCTCGACCACATACTTGACAACTGTTGTCAATTTTGAAAATGCAGATTAATTCGAATTTCAATGAAGAAGTCGAAGATAAAGCATAGTATTCGATTCGCGGTAAATGTCATAACACACGCAGATAAATTTTGCAGCACGAGCCGTTAGGCGAGTGGTGTAATTCATCAACTTACATTACATATTGCTCGAGTGCATACGAAACCACATATGTCTAAGCGAAAAAAGCGTAGAATGCATACGAACCCAGATATGGTTCCGAAACAATTGGTATCGAAAATCGGTGGAATCGAATTGAAAGATAAAATCTATTAATGTATACATACAAACTAGAGTTTATGTCACACAACGAAACATTTTTTGTTCCCCCAAAAACTCATCTTTTCATTCTTATTTCTTTTCTCAAAGTTGACAGTCGCACGTGCATGTAAACATTCACTGGCCTTGTCTGGAAAAGGGTGGTTTTCTAAAAGTGGCGTCGGACCATATACAGAGTAGATGCTGTTTGTTATTGTTAATGATATAACAAATAAACTCCGATTCTGATGTGTATTGTCCAATATTTCCGACCATAAGAAACTCCAATATTGCTGGACGTCGTCTTTGATAATGCCAGCATGCAGATGGGTGCAGATTTGGGATGGTTTTTTTTGACACCTAAAGAATTTTCTTCTCTCTCTCTCACGTATTCAGCGTTTTGTTGTTATCGCTTTGATAGCCCACTGTATCTTCGTAAACGCGCACCTCTGTCTTTAGCTTGTTGTCGATCTTTCATTATTAATATTGTTATATGTGAAAAACAAGATTAGGCTATGGCATAAAAAAGGGACCTATTTTTCAAACCTCTATTTTGTTACAGGGACCTGAACTAATAAGGGTATCCAGGTTTTTCAAGGACGCCAAAGATGGAAAATTCGTCAGTTACATGTATCCAGATGCCCGAACTCTATACGAATCATTCAGGAGGGGTGCAAAAGAATCAAGTGAGTATTCTACATTCATCACTGAGACCTACTCACGTAGGATTATTATCTAATCTACAGGGTCTTTCACGAGGAACCTCACCCATATTTATACGGGAAACTACTGCACGTATTTTCATGAAATTCAGCACTTATAAGTATTTCACGATGCTGATGAAATCTAAAATATTTTCAAGGCATGAGCACCTTCGGTTTTTCCGGAAATGACGTCAACTTCCGTTTTTCAAATTAGAACACCATTTTTTTATTGCAGAAATAGATTCCTTAGAAAATTTCAAGTTATTTTGATGTAACATTTTTCAGTTTTGGTTGGAAAATTCTCTCTGAGCGGGAAAATTCGAAAAAAAAAAATCGAAAATAGAGCTCCGCTGAAACAAGAATCACTTCGAGGTTTTTGGATGGAAAATTTTCATTTTGGGGATTTTTCAAGATGTAAGATTGATGTATCCACTTTAGAAATCGAAATCGCGATTCATGATACAGGGGGTGAAAAAATCGCTTTCAAAGTTAGGGATGACAAAATCGTGGAAAATCAATTTTTTCAAATTAGAACCCCATTTTTTTATGGCAGATATTGAATCTACGTTAAAAAATAATGTGAGTGTATGCTTCACACCCTTGCCCTAAAGTGGATATTTTCTGAGTTATTCACAAAAAACTGTTTTTCGTCTTGAATTTTCAGCTATTTCTTTTCCCTTCACGCCAAAAAGATGAAATTTTCAGGAACTGTTACTTAAACCATGTTTTAGATTTTCCTACCCTAATATGCAAGAGAAAAAAGTTACAGGTTGTTCCTAAATAGATGGCGAATTTGGATTCGAATTTGTATCCGGAAACCTCTTTATTTCAACTAATCGGCCATCGGTTTTCTCTCCAGTGATAAATAAATAATTCCTTATGAACCATATGCAAAAACTCACCATGTTTTACATTCTTTTTTTTTAATGATAGATATCATTAATTACATCTGCCAAATTCCTCTTTATTCAGTAGCATTTTGTGTTTACTATTAATTTGGTGATAATTCGTATTAAGTTATAAAATCGATCTCTATGCCTAATTTTACCAATGAAGATTATTTAAATCTCATTCTACTTCATGGAGAATGTAATAAAGTTGTAGATAGAACGATTCGACTGTTCATTGAGAGGTTTCCTGACCGACCCAGACCAACGAGAGATACCATTAACAGAACCATGACAAACTTGAGAAATGTCGGATCTTTCGTTAAGAAAACTACATGGTTCAAATAACAGTTCCTGAAAATTTCATCTTTTTGGCGTGAAGGGAAAAGAAATAGCTGAAAATTCAAGACGAAAAACAGTTTTTTGTGAAAAACTCAGAAAATATCCACTTTAGGGCAAGGGTGTGAAGCATACACTCACATTATTTTTTAACGTAGATTCAATATCTGCCATAAAAAAATGGGGTTCTAATTTGAAAAAATTGATTTTCCACGATTTTGTCATCCCTAACTTTGAAAGCGATTTTTTCACCCCCTGTATCATGAATCGCGATTTCGATTTCTAAAGTGGATACATCAATCTTACATCTTGAAAAATCCGAAAAATGAAAATTTTCCATCCAAAAACCTCGAAGTGATTCTTGTTTCAGCGGAGCTCTATTTTCGATTTTTTTTTTCGAATTTTCCCGCTCAGAGAGAATTTTCCAACCAAAACTGAAAAATGTTACATCCAAATAACTTGAAATTTTCTAAGGAATCTATTTCTGCAATAAAAAAATGGTGTTCTAATTTGAAAAACGGAAGTTGACGTCATTTCCGGAAAAACCGGAGGTGCTCATGCCTTGAAAATATTTTATATTTCATCAGCATCGTGAAATACTTATAAGTGCTGAATTTCATGAAAATACGTTCAGTAGTTTCCCGTATAAATATGGGTGAGGTTCCTCGTGAAAGACCCTGTATAATAGGTATTCACGAAAAATTACCTTCCTTTATTTGAAGAATACGATGACAGGTGTGATCAAATATAAAGTGTTTTCCATGAATAGGTGTTATTTTGAAAAGCCCGCTATTTCGGTAGATGTCGCTTTTGAAACTGCCATTTTTTTACATTTGACAAGTAGAAACTACACCATTGAGAAAAATGAAACGATACACGCTTCAACAACGCATTGAAATTATTTAAATTTACAATAAAAATGGTGAAAAAGGACCCCGCACTTTTCTTATGGCAAATGGCGTTCCGTCAAATGTTCTAATTTTTTGATATAATGTAGTACTCGACCTACTGATCAAAAGTGTCCATGGCCCCAACTCAATCCCATGACTAGTTTTTGAGATACAGATGTTGAAGTTGAGAATAACCCACTTTTACTACGCGCGTATCTCGAAACAGAATCGAATGAAGTTCAATTTTTCTCAAAAAACATTTCATTCCATTCCCAGGGTGCAACTATATAGAGAAATATGACCTAAAATTGTTACGAATACAGGGTTATCCATAATTGAATGCTTGCCCGATTTTGAAAGTATAAAATATGTCAGTTCCAGAGCGAGAACGTTCGCAAAATGAACTATTTCACTAGATATGTTGTTGTTACATCGAAAAAACCTGAAATACCCAGAATTTATACTGGGTGATCAATTATTATAGAAACTATTCTCAAGGAAGGTTGAATGGACACCCTGTATTTATGGGTTGATTCAAGGTGTTTGTTTAATGTTTTTAGAACATATCATCATGGACTTCAAAGAATACAGGGTGATTCAGTCATGAAATGAACTTTGAACCTCACAAAAATACCCAAAAACCACCTCTTTTTTCATCACCCTCTATCTCAAGATTGAATCCGAGGAGATGGGAGTTTTCTTTCACCATTGTACTTGATATAAAAACATCAATACGGCTGAGAGTTTTTATCCACTTCCTATGACCAGATTTTTTGCTGGAATAAGAAAAAAATAACATAATTAAATAATTTTCATATTACATAAAAAAAATCTGGTCATAGGAAGTGGATAAAAACTCTCAGTCGTATCGATGTTTTTATATCAAGTACAATGGTGAAAGAAAACTCCTACATCAACGGAGTTAATCTTGAAATAGAGGGTGATGAAAAAAAAGGTGGTTTTTGGTTATTTTCGTGAAGTTCACAGTTTATATCATGACTGAATCACCCTGTATTCTTTGAAGTCTATGATGATGTGTTCTGAAAAAATCAAACAATCACCTCAAATCGACCCAAAAATACAGGGTGTCCACTTAACCTTCATTGTGAATAGTTTTTATAATAATGGATCACCCAGTATAAATTCTGGGTATTTCAGTTTTTTTCGATGTAACAATAACATATCTAGTGTAATAGTTCATTTTGCGAACGTTTTCGCTCTGGAACTGACATATTTTATACTTTCAAAAACGAGCATGCATTCATTATGGATAAACCTGTATTCGTAACGATTTTCGGTCATATTCCTCCATATGGTTGCTCCCCGGGGATGGAATGAAATGTTTCTTGAAAAAAATTGAACTTCATTCGTTTCTGTTTCTAGATAGGCGCGTAGTAAAAGTGGGTAATTCTTAACTTCAACGCCCTTTATCTCAAAAACTAGTCATAGGATTGTGTTGGCGCCAAGTACACTTTTGACCAGTAGGTGGAGTACTACATTATACCAAAAAATTAGAACATTTGACGGAACGCCATTTGCCATAAGAAAAGTGCCGGGTCCTTTATAACGAAATAAACATCCGATCATTTATTCAGAAAAAATTCTACAATCTTGGAAAATTACGGGCTTTAAAGCGGTGTTTTAATAAGAATTTCATCGAACGTTTTGCCTAAAACTATGGAAGGCATCTTCTGAGGTATCTCGCTCGGAGGTTGTAGCCCTACGATTAATTGCGAGGAGTTGACGTTGTAACTAGATCCAGGACTGTTTTTTTTACTAGCACTAGCTGCACTCTCGGCGTGGTCCGCCGGTTCATCCCCCCCGTTTGGGATAGGTTCAGTTCTAGCAGTGCGAATCGCAGGCAACCACGCTCTTTGAACAATGGGAGTCTCCTTCTTCCTGCTCATGTTGTTTTTGTGTTAGTTCATAGACTTTTCCGATGTATTGTCTTCTCAAAAGACACCGAAACATTCTATTAACCAACACAAAAACAAGGAACAAGACCTCGTTTAATTCTAGAGATATAGCCATATCAAATAGTAGTATTATAGTATCGGTATGGGGTTTACGTTTCGTCCCAGCTTCGCTCACAGGACTCATCAGGCTATGGGACCGTGGTATGCCGGCTCGCTTGGGGGGAGGCGCACTCTGTCGATCACGTGCTTCAGCGCGGTCGGCGTAAGTAAATTTCTACACACTCTGGTGGACGCTAAGTCGTCACACTAATATGCCCGTATTCGCAACTCAATCTGGCCTACGAAGTTTGGAAATGTTGCACCTGAATGACCTCAGAAGCCACTAATTAGAATAAGCGTGCAAAAGCTTCTTGCTTCAGGATAGAACATTTTCCTGTGCCGATAACTGAGACGTTCAAATCTAAAACTCCTTTTGGGAACCCGTTAACGATTATTCTTTCGCAAATAACGAGAACAATAACGTGGTTAGGTCATATGATTCCCCATTAACGAATGCTGTGAAGTCATATGATTCAAAAACATGAGTCGCGACCTACGTTTCACACCGTCGTCGGTCGCGGGAACTTGTTTCAAAAATAGCCGCTACTACAGATTTACGCACCAAGAATGTCAGTGTCAAATTGAGTTTATGGATGGGAGGTGTCAAGCAATGCACAAAATTAAAACAGATGTTATGTATCAGACTTCTCAAATGGGGCACCATAATAATCATTTCTCAGATTGATGCCAAAACACCTGCTACTTTAACTTTGAATTTAGACACATCGCTCCTAATTCCTGTCGCGATCAGAAATGTTAAAGTTTGAATGAGGGTATTCTGTGGCCTTAATATTCGTCTATATAATGCTCTAAAGAGAGGGTATTTAATCGTTGAGGTCGATTAAATCTCAGATGTTATATTTAGGATTCACAAAAGTGAAAACTTGAGTATCAACTCAACAATGATTGTTGCCGTACCTATAGATGCATACTGCATAGAATACCTGGTGTTGGCACTGATCAGATTTTGTTTAAGACTTTCTTGTGCTGCTTTTGATTTTTCCCGAAAGGGGTCGCGCTATTTTCCATTGCCGCAGTAGCGCCACGACCGATAAAATATTGCGGATTATTCCGGAAGTAGCATAAAACTCAAATCTAGAGTGCCGTTTTGATCTTCAAATTTCGGTCACGATTTTTAGTAAGGAGTCATTTCACCAGGTATTCTATGCATCTATCCGTACATATTTCGAGGTAAGAATATAGGGATAGATTATTGGAGAAGAAGAATATAGTGGTCAAATTAAATTCTGTCCGGCTTTCCGTAAACACGAAATATCTGAGCGGAGAATTCTATTGAATGTCATTGCAATTTGAAACGGTAATTTGTTTGTAGAGTAAGGAAGAATAATTGAACAGTGGTGGAAAATGTATGTACATATATTTTACTCGCATATTGCGGCTATTATACACTTGGATAATTTACAAATGTCGACTTTGTCTCGTCTGGTAAACGTCATCCGCGTGATCAAAAGCCTTCATAATGAGCACTTTTAATAATAACATACTATTTCACGAACGAACGAATCAGTTTTTAAACATAACAAATGATCAGAATCATGTACATGGACTTGGACATCGGCTTTATATTTTTTGACAACCGATGAAAAGTTTTTCAATTGATTTCTTGCACTGGAAAATGCGAATCTACCTTAAAGGTGGACGAAGGAGCGACTGGCGACATCAACCCTGTAGTCTCTAGTACATACATTTTTTAAGCATCACTTCTACAAGATCCAGTAATAAAGAGCAAATTGGGAGAAAGCAGGAAGAAACTATTCATAAACTAAAATTGCTGTAACCCATATATAGATCACTTGAACAAGATTTAATAAGATAAATAAAAATTCGGTAGGTTTACAAAGTATTAGGCACGAAAGAACATCACTTACCTACCCTATTGAAGAACGATACGTGGGTGATTGGAGCTACCGAGTTGTGAGTTCATCAGCAGGAGGCTGATGTCCTGTGAAAGCGTATTGATATCTCGTAGTTCGAATAAGGCTTCTTTGTATATGTGGTTATTTTGAAAATTATAATTATATTAACACATGAAACCTCGTGAAAACTCGAAAACGCAAGAAAGTACACATTATCGCAAAATTGATAATTCATATCCGGAGGTTAAAACATTTCAGCGCTCAGTATCTTTGAAACTGTTGAATTCTTGGTAGTACAAATTGGACCACGCTGTAGAACCACAGATAATAAAATAGAAACTAATCGTTGATTATTCCAGATAATGGACCTTGCTTGGGTTGGAGAGATTCCTACAACAGACCGTATCAATGGATGACCTACAACGAGGCTCTACTTCGAGCGAAAAATTTCGGTTCAGGTCTAGTAAGCCTTGGACTAGCACCCAATCCCCAAACTATTGTAGGAATATATTCAGTCAATTCTCCTGAATGGATTCTCACAGAGCAGGCTGTGTATTGTTACAGTATGGTCCTAGTGCCATTATATGATACTTTAGGTCCAGACGCATGTGCCTTCATCATAAAGCAAGGTGAGAACATTTCAATGACCATCATAATATACAACATTGATATACTTTTTGATATCGTTTATTAAAATTATCACGGTGGAACACTATTCAACCGAAGCAGCCCATACGTCTTGTTTCGTTCCTTGATTAGTTTACCAAGGTTGTTCTGTTATTGTTTTTGTACCCTGATTGTTTAACCTAGATACTGGCTTTCTTGCACTGCTTCTAGATAGGATGCTGGTGATCCTCGTTTATCTGTTGTGACTGCACAACCGATGTAGGGGGTGTATTATTATATAACTATAAGCACCCTATGGTAATCTTGATGATTAATGCGATAGGTTGTTATCTGTACTTAGATAACAGCTGCGAAGAGGATGAGGAGGTGGTGAAATTTAAATGCACTCTCAACAAACAATAAACTGTATTTTTCTTGTTACCTCAACTTAGATAACAAGCACGAAACGATTATACAAGTAATATCTATACAATTATAAAATCGACCTTCTATATGAAAATGTATAGCAAGGGAGCAAAGTGTTGTGATGATTCACAAAAACTGACGTAGTAATTATAACTAATTCTTTACTTTACTGACGATTTCGAACTCAACCTTCTATATGAAAATGTATAGTAAGGAGGAATTATGAAATGTACCTTCTATATGAAAATGTATAGCAAGGGAGCAAGGTGTTGTTGTGATACACAACAGTCTGTCCAATTACTAATGCGTTACTGACTGCTTGTCTTTCTAACATAGGGTTCTAAAGACAAACTGGATAATAAGGGAGGTTCATTATCTCTGAATAAAAGTGGGAAAGATCAACAATTGATTGGGTGTCAGAATAGAAACATGCCTCCCTAAGCCAACAAAGTGCTCTCATTTGCCATTTGTGACATTAGTTGGAAAAACAACCATTTCTTGAATCCACAGACCAATGAGAGGAAACTCGGACGATTTGGTATTCGATGCTGCCATATGTTCTCAAATGCAACTTAAGGTGCAATAAAAACGTCACCATATATTTAATTTTATGAGCTCATACGGAGTAACTGAAGAAGGTTCACCGGACCTGATTATTGTCTCAAAAAAAACCAGATGAATTTCCCAAACTTGACCTAAATTCTCGGGTTGAGAAATCTTTCAATAGCTGACCCATAAATGGTAATTTCAAACAAAGAACGAGAAATGTAACTAAATGCATATGGAACAATATTGCAGTTCAAGGGTTAAAATAAATTCATACTTATAGCCCTGGAGATCTTCTCCAGAGGAGTGTCATGTTTTGCATCTCCCATACTGCCCTACAGTGGTCCTTTCAATGGCCAAAGAAGGGTTCAGGTTCAAGGTTCAATGGGTTCAACCTTTCATGCTTCAACTTTCTCATTACCCTAAATGCCACACTGCCCTGTCACTTTGCTGCCTCTGGTTAGTTGCTTCAAGTTATTGCGGCATTCCCTGAGCACTGGCAGTTAGGTTTCAGAGCTTTTACACCTACACAAGCCATTCGTCGCAGTGTCTGCAGACGATTGTGTTGACCTCTTCTGATTTTGTCCCACCATACTACGCATAGGTGACAATTAGGGCGTACTATAGCCATGTAAGACCATGTACCCTGTACATGTATACCATGTCTTTTCGAAGAGCCTTTTGCATGCCCATGTGGCCGCTGTGGCCTTGGAAAGAATTTTGTTGATGTGGTGTTTCCAGTTGAGTTTATCTACTATCTAGTGTGACACCTAGGTACGTATTCAACCTCTCTGGGAAAAGTATCGATCTGGGGCAAATTAACTTGTGTGTTATCGTTATCAATGAAACAGCGACCGCGCTTTAGAATAAACCGGGCATGATGGTACCATTCGACTTTGTACCTGTTCGTGGGATTTTTGAAGATTTACTTCTTCAGCGATAACGGTTTATAGTCTTTTTCTTCAAGACGGCGATATTCCGTTAACCCTATTCGTGTGTAAGCCAACCTTTCTGCAATGATTAAACCTAATTCTTGGAAACTATTATAAATCAAATAGATATTGAATTATATCAACTCCTAAATTTTTTTCAGTTGAAATGTCAGTTCTCGTTTGTGAAGACGATCACAAATGTAACGCCATATTGGATAAATCGCCGAGATGTTTAAAAACGCTTATAGTATATAGAGACGTGAGACCAGCTACAAAAACAAGAGCGAAGAATAGAGGTATAGAAATCATAAAGTTTACGGACCTAGAAGCAAGAGGTGCCAAAACTGACAATCCCTTAGTTGTAAGTTGGAAACACTGTCAGGCCACAGAAATATTGAAGTTATTCACTTTTCAGCCTCCATTACCCAATGATCTCTGTACTATCTGTTATACCAGTGGTACCACCGGTAATCCCAAAGGTGTAATGCTAACCCATGAAAACGTTATAGCATCTTTGAGCGCTGTACTTATGCAAATGGGCGAATACAAACCAAGAAGCTCAGATTCTATGATATCATTCTTACCTTTAGCCCATATGCTCGAGCGATGCTGCGAGGTAAGATATCAATTCCTTCTTACTCTTGTTATCGCAACATTATACTCAATTCGATTCTCAGAACGCCATGTACATGATGGGAGGTTCCGTTGGATTTTACATGGGAGACATAAGAAGGTTGTCCGACGATATGAAGGCACTAAAGCCTACAGTTACCCCTGCAGTTCCTAGACTCCTAAATAGAATATATGACAAAGTTATGGCTGATATAAATGGTAGTGTGGTGAAGAAGTTCATTTTCAACATGGCGCTCAGCGCCAAGGAAGGAGAATTGAAAAGGTAATAGTTCGGAATGGTTGAAGGTATTGTATGAATTTCGGCCCTGTAAGTGGTAGGTTTCGATATATCCATAAGATGACAGAAAGTTATAGGTGCGAAACTAAATTCCCGCTGTGTCTTTGATGAAAATGTTGTGAAAAAATAGTTCGAAATGAATCATTCAAAATAGTGCCCATTGTTAGCTGCAATTCATTCCCATCTTTCTGGTAGAGCTTCAATATAATTACGATGAAGGGGTTCATCTTTTAAGGTTATCCAAGAATTAAGCCATTTCTTTATAACTTCATATGAGCGGAACTGCTGAGCTAGACCATGAGCCATCGACCGAATTCTACAACGTGAGGCCAAGCATTGTCGTGATATGGAATCACTTTATCGTGTGCTTCTGCTCGTACCGCTCCCCAGTAATGGTTCCAACAGCTAATAATAAATATCACCTACTTCTCACCCTCATCCGTCACGATGTGATGAAGAAAATCGTTCCTTTTGGCCGCTTTTTCACAAGCAAAAAAACGACGTTCAACGTCCCATAGCTTCAATTCATGAGGAAACCAATTTCCCTATTTCTGAATCATTCCCAACTCATGGAGTCGCTTAGAAATTGCTTGGAGAGTAACTCCTTTAGACGATGAAACTCTTTATGTATTTGACACGGTTCCTCATCGATCAATACCTTGAATTCAGCGTCTTCGGAGGTTTTTGGTCCACCTCCACGCGTACTGTCCGAGGGTACTGTCAAGTCAAAGAGTAGATATTTACTCTTTGGTACTGTCGTCAACATCGAAATCACCGTCTTTAAAGCGACGGAACCAATCAAGGTTCGTTGTTTCAATTAGAGCAGCATCTCCGTAATCTCAATAGCTTCAGCCGCCGCTTTTTTCGAATGAAAGAATATAATCAAATCTTTCCGCAAATGACGATTATTTGGTACAAAATCAACCATACTCACACAATCAAAAGTATATGACGTCAAAATAAAATCACTAATGTGTTAAAACAGTTTGTTTACCATATGTGATAGATGCATAGAATACCTGGTGTTGGCACTGATTAGATTTTGTTTAAGACTTTCTTGTCGATCGAAAATCTGAGCTCTTGAACTACTTTTCATTTCTCCCGAAAGGGGTCGCGCTATTTTCCATTGCCGCAATAGCGCCACGACCGATAAAATATTGCGGATTATTCTGGAAGTAAAACGAGAACTCGAATCTAGAGTGCCGTTTTGATCTACAAATTTTGGTCACGATTTTTAGTAAGGAGTCGTTACACTAGAGCCTTAGTTACACCAGGTATTTCTAGTCATCTATCATATGTGTAAGCTTGATTCATGACGTTTTGGATATGTCAGAATGGACCAGCACTTACTGATGGAGACACCTAATGACAAACAGCCATAATAGAGCAAGATCCCAGGGTCGCCAGACGTCACGTATTTTCTGATGAACGAAATGTGGACGATTGAATAGTGCTGAGCCATATTTTCGCGTGACAATATTTTAAAATTATTTCGTCCGTTTTGAAATATTCGTGTTTAAGCGTCGAACTGGTGACGTCACGCACCAAATGGTTCGAAATAATTTGCAGCGGTTTGAAAGCAGGTAGTGGAATAGTTCGAACTGAAGTTTGAAGTTTGGAATCAGCTGATTGAAAATGAAATGTTTTTGAAATAGTTTTAAACCGTGATCGACGCGAAAAAATGGCTTTAGTATGTACTACGATCACATGCCTATCGGCTACCTTGCTCGGACGGCCAATTTGCAGATATCAGGTCATCAAGTTGCAAAAAAACATTGCTTACCTCACTTAAATTCTGATGGCTGATTTTCACATATATTTTAGACAATTCCGTTCAAAATGAGTTTTCAATAATGCCAGACACTTCCCGTCGGCCGAATTGCTTAACAGACGCCTTGAAGGTCTCAAAAAAATTATTTAACTTCACGTAAATTCTGATGCTCCATTTTAATATATCTTCTCCAAACCACTATTTAAAAATTTCTTACAAGAAGACAGACCCATCCAAGGGGCCAATCATCCCCCAAACTCAATTTTAATGCATCTATGGCTTAGAGCGCGAAGGTATTATCCGCACGCATGAGGATGAGTGAGAGATGTATTAGCTCCTATTGACTTCCCTGCCTCTCATTTCAGTTTATTCGTATCAATCAATAATTAATATTTGTAGAAAAATCAACGGAATTGTCTAAAATATATGGAAAATCAGCCATCAGAATTTAAGTGGGGTAAGCAATGTTTTTTTGCAACTTGATGACCTGATATCTGCAAATTGGCCGTCTGAGCAAGGTAGCCGATAGGCATGTGATCGTAGGACATACTAACACTATTCAATCATCCACATTTCGTTCATCAGAAAATACGTGACGTCTGGCGGCCCTGGGATCTTGGACTATAACTTAGTTGCGCATTCAATAAATGTAAAAACGACATAGACATAAACCGGTTATAACTTTTTGGTGATTTTATAGGAGTATAGTAAGGACCAACAGTTTTTGGGACATGCTGGTGTTCAAGAAGGTCCAAGAGGGTATGGGAGGTAATATAAGACTGATGCTCGTAGGCTCTGCGCCTTTGGCAGAAAACGTACTAACATTCATCCGTTGTGCACTAGGTTGCGTGGTAAGTACTAATTATTGTATGGTTGCGTTGCAATTAAAATGCAAAATTTCAAATTGAAGCTGAAAATAGTCAATATACAGCATTGTTATCGGAAAGTTGTATATCCTGATGTTGCTCATCGACTTCAGCGCTCGCATTCAATAATTTCTTCTGAATATTAGAATTTAAAAAAAAATATATCAGGCGTGGTTTCCAAATTTCTTGGTCATATATCGGGTGATACCGGTCCACTAGACAATGTACATCCACTCGTTTAACGCTGTAGTGGGTATGTTCACAACTTTTATTTCCGAACCGGTATGTACCTACGAAGTTGAGCAAATTATTGCAGATCTAAAATGTTGCAGGTCGTAGAAGGATATGGCCAAACTGAATGTTGTGCCCCCATCACTTTATCCATCCAGGGAGATCACAATCCAGGTCACGTTGGTCCTCCAGTGGCTTGCTGTTGCGTGAAGTTGGTCGATGTTCCGGAGATGGAATATTGGGCCAAGAATAACCAAGGCGAGGTTTGCGTCAAGGGAACAAACGTGTTCAAGGGCTACTACAAAGATGCAGAAAAGACTGCTGCAACTATTGATGAGCAGGGTTGGCACCATACCGGAGATGTTGGCATGTGGCAACAGGTAAAAAGAGGGATATTCAGAATGTTACCAGGCGCGTACCCAGAAGGGTATGTTGGGGAGGGGGCTCAGCTTTTATCCAGTAAAAGATAGAAATGTTTAACTATAAGAAATTATAAAAAACAAATGAGAACATATTAAAGCATGCAGGAGTTGACTATTTTTCAGTCAGTGGGCTTAAACAATACTTGAAAGTTCTTTGTGGTGAATGAGAATGAGACTTTCGCCAGAAGTGAAAGCCTTGGGGGGGCTAGAGCCCCAATACCCCCCCCCCCCCGGAATACGCGCCTGAATGTTAGGTACATTTAAGTCGATACTTAACTTTGAGTTGATGATAGATCATTAGATTAGGTATAGAGTGAATTGATCTCCATATGTATATTTAAAAATCCAATAATTTCTGAGCCTTTTCAGTTTTAGATTCGGATTCATAATAAGTAAATAATTTTTCAGGAAATCCATTTCATGATGTTTCATTTTCTTTCAATAGCGATGAATATTGTCCAGAAATAATAAGATTACTCATATGAAGAATTCGAGAAAATCTTTCAAAAAACAACTTCTACAATTAAGCTTTTGTTTTCTAGATAAAATACGTGTACCTAAATGGCTTCAAAATAAGTGAAATGAATTATTTGAAAGTTTGAAAATTCAGTTTTGTACGGAAATCAAGAATCGAGTGTTGAAATTTTACTGAAAAATAATGGACAGAAAAGACCATTACTTTGTGATAGTTTATTCGAAAAAATAATGAACTCGAATAACCCGACAGAAAAACTCCTAAACGAACTGAGGGACAGAGTATGAAAATGTAGTAGTACCTACTACGGAACCGACGTCACAGTTGAACCTTAAAAGAACTAACTCCATTTACAAAGTAAATAGCAATTAGCATTGACAACGTCTCTGAGAATTATTTTGACACTGCCAATATTCCACGAGGCACGAGTGCCTCCCTGCGTCGGTTTTAAATAAAAAAAAACGTGATAAACATAAATCTATGCCAACCGAGATACTGATCTGTGGTAGGTACTTCAAAATTTCATTCAACTTGTGGTGAAAGTTTGACAAATCTATGACTGCGAAAGTGAAACAAATCATTTGTTTTCATTGAAGATATCCACAATTCCACTAATAAAATAAGAAATATCCATGATGACTTTCTTTTTTTGGGTGGCTGTTATAGATCCATTTTTCTTCACCCGTCACGATGAAGAAATCCCTTCTTTCTTGCTGCTGAAGCAGTTGTTCACAGAATTGTTCATTCTTTACAATAATATGTAATATATTTTTGCATAATCATAATTTTCCATTACCGAAAAATATCACTTCTCATCGAAATAACACTTTCAATGATGGTGATGTTTCAGGTTACTCATAGAAAAACTAATAATAATATTTATAGTTTTTTTTTAATATAAAATTTTAAAGGCTTTATTATCCTTTTGTGGAAGTTCAAATCAAATAATAATAATAATCAAACAAAAGTAAAGTTGTCATCGGATTTGTGTTTCGAAATGAACTTTCTTAAAATAATCTTCATCTGTGAGTTCAATTCCGATTTACTTAATTCCAGAATGGCACCTTGAAGATAATCGATAGGAAGAAACACATATTCAAACTGTCTCAAGGTGAATACATAGTTCCCGAAAAAATTGAGAACGTTTATATCCGCTCTCAGTACGTTCAACAAGTTTTCGTACATGGCGAATCCTTGAAGGTGAGTTAAGCGAAAAATTTCCATTTGTGTGGTATTTTTGAAGACGTTTAATTTTTTCAGTCCTGTATAGTTGCTATCGTGGTACCTGATGTAGATGTTATCAAGTGTTGGGCCCAAGAGAATTCCATTCCCGGAACATTGAGCGTTCTTTGTAATAATCCGGAAGTGAAACAACTCATATTTGATGATATGATCGTATGGGGAAAGGATGCTGGATTGAAGTCATTCGAACAGGTGAGAGAAAATTATTCATGGAGATATGGTACTTAAAATGCAGTTTTTCTCTAGATGCATCATAGGGTAAATTAGATAAAGTTTTCTGTGAATATTATCAATTTCTCAACATACAACATGAGAAGTTTCATAAAAATTCGAACTAAGGAAATTAAAAGATAGGTCGAATCAAGTGACTGTGATGAAACTGTTTTATTGATTCAAACTTGAATAATAGCACCTTAAAGCAGGGACGGATCCCACACAATGATTTGTGATGTTTGAAATATTGTGGAGATTTTCGAAAAAGAATAACTAAGAAACCATTTTGCCAATTTCAGAATTTAACGGCCGATTTGGACCTTAAACGTTTCCTGTATATTTCGGAAATCTAGATCTGTCCGTTCGGAAGTTATCCTGTTTGCGTTCGAAAGCTCTCCAACAAAGAGGGTGTAAAATGAGCCATAACATTTCTCATGTTATAATAACTTGCAAAATTCACTCAGATATGTTCATTAATGTTCGTATAGGCCAGGGAGACACATTATACCGCACTTTTGAGTGCTGAAAAAACATTCCCAATAATTTTAATAGGAACCAAAATTCTAATTTCCTTATCTTGATCGTTTCATTTTATTGTTTACAAAAATGATAGAAAATCATACAAACTTAATGTTCGAATTGAGCTACATTCACTATACAGGGTGAGTCTTTGACTTGTACATATATTTTAACTGTAGATTCCTTTCATCAAACGAAACACTTTCTTCCTATACCATTTTTCAAAATTCGGTTTCGAAGATACAGGGTGTCGAAAATCCATGAAAAAAACACTTTTCTGTTTATATCTTCGGAACCGTTATTTCAAATGAACTGAATTTTGGTGGAGTATTCACTCCCTTTATAATGCATATTTCCAAATCAAAACTCATTGAATATTCCTCCCGGTATAGAAGTTACAGCGTAGCCAACTTATGAATCTACAAAAAAATACTATAAAACCACTTGAAAAAGATAAACGGTTCATATTTTCGAAAGAGCCAATCGGTTTAGAAAATAAAAGTACTCCTAAGTTTTTTCGATAAAACGCGTTGTTTTCGAGTTATTCCAAATTTTACCCGATAAAATTTGACGAAAAAATCAAAAATCATAGGAAAAATCTAGATGCAACCCTGGCGTTTCAATATCACAGAATGGCTTAAATCAATAAACTCTATACAAGGTAACAATGTTGTCAGAATGTTTATCAACTTCGTCAAGACTAAAAAATTCGGTTATTACTGATGAATATTCCATACAAATCACGTATTAAATTGAAATTAATGAAAAATACTATGATAGCTACCTGATAATCTGTGGCGATGTTTTTTCTACATAAACAATATCCTCTTGGAATTTTATAAACTCACTACATGGTTATTATCACATTATTTAATTCACTTTCACTGATAATCTTTTCACATCAACTTTTCCGTTTTCGTATTATCCACTGTTAATAAACAATAACAAATCGACAAATCTCCATCAAGCGGCTTCACGCATGCTTACTTCAACAACCACAGACCGTGTTCCACTGTTCGGTTCACGGCAGACGGCACAACGGTTGCGCATTAAGATCGTAGCGCTCTATCGGCGAGAATCAGAACATTTCCAAAGAGGCACGAAGACGCCATCAGCCAAAAGTAAACAAAACTAGTGGCTTTGCGTTAGTTCATCCGTTAATAGAGGACCTATTGCTTCCTTGTGGAGAAAATCAACACAATCTGGCATCGTCTGCTCAAACGTTCTATGCTCTAGAGTTTAAGAATATGGTTCGATGGGTTAGGTTAGGCCATTGACCTCTAATCATTTGACCTAATTTTATGGAGTTATGTTCGATTAGTGTAAAAACAATTCTTTTTGAGATAGTTTTGGGAAAAAGAGGAAAATATGAGCAAGTTATTAGTGTTTACAAAATAATCTTCAGGAAAATCGAAGAAGGAACTTAATTCGATAGAAGACATATGACTTTTGACAATTGCAGAAATAATCCTTCTAATATAACTGTTTTTGTTAAGAAATATCGTGTTTCAAACATTCTTATTCGAATAAGGTTAGTATTTGAGTATTTCCTAAATGTATCAAGTCAATTTCTATCGAGAAATATGAACTTTGCATCAATTCAAGAGAATTTTATCAGGAACGTAATGAGCCCAATTTTTTTTTTAAATGGCTATATCTTTTTAACAGAGCCGAATTCGGAAAAATGGAAAATGAAAAAAAGGTTTCTTTTGACCTCAAGAATACTCAGTTAAAATATATGTACAAGTCAAAGACTCACCCTGTATATACTCCATTCACTTCTATAAAGTATCGCGGTAAGCCATGATTTAGGTTTATCAAGTTCTTTCTTTTAAAACGGACGCAGGTTGGTACTCGTGAAAATCAAGCGACATTGCCGAGTCTACTTTCTATTTACTCTTTTTCAGCTTTATAAATGGAGTTAGTTCGTCTAAGGTTTAACTGTGGCGCAGGTTTCGTAAAACTACTACATTTTCATACTGGAGTATTTCAAGTTGTATTTAAATGTCTTCTGAATTCACATAATATTTTCTCAAATTCATTTATTTCCAAAGTAAAGGAATATTTTGATAAATACGTAATTACTACGATTTTTTAGCAGAAACGGCAATGTTGCTCGTTCAACAGACCAATCCAACAAAACAGCTGATCACCTTTTTTCAAGATGGCTGCTGAAAAAAACAAATAACAAACATTTCTGTTATAGTGTTTCTCTATTATAACTATCATTTTACATGGCATAATTGAAGACATTGAAATTGAAAATTGAGAAACCAACAGAAACTACCCTGAAACACGTACCTCGTAACTGAATATCCTCGGTTTGTTATTTGTTTTTTCCAGCAGCCATTTTGAAAAAGCTGATCGTGACAGATCGTTGGATTGGTCTACTGACAGAAGAATGACCCAACATTTGCAAAACATACACGATGAAATGTGTCAAAATTTCATGGCAAACCGCGATACTTTATAAAAGTGAATGGAGTATAGGTACAATGCGAATTAACCTATAAGATGGATCTACTTACATGATGGACTAGTGATCGCTAAAACCTGTCAAAGAGACTGAAATAATTGACCATATTCATTAGCTATCGGTTGCAGCCTTTTGAGCATCTTTGGGTTGGTACCAATGTGTCATCAATGTCAATGTTCAATGTCACACCTCATTAATGTCTTTGATTGTTTAGTTTTGAACATGCTATTTATTTTGGATTTTGATACAGCGATAAACAATTTTTGGTAAAAATGAATGCTAAAAAGGTGTAAGTATACTCCATTCACTTTTATAAAGTATCGCGGTTGGCCATGATTTAGGTTTATCAAGTTTTTTCCCCTAGAACAGACGCAGGTTGGCACTTGTGAAAATTAAGCGACATTGCCAGGTCTACTTTCTATTTACTCTTTTTCAACTTTGTAAATGGAGTTAGTTCTTCGAAGATTTAACTGTGGCGCAGGTTTCGTAGAACTACTACATTTTCATGATGGAGTATTTCAGGTTGTGCAAAAATGTATTTAAATGTCTTCTGAATTAACATAATATTTTCTCAAATTCATTAATTTCCCTACGTAAATGAACATTTTGATAAATACGTAATTACTACGATTTTTTAGCAGAAACGACAACGTTGCTCGTTCAACTGACAGAAGAATGACCATAACCCAACATTTTCAAAACATACACGGTGAAATGTCTCAAAATCTCATGGCAAACCGCGATACTTTATAAAAGTGAATGGAGTATACATCTTGTGTGCACCTAAATTTTATAAAGAATATAATGAAACCTAAATATTAATGAATTGGCGGGCTTATTTCAAATCAGTAATGACAGTGATGACATACCTATTATTATTATTGCTGCCAACCCAAGAACGCTCAAAAAGCTGCCACCGATAGCTTATGAATTTTAATATGCGAGAATTTCAACCTAGTGTTTTCTTTTCAGGTTAAAGACATATACCTTCATCCAGACCCCTTCAGTGTGCAGAATGGCCTCCTAACTCCCACAATGAAGGCTAAAAGACCACAACTGAAAGCTTATTTCAAACCCCAACTTGAAGATATGTACGCAAAACTCACATAAGTTCCAAAATGGAAAAATGAAAAATAAGATATTGTACATTTTGAAAGAGAGATTCTGCTACCAATGAAGAAAATTATTTAACATTCACAAATAAAATACATATATCATAGATATGAAGTCAATTCATTCACTCAAAAGCTTAGGGCGAATTCAATTTCGAAAATGCAGTATTAAAAACGATTTTATCGAATACGTAGGACTTTTAGGTACTTGTTACGAAGCACTTGTTTGGGAATACTTTCTAGTTTTACCGGTTGACATCTTTCGAAACCTGTCATAATCCAGGAAAACTGTGATAGGTGACTAATATATGCAGAAATTTGAAAAATCTGCACGTGGATTTGATAATATCGGGGATGTATTTCTGAACGATTTTGAAATTTTATGTTCAAAGTCTTTCTGAATTCTTTTAAAGAGGATGTTAGAGACGCAATACGTAATGTGGCCTTAATCTATATCTTCTTCTGTAATATACCTACTTTTAGAGTTCTTATTCATTATATTGGATCAGTTGAATCAGTTTTAATAACTGTACGTTTCATATTGGACACTGTTCTTGCCGATTTTCAATGAGATCATACTTGTGTTTTTAAATGATTCTTGCCTTTTTCGTTGATGTTCGTTCTTATAATGCAATAATAATACTAGTATTGTAATTTAATGAAGATTATTTATTAAAGTTATTTACTATAAGAGAATTCTTCATTTAATCCAAAACCTTCACAGTAAAAAATCAGTTATTCCGGATTATAGGATCTACGCTCTCGAAATGAACACATCTTTAGGGCACTGTTTTTACTGCTTTTCACTGCTTTTCACTGGTGATATTGGATTTTTTGTATCTGCTCAAAATTCGGAGCTATAACAAAAAAACTTTTTTTTTTCAAATGGAAACCATAATAGGAAATGATATTTCTCAATTGATCTTTATTCAACGATTTCAAAAATATATATCATGATATATTACCGAGTTCACTATACTATATCGAAAACTACCAAAAAACACTTTTCGTTGAACAAAATCCAAGCAGGCTTTGATACACTTCCTTCAAAACTGTGGCGGTCATAGAACTTCATGTATTATTCATTTTCACTTGTCAAATTCAATTCAGTTTCATCATTGTTGTATCGTCTGGCGCTTCTAAACACAGAAGACAGAACCAAAGAGTAGATTCAAGAGAGATCACTTCGGCTTGGCGCGAAACATTGGTTCGTCGACCTTGAATTCAACTACAACAAGCTGGGCTGTTATTGGCACCCCCAGTAGCGTATATAGAAAATATTTTCGGGGGGGGCCCGTGATGCTTACCTACACCATCAAATGCTTCTCGAGCCTGTTTAATTTATTATTAGTAGTTCAGTTTTCTTTATCCATTTCGGGGAGGGGCCCGGGCCCCCTGGGCCCCCCCTATATACGCCACTGCTACAGGGTGGTGTGAAAACGAGTGCATAAACTACCGCGTTCATATATTCCCTTGGTGGAATCGTTCAAGTAGCCGAGCACTCTACCTACACGGTGGTGTAAAAACGAGTGCATAAACTATCGCGTTCATATATTCCCTTGGTGGAATCGTTCAAGTAGCCGAGCACTCCACCTACAGGGTGGTGTAAAAACGAGTGCATAAACTATCGCGTTCATAAATTCCCTTGGTGGAATCGTTCAAGACACCGAGCACTCTACCTACAGGGTGGTGTAAAAACGAGTGCATAAACTATCGCGTTCATATCAGGCACGTAGCGGGGGGGGGGGGGGCCGTGCCCCCCCCTCGAAATATCAAAAAATGCCTGTATATATCAAAAAATGCCTGTGTATTTGACAAAATTTGCAATGTTTACTTATTGTGGGCCCCCCCCGAAATTGTGGCCCCCCCCGAAAGAAAATCCTGGCTACGTGCCTGGTTCATATATTCCCTTGGTGGAATCGTTCAAGTAGCCGAGCACTCTACCTACAGGGTGGTGTAAAAACGAGTGCATAAACTATCGCGTTCATATATTCCCTTGGTGGAATCGTTCAAGTAGCCGAGCACTCTACCTACAGGGTGGTGTAAAAACGAGTGCATAAACTATCGCGTTTATATATTCCCTTGGTGGAATCGTTCAAGTAGCCGAGCACTCTACCTACAGGGTGGTGTAAAAACGAGTGCATAAACTATCGCGTTCATATATTCCCTTGGTGGAATCGTTCAAGTAGCCGAGCACTCTACCTACAGGGTGGTGTAAAAACGAGTGCATAAACTATCGCGTTCATATATTCCCTTGGTGGAATCGTTCAAGTAGCCGAGCACTCTACCTACAGGGTGGTGTAAAAACGAGTGCAAAACTATCGCGTTCATATATTCCCTTGGTGGAATCGTTCAAGTAGCCGAGCACTCTACCTACAGGGTGGTGTAAAAACGAGTGCATAAACTATCGCGTTCATATATTCCCTTGGTGGAATCGTTCAAGTAGCCGAGCACTCTACCTACAGGGTGGTGTAAAAACGAGTGCATAAACTATCGCGTTCATATATTCCCTTGGTGGAATCGTTCAAGTAGCCGAGCACTCTACCTACAGGGTGGTGTAAAAACGAGTGCATAAACTATCGCGTTCATATATTCCCTTGGTGGAATCGTTCAAGTAGCCGAGCACTCTTCCTACATGGTGGTGTGTTAACGAGTGCATAAACTATCGCGTTCATATATTCCCTTGTTCAAGACGCCGAGCACTCTACCTACAGGGTGGTGTAAAAACGAGTGCATGAACTACCGCGTTCATATATTCCCTTGGTGGAATCGTTCAAGTAGCCGAGCACTCTACCTACAGGGTGGTATAAAAACGAGTGCAAAACTATCGCGTTTATATATTCCCTTGGTGGAATCGTTCAAGTAGCCGAGCACTCTACCTACATGGTGGTGTAAAAACGAGTGCATAAACTATCGCGTTCATATATTCCCTTGGTGGAATCGTTCAAGTAGCCGAGCACTCTACCTACAGGGTGGTGTAAAAACGAGTGCATAAACTATCGCGTTCATATATTCCCTTGGTGGAATCGTTCAATTAGTCGAGCACTCTACCTACAGGGTGGTGTAAAAACGAGTGCAAAACTATCGCGTTCATATATTCCCTTGGTGGAATCGTTCAAGTAGCCGAGCAGTCTACCCACATGGTGGTGTGGTAACGAGTGCATAACCTATCGCGTTGATATATTCCCTTGTTCAAGACGCCGAGCACTCTACCTACAGGGTGGTGTAAAAACGAGTGCATAAACTACCGCGTTCATATATTCCCTTGGTGGAATCGTTCAAGTAGCCGAGCACTCTACCTACAGGGTGGTGTAAAAACGAGTGCAAAACTATCGCGTTCATATATTCCCTTGGTGGAATCGTTCAAGTATCCGAGCACTCTACCCACAGGGTGGTGTGAAAACGAGTGCATTAACTGTCGCGTTCATATTCCCTTGGCAGAATTCGTTCAACTGGATAATGCGGAGCCAGTATGCGCCAAAATGAATCCGGAAACATTATGCGCCAATAAATGCGGAAACGGTATGCGCCAATAATTGCCGAAAAAGTATGCGTCAAAAAACAGCTAGCGGTAGCGTTTCTTTTTTTCAGCTTTGTTTAGGTGGAAGAGAAGGTAGGTCCCAGAGAACCCTTGGCATTTCCCGGCTGAGTTGCAAGGGATTTCATGGATGTCATTCCCAAGTTCAGCCATCGATGGACCAAGAGCAGAAAATCAATGTGAGTGTCTTTTAGGGTTTTTGGTGGTGGTTAATTTCAGGTATATTGATAATAATGTCGCAAAGGTTCTGACGAAGGAGAAACGTCTAAGAGAACACATGCGGCAATGAATGCGGAGAATGTATGCGCCAAAAAATAGTTAGCGGTAGCGTTTTTTTTTTTCAGATTTTTGCAGGTGGAAGAGAAGGTAGGTCCCAGAGAACCCTTGGCCTTTCAGGGCTGAGTTGCATGGGATTTCATGGATGCCATTCGCAAGTTCAGCCATCGATGGACTAAGTGAGGAAAATCAACAGTTTGAAGCATCAAAGTGAGTGACTTTTAGGGTTTTTGGTGGTGGTTAATTTCAGGTATATCCTTAATAATGTCACGGAGATTGTGACGGAGGAGAAGTGTCTATGAGGACACATGCGCTAATAAATGCGGAACAAGTATGCGCCAATTTTGACATAAAGTGGAGTAGGCCTACTGGGGATACCACTCAAAAACAAAACGCGCCGAGTACTCTACCTAGAGGGTGTGGAAACGAGTGCATTAACTATCGCGTTCATATAATTCCTTGATGGAATCGTTCAAGACGTCGAGCACTCTACCTACACAGTTGTGTAAAATCGAGTGCATAAATTATCGCGTTCATATATTCCCTTGGTGGAATCGTTCAAGTAGCCGAGCACTCTACCTAAGGTACATTCGGGTAATATGGCCCGGGCAAGTTTAAGGCCCACCCGACTTATTTTTCTGTGAGATGACATCTGTGAACTATAAGATGAAGTACTGTATATGTCGTCCCAAATCTGTAAATATGGTACAACGCACTTTGCAGTTTCGCGCCTATTTCGTTACCTATTTAATATTTTGTGTTTGCACCGAATTCCTTTATAGAAGTAGTGAATATTCAACATCGAATATTTCAGCTCCAGATAAGGCTACAGGTAAGCATATAGAATCTATTCATTCTATAAGTATTAGGCAATCTAGACATGGTACAATTTCTGTTGAATTTTGAATTTGCGATGAGAAAATAACCTCAATCTGTAAATGTGCACGGGCGGAAATTTGGCCCAGGAAATTTTATGCGGGGCCAGTGCGAAGAAAGCCAATTAATTATAAAGCCCACGTTTTGAGGAGAAACATTTTTGAAGAAAACAAGCTCACATCAATTGCTGCAAAAGCAAAGGTGGAGAAAATTAAGGAAAGCTGGATGTGTTCCATTTATAATGAAGATTTTGAAAGTGACATGCGTATGTGTGCGATTTGTGGCACATGGGTGCATGAAATATGCGTGGGACTAACCGCAGAAGATACTGAAGAATTACAATGCCCAGATTGCTCATCTTAATGGAAGTATTATGCGTGGGTCATGTTTTTGCTTATTTTTTATATTCCGGGCCATATTTCAGGCAAAGTCGGAAATATGGTCCAATTTTGATGTTTTTGGTTTTGTTCCTAATATGATATGAAGTTTTGTTATTTTCAAAGTTTAAGAGTTCCTATATGTTCATTGATAAATGTTTCTTTTATAATTAAAAATAAAAATGTTTAAATTGTTTTTTTTGTAGTTTTATACTCCGCTAAAGTGAAAGTGGGCCATATTACCCGAATGTACCTTACAGGGCAGTAGCGTATATAGAAAATATTTTCGGGGGGGGCCCGTGATGCTTACCTACACCATCAAATGCTTCTCGAGCCTGTTTAATTTATTATAGTAGTTCAGTTTTCTTTATCCATTTCGGGGGGGGCCCGGGCCCCCTGGGCCCCCCCCTATATACGCCACTGCCCCTCGATTAGACCTCGTCATTCACAAATGACTTTCAAGGTCAAACAAACGATGTTCGCGATTTCTTTCATAAATAGGGGGAGTGAGGTCTCTTGTATTTACTCTTTGACAGAACACAAGTTAAATTAAGTTCTTATAAGGTCATCATCGATATCTCACAATTATTGTAAGCTGCCAAATTGATTCAGGAAATATTAGCTTTGTTATTATTCAGACCAATAGAGGGGCTTCGCGAAACTTAAAATCTTGTATGATTTCTCTGCTAAATTTGTAACATGAAAAGCATTAAATTCTTAGATGATTTGATGATGACAATAACACAAAGTTTCAAGTAACCCGTTGACAATAGTAATGAATGTTCCTATGAGGGACAAAAAACGCTCCTTCTGGAAAAAATTAGGTTTATATTTGAAAAAAATAATAATCACATATTCAAATCGTTGTCCATTCGAGGAAATACATAAATTGCATGATTTGATATAAATAAGAACGTCAGAAGCGCCAGACGACTATGTGGAAAGGAAACTGAATAGACCTTTCCAGAATACGTACACTGAGAAAAAAGATACAAGTAACTGTTTTTACTTGACTCGTTTTTACTTGAGCTGAATAAATTTTTATATGCGATAAATCAACATTTATTTGCTACAGACAATCATATATTTTTCTCAGTTCAACTTAAAAAAATTTCTAATCCAGATGAATACACAGTATTTAGATGCCATGCAACGGTGCATCTCATCACAAGTTACTTTTTCACTAACGTATATCTATAAGCTGTGAATATCAGAGATATTAGCTACACTTAAACATTGACTTCGGAAAGGTACATGTTTTATTTGTAATAAGTGTAAAAATTTTTCGTGAGATAACCGACTTGAGCCGATACCTACCCGATCCAGTTGGTTCCTTGAACTTGAAGATCCACAGGGCTCATTATTATTCAGGGGTCAGAACTGAAAACGTCGGCTCTTTGCTCTTTTGGCGCTATCGGTAGGGTGAGCGAAATCACGAAATAGTCAAATAGTGCTACTGATTGGGATTGGGATTACTTTCGCGCGCTGGCAGTCGCCACGTGAAATTCTTAAACAATGGTGATTTGAACAATATTTGGAAAAACTCAAAGGTAAGTCCAACTTTACAGGTCTTTATAACGTAATGTTCATGCATGGATGTATAGAATCATAAAAATAAATTATTCGATCCTCTGATCAACTGATGAAAAATATTTTGTATCTTATTTTATGATACATTAGAGGTTATTGACTAATCTATATACATGAATTCAATACGTAATACGTGGTATATTTTTAGATCAAGAAAAAATGAAGAGAGCTTCAATCTTCTCGATGAGGAGACGATAAAGGAGATTTTCACAAAAAAAGGACTTTATCTTCAGTTCAAGGCAAAATATAAATAATTTAGGGAGAGTCAAAATGAAATTATTATATATTATGTAAGTTTGAAATTTAATCATTTGTTTATGTCTAACGAAATAATACTCAAGAATTTATCAAACCTAAAGATGTCGTCCTTCATATTACTGACAGATAACTCAAAATACCCTTTATATCAAGCCAAATATTAATTCCAAACCTTGCATAGTATTGAGATTCTCTAGTTTTGTAATGAAAAAAGTTTTATTTTATGTATTGTTACATCTATATACGGAAATATATATAATATAAGTGTTGAATTGTTATTGTTTTTTTTTACTTTTTTTTAATTATAATTTGATAAGCACGTTTCTAGGCAAGTGAATGTAATATACGTGAAATGAACTAGTATAGACCATCATAGAAATGATCAAATGGAAACCTGTAGTCATTTCGCACTGCATATTTATTTCTTTTTTATCGAGTCTTTCTTATAGAAGAGTCAAGTTATCACAGCAAATAGCAATCACATTTCTTTCAGTAAAAAAGTACTGAGTGGTATGTAGCAATTCGTCCTGAATGTTAGTAATAGTGTCTACTACTATGATAGGTGCTATTGTGTACTTATGGTAAGTATTAGGGTCAACCTAGGAAAGTGATAGAGCGTACCTACTTGCGGTAAGTAACAGTGACTCTTATCGTAACAAGAGAGTTTATTGCAATCAAAAACGTGTTATGGAGTCTGAATGAAAAAGTAACTTGTGATAAACATAACTTTTCACTAACTGTAAATAACAAAAAAACTTGGACTATGAAAAATGATGCTCAGCATAAATTAACTGATAACTTGCGCCGAGTAAATTCTTACGCTGCGCTGAATAAATTTTTAATCTGCGCCGAGAAAATTTTTAATCAGCCCCGAATAACTTTTCAAGTTGCGCCAGATAACTTTTTAAATCGCTCCGATTAACTTTTCAAGTTGCAGTAAATCGCTGAATATCATATTGAGTAACAAAATATGCTTCTTGGAACAAGTCAGAAAAGTCAGTTTCTCTGATTAAAAAATGGAAAACGATTTTCAAGTAACTTCGCTTACTTATGATAAGATACTTTTTGTCAAGAAACGCCTGTACTTGTCGCAAATGAAAAAAGTTCTTTATGCCTATAGCAAGTCTAAATTTCTATTTGGGGCATTCAAATTTTTTTCTCGGTGTAGAACAAAGATGAAAGATGTGAACTGAACCAGAATGAGAGAGAAACAGGTATATTTCATGAGCAACTTGTGGGCAGCTTTAAAAGATGCGCAAACCTTAGTACGAGAGAGAAGAGAAAGTGAGAGAGGGAAGCAATGAAATGAGATTCTACTGTTTTTATCGTACCGTGACCCTTGCTCAGTAACACAACATTGTTGAGGCATAATAAAATTTTGATTTTCGATAAACAATACAACAAATAACATCCACATGCATCCAAAACGTCGACTACATAACATAATAATGTCAAATGTCAACGATTTGAGGGGGGAAATTTTGACGACCAATAATATTCATTCTTGGCCCACAAAAGACGCGCGCAACTCTCACCTGCACAGGTAATTCTGGAAAGGTCTATTGAATTTGACAATAGACCTTTCCAGAATACGTAGAACAAAGATGAAAGATGTGAACTAAACCAGAATGAGAGAAAAACAGGTATATTTCATGCGCAACTTGTGGGCAGCTTTAAAAAATGCGCAAACCTTAGTGCGAGAGAGAACAGAAAGAGAGAGAGAGGGGAGCAATGAAATGAGATCCTACTGGTTTTATCGTATTAAATCGTACCGTGACCGTCACTCAGGGCCGGTATTATAAAAAGCGAATCGAGGATTCAACCGTGCGCCAACTACCAGATAAGGAGGAATTTGGTTGTTGGCGCAACGGTTGAATCCTCGGTTGGCCTTTATAATACCGGCCCTTAGTAACACAACATTGTTGTGTTGGGGCATACTAAAATTTTGATTTTCGATAAACAATCTGTTGGGTCTTCTTGTAAGTTTGGGGCTGGAGCGATCGCTAAGTGTTAGAGGTTCGCGCATAAACCAAGTCAACACTGGTGACTTCTTTGTCGTGGAAAACATCGCTGGTTTTCCATCATCATTATGATTGACACTTCTTCGCTGTGAATAGTGCTTTTGATACCTACTTCGAAGTTTTGATTGATCTTGAATACGCTACGCTTTAATTTGTCTTGGATAATATCACGCCTTTGATCACAACCGCATATATTTCTTGAATATTTTCGCTTTTTGATTGTGTTTTCAACACCGCAATTTGATTGTGTTCGTAACACCGCTATTGGAACGAAAAGAACTGGAGCTGATCCCGCAGCAAAGGGTCCCTGAGAAGAGCTGGGATTTGGAGCAGAGACGCTAAGATTTTGCTATTTCGGTAAGTCATCATTGTTGACCGCAATATTTTCATGATTTCTTGTATCTCTGTATATCTCGCTTTCGCTCCAGCTTCAACCTTACACATAAAAAATCAGTCCACATATCTCTGCAAATTACCTGAGCTACCGGAACAAACACAATCAAACAAATAACATCCAAAACGTCGATTGCATAAAATGATAATATCATCTGTCAATTGTTAACGATTTAAGGAGGGAAATTTTGACGACCAATAACATTCATTCTTTGCCTACAAGTGACGCGCGCAACTTTCACCTGCACAGGTAATTCTGGTAAGGTCTATTGAAAATAAATAAGACATGAAATTCTATGACCGCCAGACCGCCTTAGTTTTGAAGGAAACTTGGATTTTGTTGAACGAAATGTGTGTTTTTTTTCGATATCATTTCCTATTATATGGTTACCATTTGAGCAAAAATTTTTTTTGTTATAGCTCCGAAATTTGAGCAGATACAAAAAATCCAATAGCACCGCTGAAAAGCAGTAAAAAAAGTGCCTTAAAGACGTGTTCATTTCGAGAGCGTAGATCCTATAATACGGAAGTTATAGTCAATTACAATAATGGACCAAATACCAAAATCGCCCTGTAGCTCGGAAACTAGACGCCGTAGCAACTTGATGTGGTTTTCACTGTTTTCAGCAATTCATGTTTCTCGAAAAAATCTTCACAACCGTCCAGGAATGTTAGGCTCTTCCTACCCGGTAAACAATGTACCTACACCGAGAAAAAAATTTGAATGCCCCAAATAGAAATTTAGACTTGCTATAGGCACAAAGAACTTTTTTCATTTGCGACAAGTACAGGCGTTTCTTGACAAAAAGTATCTTATCAGAAGTAAGCGAAGTTACTTGCCAATCGTTTTCCATTTTTAATCAGAGCAACTGACTTTTCTGACTTGTTCCAAGAAGCAATTGTTACTCAATATGATATTCAGCGATTTACTGCAACTTGAAAAGTTAATCGGGGCGATTTGAAAGTTATCTGGCGCAACTTGAAAAGTTATTCGGGGCTGATTAAAAATTTTTTAGGCGCAGATTTTAAAATTTTTTCAGCGCAGCTCAAAAAGTTACTCGGCCCAAGTTGTCAGTTAATTCATGCTAAGCATCATTTTTCATAGTCCAAGTATTTTTGTTATTTACAGTTAGTAAAAAGTTATGTTCATCACAAGTTACTTTTTCATTCATTGCTACATACCACCCAGTACTTTTTTACTGGAAGAAATGTGATTGCTGTTTGCTGTAATAACTTGACTCTTCTATAAGAAAGACTCGATAAAAAAGAAATAAATATGCAGTGCGAAATTACTTCAGGTTTCCATTTGATCATTTCTATGATGGTCTATACTAGTTCATTTCACGTATATTACATTCACTTGCCTAGAAACGTGCTAATCAAATTATAATTTAAAAAAAGTAAAAAAAAACAATAACAATTCAACACTTATATTATATATATTTCCGTATATAGATGTAACAATACATAAAATAAAACTTTTTTTCATTACAAAACTAGAGAATCTCAATACCATGCAAGGTTTGGAATTAATATTTCGCTTGATATATGAAGTGTATTTTGAGTTATCTGTCGGTAATATAAAGGACGACATCTTTAGGTTTGATAAATTCTTGAGTATTATTTCATTAGACATAAACAAATGATAAAATTCCAAACTTACATTTATATAATAATTTTATTTTGACTCTCCCTAAATTCTTTATATTTTGCCTTGAACAGAAGATAAGGTCCTTTTTTTGTGAAAATCTCCTTTATGGTCTCCTCATCGAGAAGCTTGAAGCTCTCTTCATTTTTTCTGCATCTGAAAATATACCACGTATTACGTATTGAATTCATGTATATAGATTAGTCAATTACCTCTAATGTATTGTAAAATAAGATACAAAATATTTTTCATCAGTTGATCAGTGGATCGAACAAGCTATTTTTTATTATTCTATACATCCATGCATGAACATGTCAAAGACCGGTAAAGTTGGACTTACCTTTGAGTTTTTCCAAATATTGTTCAAATCCCCATTGTTCAAGGATTTCACGTGGCGACTGCCGGCGCGCGAAAGTAATCCCAATCAGTAGCACTATACTATTTGACTATTTCGTGATTTCGCTCACCCTACCGATAGCGCCAAAAGAGCAAAGAGACGTTTTCAGTTCTGACCCCTGAATAATTATTAGCCCTGTGGATCTTCAAGTTCAAGGAACCAACTGGATCGGGTAGGTATCGGCTCGAGTCGGTTATCTCACGAAAAATTTTTACACTTATTACAAATAAAACATGTACCTTCCCGAAGTCAATGTTTAAATGTAGCTAATATCTCTGTTATTCACAGCTAATAGATATACGTTAGTGAAAAAGAAACTTGTGATGAGATGAACCGTTGCTTGGCTTCTGAATACTGTGTATTCATCATTAATAAACAAAATTTAAATAACAGTGCTATTTGGATTAAAAAATTTTTTAAGTCGAACTAAGAAAAAAAGTTACTTCCAACAATTATAAATTCTCAGATGAATGTCTTTGTTCACGATAGATATATGATTGTCTGTAGCAAATAAATGTTGATTTATCGCAAATAAAAATTTATTTAGCTCAAGTAAAAACGAGTCAAGTGAAAACAGTTACTTGTATCTTTTTTCTCAGTGTACCTATACTCCATTCACTTTTATAAAGTATCGCGGTTTGCCATGAAATTCTGACACATTTCACCGCGTATATTTTGAAAATGTTTGGTTATGGTCATTCCACTGTCAGATTCGCCCACAACGTTGTCGTTTCTGCTAAAAAATCGTAGTAATTACGTATTTATCAAAATGTTCCTTTACTTTGGGAAATTAATGAATTAGAGGAAATATATGTGAATTCAGAAGACATTTAAATACATTTTTGCACAACTTGAAAGACTCCAGTATGAAAATGTAGTAGTTCTACGAAACCGGCGCCACAGTTACACCCAAAGATATTGTACTACATATTGTAGAATGGTTAAACCTTCTTAGCAAAACTAACTCCATTGTCCATTTATAATGTTAAAAAAGAGTAAATAGAAAGTAGACTTGGCAATGTCGCTTGATTTTCACGAGCACCAGGTCTGCGTCAGTTTTAAGTGAAAGAATTTGATAAACCTAAATCATGGCCCGCGATACTTTATAAAAGTGAATGGAGTATACTATTAATTTCACTTGAAATTTTGCTTACTGATTTCAGATGTATCAGCTTCCAAAACATATTCGTATGAAATTTCATTACAATTTTGCCTGTAGTTTTGGCAAAATCAAAAAATTTTATAATTATTTTTCTTCAACGCCCTTTATCTTGAATATGGATGGCGTTACGAAATTTTTCTACAGAGCAAAACCCAAATATTTTTCAGTTTTCTACCTATCCTAGAGACGGGATCACCTTTTTTGAAACTCCCTGTATATTGCTATTCAGGCTATGACGTTTCGAAAATACGGAGAAAAGGTAGGTACTGTCAGTGTGATACCCAGATTTTACAATTTTCAACCATGATTCATCAATTATTAAATAGGAATGAATTTATCGATGAAAAATAATCAGCATTGCCTTTGGGTAATAATTAACTAATCAGCAACGACGTCATTTACGTAGATACTGAGTTTTGGGTCCCTTTTTATCTAGGGCCTCCCCAGTGGGCACACGCACGTAGAAAATACGTTGAAAAGATGTTACATAACCAAACGTTGAAAAACAGTAAAAATGTCGCGGGAAAAAACGTTTTCTTGCATCGAGAATTTAGTTATTTATAAACGTTGTCTTTCAACGTATCGATTAAAAATAAATTGGGCGCAATATTAACGTTAATTTATAACGTGTATGTATATTATTCTACCATACAAGTTTATTGTCTAACCGATAACGTATAAATAACGTTTATTTCCACCATATCATTTATACTTCATAAACGTTGTTTTTCAACGTATTGATTAAATAGGAATTGGGCGCAATATTAACGTTAATTTATAACGTGTATGTATATTATTCTACCATACAACTTTACTGTCTAACTGATAACGTATAAATAACGTTTATTTCCACGATATCATATATACTTCATAAACGTTGTCTTTCAACGTATTATTATAGTATAGGTCCTTGTGCTCAGTCTGAAAGTTAATTTATAACGTGTATATTCAAGTTTATATGTTCAATCATTAACGTATTAATAATGTTTATTTTTATATACCTCGTGTATTCAAATTGGTGAACCTCGAGAAAAAAAAATTCTGATTATTAAAAAAAATATATTATAAAATGAGACATTCACTATAAAATATCCAAGATACAAAAATAAAATAACAGTACGTCTATTTTGCTTTCTTCAACCTCGCCGAGGCGAATTTCATCCATTCTTTCAGGGCTGTGCAAAGTCGAAACTCGTCTATTCCTTTGGTTGGGATGTTGGGAAGGAGATCTTAACAGCCTCTATAAATATAAAAAAAAATTCAGATACGAGCATTCTATTCTGAAATTTATATGAAAAATCTTCTCTGGTTACCACATCTATATCTAATAGGTTTTTTTTCAAGAAAAGTATTATAGGAAACTAGCATTTTCATACCAATACCATTCATGGAAAAAGTTGGAAAAACAATATATAGATATTTCGAAAATACTAGCCCATAATCAATGATAAATAGTCAGTAAACTTCAATATAATTCAGATTCAGAGACTTCAATTTGACCCAGTTTTCCAAGTAAATGTGAATGTTTCTTCAAAGTAATATTTTCAGTTTCCTTGTGTAAGGTGATTGCAGAAACAACATGAAGTACCTATATTATTCAACCAAAAATTTATTGGGGGTGATGTCCTAAGATGCCTTAAAATGATTGATCTGGGGCGAGTCTATACAAGATATCCATATAGGTACAATGCCTTCTACTTTCATTCATGGGTGTCTGAATGAAAATGAAAGTCTAACAACAGCCTTCTTGAAATAAATCACAATGTTATTGGCCAAGGTGTTAACCAGAAAAATTATATTTCATAATAATTTTAGACAGTTTTATGTTAAGTTTCTTTACAGAATTACCTATATCCTCTCCCTCAGGTGACTGATAAGTTCTCAAATGGAACTGTTATTCATTTTAAAATACATATCCCTTTTGCATAATATCAAGGGGCAATTTGAAGATCAAAATGGATAGAAGAAATTTCTTAAATAAATACCACACAGGAAAATTGAAAAAATTTAATTATTGAAGATTATTTGCATATCATTAGTTGTTGAATTATTGTTTGGGCTATTGTCACGATCTTTTATATTGAAGCAAATCTATATCGGTATACATCTTCTACCAATTTCAAGGAATTGCTCCGAATAAAGCAGAAAAGAATTATTCGAAAATCATTCAATTTTCATGAGACTGTCAAGATTATTATCAATCCCCAAAATGCAGATGCAAATATTAACCAATATTTTATTGCCAATCAATAAAATACAACTGGAGAAAAAGAGCGAATTGAAACAGAATACTCACCTTATATAAAACGGACGCTTGGCAAAATTAAATTGGTGGAAAATGGAGGTTAAGCGGGTACAGCCAGAAGTATAAAGTGAACTGAAATTTCCAAACATTTGCATCATAGATGTTTGAATGATTATTATAGTACTCACCAGATCAAATGTAATTAACAACACCATTATAATAATTGATACAATATAACCCAAACTCTGAAACTCAACACTGAACCAAAAACGAAACGAGAGTAGAGACCTGTTGCTAGCGTGTTGTCGATGGCGGTTGCTTTTGCGACGACTCAAGCGCTCAGCAGTAGGCGCAGAAGCATGATACAAGGAAAGAAAGATATGATCTATCGGAGAACGAAATTGGAACCAGTTCGCGCATGACGTCACCTGGAGAGTTGGATCTGGCGCGTTATATAGGAATTCGAAGGTTTATGGGACAGTTTTAACAAATCTGAGTTTGAAATGATGAAAATTGTATTTTGCATAGTATTAGGATCAGATATACAGCTTTTTGATCGTATATTTGCAAAAAAAATATTCAATTTACTGATTGAATAGTGAATATCAGGCCAATCTTGATTCATACTGTGTATTTATTTCAAACTCGATTTGATAAGCCAAATAACAATTAATACTTGAAATTTTGGATTCATTTTCAATTCAATGAGTCCAAAAATAGAAATGAGTTCATTCATAGAAATACTCAATTACTTCATTATTTTAAAACAAATATAATTGATATCTAACTTTGTTATTAAGGACGCTTTTTGACCTTTATTTTTTTTAAACGCGCTTTTTATAAGGGAATGGGATTAAATTAGCAGCTTTTTGATCCTACTTTTGTAACCAAAAATATTCAATTTACTGATTGAATTGTAAATCCTGTGCCATTCTTGATTTATAAAATTCAATTTAATAAGCCAAAAAATATATTAACACTACTACTATATTTGAAATAAATATAATTTTTATCTTACATTCTTATAAAGGGTGCACCATTTGATCCTTATATTTTTCTTCAAAAAAATCATGCTTTTTATGAGTTGAAAAGTAATTGATAATGAAAGGTTGGTTTACTGCACCATTCAACAAAACACTCACGAGGTAACCCGAATAATATTCATATGTGGTCTAGACTCTAGTGACTTGGAAATAATTCTCAAATGAATAAGATAAAAAAAATATGGTTCATATTCTACATTCTAATTAAAAAAAAAATTGCATTATTTATTTATTTCAACATCAAATGGAAAGGTCAAAAAAATTAGTTGATATGGTATATTTAACTTTTGAGTTTTTCTGGGTTTTTCGGAAAGCGAAAAAACATAGTTTGTTTATCAAACATTTTGCTCTGGTTATCGCTGTTACACAATGCTACTGAACACCTCATGGTTGAATATTGCACAGATAAGTAATCACAAGTAATAGACTGAACCCACGATACACAAATACAACAAGTTAAATGAGTGAAACAACCGTAATACACGTGTTAATACCACAGTAATAGCGTTAGAAATGGCCGAAATCGGTTTGTTTACTCTCCACGTGACGTCACAGCAACCAGCTGGTCCTCAATGGTCGGCGCAAGATCATATCATTCTTTCCTTGTATCATGGCGCAGAAGCAATTGTCCAAGTCTAATGTCACAAGCCAATCAGAGAGAAGCAGTTCCCGCGCATTAACGAATGACGCGCCAATCACAGACGAGTTGCGCAAGCGCGAACAGTGTCGAAAGTTGATTTTGTTGCCAGATTGTGCAAATCCGTTTCTTGAAAGTGGATTGTAACGTAGAAAAGGAATATGAATTATTATTGTGTTGAGTAGTTTTTATTGGTGATTCATTGGAAGGTAGCGCCACCTGATAATATCTTCCCCATTTTCCGATGAAATTTGTGCTAATTCACACAACCCTATTTGAAAATAAATTATGAGTGTCAATATTTATTAGCCCCGTTGTTAACACATGTCAGCTTTTCTTTTGTGTGAATCGATCTACCTATTGAAATTTTTTTCACTTCTTTGAAATTTACCTCAGTAGCGTGAAATGAAATGTAAAAGAAAAATATATTCAATTCAATTGCACCTTATTGTTTTTCATCTTGAGTATTGTCACGTAATAATAATTATTGATACCATTTTCTGCCAAAAATTCGAAAATTACAGACCTTTGGGCAAATTGATAAGCCCTCAGTTCAGGTCAACAAAAGCGCCAAAAATATCCTTATATATAAAATACAGTATAATTTGGTGACAAACTGTTGGCTGTTGATGAGTAGAATAGACATGAGAGGCAATAAAACTGTTATCTCATCAAAATCGTGTCCAGAGTAGTCCGTGCTTCTCAAAATTTTTGGAATTGTGACCTTTTTGAAGAAAAATCAATATCAACCGGATAATAAAATGTAAATCACAACTGCTGGTCGCTGGTGGAGCCTGGCGAGGCACTCGGAACGTGTTTTTCGGCACGGGTAGTCGTAAATCAACTTTTATGACCCTTCCATCAAATCAATGACAAATTTTGGAATTGTTCTTAGATAACGTTTGAATAACATTTTCCATAAACGTATTCGTATTGTTGACTGGATACGTATTTTCAACAATTAAAATAGCCTAGAAGTTGAAAAATGGACGTTAAAGAAACGTTCAGGACACACGTTAGTATTCGATTTCATAATTACGTTTTTTCAGATGAACTATTCTTCGGGAAGTAAGAAAAATACGTTGAACATACGTAAATCATTAACGTATCCATATTGTTGACTGGATACGTATTTAAAACGATAAAAATTAATGAGAAATTGTGAAATTGTCATCAGATAACGTTTAAATAAAATTTGCCTTAAACGTATTTCAAACCATTCAAATTGATGAAAAATTGTGAAATTTTTGTTAGATAACGTTTGAATAACATTTATCATGAACATATTCGTATTGTTGACTAGAGAGCGCGTATTTGTAACGATTCAAATGAACTAGAAATTGAACAGTGGACGTTGAAAAAACGTTCAGAACACACGTTCGCATTCTTTTTCATAATAACGTATTTTCAGATGAACTATTCTTCGGGAAGTAAGAAAAGTACGTTGAGGTTGAACATACGTAAATCATTAACGCATCCATATTGTTGACTGGATACGTATTTAATACGATAAAAATTAATGAGAAATTGTGAAATTGTCATCAGATAACGTTTAAATAACATTTGACATAAACGTATTCGTATTGTTAACAGGATACGTATTTTCAACGATTTAAATGGACTAGAAGTTGAAGAATGGACGTTAAAACAACGTTCAGAACACACGTTAGCATTCTTTTTCATAATAACGTATTCTCAGATGAACTATTCTTCGGGAAGTAAGAAAAGTACGTTGAACATACGTAAATCATTAACGTATCCATATTGTTGACTGGATACGTATTTAATACGATAAAAATTAATGAGAAATTGTAAAATTGTCATCAGATAACGTTTAAATAACATTTGACATAAACGTATTCGTATTGTTAACAGGATACGTATTTTCAACGATTCAAATAGACTAGAAGTTGAAGATGGACGTTAAAACAACGTTCAGAACACACGTTAGCATTCCTTTTCATAATAACGTATTTTCAGATGAACTATTCTTCGGGAAGTAAGAAAAGTACGTTGAACATACGTAAATCAATAACGTATCCATATTGTTGACTGGATACGTATTTAAAACGATAAAAATTAATGAGAAATTGTGAAATTGTCATCAGATAACGTTTGAATAAAATTTGCCATAAACGTATTCGTATTGTTAACAGGATACGTATTTTCAACGATTTAAATAGACTAGAAGTTGAAGAATGGACGTTAAAACAACGTTCAGAACACACGTTAGCTTTTTTTTTATAATAACGTATTTTCAGATGAACTTTTCTTCGGGAAGTAAGAAAAGTACGTTGAACATACGTAAATAATTAACGTTGACGTTATTGTTGACTGGATACGTATTTTAAACGATAAAAATCAATGAGAAATTGTGGAATTGTCATCATGATAACGTTTAAATAACATTTGCCATGAACGTTTTCGTATAGTTGACTGGAGACGTATTTGAAACGATTCTAATGAACTAGAAGTTGTGGAATCGTTACGAGAGAACGTTAAAATAACATCTTTCACAAACGTTATAATAATTTCGGGAAGAAACGTTTTAGCACTCAATTTTATAACTGATTATTGTAAAATTACGTTTGATATACGTTATTAAAACGTATTGAATTAACGTTATAAATCATAACTGGAATGACAACGTTGAAAAATCAACTGGATAACGTATTTTTCAACCAATCAACGTTAAAAAAACCTTTATTCAACGTATGTGTGCCCACTGGGTCTACTCTCTAGGGGATAAAATAATCAGAATATTCATGAGAAAAAAATTCTTGGGAAATATAAATACACTATATTTTTCCATCCAAAAAGGAAAAATTGATTAAAATGTTTCAAAGGCATTTTTGTACTATAGTTCCTAACACTTAAGATAAAATGACTATTGACTTGCACGATCAATTAACAATTCAGGAATGTACATATAAAATCAACAGGCAGTGCAAAAATTTAACGAAATAATACTAAGAAATCTGTTCATATAAAAACGATTTCAAGAATCAATTCTTAAATCCCAGATATAGCCCCAAACATAGAGCGATTAACAAGCAGATTCCAACAATTAACAGAACAAACTTTTGCTGCATCAATCTCATAGCCATTGAGTTTAAAATCCTAGAAGCTCTACTAAGTTCTTCATCAGTTTCTCTTAGCTGAAAGAGAAAATATCATATTAATATGATTTCGTTGAAACTTGAAACAATTAGTACCCTGTTCCTTGACCTTTGGATGGTTTCTCTTTGTTCCCCAAGATTCTGCAATATCTGGCTCCCAGTTTGTTCAGTCTCAACTAATATCTTATAACCTTCTTCCAGTTTTTTTCCGGTTCTCTCTAATTTTTCCGTATTATCGAGAAGCCTTTGCTTTTGATCGTTTGAAATTCGAATATCGTTATAGTTGGGATCTGCACTATCGTAACCGAGTGATCCCTGTTTTATCGACCTCGCCTTGATATATTCCAACGTGAGCCGCTTGAGTTCGGCTCGATAGCAATCTAGTTTGGTTCGGCATCTAGTTCTCTTCAGCCCATCAATTTCCCTAACCTCCAAATCCATTTGTTCCAACTAAAAGGAATTAAATATAAACAAAATATTTCAAGGGGAAATTGAGAAAATTCCACTCACCAATTCTTGCGCTTCTTCGACATGTTTTTCTATCTTACTGATTAGCTGCCTTCGATCTTCTAAAATAAAACGAAATAGTTTTTTCGGGAAATCGAACTAAGGAAAGCGTAAACACTCACTAGTATTTGAAGCTGCCAAAGAACCTATTTGTGCTGTAATATCAGCGGTTAAAACCGAGTATTGCTGTTCATAATTATCAAAGAGTGTAACCATTTTGGTTACTGCACTTTGTATGACTTCATATTCTGTAAATTTGACTTTCAAGAACGGTCAGAAGATGTCTCCAATGAGATACATTTATAGGAAACTGGATTGGAATCTCAAAGAAACAATGAGTAGGAAATCGTATTGACGAAAACTACTGCATCTATTTAAAAAAATTTATGTTGAAACTAGATGGCAGAACGAGAAATAGATGTCACGGTTGAATCACGTACAATACAGAGTCACTGTAACGTACAACAGCTTTTGTATGGGGAGTAACCAAAGATATTCTACAATTGTTGTGGAATATCTTTGGGAGTAACTAACCATCTTCTCTTTAAACAATGCTCCTAGACCTATATAATGATAACAGATATATACTATTGTGCTGCCATCTACCTTTCAGCATTCATCCGAACTACTGACTAAGAAATTTCATCAAGAGATGGCGCTGCAAATGTAAGAAATGATTTCCTGATCTGAATTGAAAATTTTCCCCATGGTTCACATTCTCAGAACACAGTCTTCTTTTGTGCTTATTCTTTGAAGATTTGATTGACAATAGCTTGGCCAATGTTTAAACCATTTTAAACAATGGCTTTGCTTGTAGCATTGTTTAAACCATTCTTTAAACAATGGTTTAAACAATGCTTGAAGTCAGCCGTGAACTAGCGTCAACAAGGCAACACTCTTAGCAATTCGACGTTTATACGAGACCAGTATATACAGCTGAAAGTATTAAATTTTTGGGATTATAAAATGAATACTTTGGTGAAATTAATGATAATGCTGAAATAATACGACGCCCTCACCTATAGCATTGTTAAACAATGCATTCTATAGTAACAAGTACATTCCGTAAATAAAATGCGGCGTTGTGACATTTAATTTCATGGCTTGTCAGAAAAACAGGTACACGCTGTGTCACAGAGAATTAGAAATGTTACCGTCAAATATCTATGGTCTTAATTTCCTTGCCGTCTTTTCTGTCAACCAACAAATTCTTTCTCATTTTGTACCAAGGAGGTTAGTAACTGATTATTGAAAGTTTTGCTTTTAAATTCGATTTAAATCTTTTTGAATAGTGTTCAATCTCTTGCCGCATAGCATTAGTAGTGTTAAATATAAAATTTGCTTCAATACGGTAATAATATTTTTTTGGAATTAATGTAATTTGTCTACATTTTAGGTCATCAAAATGGTCCAGCGATTGGTTTTCAGGAGGAGGTTGTCCTATAACACAAAATCCAACAGGAGGAGGATGTAAGTATATTATTAACAATCGTTATTCATTCGATCCACACTAGAAAATATTTATTTATTCACTATTTTTCATGATGACTCTTTGGCTAGAGTCCTGAGTACAATGTACCTCTATGACGAAAAGCTTTTTCGTTCGTTCTATATCTGAATTGTTAGCTTTTCTCGAATTGCAGCTAAAATTTTGAGTTCGTTTTCTACATCTTATTTTTTTTACAGTGTCCGTACTCCTGGTGGTAAACTTGTCTACCAATACCTCAAAAAGGCCAAGAATGTACCAAAATGTGGTCAATGCAAAGACAAATTGAGAGGCATTGTTCCAGCTAGATCATATGAAAGATCCAGGCTTTGCAGACGTAAGAAAATGGTGAAGAGGGCATATGGTGGTGTATTGTGCCACAAGTGTGTCAAGGAAAAGATTGTCAGAGCTTTCCTGCTTGAAGAACAGAAAATAGTTGTTAAAGTAATGAAAGCCCAACAAGGTGTAAAAGCTCCCTCTAAGAAGTAGATGAATAAAATTTTGTAAAGTATACATTGATTTCACTTCAACTTCTGCCAAAGCTGTAATGAGTATTAATTTGGAATGAGTTTCCTGAGTATGCTTATTGTTAAGCATTGCATGCTTTTATAAGAAGCATTCTGAATGTATTACCATTAACTTATTTGAATAACGGGTGGGCACGCCGTTGTCTTTCGAAAAATCAGATATGTGCTTTTCCATTGAGAGTTTTTTTGAGGTGTGAAATATGATCGTTTTCATTTCAAAAGAATTCTGTGGTATAAATTCATATGTGCATATGATTGTATCCAAATTGTATTTTATTTGAATCATTGAAATCCTGAGTAGACTTATCATTTATCTTCTCAACGTACTATGAAGTGGTATTGATAATACAACTGACTATCATTTTTAATTCATTTTGAAGCACAGCATATACATATACAAGAAATGTTTATCGCTGCATTACTTCCTGAAAATAAGAAATACTCCTTCCGAAACTTGGTAGCTCTCGTTAAAAATGTTTGTGTATACTGATTCATAAATCATTAGAATACTCAATCCATAGACAATCTGACTGTCACACCAAGCTCAATAGGGTTCACATAGGGCACTCTCAAAAATTTGATTACATTTTTCATGTATCAATGGCGAAATTGGCTCGTTCATGCGTACTGGTTTTTATTACACTCTGCTTTTCATTAGTATATGTGCCTAAGTTAACTTGACTGGATGGAATATTTTTCAACAGTTGAACAAATAAAAACAACTGTAGGTACAAATTTCCCTTTTCCTCTAATTTCGTGTTAAAGGACAAACGAACAGAATTTAATTCTAAAACAGATTCGTGATATGCAGCAAGCTCGAAATTAAAAAAAAAACATTAACATTGTGACGAAATGCCCTTGTAAGTAAGACGAGCGCTCTTAAACTTCAATTCATCGAAAAATTTCTGATAATGAAATAAATAAAAAACATTAGAAATTTTATTATTTGTTTCTGATATTAATAACAATAATTATGTATATTATACAAATTGAATGCGGATCCCCTCAGTTAATTCAATGTCTTATTGTACGACCTGATGAAGATGCATATACTCCATTCACATTTATAAAGTATCGCGGTTGGCCATGGTTTAGGTTTATCAAGTTTTTTCCCCTAGAACAGACGCAGTTTGGCACTCGTGAAAATTAAGCGACATTGCCAGGTCTACTTTCTATTTACTCTTTTTCAACTTTGTAAATGGAGTTAGTTCTTCGAAGATTTAACTGTGGCGCAGGTTTCGTAGAACTACTACATTTTCATACTGGAGTATTTCAGGTTGTGCAAAAATGTAGTTAAATGTCTTCTGAATTAACATAATATTTTCTCAAATTCATTTATTTCCCAAAGGAACATTTTGATAAATACGTAATTACTACGATTTTTTAGCAGAAACGGCAACGTTGTGGGCGTATCTGACAGTGCAATGACCATAACCTAACATTTTCAAAATATATACGGTGAAATGTGTCAAAATTTCATGGCAAACCGCGATACTTTATAAAAGTGAATGGAGTATAGCATTGGTATTTCTATGATGCATAGAAACCTTGGTGTAACGACTCCAACAGTCCTAACTGAAAATCGTAATCAGACACAACCTGTTGTAATGTAGAAAGAGGTGATGGATATGGAAAAATAGTGCGATCCCTTTCTAGGGAAATTAAATGAAGATCAGATTTTTTTTCGCGTGAATCACCCTGCAAAACTATTTCCAGGTCTTGTGCCACAATATGAGTTAGTATGTGGTACTACGATACACGCATATAATTAATTTATAACCTGTTGTGTGTTTATTGTTATAATTTATTTTCCTTACGATAAATATTTTCAAAATGGATTCCAATCAGTTCATCTATGTTCTCGCTCGCCCTGATAAACACTAAACACATTGAATATATTATGCAATATATTCTTATTGGTTGAATCAAGAGGAAGAATTTAATATTCAAAATAAAAACGGTGAGAACAAAATAAATCCATCAAACATAACCACTTAAATCTTAAAATTATTTGGTGCGTTATGTCACCATTACCAGTTCGACGCGAAAATACGAATATTTCAACACGAACGAAATAGTTTTAAAATATTGTCATGAGAAAATATGACTATTCTTTGATAATAATCATAGATGGATAATAATTTCAAATATTTCAGTCCACCATTCAATTCTTAATTAAATGTTCACTACTAAAATGGTTCTAGCTCTCAACAACAGATGCTACTTTTTCCGCGATTTTCACCTATTCGAGTAAAGTTCACTTCGCTCGTCCTACGCTTCGAAAAGTAGATCCCCATAGTTCCACCCCTCGCCAATAGATGCCGACACAATGTACAAAAACATCGCAGCGGGCGCCATACCTGTTTTGTGAGTGGGTTGTTCATGATCTAGTGTAAGGATTTTAAGAGAATAGTGGATGAAAACTGAGTGAAAATGACCGATATTCGGAAATCGGAAAAGGAGCCAGCCTTGCTGAATTCAGAGACGACCGCAGACAGCTTGATTCAAACGAGTAAGTTTCCCTGAAAAGTAATGTTTTTGTCGCCCAATGCGTCACAGAATCAGATGACAGCTGACGACCTTGCAAAACAAATTCCCTCAAAATGTTCACCCTTGATTGTTTTTCATTGTGGGTACGTATCTCATCTCTAAAAAAGAAATTCACAGCCCGAATTTTGTTCAGGTTATCGTTGGTAAGGATTTGATGACAGTCCTGTTTTCTGACGTTTCAATTTACAATGTTTTTAATTGGTTTTTATTGTTCCAATTATAGATGAGGCTCATTCCAAATATATCAGACTTCAGAATGAATGGGAACGAATCGGGAATTTCCAAACTTTATTTCTGGATAATTATCTATTTTTGAGTACTTATCTGCATTCCGCATAACTGCCAAGGTTATACATCACAATCAATTTGTCATCAAATATTATTGCGATATCCTGAACCAGGGAACTTATTCAAATAGTAGGCGGCCCAACTAAAATTCGCAAGCCTTCACAATCTCCGATTAAGTTCTGAAATCGCTCGAATTGACCATATTCATAAGCTATCGGTGGCAGCTTTTTGAGCGTTCTCGGGTTGGCCAACAATAATAATAATATGTCATCACTGTCATTACTGATTTGAAATAAGCCCGCCAATTCATTAACATTTAGGTTTCATTATATTCTTTATAAAATTTAGGTGTACACAAGATGTACTTACACCTTTTTAGCATCCATTTTTACCAAAAATTGTTTTCGCTCTATCAAAATTCGAAATAAATAGCATGTTCAGAACTTCAAAAATTGTCAACAATCAAAGACAATTGACATTGATGAGGTTTGACATTGAACATTGACATTGATGACACATTGGTACCAACCCAAAGACGCTCAAAAAGCTGCAACCGATAGCTGATGAATATGGTCGCAATAGGTCAATTTTCAGTGGACCAAATGTCATTGTAGTTTCACATTTATTTCTCCAGAACCCATAGTTATATTTTCAAAAATTCGAACTTGCTACTAGAGTGACACTTGATTTTCAAGTTGCGCTTATTGCCATTCGATAGGTACAACCATATTCTCATTCAACTTTCGAAGGTTTTGGTTTTGAGTAGCAGAAAATTGTGCTTATGTCACAATTTGAACAGAGCAGGAGTCTTCTACCCGCAAATGTTTTTCCTACAATCTTTCCAAATCGTTTTAGTTTCAATTTTCAAGATCAAAATTCTTTTTGCAAGTAAAACTCCTAAATTTCTGAAGCGAAGTCAGGAGCTTTTGAGCGCTCGATCATCAATCTTGTAAGTTGATTCATCCTATAGGTGGATTCGCATTCGAGAATTCAACGAAATTGAAATTTGACAGCTGTCAAAAATATTTATACGCCCGTGACTGGATTCATTGGAGATGGATGTGGGTCGACAATGAGCTCATTGAAGGGCTCTAGGAAGAGATGCCTTCCTATCCATAAGAAAATATTCTTCGATCTTTCATGCAATATTATCAAATGTTAAATAATTATTGACGTCTAGCAAGAATTAAAAACGAATCGCCGTTTACATGAACCACACCACAGAAAACGCCGTATAGATCGAACGCCGGGTATATAAACCCTCATAGAAGATTGTGACATAGTAAGGAAGTAAGGCAATGTTTATCAGGTAAAAAGGGTTTCCTACCCTTCCTATCCTAGGCGGCCATTTCATGACAGCATCAAGCTTCATGAAAACCCTGCATTATCGAGAGTTATATTGTTTCAGCTCATCATCGTATTCGAAGATGAAGTCATGTTTATTTCGGCCTAATGAGAATCGTTCACGGCTTTGATTGAATCAAATTCAAGGAATGAATAATTAATTGAATCGTTCCAAACGTTTATTGTGTCCATGGATCGCTTGTTCGTGGAATTTTGTGATGGATAAAAAAAATACTGTACCACCTATATACTCCATTCACTTTTATAAAGTATCCCGATTGGCCAAGATTTGGGTTTATCAAGTTTTTTCTTGAAACTGCCACAGGTTGGCACTTTTGAAATATGTGCATTGTCAAAATAATTCTCAGAGACGTTGTCAATGCTAATTTCTACTCTCAATATAATCATAACGCTTGGAATCTAAAAATGCCGAAGATAGTTTTGAAGAAGCTGAAAAAAAGTATCAGAAAGTGCTATGTAGACTTGAAATCTGCTTATTCTGATAGTTACCCTGATATTTTGGAATCAATAATTCGTAGCCCAGTGGTTAAAGCGATTGTCTCTGACGCGGAAAGTCGAGAGTTCAATCCCGAGGCTAGGAAAGAAATTTTTTAGACTCGGTAGTGGGCCACCATTTCACTGTTGGTTCGAAAATTAACGGTGCTGTGTCTAAGGTGTCGTAAGGACACATTTACAAAGCATACACAGAACACAACTATACTCCATTCGGCATTCACAATTATAAAATCACAACTCTGGCCTTGGAAATTTGACACATTCCACTCTGTATCGAAGTTATGACGTTTTTCAAAATATTTTTATGTTCCAAGTCAACACTATGTTGCCCTTTCTACATTCTTAGCGTATTTCTCAGAATGTGAATGAATTGGAAAAGATGTGATGGACGAAAATAATTAACGTTTATATGAATTGATAGAAAGGATTCCTTTTCTAGTTATTTGCATGAAAAGTACAAGAGATCACTGTTGAAATATATTATTTTTCGCCATGGACAAATTGCATTGCTTTCACATAATTTTCATATGCATCTCGATATGCATGCTTGTGAAGATTTAATGTTCATTATCCTCTTGAACTGAAAGTTCAAGACTTGACGACATTTTATTTATTTGATCTTATGAACAAGGAGTAAAATATTCTGATTGTATAGTAATTTATTAGATTAAAAAATATTCATACATTACTACCACATTACTTGTACAAATAAATTGGAATAGGTCGAACATATGCTACACATTTATCATTCACCTGTTCTAAAATAAGACACAAACTCCTGGAATATGGAAAAAACCGATGTATTCTGGTTCAATATAGCCTATTTCTACTTTAGGCAAAGGAATGAAAGCTCCAGTGACACATTTCAATTCATCGGAATCTGAATTCACCAACTGTGGAATGCAATATAGTCATATTTCTTCTTTTTTTCAGCTTTTTCGACGTGTTTTTTTCTGAAACGAGAAAACGATCAACAAGAATCAATTACAGACCGATGATGGCCATCCAGAACCCGTTTAGGTACTTACGAAAATCGTGCAATTTCATTCTGCAAGTTCTTTCCTCATAATTCCTCGAAAATCCTACCTGAACCATATTTTCCAATCGCTTTCGTTAGAAGATCGTATAAGGAAGTCTTTTTTGTCTATTTACACATTCCAAATAAATTTTGAGAACCAAAAACGATACCGAAACAAACCAAACTTCTGGGGACCGGAATTTCGTTTGAAATCTTTCAAAACGGCCAGATACCTAAAAAAAACTTCGTAATCAAGTGTAAAAAGGTCGATTAGTACTTACTTTCGCTTTATTTATGCATATAAATCGATTTTTGGTCCAATTCAAATTTGCCGTTCGTACTCACGCCAAAACTCGTGAAAGGAAAAAATGACACTTGCACGAAATTTCTCATATCGACGGAAAACTTCTTCTGGACGACGAAGAACGGAAAAATAGGCGATTTCCCATCGATATTTCGCCCCAAAATCGCCAATCGATTCGAACTAACAGAATGTGGTAAATCTTTGATACTTTTACTTTGATGTAAACAGAAAAACTGGCATCGTCGTTTCGTCATAAACGATATTCTATGTACGCGCACAGATTTTTCATCAGGTGCACCAATTCCTGAAAACGAAACCATGGCCAGAGTTGTGATTTTATAATTGTGAATGGAGTATACTTCTCCGAACTCGTACAAGTTACAAGCTTCCAAGCTTGTAGTTTCTGAGGGTTCTCCTCGGGAGACCTAGGAGTTATCAGTATAATCAATATCAATCACCAGCTATCCAACATTTGTATGTGAGTGAAAACCAAGGTATTATACAGGGTGATTTTTTTTTGTGTTTCATTAGAAGTTTTCGAGGAAGGAATAGCGATACAAATTCAAAATTTTGTATTTTGTTTTAGGGTACATGAACTCAATTTGTAAAATATTTTCAAGCGGAATCTACTTCCGGTTTTACCGGAAACGTATGTGAACTTCGTTATTTCAAATGTAACACCCTGTACATCTATACATATTTGAATTCTTCGGCTAATTCTTCAATGATTTGATGTATGATATGCGCAACCACATCAAGCGATTGTTGAGTTATTGCCTGATTCTCAAATTTTTTGACAGAAAGATTGTCACAAATTAGTGCATATATCTTCAAAATCTCTCCTTGTAAGAAATTTTTTTGCAACAGTGAAAAGAAACTACGCTGATTCTGCTTCTTGTATAAATTATGAGGAAATTTTATACAGGGTGCCTGAAACAGGGCTTCAAAGTGAGCCTCAATAAGACTATGAAATCTCATTCTTTTCAAATGGGAACCATATAATTTTATAACTCCAATCGATTTCTCGCCAAGAACTAGTTAGAGTATGCCAAACATTTCATGAATGAGCAGTTTCGCCGTTATCGAATAAAATTCGAATTTCACGACTAAAGCCAGGTTCCTTCGACTAAACATCAGGTTTTTCAAGATAATTAATTTTCAAGTAGGCTATATCAATAGTAAGAATATGTCAGTTTTAAACTAGGATTTTTTCATATAGTCATCATTCATTATCTGCTTTGTTTATTTGTCACATTCGCCGCAAATAAAGAACAGACTAAAATTATTTGATACATCATTCTAGTGTACCTTTTTATTATTGCTTGTTTTGCATATTGCTTGATCAATAAAAATAAAGAAGAATGACAATTCCTAACATGGCCAATTTTGAAATAGACGAGCATACCACTGAATTTGACTGATGGGACAAACCTGGCTTTATTCGTGAAATTCTGTCAAATTCAGTGGTATGCTCATCTATTTCAATGTAGGCTCTTAACACTGGCCGGTACATCTTCAGATGTCTTCTGTTCCTGCATCAGAGAAGACAAACGTATTTTACACAACACGAAAATACAAATATTACCAGACGTAGACATCTACTGCATTTTCCAGTTCACTCTCTGGAAAAAATGTCGAATATATTAGTATCACATTTTTCAATAGGACACCGAAAGAAATACACGCAATATATGGATTTCACATCTTCAAATCTAGATTACATAGGTTACTTATAGATATGCATGGAACCCTACACTGTCCAAGAATTCCTTGCAACATAATATCTGAACGTTCCTTGTTCATTTCTTATCTTATGAATTCAAAATCTCTATGTATTCATTGACGTACGAGTATTCTCTTTACATTTAATTTTACTCGTTATGAGAATAAATATCTGTTATTATTATTATTAAATAAACAATTAAAAAATTGAAGAATAAACAGGGTGTCCCATTTGAAAGAGTGTAGTTGCATTCAATATGTTGTTCACCCTGTATATAGTCAATTGACGTAATCTTTTTCGAAAAATCTATTTGATTTCGTAACAATTTTTGTATGTAGTATTTTTATACAGGGTGTCCCACTAGTGCCGCAGCAGGACGATATACGCGTAACGGTCTGAGATTGGCAAAATTTTTTGATGCAGACTTTATGTACTACAAGAAGAAGCACAACCTAAAAATATTTTCGAATATATCGGGTGGCAACAAAAGAGAAATAGCGGTTGACTTTGTTTTTTCAAATGAGACACCCTATATTCAATAGTGTTTTTCAATTCTCTGAAACGTCCTGCATGCTTTCGTATACTTTTCACATATTTTTATTCGACAGTTTTCGAAATATTGGCCATTTTGACAAAAAAATGATACTTGTAGGGGCTATGTTATCCAATTATATTTCACGAACCCTTGCACATACCAATAACAGTTTTATATGGATTGAAAGACAAGACTTCAAAGTATCCTACCCAGCTATAATAAAGCATCTTCAGCATACAGTGTCCACAAAAAAAATCAACATGACGAATTTCAAATCGATTTTTCTTCATTTTTTCAAATGCAATGAATATAATTTTTTTTCATCATTGTAATCACCATTCATTTTCCTTCATTTTTTTGTCGAATACAGGATATGCATATCTCTAACGGAATAGGATTTTTAAGCACTTTTTCGAAATGTTTCCCTAAAATTCACATATACCTTCGAATTCACATAGCAGATTTGGCTTTTCTGTGGTTATTGAGAACTGTCAAATTATTCCACTCAGAATTAGCATCATTGAAGCTTCAATTCATATTATAGCGAAATGAGGAACTAGGAGGTTTTGATGTATCTACTCAAAAATGTGATGAAATCAGTTACTGAAGACAGAAACTTGCTTTCTGTACCCATTTTTCAAAATACATTTTTGATAATTTTCTATGTTTCTACTTGGAACGTAGAATCTTCCAAAAATTTCAAACAAGCTTTGAGCTTGGGAGCTTGAAGATCTGCGACTGCGTGCGTGTCTGTGAAACTTATGAATATGATTTTTTCGAAGAGAGTTGTACTGCCGTGTTAATTGAAAGGGGCGTATCTACAAAAACAGCCAATTTGAGTTATTTGTCTCTAGAAAATCTTCGCAATGAGTTCTATCATCTTTTGAATTCTAGAGGCGTATCTCATCATTTAAAGGGCTGTAGAATCAAAAATAAAAACGACGCGTCGAACAAAAGTGCACAAATGACAGTCTTTAAAGTCGAATATCTCAAAAGTGCTTTTTTGCAGATACGCCCTTTTCAATTAACACGGCAGTGTATAAGGATAAGAGCGGGCACTTTTTTGTATCCTGAAGTTTTGAAATTCGTTTTTTTGAAGCATTCATAACTTGTACATTCAAACTCATTGGTATTTTTTGAATATTTACATCATTGTGTGAGTATTCATCCAATCCGTAAAATCTATGATGATATGAATTGAAGCTGCAATGATGTTAATTTTGAGTAGAATAATTTGACAGTTCCCAATAACCACAGAAAAGCCAAATCTGCTCTTTGAATTTGAAAGTAAATGTGAATTTGGAGGAAAAACTCTAAAAAATCCTATTCCGTTAGAGATATGCATATCATGTATTCGACAAAAAATTAAGTAAAATGAATGGTGATTGCAATGATGAAAATAAATTATATGCATTGCATATGAAAAAATGAAGAAAAATCGATTTGAAATATGTCATGTTGATTTTTTTTTGTGCTTTATTATAGCTAGGTGTGATACTTTGAAGTCTTGTCTTTCAATCCATATAAAACTGTTATTGGTTTGTGCAAGGGTTCGTGAAATATAATAATTGCATGACATAGCCTCTACATCTACAAGTATCATTTTTTTGTCAAAATGGCCAATATTTCGAAAACTGTCGAATGAAAATATGTGAAAAGTATACGAAAGCATGCAGGAAGTTTCAGAGACTTGAAAAACACTATTGAATATAGGGTGTCCCATTTGAAAAAACAAAGTCACCCGCTATTCCTCTTTTGTGGGCCACCCTATATATTCGAAAATATTTTTAGGTTGTGCTCTTCTTGTAGTATATCAAGTCTGCATCAAAAAATTTTGCAAAACACAGTCTGTTACGCGTATATCGTCCGCTGCGGCACTAGTGGGACACCCTGTATGTCTGTTTTTGTAGCAGAGTTAGAGGGAGGGCCAATTTATAGTGAAAAACCCGGTACCTCGAAATGAAACTTTCACTCCCCCATATTTTTGAGACTTTTTCCTTGAAATTATTCAGGGAATGTTTCCTCCAATTTAGAAACAGCCTGTATATGGTCAATTATGTTCGAAACGACCTCATCTCTACCTACCCCATTTCATAATAGAATCTGATGATTCGGTCGAGTTCATTCTTTAGTTATCGAATCGAGCCATCTTCATAGCGCCACGCTGAGGTGTTACATTAATAATATTTTTGACACGGCGAGGCTCCAGACGCGATTTCGTGGTTCCTTTTTTATATCGCCCCCTTTTATCACGGACAATGAGCTCTGACCGTTGGTCGCAACGTCTACGGCCTTGTTCGACTCTAACACAAACCCGTTCTCGTGCGGGACTACGCTCAGGAAATGTTTGTTGTAATCTCCTCTCTTGATTCCTTGATACGTGGAAGAACATGAATGTATCCAACATTTAAAGAATCTGAAAAATTCCTAATATACAGGTCCAGATCGTAACCAAGAAATTTTAACCACGTATTCTACATCAAAAGTAAGCACCACTTTGTCATATTAACATATGTCGAGAAATGTTTCCTCTCCGAGATACGGGGTGTTAAAATTATAGAAAAAAAAATGTTTTTTATAAATAACATTCACACTGCTTGAAATATTTTTATGAAATTTGAGACAAAGGTTTTGAGCGTCAAGGAGCACTTTTTGCATAATATCATTTCTTTTCTATTCTACCAGTAGCGTCCGTACTGTAGCGAGACTGAATATTTTCAGATAAAAAAATGATACGCCACTGGTTTTTCCGACAATAAAAATTACTAATCGAATCCTTATTCAATTTGGAGCCAATTCGCTCTCTTGACTTTTTGCTGTACGAGGCACCGTTTCCGGTTGAAAAAATAAAACACATTCTCATGCATGAAGAAATCGCCAAAATTTATCTAATCTTAGAAATTTGCTACAAAACCCTTGTAAGCTTCTTATTGCTATATCAAATTTTGGCGATTTCTTCATGCATGAGAATGTGTTTTATTTTTAACCGGAAATGGTGCGTCGTACAGAAAAAGTCAAGAGACTGAATTTGCTCCCAATGAAATAAGGATTTAAATAGTAATTTTCATTGTCGGAAAAACCAGTTGCGTATCATTTTTTATCTGAAAATATTCAGTCTCGCTGCAGTACGGACGCTACTGGTAGAATAGAAAAGAAATGATGTTATGCAAAAATTGCTCCTTGATGCTCAAAACCTATGTCTCAAATTTCATAAAAATATTTCAAGCAGTGTGAAAGTGATTGATAAAGAACATTTTTGTTTCCATAATTTTAACACCCCGTATCTCGGAGAGGAAACATTTCTCGACATATGTTTATATGACAAACTAGGGCTTATTTTTGATGTAAAATACGTGGTTAAAATTTCTTGGTTACGATATGGATCACCCTGTAGGTATAGCACATGCTAACATAACAAGATTCGTCTGACTTCTTCCGACTGTCATTTGAAATATGAAATCGCCTACAAGCATGAATCTCTGCATGATAATTCCTAAATTTATCGTAGCCTATGCTTCTGGGCAGCTCCAAAAACTGAGATTTTGAGAGCTATTTCATTTTAAAAACATATAAATAAAAACCTTTATGTACCTATCATGAATTGATTGGAATTGTCTTCTCTTCGATGAGTCACAAACCTCCTGTTGGATCTTAAGCCTTGTTCGGACTAGGCCAGTAGATTAGTCGAGTAGCGAGTGATTTAGTAACTTGCCGTGTGCGAACGCCAAAAATCGAGTCGAGTGGATTAGTCAGTGGGCGAGTCGAGTCGATCCATTTCATTCTATTTTCTCGGGCGAGTAGCTTCCCCCACCACGCGCCACTTGCCACTGGAACGCCAGTACTGTCACAGGCGAAAGGAAAAGTCAGTCGTTTTTCAAAAATGTTTCGTTGGAGCGAAGATATTACATATAGATTAGTAAGATTAGTTCAGAAATGTCATGATGAAATGTTCAAATGGGGCATAGTGGACTCAGCGGAGTGCGATTGTGGCGCAACGAGACAGACTATGGACCACATTTCGAACGAATGCCCGATAAGATCCCATCCAGGTGGTATCCATGAGGTTTTCTCCGCTTCCCCAGAGGCAGTGGACTGAGTTGAAGGCCTGGATATTCGCGTTTAGATATATTACGAAGTTGTTCATTTATCCTTTTATTATTTATTATTTGTATACAATGTACTTTTTTATGTGTGCTTCTCATACGAAATATATATAGTTCAGAAAATTGGGTCACGAATGTTTATGGAACATTAAGTCGAAAGACTACAAACATAAAATGATGAGGCAATCCTCATCAGATGATATAGAATCCGAAATGCATTTACCCGGTTACTTATACATGTTGATAATGCTACTGGCAGAGCTACAAGAGCTCTGATGGCATGCAGGCGTCTATGCGGCAGGAACAGTGGCTGTAACCCAAAAATACTGCGATGGATGTACGTCATGATTGTGAGACCTATAATCACATATGGGGCAGTAGCCTGGTTTGCTAAGGCAAGTCAGGCAAGTACGAGGAAAATGCTCGATAAAGTACAAAGGCTTGCCTGTGTGTGCATCACGGGAGCTATGAGAACGTGCCCAACCAGGGCGCTTGAGATCATCACAGACCTCACACCTCTACATCTAGTGATTGATAGGGTAGCCCATGAGGCCATCCTCAGAGTATCTAAAGAAGGAGCAGGCAATGAGAAAGTCAGGTTTCAGAGAGCTTGGTCCTCTCTGAATGACTAAACCTCATCTGCAAACCTTCCTAGTGATGTTATGATCAAGAAAGTAAGCACTGAGAAGAACTTCAGTACACTGCTAAGTAAAAGAGAGGATTGGGAAAGGGAATACACCAACTACAATCTCAAAGAAAATACAATGAAATGGTATACAGATGGTTCTAAAACCGCTACAGGAGCTGGCGCTGGGATATACGGGACAAGTACCAAGTGTGCACTATCGTTAGGCTCCTGTACAAGCGTCCTTCAAACGGAAATACTTGCAATCGCAAGATGTCTAGATATAAATCTAGAAAGAAACTATCAGAAGTGCGATATAGCTATTCATACAGATAGTCAAGCTGCTATCAAAGCACTGAGCTCCTACGTCATTGACTCAAAGCTGATTTGGGAGTGCCGAAACAAACTCAATGAGGTAGGCAAGAAGAATAAGGTCTCTCTAATCTGGGTTCCCGGTCATTCGGGAATCGTAGGAAACGAAGAGGCCAATACACTGGCCAGAAAGGGCGCACAGACACCACTCACTGGCCCAGAACCCTTCTGTGGTATAGGAAAATGCACCTATAAGAAGGAGTTTATGCTGAAGGAGAAAACCGAAAGAGAAAAACTCTGGCGGAATCTCCCAGGGATGGATCACTCCAAAAAGTTCCTCCGGAACTTTGAAACTGTTAGATCCAAAAAATATCTGGATCTCAGTAAAAACCAACTTCACCTACTCACTGGCTTTCTCACAGGACATTGTCGCCTAAAAAAGCATCTGTTGAGAATGGGTTTATCAGACACTGACGAGTGTAGATTCTGTGGGGAGGAGGAAGAAACTCCTATTCACCTGGTTACGGAATGCTATGCCATTGCAAGCCAAAGGAAAGAGTGCTTTGGACAAGAAACTTGTAGAAGTGAGGAGTTATCCTCCTTGAAGCCGTCCCAGATTCTGGATTTCATCAAATCTCTGGAACTGGAGGGCGAGCTGTAGGAGGCGCGATGATAACAGCTCTGTCAGGGGGCACAATAGACCTTAAGGTCGCAGTGAACTGTAACCCCTTTTTTTACTATTACTATTACTTATACATATAATTATATACTTGAATATTTCACGTCTGTAAAGTTTTATTAACAGAAAATTTACACAACTTTCTGACATTCTCAAAGTATCGAGGTATTCTTTGGGATCTTCTAATGCCAATTCCTTCAGTAGACACGTAGTTCCTAGTTCGTATCTTCTATTACCATTTCCGTACCCAAAGCTTCTTTTTACGGATCTCACATATTTCCTCATCCACCTCTTCTGAAATGGTCATTACGATGAGGTTAACCAGTTTGTTTACTTTATTGCGTTGCATGCTCTTCGTTCTTCGAAATATCACTCACTTTTCATTTCACTTGTGAACTCGACTCGACCAAAGTGCGAACGATTTCCTGACAGTTGCGTGACAGTAGTAAGTAGATTAGCTACTCTCTACTCTCCACTCGACTAATCTACTGGCTTAGTCCGAACAAGGCTTAAGAGCAGATGAAATTCTGATATTACTCAAAATTACTTAAATGTGTATATGAAACCACACAACCTAAATTACTTCATGAAAATTCTTATTTCTTCATATAATCGGCGGTCAGGTCAAATATTTTGTGAATTTTGGATTATACAGGGTCTTTCACGAGGAACCTCACCCATATTTATACGGGAAACTACTGAACGTATTTTCATGAAATTCAGCACTTATAAGTATTTCACGATGCTGATGAAATCTAAAATATTTTCAAGGCATGAGCACCTCCGGTTTTTCCGGAAATGACGTCAACTTCCGTTTTTCAAATTAGAACACCATTTTTTCATTGCAGAAATAGATTCCTTAGAAAATTTCAAGTTATTTTGATGTAACATTTTTCAGTTTTGGTTGGAAAATTCTCTCTGAGCGGGAAAATTCGAAAAAAAAATCGAAAATAGAGCTCCGCTGAAACAAGAATAACTTCGAGGTTTTTGGATGGAAAATTTTCATTTTTGGGATTTTTCAAGATGTAAGATTGATGTATCTGTTATTCGCAATAGCCGAAATCGGCCACTGAGTAAAGCAGAATACCCAGAACGCGTTGTGGGTAAATTAGATAATCCACAATGCGAATTCGATTTTAACGCGCTTTCATTCTGCGTTGTGGGCAATTCATTTTACCCACAACGTGTTGTGGGTATCGCACTTTACCCAGAAAGCGATGAACCAGAATTTGTCGTCGAAGTCAGTGTGCTGTAGGTTGAGTACTGGCAAGTACGAGAAGCCATTATCACGAGTATCTAACGTGAATAGATAGTGCGTACCTTGTGAATTCTCAAGTTTGATTGAAGGGTCTGTTTTCGAAATTATATCAATATGAAAACCTAATTTGAACAAAAACTAAGTGAACGTATGCTAGAAAAAAAAAGACAGGTCGTTGTTATTGTTATTATCGGACGAACGTTATTTGGAGTTAGTAAATGAAATCAAAGTGGCACTACAAAGAAAACAGGATGGGCTTCAATTATGATCCAAAAAATATCGAAGATTGAAAAGATATGATTTATTAAAAGTTGACCAAAAAAAAACTTGTTAACAAGGAACGTTCAGGAAACCAATCTGGCTTTATAAAATGCAATTGTTTGAAAGGATGTCAAACTAAGGCGTGTGCATGTGTGAAATTGAATATAAAATATAATTCAAGATTTCATAAAAGTACCTACTTGTGAAAATAAATAATACCTATTTGTTTTTAGTTCTAATAAGTTGTTGATATATCGTTTTGTTTCACCTTTATGAACTTTCAATGTAAGTAAGAAGAGAAATAACGGCATGCAGACAATTGAATATTTTTTGAAAATTATTTCTCTTCTTAATTATATTCACAGACGTTAAACTTATTTTAATTTCAATATAAGGTTTTTTGTAATCATTGTTTTACTTGAAACGTATTTTGGGTAAAGCGAAATGGACAGATAGCTTTTTCTCTTTTGTGTCCAATTCTTCAATGAGTTATCAGTATTACATCATACATTTCATTTGCTGCACATTAAAAATCTAGGCCAGATTGGTTTGCTAAACGTCCTATGTTAACAAGTTTATCCTTCTCTCCTCCAATTAATGGATCAAACCGTTTTAATGTACGATATTTTTTGAATGATAATTCAAGTCCATCCTGTTTTCTTTATATTGTCACTTTGGTTTCATACATAATCTCTAAATGACCTCCGTCTGGTAATAATAACGACCTGTTCACTTAATTTTTGTTCGAATTCAGCTTTCATATTGAAATATTTTCGAAAACACGCACTAAAACCAAAACACAGTGAAACCAATTTCAAGAAATCACAAGGTATCCAGGCACTGTGGTAAGTAATCTATTCATGCTACTCGTAATACTCGCTACTCGTACCTGTCAGTACACAAACTACAGCAGGCTGACTTCGACGACAAATTCTGGTTCATCGCTTTCTGGGAAAAGTGCAATGCCCAGAACGCGACGTGGGTAAAATGAATTGTCCACAACGCAGAATGAAAGCGCGCTAAAATGGGATTCGCATTGTGGATTATCTAATTTACCCACAACGCGTTCTGGGTATTCTGCTTTACTCAGTGCTCGAAAAAAGAACATCTATTCGCATCGTGGGTAAATTTGGATACCCATAACGCGTTGTGGGCAAAAATTTCGGACAGTGGCCGATTTCGGCTATTGCGAATAACATATCCACTTTAAGAATCGAAATCGCGATTCATGATACAGGGGGTGAAAAAATCGCTTTCAAAGTTAGGGATGACAAAATCGTGAAAAATCAATTTTTTCAAATTAGAACCCCATTTTTTATGGCAGATATTGAATCTACGTTAAAAAACAATGTGAGTGTATGCATCACACCCTTGCCCTAAAATGGATATTTTCTGAGTTAATCGGGGCTATTCACTAAGCAAAGTTGTTATGGATAGCAACTTTGCTTAGTGAATAGCCCCGATTATCCACTTTAGGGCAAGGGTCTGATGCATACACTCACATTATTTTTTAACGTAGATTCAATATCTGCCATAAAAAATGGGGTTCTAATTTGAAAAAAATTGATTTTTCAGGATTTCATAAGCATCGTGAAATACTTATAAGTGCTGAATTTCATGAAAATACGTTCAGTAGTTTCCCGTATAAATATGGGTGAGGTTCCTCGTGAAAGACCCTGTATATTGGCTTCTCCTTGTTAATAGCATCAAATCTTGCTCCATTGTCATCGGATTCGTTTCGCGGAGGCCAAACACGACCTGAATAAAAAAAAAGGACTCATTTCTAGGATTGTATCGCTTGTAGTACCTGCCCAGTTCGCGTCTAACGCGATTTGTCATTAGCGCTCTGTGGTCGATGCCATAGAATTGCTGGAATTGACGTTCCGAGAATCTGAGAATGGAGATTAACGAGACCGTTCCGTTTGGGGAGGTTCAATTTACAACTCGCACATTGATGATGATTTGTTTGTCCATTTCGAAGAACCTGATACCGATTTTTGTTGTTCGGTCTTCATAATTCTTTTCGATTTTGAGTTTCGCGGTCTGGGATTGCGAAGTGTGATTTCCGTTTGGTAGTCTCCAATGGATCATAAAATTTATGGATTTATTTTCGATTATTTCGTTCACATATGAATTTGCGGTTTTTGAATTGGAATTAGGAAGTTTGGCATTTTGGGACTTTTTCATTGAGCCGTCGTTTGAAGAAACGAAAGCAATATTCAGAAAATAATGATTGAATTCAATTAGTTAGGTTAATTTTTGTGAAATATCACACAATTTAAACATAACCACTTTTTTCATTTCTGATATCCCTAGAATATTATCAGAGACTACCCGTAACTCGAACGTAAAGTTGAGATTAGTAAATAGGTGTACGAATATGAAATGAAGCATTCTTCAGTTTCTTCTTATTCAAATCACTACACTGAAAAGTGAATAGTCAAACCCAGAGAAGTGAGAATTACAACCTCATAACTCTTACAATAACGTTTGTCGCAACATATTATGTAGATGCAAAGAAACCTTGGAGTTGCGACTCCTAACTAGTTATCGTGACCAAAAATTGTGGATCAAAACGGCACCCTTAATTGAAGATAGGGTCTTACTTCCGGAATAATCCGCAATATTTCGCGGTCGTGGCGCTATTGCTGCAATGGAATCAAACTCTGATTTGATCATTATTATTAATTCATATAGCAAATACACATACATGATTATCAACGTGTTCATCTGAATTCTGAGGTTCTATCAAGGAGCGATAACCTTTAAGAAAATATAAAAATTATTATGGAAATTGATGGAGAAAAATATGCTAAAAGCATCACATCTACTATGAGGAAAAAAAGTGTGAATGAAATGTTTCCAATGAATCAACATGTGAATGTTAACGTATTCTTGAATTCCGCAGCTCTTTCATAACTTTTCCTATACACCTACTCGGCAATTAGACCGTTGCTCTTGTAACAAAACTGACGACAAGGCTATAAAAAATAAACTTGACGTTCGACAAATGCCTTTTTCTAGAATCGTCCGAAGGAAAAAAAACAATTTGGTGAACAACTTTATAATCCTCATAATCCCGTGTGTATCAATAAATACCTCTAGGTTACAAAGAACTCTGAACATACCTAATGTTCGTTAGGATCGTGGGAGGCTATGTCGTGTAGGATCGATCAATTTGGACTGTCATGTTTCCGTTTATTCCTTGAGGAAAATGTGGTAATGAAATCGATTCTTCGAGAATACGCCATGAACTGGACAAATTTATATGTCATAAAGATGAGATCGGGAGAAACGAAAGTATTCATAAGTTTTTCGAAACATCACGGAGTTTTCGATTTATTCCCAATTTTATCCGATGAGATTTGTCAAAAAAACATGTATTTTAAGAATAATCTTGTTGCTTTCCTGGCTTTGAGTTATCTCAGAATCACTTACTCTAAAGCCCGCTCCACACTCATGGCAAGAACGTCGGCCAATACCGCGAACGCGAGTGTGGATAACTTTCTTGTGTCACGTTCCGCTTCGCGGGTTCTCCGTTCGTTGCGGTCTCCTGTCCCGCGACAAATGCTTCGCGTCTAAGCACAAATGTTCCATCCACACTCACAGGCATTCGCGGTACCAGAGCAGTTATGATTTAATGCTTGTTCACTGACTTTATTCGCTTTTGAAATGAATGGTTTTCTTGTAGCAATAAAGTGGAATTAGATTAGATTTAGAGGAGATAAGTGAAATGAGAATTTCTTCATTATTATTAGAATGAACCTTTTTTATAGGGCGGAAAGTCTTCGCAGACAGCGAGGATGCCGTGAACCGAAGTGCGAATATTTGTGTGAGTGTGGATGACTTATTCGGCCGCGAATTCTTGGCCAGGTTCACGGCAAGAATTCTTGGCAAGATTCGGGCCATGAGTGTGGAGCGGGCTTATGATGGAAGTAAATGTCTACAATGTTGTCAGTTTTATTCTGCAACTCTGATGAATAACAGTTGAACTAAGTATCTGACTTTTTGCCAATTTATATCGAAACCGCATTCCTCTTATAAGTTTTATGATTTCTATGCCATGAATCTTAAAAATTGTTTTTGTGTATTATTAACTATTTGTGATGAATAGGCCCGTATATCTATTATCTATCAACTTGAATAGACAATCCAACTATTTCAGGTATTTTATTTGTAATAATAAACATCTTTTGAAATACATATATTCAAAATACACTTACTAATTTTCATCAAAATGCAAATACATAACTTATTTTATGTTCAGGTTACATCGGATTGATAGGTCTTACTTATTCGTTTTCTTTCAATATCGACATTTTTGTAACATCCTTGATGATAATAATCTGAAACTGAATGATCTGTGTCATCTATTGTCCCTCCTTTCCAATTAATAGGTACAACACTTTCAATGATACACAAATCACGAATTTACTGAAATGTAAATATTCCAAAGAGAATCAGAACATTTGTTGCACCAGAGCAAAGGTTACCATATTTCGTAAGGGTCTCTTTTCTTGAAAGTTTTCATCCTGGCTTCTTGTTATTGAAGCAAATGGAATTCTGATAAAAAAAACTCTAAGGCACAAAGAAGTATACAGGGTGATTTTTTTAAGCGTTTCATTAGACGTATTCGAAGAAGAAATTGTGAAACAAATTCAAAATTTTGTATTTTCGTTTTAGAGTACATGAACTCAACTTGTAAAATATTTTCAAGCGGAATCTTTTTCGGTTCTACTGAAAACGAATGTGAACTTCGTTATTTTAAATGCAACACCCTGTATATTTATACATATTTGAATTCTTCGTTTAATTCTGCACTTATTTGATGTATGATATTAGCACTTCAAGCGATTGTTGAGTTGTAGCCTGATTCTCAATTTTTTTGACAGAAAGATTATCACAAATTAGTGTTTATATATCTTCAAAATCCCCTCATTGTAAGAATTTATTTTGCAACAGTGGAACAAAAAAAAAATACTGATATTGCTTCATGTATGAATTATGAGGAAATATTATATAGGGAATAGGGTGTCTGAAACAGGGCATCAAATTGAGCCTCAGTAAAACTATGAAATATCGTTTTTTTTCAAATGGGAACCATATAATTTTGTAATTCCGATCGTCAAAAACTAGTTAGAGTGTACCAAATATTTCATGTCTTTAAAAGGAATAGTTTTGCCGTTATCGAATAAAATTCGAATTTCACGACAAAAGCCAGGTTTCTTTGTCTAAGATAATTTTCAAGTAGGCTATGTCAATTAATAGTTAGAATATGTCAGTTTATTTATAATGTATTGTTGAGAACTGTCATTCATACTTGTTGTTTGATTAATTGAACACTATGCAAAATCAGAATTACAGTACCAGTGATCTATTTGATATGTTCTTCATATTTGGTGAATGTAACAAAATATTAGAAAGGGCAGTCAGAACTTTTAACGAAAGTAATCCACATTTACCACATTCAAAAAATCAAAGTTCGTGCAAGAATTAATGAATGTATGGAGGAAGGAGGCATTTATCGCAATAGCTATTATTAAATTTAAGTCAAAGTTTTTCGTTGTTAAGAAAATTGTTGTGATTGTTTGAAATCTTTTTTATTTAGTCATCATTCATTATCTGCTTTGTTTATTTGTCACATTCGCTGCAAATAAAGGACAGACTTTCGATATATCTTTCTATTCTAGTGTGAGTACCTAATTATTATTGCATATTTTGCATAGTGCTTGATCAATAAAAATAAAGAAGAATGACAATTCCTTACATAGCCTACTTTAAAACAGACGAGCATAGCAATGAATTCGAATTCGTAAAATTCGAATTTTCTTCGATAACGGCAAAACTACTCATTTTAAAGACATGAAATGTCTGGTACACTCTAACTAGTTTTTGACGAGCAATCGATCGGAATTACAAAATTACATGGTTACCATTTGAAAATAATGAGATTTCATAGTTTCATTAAGGCTCACTTTGAGGCATGGTTTCAGACACCCTGTATTATAATATTTTCTCATAATTCATACAAGAAGCAGTATCAGGGTACTTTATTTTGTTCCACTGTTGCAAAAAGAAATTCTTACAATGGATGATTTTGAAGATATAAACACTGATTTGAGACAATCTTTCTGTCAAAAAATTTGGGAATCAGGCAATAACTCAACAATCGCTTGAAGTGGGTGCGCATATCATACATTTAATCAGTGCAGAATTAAACGAAGAATTCAAATATGTTTAAATATACAGGGTGTTACATTTGAAATAACGAAGTTCACATTAGTTTCCGGTAGAACCGGAAGTAGATTCCGCTTGGAAATATTTTATAAATTGAGTTCATGTACTCTTAAACGAAAATACAAAATTTTGAATTTGTATCACAATTCCTTCCTCGAATAGATACGTCTAATGAAACACCCTGTATACGAAATTAACACTACTACAACTCATCTGAACATCTGCTGTTATTCGTCCTTTTGGGCAGTTTTATGCAATACAGTATAGATATGAGAGAGAGAAGAGAGAACCAAACTTTATTGATCAATACAATCAAACGGCTATCGACCTAGGTCTTCCTGCCAGTAAAAAACATTTTCATTTACAAGAATATCTGTTATATTTTCAAGGTGTTATAGAGATTTTAAGTATTCAAAGATTGGGAGTGCTGGCAGTTTCGCTTTCGCTGGTGTTGTCCTTTGGTAGTTGTGAATCAGTGGATCCATAATATTTATGTTATTCTGGTATAGATATGATAATTCATAAGGGAATCGAAAACGGCCACCCAACTTTTTATTTAATTTCACATTTTGCTAATGGAAATGTGAATAACTTGAACGAAAACGAAGGCCATAGACTTGTCACTTGTCATTTTTTTTTCGAACTACAATATCTACAATATAGATAGAGAATTTCTGATGAAAAAACTGGAGCTATATGGTGTGAAGGGAAATGCCAACAAATGGTTGAAATCCTAATACAAAATAGATTAATATAGCTTGATGAATCATAAATTGAGGAAAAAACGTTTGTTCATAAGATATTTTTGGGTTTGAGAGAAAAATATGAACACATTATTAGCTTTGGTAAAATATGAGGTATTTTGAAGAAAAAATATATCTTATATAATTGTATACATAATCGGACGAAACTAAGTGTTTTTGTTAAAAATTTCGTGATTTCCACATTTTTATTACAATAAGGTTAATACTTGAGGATTAAATGAATGCATTGATTCAGTTTCAATCGAAGAATATAAACTTTGAGGTAATTGCATTCATACCAGAGAATCGTATCAGGGATGTATAAAGCCCAATTTTTTATTCTCAAATGGTTTTATCTTTTCAAAAGAGCCGATTTCGGAAAATGGGAATAAAAAACGGTTTTTTTTAGCCTGAAGAAGCTATAGTTGAAATAAATGTACAAGTCCAAGATTCACCCTGCTCACGGTTGTCCAGTTCAAATGAAAAACCAATATGGTGCGAATCCACAATGATATTATATCATGAGTTTATTGACTCAATCTCACGAAGTCAAGAATTTCATTGTGGAAATAGGCATGAGTCTTGAGATTATTTCATGAAACCGTGTATCATGAGTGTTTTGACGCATGAACTGGACTCACCGTGTCAACACGAGGTATCGCGGATCTCGCATGCATCATTTGCTTCACGCGCTGCACGTGAGTCCAGTTGCATATGGCGAGTCTCTGATTTCGTTTCGTGATGAATTCCTCGAGTGAAAAGAAAAGAAATTCAGATGGACAAGGAATGATACGATGAAGTTGATTGAACTTTACGAATTGTATACGCATTTGTGGGATTGCACGTCCATTAATTACAAAAATTGCCGACAAATTGGGAATAGCGGCTCCAGAAGTTAAAGACAAAATACATAGTCTTCGTTGCCAGTATTTGAAAATAAAACGAATGAAACCGAAAAGTGGTCAGGCTGCGGGAGAGAACGAAGTAAAGTGGGAATTTTTCAATTCCCTGAAATTTATAGAGGGACCAACAGGTCAAAATAAAACAACTATCGATTCATTGGTGAGTTTAATAATAATTTCCTTCTATATGAAGAGTATTAGCGTTAATTATTTATATTTATTTATATTGCCATGGAACTTCTCCTTCTCGGTGAAAATATTGTGTGAATTCCTTTTTCACTTCCTTTGCTTCTAGATTTCCGCGAAGGTTCGGTTGAATTTGTAAATTCATCAGGCCTTGGTTATTCTGTCTCTATTCTCCTGGTTGTAGTGTACCATTTTCGTGGTCCTCCTCATCAAAACTACCATTAGGAGCATACACTTTTTTGGAGCGTGTCATTAAAAAATTATGTAACACACATATTGCTGATATTATTGTAACCACTTTCTTGGGTTCTAGTTCAATTGGTCTTCTTAGTAAACGAAATCTAGCTGAGGCTAAACCAAACGCATTTTCAATTATTCGTCGTGCTCGTGATAGACGGTAGTTGAATATTCTTTGCTCACCATGTAGATTTCTAAATGAATATGGTTTCATAATGTATGGCTTCATGACAAAAGCGTCATCTGCTACGATAACAAATGGAAGTGGCTTTTGTCGAGCTGGCAGTGGTCTAGGTTTTGGAATACCTAGACTATCAGTAGCCAGTTTATTCGATAAGGAGCATCCATTAAATACACCACCATCAGAAATTCGCCCATAACTTCCAACATAAATGTATTGAAATTTATATTCTGCATCAGCTAATGCCATCAATACTACACTATGCGTGCCTTTGTAATTGTAGTACAGACTTCCACTATGTTTAGGTGCTTTAATGACAACGTGTTTTCCGTCCAATGCTCCTATACAATTTGGCAAGTTCCATAATGGAACTTCCATTTGTCTGAGAATTGTTGAGAAACCTGTAGCCATTCTTGTTCGGTGCTAGGCAACTGTAAAAACGAAATGAAAACAAAAAATAACTTTCTGATTTTGTTCAAATTTATGTTGTTTTGTTTTCAGACTTATGAATCAGAACCCATAACCGAACACTCGACCGATAATTTTGAACGTCAAGATTCTCCCCTACAGGATAGAAATTCAGACTATGACAATTCGAATTCTACACCGTTTTCAACATCTACACCTAGTACGTCCGGAACTTCATCAGTTAAAATGACTTTAAAAAAGAAAAGAGAAAAAGAACAAGCCATTCTTGATCAATGCCTTGGTGTTATATCGAAACCTTCGGATACTTTCGAAATATTTGGGGATTATGTGGCTGACGAGCTCCGAAACATGAACTCAAAAGATCCAGAGCTGCACTTCTGGGCGAGGAGGGAAATTCAGCGGATTATATTAAAAATGAATGACACCTATGAGCTCAAAAATAAAGAAAATAATTCAAATAATAACATAGGACTCACGAATACTGTCAGTGCCGAAGCCGCCCTTTCACAGTATTATGAAACATTTTCACCTACTTATACGAATATGTAAATTTATTTGTATTTTTTCAATAAAAATATGTTTCACATACTCACATGTAGATATTCTTCTTTCAGATTATTATAAATTGCAGAACACACTTCAGGTACAATTCTTGAAATAGTACAAACGGGTATGCGAAACAAAAACATAAGGGAATGATAGCTGTCTCCTAAAAAATAATTATGCTTGCATATTATTGGAATCAACAGAAGGCTTTTATGTACATACCGGTAGCTAAAAAGCGAAGAGTAACGGCTAGTCTCTCAGCTGGTGGAATTACGTCACGCATATGTGTGTTTTGTTTTTTTATATCACTTTCTATTTTTTCGAGCAGAAAACGAAAATCAGCGGCAGACATTCGAAGAAAGTTTTTGTAGCATTCCGGATCTTCTCGCTCTAATTGTTCAATTAATGTTCTCATTATATTATTTTTATTTCGCCTTTTTATCCAATCTCTCACCCAAATTTTGTGAGACCTTTTTGTTTTGTAACCTGAATTTAAAACAAGGTAACAAGCTGCAGCCTTTCTTCTATCTTTTTTCGTCGACATCTTCTAATGAAAGTCGTCGAGCTACACAAACTATATGTTTCTTTTCAAGCGAGAAAATACGTACTGTGTGGAAACAGCTCATTCAGAATCATTTGACTCATGATATCAAAATATCCCGAATCAAATGTTTCAAATGAATTTATCATGCTTGTGGAAACACATCTGAGGCAAAATTCTCGTGAGGCAAAAATATCATGAGTTTTTTAACTCATTGTGGACTCGTACCGTATGAGTTTCTCGAAAATTCAGAAACGCAAATTTTAGGAGAGCGTAATTTTTTTTGCTTGATTCTGTAAGAGTTCTTCTGGACCACTCGGGTTATATGAAATTTTGCCTAATATTTTTGGAATCAAATTTCTCTCGTGCCAGAAACATGATTCCCTCCGAATGCGAAAACATCTATCTTTCCACTGTTGTTTGACAAACGAGCCGCGAAGAAAGTTGACAATTACTTATATTGTCGAAAAACATTCGCTGATTTACTAGCAACTCTGAAAAATATCATGTCTGGATGATGAAACGACTCGCTGAGTTGCGGAGGCGCTAATTTCGTTTTTTCGCAAATCCAGACGCCAAGATGCGTTTGTATGTCCAAAATCCATAAAGATGATTCGAACGTGTAGGTACCTATTTATATTTCTCGATTGATACTGCTCTAAATGGCTTGAATGATATTGATAAAAAAAGCGATAATCTGAAGTTAGATCTTGCTTCTACAAAATCATAGTCACATCGGTCACCCATGCAGGTACTGAACCAGCCTAACGCTGCTTGGTTTCCATATCCGAAAGCAATCAAATCAAACATTCATTGATTCAGCTTTTCGTACTTACAAGTTTGAAGTACCTTGAGTACACGTTTTTAATAATAATCTTTCTCCACGACTGCCACAGAATACAGCTCTTCCAACATCCAATTTGACCATATAGAATGTCAGTATTCCATCACTTGATATGTAATATTCATTCTACAACACTTTATCGAGTTCAAGTAAATTAGACTACAGGCCCGTGTCGAAAATTGATGGGTCATTTGAACCAGAAGATGACCTATCTAGAACGATAGAAGGACATAAAATAATAAGATTCAGCACTATGCCGTCACTTGTAAGCTGAACAAACTGAGTACAGGTGGCAATTCAAAAGGACAGGTAGACTGGGTACATTTGGGTCATATGACTTTTGACGGCATTCTTACCATCGATTCATGGAAAATAATAGGAAAACGGGCAGTGCCGTACAAAAATGATGCGCCATATATTCGGAAAATTTTTTTGATTTTCCGAAAATTTCCATGGTAAAATAGGTCATTTGACTTTGTACGGCATCAGTTTTATACGGTTGCCATACATCTTCTAATCCATTATTCAGCAACGCCGTCCAAAAATCATGCGACAAAGGGAAAAAAATCGAGGGTTGCAACCCCCTCTCTTGCCGTGCTCCAGGGGGTCATTTGAAAAAGTACGGCTTCGGTTCCAAACCATTATCCAGCACTCAAAATTACTATTAAAAATAAGGCCGTCAAAAAAAAGTTGTTCATTTTGATGTTATATCAATAATTATCTTAATTTCATCTTATGCTTGACCCATAAAGCTCTAAAGTCATTTGACCCAGTACGGCAACTTCTTTTTTTACATGATACTTTAAGATACAATTCTTATATTATATTGCCGTTCAAAAAAAACTGTTCTAAAAAAAATTATAGAGAAATACAAAAAGTGAAATTTTTCATATTATTGTGAAAGTTGTGAACTCACAGAATTATGATATATATAACAATTTTCTACATTTCATCCCTTGTTTTGAATAGTATTAAGGTGAATAAATTAGGAACAAATGATGCCGTACATTTTTATCCAGACCATATCATTTAGGATGATGAAAATTGCGCTACCATTTTAAGGATACTCTATGGTCATTTGATACTGTACGGCATCAACATATTTTTGAAGAGAAAAATTGAAAAAATGACAAAATCATTATACCGTCTGAAGTGTCTATATCATACCCAACAAGTGAAACCGTCAATCCAAGTATCAACAGTTTTGTATACTTTTTGGTTTAAAAAAGATATACTTGAAACATTATTGATTCATATATAATTGATTGTTCACTGTAATAATGTGAATGAATAAATCAACTATTCTCTAGAAAAATTTTATATATTTATAACTATCAATAGTGATAATAACACAAATTTAATAACTTGAATTATTCGCTATCCGAATCAGCCTCTGAGTTGTTAATATTGGATATACTGTTTATTCAATATTTACAGTGTTTTCATTCGCATTTGGAAGAATGAAATGAAGACACATAACTCATTGAGTTAGTTACGGTTTCCTGCTACAGGGGGCGCTCACCGTGGTTAGTTCAATAAACTGACCTAAATGATATGGTCTGGATAAAAATGTACGGCATCATTTGTTCCTAATTTATTCACCTTAATAATATTCAAAACAAGGGATAAAATGTAGAAAATTGTTATATATATCATAAATCTATGAGTTCCAAACTTTTACAATAATATGAAAAATTTCACTTTTTGTATTTCTCTATAATTTTTTTAGAACAGTTTTTTTTGAACGGCAATATAATATAAGAATTGTATCTTAAAGTATCATGTAAAAAAAGAAGTTGCCGTACTGGGTCAAATGACTTTAGAGCTTTATGGGTCAAGCATAAGATGAAATTAAGATAATTATTGATATAACATCAAAATGAACAACTTTTTTTTGACGGCCTTATTTTTAATAGTAATTTTGAGTGCTGGATAATGGTTTGGAACCGAAGCCGTACTTTTTCAAATGACCCCCTGGAGCACGGCAAGAGAGGGGGTTGCAACCCTCGATTTTTTCCCTTTGTCGCATGATTTTTGGACGGCGTTGCTGAATAATGGATTAGAAGATGTATGGCAACCGTATAAAACTGATGCCGTACAAAGTCAAATGACCTATTTTACCATGGAAATTTTCGGAAAATCAAAAAAATTTTCCGAATATATGGCGCATCATTTTTGTACGGCACTGCCCGTTTTCCTATTATTTTCCATGGAGCTATCGATGGTAAGAATGCCGTCAAAAGTCATATGACCCAAATGTACCCAGTCTACCTGTCCTTTTGAATTGCCACCTGTACTCAGTTTGTTCAGCTTACAAGTGACGGCATAGTGCTGAATCTTATTATTTTATGTCCTTCTATCGTTCTAGATAGGTCATCTTCTGGTTCAAATGACCCCATCAATTTTCGACACGGGCCTGTAGTCTAAATAACAAGTTATGACCGCGGTTGGTGTTCAGTTTGCTCCTTGGTTTTCGCCCTTTATAGATTACCACCAATAACCAACTCGAGCTTGAGTAAAATCCTTGTTTTTTAAGCATTTCGACTGAATTTCATTCTCGCACAGTGTGTGAGAATATTCATTCCGTAACACGTTTGAACACAGAGAATAAATCTATGTGTCAGCCGCTCTGATTGTCATATTTATTGCGGTTTTCGAAACGTCATAATTCATCTTAGTATCAAAAGATTATCTAGCTTCGTCGTGGAGAAAGTATAGTCTGTTACTCGGTTAGAATGAAAATCCGATACTCGTGATTCCTCAGGCTCGCCTCCGGCTCGCCCTCGGAATGATTCACTCGTATCGGATTTTCATTCTGCCCTTGTTACAGAATATACTATTCTTTTATGATTCCTACTTGAAAGTAACCACTACAATTTTGATTATATGACAATGCGGGTTTTGATTTGAATCATGTGGCAAGTCTCAACCTATGAATATTGTCTTAAAGGACAAATAAAACGAAAAAACCTGTTCAAAATGGTTACGTGAATACATTATGGTAGAAGGATTATGCTATAGGCCAGGGTGTTGATTATAATTGTGTATCGGGATGAGGACTCATCAGATTGGCTTGTATGGACGAAGCCAACCAATGGCTTTGTTGTTAAAGTCGCTTCGGGCAGCCGAAGCGAACGATGTGGAAAGGAATTTGTAGAGTAAGGGATGTTTGCTAGGAGGGTTAATGTTGTTACCCCTCGGTTTTGTATTATTTGTGAGTTTATTCACGCAGAGCTGGTAGTTATAAAAATATAATACATATTATAATATAATTTCCACAATTGGTCGATAAATCAGTGGATTGTGGGGATGGCGGTTGACTCTTGGAGGCTCGTTATTCGGGTATATCTTATTTTGGTTGGCTATTTGTCGATGGCATTCATTTTGGAATACCTGGAGTGGGCGAAGGTGACAATAGGCAGGTGCCCCGTATGAAATGAGTTACAGGATTTTCGTACAGCTTAATGTTTCTGCGTGATAGGAGGTACAGTTCTCGAGTTCTCTTTTTGATGCATAGCCTTGAACAAGGCAGTTTTTGATTTGGGAATGAAATTCTAATCTTATTCTTATGAGATATGTGCCTTAGTCGATATAGATATTTGCTCTTCTCGTAAAAAAAATCCCTTCTTTGCTCTTGCAAGAGGGTGTACCTATTTCCATATTCATAACGAACACTCGGTATAAGATATTTGGATGATATTGCTCAAATTGATGCACCACGTGATTCTCAATCCACTACCAGAGACTTGTCCTAGTTTTTGTGTTTCGTTGGATTTTTCTTCGTGAATCTACCTACAAGATGGCACATTTTACGAGATGGATATGCTCACATCTTGGGCAAACGAGCGCTCAAAAGCTCCTGACTTCATGTCAGTGCTTTATTTGTGTATTTATTGAATTGTATTCCTGTGTCATTGGTAATGATATTTATTAATTTTTGTTTATATTTTCATAATGGTCTTTGATCTGCGTAACCACGATTTATAGCATAACATTCTTTATTGATAATTTGCGTTGTTCGTTATTATCCTGTGCTACATGTAGCATAGAAAATTCACAACAATTCATATTTTACTCTACTTCAATATTATACAGGGTGTCCCACTAGTGCCGCAGCGGACGATATACGCGTAACGGTCTGAGTTCGGAAAAAATTTTTGATGCAGACTTGATATACTCCAAGAAGAGCACAACCTAAAGATATTTTCGAATATATCGGGTGGCCCACAAAAGAGGAATAGCAAGTGACTTTGTTTTTTCAAATGGAACACCCTATATTCAACAGTGTTTTTCAATTCTCTGAAACTTCCTGCATGCTTTCGTATACTTTTCACATATTTTTATTCAACAGTTTTTGAAATATTGTCCATTTTGACAAAAAAATGATACTTGTAGAGGCTATGTTATACAATTATATTTCACAAACCCTTGCACAAACCAATAACAGTGTTATATGGATTGAAAGACAAGACTTCAAAGTATCCTACCCAACTATAATAAAGCATCTTCAGCATACAGTGTGTCCACAAAAAGACTATCAACATGACGAATTTAAAATCGATTTTTCTTCATTTTTTCAAATGCAATGCATATAATTTTTTTTCATCATTGTAATCACCATTCATTTTACTTCATTTTTTGTCAAATACATGATATGCATATCTCTAACGGAATAGGATTTTTAAGAGCTTTTTCGAAATGTTTCCCTAAAATACACGTATACCTTCGAATTCAAATAGCAGATTTGGCTTTTCTGTGGTTATTGAGAACTGTCAAATTATTCCACTCAGAATTAGCATCATTGAAGCTTCAATTCATATTATAGCGAAATGAGGAACTAGAAGGTTTTGATGTATCTACTCAAAAATGTGATGAAATCAGTTTCTGAAGACAGAAACTTGCTTTCTGTACCCGTTTTTCAAAATACATTTTCGATAATTTTCTATGTTTCTACTTGGAACGTCGAATCTTCCAAAAATTTCAAACAAGCTTTGAGTTAGCGAGCTTGAAGATCTGCGTGCGTGCCTGTGAAACATATGAATATCATTTTTCGAAGAAAGTTGTATAAGGATAAGAGCGGGCACTTTTTTGTATCCTGAAGTTTTGAAACTCGTTTTTTTGAAGCATTCATAACTTGTACATTCAAACTCATTGGTATTTTTTGAATTTTCACATCATTGTGTGAGTATTCATCCAATCCGTAAAAACTATGATGATTTGAATTGAAGCTGCAATGATGTTAATTTTGAATATAATAATTTGACAGTTCCCACTAACCACAGAAAAGCCAAATCTGCTTTTTGAATTCGAAAGTAAATGTGAATTTGGAGGAAAAACTCTAAAAAATCCTATTCCGTTAGAGATATGCATATCATGTATTTGACAAAAAATGAAGTAAAATGAATGGTGATTACAATGATGAAAAAAAATTATATGCATTGCATTTGAAAAAATGAAGAAAAATCGATTTTAAATTCGTCATGTTGATAGTCTTTTTGTGGACACACTGTATGCTGAAGATGCTTTATTATAGTTGGGTAGGATACTTTGAAGTCTTGTCTTTCAATCCATATAACACTGTTATTGGTTTGTGCAAGGGTTTGTGAAATATAATTGTATAACATAGCCTCTACAAGTATCATTTTTTTGTCAAAATGGCCAAAATTTCGAAAACTGTCGAATAAAAATATGTGAAAAGTAACCGGAAGCATGCATGAAGTTTCAGAGAATTGAAAAACAGTATTGAATATAGGGTGTCCCATTTGAAAAAACAAAGTCACCCTGTATTCCTCTTTTGTGGGCCACCCTATATATTCGAAAATATTTTTAGGTTGTGCTCTTTTTGTAGTATATCAAGTCTGCATCCAAACAATTTGCAAAACGCAGTCCGTTACGCGTATATCGTCCGCTGCGGCACTAGTGGGACACCCTGTAGATATAGAATATTAAAACACTAAGGATGGTTAACTGTTTTCTCCACGACTGCCACATAATACAGCTCTTCCTACATCGAATTTGACCATAGAATGTCAGTATTCCATCGCTTGATATGTAATATTCATTCTACAACACTTTTATCGATTTCAAGTAAATAACCAGTTATGACCGCGGTTGTTGTTCAGTTTGGTCCTCAGTTTTCGCCCTTTATAGATTACCATCAATAACCAATTCGAGCTTGAGTATAATCCTTATTTTTTAAGCATTTCGACTGTATTTCATTCTCGCACAGTTTTGAAAACAGAGAATAAATCTATGTGTCAGCCGCTCTGATTGTCATATTTATTGCGGTTTTCGAAACGTCATAATTCATCTTAGTATTAAAAGATTAATTATCTAGCTTCGAAACAGTCGTGGAGAAAGTATAGTCTGTTACTCGGTTACAATGAAAATCCGATACTCGTGATTCCTCAGGCTCGCCTCCGGCTCGCCCCCGGAATGATTCACTCGTATCGGATTTTCATTCTGCCCTTGTTACATAATACACTATTCTTATTCACAGTGGGCTACAAAAAAAACACCAATACACGTGTTAATGCAGCGTCAGATTTGTCAATCAAAACAAAATGGTAGGTTATGTTACAGTTAACTCCAAATGGTTTTATCTGAGAGAGGTAGCGAGTTGAATAGCATCGAGTTACATTCAGTTCGAATCATAGAAACATTAGATCTACGCTATACTCAGAGCTGAACAAATACATGGCCTCAATATATTTTAATGTCCATTCATGAGGGGCGCAAAATTTTAATTACCTACATATACTCCATTCACTTTTATAAAGTATCCCGGTTGGCCATGACATTCTGACACATTCCACTGTGTATATTTTGAAAATGTTAAGTTATAGACATGTTCCTGTCAGATACGTACGCAACGTTCGTATCTTCATAGAGATCGTGAATAATAATAATAATAAATTTATTTCTTAACTTGAAGATGAAAATAATGAATTTTAGAAAATATTATTTGAATTCAATGATTCGAAAGACGAGGCGAATGTTGAAGAAACTTTTTTCTCTGTTAATATTGGAAACATTTCACGTACCTATACAAGGTCTTTCACGAGGAACCTCACCCATATTTATACGGGAAACTACTGAACGTATTTTCATGAAATTCTTATAAAAGAATTTATCGATGCTGATGAAATCTAAAATATTTTCAAGGCATGAGCACCTCCGGTTTTTCAGGAAATGACGTCAACTTCCGCTTTTCAAATTAGAACACCATTTTTTTATTGCAGAAATAGATTCCTTAGAAAATTTCAAGTTATTTTGATGTAACATTTTTCAGTTTTGGTTGGTAAATTCTCTCTGAGCGGGAAAATTCGAAAAAAAAATCGAAAATAGAGCTCCGCCGAAACAAGAATAACTTCGAGGTTTTTGGATGGAAAATTTTCATTTTTGGGATTTTTCAAGATATAAAATTGATGTACCCACTTCAAAAATCGAAATCGCGATTCATGATACAGGGGGTGAAAAAATCGCTTTCAAATTTAGGGATGACAAAATCGTGAAAAATCAATTTTTTCAAATTAGAACCCCATTTTTATATGGCAGATATTGAATCTACGTTAAAAAATAATGTGAGTGTATGCATCACACCCTTGCCCTAAAGTGGATATTAACTCAGAAAATATCCATTTTAGGGCATACACTCACATTATTTTTCAACGTAGATTCAGTATCTGCCATAAAAAAGGGGTTCTAATTTGAAAAAATTGATTTTTCACGATTTTGTCATCCCTAACTTTGGAAGCGATTTTTCCACCCCCTGTATCATGAATCGCGATTTCGATTTTTGAAGTGGGTACATCATTTTTATATCTTGAAAAATCCCAAAAATGAAAATTTTCCATCCAAAAACCTCGAAGTTATTCTTGTTTCGGCGGAGCTCTATTTTCGATTTTTTTTTCGAATTTTCCCGCTCAGAGAGAATTTTCCGACCAAAACTGAAAAATGTTACATCAAAATAACTTGAAATTTTCTAAGGAATCTATTTCTGCAATAAAAAAATGGTGTTCTAATTTGAAAAACGGAAGTTGACGTCATTTCCGGAAAAACCGGAGGTGCTCATGCCTTGAAAATATTTTAGATTTCATCAGCATCGTGAAATACTTATAAGTGCTGAATTTCATGAAAATACGTTCAGTAGTTTCCCGTATAAATATGGGTGAGGTTCCTCGTGAAAGACCCTGTATAAACATGGTTGGGAGATTCAGTTATGCTATTTTCCTTTACGGAAATCAAGAATCCAATGTTGAAATTTTACTGAAAAATAATGGACATAATAGTCCGTTACTTTGTGATAGTTCATTCGAAATAGTCATTCAATTAACTAGTTTATTAATGACAGCGATTAATGGTCGAAATATTTTAACGCGTGAGCGGAGCGAGCGCGTTAATGTTTGAGACTATTAATCGCTGAATTAATAAACTAGTTGATTACAAGATTTTTCTGTCGATCTCATCACGAATTGAATATGAATTTTGGATGGAAATAAATTTTTATTTCGCATAATAGACAAATTTGACATGATGTAAATTTCTATGTTCATTTCGATATATTAATATTTATGCTCCCTATGGAACAATTCGAAAAATTCATAGAGGGAATATTGGACATGTTGTGACATTCTGAATAGTTTACATTTAGTTTGCATTTATATCATTACCTATGAAATCCCAAAAGGAACGTGTGGAGAAAGTGGAGGTTGAAGTATTATTTACTTTGCAATTTTTACCACCTGAAATTTCTTCTGCAGTCTATTTTATTTTGTATGGAGTTGTCAGTATACCCTTCTGTGACAGAAGTTGATTTCCAACCAAGCTCGATAGTGCTCTGACTGAATATTTTATGTTCGGTTGCCATGACAATCATGCATTAATAAGAAATCATGCATTAAAATAGGTCATTAATGGATGATTTCGAGTGCGTTAAAATGAGCTTTCATTCTATGGTCGACGGAAAAAAGAATAAAAGTACTCGAATAACACGACAGAAAAAAACTTCTAAACGAACAGACGGACCTATGGAATTCCTAACATTTCAAATTTCTCAAGAAATAAACCTACAGAAGAAATTCAAATACTTTTTTGTACAACTTGAAATACTCCAGTAGGATGTAGTACTACGAATCCTGTGTCACATTTACAAAGTTGAAAAAGAATAAATAGAATAGCATTGGCAACGTCTCTCAGAATTATTCGATTTTCGCGAGTGCCAACCTGCGTTAGTTTTAACTGAAAAAAATTGATGAACCTAAATCTTGGCCAACCGGGGTACCTACTTTATGAAAGTGAATGAAGTATAGATGACAATAACGTCAATAACTTTTTAATTAATTGACTAGGATTGAATGTTTGCAGTTTTTCTCCTTTTTCCTCTAATTGTTGGTCATTTGAAGCGTTGATAAAGAGGAAACCGATTTTCGAAATGTTGGCGTAGTTGAAAAATAAAAGTTAGTGAAAAGTTGAATTGCAAAATAGTGTTTTCATTTATTTGAGAGAATAAGAATATATATATTCTTATGAAAAAGAGCAGTACAGGTACATACTCGTATTTATGGCATGTGTAATGAAAAGGCGACAAGGAACAGATCATTCAACAGAGAGATTGATTTATTCCCCGCTCCTAATCTCAGTATTAGCATAGGGAATGTTAAACGGGGCACCATACAGTTCTTCGTGTGATGCAAGAGCACAGATAAAAACCTCATCAAAAACTCCCCGTACAAGTGTTGGGATATTGGATTTGTTTACAGAATAAGCTGATATTCATATTGAAGGGACATCTTCTTCTTAGACTACAATTAATTTTTCCTTTTATATTCTGTGATTGTTAGATTGAAGTGTGATAAATCATAATTAACAAATGGTTTACAGATTTCATAGTGCTTGCTGCAAGAGATGGATTATGGAGATTCCATCCAATAATCGTCGACAAAGATGTATTAATATTTCAAGATACTTAAAATGCGCTAAAGGGTTAAAAGAAATTGAGCCTTCAGGACACGACTGTGAACTTCATTTGAAACACCTCTACTTGAAAGACACTTTTCTATATTATTCTCAGTTCTCATTATCGATATAATACTTACAATGTACTCAAATATGAACGCTACCCACAAAAAAATATTTATCCGTCATTCCTCCGTCTGTGCTCCAAGACTTCGTTCCATTGTTAAACGTCAACCCATCACCTAGAATGACACCTCGCAGTCGCGGGAGACCCATTCAGATGCAAATACAAAAAATAAATATCACAATGGATCGACAGATGAAAAAACCCAGGTAATTCAGAGTTGAACGTCGATCGGAATGGTTTTTAGACGAGGAGAAAGACGGCCATGACGAAGATTGGTTACGATATTTCGATTGTGCGGAGCAGTCCGTGGAAAATGAGTCGTTTTGTTGCGGTTAATGGAATAAGGAGACGGCAGGTGTTGTTGAATGATCCTAGGGGACATAGGTTCTAGGGTGAAAGTATTTCAGGTTATAAGATGGTTAACTTTGGTATCAGGAAGGTTTTTTTAGAGTGATCGAATTTTCGATGGGGATAACTTTACGAAGGCCCTCCTACCGCTGCGCCAAACATGTTATTATTGCTCCTTCTTACATTTGAACAGAGTATAGTCGCGGTGGACATATGCCGGAAATTATTTTCAAAACATTAATGTCATAAAATTATTTTTCAAATGGAAAAAATGGCTTCAATCTTAATTTCTTGTTTGATTTGAAGTTCTATATTTGAGTTTTCTATTGAAAAAAAAAAGTTGAACTATTCGAATCTGGGGACCTAGTGAACCATTACTGATGTCCACCCCGTCCAATACACCTTTCTTCATAATGTTCGTTCAAATACTTATTGTACTCCCTTTATCCCGAAAACGAAACGATTGCGGTCCCATAATCATGGGAGCTTTTTTCTTAAAATTACGCATGGAATCTCCCTTTTTCGTTTTCACCTCCAATTTTCGAACACTCTATATTATACCGTATAAAATTCATTTACAAATACAGTGATTCAAGCATTAGCATTAATCTCGAATCTGAAAATGAGAAAATCCTTTGAGTTTTGTGGAAAAAAATATTTAGAATGGACACATACAAGGTGAGTTGAAAGAAATATTGATAATATAATAAAAATATAAAAATGTAATAAAATTCATATATACATCGATTGGATTTGGGCTCTGTTGGCCTGGATTATACCAATGATCAGTTTATAGTATATAACACTTTTGTTTCTGCTGATTCTGTAGTCCGAGTGTTCTTATGTTTCACGAGAAACACAAATTTAATCGAATAACTTCAAAATTTTTTGTTTACGCACGAACTCAACGTGCACTCGTAATTTTCGATCTGACGTCTGTCAACACTGTCTTAATTATTGCCCGCAGCGTTTCGTTTTATAACCGTCGAGTTAATGAAAAGATCATTATTCCTGCGAGCGGCGCCGAAGCAGTAAAAATGGACGTTTTATAGCTGCTCAAATCACAACCCAAATCGGCAGACATTGTTTTTAAGAAAGGATATTGTTCAATACAGTGTTTGGGACTACGAGACGTAGTACATTTTAATGGGCCGCTACAATTTGAAAATAAAAAAAATCACATACAAATGAGATACACTTTTTTTACTAGGTTACATTATGTCTAAAGAGAATATCATTATATTTCGTGAAAATTGAGGTTATATCGTTGAAACAGAAATTTGGTAAACATCTGAATAGGTTTGGTTTGATACTTCCAAATTATGTGTTCTCATCAGTCTTATCACATTATTTAAAATTATTCCAGATATTGACCTCAACTATGTGAAAAGCTATGGAATGTCATTATGGTGAATCAGATTCGAAATAATTCAGTATTTAAAAGCATCTCATAAAAAATAAGATGTGAATTATCAGTCGGTTACATTACTCATCTTTTTATAATAAAGAAAACTATCAAACATTTGCGTAGTCGAAATTTTTTTCTTGGGATATTCCAGGGCAACGAAAAACTATTTTTGTTGTAAAACATTTGAATACATATTTCGTCCGATAACAGACCTTGCGTATGGAATTCTCCTTAATGACATGTTCATGTCAATATCACTTTTATGAGCTAGAAATTTCGGTTGATTAACCTTATATGAGGCAACGTTTGGAGAGAATCATGCAACCAAATATAACCACTGTAAAAAGTTCTTGTCAGTTATGATTTACATCAGTGGCTTACTCGTGATCTGTGTACATCTCGATAAGTATGCAACAATGTGTGCAACAATGAATATGCATTGAAAATCTTATAATGGTAATGGATAATATGATAGTATTTATTTTATTTGAAACAAAAATATGCGGATATCCATGTTACAGAGCTTCTTGTACTTGGAAACTAGCATTTTCATAGATCTGGATTCATCATCATCATCATCATACAACCCTTTGCGTCCACTGTCGGACATAGGTCTCTCCTATTTTATTCCACTCGCTTCTGTCCTGTGCTGTCCGAATCCAGTTACTGGATATTCTCTTTATGTCGTCTGTCCATCGTGTAGACGGTCTTCCTCTACTTCTCTTGTCCGCTCGTGGTCTCCACTCCAGCAATCGCTTTGTCCACTGTTCCCTTCTCATCCGTGCGACATGGCCTGCCCAGCTCCATTTGAGTTTTGCCACAACGGTGATAACATCTTCTACGCCAGTTCTTTTTCGTAGATCTGGATTCAAGTATATTGAAATTATATCTGTAACGAGAACAAAGAAGAAAAAAAAAACGAGAAAGAAGCAGAACAAAATACTTCACCTGCTAAAAAACTCAAGTCCTAACTCTCCCCTGGATCGGAAGGATCTTTCGATCAGGCCCGATCTTCCAAGTGATGATTCTTCCGTTCTTCAAATGCTCGAGTAACGCTACAGGCCCCTTATGTTGGGGACTCATGTCCCATATCTTCAAATCTTTGAAGTGGTTATTTTCATCGAAAAACTTATAAAATTGCAAGAGCAAATTCAAAAAACTTTTGCCACTTCATTGTCATCTCTGAAAATATAAATACAGTAGAGACTCGATAATCCGGAGAACGATAGTCCGGATATCTTACTAGTCCGGATTGACGTCAAGATTGTATTATGTACCTTATAATCCGGACCTCAAGACTCAATAATCCGAATTTGCGATCGTTGCATACGTGATTATTAGTTCTAACTTGTCTTAACTTGATTTTTTAACGGAAAAGGCAATAAAACACATATATTACATTGGGAATGCAATGAGCAGAAGAGATTAATATTGGAAATACTGATATTCTGCTCCTGAAAGAAATACAGGAGGAAGCTATAGTTGAGCATTTTTTTACTCTTACAGAAAAAAAACAACGTGAAATATCTTATTTCAAATAATATATTTGTTTTGCGATTTCGAGATTGAAGCCTTTATTTATTTTAACCGTTTTTTTAAACGCATCTCTACTAAATTGCAAGACGCGATATTCCGGATTCCTTAATAATCCGGATTAGCCCTAGCATTAATTGATCCGGATTATCGAGTCTCTACTGTATCTGTACAGAGTATCCGGGAAAATATGGGAAATCTCTCGGATTCAGATAAAACATTGAAAAATAAGTAATTGATAACTTCTCGGTTTAAGGAACTGGATGAAAACACTTTGGATTCCTAGAGCGACGTTTCGGCGTTATAATTCGCCTTCCTCAGGCTACAATGATAAAAGAAATCAAAAAAACATTAATACATGGATGACTATGTGGCTAGAAAAAACTTATATCGACATCTACACAAACAGATTACAGGAACTATTACAAATTTTTTAAAATTTAGGTTTAATCAACTTTACAAAAAATTCAATGTTTGGAGACTGACTAGATTGTATTGAAATCAAAAACATCATCGACCATAATCTTTTACCTAAGAAATCCTTTATTCTTCAAGGAAGAACAAGTCAATGGAAAAGTCATAAAAAATAAAATCTAATAACAATAAATGCTTAGAGGGCTTGGTAAATACTTGAGATTTTCTTGGTAATCCATTCATAGTAAATCAAACAATCAGCAGAACAGAGAGACCGGCGATCGAATTCACATCGAACATATGAAACTCCCACTGCAAAAACACAAACAAGAAACACTATACAGGGGTATTCATCGACTATCTAACGAGGTTTATATATACAGGGTGGGCTTTTTAAAACGAAACAGACGAGATAACGGGCGGAATAAATTTATTTCGAAAAAATGCTCGGACACGTCGATTTTTGTTTCGAGGGGGACAACTTTTAAGGTCAAATTCACAATTATATCGCTTCAACCTTCAGTGTTAGAACACCAACCCCTAAATTTTGAAGAGGAAAGATAGGGTGAGTGATACCTCCTTTGAAAAGTCCTTTTATCGTGAATTCAGGATATTGATTTTTGCTTCATTTGATTCATTGATTCTTGAGATATTGACATTCGAAGTTGAAACAAAGATGGTATTGTCGTCAAGCAACTGTCTGAATCAATCGAATTCATTATTCATTCATTCTGTAGATTTGATGAAACTCCATAACTGCCATAAACCAGACATCAAAATAAAAAGTTCAAATTGAAAAAATGAATAATTAGTCAAATAATTAATGAATTCACATAGCATGGTTAGCGGAATGAATGGTACTGTACGAAATTCAAAATTGAATATCTCGAAAACGAATGTGTTAAATGAGAAAAAAATTATTACGCTGAATTTATGATGAAAAGGCCTTCCAAATGAGGTACCCGTCACCCTATATTTCCTATTCAAAATTTAGGGGTTGGTATTCTAACACTAAGGGTTGAAGCGATATAGTTGTGAATTTGACCTTAAAAGTTGTCCCCCTCGAAACAAAAATCGACGTGTCCGAGCATTTTTTCGAAATAAATTTATACCGCCCGTTATCTCGTCTGTTTCGTTTTGAAAAGCCCACCCTGTATATTGTTGAGGGTGGAAGTATCAGATTGAACATTGACGTTGTCCGTTGTTTTTTTGATGAAGATCATCTCTTTGAAAATTCTCTTGTCTAAATTATTTTCTTTAGAAAGAATCTCTGGTTCCTCAAAATCGAAAATATGACCTGTATCTCTATGATGAAATGACAAACCCGTGCTAAAATTGCCACTCTTACAATCATTATCATGTTGCTTCATCCTATTTTTGAGGTATTGTTTAGTTTGACCCACATATGAAGACTGACAACTTTTACAGTTAACTTTGTGAATTAAATTAGATTGTAACATTTTAGGGGTGAGGTCTTTTAACTTAGAAAAAAAGTTCTTAATTGTTTTCTTGTAATAGCAAACAATACGGACACCGCTGCTAGACAGTGCATGGACAAGTTGCTTCGTCAACATCGGAATAAAAATAAGTTTAAAAGTTTTTCAAGATGGTGTAGCATCATTGTTTTCTGGAGCGTTAATTGGATTATTGACGGATGAGGCGTGAAAAATATTATTGATTAAAGATTTGGGGTATCCATTATCAAGCAACATTTTTAAGAAAAAATTAAAATTCTTCACGTGGAAACTGGGATGGCTTTAATTTTTTCTTAAAAATGTTGCTTGATAATGGATACCCCAAATCTTTAATCAATAATATTTTTCACGCCTCATCCGTCAATAATCCAATTAACGCTCCAGAAAACAATGATGCTACACCATCTTGAAAAACTTTTAAACTTATTTTTATTCCGATGTTGACGAAGCAACTTGTCCATGCACTGTCTAGCAGCGGTGTCCGTATTGTTTGCTATTACAAGAAAACAATTAAGAACTTTTTTTCTAAGTTAAAAGACCTCACCCCTAAAATGTTACAATCTAATTTAATTTACAAAGTTAACTGTAAAAGTTGTCAGTCTTCATATGTGGGTCAAACTAAACAATACCTCAAAAATAGGATGAAGCAACATGATAATGATTGTAAGAGTGGCAATTTTAGCACGGGTTTGTCATTTCATCATAGAGATACAGGTCATATTTTCGATTTTGAGGAACCAGAGATTCTTTCTAAAGAAAATAATTTAGACAAGAGAATTTTCAAAGAGATGATCTTCATCAAAAAAACAACAGACAACGTCAATGTTCAATCTGATACTTCCACCCTTAACAATATATATATATATATAAACCTCGTTAGATAGTCGATGAATACCCCTGTATAGTGTTTCTTGTTTGTGTTTTTGCAGTGGGAGTTTCATATGTTCGATGTGATAATTCGATCGCCGGTCTCTCTGTTCTGCTGATTGTTTGATTTACTATGAATGGATTACCAAGAAAATCTCAAGTATTTACCAAGCCCTCTTAGCATTTATTGTTATTAGATTTTATTTTTTATAATGTTTTAACATTGGAAATGTTTATGTTCGTATATTGCAGGTAAATTAGGAGTTTTTGTTCAAGGTCAAAAGACAAAGTGTCGCCAGTAGACCAAAAAAGCATTCGAAAGTTATCGCGTGATTCATTAACGTAGGTGTGTTGGGCCAGCATATGCCAGCATACGAGAATCGGCGAACTGCGCCGAGGTGGGACTCAGGTGGGAGGTCCGCCAAATTCGCCGCAACGTTGCCGGATTGGGCACTTAGTCCGGTATTTGAAGGATAGATCATTGTTTTATTTCCTTCATTAGCACTTCGAGTGTTTATATTGTTGTTTAATCAAGTGAGATCTGGGCCGCGGTGAGCGGCCCGTCAAATTCGTCGCAGGCAATTATTCCGGTATTTGAAGGATAGATCATTGTTTTATTTCCTTCATTAGAACTTCGAGTGTTTATATTGTTGTTTAATCAAGTGAGATCTGGGCCGCGGTGAGCGGCCCGTCAAATTCGCCGCAACGTTGCCAGATTGGGCACTTATTTCGTTATTTGATCCACTGAAGAAACGGATTTGCACAGTCTGGCAACAAAATCCGCTTATGACACTGTTCGCCCATGCTCAAATCGGCCTCTAACGCCCGTTTGCACCGCTTACCCTTAAAAGTTCCTCGTTGCTAGGTACCACTTAGACTTAAGTTCCACTCAAAAATATTTCCATTTGCACCGGTACCACTTAACAGAAATTTAGCTAAGGATCACTGCCATTTGGCAACGCTGTATGATTATTCAAATATTGATACATTCGACCTACTTGAGAATTGAAAAGAAGAAATTCTATGCCGGTTTCTATGATCTATGACTAACCTATAACATAACAAATAACAGACAACGTACAAACATCGTACAGATAATTTGTGTTTTTCGGTTTTTCCTTGTGAAGTGTGAATTCAAAATGGATAGTGTTGAAAAGAAATCAACAAGAGCTCCAAATTTCTCTTCTAATGAGAAAAATAGACTTTTAAATTTGGTGAATAGTTTCAAGGGCACCATTGAAAATAAAAAACGAATGCAGTTACTTGGCGTGAAAAGACGGAAGCGTGGCAAGAAATTACGAATTTATTCAATTCACAATCCCCTGATGGACATCCAGTTCAATGAAAAGGCAATTTTCAAGCACAAGGAGCTCTGTAACATGGATAGCAGCATATTTTTAACATTGGAAATGTTTATGTTCGTATATTACAGGCAAGTTTCGAGTTTTCGTTCAAGGTCAAAAGACAAAGGTGTCGCTAGTAGACCAAAAAAGCATTCGAAAGTTATCGCGTGATATAGGTGACATAGGGTGTATTGCGCCAGCATACGAGAAGCGAGCATAAATTAATTCTCACAAATGCCTAACCATTCAGATTCACTCGATTCCGAGTGCTTCCGAATGCACCCGCGTGGAAGATCGTGAGAAGAAGCCGTTGCCCGTTATTCAGATCGCGCGTTTTGTCTTTTGTCATTCTTCATAAACGAATCTGATAGTGAAATAGTTGAAAACGGTTGGAACTTCGAACAGTTAACAGTTTGATTTTTATTGAATAGAATATCTAGCAAAATCTATTACAATTTCTCATTATGGACGTTTCAAATAAATGCTCGACTTTATTGCAGAGTGAATCCACTTATTTGCATTTGCGGCATATGTGGGAAAGAGTTTACCAGCGTATCTGTTAGAAACAGGACAATCCATAATGATGATTCCGCTAAGTGGTGAAGAAGCAATATATTTTGTGTTCTCTTTGTTCTACTGATGAAAACCAGGAAACTTTTTCTACATATGATCATTTGAGAATAATTCATGGTGTTCTGTATGATTGATATTTCTTACATTTCCCCCATCTAAGAAAACTATGATACAACACACAGTTATATTGCCATATTTCAAAATACATATGCTAAATTACCTACTTAAATTCTCACTTTTGAGGTTTTTGTAAGCGCATATGTGCTTTTTTACAAGCTTTTATTTAGTTTCACCTGTCCCGGTGTCTGTCTGTCTGTCTCTATCTAATCAAATCTTGCAAGTTAAATATGACACACTTCTAATCGTCCGATTGATTTGAAATTTGGCAGGTGTACATAATTCTGGTGACAATGCATCATGAAATATTTTTCATAGAAAAAAACAAAATGGCTGCTCCAAAATGGCGGATGAGTTTCGTAATTATCATCCGATTTCATTCAAAATTAGTATCTAGGGGTTTTTGGGTTCGACAATGATGATTCTTCTGTCAAAATTGAAAAATTCAAGATGGCGGCTAGAATAGGCCGGACGAGTTTCGTAATTATGATCCGATTCTATTCAAAATGTGTATCTAGGGGTGTTCTGGGTCGGAAATTACGATTCTTCAAAATTGAGGAATTCAAGATGGCGGCTTCAAAATGGCGGATGAGGGTTGTTTTTATAAAAGATTGTTTTAAAGAATGATTTTTTTATTATAGCTTGTTCTAAATGCAAGGGCGGATATAGCTTTTTTTCATGGGGGGGGGGGGGTAATAACTATTGAAAATCAGGTTCACAATTTATGAAATTTTTTTATGTGCACCACATTGCGTAACTTCCTCTAAGGACTTTGATACTCATGGGGGGTAATTACCATAATATAAATCAAACTGTTCGAAGTTCCAAGTTCCAACCGTTTTCAACTATTTCACTATCAGATTCGTTTATGAAGAACGACAAAAGACAAAACGCGCGATCTGAATAACGGGCAACGGCTTCTTCTCACGATCGTCCTCTCGGGTGCATTCGGAAGCACTCGGAATCGAGTGAATCTGATTGGTTAGGAATTCGTGAGAATTAATGTATGCTCGAGAATCGGCGACGGCGACCAGTGAGCCGCGGTGAGAGGTACGTCAAATTCGCCGCAACGTTGCCAGATTGGGCAATTATTCCTGTATTTGAAGGATAGATCACTTCGAGTGTTTATATTGTTGTTTCATCAAGTGAGATCTGGGCCGCGGTGAGTGGTCCGTCAAATTCGCCGCAACGTTGCCAGATTGGGCAAATATTTCGGTATTTGAAGAATAGGTCAATAGTTGATCCGAGTACATATAAGATTCATGAATTTTAGTAGAAACAGAATCCTTCTATCTGAAGCCAATTTCATGAATACCCAGATTTGCTAAAATCAAAATTCACTTCGAAAATATTGGACGGAGTGGACTCAGCTTCATTTGATTTCCTCCGAGTAGGGGAGGACGGGGGAATTCCGCGCACGGAGGAATTCTGCGCATTGATATTCTACAACTCAGTTCAGTTATTTCAAAATTTAGATACAGCCACAGAAATATAATAAACATATGAATAAATAAATATTTTATTATATTTCTGTGGATACAGCGCACCATCTCGTATTTGCCTTGCCAACATCCTCCCGTAATTTAAAGATATTCGTGTTTTTATTTTAGACCAGGGAGCCGATTGTTCGTTTCACGATGCTATGATCTAATTTTCGAGAGAAATTGGAATCGTGGAAAGTACTTCTATTATTAATTTCTAATGAATCTATTGCATGACTATTTTCCTTCATATGTGTAGATTATTTAATGCAAAAGAACAATTACATACTTGTATTTCGTCATCTAATGTCAGTGATTAGTTGGGTTAGGTGACTCACACTGGGAGAATAACGCGCAGCTGTAGCGGGGTAATTCTTCAATAATATTTTTTGTACAGTCCTGGAAATTTGTTTAATTTACATTGTACTTGTTTATTACCTAAATAATGAAATATTTTTTCGAGTTTTTCAGCTGTTCAATATATGCGCATAATTATACCATCGCATGCGCGGTATTACCCAGTACGTGGGGGAAGACCGCGAAAAGACAGTTTTCAGAATTATTTTTTTTCTCAATTGGTATAGGTAGTTGAACCTTTTCCTTGTGATGAAAAAGTTCCAAATGGGTTCATGATTCAGCAGTTAAATTATGAAAGTTTGTGTGTACATAGGAAGGTTTTTGTGAGCATTTTCCCTAAGATGCGTGGAATTCCCCCGTCCTCCCCTACATATAAGATTCATGAATTTTAGTAAAAACATAATCCTTCTATCTCAAGCCAATTTCGAGAATACTCAGATTTGGTAAAATAAAAATTCTCTTCGAAAATATTGGACGGGGTGGACTCAGCTTCTTCTGATGATGTTTACTCCGAGAAGGTACATATAAGATTCCTGAATTTTAGTGAAAACAGAATCTTTCTACTTTCTATCTCAAACCAATTTCATGAAAACCCAGATTTGGTAAAATAAAAATTCGCTTAGAAAATATTGGACAGAATGGACTCAGCTTCATCCGATGAGAGTTGATCTGAGAACATATAAGATTCATGAATTTTAGTAAAAACAGAATCCTTCTATCTCGAGCCAATTTCGAGAAAACTCAGATTTGGTAAAATAAAAATTCTCTTCGAAAATATTGGACGAGGTCTCAGCTTATTCTGATGATGTTAACTCCGAGTACATGTAAGATTCATGAATTTTAGTGAAAACTGAATCCTTCTATCTAAAGCCAATTTCATGAAAACCCAGATTTGCTAAAATCAAAACTCACTTCGAAAATATTGGACAGGAATGACAGGATAATTCATCCAATTATTCATATCTTTATTTTTTATTATTATATCTTAAGAATACTCACTTTAGAAAGAACATTTTTGTTTTAAAATACGGTGACAAGTTTCCTCTCACATGTTTATGTTAGGAATTGGGAATGTTGATTGTTTCTTGCAATTATTATTGCTCATTATTATTATTGAAAATACTATTTTATTTTAAGTTCAAATGCAAATAAATGTTGGTAATATTCACATGTGGTGTTATCATTTCCAATGTCTCTGATGGTTGCAAGGATTGCGAAATCTGTAAATTTTTTTGATTTCTTTTATCATTGTAGCCTGAGGAAGGCGAAATATAACGCCGAAACGTCGCTCTAGGAATCCAAAGTGTTTTCATCCAGTTCCTTAAACCGAGAAGTTATCAATTACTAAATTCTGGAAGGAACGATGGGATGTGGATAGTTATCCACAAACATTAAAAAATAAGATGACAAGTTCCCATCATTTCTTCTCCTAGCTGCCTCCTCTACGGAGATGCGGCTATCCCTTAAGAGATACGGCCTCCTTAATGATGTTACTGGAAATCCATTCTACTGGAAAAAATTTCAAACTACTTAATGGTATAATTTAAAGAAAATTTGATATGATGAACAGTAGTAAGGACCTCTTAAAATACTGCCCTTAAATTTAAATAAGCTCTTTTAGTTTACCAGGGGCGGACTAGGTTGTACATTTTAATGCTTACATTTTCAACACCCTGTATGATAAAGAGTAGAAAAAACAAATTCGGATAGCTTGAACATTAAGCTAAAAAAAGGTATGTACTATTGTTTATTGTCGATAAAATGAACCGTTTTCGAACAACAAAATGAAAAAGAAAACAATTTTTTATTTCTATTGAAAGAATCACGAATTCTAATTTTTTTTGGCTGAAACAAATTTTGATACGAAAGTTATCCAAGGAACAAAGAAGTTTCATATTATGGGCGGGTTTCACAAAGATGCGTTGATTGCACGATTAACAGATTCCTCCGTCAAATTTGACAATCCGATCAACTACAATCGGGTTTCACAAAACTTGATCCCACAATTTAACGACTCCGTCAGTTGACGGTGGACAACAATCCGACAACGTTGCATTTACTTGGGAAAACGGCTGCAAATCTTTTCTCGTTGATCACGCGATTAAATTTTAACGGTGAACACAGATGAGCGCTTAGAATCCAAGAATAAAATAAGGTTAGATTTTTGTTTACGTAGATTCAACTTGGTACAGTTCGTTGATTTTTTCCGAATACCTCATTATTTTCAATATAAGATATTTAAATACATCATGGAAGACCAGAAAAAAACTCTGAGAGGCCACCAATATTTGTAATCTTGCATCAATGGATTCATTTCTTCTTGTGTGTGCTTTAATTTCGCTTCCTATTTCATGCACCATTACAGGGCCCGTATTCTCGACAAGTGATCTTTCGGTGCGTATACGTTTGGTATAGGTACATAAATACAATACAGAAAACGTATACGCACCGAAAAACTCTTGTTGCATCGAAAAGGGTTTTTGAAATCATGTTCATTATAATTCAGAAAAGGATCGTTTCTGTCTCTGATTGTCCTATATATACGATTCCTACGAATTACAACATTATTTTCTTCCTCTGAGGAGGATGAACTAATATCGCTCAACATTTTTAATTTCAACGGCCGTCAACTAGTTTGATTGCTAAATTTCGTCGAATCAATTTGATTATGAGCACAGACGCGGTTTGTTCGTTAATCAGATGCCAAAAATGTTTTGTGAAACGCATTTTCTCCTTAATCGACCGTCAAAGCGCGTTGATTGTGGAATTTTTGATGGCACCGTCAAATCCTTGATCTCACCGTCAAATCCTTGATGGCACCGTCAAATCCTTGTAGGCACCGTCAAATCGGATGATTAAGCGGTTAATCGTGCGATTAAAGCTTTGTGAAACCCGCCCTATGTTATCGAATCCGACAAAATTTGTTTCTTAATCTTATCACATCACAATGAAATGTGATTCTATATTAACTGGAGAGGAATGCAAACGTTACTATGGTAACTACAATGTAATCATTCCTTTTTTATTTTGTTTTTAGAAAACGTGTGAAATGTGCCTGCAGAATCTCATCGAACAGCAAGCTTTTACCCGTTAATTGGGTGGTACCTTTGAGCATCCTGAAAGAAATAGACTCGAACCTCTTGGCAAAACCCTCTGACGTAATGCCAACTAAATACTTCCAAACATCTTTTGCGATGGTCATACGTGACAAGCAAATTGCAGTGAACTACGACACTACGTGAATCAAACAGACAAGAAGTCGCTCATATGGATCAAAATCTGCCGGGATAACTGGCAAAGGAGTACATAATGGTCCTGAACTGAGGTTTTCTGGGCAAGAATCCTCCGTTTTATAGGCAGAAATAAATCCTGTCTATGAGTGCGGCCTAGGGCCCAAGAAGAAATCTCAAAGGAGCGCGCATAAATATTGCGAGCGACATTTAATCAGCACTGAAGTGCTGAAGCGCCCATAGCCCAGTGGTTAAGGCGATTGACTTTGACGCGGAAAGTCGCGAGTTCAATCCCCAGGCTAGCAAAGAAATTTTCTAGTCTCGGTGAGGGTCACCATTCCACTGTTGGGTCGAAAATTAACAGTGCTGTGCCTAAGGTGGCATAAGGGCACAGTAACAAAGCCTACACAGAACACAACTGCTTCTCCGAACTCGTACAAGTTACAAGCTTCCAAGCTAGTAGTTTATGAGGGGCTCCTCGGGAGACTCAGGAGTTATCAGTATAATCAATATCAATACTAAGAGCTCTAGAATCTTCTAGTACATGGTGCTTACCTGGATATGACGCAAAATCAAGAAGCAATTGGCCAGAGGCAACAAAGTGACTCTCTTATAAGTGCTAGGGCACTGTGGTATTGAGAGTGAAGAAATGGCTAATGCAATTGCATCATTATGAACCATTATGTGACCACCATAGGGCAGCGTTACAGCAAAGAGAAATGCAAAACATTACACTTCTCGGGCGAAGATCTCCAGGACTAAAACAAGCGAAAAGATTTGTAGAGTTCTCGCCGTCTTAAACAAGGAAGCTGGTCCAGCAAACGCGTATAGAGCTTCGGTGTATTGTGGGACTATATTGACAGGGCACTATCGATATAACATAGCCCTTGTGTCGGTAGACAAAATTTGTGATTCGGAGAAAGGAACCGCCGAATGGTGCAAGTGCCCGAATCGTGCCTGCCACAAGAACTTACAGCTGGGCAAGCAGACTCTTGATAATCACGATGTGATTGCGAATACTCCTAGGGAGATCGCACAATTTATGACGATGATAGATGATCTTTTCGTGCACTTATTCAGTAGGGTTTGCGAACAAAATATCAATCTGGTCGCACTTCTGGAAGGTTCTTCTTTAACTTATCAACTCACTTAAATAATTATGATAATACGTGAAATGTGTGTCTACTTTGAGGGTGGAATCTGCCTGTAAGTTGGATGTGCCATATAGGTAGGTATCAATTGAGACGGGGAAATCCGCTGGTATATTTTGACACTAATCACTGCAATACGTTGCGAGAGCGCCCAAAAGCTCCTGACCTCGAGTCAGTGCTTTCCTCCAATTTTTGAATTTGAGATGTGAGGTCAATGGATCGAAGCCCAGCAAATCACGTGAGGAATTATTATCACGTATCTAAGTCGACAATACTATTTCAGTTCTGATAGTATCTCTCTCACTCTACTGCACTCAAATTAAATTGGAAATCTCTAATTTACAATCGATATACTTTCGAATGGAAACGATTCCAACTATTCAACAATTCTATTGTTTTTCTACCCTGTTAGTTAATGTACTAACGGTCCGACGGATTGAAATGCCTGTTTTTCTCCTGACTCACTTCGAGGTATGTTAGGTTGAATCCGATTTTTCCACCATTAAATCTCGGTGATCGAATGTGGAAATACCTCTTCGTCAAATTATCGAATCGCACCGTTGCACTTTATCGACAATACGCGGACCTTTATCGTTTTATTGCCTCAATGAACCGGTGAGCCGAATCGTTGGATCGTGAACACCAAGCGCAGATATGGGACCAGAATCGTGTCCGCAGAAGCAGAACCATAGCGCAGCAGGTAGACACCGGTAATGGTAACGTTTGAAATCTGGGTCAAAGTGGTTGTGGGTGGATAAGTGATCTATAAGCTATCATTTTATCTATATTTCGTATTATGTAGTTACGAATTTTGTTTTACTGAGTGCACAGGTCTGGCTTCTCATTTCATCAGTTGAGAATTTATTGTGGTAGCCTGTTGACTTCAACGTCAATAGACTGTAATGTTCTGTCACTACCCTCACTCACCGTGACAGTGGAATTTCAAATTGTGACTGGAAAAATTTGGAAGTCGCGTCTTCCTTTATATCATATTGATGAAGGTTTTCACTGCTGAATTCAACTTCAAAGGTTCACCAATTCGTAGCAGTCAATCGTCGGATTACAACCTCCGAACCTGATACCTCTGTAGATGCCTACAGCAGTTGTAGGCGAACTGTTAGGCGAAATTCTTATTTGACCACGGCTAGAAAACCCTGAATACTCTAAATTTTGAGTTGAAAACGTGAAATTCGTTCAATGTGTAATTCTTCAGATTTAATTTTTCTTGGTTTTGGTTCCTTGCTGATTATATGCACTCTTATTACGATGTGAAGAATCTGAATCAAGACTTTATCAAAATTTGATAACGAGTAAAAAATTCGGGATAGATAATATTCATCATTAAAAATTCAAAGATGATTCGAAAAATGAAATGCAACAAAAACATACATTTAATGATATTCAACCGCGGATTTCGATAAATCTGATGAAATTGCCAACAAGAATGAATATACAGTATGTTTCCTAATTGAATGTCAATATTTATGCGGGTGATTTTTGGGCCCATTTTAAGAAAAAAAAATCATATGAACATATGTCCTAAAAATCTTACCGTTTGAGATACAGGGTGGTGAAGTTTTCAAAAATGAATCATTTATTATTAATATCTACAATACCATTTATGTTCTATGAATCAAGACTCAAGAGGCATTTCTTTATGTATCCATTTTTTTACTTTCCACCACTGATGGAGTTCGTACGTAATTTGATCTGCCTATTTTGGCAGACATTGATGGTACGCTACAGATTTTTCCTGAATTAAAAATCATTTTTGAAATTCCCAATCATATCTTATCAAAATTGATCAATTGATTTTTTCAATCCGATGCACAGTTTTCGCTTAAAAAAATAAAAACCGTTTCTCTGCATGAACATAACAATATCGTTAATACATATGATAATATCACCATGCAGAGACATATGCCACTGGTGGAAATTAAAAAAAAGGTATACAAAAATGCCTCTTAATTCATAGTACATGTATGACACATTTCATTAAAATATCTGAAGTGGTATTGTAGATATTAATAATAAATAATTTATTTTCGAAAACTTCACCACCCTGTATCTCAAGAGGTAAGACGTTTAGGACATATGTTCATATGAAGTTTTTTTCTTAAAATGGGCCTAAAAATCATCGCCATAAATATTGACATTCAATGAAACACCCTGTATAAATATAGTTATTAATATAAAATAAGTTATCATACCACCTATTTCGAAGAAAAAATAGGGATAGATTGTGAGAACAATGGATTATAAACGAAAATTCTTCCTTCGGCAATGTTGGCTGAGAAATCACAAAACAATGAATTATTTATGACGAACACTTCACATCTTTACCCAAACGGAAATTAGATGTAAAAATTAAGATCAAACAGAAGATATTCTACGATAATCAGCAGTTTAATTACGCAGATTTTCTTTTTCGATCAAGAAACTGACAATTATAAGAATTGAATTCACGCAGATGACATGAGGTATCCGCGGCGTGCAAGCTACCACTGTACAGGATGTTCCTGAATTGGAGTCACAAACGAATTGGGGAGATTCATTTTATAATTTCAAGAAAAAATTCCTATCAACATGGGACCGCGAAAGTTTCGTTTTCGAGATACAGGGTGTTATAGTTTGAATTTTTTTCAAGTTTTTTTCTCATAGTATCTGTACTTCACCAGATATTCAACTGAAATTTGGCATATATATTATAATAAAAGGTGATGCGTTCGAGTTGACGGTCAAAATGCTCTGAGCGCCCTCCACGTCTACTTTAAAGTTTTATTTCTCAAAAATAAATTCGAATTTCTGTCACAACACAATTCTTCCGTTATGTAAGGTTAGCAAGCTTTGACTCCACCGTGTTCGATTTAACAAAAGTGCTCGGGAGCTCCTCTTTCTACTCTGTTCACTATTCTACTCGCTCCGCCGATCATCAACTCAAACGCACCTTTAGAGTTCACACCATGTGACATGTCAATGTCGATTGCCAATCTACAGGGTGATATTTTTTTCTGCAGCACTATTCCCTGCTTTACTCTAGATCGTTCAGTTGGTGAGCCACTGTTAGAAAGAAATATTGTTAGAAGGAGATGTGTTGTATACTTAACTTCATCGTTCTTTTTAGTTTTCTCGTATCTGCTACCGATATCTAAAAAAAAATTCGAACGATCTTTTCGAAATCCCCAGAAAAATCTAAATTGTTTTAGAAATCGAGTATGTGAACTTCGGTGAATAAATTCATTATTATTTTTGACGGTTATTTCCCGATCTGTATCAATGATTCATAACGATTCTATAAACACGTATAATCATCACAAAAAATTTATTCAAACTTCAACGCCCTGTATCTCGAAAACAAAACGTTTGTGTTCCCCTCCTTCCAAATTATGAACCCTCAGTATGTATACGGGGTCTATGTGGTTTGTGGCTTATTCGCTTAGACCTGCAACTCAAGGAATCCCCATAAAAAAAATATGAATAAGGTCAAATTGCACGACTTCGGTAGCCATTTCACATCACCTCCACGTGAAATGAGCATGTCCTTGAATCGCCCGTGCAGAATGTTCAATGTGACATGAGCGGTGTGGTACGTAGCGCCGTTCTGTTGAAACCGCTCATCGTTGGTGTCCATATCACACAATGCAGGCCAAAAAAGTTGGTAATCTTCGACATATAGCACTCACCGTTGACGGTGAAGTTCTCGGGAAATCATGGATCGATGACAACGCCACCCCCAAGTCCAGTCCAAATAAAGCTTTTTCATAAGTTTATGCTGATGACTGAGTAATCAAAAATCAACATTGAACGTGCTGCTATTGATGAAATACAGTCAAGTTTATGTAAAAAAGTGATGCTTATCGGTTTGACAGATGTCAGATTGAACATCCCGTTATATTGAATTATTGAGCTACATCAATGAAGAAAACGAAGGAAATATCTAGTTACATATTTGATGCCCCTCTGAGAAAGTCTTAAGGTGTCCACTCACGAGGACACCGATCCGAGCGTTTTATGGCCTTTTATGACATTTAATGAGCCCCCGACCAATCACAGAGACTCTTTTCGCACGTGGTCTCATAAAATGTAATAAAAATCCCGGATCGGTCGCCTCGTCAGTGGACAGCATAAGAGGTAACCCCGCATCTTTGAAACAATTTTCGATCTTTATCAAATAGAAATTGATTACGCCTGCCCTGTCTTTCATTTAAACCCCTACATCTCTTTGTTGCGACATCGAAGAATTGTCGACGGACAGCTCACGTTTCTCGAATGCGAAACGGAGGTAGTAATTGAGATGGAAAGATAACTACTGGTAGTTCTGTCATAATTGAATACTCGTAGTTGTTCGCATTGCCATAGACAATGAGCGATCCATACACGTTTCACTAAGAAATATCTATCCGAGGTTTGGGTTTCATCTGTTGGTTCACTTAGGTTTCGTATGAGGATCGGTATTTTTTCCTTTCACCTCTCATCTCATTTCTCCTATTTCTACTGTTGGACGGAGAAGAGTTCATATCCTCTCTAGTTTTCTTCTTGATTTAAAATATTTTGCATATACTTCGTGATATGCTCTCCTGTCAGTTTTTCTGAAAGGAATTTTCAATATCATCTTTCTTCATTTTTTCAATCAATTCTTTAGATTGTTTCTCTGTTATTTTCGATACTATTTTTAAGTCTTCTCTTTTTCTTTATGTACCATGGGACACCTATTAATGATCCGATTAATCTGTTGAGTGTACTCTGAAGATCTTTTTTCCTTCTTGATTATTTTTACTTTATTTTCTGCAGACAAATTGCTCTCTGCTTGAAGAGCGGATACAGAGCTTTTGATCATCTATCATTATATTTGGCCCCAAAGTAAGAAGTCGTAAGGTTTTAAATCACAAGATCTCTGTCAAGGGCGGATATAGTTCTTTTTCATGGAAGGGGTAATAACAATCATGGGGGGGTAATAACGATTGAAAACCATTAAATCAGGTACACAAACCACATTTTTCTCAGGTTTTGGATACTCATGGGGGGGGGTAGTTACCCCCAGTAACCCCTTCCCCCCGTAAATCCGCCCTTGATCTCTGTGGCCAATTGTGATCACCTCTTCGACAGATATCAAGGTCCGGAAACTTTTCCCGTAAAAGATCGTAGCGCTGTCTTGTGGAAAGTAAACGTTGTCCAGATCGATGCCATCCAATTCGGGCGATGAAAAATCATTAAAAATCTCTCGATAACGCAATCCATTCACCGTAACTGTTGCTCCAGCCTCATTTCCAAAAAAGTAAGGTCCAATGGCCATGTCGGACCATAAACCGCACCAAACAGTCACACATTGAAGATAAAGAGGCTTTTCAACAATAACTCTTGGGTTTTCCGAGCCACATATATGCGACAATTTTGCTTGTTGACGAAGGTTGAAATGGGCCTCATCACTCAAGTTGATTTTTCGATGGAGTTCCGGGTCATTTTCATGCATTTAAAGGACCCAATCATCCAGACACGGTGTAGTTGATGATCAGCCGGCTCTGTTTTTTATGTTAACTGAACTTCATATGCCTTAAGCCCAAATCTTCATGCAAAATACGGTGTAATGCGTTTGTGGAATGCCTAATTCCGAACAACGACGAGGAATGGACAAACCTGGGTTTTCTTCAACACTTTCGGCTACAGCAGCAATATTCCCGGCTATTCTTGAGCGACGTGCACGGGTTTCATTCCTGACTTCACTAACTTGTCCCAACAGCTCAAATTTTTCAGCAGTTTCTGTATTGCGGTTCGAGTTTTACGACCCGTCTATACCAAATTTTCACCATTTTGATAATTTCAATGCGTTGTTGAAGCGTGTATCGTTCCATTTTTATTGATGGCGTAGTTTCTACTTGAAAATGTCAAAATATGACATCTCCAGAAGTGACATCTACCGAAATAGCGGGCTATTCAAAATAACACCTCTCATTGGAAAACCCTTTAGCTGTATCGTCTGCGAATTGGGCTATCTTGCACCTTATTATTTTTGGTATGTCTGACATGAAAATATTGAGTACCAGTGGTCCTGAAACAGATCCTTGTGGTACGCCAGCTACAATTGTCTAGTCGTCGATCTCGTGTCGTCTATTTTCACTCGTAATTCTCTATATAGTCCAAGTATGCCTGTATAACAGCTCTGTCAGGGGGCACAATAGACCTTAACGTCGCAGTGTCCTGTAACCCCTTTTTACTATACTATACTATACTATATGCCTGTATAAGGCTGTATAGGTTTGGTGGAAATTTGAACATCTTCATTTTATATACCTATCAATCTTTGATGCCACATCTTGTTAGGAAAGTATTCTGTTGATATTATTGCCTTGATATCTCTGCAATTTCTTCTTCCAACAGATTTCTCAACGCTTTATTCAGGATTCCATGTGTTCCTGGGGCTTTCTTATTCTGCAGGTATTCTTCGATTATCTCTGCTATTTCCTCTTTGGAACTCTCTTTTATTTTTTCCTCATTCCCAGTGCCTGGGGGCTGTACAGGGCTCGTTCATGTTTTCGTCTCGGATTCTCCACTGCCAAGTACCTACTGACAATTCTGCTCTTCACCATGACCATTCAGGTGAAAGTGAAAGCTTCGTCGCAGAACAGTATGTTTTCAAGGTTATTAAATCGCTGCAGCATTTCGTTCCATCGAGACTAAAACAAAATATCGGACGCCACGAACACCTGCCCGCTCCCTTTCGTCGTCTCGTTTCGAATATGGCGCGAAAACAAACACCCGATACCCTTTCTGGGCACCTTGAACTTAATTATTTGGACACCATTGAATGTTTTCCGATAAACGTAAATTTTTTCACAACAGTAAGCGCATTTATATAACTGATGGTCCGAAATGAAGTCATCTGGCAACTCCACCTATAATTTGCCTTCTTCATGTCCTCGGGCAACTCCAAAAATCGCCAGTAGGAAAAACCTCTTCAGAATGTTTCGGATTTTAATTGAAACAACCGTTCAAATTTTACGACCGTACAAATACCGTATACCGCCGACCATTTTATACAGTGAATTGAGATAAAGTGCCGGTTATCAATTTGCAAATTTATGATAATCGGCCGATGATGACTGGGACTGAGCTGCTTTGGTCATTTGTCGCGGTGCTGTTTGGTTTCGAAGTTACATTGCTTGATTTAAGTGTAGGTACCAGTATTTAGGTTATAGTGGACTGGGCGTTGTCTGGTCGGCGGTTATGTTCCAATTTCCAAAACATATGATACAGTATCCGTCACAAGTAATGCAACTCGGCAATAACTTCCGCAGAAATGATTCCCCTATGAATTCCTGAATACGTCAGCATTCGTTTGAATAGAAGGATTTTAAAACACAACATAAATCATTAAGACACATTCAATATTCAAATACAGAAACGTCAATATTCAATTCCATCTTCCATCCTCAGATTCCTTAGTGTCATCCGTCAATATTCTGTCATCTACCAATTCTTCTTTCTTTCGTTTTGTTTTTTTTTATCTAATTCTGAATTCATTTTATCCATTCCCGGCCCCATGTAAATTTCTCTTTCTTTTCGCCATCGTTCTGAGATTATATACAGGGTGAGCCTTTGACTTGAACATATATTTTTTACTGCAGATTCTTGTGTCTAAAAGAATTCTTTTGCTCATTTTCCAAACGTCGGCACTTTTGAAAAAAGTACAGGGAGTCGGGTGGATAGAAGAAGAAGAAAAGGTTCCTGGGACGTCACCTGTCAATTGAGTTTTGGCGTCGCTTTTGGCGGGTTTTGTGACATCTCTCCTGACAGATGATAACATATTGTAGTTGTAGCTTGTTTGAAATATTAATTTATAGAGGAATTCTTGAAAATACAGAAGGAGAAAAATTTAATATTGTATATTGAATTTAATAACGAAGTTTGAATTTTTGGTTTATATCCAGAGTAGTATGACAGCCAATACACTCGTAGGGTTACACTTGAACATCCCCTAGATACATGTGGTTTTGTGACGTAGAGATCATAGTACTCCCCTTTTTCAATTTCAAATTGAATGTAAGTGTTTTCATTGTGATTGTTTGTGAAGTTTCTTAATGTCGATATTTAATTTTTAGTCCCTGAAGAAGTTCTAAAAGTAGAACGAAAGCTTGGAAATCAATAAAGAATACACAGATAAGTCCTGGTTTTTGACTTCTTTCCCGAAAATGTTTCACTCATTATCCAGCGAAGTCGATATCTTCACCAATTATACTTTTGAAAAAATATTGCCATTTCCTAAAAAGAATTGTGCCAAATACGTGCCTGATTCGATTCTCTGGTATGAATGCAAATACATACAGGGTGGGGCAGAAGAACCTATCCGATTTCAAATCCCTTTTTCTCAGAAGAGAGAGCAGGTAGAGTAGTGGGGTAAAAACCGTTAGAAAGCTGGTTTTATGCCATTTGTCAGTAGTCAACATGCCTTGGTCTGGTGAACATCGTGCTTTTGTTATTGAGCGGTTTATCGAATGCGGCGGTTCGATAATTGCTACACAACGTGCTTTTCGAATTCATTTCGGACTCGGGCGTCATGATCCTGTTCCACATCACGCTACGATTAAAGTGTGGGTGTCAAATTTTAGACAGACGAGTTCAGCATTGAAAAAGAAGTCGCCTGGACGTCCCAGGACAGCAACAGGACCTGAAAACGTGGCCAATGTGAGAGCCGCGATTGAACGTTCCCCGCGTCGTTCGGCGCGAAAACATTCGCTCGCTTTGGGGATTTCCAACCGCAGTATTCGGCGAATTTTGCACCGGGACCTCAAAATGCATCCCTACAAAATGGTTGTTGCACAGAAATTAAGTGAAAGGGATTTTGAAACCCGTACGAACCTGTGTCGCGATCTCCGAGAACTGCCAAACGACGATGTTGTGCTCTTCACGGACGAAGCCGCGCTCACCGGATCTCACTCCATGTGACTTCTTCCTTTGGGGTTACCTCAAATCGAAGGTTTACCAGCATCGACCAAGGACCCTTCTTGCTTTACGAAGGGAAATTGCTCGGGCAATTGAAGAAATTCCTGTGGAAATGACGGTGAAAGTCATGGAAAGCTACCGCGAGCGCCTAAATAAGTGTATCCGCTCCCAAGGACGACATTTGAGTGATGTGCTTTTCAAAACTTAAATTTAAAAATGGCATAATTGCGATATGTTAATAAAAAAAATTTTTTGACAAGCTGAGTGGTTTTAATTTTATAACGTTTTGAAATCGGATAGGTTTTTCTGCCCCACCCTGTATATACCTCGAAATTCATATTTCTCGATTAGAATTACATACAGGGTGGCCATTTGAAAACGAAACAGACGAGATTACAGACGAAATGAATTTTTTCGATAGAAATGCTCGGACAGGTCGATTTCTGTTTCGAGGGGGACAACTTAAGATGTAGGTTACGGACGCATAGCGCTTCAACCCTTGCTGCTACAACCCCCACCCCCAATTTTTGAATAGGGAATATGGGGTGAGTGATACCTCAATTCAAAGGTATTTTTATACTGATTTCAGCACAGTAATTGTTTTTTCATTTTATGCATTAGTTCTCGAAATATTCATGCGTTAGTTAATTTTATCACGTAAATTAATTTTTTGCGAATAATTGACATTTCGTGCTTCCAAAATTTCCGTACTTGTATTTAAAATTGCAAAACATCTACCACTGGGCAAATGAAGTCATACCGTACGTGTTAATGCTACTAGGGTCAGATGTTCGACTAGCTGTTTTATTCACTGAAATCATTCTCCAACTGTACGGTATGCATTTAGACATTCCGTACTCACGTACGGCACCAAACGCGAATAGAGCTATGTGGCCCGATGAACTCGCGCGTGATATATCAGTTGATTGAATTTTAAATTACTTTGCATATTTTGATAACCTATCCTCATCTCCATTTAATTTTTCAATTAGGTAGGTAGAGAATAGTAGAGATGTTTTTAGTCTGAACTGTAACCCAAACCACCATACTACTTAAGATTGTATCTTGGATTTTTATGGAAAGATGGAAAGTGATTGAATTAATCGAATTTTCATGTTTAGAAAACGCACGGAATGATTGTACCCCATTCAAACTAGACGTTTCCATTTTATTGCTTCCAAATTGAAAAGTTCTTTCTTTAGAACTCTTCATCTCAAAAGTATTCCATTTGGATGCTGCAGAATATAAATTACCTATATTTCTAGTAAAGATTCATTCATCACTTGGAATAATTCCACTCTCAATTAGATGAATAAAATGATAAATACCGAACTCCAATTGAATTACGCTTAGGTATTACACCTATTATTATACGCCATTTCGCATTCGAAGTGAGATTGGTTTCCCAGTTCGAGTTCGTCAGGCCAACGGCAGAGTGCTATTCGCGCTTGGTGCCGTACGTGAGTACGGAATGTCTAAATGCGTACGGTATCAGAACGATTTGAAGTATTGATCTAAGAAATAAGTTTTTTCAAAGTAAAGTAAATAATTTATCAAAAACTCACATCAATTAATTAATTTGAAGCTCAAAATGTCGATTTTTCACAAAAAAACACTACAAGTGCCATGAAAACACCACTTCATTTTCAAATACTTAGTTAAGAATATTTCGAGAACTAATGCATAAAATGAAAAAACAATTACTGTGCTGAAATCAGAATAAAAATACCTTTCAAATGAGGTATCACTCACCCCATCTTCCCTATTCAAAAATTGGGGGTGAGGGTTGTAGTAGCAAGGGTTGAAGCGCTATGCGTCCGTAACCTACATCTTAAGTTGTCCCCCTCGAAACAGAAATCGACCTGTCCGAGCATTTCTATCGAAAAAACTTATTTCGTCTGTAATCTCGTCTGTTTCGTTTTCAAATGGCCACCCTGTATATTCATTTAATACTCAAGTACCACCCTATTTTGGAATAAAAATATCAAAATCACGATATTTCTTAACAAAAACACCTAGCTTTGTCCCATTATATCTGCGAATAAAAAGCCATATTTCTCCCACCAAAGTAAGTTATTCAAAGATTAGTTGTAAACGCAAATAATTTGTTCCTATTCACCTCAATATCCCAAAATATCTTATCAACAAAAGTTTTTCATTCTATTTATGATTCATCAAGCTTTATTAACCTATTTTGTATTCAAAACAATAAACTTCTAAGAATATTTCAAAGACCTTTTGGTATAGACGTTGCCAGCAACCGCCATATTCCTGAAATTAGGGACGTTAATTTTTCGGTGAAATAGGCGAACGTACCCAAGCAGTACGCCCCCGAATACAGGGTCTTTCACGAGGAACCTCACCCATATTTATACGGGAAACTACTGAACGTATTTTCATGAAATTCAGCACTTATAAGTATTTCACGATGCTGATGAAATCTAAAATATTTTCAAGGCATGAGCACCTCCGGTTTTTCCGGAAATGACGTCAACTTCCGTTTTTCAAATTAGAAAATCGTGAAAAATCAATTTTTTCAAATTAGAACCCCATTTTTTTATGGCAGATATTGAATCTACGTTAAAAAATAATGTGAGTGTATGCATCACACCCTTGCCCTAAAATGGATATTTTCTGAGTTAATATTCACTTTAGGGCAAACAATACATGGCATATGGCACGTGTGTAGTATATCTCTTCACATCAAACTTTTTCCATCATAGATTTTCCAGTACCTACCCACTCTGTCTATGAATTCGAAATGAAAATTCGACAAAATTGATAAACATTATTAGTTTGTTGTGCTATCAGGCCGTGAATTATTATTCTGAGATTCGGTGATATTTTGAATCTAGGGAAGCATCCGGAATATTCTTGATATTTATGATTTTTTCGTCGAATGCAAGATAATCGATGATTGAACTAATGTTACACATCATAGTTTCTTTAGTATATACAAGCTGGCGCAAGTGGTCTCATACTTCTCTTTCCACATCATTCCCAACTTTCTAGCAGGTACCAAAAGAGTCAGAAGACGAAAACCCGAATCAGATTTATCCTTCGCCGGCGGCAAGGATTTTTACTATCTCGTCTCTCTCTGCCCTTCACCCTAGATGTGTTTGGTCTGTTTGACCTAACGCCGAACGCGTGTGATCTCAACATATCTCTTCGTTCGCGTTTTACGTTGGCTACCGCTCTTCTTTGCGTGCTTCTTCACGTTGGTGGATCCTTTTTTTTATCGGGCGCTACTGTACCGATTACCGGCAATTAGGAGATACATGTAATCTCGTTTTTTCCTGACCGAGATATGACAGGCCGGAGATGTACGCGCTGACATTAAAAAGCAATTATTGTTTCAGGATACAAAGATGGTAATTGTTCCATGTTTTTTATTTGCTTGACATGGAAAGCGTTGTCGTTCTTGTATAGTTTTCGTTTTTCAGTGTATATTTATTTTTTGACACATTTGGGCTTTGTTCAGACGAATGCGCTGAACGATATTATAAGTTCGTTCAGGATGTCGAGTTATATGAGAATGTAGGGAATTTATTGTTTTTACAACTTCATCAAGAAGTTAGACTTTTTTCGTGTGAATTCTCACGAATAATTTTTTTCATTCAAGACAAGGTGTCAAAAATACATGAAAAACCACTTCGTTGTCCATATCTTCGGAATCGTTTTTTTAATTCAAACAAACTTTGGTGAAGTGTTCATCCCGTTCGAAGTGCAATCAACGCCTGTTGAAAATTTTTTTGGTATCTGAAATACAGCTTGGCCGACTCATAAATCACAAGAAAGGTGCAATGAGACTACTTGAAAACCATAAACGTTTCATATTTTCGAAAGAACCAATCAGTATGGAAAATAAAAGTTTTCTTAAGTTTTTTAAATGAAGCACATCGTCTTCGGGTTATTCCCGATTTTATTCGATAAAATTTGTCGAAATGAAACAAAGGACCCTGCACAAATCAAATGGAAAATGGATCCCAGTCGAATTGGCTGAAATTTGGATGTGCTGTAGTTTATTCATTTCTGATCAAAAGTCGCCATGGGTCCGAGACCTAATAATGGACAGTTTTTTCGGGATCGAAGGTCGAAAGTTGCGACTAGTGCAGCGCAATAAAAAATGAATTACCATCTATTACGCACGTTATCAGGCTATTCGCTACCCTTGAACTATACAACTATTCAAACAGTGCTAGATGACGGAAACAGAACACAACAAGAAAATACAAACTCTGCAGTAGTTCACATTTGAATACATATTTTAATTTCATGCCACGTATGCATGCCGTCGCCCGATGTACCTTATAGATGGGAATTCATTTTTGATTGCGTGCACTAGTCGCAACTTTCGACCTTCGATACCGAAAAAACTGTCCATTTTTAGGTCTCGGGCCCATGAAGACTATTGATCAGAAAAGTATAAACTACAACATATCCAAATTTCAGCCAATTCGACTGGGATCCATTTCCCATTTGATTTGTGCAGGGTCCTTTCAAGAATAATCTGGATGCTTCCCTGGTTTTGAATAATAACTTACCCTATGATCGAACTAAATGTTAATAATGTTGTCAGTTTTATACTTCAACTCTAATGAATAACAACGAATCTGTCGAACTCTTTATCAATTGTCATTTAGATACTAGATTATTGTCCCCAATTTCCAAGTAATAGGGTACAACACACTCAATGGTAAACAAATCTCTGATTCACTGAAATGTAACAACTGAGTGACCTCTACCCCATTTCGTCGGGGTAGTTTTTTCGAGTTATCTCCTCTGAGAATTTACAAACATTTTTGCCTGGAATCAAGGCAGATAGAATTCTGATGAAAAACTCAAATACACAAAAACGTATTCGTAAAAAAAATTTCATCTGAAAATCTTCATCTTTTGGGGCAATTTTTTGTGTATTAGACTTCAATAGTATGAGGACATAATAATTCTTCATGGTATAGAAAAAAACCGCTTCTCAACTATTGAATTTCTTTTTTGATTAGGCGAATTCTATATAACTTCAATTGTTTGTTCCTTCGACGTCACACAGTTTTTAGTTGTGAATGTTGTGATGCTTTCGCGCGACCAATGAAGTTGAAGTTTTGAACTACCACGGATCAAATCAGTGGTAGTATCTGAACTACGGAAATTGCAGTCACCGATCAAAGGTGGACGTTTGAGATTGGAGGTTCAATTCCTGAACTTCGAATTCAATTTCTGATTTTATGGTTGAATTCATAGATATCCATTTTGAAATCCACCGAAAATGTTACTTCATTAATTCCAGGATTATGGCCGATGTGAAGTTAACCACAACCATACATCACTCAAAGACAAAAAGTAGCTGATCGAAACAAATTCATAACTCACTGAAATGGGATCGTATTGCATTAAAATTTAAATATGTGCTTGAGTGCTTGATGCGTCAAACAGGAATTGAAACCTCTTTCACTTGTAGTCTCTTGCCTGAGGAGGGAGAGAGTTGGGATAGCTTGAAATGGGAATCGGAAATGTCAAGTGAGTTAGGACATACATTGAACGTTGTACTAAAAATTTATCCTATAAGCGTCTTTTAGAGAGGTTCGGCGAAGAATTAATTACAATATTTTTAATCGGATTTACTTTGTCCATACGTGATGACACCCGCAACCGCCAATGACCGCTCATGACTAAAGATAATCGGAATCGATAAATCGTCGGATCCAATTCTTCCGTCAAAGTGGTATTAGCGTAAACGCCGTTAAGTGCTTGTCGATATAGGAAAAGCGATTCTTAGTGGCTTCATTAATAGGCGACCATTAGGTAGTGGTATTGGTGCCGATCTAAGGTCAGAGGTGCCCGTGTTCGATTGATTTTTTTTTTGTTCTAGAAGAGGTGAATCTTACATCAGACACCCAGTCTTTCTGGGTAGTGTCGGATTCTTACCGACTAAACACCTCTCCTGCGGTTGGTTCCGGGCATAAGCCTATAAACCTTCCATCATCTTATCTGTTATTTTCTCTTTCGCATTCTTTTATGCTGAGTGTTTGTGTACATCCTTCAATTGGATATCTCTTACTAAGTGTGGAATTCTATATCTTCATTTTCGCAATTGGTCTCTAGGTCTTTTGCGGTAAATTCTAGCTGTTTTTTCATCTTCAGCGGGGTCATAGTCAACTAACCTTCTAAGGTCGTCATTTGGATGTTCACTAGCTCTTTCATAGGCTTTTGCAGCTTTTCGTTTGATGAATGTAGTAATGGACTCCCATTTTATGTCTTTTTGTATCTGTTCATTCCTAACAAACCAGGGGGCGTCTAATGCCCATCTCAGAAATTTGTTTTCTGTACTTTGTATCCTCTTTATATGGGTTCTCGCTGCATATCCCCATGCTGTTGATCCATATGTTAGCTGCGGTCTGGCGACTGCTTTTATGATCCTCAGTTTCGTGTTTCTGTTCATTTGGCTTCTTCTGCCTATAATCGGATATAGTCTTTACATTGCTACATTCGTTTTATCCACTGCATACTTAATGTGCTGTTTCCACGTAAGTCCCTTGTCTAACATTACTCCTAGATATTTAGCTTCATTCTGCCATTCTATTTCATTATCTTCTATGGATATTTTCGATTCCATCTTCAGTTTTCTCTTTTGAAGCAGTATTGCTTGACTCTTTTCTCCATTGATTTTGATTTTCCATCTGTTACACCATTGACTGATATCGTCTGCAGCTTCTTGAAGTCTTTTGTGAATTATTTTTGTCTTTCTGTGCCTAATTGCTATACCCGTATCGTCCGCGTATAGAGCAAGCAGGCATCTTGGATTTCTTGGTATATCATGTATGTATATGTTATAGAGTAGCGGTCCTAGTATGGATCCTTGGGGAACTCCTGCTTCCAAATATCTGAGTGTGGAATGAACATCACCTATTTTCACACAAAAGTTCCTATCCCTCAAATAATTTCTTATAATTCTGCATAACTTGGGTGAATAACCTGCGGTTTTCATTTTATATGCTAGTCCTTCATGCCATACTCAATCAAAAGCTCTGGTTACATCTAGTAGTAGTAGTCCTGTGGCTTGTTTATTCTGAAATCCTTCTGTGATATACTCGGTAATTCTTAGGAGCTGTTGTTCAGTTGAATGTTGTTTTCGAAACCCAAATTGTTCACTCGGTATCGTCTCCAGGGCTTCTGTTTCTTCATTAAGTCGTCTGGCTAAGACTCTCTCCACAATTTTTCCTAGGGCTGGGAGCAGGCTTATCGGTCTATAGTTCTGTGGGAACTTTTTGTCTTTACCTGGTTTATTGAAAACAATCACTTCGGCAGATTTCCATCTTTTTGGAAAGTGCTCTGTTCTCATCACGCCATTTGCTATGCTAGTGAGAGCTGCCGTTCCTTTCTTTGACATTTTCTTCAGCATGAGATTTGTAATTTTATCTTTTCCAGGAGCCTTTCTTGTTTTCAAATTATTGATTATCTCTTTGATTTCTGCCGGAGATGTTGGGTGAGGGATTTTACCATCCGATGGCGCTTCTTTTATTTCTTCTTCATTATCTTCTATTAATTCTTCTAGGTCCTCATCGTCTTCTTCACAATAATTTATTCTTTACTTCCTTTCTATAGTATCGGCAAGAGCGTTAGCTTTATCGCTTTGTGAATATGCCATTCCATGCAGTGGTGGAATTTGAGTTTTTCATTGCGTAAATTTTTTTGCATTTTCCTTGCAGAGTGGTCTTCTGTGTTGAGTTCACTGATTTTCTTATTCCATCTATTCGTTCTGAGCTCCCTTAGTGCATTTTTAAGTATTTGACTATGTCTGTTAAGTCTGATTTTATCATTATCTGTTTTATACATCCTGTAGTTCTTTCTTAGTCTTCGGTTGAATTTAATCAGTTCTTTCACCTCTTTTGGAGTATCGCCATAGGGATGTTTGGGAGTAGGTTTAGTTTTTCTAACCGTGCTCTCTTCATAGGATTTCATAATCGCACTCTCCAAAGCTCTGACTGATTGATCTAGTTCATCAGGAGTGTTAATTAGTGGAATACTCGTGATATTTTCTTGGAGTTTATTCTTATATTTGTCCCAATCGGTATGTTCTCGTGTTTGAGTCACTTCATTTCTAGGTCCATGTCCTAAAATGAACTCTATCGGGTTGTGATCAGATGTTCCATCCTCTATCGTTTCAAGAGCAAAATCTTGCTTTATATTCTTCATTATAACTATGTCTAGCACATCAGGGTTCCATTGCCACTAGGTTAAAATGTCGGTATGTCCGGTCCCATTATAATCGCATCTTCCTTCTCGGCATACTCTTTCAATTTCTTGCCATTTGCGTTCTCTGTTCTAGAATTCCATTGTTGAGATTTACAGTTGAGATCTCCAAGTATTATTCTTGGAAAATGACGCCCTAATAAAATCTTCCTCTGGCAGATTTATTTGCGGTGGTTTATATATAGAGAATACCTTATTGCTTTCTCTTCTTATCTTTACTGTGATCGATAGTGCCTCTATAGTTGCGTCATTGTTCTCGTGATTTACAACCGCATTCAGGTAATGGTTCACGTCTCTTTTAACGAGAATGGCAACCCCTCCACCGTTTCTTTCATTTCTGTCTCTTCTGTATATTTCGTAGTTTTCGAAGGATATTTTATCTTTAGGAGTTAATTTAGTTTCCTGAAGCGCCATAATATCAGGATGTCTTTCTTCTAACAATTGTTCAATATCTGATTTACGGGCTCTGATTCCGTTAATATTCCAGGAAACTATCTTCAGATTTTCTAGCTGTGATTGCATGCTCATAAATTATTTATTTCCAAATAAGTTTTGAAATTTCTTCTCGAATTCTTTTTCAAATTTCTGCATTATTCTGCTGAATATTTTCTCAGTGAGTTTGTCGAGTTCATCTTTAGGGTCTTCCCTTCTGGTTTCAATTGGTTTTGTGGACGAGTTCTTCGTTTTTTGTACCTGTGGTTTTTCTACAGTAACAACAGTCTCTATTTTTTCAGCGATTTTCTTGGGGGGGGCTTCTTTTTTTGTCGGTGTTTTCTTCTTCGTAAGATTTTTATATGCGCTGCAGCCTTTATAACTGGCGGGATGTCCACTTTGGATACATAAAACGCATGCCGCGTTCCTTTCACCTTCTTTTTGCGTCAATGCACACTCTTTTGTGCAATGTGCTCCTAAACATTTTACGCATCTCCACGGAAATGTGCACTTATTTTGAGCATGTCCATATCTCTGGCAGCGATGGCACTGTCCTGGGCCTTCAGGCTTCTTTTTAGGTTCAATTTCGATACAGAGGCTATATAGTTTTTTTACTTGAAAAATTTCCTTGTGTTGAGTTTTCACAAGGTAGAGAGGCATTGCCTTTTTCGTTTTGTTCGACGTCATTCTCGTTACTTCAGCATCTTTAATGCCTTGTAGTCCTAAATCATTTTTAATCACTTCAATATCCGCGTCAAGTGGCAAGTACCTTATGACAGCGTATATCCTTGTTATCCGAATTTTCATCCATGTTCAAACACGGATAATAGGATAATTAAAAGACACTAAAAAGTCCGTAAATCACTCACGCACGGAACCAACGATCCTTTCGGACCTGGACTCTACGTACCAAATCTCAGAAACTTTTCACAAGCACAAACTTGGATGCGCATAAACGTGGTGTTCGGCGCACTGAACTGGTTTACACAAACTCACCTCTCGGTACGTGTACACTAGTCGACGTCTCGGTCAGTGTGGATTCGATTGAGAATTTACCGAAAAGGCCTTCAACCGAATCAAGTTTTCGGAAAATAAATTGGAGGTACAAGCAAAGAAAGGAGAATCCTTGCATTATTTTAAGACAAAAGATCACGTGAGCATGAGACCTCAAACATTTCGTTTTCGAGATACAGGGTGTTGAAGTTTAAATACATTTTTGAGATGATTACACGAGTTCATCGGAACTTTTTCACCGCAGTTTGCAATATTCATTTTTTTTTAGGATTTCTAGGGAATAAATCAGTTTTTGGCCCCATGTTTATGGAAATATTTTTCTTATAATTATTCAAGGAATCTCCTTTTTTCGTTTTAACCGCCAATTCAAAAACACCTTGTATTCAGTATGGAAAACTGAATTTTTCTGGTGCTCTTTTGCGAACGAAAAATAATAGTTTCTATATTTGAATCCCGTGTCTAAGGAGGAAAGCATAACATTCACGATCCATTTGATGTCCGTATCCAAACCATTGTTACCCAAGAAATTTCCCAAATCTGTCCGAACTGCTAATTGATAAGTGTTACAAATTCCTATTCCTAATTGGCATCCTTCACTAATCGCTTTAGTGAAACGGAATGAGTCGAAAACTCATGAGAATCAGCATGAAGCGCGAATCACTTCTTGCAATTCAGCCCGTTTCGAGCTAAATATAAAATAAACTAAAACCTCGAGTAGCGAAATGATTTTCATAAATAGAATGGACGTCCGGTGCAGAAGACGCCAACAGCGGAAGTTTCACCATCTAGGCGAGAGGGTTTCGCGTTTTAGGGGGCCCTTTTCTTAGCTAGGGAGAATTTCGATCGAATTAGTGAAACAGGAAGGTGCGAGTAATTCAATAAGTTGGGGATTGGATTAAATTCAATCTCGATAAGTCTTGATTAGTGGAAATCTGTCGGCGGGGCGTCTTAATAAAGTGCAGCCGTAAAAGGGGGTTCTCTAGTTGATTGATAAGGGGTTGGGGTTGAATTTCGGGGGCGTTGTCTCGGCTTCGTTCTAGGAAATCAAGGGAAATTTTCGAATCCTTTTGGTGATGCAATTAAGGATCCAAGCAAAATTTCGATTTATGTAGGTTTTCGTATGCAAATGATGATTCTGATGATTTGGTAAAATTCAAAGATTATTTTGGTAGTTGTTGGAGGTTTTGTAGGTTGAATGCTGTTCGGGATTCTGAATCAGTTGGATTTAAATGCTGAAGATTGATGAAACTGCTGCTATAGGTACTTGTTGGTACGATGGGATACACAAAGGTAAAGTGTTTCAGTCTTCCCCTATCTGAACAAAATCAGAGATCTCAATTATTAAGCAGATGGCAGTTCTCAATGGTTTTCCAGGAGTCTTAATAGATAAGTTGATTCGAAGCAAGGTTAACACCATTAACAGAAATATGGCCTATACAGGGTCTTTCACGAGGAACCTCACCCATATTTATACGGGAAACTACTGAACGTATTTTCATGAAATTCAGCACTTATAAGTATTTCACGATGCTGATGAAATCTAAAATATTTTCAAGGCATGAGCACCTCCGGTTTTTCCGGAAATGACGTCAACTTCCGTTTTTCAAATTAGAACACCATTTTTTTATTGCAGAAATAGATTCCTTAGAAAATTTCAAGTTATTTTGATGTAACATTTTTCAGTTTTGGTTGGAAAATTCTCTCTGAGCGGGAAAATTCGAAAAAAAAATCGAAAATAGAGCTCCGCTGAAACAAGAATAACTTCGAGGTTTTTGGACGGTAAATTTTCATTTTTGGGATTTTTCAAGATGTAAGATTGATGTATCCACTTTAAAAATCGAAATCGCGATTCATGATACAGGGGGTGAAAAAATCGCTTTCAAAGTTAGGGATGACAAAATCGTGAAAAATCAATTTTTTCAAATTAGAACCCCATTTTTTATGGCAGATATTGAATCTACGTTAAAAAAATAATGTGAGTGTATGCATCACACCCTTGCCCTAAAGTGGATATTAACTCAGAAAATATCCATTTTAGGGCAAGGGTGTGATGAAAAAACAGCTAGAATTTACCGCAAAAGACCTAGAGACCAATTGCGAAAATGAAGATATAGAACTCCACACTTAGTAAGAGATATCCAATTGAAGGATGCACACAAACACTCAGCATAAAAGAATGCGAAAGAGAAAATACTACAGATAAGATGATGGAAGGTTTATAGGCTTATGCCCGGAACCAACCGCAGGAGAGGTGTTTAGTCGGTAAGAATCCGACACTACCCAGAAAGACTGGGTGTCTGATGTAAGATTCACCTCTTCTAGAACGAAAAAAAAAAGAGACACATAATTCTATGATTCAGCCTACTTATTTGAATTCCATATACAAACCATATTTTTCATAATATCTTAATGAATCTGAGGGCGATGTATTTCATATGATACATTTCTGAAACGGGAAAAAATGGCGATTCTTTCTGAGTCATTTAAAACTACTATTTCCATAAGAAAAATCACAACTTTAAAAAATCACCAATATCCACCGCCGGTTGTTGCTATACTCATGCGTCGTGAAATTTTGCGGCGTTGAGAAGAGTCGGTTTCTGTTATTAAGAAATGATAGAATTCATATTTATATTATGTTTTCTGAAAAATTAACAAGCTGGCAACCTCTTCTTAAAAACTCGGTGAAATATCCATAGAAGATTATTGTTATGATTGTTATGAATACAAAATCGGTTCATAAAGCTTGTTTTATCACAATTTCAATGAGAAAACCTTTCGTTACATGATATGTTTAGGGTATCGAGGAGAATATGTCCAGGTTATCAGAGTTTACAAACTAATCTTCAGGAAAATCGAAAAAGGAACATATTTTGCTTGTAGAAATATGGCTTTTTAATTGCAGATATAATCGGACACAGGCTGAAGGACCCAAGGTCGATGGTCATTTGCTCTGCAATAAATGACAGTTATCTATCTATCTAATCGGACAAAACTAAGTGTTTTTGTCAAGAAATATCGTGTAACATTTTCATTCCAATAGTTCCCTGAATGATTAAACCCATTTTCAATCGAGAAATATGAACTTTTCATTAATTGCAGAGAATGGTATCAGGCTCGTATTTTGTCCAATTTTTTCTCAAATGGCTATATCTTTTTGGCAGTGCCGAATTCGGAAAAAAGGAAAATGAAAGAATCTACAGTTAGAATATATGTACAAGTCAAAGACCCACCCTGAATGCAATATCTTCTAGATATCGATCATCGAATATGTTCCATGATGAACTAGTTTGAACTTTCAACCCATATCATTCGAACAGTTCATTTGAATGCATATTCAGATATAATTTTGGAGTACTTACCTACTTTGACATTCTGAAAAGTTTATGATTTTCAGTAAATTCTTCTTTTATGATAAATTTACCGAATATTTTTTCATTTATAATTCAGATTCATCTGACTCAATCTCATATCACTTTATATGTAATATATTCATCTCTTATGGTTATAAGTTATTCTATATAATTGATAATCTTCATTCATAGGGATTTACTTGGATTTTGAAATGTTTATACCATCACACTATTGTGTAATAGATATAATTACATAATATAAATATGGTTGTGTGTACTCCTGCTACCAAGAGGATTCACAGCCTTCGGCAACGGCCAACAATAGCTAAGATATTTTTTGTTTCCTTATAGAAATGATGAATGGGGCCCAACTCGGTATTAGTCCCGACCCCTCCCTCCGGGTTGTTTTTATCGAAATGGTAGGTTGCTTAAACATCCCTAATCGATAAATAATGGTGCACACTCGTTATTGGCTAAATTGTTTTCAGGGCTTTGAAAGAACACGCTGTATCTACTGATGCCTCGAACTGAAATTAGCGGATTTGTGGTCACGCGAGGTTTTTTAAAGAATGCAAGGAGTTTGTTGGTATTTTCTTTGCGCACCTGTGGAATATCCATTATCAGCAGTTTCTTATTGTATATTATAGAATTTGATAGAAATCTGTTGAATACACTGAAATATGAGAGGTGGTGCATCGGATGCATGGAATTCATCGGAAAAAGTTGTACCGTTTTTAATTATTCAACAGCTGCTCAAAAATATTCCATTCAGACTCACATTCACTGGGCTCTCAAAATATTGAGAAGTCGGCTGTTATTAAATTCTGTTTGCTCGTTTGTGTTTATTTATTTCGTGTATTTCCCATAAGTTCAATTTTAGACCTTCATTTATATGTGCTCAATTTCTAAATTATTCGAGAAAAAAAGTGATCATTTTCTAGGAGGTATTTTGCATAATGTCTTATTTTTATAAAACTGTTTTTATTTTGAGATCAAACACCTAAATTTCTACTAGTTCTACGATTTGGTTTATATTAATTCTAAAATATTCACTGATATTTTTATCCACTTAATACTGATATTACAGAGATATGTGAGGCTGACTTATTTTCTGATGATTTAGAGATAAATTGCTGAATTTCTTTCATAATCTAAACTCAATTTCATAGCATTTTTATATTCATGTTGTTTTGTTAATCTATCTATCATTTATGTATGATATCCAATATTTCAGGTAATTTGTTTTATTATTTCTTTTTCATTTTTAAAATAACCTACAATGGATAGTGATATCTGTTTTGCATGATAACTGAATTTTTCTCTGAGAAGAATATTACAGCCACGTTTTAGAAATGCACACTTACAAAAAAAAACCTCTAACACTAAAACGATGATACATTGACATCAGTTTTTATCTAGTTTATGAAAAGGACTCCACATTCTGATACGTTCAATGTGAATCACTCTATACTCTTGGTCGCAGATTTTCATGCCCCCTCCTGAAAAATTCCCTGCATCCGCTATGGTATTGAAGAGGCAACATTCATGTCGAAAAATACAACTATGGCCCATCATGGGGTCCACATTAGATCATTCTAAATATCTAAATTATCCATGATAAATTTATGAAAAACTTTTGCTTATAAGAAAGTTTTGGGGAATCAAGAAAAACATGAATAATTATTAATGCTCACTCTAGCAAATCAAGGAAGAGATGTATTCTGAAGAAAGAAATATGGGCAATATGGCTTTTTTAATGCAGGCCTAATCGAAAACGACTCATTGTTATTGTTACAAAATATAGTTTTTTCAAATTCTTCGATTCTGCTTGAATGTGGTAGGTATTCGAGTCGTCTGAATGTATTTATTCAGTTTCAATAGAAATTTGGATGTTTACATCCTAAAAAAATATAGGGCAAATATAGGGTGAGCCTTAGACTTGTAACATATATTTTAACTGTAGATTCTTGTGGCCAAAACCTTTTTTTTTCATTTTCCATTTTTCTGAATTCGGCTCTGTTAAAAAGATATAGCCATTCGCAAAAATGGATTGGGCCAAATATGTGCCTGATACGATTTCCTGTAAAGACCTCAAAAATCATATTTCTCGATTGACATTGGGTTAATACATTCAGGGAATACCCAAGTACCTACCTCATTTGAATAAGGATGTCGAAAACACGATATTTCTTAACAAGAACACTTAGTTTTGTCCGATTGTATCTGCAGTTAAAAAGCAATATTTCTCCCAGCAGAATAAGTTCCTTCTTCGATTTTCCTGAAGATAAATTCATAAACACTAATACCTTGTTCATATTTTCCTCAATATCGTGATTATGTGAAAACTTTCAGTGAATTAATGTAATATTAACCGTGTAGTGTCGAGTTGATAAAATTCCAAGAGGATATTGTTTACATAGAAACATCGCCACAGATTATTTAGTGCTGAGTATAATTTCATTTTCCATTAATTTCAATTCAATACGTGGTATGTATCGACATTCATTTATCTGAATTCTGTATTTCAGGTGGACTTCTGATATTTCAATAATAATAATAATTGATAAACATTCTGACACCATTGTTTATTTGTGGTGCGATTGATTTTTCTGCGATTCGATGATAATTGGAATCCAGTGAAGCATCCAGATTAGTCTTGAAATTCATGATTTTTTCCTCGAATTTTATCGTATACAATTAGGAATGACTCGAAAATGACGAGTTTCATTGGAAAAACATAGAAATACTTTTATTTTCAAAAATGATCGATTCTTTCGAAAATATGAACCGTTTATCTTTTTCAATTGATTTTTATTGTATTTTTTCGTGGATTTATAAGTCGGCTACGCTGTAACTTTTTATGAATATTGAAGAAGTGTTGATTGAGGAATATGCACCATAAATAGAGTTAACAATCAACCAAACTTCAGTTCATTTGAAAGACGGGTCCGAAGATGTTGTTTTTTTTTTTCATGGATTTTCGAAACCCTGTATCTTTCAAACGAGACCTAATTTTGAAAAATGGCATGAGAAAGAAGTGTTTGATGAGAGGAATCTACAGTTGAAATATAAGTACAAGTCAAAGAATCATCCTGTATACTGACTCAGTTCGAATACGGAAAAAAGAAAAGAAGGTTTTTTTACTTCAAGAACCTACAGTTGAAGAAATTTCAAAGTTTTGCTACTTCCCCCTTTGGGATTTCGTTCTTGTTTACGTTTATAACATTTAGATTATGTTTATGTGTCTGAATGGCGCAAGTGCTCCGTTCTTGGGGTCAGTTTCAAAGAGTTCATGCTTCGGGAATTTACGGGACGCCCAATTTGGTTTATGCGAGATAGCTCACGATAACATCGGCGATGTAATCTCATCTCAGGTCTGGTATATCGCATGGAAGAGTTCTTTAATTCTCTTATTAGAATTTCCGATTTAAATTCGAATTCAACCTCCGTTCAATTATGGACACGTAATTAATGTTCCCAGAAATATTCGAGGCGACATATTAAACGATTATAGACGCCTCTCAGCCACCAAGGGCAGGTAGAAAAAACGGACCCGAAAACCAATTTGTTCGACACCTCGCTCCTTCGTATGACATATCCCGTACCTAATCAGCCGCGACGTCTTCCATACGTGGGACCGAGTACAATTAAAAACACAAAAGCCCCCCAAACCAACGATCCGCATGTAAATCTCTTCTCGGAACGCGTCCATTAATCTTTGAAGGTGTTAAACCACCGAGGGGAAATAAGAATAAAACTCCTTCTCTTTATCTTCCTCTACCAAACCGGATCGTACAAAAGAATCGGCGGATCGAGAAAAAACGAATAAAAATATCGTATTATGAGGGGATGTGGGTAGGAACGGACAGGTAGGTGGGCCGATTTACAAGAAAAACACGTGTAAAACGTTCGCGACGCTTCAAAGCACGATTTGGGTTTGTGCCGGCTTAATGGGAATATGGCTCGGATTACGGAACGGCAGACCAGAACCATAGAAAATTTTCAGAATTTGATTAAGAACGCGGCCGCTCTATTTAGAAAAGCGACTGTTACTTAAGCCGGAATCCCACTACTCGTGTATTTGGCAAATATTTGCCACTTGCCTATATTTGGCATGTAGTGTGAGTGGTTCACTCGGTCAATACTTTTCAATCTTGTCATTCAAATTCGAAACTTCATCTACTTGCCAAGTACGCAAATAATTGCGTACTTGCCGAATATACGAGTAGTGGGATTCCGCCTTTATATACATTGTGTTTTCATATAAAGCCGGACTCCCACTACTCGTGTATTTGGCTAATATTTGCCACTTGCCTATATTTGGCATCTAGTGGGAGTGGTTCACTCGGCCAACAATTGTCAATCTTGTCATTCAAATTCGAAACTTCATCTACTGGCCAAGTACGCAAATAATTGCGTACTTGCCAAATATACGAGTAGTGGGAGTCCGCCTTAACTCAGGTTCGAATATGAAGGACTTCAATGAAAGGGCAAGATTTCAGTGTTCAATAAAACATGATTTTCTTGTAGCAAAATATTGAAATATTTGTTGATTTAGGGAATATACAATTGAAAATTATGTATGAAACGAATTGTTTTGTGAATGGCAGCCACGGCTTTTTGATGGCATATGCGAAGATTTCAAAAGCGTTATCGAATACATATGCTGGTATTTCATTGATACAACATCTGGTTTCAATGCTCCGATGGTTGCAGGCTTATACTTAAGATAACCCCACAGCCAGAAGTCTAAGGCTTCGAATCTCAAGAGCGTGGAGGCCAATTCTGGTCACCAAATCGGTAAATGACACGACGAGGAGCAAACTCGTGCAAGATTGTTAATGTTTCACGGGCGACATGACATGTGGCACCGTCCTGCTGAAACCACATGTCGTCAAGATCAAAAGCTGCCAAGCGAGGCACAGGAAACTGTGTTATCATAGCACGTCACGTCATAATCATGTGACATTATGACTGTCAAACGTGGCACGTAATTCAAATCTTGGGCTCTTATTGAAACACCCTTCATATTACGTCTAGTGTACTTTGTGCTCGATACTCAATGCTAGAACTAGAGCAGAATTTTTATTGGAAACACTAAAAAGGCGACCGATTTGCGCAATTCGTCCGAAAAAAATGGCCGCCAAATAAAGTTCAAATAATTACTTAAACTTTTTTGCGGATTCGTACGGAATCATGAAACTACGTTCTTCAACGTAGTTCTATGCCTTTGCATAGAATAATATATAATAATTTGAGCATAGTGGCAAATAAGTGTACAAAAGTGTAGTCCTGAATTCAGGGTCAGTTGTCGCTATACGCAGGCGTCATAAACTTTCGCGGCGAAGGGGAGGGGCATGTCATTATGTATCCATGGATACCCTATGGAATTTCTTCGTGATGCCTATTATCCAATCACAATGTTCCTATCGCACATGCGCAATAGTTCTCACTGGCGCCTGGCATAACCCTCTAGTCTAGCTAGATGTTTCACTTTTAATTTCAAGCATCAAATTCTAGGTATAGAATTATGTGGTTTGAGGAACCTTCTCTAACCTCCCTTCTCATTCTGAAGTTTAATGTTTATTTACAATTTCTCCTTCTATTTATTGATTTTCAATCAATTGAACGAAATAGATGAATTATTCAAAATCATTCAGCCCCCTGAACCTCACAAAAGAATTCAACGATAACTTTCGAATTTCAATAATCGAATATTAAAGGCGGAAAAGAATTCTTCATGTTTGGGAATCTTTGGAAAGCATGCATGTGACTCTGAAGTATCATGCAGAGTGTTGTATTAAATTTAAATTGGAAATTAGCGTCTGTGAAATGTATATAGGAGAAAATTTTTAATCGGTAAACAGACAATTTTCGAATTCCGGAAAATTTTTTTTTCGTGAAAAATTTTCCGGAATTCGAAAATTGTCTGTTTACCGATTAAAAATTTTCTCCTGTTGTATTGAAGTTTCTAATTCCTCTAGTTTGAAAAAATCCACCGTATTCAAAAAAAATTTCTGAAACTAGCCAAATGATCCTGGCTATCAATTTCAAGAGAGTTCAATGATCTTCGGCAGTTTCCACAGTGCATAGGAGCAACACATGGAAAAAAGTTTGATTCGAATGCAAAACATTGTTGTCCTTTAATTAAAATCAAAGCCCAAAAACACGTGGTGATATACAGGGTGTCCCACTAGTGCCGCAGCGGACGATGTACGCGTGACGGTCTGAGTTTTTCAAAAATTTTTGATGCAGACTTCATATACTCCAAGAAGAGCACAACCTAAAAATATTTTCGAATATATCGGGTGGCCCACAAAAGAGGAATAGGGGGTGACTTTGTTTTTTCAAATGGGACACCCTATATTCAATAGTGTTTTTCAATTCTCTGAAACTTCCTGCATGCTTTCGTTTACTTTTCACATATTTTTATTCGACAGTTTTCGAAATATTGGCCTTTTTGACAAAAAAATGAAACTTGTAGAGGCTTTGTTATCCAATTATATTTCACGAACCCTTGCACATACCAATAACAGTTTTATATGGATTGGAAGACAAGACTTCAAAGTATCCTACCCAGCTATAATAAAGCATCTCTAGCATACAGAGTGTCCACAAAAAGACTATCAACATGACGAATTTCAAATCGATTTTTCTTCATTTTTTCAAATGCAATGCATATAATTTTTTTTCATCATTGTAATCACCATTCATTTTACTTCATTTTTTGTTGAATACATGATATGCATATTTCTAAAGGAAAAGGATTTTTTAGTGTTTTTCCTCCAAATTCACATTTACTTTCGAATTCCAAAAGCAGATTCTGTGGTTATTGGGAACTGTCAAATTATTCTATTAAAAATAAACATCATTGCAGCTTCAATTCAAATCATCATAGTTTTTACGGATTGGATGAATACTCACACAATGATGTAAAAATTCAAAAAATACCAATGAGTTTGAATGTACAAGTTATGAATGCTTCAAAAAAACGAGTTTCAAACGAGGATACAAAAAAAGTGCCCGTTCTCATCCTCATACAACTTTCTTCGAAAAAATGATATTCATAGTTTCCCAGGCACGCAAGCAAATCTTCAAGCTCGCAAGCTCAAAGCTTGTTTGAAATTTTTGGAAGATTCGGCGTTCCAAGTAGAAACATAGAAGGATATCAAAAATGTATTTTGAAAAATGGGTACAGAAAGCAAGTTTTTGTCTTCAGTAACTGATTTCATCACATTTTCGAGTAGATACATAAAAACTTTCTAGTTCCTCATTTCGCTTTAATATGAATTGAAGCTTCAATGATGATATTTCTGAGTGGAATAATTTGACAGTTCTCGATAACCACAGAAAAGCCAAATCTGCTATTTGAATTCGAAGATATATGTGAAATTCAGGGAAAATTTCGAAAAATCGCTTAAAAATCCTACTCCGTTGGAGATATGCATATCATGTATTTGACAAAAAATGAAGTAGAATGAATGGTGATTACAATGATGAAAAAAAATTATATGCATTGCATTTGAAAAAATGAAGAAAAATCGATTTGAAATTCGTCATGTTGATAGTCTTTTTGTGGACACTCTGTATGCTGGAGATGCTTTATTATAGCTGGTTAGGATACTTTGAAGTCTTGTCTTTCAATCAATATAAAACTGTTATTGGTATGTGCAAGGGTTCGTGAAATATAATTGGATAACATAGCCTCTACAAGTTTAATTTTTTTGTCAAAAAGGCTAATATTTCAAAAACTGTCGAATAAAAATATGTGAAAAGTATACGAAAGCATGCAGGAAGTTTCAGAGAATTGAAAAACACTATTGAATATAGGGTGTCCCATTTGAAAAAACAAAGTCACCCGCTATTCCTCTTTTGTGGGCCACCCGATATATTCGAAAATATTTTTAGGTTGTGCTCTTCTTGTAGTATATCAAGTCTGCATCAAAAAAATTTGCCAAACTCAGACCGTTACGCGTATATCGTCCGCTGCGGCACTAGTGGGACACCCTGTATACTTCACATTACTAAATGAAAATGAATGTTGAGTTTTGGTGTTGACTAATCTGAGTTTAGAAGAGAACATGTTGTACCAACTTTCGATAGTTCAGGTACCTACTGCCGATGGGTCTCTGAACTATGAAAATTGATACCTACCATAATTCGAACAAAAACCTTATAATTATTAAATTATTCAACATCATCCAAAATCAGTTTCATGAATATTCAACCTAAAACAACTCCTAAAAAGTCCATCACTTCTTACAAACTCATTACCTCCAATTACGAAAATAATTTATCTTCTCTATTTTATGGTAATTTTATGTTAATGGCAAACCGGTCACTAGCTCATACCATTTTTCCGCAACTTTACGTTTCGCTCATAACGTTCCTTGTTTATTCATTCACCTTTCAACTCGCACAGAATAGCCGGTAACTAATTTCTATGAACAATGTGGCGCGAAACCGACTGTAAACACAGACGGCGTAATGATACAGCTCTGTGGCTCCCGTATTTGTGCTTAAATTTACGACTTCGGCTCCGCTCAGTTAACGTAAACGATATTTTTGGACTTATTCGATTGCAATGGACATGATGATGCTCCTTTTTTGGTAGTGAAAGTGAGGTCTAATGGACTCCGAGTAGTGCCATGTGCGCCGGTAATGTAGCTCTCTGCTCGAATGTTACCGACCGCGCCATATGGTCGTATATGCCAAGTTATCTGTATATGTATGCACCTGTTCTTGTTTTGGAGGGGTCTAATAGAAAGAATTGCCTCAAAATAGGGTTAGATACTGGATTCGGGTAGTTTATGGGGTGATTTTGGTTTTGGAGAACTGTAACGAACGTCCATCGGAAAATATCGATATTTGAGGCACGATGTCGCTCACTCTGACACTGGATGATTCTGTGGTTTCACAAAGTGAAACTTGATTTCTTATCTGACAATTTGGGTACGCCAATTCATAGGTATCGATCTGAAAATATAGGCAAATGGCACAGATTCTTAAAGCGGCCCCTAGACGGTCAATCATGAATGACAGTCTGACTTAACAATAAGATTGTCAATCCTGCCTTCAATCTTGAAGCCCCTACACATATCATTCAAACTGACAGTCTGATTGAAATGACTTTAGCTCAGTTGAAATTTAAACACCAAATAGTACGCTTCTAATTATTATTAGTATAATGTCTCCAAATAAAAAAAGTAAAGATAAGGCTTGTTTGACCATTATCCTTGCATTGGGCACCAAGAAGACAATAAAACGTCTTTCACTGTGCCATTCGGCTTGATTTCTTTTTATATGTTGAGGAATTTTTCCAATGCAAATTTTTTTTATATTTATTCATGTAACTGGGATGGGATTTATTCCACAGTTCGGGGAAAGATTCATAAACACTTTGAACCTTTGAAGGCAGTTTCGATCGTCAACCCTTTGATTGCATTAATAAGACTGAGGAAAAGAATGATAGAATCACTACACCACCATTCAGACTGTCAGTCTCCCCTCCACTCAACGTGATTGAACCTCGGTTTCCAAATAATTGGAAATCCGTCAGTCCATTCGTCATTCCTTCAGTATAGACCTTACACTTTCAATCGGAATGTCAATCTTCGCTCTGATTGTAATTCCGAATGATCGTGTAGGGGCCCTATAACATCTGACGGAATACCAGTGTTTTTCGCGATTTTTGAAGATAACGAAAAAAGAATCTGACTGGCTTTTCAAAGCACGGATTCATAATATGTCATCCGATGTAAAAAAAATCCTGGTATGGTTCGAAAATAAGGAGTTATACTGTTCTTCCAACGTCCAATTTTGGTGGTCAAAACACCATCTTACGGCCAGAAGTTGGATCTTGATCGTTTTCACTGATTTTCTTATTTCCGTTGCTTGAAAAAATTGTTTCTAGTGGTGAGTGAATTTTTTGGAGCGAGATATAATATACACAACCAAACTTATATGGAATCACTCTGTTATTTGGAAAAAACGAATTTTAATTAAAAAAAAGTCGCTGAAAAGTGAAGAGCAGTTTTCCCAAAAAAGGTTTATCACAAAAATGATATAAATTATTGAAAGATACAAGCTTGAATTCGACGAGGCATGCTTTCTATCAAGTTGTTAATTTCTTCTTCTGTAACATTCGCCCATTCCTCTAAAGCCGCTGTATAAGTTGCTCTGCGTTACTAGGATTATTTTGACGAGCTCTAATTTTTTTTTGATCCTATCCCACAAGTGCTCGATAGGATTAAGGTCCGGTGAACAAGAAGGCCACTCTAAAACAGTCACACCTTCTGTTTCGAAAAAATTTTTTGCAACTCTGCTGGTATGTGGAGGTGCATTATCCTGCATAAATAGGAAATAATCTCCAAAAGCACCTCGCCAGAGCCTCACTACAGGTTGTAGCACTAGATCAACATACCTAGGCCCTGTCAGAGATTGTCTAATGGGAATTAAAGGAGTTTTCTCACCAAACATAATTCCGCCCCAAAACATTACAGTCTAGCTTGCCTCCCTCTACCTCTTAAAATACGAACACGCCGGTCGTCTGATCGTAGGCCAATTCTGGTCTCATCCGAAAATAAGACATTTTTCCAATCTTCAATAGTCCAATTGTCATGCTCTAAACACCAATTAAAACGGTCAACTTTATTTTGCCTTGATAGTTCTGGAACTCTTAACGCTCTTCTCTTGAATAATTCCCGAGCGCGAAGTCTTTTTCTGATAGTTTCGACAGAAACACTAACACCTGTAGCTTGCAAAAATTGCCTTTGAAGCTCTGAATGAGATACTGCGGGATTTCTTCTTGCTGTTTGGGCTAAAAAGCGATCCTGCCTTTCTGTAGTTACTCTTCCACGACTTCTTCTCGGCCTATTCTTTAGGGTTATAACTCCAGAAACCTTGCATAGGTTTTTGAAACAACCTCTTGTGTAACCCCCACCGTTCTTGCAATCTGTCTTTGTGACATACCTTGTTCTGCCATAGTAATAATTCTTCCTCTCTGGACTTCCGATAACCCCACATAAGGCATTCTTTTAAAACTTCGCAAAAAAACAAAATATAAAGTCACTGCGACGTTCGAACGAAATAAAATCGACACTGCAAAGCCAAATCTTATCAAGTGCTTATGAACCTAATTGTTTTTGTGAGTAAACACATGCACTTTTTATTTGCTTCTAACGAAAAAGATATCAAAATAATATTTCATCTTAATACTGGGTGATTTCATATAAGTTTGGTTGTGTGTATACAATGCCAATCGGATAAGTAGGTATCCTTTTAAAAATATCCAGTTCTGATGTGGTTAAATTCAAGGAATGTACCCAACAGCTACGAAATCGATACCTCTTCAAATTCGAAATAGGATTAGGATCCCACATTTGCGTTCATATCAAATCAGCAGCCACTTCTGTGTATGCCGCCTGTCGTTCGTACTTAACGATCACACTAAATCATTCCAGGCGCGATTTTTACAGCAATTAAAATTAATTAACCGCGATCTTGGTGAGATAACGGCGGTAACTTATGACCTGTATAATGGCTGCCATTAAACTATCGTTTTTCATCGAAATCATGGATCGCGTATCATGACCATCGAGTGGAACCGCGTAGTTGGTGATCGAGCGCTGTCTCTTTATGACACTCTTCATAAAAAATCATTCATTTTATTTGAGCTCGATTGTCAGAATTAATGCTCAAAACAAAGGGACAAAATGACGGATGCTCTATTTGGCCTTCGGATCAAAAGCACTCAACTCGAATGACCACCCTACCCAATGAATAGTTTCAGAATTTTGATCTTTATTTCTCTGCTATTTTTGAGCGCTCGTTAAGCTGAAACGAGTGCTTTGCCATTTCGTTACGATATCTGTAGTTTTAGAATTTTGAGCCGGTAATTTACTCAAAAGATAAGATCCGACTTATGACGAATCCTTGGTTAAATTCAATTCTGTTCGTTCGGCTGTAAACACTATAAATCTCACACAATGAGCGAATTGTTAGAGAAAAAACAATGAATGAGGTACAATAATAACAGTCCAATTTCACATTTCACATTAATCAAACAACGAAACCACGATTAATAAGAAGAGAAAGAATTGCTGACATAAATGTATGTCAAATTTGACAGTTGAAGCTGTGATAAAGGAGAGGGAAGAGATAGATATAGGTTAACAAAATTAAAGTTAAAACTGAAAATTGAATGAATTCATAAGATTAACGGTGGGCCTCACCACAGCCTTCTATAGAGGTATAAGGGGTTGTGGTTTCACAAAGCGTAATCACAGGTTATCGGCGGTTGTTCTAGAATTATCTCGATTAGACAGTTCAAAAATCAGAGATCCAATCCGTTGATGTCCGATGTCCGATGACCGCTTTGTGAAACCAACCGTAAATCTTAATGTTTCTTGTTAGGTGTTTGGAAAAATATTCAAAATTCAAATTCGGTAAGAAATTATTAGTGAAATTGTACTGATATTATTGAACCTCATGTTGTTCATTATTTTAGTAACCCAGATGAAGCAATTGCGAAATCTCGGATTAGAAAAAAAAAAGAATTCTCTTAACTCCAAAGTTGAGTCGATATACTTACTCAAAGATTTATATATTGAAGTATACACCATTAACTGCTTGGGTATGTTGCGAAAAAAACATTGCGTAGGGCATATATAAATTAACAACACAAAATTTCATTGATTCAGTATAGTTTGAAGTCGAAATTTTTGTTTTTTCTTTGATATTTGGTATTTCAATATATTGAGTTTAATCAATGAACGAGTTGAGCAGTGATATCATGTAAAAGACAAGTTCGATCTAAATTTGATGCCCGAGGAAACTTTTATGATAATTTCATAAAATATTAGTACCTACTTTGTACAAACATCTTCGAAAATGGAACATATAATCAATAAAATTTGCAGAAAGAAAATTGAATATTGTGAGTTATCCTCAGGATATAAAGATATGCTGTCGACGACTTTTTTTCAGATCCTTGAAGACGACATATCATAAAATTGTAGTGTAACCTTATCATTGATTCACATAATAATATATTCAAAAACTAGTTGCAGAGTGGGCTCCTATTCCAACACGTATGCGAAATTCGAAAATGAGCGACGAAGGAGCGAGTGTTGGAATTGCATTCTGCAACGAGTGCTGTAATGAGTTCATTACAGCACTGTTTTTAGTACGGTAATGAATTCATTACGATACTGAAATAGAGAAAAAGTATTTCAACATTGAATCAAATTTTGAACACACAATTCGTACGAATCTAATGACACCTCGTATGTCAAAATCCATCAAGCCGTTCGGGCTGTAGATCGTGAAAAAGAAATACATACGCTCTAAAATCCTGAAATATTCAGGGTAGGTTCAGATCTCGAATGCTGCGGTAAAGCTAAAAGTAAGGGTTAAAATTCGACAAGGGGTTCCGTAAATATGGCTGTTCGAAATTGTGCTCCTGATAATTTGAAAACTACAGATTCGATCGATCAAAATTTTGTCGAGATCGCGTTACCAAAAACATATAAAATTCTAGCGAACGATCGCTATATCGGTACCATTCGACAAACACTCGAAGGGCGTCATAATGACTCGGCAAACCGGTCGCCGGCTAAACGGCCACCGATACGCCCAGACCTAAACCCTCCAGGCGATCGCCCTACCTGTCCATTAATACGACTTAAGCACAATGACTAAGCGAGCTTAATGCACGCCATGAGTGGCTTTATGGGGAACCATCTATTTGTTTCTTCGAAACTGTCATTATCCTTTTAAAATTATACCGCAATTATGCGTCGGTAGTGGTAATTTCAACGTTGAAATAGGCTGATCATTGTTTTTTCATTGCTTTATCACAAACAGGGGCTCTGTTTGTCCTGGTTATGTGTATTGCAATTTTATTCACATTGGAATAAAAGAGGTATCGCAAATTGCGACAAATGAAGATCTAGGAATCAGCGAGTGTTCCTCAGATCTGCAGTCTACCTTCCCTTCGACCTTGATCCATCACCTTGGCAAAAACCCGAAAATCTCATCGCTCCATTCGTCGCGGCCATTTCGAATTACAGACGAAAATTAACCGAATGCGTCCGACTGATTCGACGAATAAAATTCCTGCGAAAAAATATCCTACGACGAGATTTATTGGACTGGAGGCGCCTTTCGGAACGCACTCGTTGTCACGTCCAATCGCAGAAAGATCGTAAGCGGAATACTAAGCGGAGAATTTTCTATGGAAGAACGTTTTTTCTATGATCGGGTTACATAGAACATTGTTAACTTAATGCAACACGAGGTTGTTCTAGAGGAATTGTTCGCTGATGATCGTTTATCTCTTTTATTTGTAATCGATCTAACTGGTTCTTATATGATTGTGGTTTTTTTCTAGTGTCATACAGAGTGGCAAAGCGAAACAGGCTCATTTATGATCGAAAAAGGTGAACGTCGCAATTTCAACTCCTCAAAACTTGAAGACAAGAAGGTGTGAAGTAGCTAATCAAATAATGACCCGCTCCAAATTTAAACCTGTTGTGAATCTCTTTCAATCGGTGCTTCAATTCTCAAATTTTTGGAATGAAGAATGACTTCGAGCTATACGAACATATAAGATATAAATTCCTAGTAAATTGTGAAAAAAAATTGTATTATTTCTGCTATTACAGATTAAGGATAATGAAGGGTTTATTTGACAGCTTTCAAAGAAGTTTTTCCTTTGGGTTCTGGAATGCGAATCTACCTACAAGTATTGAAATATCTATTGATTTAGAAAATATAGTTCTGGGAATTCTGTATGAAACAAAATATCTTGTAAATTGCCGTCACTGCTTTGCTGGCATATGCGTACTCTTTTAACGAAAATTCCAATGACGTTATTGTATACCTACATGTGGTGGTATTTCATTGAAACAGCGTCTAATTCCGGGGCTATCCACGAAGCGTCTGTTTCGAGCGTTTCACGACCTCATCTGGACGCGTGACTTTTCAAGCTTCCAACCGGTCCTTTGAGCATCGTAAAATTCACCACCGACGTAGCGTCCATGCCAAGCTTCCGCGTTCAAGGACATAGAGTCTCGAAACGTTTTGGACGCTTCGGACGCTTCGGCCGCTTAAGGAAAGTCCCTTAAAGTTCCTTAAAAACGCTCCGTGAGTGGCCTACATAATTTCGGCTTTCAATGCTTCGATGGTTGCAGGCTTATTGGCATAAACCTGTGACTCCAGATATCCCCAAAGCCTAAAGTCTAAAGACGTTATCGCAAGAGCGTGGATGCCAATTCTGGTCACCGAATCGGAAATGACACGACCAAGAGCAAACTCGTGCAAGGTTGTTAATGTTTCACGGGCGCTATGACATGAGGCACCGTCCTGCTGAAACCACATGTCGTCAAGATCAATAGCTGCCAAATGAGGCACAAGAAACTGTTATCATAGCACGATAATGTTCGCCATTCACCGTTACTGCATTAACTTCGTCGTTTTCGTAGAAAACCCGTCCAATTATATCTCCAGACCATAACGCACACCATACATTGGCCGTTGTGGATGCTTTGCTTTCTGATGGCTCATTCGTCGATTTTCTGAGCCACAAATGCAAGAGTCTTGCAACGAAGCCTTCGAAGTGAAAATGGGCCTCATCACTGAAAATAATTTTATTTGCAAGATCAGCAGGTTGCTCAAGGATCCAATTGGTGAATTCTCTTCGCTGTTCATGGTCTACTGGCTGAAGCTGTTGAGTGTTGAGGATTTTGTTGCCATGCAGCTGTTAATCTTCAGTGAGAATTCGAAGAAGAGTGCCTGTTGAAATGTCCAATTTTTGTGTCCTTTGGCGAATTGACGTTTCTGGCCTTCCTGTCACACTCGCGCGACTTCCGTGATGTTCTGTTCTGAACGACCTCTACGAGCTCGTGTTCGTTTGTTTCACATCAGTACCCAACCAGTAGGTACTTTAGATTTTTCTGATTATTTTTCTAACAGAAGATGAATTGGGCACATTATTTCGACCGAACATTGGACGCACGAATAGTGGCAATTTAACTTTCACGATTTTGATAATAAATTTTGACAATTCTACGTATGCAATACTCCGTGTTCACTTACTCCCATCTGTCAACTTTGGATCTGTCATGTCCTAATCATGTGATATCATGAATGCCAAACATGTCAAACATTGCGCTCTTATTGGAACATTTTATATCATCACCTAGTCGACAATGTTGTATATGTTACGGGCAATGTAAATAATTGGGCATTGTTTATAAAGCCCGGGCAATTTGAAAAGTGCCCAAAAGGATATGACAAAATGATAAATTATGTTGCAAATATTACATTGCCTGGTCATTATGTATAATGCTTCAAGTCAAGTGGGCAATTTAAAAACCATTTTTATTCATATTTCTTATAAAAAATAACAAATTTTTACATGCCCAACTGATAAAGTAATAAAGACAAAATAACAAATAAAATTTCACATGCTGACAAACAAACGGGTGGCGATGGAATAAGTAGGTGCAAACAAAACTTAAGTCCAAATAAAAATAATGTATGAGATATGTCCCGGTCCGTGATTACAAATTTATATTTACACAAAATGTCAATATGTAGCAATACATAGAGGGTCTATTTATTAGAGCAGCTTCCACTTTGGTGACATTTCGAGTTACATAGCTTTTTTTCTTTAGGACACCTGAACTTGTGTCGGATTTACTTCCACCCTCAAGTAGGCCACTCACTGACTCACGATGCGTTTTTACGGGACTTCGCAAGAAGCTTGTTAACAGTCTACGTGGATAGTCGACGGGACTGTCCTCAAGCGGCCGAAGCGTTTCAAGACTAGGGATGTGTCGTTCTCGAACGAACGGGTTAAAAAAACCGGGTCTCAAAAGCCAATCGTTCGTTCGGTTCCTCTCTAGAAAAATAACCCGTTCTTTCGAACGGTTTCGATGATTCAATGCCAAATGGTTGTTGCCTCATTCTTTCGGTCTTATCGATCTCCCGACGTCGGGTGTCGGTGTCGGTACTCGGTCTCGGTACTGTCGGTCGGGTCTAGCTACCATAAAGTAATAAACAGCTGGAACCGAAAGAGATGATTTATGGCTCGTGTCATTTTTGTGGATTCTTGAACAGAAGTTCAGGCGGTCTTCGAAAAGAAGACGAGTTTGGTATGGGAATTCGGATTTACCCAAAACAACAGATGATAATAAGAAAATGCCTACTCATACCTACTTGTTTCTTGCATTCTTTAACTGAATATTCGGCACCTGGTTTTTATGGAAGAATTGACAATGAACGGAGATGTGTAAAGTTAAATGTATAGACTCTAAAGAAGAAGAAGAGAAGTGACGGATGCTGCATGACAGGAGACACATGGAAGGCGGTCGACTGTCAGGGTGACGCGCAGCATCCGGTACATGAGCAGACGCTTAGAGAGCTAGATTGTAATCGAGGCAGTTGTAATAAAACCTGTTAAATAATTCAGTTATTTTATTTAAACTAAATAAAGTATATGATACTTTGACGAACCCGTTACATGGTGTCAGGTGTGATCTTTGAGGAAGTTATAAGATCACAGAAATATGGAAGGATTTAAAGTACCACGTTCAATGGAGTTTTCCGGTAACATGGCTCAGAACTGGACAACATGGATCCAGAAATTTGATTTGTACATGCTAGCTGCAATAGACAAGGATGCCTCAGAGGAGAAAAAGGTTGCAATATTCCTCAATATAATTGGAGATGAAGGTTTAGAGATAGTTTGACCTCTCTTTAGTGAACTGAAAGGAGGGGATGTAAAGTTAAATGTATAGACTCTAAAGAAGAAGAAGAGAAGTGACGGATGCTGCATGACAGGAGACACATGGAAGGCGGTCGACTGTCAGGGTGACGCGCAGCATCCGGTACATGAGCAGACGCTAGACGCTTAGAGAGCTAGATTGTAATCGAGGCAGTTGTAATAAAACCTGTTAAATAATTCAGTTATTTTATTTAAACTAAATAAAGTATATGATACGTTGACGAACCCGTTACAGATGTCCTTCGGAAATCGGAAATTGCACCTCCTTAGATAAATCTATTTTGTTTTGTTTGGTAAAAATGGTCAGGTGATAATATCTTCTTGCATTCTTGAAGTGGATATTCGGCATATGGTTTTTATGGTAGGATTGATAACGAACAGAGATGTCCTTCGGTAATTGCAAATTGCACCCCCTTAGATATTTATATTTTGGTTTGTTTGGTAGAAATGGTCACTCTCTACGTCTCTACGGGCCTCGTTCGATCGATAGAACGATTGAACGAAGGAAGGGCGAACAGTTCTGTTTGAACGGGTTTTTAGAACCGGTTCTTCACAGTGAACGAACGATACCGATCCGGTTCCTCAAAATTCGACGAACGACACATGCCTATTCAAGACTCTACGTTCTTGGACGCTACGTCGGTGATGAATTATACGATGCTCAAAGGTCCGGTTGGAAGCTTGACAAGTCACGCGTCCAGATGAGGTCGTGAAACGCTCAAAAAAAAGGCTTCGTGGATGGTCGGCATTACAGCCACATCGACTATAGCCTTGGCCCCCCTGTCTTGGATGACACTCTTACACATTGCCACGAACAAAGCATATTTTCCACTGTTAGCAAATTCTCTCCCATTATCACTTTGCAGAATAATGGGCGTACCAAAAATTGCAAAAATATCCAAAAGCACACCACACGCACGTGGATGTCTCATTGCTGTCAATTTATCAAAGTGCCCAAAGAAATAATAGCGGTATTTATAATGACCGGGCAATGTGAGAAATTATCGTAAAGTAATTCAAATTTATCAAATTGCCCAATTTTAATGGTCATTTTTCATAATAACCAAGCATTATGAATACTGACCCAAATAATTACATTGCCCGTAACATATATAAATTCAGAAAGACCGAAAGAACCCTTGAAACTATCAGTACACTTATCCGAGAAACGAGAGCGTTTGTAGGAAATTAACGTACTGGCCGCAGTTCGAAAAGACCAACCAACAATGGACTCGTGCAGATATTAAGTAGTAATGTTGTGCTTTTAATGGAAAATACGTGATCTTTCGTTTTTAACGGAAGAAAATATGCTCAGTGCGGAACTAATGAGGTCGGGCTCTAGCAACATTGTTCGGAAGATGAAGCAGCGGCTGCGTAAGAAACGAAGACGAAATAGGTGTTCAATGCGGTGAAGTCGTGGGAAGAAAACAATATATTTTCAAAACGAGCGATGGTAAATTATCCAATGGCGACCATATTCTGCAACGAAAAATGCATAATAATAATAATAATAATAATAATAATGAATTTATTTCTGGAGTTAAAAAGCTACAAGAACAATAACACAGAAAAAGTCAGAAAAAACGAAAAAAATTACAATTCAAAAAACTCCTCAAAAGAATATAAAGTTTTCCTAATTAGAAAGCATCTCATTTTTGTTCTGAAAACAGATAGAGACGGTGCATTCTGTAAATCAGTATCTAGAGCATTGAAAAGCCTACAACTCATATAAATAAAATTCTTTTGGTAAAAAGTGGTTCTATGTTGCACTGGTAATAGTGACGATTTGAAACGGGTTGAATACACGTGATCAACTCTGTTCTCAGAAAATGAGCGCTTGTTTTTATAAACATAAATACATGCTTCATATATGTATACACCAACCAGAGTCATAATCCCCAAATCACGAAAGGCTTGCCTACATGATTGTCTATATGTTAAATTGGCTAAAATTCTTATTGCCCACTTCTGCAGAATAAAGACTCTTTTGGCCGTAGTACTATTTCCCCAACATAAAACACCGTATCTAAGGTGCGCATTAAAAGTACTGTAATAAAGGCTTAATAGCATATTGATATTGCAATAGCTGGACATAAACTTAAGATTGAGTATAAGGTTGTCGGGTTTTAATGAAGTCTATTTATCCTTTTTGGTTTTAGCTCTTTATTTAATCCTATATTAAATAAACTTAAGAGCATAGCAGCTCCTCCTAAGCCTTACACAAAGATTATCAACATGTGAATCCCAGTGTAATCTATCATCAACAATGATACCTAGAAAACTAACTGAGTCCGTTGATCTTAAATGCAACTCACCATCATTATTGAAAATTGAAAATTCCTCATTGTTGTTTTTGATATTAAATTTCATGATTACTGTTTTTTCGATATTTAAGGATAACATATTTTTTTTGGTCCAATTTATGATACACAAGTAGAGCTCTTCAGTTAATTCGGGCAAACTTTTATAATTTTTGACCTTCATAAGTACATTTGTATCATCAGCATAAGCGATTACAGAAACATCAGCAAATGTTGTAAGCAAATAATCCAGTAAATCATTTATGTACACTAAAAATAATATTGGGCCCAATATAGATCCCTGTGGCACCCCCATTTCAACATTTATTTTTTCACTTCTGGAATTTTGAATGACTACATACTGTTGTCGATTTTTCAAATATGATTCAAAAAGTTGCAAAGGAAGGCCACGTATTCCACATCTAGACAACTTTAGCAACAATAACTCGTGGTTAACACAATCGAAGGCACGAGAAAAATCAACGAATAGACAGCCTATTCCTACTTTAGAATCAAGACATTCAACAATATTTTGAGTGAAATCATATAAGGCAGTTTCTGTACTCCTTCCCCTTAGAAAACCATGTTGACTAGGAGAAAAAAGATTCTGACTCTCAAAAAAAGATACAATTTGATCCTTCATGTTCAATTCAAAAAGCTTCGATATGCTACACAGTAAACTTATGGCTCTATAATTCGAGAATACATTTTTGTCGCCTTTCTTGTAAACAGGCAAGATTTTAGCTAGCTTTAAAGTGTCTGGAAAAATACCATTTTCAACAGAAAGATTGATTAAATAGGCAATGACATCACGGAGCTCATATTTACATTTCTTCAATAAGTTATTCGAAATATCATCGTGACCAGCCGCATTAGAATTCTTTAATCGTCGGATCATTTTGACCACCTCACATGAACTAACAGGAGCCATGAAAAATGAGACAGGATTCAGCCGAATCATAGATTCAGAGAAGTTCAAATCTACTCTATCATTTGAAGGACTAATACGAAATTGCATGCTGAAATTCTCAACCATGCATTGCTCCGAAATAATATTACCATCACTATCAAACATCTCCATGTGACTATTCCTATCAGCCTTCTTGATAACATTTATTATCTTCCACATTGTTTTGGTCTTATTCTCAGAGAAATGTATCCTTTTTTCAATTTCGACCCTTCTCGATTCCCTCAGCATGTTTCTATACATTTCAGTTACATGTTTACGAATTCTAATATATTTACTATCATGTCTTGCTAGGTCAGTATAGAGACTAACCTTATTTTTTAGTTCTAATAATTCTGGAGATAAAATACACTTTTTCAATCTGTTAATCTTTATATGTCTTACTGGAAAAGATAAGTCGGCATAGTAAAGTAGAATATTCATGAACAGGTTGAAAGCAATATTGGTGTCTGCCTCAGCATAAACCGCATTCCACGATTCATGTTCAAGAAAGTTCTTAAAAATCCTAACATTATCATCGTTCATGTCCCTGATATAAATACGTTCATCACTTTTTTTATCTAGGCGATTAATCCTTAGTCTTATTATCTGACAGTAATGATCGGATAGAAATGTATCCTTAACTTCAACTTCACAATCAATCTCACAAGCTATCAGAAAGTTATCCAAGCAAGTGCTGGATGCTTGAGCAACTCTAGTTGGAACAGCAATTGAACTTTTCACATCATAACATCCGAGCAAATCACTCAGAAGATTCAGTCGATAACTTTTCACCAAAAAATCAACATTAAAATCACCACCTATTACAATTTTAGCTCTGGTTGATGATGCAAAATCAAGTAATCCATTCAGCAATGATAAGAACTCATTAAAATCGCCGTTAGGTGGGCGATATACAACAATAAATAAAAATTCATAATCTTTCAACATTACCGCAGAGCACTCAAGAATGCCCTCCCTACAGAAATCAAGAACATTAAACGAGCAATATTTTATTGAAAGCCTATCATTCATATAGATGGCTGTACCACCATGAATTAATGAGGCACGACAAAAAGAAGAACACAAAGAAAAATTTTTCAATTTAAGGCAAGCCAATTCATCTTCTCTCAACCAATGTTCAGTGATAAAAATGAAATCAGAATAATCAAAAGTTAATTCCAATTGCATAATTTTGTTCGAAATGCACTGTATATTCTGATGCGATACAATAAGTTTTAAATCATTTTCTAGGCATTGGTTATCTCCAAAAAATATATATTCCCCAATGTGTGTGAAGTTGGCTCAGCACTTTATGATTTTCGAAAAAAAAATTTCTGCTGAATTGTGCTAGGTTTGTGCTGCTTTGTGCCGTTGAAATTTCATTTGGTTCTCTAGATATTTCGAAAATCAATAAAATGGGCTAGCCCAGCACTTTTCGAAAAATTGGGTTTTAATGACTGAAATAGTTTGTGCCGAGGTTTGTGCTGAGTTGTGGCGTTCAAATTTTTCTGAAAGTACCTCTAATTTTCCAGAAAATCGAGATTCAAGAAAAAAGTTAGCCCAGCACTTTTGTTTTTCTTTTACCAAATATGTGGAAAAATTTGTGTCACATTTGTGCTGTCTTGTGCCGTTAATATTATCACGAAAATTCCCCGGATTTTCTGGGAAATGGCGAAAATGATAAATGAAGTCAGCCCAGCACTTTTGAATTTTTCCAATTTAAACCTGTTCAAAAAATTGTGCTATACGTAGGCAAAGTTGTGCCGTTGAAATTGTCACGAATATCCTGCTATTTTCCAGAAAATGAAGAAATTAAAAAAAAGTTAGCCCAGCAGTTTTTTTTCGACGAGAATTGTTTTATCTGATTGAACTTCATTTGTGTTGACTTGTGCTGGTCATATTTCTAGGAAAAACTCTCAATTTTCCGTCTAAATGGAGAAAATATGAAAATTCAGTGGACTTCCTGAAAAATAGGATATGTGGTGAAGTGTGCGTGAAGTTGGCCCAGCACTTTTTGATTTTCGAAAAAAAAAATTTGTGCTGAATTGTGCTAAGTTTGTGCTGCTTTGTGCCGTTACATTTTTTTCATTATCCCGTTCGGTTTTCAAGATATTTCACTAAATGTGTGAACCGGCCAGCTTAGCTCTGTCCTCGAAATTGGTTTTCAGTAGCTGAAATAGATTTTGGCTTACATGTATTTGAGTTGTGCCGTTCGAACTTTTCCGAAAGTTCTTCCAGTTTTCAAGTTTTCTGTAATTTTGAATAAAAAAAAGTTGTAACAGCAATTATGATTTTTCTCTTCCCAAATTAAGGAGAAAATATTGTGCTACATATGTGCTGTCTCGTGACGGTCGAATTTTGGGAAAAAACTTCAAATTGTCTCTTCAAATCTAAAAAATTAAATAAATCGATATATTTGCCGGGAAATCGTTCATTAATGGCAACAACGTAGCAACAAACTACGTACTTGACCGTTTAAGATTGCAACAGTGTAAGCACAACCGTTCAGATTTCGCGAACTTCGATAACGCTGTTGCCGGAGTTTCACTTTCAGAACAGAATATCGATTCTGAATATCCCATTCGTGAGTGTGAAATTTTTAAGGAGGCGAAAATCAAAAAATTTCACAACATTTAGTGAAATATCTTTAGAACCGAACGAGATAATGGTAAATTTTAACGGCACAAACCAGCATAAACCTAGCACAATTCAGCACCAAATTTTTTTTTCGAAAATCTAAAAGTGCTGGGCCAACTTCACACACATTATTCCCCATCCAAAAAATCTACTCGACTTTGAAATGACCTTGAAATCAAACTCCAACGTCAGATTGAGTGTATCCGTTCGATATCCCCTTGTAACTGAGGAACATTTGTTGATACAGACTATTTCCAAGGAGTTATTTCAGTGGATCTTTCAAAATGGGTCACCCGGTATACATAAACAAATTAAACGATGGTGGGGACTCGTTCCCAATCATATTGCGTTTGTTAAAATTTGTATGGACAAAAACATAATCCTTCATTCGGAAATAATGCTCTACCTGAAAATTCAAGTACTCCACAGATAATTATATTAGGTGCTTCGATATCAAGGACATACTCCAATTTATACACTGTAAAATCCGGAAAATGCAGTGACTGGGCTAGACCTGTTTTGGCTTATTTTGGAATTCGATTTCTATTTCTGATTGCTTTTTCTGATTATTTAATCCTACACTTTTCTGAATCTTCATTTATGCACCTGCATATTACCACTCCCCTTCCATATTTACCTGTAGCGGTTGGCGGTGCGCTAACACGTGTTTTCAGATAACGATATCTTGAAAGCGAACCCTGCCACCATCCATTATGATGAGGCGCTATTTTGCGGTCGATTTCCAGTATTCAAATGTCTTAACAGCCATATAATATCTCCGTCTCGACAAAAATTTTGCGGTTTCAAGGCTTGTTCACAAAGATACGAAATTCGTAATGGCGTTTTTTATCCTTCACTTGTCATCTGCGTTCTTTATTATTCGAGACGCCAAATCAGGTACACTAGTTCACATTAAGCTTTAATTCAATCCGTTTCTCGGATCAGTCAGAGATATAAAAAGGTTTTTCTATAAGAGGAGCTTTGGGAAGGCGGTTTCAATAAGAGCGAAATATTTCGATTTCGCGCCTTGTTTGACCGTCATAATGTCACATGATTATGGCGTGACAGATCGAAAGTTGACAGATGGGAGTTAGTGAACATGGAGCATTGCACGGTAGAACAACGAGTCCTGATTATCAAAAAATGCAGTAACGGTGAATGGCGAACGTTATGATGCTATGATAACACAGTTTGTGCATCATTTGGAGGATACTGATCTTGACGACATGTGGTTTCAGCAGACAGGCGCTGTATCAATGAAATACCACCACATGTATTTATTAATGTTATTAAAAATTTCGTCTAAAGGGTACGCATATACCTTCAAAGCCGTTGCGGCCATTCACAAGATATTTTGTTATGTTACATACATAATTCCCAGATGTATATTGCCTCCTAAATCGACGAATATTTCGGTACTTGCTACAAGAAAATCATGTTTTAGCGAATACCCAAATCTTGCGAATAAGAATTCACAACCTATATTTATCACTATGTAGGTACCAATTACTCATGCGCAGCAAAGTTTTGTGGATCTCAATAATTCGAGCGAAGCTCTTTATGCTATTATTCAGCTTCAAAATATCTATAAAACCTACTTGAATTTCTTCAGCATTAGGAGTTGCCCACCAAGCCATTTCCCCATTTCCAAGTGAATTATTCAAAAACAGGGAGAAGAAAGTCATGGGGACTTGCGTGGTCATGCTTCTACGTCGTCCCCTCGACCGAATATTCAGGATGCGAAGGTTATGCTGTGTATTCCAAAATAATCAGGGGTTAATTATTTAACTTAAAGTGTTCCATGATTCCGTACAAATACGCACAAAAGTTGAATCATTTGAACTTTATTTGGCTGCCATTTTTGTTCGGTCGAATTGCGGTAATCGGATCCACATGGGTTCGCCTCTAATCCGGATGAAATATGCAATTTTTTCTGCAAACGGAATAAAAGCAAAATTGCAGCACGGCAAATAGATTTTCAGGATGTATATCTTCATTGCTCTGGATACAGCAGAATGTGTAAAAAGGATTGTTGTGTTGTTTTGTTCTGCTGTTCTCCTCACCTTATGTTTGTTAATTTCATTTTCTGTTTGTTTCAGGTAAGTTTACATCAATAACGAAGAACAGTTCCACCGTAGAAGAGCGTAAGTATTGGATTGATTAAGTGGGTGTATTAAATTCGGAAATATTTGTCATAATTCATAGTAACACAGACTCACCCTTCTTGAAACGTCTTTATCTTTCTCAATTTACTTTTCACTTGACCGTCTTTCTCTGCGACTGTACGTGGGAAAAACATCTATGCGTAAATGGTCCATTACTTCGTTTCTATTCAAGGAGTCTCCTCATGAGACCTAGGAGTGATCAGGATAAACAAAATATCATATCATATCTACTTGATCGTTTTTTCCAAACGAAAGGTGGCACAATCCGCACATCTCGAAACTATTTTTATCCACATACAGGATGTCCCAAAATGAAATTCATACATAGGTTCGGTTTATTTGAATGGCAATTCCCTATTTTCCATACATCTTGCCATTTAATTGTAGATCAAACGCAGATTTCATTGACTTAATCTGCTTTAGTTTTTGACCTATGTCAATTCATGTGTCGGAATAGCGTCGTATGTAGACCCACAGAAAAAGTCAACTTCGGAACCGTTGAACAATAGTATGTACATTGTTTACCGGGTAGGAAAAGCCTTACATTGCTGGACGATTGTGAAGATTGGCAACACAACTATTTTTTCGTAAATCGTTTGAAATTCGACTGATTTAAATCATTTTTGAAAAAATCGCGAATTATTTCATTCATAAATAAATGAAGCTTTGAAATTCGGAATGGAATTGGTTGCGTTGTAGATGCATAGAAATACCTGGTCTAACGACTCTTCACTAAAAATCGTGACCAAAATTTGTAGATCGAAACGGCACTCTAGATTTGAGTTCTCGTTTTACTTCCGGAATAATCCGCAATATTTTATCGGTCGTGGCGCTACTGCGGCAAAGGAAAATAGCGCGACCCCTTTCGGGAGAAATGAAAAGTAGTTCAAGAACTCAGATTTTCGATCGGCAAGAAAGTCTTAAACAAAATCTAATCAGTGCCAACACGAGGTATTCGATGCATCTATGTTGCGTTACTGTGGACACGTATTATGGTCAATTGTCAAACTTGACGAATATTAATTTGAGTGCTGGTCTTTTCGAAGACAAAACAGTGTAAAATGATGAGTGATGATGAATTTTTTATATCTGGAACTCCTTCAGAGCTGGTTCAGGCAGTGAATACTGCTTCATTAGAATTATTGCCAAAGAAATTTAGAAAAAAGTACGAATATGCTTATGTAGAACACTGACATCATGATCATTTCCTTACAGTAAGGAAATGAATATTTCCTAACAGTTGGGGAATCTTGACTTTTTCTTTGACAAATTTTGTTAGGAATGTCAAAATTTCCTAACGATTTGCGGAAAAATCATCTTCTTTCAGTCGATTCCTTAAGCTTCTGCGCATCTCTTGAAATAGGCAAGAATTCGATATCTTCGTTCTATCGTCTACTACATTGGTTTTCAAAGGACAAACTACAAATTGGATTAACTCAATTTTGTCAAACCCTATACTTCATCACACCGCTGCATGACATTTCCTAAGAGCTTTTCGTCGATATGAGGTTTGTGGGGTCTACTTCATGAAATTCGTGAAATTCAAAATGAGAAATGTTGATTCTTCAGTAGAATAGGTAGAACGGTGTCGTAAAATCGGAAACATTATTGTTAAGAATGGTGAGTTGATATTTATTAACACATATTCGGGAGATGCTTCAAATGTATACCGAGAATGATATCTTCAGTTTTGAATTAAACGGCGAAATATAAAATATTTTCATCAATTAAATCCTGAAATTTTGAAGTAAGGCGATAACAAAGACTTCACAGAACACAACTGCTTCTCCGAACTCGTACAAGTTACAAGCTTCGAAGCTTGTAATTTCAGAGGGATCTCCTCAGGAGACCAAGGAGTAATCAGTATAAACAATCAAATATCAAATAAAAAAAAATATAATTAATCGAAGTAAAAACACTATTCTTCGAACACTGCTATTACAATTTCGAAAACATTCTATGCAATTATTTTGTATTGATGTTTCCGATTTCACGACAGCGTTCTACTAGATTCTACTGTCAACCTCAAACATTCGAATTTTTCATTATTTGCACTCAAGTTGTGGGTTCCAGATGAGCCTTCGTCGATACAGGTATTTGTTATGCCTAGTAGTGTTTTTTTTAGGAATTATCACTTCAGTCATGTGAATATGTACACGAATTTATCCTGAATGCAATTTCTTCCTGCTCCCATAAGAGTAATCAGTATGAATGTAGGTATACGATCCGAAATATTGCTCAATCGTTATATCGATTATAATAAGTAGGCCACTCCAAGATTATCGATTGATTCAGTAGGTGTCAAATCCGAAAATTACCATTTTTCCGAACGCCAACAACAAACGTACGAATTATAGACCGTCTGTTAGGGGGGCGTTTTCTCGATCTCTCCTCCGTTTTTTGACCATCATCATTATTATTTCCATTCCCAATATCCCGACCGTTAATTAAAGTACTCGACTCTTGTAGGTGTAACTTCTTCACGATCTTTATATCCTCGACCACGGGCACCGCTCGTCCAGTGTTGCCAAATGGCCTCAATAAGGATTCCCTATGAAGTGAAGTTCCGCAGAAAATTGTAATTTTCGAAATATCGAACGTTATATGCAAGTTTTGAAGGCAATGTAAAATGAAAAGCTTGTTTTGAAAAATCATATCATTGAGTTTGAATATAACCTGGAGGAACAACATCATTGAACGAATTGACGCCACTTTTAGTTGTAGTTCCTTTTTCCGTTCATAGTGGCGCTGTTGTGTTTCAGAGAATCGAAATTTTTTACCCTCGCATCTGGCGGTAAGTAGCTGAACTATAAGCTCTATTTCCTTAGCGGGCTAAGCACGAATGCGTGATTTAGTTTATTTGTTTAAGACGAATAGGAAAACAAACCGGGAAAACCTAATACAGCATTCACAGTTTGACAAATATTATATCATACAACATACAAAATTATGCTATTGCTATGAACTATAAATTAAACATAACATGATCTAAGAACTAACAACAGACCGAAAAACATAGGGCAACTTCATTTTTAAAAATCGTTTCAATACATAGAGTTGAACATTGAAAATATCAACGCCACAAGAAAATGAATTGAATGTTGACAGTAGTCTACAGTGGCGAATTTTTGGTTATAATAATTTTACGGAATGGAACCGCGAATAAATCACGGGATCTTAGTCTTCTCTCCGGTACTCTAAAATCGATAGATTCGAGGATTTCTGGGACATAAAGTATATTCTTGACTAATTTGAAAAGCAGACACATATCATTCAGTCTTCTACGATTTTCCAAGCTCAATATTTTAAAACTTTGTTGAATCTCGGTGTAGTCATTATCGATAACTTGGAGTTTACTTATGTTGTACACTTTCTTATCTATACTGTGGATTCCATATTGACGTTGCAAAATTAATTTTCTTGATTATTATTAATTTTCTTTATTGTAATTCAAATATTTTACACGATCCACCTTTCACACCGTTGAAACGAAGATATATAATTTGAACGAATCTGATTCATAGTACTCGAGGGAAATAAATATCCTACAGATTTCTGTAAATGAAAAGCTAACAAAATGGACCAGACTTTCCCGAGATTATAGTTCCTTCAGTAGCAACTATGTGCCGCCACTTAACGTCCAAAAATTTTAGCTTCAATTCGTTCAAGGGCGTTGTTCCTCTAGATATGTTCAAACCTTCAAACTCAGTGACCATATTCTATTCATAAGGAAAATACCTTCATATTGTCAGTAGTATTTATTTTTTTATGTTTGACTGCTTCATAAACACTTGATTCTATTCGATGTTGTTTTTATTCAACCGATCAAACTAGAATGTTCTCATTTCGATCAATATATAATACTATCTGGCAACACCGCCCTCTTCTCAACTTCTCACAACCTCATTAATGCAATTGTTAACATGTCGGTCAATCCCGTAAAAATTCCCTTTTCTGGCGTTTTTCGACGATTTAATTTTATTCGATCTGGTCCCTCATTCTCTGGTCGTGTGGACATCCGGTGTCTTCAGATTGGACTACTCCATTTGGAAGGCGAACTCTTTCACGGTAGATAATTTCACCACTGCATTGTAATCGTGATTTTCAATTGTTAATATCACATTCTGTCGTTATTTTTCAAAAAAAAAAAAAGGATTTCTAATTTTTAATTTGAAGGAAACATATAGGGGAAGTACGTACAAAATGACATAGGATTTTATTTCAGAGGCATAACTTGTTAGTAGTGAATCACAGCAAAGTCATATTCTACATCTACACCTATGACCTTTGGTCCTTTCTTCATAAAATCCAATCAACCTTAATGAAATGAAAGTACCAAGAAACAAAATATTCTTAGATAAATTGGGATAAACGAAATTCATTTTGTTCGCATGCTATGGACAAAATGACATACCGGCAATAAGCAACTGTAGTTTTCTACTTATAGTTACAAAACTACTGACAAATTTCACAAATGAAACGCTTGGTTCTTCTAGGAACATAAGCACAAGATGCGTAAACCCAATGCAAGCAATGCATGCACCGTAACCAGTCTTCTTCAGGGCTAATCCTGGAGAAGATCTAAATCGGGAAAAAAGGTCTCATAACAATAGATGGACACTGGACAGTCGTCTTCATGATCTCGAAAGTTGCTAGGAACATTTTCTTCTTCATTGTCTTCTTTGAATAATGCCCTAGGGCCTAGGGACTTGTCTCCTTGTTTTTGGAGGAGGTATAGGCTCTTTTTTGATTTGATTACAATCTTATTAGGTGTAGAAGTTGAAGTTGAAACTAAGTACGTTTGTCGAGTCCTCGGCTCACGTTTGCCTTGTTCACTTATAAATTGTCCTTTAGAGATTGGAGAAACCTCCTCATAGGATCAGCAAGAGTAGGTTAAGATGCATTGCCTTTATTAGCCGCAGATGAAGATTTTGTTATGAATATGTTAAGACAAGTCCTGATTCTTTGTTTGCTGATGGAGCCTGAGATGGATTGTCTTGGTTTTGTCCGGTAGATACGGTTAATTCAGCTGAAATACCTAAGTCATTTTGTCCGTTCACTGTATATGCCATTTTGTCCATATAGCGTTATAAAACTAGAAATGTATCGAATTAATACAAAAAGTATATTCAACATACAAAAAGCTCCGTGAATACAATGACAAATAAGTAAAGTTTGAATTGAATGCAATTTGAATGAAAAAAATGGTGAAAACTGGCCATTTCTTCATAAAATTTGGCGCAATGAAAAAAAAACTCGTGACCTATTGATTTCTGTTATCACTCATAACGACCGAATGAACCAGAGTAGCTCTCGCTAATTTTCAGAGGTTAATTGAAGCCACTCGGGTCGTGTAATGTGGCAGGCAGTTCCGCATTTCATACCTCCGAACTCAAGTTATGATGCCTATGTCATTTTGTCCATACATGTCATTTTGTACGTATTTCCCCTAGTAGCATTTGAAAAAAAATTTCAAGCAATTGAATGAAATATAAAGCGAAATCGAACTTATAAATGATTATATTCATTTTAGTTAACGTTTTAGACAAATTCAGAAAATCTATCCAAGTTGCGTAAGAGAAATATCTCAATTTTTTATTATTAATATTTACTTTTCATTTAATTTATTTTCTTGATAGTCAAATATACTAACAGATACTGCCTTGAAATGTTGCAGTGCCAAATTTTCTAATTTTCGCCAGAAAATTACGTGACAACCTGAAACTAGAGCTCTGCTGAAACTTGGATAGCGATAATTATCCATATCGTTCTCTATAATCATATTTCGAGATGCTTCTGAGGGTAGTTTTTGTTTCCCGAATCTCTTCAGAATGGGCATCTCGAGGTCTTTGGATTCGACTATTATAACTATTTCATCAAATTCACAAATTCAAGGTGAGAGCTTCAAGGTTTCTAAATCAGAATTTCATAGTTACCACTAACTTCAAAAATATTCCAATTCTGTTCTCCGCCACGTCAATGACAATACACAAGGAAACTTGCTATCTCTTATTTTGGCATATTCTTGAAATTGGAAATTGAAGCTCTCCTGAAATATTGCGTATGTTCCCATCGGAAAAAGAAAGAAGGTATGTGTTTTAGGTATGAATGATGCCATTTCACTCCAATTATTTTACACCCCAGCCCGCCAGCAAAATATAAATATGTGCAAAAACTACTGGCACCTTTGAATTCTACTTGAAAAAAGTGCTTCAGGAAGATTGGTTTGACAAAAAGAAGGTAAAGGAAGGATCTTTTCCAAAATGCACATTTGCGAAAAACACCTTACAACTCGAATATATCGGGTGAATTGTCGATAGGGATAACTAATAAAAGGTAGAAGCCATGTTGTTTTGAAATTTCTGTTCTGTGAGCATTGACAAATTATCATGGAAAGACGTACGCCGCAACAATGTTTACAAATTGTTGAAATTTATTTTCAAAATCAGTGTTCTATTCGCCAAACTTATAGAGCAGGTGAAGTATTTATTTACTTCTTCTTTCTCGGTTTTTCTTCTTTTTTCTTGTTACAGATATATTTTCAAGATAATTCCATCCAGATCGATGAAAAAGCTTGTTTTCATCAAGTACAAGAAGCTCTGTAACATGGATATCATTTGAACAAATTCAGCATCACTACACATATACGGGGAGACAGAGTTTTTTCAGAGGTTTTTATCTGTTCTCGTGTGTCATACGCAAAATTGTATGGTACCCCGTTCACATTCCCACTGCTAACACTAAGATTTGGATCGGGAAACAGATTGTTTTTTTTATACAATCTGTTCCTTGTCGCCATTTCTTCACACGTGCCTTATGCCATATATTGTTTGATTTAAGAAAAAAGTATGTATTACTCTCTTTCAAAAGAATAAATAAATAAATAAATAGAGCACTTTGTTAAATTCATGGTTTACGTAATCGTCCATCAGAGCAGCTTATTCGTCCAACTATCGATAAATTTTGGACAACATTTTCTCTACTCGATGCAACAACAAGACAAAGAACTGTACGTACAGAAAAAAATATCGCTGCTGTGGTGAAAGTGTTAATGAAGATCCAGATTCGTCTATTCGTCGATGTTAACAACAAGTTGCACTCTGTGCATCCACCACATGGAAAATTTTGCGTGAAGATCTCGGTCTACACCCATACAAGATCCAACTGGTTCAAGAACTAAAGCCTCTTAACCATAATCATTGATTTATTGAAAGAAAGATTTGACGATGACATTATTTCGAAAAATGGTCCAAATAATTGTCCTCCAACATCATGCGACATAACTCCAATGGATTAATTTCGTTGGGGTTATGTCAAGTCCTTGGTTTATGCTGATAAACCAGGAACAATGGACACTTTGGAAGCCAACATAACTCGTGATATCGCTGAAATAAGGTCTGAATTACTCGAAAAAATGGTCCTAAATTGGTCTGGTCGAATGCGGTTCCAAAGAGTGGTGGACATATGCCGTAAATCACAAGTGATTCATGGATGTCACAATCCTTGATGAAACAGATAGATCATGAATACTTTATTCGACAGTGGCGGACTACATCTAATTCATTCTATGGTCTGAACTGAAGTATTTCTGTGTCTAAAATCAAGCCCAAGTTTTTCTTCCGATGCATATCCGAATCCGATCCAATTACCACACGAGGTTGAACCTTCCTTACTTCACCTTATACGTCAGTGTTATCCGAAATCTCATTCTTCCTCACGTCCACCAAGACCCATCCTAACTCTCGTTAGCAACGACTGGTACCACGAATCCACACCGTTTTTTCCGTATAATTGACGACACCGTTTTCGGACGCGTTTCGATTTTCTTCTCGTTTTTTTTTTCGTTGTTGTGTTGGTCCTCTTGTCGCTCAGACATATCGGATGTCTAGTTTAACACTTGTGTGGGAACTGGGTGTATCGAGTTTTGGCTGTATCGCGACCCAAGATCTAATTTAATTGGTACCGGAGGTTATTCGATCGTGAACTGGATCGGATTTGACGGGTAGACGTATCAGATTCGAGTCTTAGATTACATTATTCGGTTTAAGAAGAAAATTAGTAAGATCACAGGTTCGACATGGAATGGATGGTGTTTGGATCGTGTTTCGTGTTGCTTGGAGTACTTGCGTCTGAAGAATATAAAGAGTTGAAATTCGAGAAAACTGGGGAGGTTAGAACGCCAATGAAACAAACAAAAACGGACTATGGCCTTCCAGTTTTAAAGCAGAAATTCATTGTGGAAAAGCTAAACGGAATAAATTCACTATCTCGGATAGGTACTCTATAAATATTCCTAAAACACTGCGAACTTATAATATTCCCAAATTATATAAAAGGGAAACACAGCTTCTCATTCATAAATTCGAGATATGGTGAAGCCAAAATTCAGCAGTTTTCAATGAGTGGAACGAAGAAAACATTTGGGATAGCAATATCATCAGATACTGCCGTGGTAACATTTCAAAATATAACTTCGAAAAGTCCAGTGGCATGGTGTTATCGGTATTGAAGAATGGACGTAAAATTGAGGATTCAGAACCACATGTTCCTCCTCTCAATATCAAAAGGGAATCTGAAAAGATTCTAAAAATCGAAGAATCTGCGCCACTGATACTTAGTATGAGAAGAGTGAAACATACCTGTGGAAACTCAAGTTATGATTCAAATATGCAGTCCAATTTACCATACACAAGACCATTCTTTCATACATGGATCTGTGTATTTATTTCTATGTCGCGGTCTATGATTTTCCGCATAGATTCCCAAACTCCTTGATTAATGTTTCAAAACGAATGTTCGAGTTGTGTAGAAGTTTTTTTTTCATTTTATAATACTCGTTTTGACACATTAATTAAGGAGTTTGAGATTCTATGCGGAAAATCATAGACCGTGACATAGAAATAAATACACAGATCCATGTATGCCAGTCATAATTTTTGAAGGATGTCAAGTTCTCATTGAAAATGCAATAATTTTCGAACGTAAATCTGCATAATTAGTTTGACATGGATGAAACTGCATAATTTGAAATATTTAACTAAAAATATACGTAAGTAGATTAAGAGATTTCATGTTGAAGGTATTATTATACCCAAATTCAACACATATTTACTTTCCCGCACTAGTGCGGAAAAGTAACTTTCCCGCACTAGTGCGGGAAAGTGACACTTTCCGAATCGAAAACAATGCGGGAAAGTGGTTTGTTAGGCCCGGTTGTAGAAAAGTACTTTCCCGCACTAGATTGCCGTTGCCCGAACGACGCGGAGCGGAGTTTGGGGAAAGTACAAGGTGCGGCACGGAGGGCGGACGTTTTTCAGATGGGCATAACTTTCCCCCACTGAGGACGAGAGAAGTGGGGAAGGTGCCGTTAGACTCGTGTGTTCCTAGCATTTATTTACCAGTTGTTGTCATGGAGCCTTGGACGGTGGAGCATCGTGTTTTCGCCTATGATAGTTTCGTCCGAAATAATGAGTCAGTCACGGTCGTGCAGCGTGAGTTTCGTCGCCATTTCCACATTCATCGGAATAGAGCTATTCCCTCTCGAAACACCATCCTTCGTTGGGTTGAATCACTTCGCAGACGTGGTGAACTGATCAACAGAAGACCAAGAGGACCTGTGCGAACAGTTCGAACGCCTGAAAATGTTGAACGCGTTCATTGGCCTCCCCGGTCCCCAGATTTATCCATATGCGATTTTTTCTTATGGGGACACCTCAAGGCTAGAGTATACGAGACCAAGCCCCGAACTCCCCAATAAACACAGTAACCATTAAGAAACGTTGTATTTTTTAGGTAACGTCACTATATTTCATCGTTGAAAAAACGGTAAAATGTCGTTATGAAATACGTTTCTTTTTGGTATCATCGTAACGTTTTCCTTGCACGTTGATTTAACGTTGCAAACCTCATATGTAAAATACCGTGATATAACGTTATTATTAAGTTTCAACGTAACGATGTATTTTCGTTTCGGAAATAACGTTGATGGTATACGAATTCTCAACGTTGATGTTTATGCCGAAATACCACAAATAAATAACGTTCATTTCAAGTGTCGAGGTAACGTTGATTTTAGGGAATGAAAATACCTTGATATAACGTTATCATTAAGTTTCAACGTAACGACGTATTTTCGTTTCGGAAGTAACGTTGATGGTATACGAATTCTCAACGTTGATGTTAATACCGAAATACCACAAATATTCAACGTTCATTGCAAGTGTCAAGGTAACGTTGATTTTAGAGAATGAATTAATCTTGAGTAAAAATATTTTTGAATTGTTATTATTTGAATTTCAGCATAATTTGTCCTAAACTAAGGAAACTCATAAACCTTTGTCATCTACATCTTGAAAAATATTCTAAAAACTCTCAAGATATTCAAATGTTTTTTTCATGGATATGAAAATAAAGAACAGGAAATAAATTTTGATCCAAATTTTGAATAAAGTATTATCACAGGAAATGTTTCTCATTAGAGATATAATTTTGGTCAGATATATAAGGTGTTATTTCTGTGGATTCGAGAAATATTCCTCCTATTCCTTATCTATTCAAGTGGACAATAATTTCAAAATGCTGACAATTAAACACAGATTCATCAATATTTTGTATTAATAAATGAATAAACAGAATAAGTATGAAAGAAAAAACATAACTTCATATAAATATGAAGAGAACAAACAAAAAAAAATATTAGATTTTCAAATGTATTGAAAAAAAATTTTAAATTCGATTTTTTTTTTCTCTACTTAATGCCGCCTTTTCTTGGCAAATTTCAGCCAATCTTTCGTTGCGTCTGCAATTTGTAGGTCTGTGGCTGCAGCAAATTCTTTCTTGACAGCCACTGAAAAAGCCCATACTGCTCATTAGATATTTTGAAAATGTAGGTCTACAAAATGAAACCTTACCATAAATGATTTCCATCGAGTTTGTGTCTTTAAATGGTTTCTTCTCCCTGCCCTTCCAATTGTTTTGGCAAGCTAAATCGTTGCTTAATATAAATCTAAGAATTCTCCTGGTATGGTCCTCAGGATTATTACCTCCCATCGACTTCAATCGGTTAACCTTAAAAAAACGAGAATAATTATTTTTACAGGGAACTGGGGTAATAATTTTAGCATTGCTATATCAATTCCAATATTCCAATATAAAAGGATGAAAACAACAACAAAGGTAGGTATGAGTTGGCTTCGGAATTTTATTTTCTATCTAATTTTCATGAACTCACTTTCTACACCATTCATATAGGTACATATTATATCAATTGGAAAACAAGTCAAATATTCGTAGTCAGTGTTTAATAAGAAAAATGAACCTTGTACTGACTACGAATATTTGACTTTTTTTCCAGTGTTTTGTCGATATTTTGAAAAGTTATTGAAAAAAAATACAATGATTTTAACAGTAATACTGTGTTCAAAATTGAATACTCAATCATATCAAAAAGGAAAAAATTGAAAAAAATTTTCGCTCCCTGTATAACCGAAAGCGCTTCAAAAATATTTTAGCTTAGTAGAGAATTTCAAGCAATATCATAATCCATCAGGTCGATGGTCATGATAAACATTTCTCTCTCTCTTATAATCCCCATTTTCAGATTTCAAATATGTCTAGTTCTCCAGAAACGTATAAAAGGTACTCGAACTTGGGACAACCATGTATATAGTTGGAAGGGTTGGTTTAATTTTTGCTGCTTTATGGTAAATTTGATAAATATTTAGTAGAATTAAATTTGATTAACGCCTGAGTTAATAAATAGTGACTCATTTAACGTTTATTCAATGTTACTGAGCTCACGATGAACCAACGTTTGAAAAATGTAATAATAATAAATATACGTTTCATAATGGTGGATGAATCAACCAGTTGAATTGGGTACGTATATTATATGTATAATCAACGTTCCGTTGAATTTGTGTTTCGGATGTAATAAGTAGAATTGAAGTGGGTTTCACCAAGCCTTCACGGATTCCAATATAAAAGGATGAAAAACAAACAACAAAGGTAGGTATGAGTTGGCTTCGGAATTTTATTTTCTATCTAATTTTCATGAACTCACTCTCTATCATTCATTTAGGTACATATACGTGTTTTCAACGTCAAATATCATTCAATATGACGAACTCAATGAAATATTCACTTGTGCGAAACTGTGAAACTGTGTGGTTTTTTTGAAAAAGCAGATGAGTGGCTTGGTAGTTTCAAATACGTAAATCATATCATGTAAAACTAACAATCCTTTTGAGAAAAATAGAATTATACTTCTCATATGTATCACCAATCAATATGAAACTGATAGGTACTTACCTAAATCTTGGTTGTCGCACTCCTAAACAAATCGTATAATTTTCCTGGCAAACTCGATTCACCACATCGGAAATAGCGAAGGGAACTATCGGGTGACTTCCGCACTAGCTCTTCAATATGTGGAATGCACGAATGCAGGATCGCCGACGCCGGCCGGCACTATCACGTATCACGTGATACCCCTGATGCCAACTCTAGTGCACCGTTGCCTAGGTTGATTAATCATTATCTTTCAAGAAACTCCATAATTTTCTAATGAATGATTTCAGCAAAGACGATGTATGTTACGAATATAAGGTTATTACTAATAATGGGTTCCATATTTTGAACGAGTAAAAAATTCAAAGTAAAGAATGCAGAAAATAAGTTCGGTGGGTATGAAATCACTATTATCACTTCACATAAAATGAAAATATTTCTCCATCCTTTCGAGATGAAAGATTTCATAAAAAAAAACATTAAAAGCGTTTCAAATAGGTATATGTATTTAGGTACCCACCTTCATTATAATATGCTATTATATATTCTTTCGAATTAAGAAGCTGATTTAATACAATTCATATTCGAACTAAAAGTTGCGGTAAAAAAACGTAGGTAGAACATAGGAAGGACAATTCCGAAAATACTCTCAAGTAATTGAATTCATTAGTTTGCAAGGAGTGTAAATTATTCTTCAATCGAATATTTATTCAATGTTTTTCATTCTCTAATGAATTCACATTGAAGAAATCCATTCGTTAATCAATTCTCGGCATGAACATGAATTTCCGCATACTATTCTACAGGATGTCCCATGTTCGAGTGCCTAGATGTTTCTGGAGAACTGGACAATTTGGATTATGAAATGTTTGGAGCCTGGGCACTTCCGGTTATACAGAGAGCGAAAACAAATTTGTTCAGAAAAATTTCTTTTCAATTTTTTCCTCTTCGATTCAATTGAGTTCTCAATTCTGAATACACTTCTGTTAAAACCATATTGTACTTCTTCAATAACTTTTCAAAATATCGAGAAAACAACTGGAAAAAAAATATTCGTAGCTTAGAAGAGAATTTCAAGCAATATCATAATCCATCAGGTCGATGGTCATGATAAACATTTCTCTCTCTCTTATAATCCCAATTTTCAGATTTCAAATATGTCTAGTTCTCCAGAAACGTATAAAAAGTACTCGAACTTGGGACAACCATGTATATAGATGGAAGGGTTGGTTTAATTTTTGCTTCTTTATGGTAAATTTGATAAATCTTGAGTAGAATTAAATTTGATTAACGCCTGAGTTAATATATAGTGACTCATTTAACATTTATTCAATGTTACTGAGCTCACGATGAACCAACGTTTGAAAGATGTAATAAATATACGTTTCATAATGGTGGATGAATCAACCAGTTGAATTGGGTACGTATATTATATGTATAATCAACGTTCCGTTGAATTTGTGTTTCGGATGTAATAAGTAAAATTGAAGTGGGTTAACGTCTGAGTTGATAAAGAGTAACTCATTTAACGTTTATTCAATGTTACTGGGCTCACGTTGAAAAAACATTCAAAAAATGTTATGAATATACGTTTCATAATGTTGGATGAATCTGAAAACACTTAATATTTCCGAAAAAGTTGAAGATAGGTATAGGACATTGTACATGAATTAATCTAGGATTTTCTGAAGAATCCAAAAAATAAATAATATACAGGGGGTTGCATTTGAAATAAGAAAGTTGGTATTGGCCACGGTCGCATGGAACACCCTATATAATTTTATTTTCTTGAAAAATATGCGCATTTAAAATTACAAATCGATGTGTTCGAACGTTTTTCCTAGCACCCCCTCATTTATTCGTTATCGAATTTATTCCATTTGGCTGTTACACTCTGTATATTATATGTATAATCAACGTTTCGTTGAATTTGTGTTTCGGTTGTAACAAGTAGAATTAAAGTTGGTTAACGTCTGAGTTGATAAAGAGTGACTAATTGAACGTTTCTTCAATGTTACTAAGCTCACGTTGGAAAATCGTTTGAAAAAATGCAATAAATATACGTTTTATAACGGTTCTTCAACCAGTTGGATTGGTTACGTATATTATATGTATATTCAACGTTTCGTTGAATTTGTGTTCCGAATGTAATAAGTAGAATTAAAGTTGGTTTACGTCTGAGTTGATGAAGAGTGACTCATTTAACGTTTATTCAATGTTACTGAGCTCACGTTGAAAAAACGTTTGAAAAAATGTTATAAATATACGTTTCATAATGGTGGATGAGTCAACCAGTTGAATTGGGTACGTATATTATGTGTATAATCAACGTTTAGTTGAATTTTCGTTTCGGATGTAACGTAGAAGATTCAACGTGTAACGTTAAATCAACTTCAGCCACCAGAAATAAACGTTTATTATACGTTTGTGTGTTTATTGGGTCTGGACGAATTGGAAAGGGCTATTCGCGTGGAAGTTGCCCAAGTTGAGAGAGCGATGTTGGAGAGAGTCTACGCGAACTTCCAAGAGCGCCTCCAGCACTGCATCACCGATTTCGGCCACCACATGCCTGATGTGATTTTCCACACTTGACTGTCTCAAATGCTATTTCCTTGAGAATCTGATTCCGTCAATAAATGTGTTTTTGAGTAAAAATTAACGCTTTTATTATTTTTTTAAAACCATCCATCCTCCGTGCCGCACCCTGTACAACTTTCCGCCCTTGATAGGAAAATAACAATTCCTTACAGTAAGGAAACCCTTCTGTGGTATAGGAAAATGCACCTATAAGAAGGAGTTTATGCTGAAGGAGAAAACCGAAAGAGAAAAACTCTGGCGGAATCTCCCAGGGATGGATCACTCCAAAAAGTTCCTCCGGAACTTTGAAACTGCTAGATCCAAAAAATATCTGGATCTCAGTAAAAACCAACTTCACCTACTCACTGGCTTTCTCACAGGACATTGTCGCCTAAAAAAGCATCTGTTGAGAATGGGTTTATCAGACACTGATGAGTGTAGATTCTGTGGGGAGGAGGAAGAAACTCCTATTCACCTGATTACGGAATGCTATGCCATTGCAAGCCAAAGGAAAGAGTGCTTTGGACAAGAAACTTGTAGAAGTAGGGAGTTATCCTCCTTGAAGCCGTCCCAGATTCTGGATTTCATCAAATCTCTGGAACTGGAGGGCGAGCTGTAGGAGGCACGATGATAACAGCTCTGTCAGGGGGCACAATAGACCTTAAGGTCGCAGTGAACTGTAACCCCTTTTTACTATACTATATACTATACTATACTATACAGTAAGGAAATGAATATTTCCTAACAGTTAGGAAATCTTGACTTTTTCTATGACCAATTTCGACCGGAATGTCAAAATTTCCTAGCGATTTGCGGAAATAGTATATTTCATTACCAGTCCAGAAAGTAAGCTTTTTCCGTGCGCGCGCGATGTGTTCCCGTGTGAGGCGGAGCCGAACACGGGAACTCGTGCAAGCACGGAAAAAGCCTTTCTGGACGTGTAATGAACGATATTTTTCATTACACCTCTCTGAAAACAATAACACGGGAAAATTTTTCAGCAGAAAGCATTTCGATATTGTGAAACAATAATTATTCAAAACACTGACATCTACTGTCACGCAATCGTTGCTCTGTGTCTCTGCATAGGAATCATACATATATCTACTAATACCAATATGGATTATACCCCTGCTTTTCACAGTCACAAAGTGAAGCCAACTCTTTGGTAAGGCTTGAGTTGCACGCTTGCGTCAACTGGAAATTCAAAAATTGCGAGAAATTTAGAGGTTATGTTTATTCTGAAAGACATATGACTAAGAGTTAACAATGATATTAAGGACTGAAGAAAACGGAATAAAGCGATTGAAACATTTGACATTAAATTGTGAGGTTACGATCGAAACTATTCACATGAAGTTAAGAATGACATACGTTTCACGACATAATTCGATGTGTCAGAGAGAGATAGAATTAAAAAAATATTTTTATTCTCAATATTGCCGCACAAGCGCAGATCGGGATTGTTACCAAAGCCCAGCTTCAGTTTTTATTGGCTCTTTCCCCATATAGGAATTATTAGATATATGGAATCATAGGACGTATCTATGCCTCAGCGCACCGTAAAACTTTTTGCGGTGCGGCCGCACGGAAAAGAGTCATTTTCGATGTTCTAAATCTACATGTTGTCAGGCCCGCCGTAAGCGGGCGTGCAAGGCGTGCCCGGCACAAGGGCGGCACGTCCAGGGGGGCGGCAAATCCAGTGAAATTGAAATTTTTTTTGGAGGGGACAAACAACGTGGTAAGCGGGGGGGAGAAAAAAAGGGGGGGCGGTTGTCCAACTCCAACTGCTTTGAAATTTCTCCAACTCCGTTCAACATTGGGGGCGGCAAGGTCTCCCCATCCCCCTTAGAGAGACTTTTTCTCTGAAGGATTGGGAGGACAGGCGGCCAACATCGATAATTTCCGTATATCCACGGAATTCAGTGAATTCACTGCAGTGTTTCTTTCAGGTATATTTCCGGTATATAAGTTCCGCTGGTGCCCCCCCCGGCGAAATACTGAGAGCGCCCAGATCCAGTTATGGCATAAAACTTCAAGATCGAAAAATTCACATAATCCGATAAATTGGAAAATTTTTCTGAAAGAAACATCGATTCAGAAAGTTCCTACGGCATCTTGATTTTGTTGAATATTCTACGAGAAAAATTTGCAGATGTTCTTTTTCCCAATATTACAACCAGGTAGTAGTAGTAGTTTTGAATATTTACAGTGTCGCCGTATCGTTTATGCCAATTATTGCATGTCATAAAAAACCCTCTGTTACCAAATTGCGCCCTTTCTACTAGCCGAGTTTAGGTAGATACGTGATTTTGAAGAGAGAATTACGAAAATAAAGATAAAAACAGAATGTAGGTCTTTGTCGGAATATACATACACCCCTAGGATCAGTTGCATTTTGCATTCCAAATTGAAACTTGTCTCTTGTCTATGATTCGATTCGAACAGTTCCGTGATGTATGAACAGTAACGATAAAAAATTAAATTTCAATTATTTTGTTAATAGTGAATCTGAAGCTTAAAGATGATGCTACTAATGAATCAGACATTGACGGTATTAATTTGTTTAATTAAATTATTGCACTAAAATCGCATTTTGCAGAACTCTAATCGAAGGATCCACAATCACTGTTACAATATATTTTTGGCAATGACTTAATTTCTACATTTCCGAATATAACAATAGCACTAAGGACACTACTAACATTGCCGGTTTCAGTTGCATCTGGAGAAAGATCTTTTTCAAAATTAAAAATTATCAAGAATTATTTAAGATCCACTATGCTACAACACAGATTAAGTAATTTAGCTATATGTAATTTCAATTGAACACCAAATTTTGGATAGATTGGATATGACCAAGATTATAGAAGATTTCGCAAATATAAAAGCGAGAAGAGTGAAATTTTTTTTAGATAAATATTTGAGTGTTTATCTATATGATTTTTCAATTTTATAAATAAAAATAACAATAATATAATATAATATGTTTAATAACAAATAATTCAATAGGTTTTTAATTTTTTTCCCACCATAATGAGGGAACCCTTTCTAGAGAAGACTCAGCATATGTAGCGCAGGGGAGTATTTACGGAGGGGGGGGGGGTACTGGGGGTAATTAACCTCCCCAGGAAAGAGTTTTTCACACTAAATCTTAGAATGGAAACGATCTAACACCCCCCCCCCCCCTGTACCCGCTCTCAAGATCAGTTCAGGTCCCTCGCTAAAACTTGCCACTCCCCCCTCCCCGAATTGCTCTCTGATGTAGCGCCCTATTGGGGGCGGCATAACAGTATTTGCACGCGGGCGCTCAGACAGCTAGCGGCGGGCCTGCATGTTGTGATAGGGTTTTCTGTGCGGTGTAATGAAAAAATCATTTCTATCATTCATGCACAATGAGTAAATAAATTTCAATCTAAATTACTTTTTATTTCGATTTAGTGGAAGTCTTGGTTTCACATCAGTTCACTTTCTCTATTAACGGCCATATATACTCATCGTCAAATTTGCCGCTTTTGGTCTACCGAAAATCCTAACTGGATGAAGATGAACACATGCAATTTCCTCGAAAGAATAATGTTTAGACAGGAAATGCTGAAAACCATTGCATAGACACCCCTTCTTTATCGAGGGCAATTTGAATGGCAATAATTATTTATCATTGCTTCAAACTGATGTCATTCCAATTTTGGCAAATTTACATCCTGATCAAGGAAATCCTCAAGTTTCACGGAATACGACATGGCTTCAACACGATGGAGCACCATCACATTACGTGTGGCCAAATTTTGTTGCATTAATTTCGAGACACCCTATATTGGAAACTCGGGTTAGATTATAAAAACCATAGGCAATCGTGTGGGATGTCGTAGGAGTTGATACCGTACGAACGGATTGACCCAAAGCATTTTGCCCAGAAAACTAGAACTTTCATAATACCTTTCAGACATCTCGGATTACCAGTGCATCTAACAGAAATGACGGAAACAAGTGGTTCCAAAGCTAGTTCGATTAATTAACCGCTCGGATCGAGTATCTCCTGGTTTCTTCAGATTTATCTCAACTATATTTCGACATTTCGATTTAAGCTCCCCCCTACTCCCTTTCAACTGAAAATTTACGCCAACCTGAAATCAGTAAACAACTCTACCAACATTACCAACGGAATATGACTCTATGCGAAATTTCCATCTAATACTATGGAAATTTTATTCGTCAACGTCCTAACCTGAACGAGCGTCATTTAAACCGTCAGATAAGAGTTAATCGACCTTATACAGGGTGAATCTTTGACTTGTACATATATTTTGACTGTAGATTCCTCTCATCAAAGGAAGCACTTTCTTCCTATACCATTTTTCAAAATTCGGTTTGGTTTGGAAGATACAGGGTGTCGAAAACCCATGAAAAAAAGACTTTTCTGTTTATATCTTCGGAACCGTTATTTCAAATGAACTAAATTTTGGTTCATTGGTTACTCTATTCATGGTGCATATTCCTCAATCGAAACCTATTCAATATCTCTACTAGTATAAAATATACAGGGTAGTCGACTCATCAATACACGCTAAAACACCATAAAACCACTTTAAAAAGATAAACGGTTCATATCTTCGGAAGAATTAATCATTTAAGAAATTAAAAGTAATTTTTCTTCAATAAAACGCGTCGTTCTCGAGTTATTTTCAATTTTACCCGGAAAATTTTGACGAAAAAATCATTAATTTCAAGAATAATCTGAATGCGTCTATGAATTAAATATCATCGAACATTATTCCTTCTCAGGTCTTTAAACGAGTTTACAATGTTGTCACAATATTTATCAACTTTGTTGAGACTTAAATTCAAACGATGGAAAACGTTGATGTAGAGATTATTTTAATAATAACATCCCACAAATGTGGGAGATAGAATTGAACACCAAGAAGCATTTAATACGCACAGTTCCTATTATTCACAGATTGGATAACAAATAGATTAGGTTAGGTTGTTGAATAATAAATTCTGATGATCTGAATGAAAAGTCTTTCTTCATGAGATTGTTTGGGAATTTCGAGGAAAATATGAACAAGTTATTAGTGTTTACAAACTAATCTGCAGAAAAATCGAAGAAGGAACCTATTTTGGTGGGAGAAATGTGGCTTTTTAGTTGCAGATATAATCCGATGAAACTAACTGTTTTTGTTGGAATTATCGTGTTTTCAACATTTTTATTCCAATGAGGTTAGTACTTGAGTATTCCCTAAATGGCCTTAATGTATAAACTCAATTTCAATCGAGAAATATGAACTTTGAATCAATTCCACAGTATCATTTCAGAGACGTAATAAGCCCATTTTTTTTCTAATGGCTACATCTTTAACAGGGCCGATTTCGAAAAAATGGAAAATGAAAAAAAGGTTTCTTTTGGCCTCACGAATCTACAGTTATATGTACAAGTCAAAGACTCACCCTGTATATTTTAACCGATTATGTTGGAAAAAATGGAGAATAACTCCTATTGTATGCAAAAAACTTTTTATTTTCCAAATTCATCGTTCCTTCCAAAATTATCAAAAGGTGGAAGGTTACAGTTAAATTTGACCTGGATTTATCCATCAGTGAGTCATACGTAATCGATTTCGGCTCAAAATTCGGAAATTCTAGACATTGAGATAAAACGAAAACACTCTCGGAACAAAATAAAGTCAATGAATCATATGTTCGTAAATGATCACACGGTCTTTTGCTTGCAATTCTCATTTTATAAAGGTTCCATTTCCATACAGCATTAGCTCCAATCTCCGAATAATGAGCTGGAGTTAAATATTGAAAATGATGCGTGGGTGGTTCGCTAGAGTCGTTTGGTCAGCTGCATAAAACTCCAATGTACGATGATAATGATATTCCATATAGGGAGAATGTACGTTTCGTGAACACATATAAGCTCATAAGAAATCTCTATGTCTTCTTTTGAAGCCACGAGAGGTGAATCGATGCCGCAAGTGTAATTATTGTGCGAATGATGTAGTAATTCCGCATTATTCTCCTATATCGAATGAAGAACTAATATCGATATGCTGCTACTGTTGGAGCCTGATTCGTACATCGAAAAAGTTGGTTTACATAGGAATTAGGTCCAATGAATATCACTGTCCCCAAATAAAGGATCACAAAATGACTATCGGTCTCTATGATTCTGATGTGCTTCGATGGTTTTCCCTTGAACTCAAACAAGCATAGTGCGAATATCAATTACAAAACATCTCAGTGAACAGAAATCACCTAACCAAAGGGGTCCCAGGTCAAGATCCTATTCCGGTAAAACGAATTCTTATAAATCATGTAGATTGTAGAGTAAGCTGTAAATTTGCAATGAATAATTGAAAAAAGTTCTTTTGGAGAGATTAACCAATATAATTTGAAAAATTTTCGATTTCTCGTTGATACGGTTCACATTTCTTGTATTTCGTGTATCAATGATATGGTTCAAACGAGCCTGTCGTCTGTCAGTCTCATCAAGTCGTAAAACAGCGTTGTATTCAATGGTTCTATTGATCGGCGTATAACTAATTAACAAAATATCACCGATTCCGTGACTTAAGATCAGATAAATATGTAAATACTCGTCATTCTTTATTACCGTCATAAACACATAAGAGAAATGAATATGAACGAACGTATCAACTGGCAATGAATATAAGATTATGTGCAGATATCATCTGAATGGGGTATTGATTCTACAACGTGCAATCAATTATTTACAGAGTGTGATATCTAGGAGCATTCTATGCTTCTAGGTGATATTGTACGCTAGAAGCTTATAAAAACGGCAAACGTCTTGAGTCTCGTCCTTTTAGTGCCGAACTTGTGTTGTGTAGGCATCAGATTAGGGGCGAAACACTCAGATCTGTCCACGGCTTTAAAGATCTTTCAATTAAAATGGAGTAAGGTGGTCCACGTATAAAAAGAATATCCTTTGAAATACAATTATAACGTGTGATTGTGTAAATTTGGAAAGTTGAGGCGGGTTTATACAGCAAGTAAGATGATAAATATGATGAGAATAAAATATGAAGCGTTTATACAGGAAATAAGATAAAATAAGAGTAAGAACAGAAGATGGCCAACTTTTATCTTTTCAGGTTATTTCATCTTGTTTTATTTGGAAACTGACAATTCGCATGACTAAAATCGTCAGAACGTCAAATCACGGGCCAACAGTTGGTCGGTGGTGGAAAAAAACAGAACATCCTGAAGCACAGAACATCTAAAAACTAATTCAAAATAAAGGTTTTTCCAATAAGAGGTGATATCCTGAAATTCAAAGAAAAATGCCATTTTGTCAAAAGAATGATCGGATGTTCACTTCATTATGAAGAGGAAGGTATTCCGTTAATAATGGGAAATAACATCAGCCAAATGACCAACACGACCACGACTACAGAACCATATCCTTCGCATGAAATTTTCCATAACCAAATCGAGAAGTGGCTGCCCTCACGAATTCCATCTTTGAGGTCTTCAATCGAAACAAGATGATGTTTCGATGGAATTCTGGATCATTTTCATGCATTTCAAGGACCCAATCAGCAAAGACACGTCGTTGTTAATGATCGGCTGGCTTGGGTTCTTGTGTTAACTGAGCCCTAAGACCCACATCTTTATGCAAGATACGGTGTAATGACGTTTGTGGAATACTTAATTCCAAAGAACGATGAGGAATGGACAAAACTGGGTTTTCTACAGGGTGGGGCAGAAGAACCTATCCGATTTCAAATCCCTTTTTCTCAGAAGAAAGAGCAGGTAGAGTAGTGGGGTAAAAACCGTTAGAAAGCTGGTTTTATGCCATTTGTCAGTAGTCAACATGCCTTGGTCTGGTGAACATCGTGCTTTTGTTATTGAGCGGTTTATCGAATGCGGCGGTTCGATAATTGCTACACAACGTGCTTTTCGAATTCATTTCGGACTCGGGCGTCATGATCCTGTTCCACATCACGCTACGATTAAAGTGTGGGTGTCAAATTTTAGACAGACGAGTTCAGCATTGAAAAAGAAGTCGCCTGGACGTCCCAGGACAGCAACAAGACCTGAAAACGTGGCCAATGTGAGAGCCGCGATTGAACGTTACCCGCGTCGTTCGGCGCGAAAACATTCGCTCGCTTTGGGGATTTCCAACCGCAGTATTCGGCGAATTTTGCACCGGGACCTGAAAATGCATCCCTACAAAATGGTTGTTGCACAGAAATTAAGTGAAAGGGATTTTGAAACCCGTACGAACCTGTGTCGCGATCTCCGAGAACTGCCAAACGACGATGTTGTGCTCTTCACGGACGAAGCCCATTTTCACCTTTGTGGCTCCGTAAACAGGCAGAATTTTCGATATTGGAGTGACGAAAATCCTCGGGAAATCCATCAGGAACCCCTCCATAGCCCAAAAGTGACTGTGTGGTGTGCTCTTTCCCGCCTAGGCGTCTGGGGGCCCTACTTTTTTGAAGAAAATGGGCAAACCGTAACGGTCAACAGCGAGCGCTATTGTTTCATGCTGGAAAATTTTCTAAGACCCAAAATGGAAGAAAATGGCGTGGAAAATGTGTGGTTTCAACAGGATGGTGCAACCGCCCACACATCGCGACGATCAATGGACATTCTCAGGGAACTGTTTCCCGGTCGCCTCATTTCTCTGAGAGGTGATGTTGGCTGGCCGCCGCGCTCACCGGATCTCACTCCATGTGACTTCTTCCTTTGGGGTTACCTCAAATCGAAGGTTTACCAGCATCGACCAAGGACCCTTCTTGCTTTACGAGGGAAATTGCTCGGGCAATTGAAGAAATTCCTGTGGAAATGACGGTGAAAGTCATGGAAAGCTACCGCGAGCGCCTAAATAAGTGTATCCGCTCCCAAGGACGACATTTGAGTGATGTGCTTTTCAAAACTTAAATTTAAAAATGGCATAAAATTTGCGATATGTTAATAAAAAAAATTTTTTGACAAGCTGAGTGGTTTTAATTTTATAACGTTTTGAAATCGGATAGGTTTTTCTGCCCCACCCTGTACTACACTTTCAGCTACAGCCGAAATATTCTCGGCTGTTCTTGAGCGACGTGCACGGGTTTTATTCTCCACTTCACCAACCTGGCCCACAGCTCGATTTTTTCTTCCAATTTCTGTATTGCGGTTCGACAAGGTGCTTCACGTCGACCCAAAAACGTTCGAGTTTTACGAATCGTCTCTGCCAAATTTTCACCATTTTTATAGTGCATTTTAATAATTTCACTCTCATTGGGAAACCCTTTATTTGAAAAAAAAAACTTATTTGAAGAGCGTTACGCCGATATGCAGAAATATTTCCGACTGAATTCTGTTGAGTTTGGAACTGAATGATATTTATGGTATCCATGGTATGATAAAGATGACCCGAACAACTACCGCCCAATTTCGTTGGTGCCGATATTTTCCAAGATCCTCGAGAGGGTCATATCGAACCAGATCATAGATTTTTTGGAGGGTAATAATCTACTAGCTGAAAACCAGTTTGGTTTCAGAAGAGGTAGAAGCACCACGGATGCTATACTCCAGCTGACCAGGAGCGCTTTAGACTGTTACGAAGAGAAAAAATTCTATCAGGCATCATTTATAGACCTAACGAAGGCCTTCGACTGCGTGCCTAGCGATAAGCTATTGTACAAATTAAAAATGTACGGATTCGATGGGATAGCCTTGGATTTGATACGCTCTTTTCTGAGTGAAAGATTTCAGGTGGTCAGCATGGACGGCGTTCTGTCAAGTATGATGCCCACCAAGACAGGTGTGGTTCAGGGTTTGACATTGGGGCCTATTCTTTTTATTGTCGATATCAATGACTTCCCCGACTACATGGTCGACACACAATCTGTCATGTTCGTTGATGACACCACCCTGACTGCTAGGTCTTCCGATTTGCACTCCCTTGTGGACCTGTCGGGGAAGGCACGATCGAGAGCTACCGATTGGTTCGTGTCAAACGGCCTCTGCGTGAATGAGGAGAAGACTCAAGAGCTCACTTTCGGCCTGAGAAGTATGGATGGTCTGCCTAATACTAACGAGTCTGTCAGATTCCTGGGTGTCTATCTGGATGCTTCCCTTACATGGACTGATCACGTTGATCGCCTTTCCTCGAGGCTGAGTAGCAACATATTTGCCCTGAGAGTTCTCTTGGTTGAGACCCACCTCAAATACGGAGTCCTTGTATGGGGTAACTGCGCCCATGCCGGGGATATATTCGGACTTCAGAGACGTGCGGTCAGAATTTTGGGCGGGCTGGGATACCGCGATTGTTGTAAGAGCATGTTTAAAGATCTGCGATTGCTCACCTTTCCGTCACTTTTCATTCTGGAAAGCCTGGTCTTCATCCACGGGCATGTCAAGGACTACTCAGTCCAGTCAGATTTTCACGACCATGACACCAGAAAAAAATCAAACATCAGGAAAGACTACGTTAGACTGAGCCGATCCCAGCGTGGCCCGGACTTCTACGCTGCTTCATTATATAACAAACTTCCTGGTGGGGTGAAGAATCTTCCGATTAAGAAGTTTCGGGAGAGAGTCCGTGATTTTTTGCTGTCAAGGACTCTGTACTCGGTTGATGAGTTCACTCACATGAGAATCTGTGATGCTGATTTCAGATGAATTTTTACGTATTTTTAAATCACATACATAGTTATTATTCTTTTATATTTTTTACCTTTTCTTACTCAGAATGTTGTTTTATACCTGTTTGCATTTACTTGTGTATTTTTGAATATTACTGACCTGTGAAAGCAATATGTAACTTGCAATTCATTAATAAATGTCTCTCTCTCTCTCTCTCTCTCTATCTATTTTATATGACTTCTTCCATAGTCTCCATTCCTTATATCGTGCTTGCATATCAGATGAGCAAGTCGATTATTCTGAAGTTTCGTATTGCTCCTCCAGTCGTCGGGACATATCTCGGGAATAAATTACAGTCCGTTTTCCCTTCGGCCATTCGGAGAGACCGAGATAGAATCACGCGCATTAAAAATGAAGGGAAATTATCCATTACACGACTTTGCCCACCCCTGCGACAGACGTGTCTCGGGCCTCAGTGTCCGAGGAATTATCGATGATCGAAAAAGGTACAGAGTTGGAGCTGCAAGAATTGTCGGCAATGTGAGGTATACAGGGTGAGTCTTTGACTTGTACATATATTTTAACTGAAGATTCTTGAGGTCAAAAGAAACCTTTTTTTCATTTTCCATTTTTCCGAATTCGGCTCTGTTAAAAAGATATAACCATTTGAAAAAAAAATTGGGCTCAATACGTTCCTGAAATGATCTTCTGGAATTGTTGCAAAGTTTATATTTCCCGATAGAAATTGAGTTTATACATTTAGGGAATACTCAAGTACTAACCTTACTGGAATAAAAATGTTGCAAACACGATAATTTCAACAAAAACAGTTAGTTTCATCGAATTATATCTGCAACTGAAAACCCACATTTCTCACACCAAAATAAGTTCCTTCTTCGATTTTTCTGCAGATTAGTTTGTGAACACTATTAACTTGTTCATATTTTCCACGAAATTCCCAAACAATATCATGAAAAAAGACTTTCAATTCAGATCATCAGAATTCATTATTAAACAACCTAACCTAATCTATTTTGTATCCATTCTGTGAATGTTCGCACAGAAATTTCAAGGAAATGTTGTCAGATTTCTGTTATTTTTATTGAGGTTAAGGATTTATTACGAACCATAGAATAAATCACGATACACTTGTGTACCGTGGTATAAATATCTATGAATTTGCCGTTTCCATCATAAATCGAGTTTGCCGCCAATTTAACCACGCATGCGTCGAGCGAAAACCGAAAGATTGGTTAGGTATCTGCAGGTCAACTATAAACAATAACAAACCAGAGTCTCTGAACAAACTGTAAACATTATGTGAAGTTCTGAATACATTCACTGAATTATTGTTCTAATGTGATTATTATGTGGAGTGGTTGTCTCTGGTGGAGTGAATTAATAGAATCTTAACCGTGTCGAGTTTATAAAATTCCAGGAGGATACCTATTGTTTAGATGAAATCATCGACTCAGATTATAAGGTATCATTTCAGTTTTCATTAATTTCAATTTTATCTCCCACATTTGTGGGATTTTATTATTGAAATATATCGACAAAGTTGATAAATATTGTGACAACATTGTAAACTCGTTTAAAGACCAGAGAAGGAATAATATTCGATGATATTTAATTCAGAGACGCATTCAGATTATTCTTGAAATTAATGATTTTTTCGTCAAATTTCTCCGGGTAAAATTGGAAATAACTCGGAAACGACGCGTTTTATTGAAAAAAAAATAAGAATACTTTTAGTTTCTTAAATGATTGATTCTTTCGAAAATATGAACCGTTTATCTTTTCAAAGTGATTTATGTTTTAGCGTGTATTGATGAGTCGACTACCCTGTAACTTTTATACTAGGAGATATATTAAATAGGTTTTGATTGAGGAATATGCACCATGAATGGAGTGAAATTTCAACCAAAATTCAGTTCATTCGAAATAACGGTTCCGAAGATATAAACAGAAAAGTGTTTTTTTCATGGATTTTCGACACCCTGTATATTCGAAACCAAACCGAATTTTGAAAAATAGTATAGGAAAAAAGTGTTTCGTTTGATGAGAGGAGTCTACAGTTAAAATATATGTACAAGTCAAAGACTCACCCTGTATAATTCGAAATTGAAACACTTTTCGGTCATTTCACGGGTGAAAAAAATTTCACAACAAATTGGATTCATCAACATGTGTCCGAAATTGCCTCCTTCAGACTCTACCACTCCGTTCGAGAGTTATCGATTTTACGGATGAACCGAATTCAATTTGACCACGATTTCGTGATCAGTGAGTCGAAACTCAAGTCAATTGAGACAATTCCCGGTTCAAAATTCGAAAAATACAGACATTGACACGAAATGTCCTGAGTACTGAGATCCATGGTTTTTGTATAAGCTCGGAATTTCTTTCATTTCTTCAAATAATCTATAATCTCTTCGATGTCCTTTTGTAGGAAGCTAGTCACGAACTTACTCCTATTGGAGTAATTAATATAGCTGTATCGTCTGCGAACTGGGCTATCTTGCACTTTATTGTTTTGGTATGCCTGACATGAAAACAGTTAGGGTCCTAAAACCGATCTTTGTGGTACACCAGCTACTATTTTTCTAGTCGTCTATTTTCACAGGAAATTCTCTTGTACAAGTATGCCTGTACAAAGCTTATTAGTTTCGGTGAGAATTTAAGCATCTTCATTTTACACAGGGTGTTCAAAACTGGTGCGAAAAATTCAATGGGGTGATTCCTTGTTCAAAATAAAGGGTAGTTTGTTATATAAATGTTGGGTCAAAAGTTGAATCGTTATGGAGATATCGCTCATACTCTCAGTGTTGATAACTAACTTCAGAGAAGAACTTACGTAACGACTTGGATAGAATGAAATTTGGATAGCCTGGTTTGGTTAGAAACTTTTTCATTTCTTGTATTTTCCTCGTAAAATGTACTGTTTTCAAATAAAATATAGAATTTCTAATGAATATGGATGCGGATATAAAATTACGTGACTTCGGAGCAGAAACGGTGAGGAAAGTGTCAACGTTGGCATTCGATAATTCCATCTGTTGACACTTCCCTCTCCGCCAACGTTGGCATTCGCACATAATTCTATACCTATACTCCATTCACAATTATAAAATCACAACTGTGGCCTTGAAAATTTGACACATTCCACCCTGTATCGAAGTTATGACGTTTTTCAAAATATTTTTATGTTCCAAGACAACACTATGTTGCCCTTTCTACATTCTTAGCTTATTTCTCAGAATGTGAATGAATCGGAAAAGATGTGATGGACGAAAATAATTAACGTTTATATGAATTGATAGAAAGGATTCCTTTTCTAGTTATTTGCATGAAAAGTACAAGAGATCACTGTTGAAATATATTATTTTTCGCCATGGAAGAAAATTGCATTGCTTTCAGGGGGGGCCACGGCCCCCCCTGAGATTTGTATGGTCTTATCGTTTTTCAGCTTAACACCCTCAATATCTCAATAATTTTCATTTTGCTCCCCCTGAAAAAAAATTTGGCCCCCCCTGAGAAAAATTTCTGCGGGCGCCCATACTGCTCAGCTCGAAAAAATGGATCTCCAGTTGGAGGAATACTGAAATTTCCATGTTGCCATGGTAACGACTTGTCATACAGAACAGAAACACATAAATACTATGAATTTAATCGTCAATATCCGATTCACTTGGCATTTCGGCAATTAATTCAATTATTCGAATTTTGAAAATTCAGAATATTTATTTGAAGCGTTCACTTTTGGCGTGAACAGTATCCATGGGAACGTGAAAATTTAGAGATTCCTCCAACTTGAGATGTTTACCCACTTTTTGATCTGGAAATAGCATTCCATGTACTATAAGTTCTATGATTGAGCAACATACAGTATCCATGGATACAGAATTACATGTCCCTTCTCTCCTCCCTGGGCATTCGTATAGCGATGACTGACTCTGGATTTAAGGGGAACGATTGTCACACTTTTTTATACTTATTAGCCACTACGCTCAATTTTTTTTTTAACTCTTTTTACAATGTGCTTGGTAACTTGGACCATCTACATTCTACACAATTAACAATTTTTTCTCAAACTCTTCAAATTGACCACCACCAGACTTATACAACATCCATGACCAACCGGGATTCGAACCCGGTACCTTCAGCACCCCAGCCGACTCTTCAGCCAACTGGACCACCGAGGTAGTCTAAGTCTACGCTCAAATTCTATATTTATTATTCTATGGGCATTTGATTATTCCATGTGATGACACTTTCCTCTCTGTTTCTGCTCCGAAGTCACGTAATTGTTTATCCGTATCCGTATTTATTAGATGTTCTGTGTACGTATTCACTCGCTCCACCGAACGCGGCTAATAACTAGGTAGTCTATGGCTAATAACTCTCGAAGGGATTTTATGTATTTTGATGAATTATTCCTGGAACCCACCCCTGCTCGCATCGAACAATATCTGACAGCGGTATGCACCGTGAATGCCGACAGCGATTCGAGATAATTTGTGAGCTTATATTAATAATTTCACGCGGGCAATTCCTACTCCGTTGACAAACTTGCAGGTGTTCAACAAAAGAGTTTCACTACAGCTCATATGGAACAACGATCCAAGCATAGAACACGATGAAATCATGATCTTCTCCCCATTGGATACGCCGGCCGTACACAATCCCGTCTCACGAGACCGTGGTTTAATTTCGAATTACGAAACACAGATCGTAATGAGATAACGCGCGTCGGAACCATCGAACCAATGAATATTGGAGTAAGTATCGCGCCCATAGAGGACGATGACTCCTGGCGAATTTTTTAGTGGCGACGAAGACCATATGTTCGAAGAAGTGAAGCTGTGGGTGAGGAGAAGAAGATCTAGACAGGTCGTGATTTGTGGGAGGTTCATTTAGAGTCTGAACCGTCTAGATACGGTGTGTTGTACATTTGCTCGACTTCGTACTCGTATTATTTTTCGTCGAATGCCGATTTTGAGCGTGTCACGACACGGTTGCATGACTGCCGGTGTACGATGGGACGTAATCTGTCACTGCGGTTCTCAATGAGATCGTAAGAAAGGTGAATGGTTAATTTTGCATTTTAAACTTGTTACAACCCACGTAGAAGATCTTGCGCATATTATCAGAGGGGAAGTAAAAAACCAAATAGTACTCTATAACTTTAAAAGTCATTTATCCAAATGTTGATTGTATACTTATACATATTCTTGGCCTGAGTGTGTTATCGTTCATTCCGCATTCTGGTAGAATGACGAATGAACAAAGTTCTTCCTGTTTATGACTGAACTGGACAGGTTTCCATTACCACTAAATTATAATTCGATTTCACAATTGGTGATTGCTTATTTTCCGCAGCATTGATTATTGTGTACAAACTTACACCTGTTCACCTCTGTATTTCGAGTCCTGAAGATGATCCCAAATGGGGTCGAAACGTTGACCAATAAAATGAAGGAGAGAGAATAAAATCACTCTAATCATTTACCACATCCCTCAATCCACGACGTTAGTCAAATTTTGGGAATTGAAAATTGTCATTGAATGTTTTTGCAGTAGGATTTTTGTTTTTTCTTTAATTATTTTTTAATGGAGTGTCACTATTGAATTTTTCAGTTCCTTCTTAAACCATGTGCACAACCGTCTTGAATTTTCCCCACTCATAAATTGTGTGGGCGAAATCAATGTTCATCTTGAGATTGAGTTGTTTAATGAGCAGAATTCGACCAGGCAGTTCGAAATTTTTCTTTTCGCGATGAAATTTTGCATTCATATGGATATACACACTTCCCCAAAAATCTTGCACCACTGAGAATGAAATTAATATTTTTTTCTTTTCAACTGCAATATATTTGATAGAAAATCTTTGTTTGTTACTATTTGCTAGGATGGGACAAAATAGGACAAATAAGAAAAAATCAAAATTAATCGATTATTCATTTTCGATTAATTCTAGTTATTCCACAACTGAATCCAGATCCAATTCGTATTACCACCCCTTCTTTCAATCAACTTCCCAATATCCGTGACCGTAGCCCAGTGTTTAGGATGATTGACTCTGGCGCCGAAAGTCGCGAGGCTAGGAAAGAAATTTTCTAGTCTCGGTAGGGGCCACCATTCACTGTTGGGTCAAAAATTAACAGTGCTGAGCCTAAGGTGGCGTAAGGACACAGTAACAAATTTTCCTCAAATTCTTTGCGTAGAGAAACGATTGTTGTTTCAATGATGTTTTCTACGTTGATGACAGCAGTCATAGCTCCTTCAACAATAATAAGAGCGGTACGGCAGCCGAACCTGATACCCCTAGCACACTCATCCCCTTTGGAAAGGCACAACTTCCTGGGCGAAATCGAGTCGCTCTAGTCACCTTGGACCTCTCCAAACCCTTTTCCACCGACTTTCACTTTGTAAACCGAATGGTGCCCAGTCCGAAAAAAGTACGTCGCGCCATTGTGTTAAAAATCAGTTATGGTGGTGTTCTGCCCTTTGACGACGGGTAGCTTTACGTCTAGGTGATAGTCTTCTTGTCCTTAAATTTGAGGAATGCAACCGTCTTCTTATGGTACTGGTTGAGACTACCCGTCTATAGGTCCTCAAAAAAATGGTTCCGGAGGGCTGTTACAGATACCATTCGATTCCTTCGAGTGAAATTTGTCATTAAATGGTCTTCCCTTGCAGATGTCACTCTGGGTCGACCAAGCACAGGTCTCCTGGCAACGCTGCTGGTTTCCAGGAACAAGGCCTGTATGCGCCTTACTGAAGTCCTCAGAATATTCAACCGTTGCGCAATCTTGGGATTCGACAAAGCTGCTTGATGTGGGGCTACTATTCTTGTCCGGCCAAACTGAGAAATTGGATGTCCCGGCAATATTCACGAAATATTCTCAATATTACAACTCTCGCTATCCGCTGAAACATTTTTGCGTGTTTATTATTTTCATTTAAGTGATGAGATAGTGAAGAAGCACACACAAAAAATTGTCATGTTACATGCAAGAAGTTGAGGGTTGAAGGGGGGGGCATGGGGTCAAGCCTTTTGTCGTTGTATACAAAGATTATAGAGTACAAAGATAGGAAACGCCCTCATATCTCTCGTACTAAAAACCGACTACGTTTTATGCATATATATATCTGGACTTTTTACTCACGAGATGGCGTTTTCATTACAGATTGCAGTGACTGTAGTTTTTTTCATTACAGATTACTGTTACTGGAAAGAGCGCGAAATTTTAATACCACCATAATTAATAATTTTGATTTCCACCTATCGAGCCCAGACAATAATATACAGGGTGACACAACAAAAGCAGGGCTTCTGTTCTGCTCAGGATTATATTTTTGATCTACATAATAATTCAATTGATACTAATTAAACACACCAAATAGATTTGCTTACATATTTTTATTTCAAAATATACATACAATTTTGAATTGGAATACATGTCAAAAATATCTTTACATCTGAGTTACAGAATTATTAGAACATAATTATTTTTTACAGAATATTCAAAATCACAATTTAAAAAACATCTTGTAGAGGTGTAAAACTTGTATAAGGACTAATCAGATCCCATTCAGACGCCATGTAGTATAAGTTCTGCTGAGATCTAAATCCTCTCGCCCAGAAAACTCTATCCATTTCAGAGCACTAAAAATTAATGCAATGAATAACAGAGTTACCCCTTTCGAGTTTCAATACTTACATTTCCATTTTCTTCGGTAATTTAAAGGATAATTTCGGATTATTCCTTTTATTATTAGTACACTGCTTTGCCATGCAGCATGCTCCGGATGGCATCTTGTCTTCAAATATTTAACAGCCGAAACACAGGAACGAATACTAATAAGCACGAATCAAACTAAATTATAACGAAAACACAAATATTAAACGAAAACTCAAACACTACACGATATATAACTCAAATACAATACGAAAACTCAATTAAACTTAAACTTAACGAATACAACTATTAATTATTCTTTGTAGATCTAATCTAAACGAACTCAACTGGAGAATAATCTAAATTTGATTTGAATTTGTCTGTTTGAATTGTACCATATGTGGTAACCATGGTAACATAATGTCACTTCTCTTAGCCACCTATTATCTATCTCAGGACTTTCTTCTCACCAGACGGAGCTCACGTCAATGTTGTCGCTTCGTTTCCAATCTTCCTTCTCTATAATCTTTGGTTGTATATTTATATGAACTACACTCTCAATTTCGTCCAGATTGCGTGACCAGAATCATATAAAAATCTCGCGAATTATAGAAAAATCCAAATATTTATGTAACAACAGATCCTGGATCATAGGCGGTTTATTTTACATATGCTGTGAATATTGGTCAACTCGCCTCTGACATTCCAGCAGTGGCCCATTATTTGTGAGGTTGACACCACAGAAGGGAAATTCGCTATGAGCATAGAATGACACTTGTCTGAAGATAAATACAGTAATGTATGAATAATCCGAACAGAAAGTTGTCAGGACCCGTTCGGTTTATCAAATCATTCGGATTATAGGAATCATACTGAATGATATCTATAATCCGAACACGTTCGGATTATAGAGGGTGTTTCAAAAAAAAGTGTCCCTGTCTCTAGGATAGGTAAAAAACTGAAAAATAATTGGGGTCTGCTTTTTGAAGAGCTTTCTCAACGCCATTCGTTCAAGATAAAGGGTGTTGAAGAAGAAAAAAATAATACACATTTTTACGATTTTGCCGAAACTACTGGCAACATTGTAATGAAATTTTATACATCCAGTGAATTTGTTTTTATAACTCTCATGAAGGGCGCTTGTTACACGGTTCGTAGCAAGTAGTATTGAACATAGGTAAATTTTTTAATATTAGATTTATTGAGCAAAATTTCAAATAAACTTAAGCATCCTTCAATCTTACACAAAAAAGGTACTCCTGGTGAAACTGGATACTGTGTACCGTTTTCGGAGTATTTTGATTTGAAAATTATGAAGCAATAACCGATGCTGGTATAAAGTAATGAAAAATTTATTACTTAATTTAAAAAAAATTACAAATGAGAATTTAGAAAAAGGGTAATAACATAAAACAGAATTCAATTAGAGTAGATGTTCAAAATGTCCTCCGAATACAAAAGAATATACTTTTTTCTAAATAATCCATTGCTTCTAAACGGTTGGAATTCAGTTATGAGGTTATTGAAATCAAAATACTCCGAAAACGGTACACAGAATCGGGAGTACCTTTTTGCTATAAAATTAAATAATGTTTGAGTTCACTGGAAATTTTGTGAGTGACATGCCATTATTTGAACTAAATATGTACGCAAATATGTATAGTGTATACCTACATCTCGAAAAAAAAAACAAGATGGCCGGCGTTCGGATTGCAGAGTTCAGGCTGTTCGGAGTATACATATCATTTTACCAAGTGGGGCCGTTCGGATTATAGGGTACTTCGGATTATCCGGAGTTCGGATTATCCATACATTACTGTACCGCAAATTTCATGAAACGTTAGGTATAATTATATCTTGAAGTTTGAAGTCTCCGGAATCATTTACGATGGTTCGTTCGAAAGATTAATCACTCAATTAGTAGAATAGTCATTTCCCTATTTTCGTAAACAATTTTGAGCCCACACACGCCCACATGGTCGAAAAAATCTCTCTTTTTTAATCCATAGCTATTTAAATACACCAAACTAGAAAACAATCGTTTTCTATCTCCAATTACTACAAATGGTACCATAGCAATCATCGGAAGCCTACCGAGAACACTAAAACCACCCACACCACCCCACAACGGCCAACTTTAATAACGCCCATCTACATTTGTGTCTCTATATGCGATCCACCAATCGTGCCATCTCTCATCTAGAGATTTCCTCGACTTCCACAAGAGCCGACTTCGGCAAAATCCATCATAAAACGCGCGAGAAAGACGCGTGCCCACGTAGGTGCGTGGGCGAACCCACGCCTGACCATATGTTCGGAGAGAAGAAGGTTTCTGGCGCGCGGGTGAGTTCACGAACGCTACCGTCTTCGAGACCATCGTGCTTTATGGCCTCGCACATAGCGAGCTGCACGAGTATATGATAATTCGCCATGTGGGCTAAGGATTGATGGCCGGTCTTCCGGATGGAGTGATTTCGAGGAAAGTGGAGGAGTGAACGGTTATTTTTCGGTTCTTTCTGTTGGTAATTAGAGGCTATGGTTATTATCGATTTCATTTTTGAAATCATCGAGATAAGTAATGTTCGACTCGCCAATTGTAACTCTAGTCATATTTATTGGTGGCTGGAAAGCGCGGCCTCGCTCGAGGAGTTGATAGGAAAATACGTTAAAGGGTCCACAATGTCCCAGCTATACTAAAACATTCTATAATGTTACGGAATATTCTGATAATTGAGATTAAATGGATTGACCGTGAAAATATGTATGAAGATTGGTATAAAGATCAGGAACTAGAAATCTGGTAGTAGGTATTCTTAGATTTCTTTCTAAAGGGACAGGTTGTTTCACCATAAACTGGACAAACATAATTCGTCGGTCCCATGCCAAAACCATGAATGTGCAAAATTACAGTTTTGAGATAATCGCATTTGAAGTTTGTAACTAGTGGGAAAAATAGGGTTTTGGTGTGAATTTAAATATTCTCTGCAAGAAGTGGAAGTCGTATTGACTAATTTGTGTTGTCTAAATAAATAATATGGGTCATTCCAAGACTTAGGATGCACTTAGGTCAAAACGGTCAATTTTGCACATTCATGGTTTTGGCACGGGACCGACAATATAGTATAGTCGTGTAGATGACACCTCAGAATACCTAACTACACAGAAGCGTCAGTAAGCGTCGCGTCGGCACTTTGATCTTCAAAGGGCAAATTTTCGTGACCTTCATTTTCTGTGAGGTAGTACATACGTCACTTTTGAGCGACAAATTTGATTTGAATGGTCAATGGTTCACATAACAAATGATTTTCAGTTTTTGATTTATCAACAGTCAGAATCAAACCAAAAAAACCAGACTCCAGCGGTCCAACGCGAAGTTTAAATTTAAAGTTGACATATGTACTACCTAGCATGGCACAAGCGTCATCACATAAAGTGACGCTTCTGTGTAGTTAGGTATTCTGTGATGACACCGAAGAAGTCATTTTTGCTTTATGACATATACCCTGTTTTCGACGCATAACGAAATACTGGGTGTTTAATGTCAACTTTGAGCAATATTCTGATAACTGTGCTGAGTTATGCGTGACATTTGAAATAACGGTTACTGGTCACATCTTAGTATTTTTTAGGGCTCAATTGTGGTGTAGAGTGCTGAAAAAAAATGGCGGAAATCCTGCAAATTGGGATTTTTTTTTCTTGGTTGCCAATTTGAAAAGCACTATTTGAACGTACTAGATTTTCTGAGATTTTACGTGAAAATTTTTTTTTCAAAATTCGAACTCTTTCATTTTGAATACTGAGGTGAAAATGGAATGAAATATATGTAATATCCATTGGTTTTTTTTGTACGTCGTCTAACCCTTCTTCGGCCATTATGTGCACCCAAGCAAAATCAGAAAAGACGACCTGATGTCATTCCACATTCCAATGTTGTCGTTCTCTGCACCACTGCAATCGTTGCCGGCGATGGTCAACTGCCCGAGGTAACCCAAGATGGGGTCGATAATGCTGCGATCCATAAGACCCTATCCGGCGGTAAACCGTTCGGACAGTTACAGGATGGCCTTGTTCTCCTAACCACTCATCAGACAAAGATCGAGTTGTCGCGAATCGGTCTCTAATGGTCATAATTCTTAGACGTCTTGAACTTCATTTGTGCCCCTTCGACGTCCGGTGCCTACTCTTCTTCGATTTTGGGCATTATCAAACCCCGATTGACAACATCTCATAACAGTAATTGGATTTCTGTTCTTACGGTTAGCGATTTCTCGAAATGACAACCCCACCTTCCGCAGATCAATAATTCAACCACTTATAAATTCACTTAGATGGCGATAAATTTCGCGTACACGTGCTCTAGGCATTTTAACAACGATTTCAATCATTTACTCCTTGCCATATCTAATGTCTTTTGTTTAACCAAAAAAAATTTCAAATTCAAACAGCCCCTTCTGGGTGTTGTAGTTTTTTTGTCAGTTAGTATACAGGGTGTATTTAGAGGTGAGGCTTTTCTTCTGACAGATGGTAGAACTCATCAAAATAAGTCATTTCACCAAAATTTTTTTATATGAATTATGCCCCTGTTTCGAGAAAATGAAACTAGAATATTTTCTAGTCTCTAGGTGAATCTGAATTTTCCTGAGTCCGAACATGCTCCCTCGCCTCGTAGATATCTCTTGTTTTTTGTCTTCTTATCATACATGACTCAGAATATCGATTGTGAATTTGTGATCAGTTTATCTTCGATCGTGTTACGGTGAGGTTTATGTTTCGAAAATGCCGCACGTTTATTCAAATAATGAATTTGTTGATATGCTTTTAATTTATGGTGAATCAAAACAAAATCACCCAACTTCGCGGATGTTCATAAACCTGGTGCAGAGATGTAGAGAGATGCAGCCAAAGTATGTATTATTAAGGTATTAATGCCCAAAATTTTTTATAAATTCTTTAAATTGAACATTTTATGTAAGAAATTTTCGGTAAAATGACTTATTTTGATGAGTTCTATCACCTGTCAAAAGGAAAGCCTCACCTTAAAATACACCCTGTATTTATTGATTTCATTGTTAACATCGAAAATCAATATCGAATAACATATTTCCGTATTTCGGGCTATAGCGTGTCCTAAATTGTCAAAAATAGTTTTTTTTTGTTATCGAAGAGGTGAATCTTACATCAGACACCCAGTCTTCTAGGAAAGTATTCTGTTCCCATCAATCCATTTCCTATGCTAGTGAGAACTGCTGTTCCTTTCTTTGACATTTTTTTCAACATGAGTTTCGTAACAATCGTAACTTCATCTTTTGCAGAAGCCTCTTTTGTTTTTGGATTGTTGATTATCTGTTTGATTTCGGCCGTAGATGTTGGGTAGGGGATTTTGCCATCCGGTGGTGCTTCTTTCATTTCTTCTTCACTATCTTCAATTAATTCTTCTAGGTCCTCTTCGTCTTCTTCACAATAATTCATTCTTGACTCTGTTTCTAGAGTTTTGGCCAGAGCGTTAGATTTATGAGTGCTACTTTGAAAAAGTTCGTTTGAAAAGAATCATGCAATCAAATGGCACCACAGTAAGAGGTAACTTCTTTTCATTTATGATTTACATCAGTGACAAGGCTCCGATTTGAGGATATTGCAGAGGTGCTTCAATTTTTACATTAAGAAAAAGCTTGATTTACTCGAATCTTTTTTGAAGGTTGATTTAACGGTCAGTATTATCGAATGAACTGTAATTTTCTTACTATTTTGGCATCTGCCAAATTCCATCTATCCGTTGATGTAATTGCAAAATGCGAATCTACCTGATTGATCTGCAGGAAAGGCGAATCTACCTAAAAGGAATATCTACCTAAAAGATGGATCTACCCTTAAGGCGAATCTGCCCACGAGGTTAATCTGCTGGTCCAAGAGTAAATAGCTCTAAAACCATTCTTCAACATGCAATCTAGAGCCTGAGGTGCGAGAAGCCTCAAATAGAATCTTGGAAACGGTCAGTTTACGAAATACCGTCGAAAAAATGTCGAAACGATCTCGCGGGAAAGTTATGATGGTTATTAAGCAAATCGTCGTGCACGTCGTGTATTATTTGTCCGCTTATTTGTTTAGCGTCGTCATTAGGACGTCGTTTGGTGGCCAGGAATTTCGTTATTTCGGGTTAAAATCGCCCGAGTCGGAGGCGACGATGCATGGATGACGGATGCTGTTGTTTTGGCGCGGGAAATCGGAGCAGAAAGTGTGCTACTCTTTTCGAAGCTCCATTGTCGGTTATTTAACACATTAAAGGAGTACACACTGCACCGTGTTGATGGATTGCTATGATTATGATTCGTTTTGACTGTGATTATACTGAAAACTCCTATGCCTCCCAGGCAGACCCCCTCAAAAGCTTGTGCGAGTTAGCAGAATCAGTTGTATTCTGTGTAGGCTTTGATACTGTGTCCCTACGCCACCTTAAGGTGCGTATTCACTTGCAACAGAGCACTCCGAACGAACCAAACACGTCGCGCGCGCTGAACCGATTGCAACAAATATTCGAGCAAATCGCGTTTACCGACAATGTTTGACGCATTCAGTTCTGTTCTGCGCAACGTATTCACTAGACAAATTTGTTGCATCTCGCGCGGCCAGTTTGGTTCGTTCGGAATGTTCTGTTGCAAGTGAATACGCACCTTTAGGCACACAGCACTGTTAATTGTTGACCCAACAGTGTAGTGGTCGCCCGCTACCGCCTGACTAGAAAATTTCTTTTCTAGCCTCGGGATTGAACTTTGACTTTCCGGGCCCAAGACAAACAACTTAACCCTGGGCTACGGGCACTCGGTTCTTGTAGTTTCCTTTTCAAACGCAGCTATTATAATTAAGGCACTGTAAAGGGGAGTATACCAGAAACCGCCATTTTGGGTCCAATCATATACTCGAAAATTACAGACCTCTTCGAATGAAATGAAATCTGTGATCGAAAGAAATGAAATCGGTAATCAAAAGAAATGAAATCTGTAATCGAATCATCGAATGAGCTTATTTTCGGAATGACAGATCTTGTGATGACTTTTTTCGGCATGCTCGCATGAAAAACATTGGAAATAGGTTAGGTTCGTGGTGTTGGAATAATGCCGCGGCATCTAATAGTCAAATTTATGATAATTTATTGTTTATGTTGGTGTATCACCCCGATAGATGGCAATGAAAATGTTGCGAGTCCTGTAATTTTCGAGTATGGTTGGACCCAATCAACCATGGAACCAGGTCTATCTAGCATACCTATCTTCATAGTGCTCTATTATAATGTGTCCTAGCCTCATTCACATTGCGCGAAGCTTCTTTCATGAATCAGATCAATGTTCCAAAGAAGAAGAACTGAACTACCCCTATCGGGTTCTATGGAGTGAACCTGATTTTTGGTATTTCGATGGTCTTCGTCAATACTCGAGTCTGATTCATGCAGATCTGAATAGTTATTAGTTATTTAATCAACTAGTTTATTAATCGCTGAATTAATGAACGAGTTGATTACAAGATTTTTCCGTCGACCTCATCACGAATTGAATAAGAATTCTCGATTGAAATGAATTTTTATTTTGCATAATAGACAAATTTGAGATAATGTAAATTTCTATGTTAATTTCGAGATATCAATATTTATGCCCCCTATGGAACAATTCGAAAAATTCATAGAGGGAATATTCGACATGTTTGTGACACTCTGAATAGTTTACATTAAGTTCGCATTCATATCATTACCTATGATATCCCGTAAGGAACGTGTGGAGAAAGTGGAGGTTGAAGTATTATTTACTTTGCAACTTGTATCACCTGAAATTTCTACTGCAGTCTATTTTATTTTGAAAGGAGTTGTCAATATACCCTCCTGTGACAGAAATTGATTTCCAACCAAGCTCGATAGTCCTCTGACTGAATATTTTATGTTCGGTTGCCATGACAATCTTGCATTAATAAGAAATCATGCATTAAAATAGGTCATTAATGGATGATTTCGAGTGCGTTAAAATGAGCTTTTATTCTATGGTCGACGGAAAAGTTATATACATAGCTATAGTGAAAAGGGGTTACAGTCCACTGCGACCCCTTACAGAGCTGTTCTTATCGCGCCTCCTACAGCTCGCCTTCCAGTTCCAGAGATTTGATGAAATCCAGTATCTGGGACGGCTTCAACGAGGATAACTCCCCAATCCTACAAGTTTCTTGCTCAAAGGATTCTTTCCTTTGGTTTGCAATGGCATGGCATTCCGTGACTAGGTGAATAGAAGTTTTTTCCTCCTCCCCACAGAATCTTCACTCGTCAGTGTCCGATAAACCCATTCTCAACAGATGCGTCTTAAGGCGACAATATCCTGTGAGAAAGCCACTGAGTAGGTGTAGTTGGTTCTTACTGAGATCCAGATATTTTTTGGATCTAGTAGTTTGAAAGTTCTGGAGGAACTTTTTGAAGTGATCCATCCCTGGGACAACCCGCTGTGAATAGTGAGTCAACCATAGTTGCCTAGAAATCCTGATATAGCAACTGAGAATCGCGACCAAAAAGTGCAGTATACGGCAGGTTTGATTGAAGTTTTTGGTCTAGTTCCGGAGAAATATACGCAATATTTCACGATCGTTGCGCTCTTTATAGGTTATGCTTTCGAAAAGATTCGTTAAGTGTTTTCAGGAAGTATCAAATTACGATTTATGGAAAAAACTTCTGCTGAAATCGAGGGTACCTAACAATTCACATTTAATACAATAAGAACAAACACGAGCACCCTCAATATTTGAGTCTACCGTGATACCTCATTTTCCAGGTTTTTCTGAAAAGATAAAACGAGTTCGAAAAGATATGATGTTAGAACAACTTCCAAGTCCACGAGTACTTTTCGACAAATACTTACACAATTTGATACCGAAAACATGATATATTTCAACTGTAGTTTCCTCTCATCAAACGAAACACATTTTTTTATACCATTTTTCGAAATTCGGTTTCGTTTGAAAGATACAGGGTGTCGAAAATCCATGAAAACACTTTTTTCTACAACCGTGCCTAACTAACTACTTTCCCGCATTGTTTTCGATTCGGAAAGTGTCACTTTCCCGCACTAGTGTAGAAAAGTTACTTTCCCGCACTAGTGCGGAAAAGTAAATATGTGTTGAATTTGGGTATAATGATACCTTTAATATGAAATCTCTTAATCTACTTACTCATATATTCAGTTAAATATTTCAAATTATGCAGTTTCATCCATGTCGAACTAATTATTAATGCAGATTTCCGTTTGAAAATTATTGCATTTTCAAAGAGAACTTGACATCCTTCAAAAATTATGACTGGCATACATGGATCTATGTATTTATTTCTATGTCACGGTCTATGATTTTCCGCATAGAATCCCAAACTCCATAATTAATGTGTCAAAACGAATATTCGAGTTGTGAAGAAGTTTTTTTTCATTTTATAATACGGTTGTAGAAAAAATATTGTTCCTATCTTCAGCGGAAAGTACTTTCCCGCACTCGATTGCGGCAATCTAGTGCGGGAATGTACAACTTTCCGCCCTTGATAGGAAAATAACTATTTTGACCATATCTCAGGAACCGTTATCTCAAATGAACTGAAATTTGATTTAGTGCTTACTCCATACATAGTGCATATTTCTCAATCATCATTCAATATTTCTCCTGGTATTGTCACAGCGTAGCCGACTCATAAATCCATGCAAATATATGAGTTTCACAAAGCGCAATCAGCGCTGATCGAAGAGTCAAGGTCTTGATCAGAAGAACAATTCGATTTGACAGTTCAAAATTTATACTAGGTTGGCGATCAACTGATTTCAGAATAGATAGAACCAATAGTTTACGATAATGAAAGTATTCTCATTTTCTCATTAAACGCGTCTTTTTCGAGTTATTCCTAATTTTATCCGATGAAATTTGACGAAATAATCATATATCCCAAGAATAATCTGAATGCTTCCCTGGAATTTAAATATCACCGAATCGCAGAAAAATGTTTGACTCTCTGATCGCACTACAAGCTAACAATGTTGTCAGAATCTTTATTAACTTTGTCGAATACTCATTTCACAGAACACACTTCTAATAATGCTAAAATAATCCAAAATTTCAACTTAATCAAGATCTAAAGCGGCCCCTAGACGGTCAATCATGAATGACAGTCTGACTTAACAATAAGATTGTCAATCCTGCCTTCAATCTTGAAGCCCCTACACATATCATTCAAACTGACAGTCTGATTGAAATGACGTCAGCTCAGTTGAAATTTAAACACCAAATAGTACCCTTCTAATTATTATTAGTATAATGTCTCCGAATAAAAAAAGTAAAGATAAGGCTTGTTTGGCCATTATCCTTGCATTGGGCACCAAGAAGACAATAAAACGTCTTTCAATGTGGCATTCGGCTTTATTTCTTTATATATGTTGAGGAATTTTTCCAATGCAACATTTTTTTATATTTATTCATGTAACTGGGATGGGATTTATTCCACAGTTCGGGGAAAGATTCTTTAAACACTTATGAACCTTTGAAGGCAGTTCCGATCGTCAACCCTTTGGGGCAACTCAGCGAAATCCTCGTTAAAGTTTTGCGAGCATCCGTCCTCCATGATTGCATTAATAAGACTGAGGAAAGGAATGATAGACTCACTCACTACACCACCATTCAGACTGTCAGTCTCCCCTCCACTCAACGTGATTGAACCTCGGATTTCAAAATATTTGGAAATCCGTCAGTCCATTCGTCATTCCATCAGTATATAGACCTTACACCTTCAATCGGAATGTCAATCTTCGCTCTGATTGTCATTCCGAATGATCGTGTAGGGGCCCTATAAGAGTTTTATAACGAGTCTTGAAAAAGAAATCAAAAGTCATAAGAGCTTGAATAATTATAGGTCCAATTCCCTACGATACCTCTTGTTTACTAACAATGCATTTCAGAACTGCAAGCGAATATTTCCTTAAAACTCACACAAATAAGCGTTATCTAAGTCCGTGCCGAAACTAAATGATAATAATAATAATAATAATAATCTTTATTAATCCCAAAAGACATAATTAATATGTATAAGACAAGTCAAGGACGAAGAAAAAAAAGAATTAAACAATCATAAATCAAAGATCAAAAATATTACTATCATCTAGAAATTCTTTAATACTATAATAGCTCTTCTTGAGCAATTGACATTTTACTATTTTTTTGAATTTTATTTCACTTAACATTTTAACAGAAAGTGGTACATGATTATATAAGATTATGGCCTGATAAATAGGCGAACACTCAAATTTTGTTGTTACATGTGTAGGAACGCACAGAGTAGCAACATTCCTTGTAAAATATTTATGAAAATCAGATAACTTAACCATTAATTTTTCATGTTCCTTCACATAAACTAAACATCTATATATAAACAATGAAGGAAGAGTAAAAATTTTATATCCACTAAAGAAAGGCTTACATGAATCTCGCGAATTCATACTAAAAATTAATCGTATAATCCTCTTTTGAGCAACAAACACTCTGCCCGATTCAGTTGAATTTCCCCATAACATAATGTTGTAATTGAGTGGCTTAGATGCAAAGGGGTACAAGTGAAAAAACCTCGTTTTCGAGTAAAAGCCAGTCAAAGTTTTTTAATTCTAATAAATTCAGATGACTTCTTTTCAGGAAAACAATCATTTTGGATTCAACTTGAACTTCTTGTAAGTTTTTCAGTTATATTTTAGCCATTCTAACCAACAGGTTTCAATAGTTTTATTCAGCTCCAAAAAAAGTTTTTGTAGTTGTACCCTTTTGCTACAAAATTTTTACTTATACTCTTTTTGCTCTTAACTAATTTATGTAACTGGTTCAGTATAATATACCAAAATGAGACTAAAATTGTTACGCAAAAAATTATTTATTCAAACTCTCTATAAAAAAAAATTTAATCATAGTCAGAAACCAAATTTTGTTCTTGTTCTTCATCTGAATCGTAGGCTTGTTCTTCGTCCACGTCGAATGCTTCAATTTCGAGATCATTGGTGGCTCTAGTTGAGTCTAGTATGTCGATTAGGTGCTTCATCATGTCTTAGTGAACGATAAAAATCATGGTGAATGGGCGGTACAAACGGCAAAAGCTGTAATAAATTTTTATATTTGGGTAACTTGATCTTGAGTGGTTCCAAATAAAGTGGGCCAAGTTCGACATTATAATATCTGGGAGGTCTTCCAGAACGTCCTTTTTTCTTCAAATCAATCACTGTGAATGGAAAATCATTCGAAAGAGTATCTTTGAAAAAAATTGTACAGGGTGATTTCTTTTCGAAATGCATCCACTGAATTTTTCTCATGCCCTTCACAGTGTCATTCATGACGTGTCCTTCATAGGTAAAATGCTTTTGAAATCTTCTCGGTTCATCCTAGTAACTATAAACTTTTTACTTGCTTTGGATACAAGATTCATCCAATCATTTGGAGTGAACAGGAAAGATGTTTTTTTCTTGGATTTTTCGATTACTCCAAAATCTTGATCGCATTCCATGTACGAATGGCCTGAAATCAAGAATTTGTGGTCTACCGTTTCAATCTGTGTGTTAAGTACAAAATATAGTTCCAAAATTTTATCATATGTTTATTTTTGTTTTGCCCGCCTGCGTTGTCACTGAAGGCTTCAATATGCATGACAGTCCGAGGTAGTCCTAAAATGTATTTTAAAAGACATGATATTATTTCTTGTGATCCCCTTGATCCATCTCCTTCATGCCACATAAACATTTGAGCAGTGCCCTTTGCAAGATCATGGACTGCAAAATTATATGTCCATAATTGCCGAAGGTAGTATACTTTGCTTTTGGTAAGTAGTGGTGTTGGGAGAGTTTTTTGGAGATCAAAGCATATCGCTACTTTGTTGGGTGAAAAAGTAGCTTCGATCTTAGCCGTATCCTTTAATTTTTTTCCCATCTCCGCCTTTCTTAGGTGAACTTCTTTCTGAATATTTGCTTGAGTCGAATCTTCCTGGTCTCCAGTTTGGATACGGTTAGTGAGTTTGTCACATAATGTGCAAGTGTCTGTATAAGGCCGGTGAAAGCTAAGGTTGAAACAAGTGTTGAAAATCATTCGATAATAACTACACTTCACTGGCTGTTCATTTTGTTGAATACATAACTCCCTATAGAGTTCGTACATTTTACTTAAATTGAGGAAAGGATCAAGGTATCTACGATGTGGATTTTGGTGACGAGTGTAGTGACTTTTAAACTTTGGAAACGAGCTGATATGTCTCTTAACGAAGTTTGTAACAGAGGGATCTATCTTGTTTTTAGGCTCATGTTTGCCTCTTCTATCAATAGGCGCTACACCTGTCGCAGGTTTTTTTTTACTACGTTAGTAAATCTTTTATTTGAAATGTCCAGTGTGCGCAAAAAAAAGTTTTGCAGACTCTCTTTCCAGTAAGACAAATTAGAGTCGATACTCTTTTTGGATGTACTGCTTGTTGAGAAGAGCGTCGAGGATCTCTAGTTTTGACACAAGAATGAAGAAATGCAGTCTGCAGATTCCAATCCCCTAAATCCCAAAATTCTCGAAAAATACTTAATTTTTCGTTTTCGGTGAAATCGTTGCACTTATAGCGACACGTATGTGGATATGCTCTCATATTTTTGGCTGCATGAGTTTTTGCTTTGTGTCCAACGTATTCTTCACCACTATTTCTTTTACGCTTAGTTTGCTGTCGTTTCCATTCTTCCTGTCTCCTTTTCTTCCTCTTAACTCTTTGAGGTTCTCTAGAAACATTTTCCATTTCCGAACTACTCTCTTCATCCGGCTCAAAATCTCTATCACGGTCCGAATCATCAATTTCTTCCTCCTGCTCGTCTAAAAAATAATGAAAACAGCATAAAAAATATTTATGAGTAACAATGAGCCTCATAAAACCAAGACGCAACAATCAAATATTGCATTAGAAATGCACACAAACGACATATTATTTTGCTTTGAAAGGAAAAAATATTAATATTAATATATGCAGGACTATCGACATATAATGTTAGTTATTGGATACTATTAGTGTTTCCAACACATACTTTTACTTCCATGAAGTGCAAATTCAATATCAATCGTATCAATCATTTTTAAAAAATATACACATAACCTCTCCAATATTGAAATAACAAAATGAAAACTAAATCAAAGGTTTCTTACAAATGTTTTGTTATTACTTACTTAAACTGTCACTTAGTGTATCACCCATCTTTATAGTTGTTTTTTCCACAAAAAACACTAGTAACACGGTCTGAGATGATTGTTGTAAACTGTATGAACATTTGGAATAATTTAAAAGCAAAGGGGTACAAGTGCGCTTGTATCCTTCTGCCACAAACACTTCCAGGATATTCGGTAAGTAGTAAAATTTATTTTCAATAGATGGCATCACCTAACGGGGAATTCACTTGTATCTCTTTGCCATAAAATTATTCATAATTTTAAGTTTCACAATATGCAGTTAGTTATTTTTTTCAAAATTTGCCACTTGTACCCCTTTGCATCTAAGCCACTCAATTAAGAAAGCTGTAGACTAAACTGTAGTAAATACTTAAGAGGTACTCTACCGAAAATGAGTCCTTAACCCTGCTGATAGCATAATATGAACTACCCAACTTTTTACATACAGATTCCACCTGGTGACCCCATCTCAAAGAGCAGTCCAAGTGCACTCCCAGGAACTTTACCGCATCCCTGGAAGTTACCTGTTCCCCCAAGCATTGCAACACCAAACGTTCAGAACTAGGGTTGCGGATTCGGAAGTATATACAATCCGTCTTCCTGACATTTAATATCAAGGCATTCAACTTACACCATTCGACAAATTTAGAAATCAGCTCACCACAAACCGCAGCTAGTTCCTCAGGACTCTGGGCTGAGACCGCCATGGATGTATCATCAGCAAATATAGTCAATATACCTGGATCAATATGATCAGGTAGATCATTAATGAATAAAAGAAATATGAGCGGTCCCAGGACAGAGCCCTGCGGAACCCCCAACTCCGTCCTGCAAGAAGGTGACGTGAACTCGTTGATTTTAACCGACATGCAACGATCCGTAATGAAACTTATTATCCATTTGAGAAAAATACCACGAAATCCAAGATTATATAACTTACTTTCGATGAACTTAAATGATAGAACATCGAAGGCTCGCGACAAGTCAAAAAAGAGACCAGCAACAAAATGTCCCTTATCTAGATTTTTATATACATAGTCGACGAACGCAAAAGCAGCAGTCTGGGTAGACCTGCCTTCTCTGAATCCATGCTGGCTATCAGTTATTATATTGAAGCGAGTCAGAAAAGAGACCATTCGCCCATACACAATCCTTTCAAATACCTTGGAAAAAACGCTTAAGATAGAAATAGGACGGTAATTTGCTATGTTATAGGGATCGTCTTTCTTGTAAACAGGAATTACCGAAGCCATTTTCAATATAGTAGGAAATTTCCCCGTGTTAACCGAAACATTGATAAGATGAGCAAAATGATCCGCAACAACGTGAATGATACTTTTCAATACATTCGCCGAGATTTTATCTGTACCTGTACTTTTTTTATTTTTGAGAGATTTAACAGTTTCAATTACCTCCTCTTTAGTGACAGGAAAGAAAAAGAAGGTGTTTACAGATAAGGCAGAAGTTGTACAAGCTTGTGACAATGAACCGCCAAAGTGATCTCGCAGACTCATGTCAGCAATAGAGCTGAAATAATCCGCGAACATACAGGCGACCTCATATGGTTCACTATGCTGTTCACCAGCGCAGCTAAGCGTAATGTGAGGTAATGTAAGTGTTGACCGTCATTGCATATAGCTTGATTAATCATAAATTGAATGAAAACCCTTTCGTTATAAGATATTTTCCGGATATCGATGAGAATATGAACAGGTTATTAGTGTTTACCAACTAATCTTCAGGAAAATCGAAGAAATTTGCTGAGAAGTATCATGTTTTTCACATTTTTATTGGTACTTGAGTATTCCCTTAATGTATCAACCCGATTCCAATCGAGAAATATGAAATTTGAGGTATTTACATGCATACCAGAGAATCGTATCAGGCACGTATTTCGACTACATCTTTTTAACAGAACTGAATTTGGAAAAATGGATAATGAAAAAAAGGTTTCTTTTGGCCTCAAGAATGTACAGTCAAAAAATATATGTACAAGTCAAAAACTCACCCTGTATATTTCTTGATTTAGGTTGTGGAATGTGATTATCCAGGACCAAGAAAAGTTTTGAAATTCTTATTATTTCGGTAACAACAGAACCAGGATAATAGAGGATTTCCTTGGCAGCTGCTGCCTATTTCTTGATGAATACCTCTTCACTTTACGTCAGTGCTTGTGATGACTTTGTTTTTGTTAATTTATTGAAACGATTCGACGTCGTTGATGTCGTAGTGTCTTGGTATTTGAATCCCAAGTTATCCAAATCGCTATTCAGCACAGTCCCTTCGAAAAACAAAAAACGTCGATATCGAGGAAACATGATCCTTCTACTTTTTACTTGAAAACCCCTCGATCTCCACTTCTGTCATCGATCCCGCAGCACGAACCAGAGACCGGCGAGATCTGTAAAGCAAGAATTTATCAAATAGCGCCGTCGTGTTAAATATAATACCTCGCTGTCTACGTGTTCGAGAAAAAAAAATTATCGTCCGATCTTCCGAGCACCGGCCCCGAAAAATATTCGAAACGTCCACGAAAACGAGAGGGACTGGTTTGTTTATATGCGGCGTTTTTGGAATTGTTATATTTTCGTCGCCGTAGCCGATGCGGTATTTCTGAATAGATACGATCTCGGGCGGAATGACAATGATGTGGATTTGAGTTTTTTGGGGATAAGGGTACAAGAAAACACGGTGTTAATGGCTACCAAAAATTATTACCGAGGTTGTTGAAGTGTCCAGGTCTGCATATTCGCGGAGATCTTGTCGCGGTGATGATTGAAGACTACAGAGTGATTCTTGAAGAGTTTATGGCGAACGTGGGAACCAGGAGTCACTGAAATTTCAGATGGACATAGTTTAGAATCATCCTGTACAGGGTGTCCCAAATTCGATGATCACTGAGAGCATCTCGAGAACCATAAGGGTTAAAGAAAAAATGTTCAAGGACTTCCGATCCCTTTTTCAAAATAGATTCCAGATATCTGAATTGGTTCTCGAGTTACAGGGCGTTTCTGAAAAAATGCTGTTTCATATACAGGGTGTCCCACGGTCGAGTGCCTATTAGACGTTTCTGGAGAACTGGACATATTTGAAATCCGAAAATTGGTATTATGATATTGTTGGAAATTCTCTACAGACCAAAAATATTTTTGGAGCTTGAGCGCTTCCGGTTATACCAGAAGTGGAAATAAATTTGTTCAAAATATATTTTCTTCAATAATTTCGTTTCTGAAATGATTGAGTATTCAATTCTGAATACATTTCTGTTGAAACCATTGTATTCATCCGAATAGTTTTCAAAATATCGAAAAAAAACCTGAAAAAATGTCAAATATTCATCGTCAGTGTTATGTTCATTATTCTTATTCTGAAAATCCCGAGTGTAAACCGTTCTCACAACGTCAAAGTAGAAGAATGTGTAAAGGTCATGCATCTTTTCAATTTCATAAATATCATCACAGGGTGTTTCAAATTTTGTGTCGAAAACAGTGATCGAAAATTGGCCATAACTTCTGTTTTTCAAATTAGAACCCTATTTTTTTATGATTGCGTTAGATTCTGCGAAGAAAAATAATGATAGCATTCTCAGATGCTCTTGCTCCTAAATTCAGTAATTCCCGAGATATTTGAGCTTTTCTGAATTCATGTTATACGTAGAGTCAAATTCATCTTATCTTTCGCATGAGAATATTCTGTGACCAGAGAAGATCAATTATCCCATTAATAATTCACAGGTGACAGGTTCAATTATTAGTTGTTCTATGGAATATAAGAATTTGACTCTACGTACAACATAAATCCAGAAAAGCTCAAATATCTCAGCAATGACTGAATTTAGGAGCAAGAACATCTGAGAGTGCTATCACTATTTTTCTCCGCAGAATCCAACGCAATCATAAAAAAACAGGGTTCTAATTTGAAAAACAGAAGTTATGGCCAATTTTCGATCACAGTTTTCGACACAAAATTTGAAACACCATGTGATGATATTTATGAAATTCAAAAGATGCATGACCTTTTCACATTCTTCTACTTTGACGTTGTGATGACGGTTTTCACTCGGAATGTTCAGAATAAGAATAATGGACATAACACTGACTATGAATATTTGACATTTTTTCAGGTTTTTTTTCGATATTTTGAAAACTATTCGAATGAATACAATGGTTTCAACAGAAATGTATTCAGAATTGAATACTCAATCATATCAGAAATGAAAATATTGAAAACAATATTTTTTGAACAAATTTATTTCCACTCCTGGTATAACCGGAAGTGCCCAGGCTCCGAAAATATTTTAGGTCTGTAGAGAATTTCCAACAATATCATAACCCCAATTTTCGGATTTCAAATAGGTCCATTTCTCCAGAAACGTCTAATAGGCACTCGACCGTGGGACACCCTGTATTTCGTTATATCTCGTTTTCTGTTGTAGATATCACGAAAATTCCAAGAAGTTTTCTTTTGTAATTTCTATTGCCTTCACGCTGCTTCCTTCTGATCCGAAGAATTATTCACCGTTCAAGTGTTAGAGAGAAAAGTTTGTGTTTTTTAAATGGGACACCCTATATATATTGCTTCTTAGCCGCAGGTTCACCGAGTATCATCCTGTAACAGCCTGTATATAAAGATTGAATTCACATAAATACATACATACAAATTTTGGAATAGAATATTTCCCCATTTATGGAAAATTCAAATTGAATGACAGGCTTAATTTCTTTTATCAGCATGATAGGGCACCTAGTCATGAATGTGAGATTGTTTTTGAATACCCTTTTTAGAAACCAGTGGATTGGCGGATGAGTGTTGTTATTATAAAAGCTTGTCTTGAAATTTTTTTTATATAACTTGTTTTTTTTTTGTTTCATCTTGCATAAAGTAAAGAGGAGCAAACAAAGATTTTCTATCAAATAAATTGCAATTGAAACAGAAAAAAATATTTATCTCATTTCCAGAATATAGGGGGGGCCAAGGCTTTTGATGATGTGTGTATTTATTTATTTATTAAGTCGAAGAATGTGTGGATGCCGTGCATCTTTCGAATTTTAGGAATTTGACTACAAAAAAAAATCACTTATGTGTTAAAACAGATTGTTCATTATTTTTCTAAGCTTGGAACGTTTCGGATATGTCAAAATCGACCAGCACTTACTGCAGGGGGCCATCTATTGACAAACAGCGGGAACTTGGTGGCGCATCTAATAATATCGCGATAAAAATTATATACAAAATTTGACTATAACACTTGTTTCTCAAATTAGAAACTCAATTCTTTAATAGTTGCGTTGGATTCTTCGAGAAAAAAAAATTATGATGAATAATGGCGACTCCAAAATGGCGGAGGAGTTTTGTAATTATGATCCGATTCCATTCAAAATTAGTATCTGGGGGGTTTTGGGTTCGACAATGATGATTCTTCTGTCAAAATTGGAAAATTTAAGATGGTGACTACAATATGGCGGATCAGTTTTGTAGTTATGATCCGATTCTATTCAAAATTGGTATCTGGGGTTGTCTGGGTCGGAAATTACGATTCTTCAAAATTTAGAGATTACAGATGGCGGCTTCAAAATGTAGAATAAGTGTGGTTATTATAACAGCTTGTCTTTATGAATGTTTTTTTTTTATAAAAGCTTTTTCACTGAGAGCTCGGCAAGCTCTAATGCTAATGCAATTCTGTTGCATTCACTGTAAATGTGTGAAATAGATACAGAAAATCATTATTTGAATAGTATGAAAATGAATTCCGGTATAAAATCGAATTGTTATAATAAGACCTGACCACAAAACAGTAACACAGTAACATGGAATGCTTTTACTGGATCAAATAGCGGGTAAACATCTCAAGTTGGTGGAACAATGAGTCTGCCAGTGCCGAGATGCCAAGTGAATCTGATTTTGACGATTAGTTTCAATAGTGAGTTGTCAATTTCCACCTATTCTCTCCATTCTCGAAATGTTATTGAATTGCTGTTTGTGTAATAAATATATTTGCGGAACTCACTGAATCCAAAATTTGAAAATTGACACATAATTTTTCTGTGTGACAGCTCAAATCCATAGAATGATAGATTTTCCGCGAATTTACAGAACTTTGAGGAAATTTATTTCTATTTCCGGTATGCCGAAGTGCTGAGTCTCCAAAAACATTTTAGGTGTATAGAAAATTTCGAACAATCTCCTTATCCGAATTATTATAATATTTAAAATAGGCCAAATTCTCCAGGCACACGAACATGGAGCCACTTGTAAAACCATAGATATTCGGGCATAATTAGCAAAATGACATAGCAAAAATATCATCAGTCTCTTGAAATGATATTTTTTACGAAATCCTGAGCTGAATCGTTATTCTTTGAGAATTCCAGGATTTCTTTCGACTAAATGACCCGTGCACAAACTGTGTCCGTGGATGACAAACGACGTTTCATCGCTAATTAGAATGTTCTCTCTCTTTCTCTGATCTTCTCCAGTTGGCGCAATGCCATGGGAAATAATTTTGTTGCTTTTCATCGACCGTAAAGGAAGGCTTTCAGTCGACCACAGAAAAGCGTTGTTTATTTTAGAAATGGCGTCTGTGTGCGTATCTTTCAAAACACGGAATGTTTGGAAGCGTGGAAAATGGACTATGGCGCGTGACTTGACGCTGAAGTTGAACGTTGCTTTGTGGCTAATGCAGGTGCAGAAAGGTCCAAGGAAAACATCAACATGTAGTCTAGTTGTTGCAAATTGCAACAACGTAGGGAGAGTTTATTAAAGAGAATATCTCTATAAAACAATGAGTCTGTTTGGAAATTTTTAATGTTATAATATCAGTTTTTGTTTCAGTACCTATATAGATTCCAACTGAAGAAAGTACAAATTCCTATGTAAATAATTTTGGTATAATGCTACTGATAAACAACAGAGCGCGCCACCCATAAGCGAACTCTGGTATCGCGATCCGATTAGCCACATCCACGTCATGTCTTCGATGCGTACCCTCTTCCATAATAAAGAAGGGTATACAGATTTGAAAGTGACATTTAACGAGTCGGAATCTCATATGGCGTTATTTCGCAGAAGATTTAACTTTATTTTGGAAACTGTAATATCAGTTTATAAAAAACTGCATTATCGATGAATGGCCCGAAAATTTGAATTTGCTCCTTGATCAAAGTAGGTGAAATACCACTCGGTAGAAATTCATTCTCATTGTAATAGAAAAAATTTCTTTATTGCATTGAAAATGTTTCGACAGTTCTAACCTCCATTCAAATTTCGTCATTTTGCGTCACAAAATAGAAAAGTGCCTTCAAGCTGACCAATTGTTAAAAAATACCCAAAAATCACTTCTCTTTTTTTCGCAATGATTTAACTCCTACCTGAAAGCTTTAATCCTAATGAGTGTATCCTGAAAATATTAGATGTCGCGAAGGTCTTCGTTGGAAGCTATAAATGTTTGTTTTCATTGATGTAAATGCTATGAATCTATGACTTTTTTTTTAATAATTTGGAAATAATCAGTATTACTTATTAGGTTTTAAGTATAATGTACCGAATTTGTGAAATAAAATAATTTTCCGCAAATCGCTAGGAAATTTTGACATTCCTAACAAAATTTGTCATAGAAAAAGTCAAGATTTCCCAACTGTTAGGAAATATTCATTTCCTTACTGTAAGGAAATGATATTTCCTTACTGTAAGGAAATGATATTTCCTCACAGCTGTCAGTGTTCTACATAAGCATATTCGTACTTTTCTCTAGATTTCTTTGGCAATAATTCTAATGAAGCAGTATTAACAGCTGCCTCAACCAGCTCTGGAGGAGTTCCAGAAATGGAAAATTCATCATCACTTATCCATTTAAACTGTTTTGTCTTCGAGAAGACGAGCAATTTAATAATTAATATTCGACAAGTTTGACAATTCAACATTGATAAGTGTTCATAGAATCGCAACCAATTCCATTACGAATTTCAAAGCTTCATTTATTCATGAATGGAATAATTCGAGATTTTTTCCAAAATTGATTAAAATCTGTCGAATTTCAAACGATTTGCGGAAAAATAGTATGTTTACCTCTTAGGAAAAGCCACATTCCTGGACTCTGTGTTGCTAAGTCTCGGCTTACGCCTCGACTCAGCAATCTTCACAATCGTCCAGGAATGTAAGGCTTTTCCTATACCCGGTGAACAATGTACTATTTCATTTAAAACAATGATTTTTGCAATAAATCTGAAAAAACTTAATACTTCCGAAATAGTTAAAGGTAGGTATAGGACATTGTTCATGAATTGTGTCTAGAATTCTCTGAAGAATCCAAAAAATAAATAATATACAGGGGGTTGCATCTGAAATAAGAAAGTTGGTATTGGCCACGGTCACATGGAACACCCTATATAATAATATTTTCTTGAAAAATATGCGTATTCAAAATTACAAATCGACGTTTATAACCAGATCGAAAAATCCATGAAGAGAGTGCTTAAGAGACAATAATTTTAGTCTTGATAAAACTGAAAATGTTTGTGAAGTTTATAGTGGCTATTTTTTTGAGAGTTTTAACAACTGCGAACCATATTTTTATATACATATATTGTGTATTTAGCTGGTATTTTGAGAGGTGGTAGCCACTGGCCAAGCTCTGATGTTGAATTGATGAATTTACCACTTTACATTTCAATATACTATTATTTGAAAGTGATACTTGATTATTCTGATTTTCTAGTACAAAGGTCTTAATTTCTGCGGCATCAGAACTTATTCACATCCAGATCATAGTTAATGGCAGGTGTTGTTATTCTGTAGTATGTTTCCATGCAAATAAGGAACATTCAAAACAATAATTCATTTCCTAATCTCCTTTGAATTCCTCCTATAATTTCGATCCAATCAAAAGGAAAAGAGCCAATTTATACACCTATATTTATTAAACTCGACAATACACTGTTAATAATACATACCTACATCAAATCACTGAAAGACCTTATACAATCTCCAGGAAATCAAAGAAAACACCTATAGTAATCAGTTTCACATCTTGTGACAGGTTTGTAAACAAGTGCTACTTCTTCGGAAATGGATTAAATTTAAATTCTTCATTTCTACAGTATCTTGAATCATTTTTAGACTGTTTATAGAAATATCAAATTTATGAAAAATTATTATACCAAACAACATGGGCGTAACCAGGAAGCTCTTGAAAACTCATGAAATAATAGCATAATATACGAAAATCAGTTCATTATTTTTATTCTGATTTTTTTTGCCCCCCCCCCTAGCTCAAAGGCTGGGTACGCCCTTGCCAAACAAAGCCAAATCGACGACTTTAGCGAAAGCATCATTTGATTCGAAAAATTCAAATTCCCCATACAAACTTTTTGGTGGGGATATCCATTGATGAAAACATAAGAAAACAAAAATTCATAGCTTCCGATGAAGACCCTCGTGACCTCTAATATTTTTAGGATACACTCATTAGAATTAAAGCTATCAGGTACCTAAGAGTTGAATCATTGCGAAAAAAGGGAAGTTATTTTTAGGTAGGTACAGGGTGGGCAAAATTGGTGCTACATGAACTAAAACTTTTTAACCCGAGGAGATAGAGAAAAATGAATGGCACCTTATAGTCCTCTTTTTTCGAGAAACTGATAATGCCATCAACTGCATTCCTCCATCTTCTTTTGTTTCCGAGTTATAGGCCAAAATTGAAATTTGGGCGATTTCAACTTTGGTCATTATCTCCGTTTCTGTTTATGCTAGGATGTGGAAATAAAAACATTATACAGGCACTTTTTTGATAGCAATCCAGTGGCGTACTCTGATTTTTTATAAAAGGTTCATTTGCTGAGTTATAACATAAAGTTGTGTTTTTTCTTATGGAAACAGTAGTTTGAAATGACTTAGAAAGAATCGCCATTTTTTTCCCGTTTCAGAAATGTATCATATGTTATACATAGCCCTCAGATTCGTTAAGATATAATGAAAAATATAGTTTGTATATGGAATTCGAATTATTGAGTAGGCTGAACCATAGAATTATGTGTCTCTACACATGGTGTTATTATTAATTCACCTTTGAATACTTGTATGGTACGGTCTCTGTTTGAAACAACTGTCAGTTATTAAAATTTGAAGTCATCGTTGGCGGCATTATGGAGATATTTCAAAATTACGAAAAATATGATATGTTGAAATGTTTCATTTTAGCGAATGAGAATAGTGGGGCAGCAAGTGATTCAACTGTGAAATAATAATTACACCATGTGTAGAGACACATAATTCTATGATTCAGCCTACTCAATAATTCGAATTCCATATACAAACCATATTTTTCATAATATCTTAACAAATCTGAGGGCGATGTATAACATATGATACATTTCTGAAACGGGAAAAAAATGGCGATTCTTTCTAAGTCATTTCAAACTACTGTTTCCATAAGAAAAAACACAACTTCATGTTATAACTCAGCAAATGAACCTTTTATAAAAATTCAGAGTACGCCACTGGATTGCTATCAGAAAAGTGCCTGTATAATGTTTTTATTTCAACATCCTAGCATAAACAGAAACGGAGATAATAACCAAAGTTGAAATCGCCCAAATTTCAATTTTGGCCTATAACTCGGAAACGAAAGAAGATAGAGGAATGCAGTTGATGGCATTATCAGTTTCTCGTAAAAAGAGGACTATGAGGTGCCATTCATTTTTCTCTATCTCCTCGGGTTAAAAAGTTTTAGTTCATGTAGCACCAATTTTGCCCACCCTGTACAGTTGGCCAGCATGAAGGCACTCTTCTATTAAGATGTCTAAAAATATGGTGTATGCACTCGTTAATTTTTTAATGCAATCGAAAAATTAGAAATGCAAATCGAAAATATTAGAAATGTCAGATACATACAAAACGTTGTCGTTTCTACATAGATATTATAGTAATTACGTATTCATCAAAATGTTTATTCATCTACTCCCGTAGAATAATATGTTCATTATTCAACTGATTTTGAGCTGTAACAGTATCTATAAACCAATAGTATGAGATATAATAACTCACTCTGATGAATACTCTGATGTATTTCGTATGAGAAGCACTTACTCTAAAGTAAATAGGAAAAATGAAATTGCTTACGAAATGAAAAAAAAAGTAGGATAGATCGGGAACTCTATTACAGACATCAAGTTAACGTTCTCGTCATTCTTTTCTACTTTTCCTCTGGTCTGAATATTTAAAAATTCCACCTGGAAAACGTGATTTTTTGTCGTTTTCTACACGATTCGATTCTCGACGACCACAGAAATCGAAACCTGTCATCACATTGGCAAGGTCTCTGGAATTATTAAGACTTTCACGAGTGCCAACCTGCGTCAGTATAGGTACATGTTTTTCATTGCTTCTCTCGAATATGAAGTTTCGGACCATTGCTGAAACAGTCTTATAAAATATCACACGAGATTGAATTTACCTCATAAGTCTATCTTTCATTTTCAAACTCAAATGAGTTCCTTTGAGGAAACACCACTCGTCCTACGGACTCGTGATGTTTCCAAGCAACTCATTTTTACTTCATGAGAAAATTTATTGAAACAGTTTTCATATGATTGTCCTGAAGAAATAACAATCATTCGTGAAGGTTCGAAAGAAGTCAGAAGTTCAGAAATTATGAGAAATGTTATGGATCATTTCCAGCTTGAATGACTTCTGTCCTACACGTGTTATGCTTTCAGCGAATTGATTAACGCGTAAAATTTGCACGATCCGTGATAAAATTGTCGCGAAATCCGAAACTAGACGCCCCCAAGTGTCTGCTTAATGGATTTGTTTTCTCGCGATAAGAATGTACCTACGTCATGTCGGATTTCTTATCTCAGCATTGAACGGTGTTTGAAAATAGTACAACAATACCATTCCCGTGGGAGTTGGTGGATATAGAAATCCCATTGCTCTATCAACATTTTGATAAGCACTTTCGCAAGCTTCAATCCAAGTAGCACTACGAGCGAGGCCATGTTGACAGTTAACCCTTTTCTTTGGACACCGTGTATTTGAAAATAAATCAGAAGTCACAAGTGGGTCAACATATCAACCTTGTAGGAAGATCTACCTTGGAGGTAAATGCATCTTTTAGGTGAATCCACTTTTTAGATAGATTCAGCAACTTGCAGGTAGATTCCCATAACCCCCACAGGAAAGAATTTGGCAGCTGTCAAAATAGGAAAAAAATTACATGAGCTGTCGAAAAAATTATGTTGACCATTAGATCCACTTTCAAAGTGGATGCACAGATAAGAGTGAGATATCTCTCATCAACAAAACTGAAATGATAGCAATTGCAGAATTCACTTTCCAGATTCTATGCATTTAATTTAGTTCCATTTTTTGACTGGCTTTGGAAAATGTTTCGCATGCGTTATGACTAAGACTCAGATTTGCTCTGATGACCGGTAGCTCAAACCAAAAAGTGTTATTGTTATAGAGCCCGAAGTCGCTGGCTTCCTACTGTTACGAAATCACCTGTTTCAAAAATGGAATAGCCGTTATTCTTTTTATTTCACTTTGTAGAATTATTCTAGGAATTAATAAATACTAAACCATTATTTAACTTCCATTTAGAACTAGGAAAAATTTCCGTCATTAACAATTCGACATACCTATAGTTTAGGATGGATAATTTGTGAAAGCGAGAACTTTACAGTTAGAGAACAGATAAATTTATTTAGTTTAGACTAAAGAGAATGATATTTTGAACAAAAACACTTCAAGATGCTCGCCGTTCACCTCCTGACAATATTCAAGGCTATTAATAAATACGTCAAAATCATAATATGTAATATGTGAATATTAAAACACCTAATCCTTATAAGGATGGTTAACGATTTCCCTATTCGCGTTGGTCAAAACAATAAAGCGACTACACGTAGGGTCTACATTCCTGAAAAAAAGGGAGTCAGAAACGATTTATTTTTTCTGATTGATGAAGGGATGTATGAGTGTATAAAGATAAAAATAATAAAAAAAAATGTTTATAAGTATTAAATGCATGAAAAGGATATTCCTCATCATTTTTGGTTATTTTTCAACATTTCCACTATCAAAACTAACAAATATTTTTGTGTTTTTTTCATTTCAGTATTGAAGTCTTTCATGTAGTTAATGCAATGTCTATCTCCTTTTTTTGTAAATGATATTACAAGAATGTGTTGTTTTCTTGAATTTTTCTATTCGAAATGATAAATATTCATTTTTCTCAAAGACAAGTCATTAAGGATTGTTTTATCCGTCGATTAGTGAAAATTAATTGTTTCTTACAATTGTGGATTCTAACGTGGAATTGAATTTCTTTTAAATGACACGCCCCGCAGGTATCTCCTGTCTGATGACTGATAAAGGAAAAAGAGAGTATTATACCAAATTATACAGGCAGTATAATATCTAGTTCAGGGTAGTATTTCTAGTTATATTCCCTGTGCCCCAACATTTGTTCTATTAAGCTGAATATTCCAATAAATAAAAATTAATGCAATGCACTGCCATCTGGCGGCATACGTTTCTTACATCGAAGGCGAAAGACTCTTAATGCAACGTTTCATTCATCAACCGAAACAAAATGGTAAGTTATGTTACCATTACCGGTCAGCTTCAACAGGCTATAATATCAGAGGAAGGAAGCGAGAGGTATGAGAGATGGCATCAGAGCATCGAGTTACATTCAGTTTGAATCATAGCAAGGGCGTAGCCAGGGGGGGGGGGTTTGGGGGTTCAAACCCCCCCCCGAAATATTTTCAGTGTTCAATACTTGCTACAGAAAGCGACCCTCAAAATTCCCGGCACTTACAAAGTCAATTGCCAAAATTTCAAAACCCCCCCCGAAATTAATTCCTGGCTACGTCCTTGAATCATAGATTTACACTATAGATCTTCACAGTAGACTTGGCCTCAGCATATCAAGTAACTTCGAAGGAGGAACAAAGTTCTAATTGCTCACAAATATAATTTCATTCATTACTTGTACCTACATTCTTGAAAATTCAACTTCCATATTTTCTAAATTTCATGTTCGAGTTGTTCTTTCAAATCCTCATATTTTCTGTCTTATTATTTTTATGCTTAAATTTGATATCCCAATAAAAATATTATTTCTCTCTCTCTTCTCTCCAATCTTTCTGTCTAGTGCAGATATCTTCGTTAACTTGAGAATTTTCTCGTGGAACATAACCTAATTAGGTTCATGTTCATAATATTTATTTTTAGAATAAAATAAATTTGTTAGTGTTAACTAGACACGTGTTTAAGTGAATGAACCGGTGCAGGAGTAATATTAATAAAGTATAAAGCGATGTTTTTCTCGTTTTTAAAATTTACTTTTGCTAAACTTAGCATGTACGAATTCTGAATAATATATTCCCGAAATCTGTAAAAAAAATAATTTATTATGAAAATGGGGAGTATCTCAGTATAGTATAGAAACAACTAGAAAGGAAGTTTGATTTTTCCTGAAGAAATGGAAAAATTATGGAAAATATAAATACCAAGCTATTTTGCACTAACCTTTCCTTTTTCGATCCGTATATTTACATCACGGCCATGATATCTGTAAGGAAAGTGTAATCAACAGTAAAAACTCAAGAGCCTTTTTTATCGAATAAATTTCTTTTTGTAACGAAATAATGTCAGTTTTTAGAGAAAAATTACTGATGGAAAGATTTTGAGTTAAAAAGAAATTTATCTTCAAAAGAAAAGCTCAAGTGTTTTTTTGGCAAGATGAATTAACGACCGAATATACGAAATGAACAACAACAATAATAATAAATAAGTGATGTGAGCTTACTAGATGTAGACGCTCAAGAGGAACAGGCGTTTTTTGGGTGATAAAAAACGATGGACCTTTTTTATTGCTGTTAAAATGACAAAACAGTGATCTTTAAATGACACATTTTATACTGGAGTTAATTTATCGAGTTTTAAATTGCCGTTTTTGCCGGATTTTTTCGCCTAAAGAATCGAAATTTCACTCATGTGTGAATCGATTATTGTCCTTTTCGACTGTATAAAAATTTCCCCACTGTATCGCAGCTTCGCTGCATTTTTAAGATTCTTCTGGACCCAATTTATCAATAGGATCCCACGGGCCGGTCCACAGTATAGTATAGTATAGAAAAATATGGCACCAGATGCTTTTTGCGTCATTGTAATTGCCATCAGAGTTTCATATATATACCGCCCTTTTCGTTTTGAAGATAGCTACTCATTTTTTTTTCCACATTTTTCAGAATGCATCAAATTTATTGTTGTCTACATTGAATGATTCATCTGGAATATTTCACTGTGAGGTCACACAAAATAGTCCTTTTTTGCAATTCTAAATTCCCTGATATTTTTGTTTAAACAAACTAGAATCGATCATTATGTATTTGGGAGCATCAGAATGTGTTGTGTTTACCTTCCTCCTTCTAAAATCTCATATCTTACGGAAACATCAATTTTCCCGAACACAAAACCAATCTGTCAGAATATTTGCACGATCTAAGCTCACGTAATTGCTCTTCTTTCGACGGCCATCTCCGCTTTCACGGTTTTTTCTTCCGTCGTCGTTTGTTTGATGTGTTGAAAAGATCAAGCAAATGTTTACGCTTCGTGCATTTACAGATGCCCCAGAGGCCAAATGATGAACATTCAGTTTTAGATCCCACAATAAGATTCACTCTGGACGGTTTCTCAATTAGCACAATCGAAAGGAAAATGGCTCTATTGATTCAGTATGATTATTTTCATATAATACCACAAGAGATGAAATTTTACCTGCTTAAATTTCATCTCGACTGGTATTCGACATATGACTATTTCACGAGAAAATGTGTCTAACAGTAATATACTAATATGGTCACATTGGGCTTGTCTTGCGCTTTTTGAGAAACAAGTATACATCAGAGATCAACTAAACGTCGTTTGTTTTCTCTATGGTATTCATTCTCGAAACTATCTATGGATTTGAGAAAGGTCAAAAATTTTATCGCTTGAAAACCAACTTATTAGTTTCGCCGACTTGAATGTTTTAACGAGTGTTCTAAGGAAACTTCCTCACTAAGAACGGAAAGAGTGAAATAGTCGTAAGTAATATCATGAGGGCATCCAATTTTTCCGAAAAAAATCGAAAAAACACGTTGCTAAGTAATATTTTAAAAAGAAGCATGAGTGCTGGTGGCAACAAAAATCCGAGTCGAAGACGAGGATTTTTGCAACTGCACGAATGCTCTTCGTTAAAAAATATTACTTTGCATTGTGTTCTTTCGATTTTTTTCACGAGAAAAATTAGAATAGTATTTGACAAGACTATTTCATGAGAAACAGATTATTCTGGATGCATTATGTATGTATTATTAATTTTCGTTGACAACAACTGTTTTGCCGCGGGTAAACCCGAAAAAACTTCTGACAGTTGGTGCCATACAGTTTTTCCATCTAGAAACCATTTGTGATTAAAAATTGCGCGTTTCTGATTGGTGGAAATTAAGACGAGGGAAATAGTCAAGGGAAAATAATCATGCTGAATCACTAGAGCCTTTTTCCAATGGCACTTTTTCTATTGATGCCAATATCATATTTTAGGCTTCACGGAAAAAGTAAAAATTTTCATCTGAATAAAGTTTTTTTCAAAAAAAACTGGGTCACTTGAAGGTAGATTCATCTTATAGGTAGATTCGCATTTCCCAGTGCGAGAAAGCAATTGTTCAAGTTCAAAGTTATCCTGTTATGGAAATTTGTATGTTTGTTACACTGATGATATGTGATGTTACATCAATAAATCCTGAAAATTTGTGTTGATTCTTGCCTTCTCATATAAGTAGGTAATTATTAACGCATCAATTAACAAATTATCCTTTCGCAGTTAATTTTTTCATTTTATTACTTTTTTGAACTTCTTTCAAATCATGTTGGGCGTGTTCTTCGCAACTATTTTGTGCTCGATTCGTACTCGGTCCAGCTACTACTGCCACATTCCACATTCGATCCAGGAAGCTTCAAGTTTATAGGTTTATCCGTTCGAGAACTTAATTCGACCAATGACCACGGATTCTCGACCAGAGATTCGAACCTAGTCGTTTGTGATCATTCTCGGCTAAAAAAATGAATCCACACGAAGAAACGTTTCATCGTCTAGATACTGGGTGTTGAAGTTTGAATTTTATTCAAGTTTTTTCTCATTATCTGCATTTTACCAGATATTCAACTCAAATTTGAGATATCAGTATGGTGCAAATGAAAGGAATAAATTCGTTATTTCGTAAACCGGCGACTCCAAGGAAAAATCCTGAAACCCGTCGATTTTTATTTGAAAACGGGCTATTCGTAAGGATTTTATTTTTGACGTCATCTATGCGACGAATATCAATAATAAATTGGTGTTTTCGAAGACAAAACAGTGTAAAATGATAAGTGATGATAAATATTCCATTTCTGGGACTCCTCCAGAGCTGGCTGAGGCACTGAATACTGCTTCATCGGAAGAGAAAAGTACGAATATGAATATGCAGAACACTGACAACTGTAAGGAAATATCATTTCCTTATAGTTTGGAAATCTTGACTTTTCTATAAAAAATTTTGTCAGGAATGTCAAAATTACCTAGCGATTTGCGGAAAAAACTATTTGAAGATTTCCTAAACTACTCAGCAAATAAAAAATCTGTTTCATGTCAATTCCATCGGATTTCATCAAGTTGCTTATCAAACAGTCCATTTTTGGCCGGATTATACTAAGGCCTCCTTAAATCACAGTAGTGGCCTAAGGCCCCTTCGAATCCAATGAAAATTGATTGAATTATACTCTAACTGGACTAATAAAATCCAATTGAACCAAAGGGCAACCAGTGTATGATAAGTATCGAGAGTTAACATGCGTCCTGCATAATATGAGTAAATTTAAATTGGTATAGGTAAGTGGGGGTAGAATTGAAAGGAAATGATCTATTACAATATCCAATAAAGAGCGTTTATTCCCATTGAATAATTTGATTCTTCAGTCGAGAGATCTACAAGGCTTAAATTAGATGAATTGGTTCTAATGAGAGTTATAGACCATACAGGAGACTGTCTCGGGTTAGACCAGTTATCATCGATTTCATTACGGACAAATATCGCAAAAATCGTTCAGTTTCTCAAAATGTTAACCATATAAGTGAATGGATCATATGCAACCGTATATCTTAGAAAACAGAAGTACAGGGTGAAACAAATTGCTTGATTTTGACTGTTTCTGGTACTTCAAGGCTAGATAGGTGAAAATGTTGAGTCCTGGGCTCGATTTTCGTGAAGACTCCATAACTCAAAGCCATTTCACGATGTATTTATTTTGTTTTGAAGATATAAAGAAATTTTGAAAATTTGGCGATTTCGAAAAGAGATAAAAAAACTGAATACGGTGTCGTATTGATAATGAAAAAGTGCCAGTAGAAAGTTTTTGCCGTTTTTAGATATCTTAGAAATTTAAGAAGTTATGGCACATTTTCGAAATCGCCAAAACGAATAATGATATCGTGAAACGGGTTTCCGGTATGGAGTTTTCACGAAAATCGAGCCCAGGACTCATTTCAACATTTTCCCCTACACTGAGAAAAATGTTCAATATAATAGGTAATAAACACTTGTTTCAGGGATATTTTGTTGTCTATATTAGGCATTATTTGTTTAAAATAATTTCTATTTATAATCCCCAAATTCTTCAATTCTTGTTATTTATAGAAAATAAAAGCTTTGTTTCAAAAATATTTTGTAGATCCTATAATCATTACTTAAAAGTTAATAAATAATATGCAGAAATTCTCTAGAAAATCATTTGTTACATGATATTCGTTATTTTATTAATTGCTAATGTGGCTTGTTAACTATTACAAAATATTTATTACTTCTAGAAAGCATCTCCTTGAATATTAACAAATAATATTCATTGGCGTGCAATTAACCTTCAATAAAATATATATTAACTATAAACATATATTTTTTTTAACAACAAAATACTTCGTTTCGAGATGTATTGAAGTATCCCCTTCCATTCCGCCGTCACCGTGGTTGCCGCGATCTCATTTTATATAGTTTCAGTTTGTAGTTTGCTGTTTGAGTAAGTCAGTAAGTCACTTGAATGTTGGATTGTTGGAAGTTTTTATTTAAGTGAGTGAAAAATAATATCTATAGTATGGAAGAATTATCAAGTGGTTGGGAAATCAGCAGTGTATTCGCGGATGTTTTAGATACTCCCATCCGTAACTTATTTTATACGTAAGTACCCAATTTTTTATGAATCTATTTTTTTATTGGCGCGTGGTAGGTTGGAATCAGTAATATTCGCTTCTCAAGATTTAATTAGACTCTTTGTGTAAGCGAACAAGGGATCTGGTTCTTCAAATTACAATCTTTCGGTACAAAAATGTTATCAACCTTTTTAAAATATGACAAATTCAGTTACAACCCGATTGATAAAATTTTTTGTACCCAAATTATGATATTCTACTGTTGAGCACTTTTTGACTTTTGCGTCCATATACATTTTTCTACCATCTCTCATCGTAGCTTTTAAGGAATAAGAACCGTGGGATAATCATGTTTTGTAATAGATAATAAATAATATTATATTAGACCAAATTCATTACCTAATCAGAAATATTTGAAATTATTAATTAATATATTTGGTTATAGTAAATAAGCAAATTTATTTGCCAAATACTTTTTGTTGATGAAAATGGCCTACTTATTATAATGTAATCAATAATTCTAATCTTAATTCTTCTTTTCTCCAGTGAATGGAATAACTAGTGTGAGTTTGTTGGAGGAGGCTATTCAAATAGAAACGTATTTCAGGGAAATTGTCCCGTGTATGGGCACTCGCCTCAAAATTATATTATATTATGAATAAAGAGTTATTCATACAAACGAAATCTTACATTGTATTGACTGAAACCATTAATAATTATTGTATAGATTTATTAGTTCATAAGTGGAGAAATGTTTTTTTTTGTTGATTATGATTGGCAGTTTATTGTTATATTTAAATATTGGTTTAATAAATAATTTTTCTCAAAATGAAACCGTTTTATTTGAAACAACCCACTCACAAATTTATAGTTAAACTTGATTCATTAACAGTAAATAAATGATACTTTAATGGAAACTGAAACATTTTGCATATAAACATAATATTCAGTTTCCGCTAAACAAATTCATTAATAATGAATAAATAGTACATATAGAAACAGTAATATTTCTTACCTATAAACAAATTTATATCAGAATTCAAAAAATTTTATTAAAAGTAGTTTTATGATTCATTCATCAAATCCAAAATATTATAATTATCAATAAGTACGGCTATACGTATCAATAAATTCGGTAAGTAACAGTAAAACAATATTTATTCACAAGTTTCAAAAAAATGATTGGTTTAAGATGAATAAATGTTTAATAAGCCATATTTCAATCAAGGATTTTGTTGTGGTGAACAAATTTCGTAACTATTATGTACATTTTTCTTTCAGTGTATCTAGCCTAGAAGTACCAGAAACAACCAAAATCAAGCAATTTGGGTCACCCTGATCAGGTACAGGGTGCGGCAACTGGTTCTCCCTCATTTGGAGGAACTGCTAAAAAAAAACGAAAGAAGATATTGGAATTTTTTTTTATTTTGAAAGCCTACATAAGCAAGTTTTTTTTTCATTTATGTCCTGAAAATTATATCATCCAAATAACGGTCTTGTCTCTTATACCTGCATAGAAATAAAATAGAGTTTCTGAGAAATAAGACCAATTCCACTTATAATACAAGAACAGCCAATATAACTTTTCCTTCACATAGGTTATCTCTCACAGAAAGAAATCCATCTTATATGTGTATCAAAATCTTCAATAAATTACCTCACAGTCTGAAAATAAGAGATCATTATAAAACATTCAAAGCGAAAACCAAAAAATTACTCATCAATATGGAACCTTATAATTTAATTAATTAATTCTTGTGATTAATGTAATTGCATTTTTTTATGACACTATTTCATTTTATGTTTTTTTTGTATGAAAATTTAATTTGAAATAAAGATATGTATCTATCTATCTATCTTTCTTTCGCGGAAGTTTTCCATTACTCTCTTCAGGTTAACAGTTTCAAATTGGATGAATTCCTTCTTGATTGCCTCTTTCAAGTCTGAGAATGAGGTCTTCAAACATCACCCTTAATGACTTGAAAAAGGCAATCAATGAGGAAATCATCCAAATTGAAACCGCTATGCTGAATATGTAGGCTTTCAAAATGAAAGAGAATTTTTCCAATATCTTTTTTCGTATTTTTTTTAACAGATTCTTCAAATGTGGGAGAACTAGTTGCAACCTGTATATACAGGGTCTTTCACGAGGAACCTCACCCATATTTATACGGGAAACTACTGAACGTATTTTCATGAAATTCAGCACTTATAAGTATTTCACGATGCTGATGAAATCTAAAATATTTTCAAGGCATGAGCACATCCGGTTTTTCTGGAAATGACGTCAACTTCCGTTTTTCAAATTAGAACACCATTTTTTTATTGCAGAAATAGATTCCTTAGAAAATTTCAAGTTATTTTGATGTAACATTTTTCAGTTTTGGTTGGAAAATTCTCTCTGAGCGGGAAAATTCGAAAAAAAAAATCGAAAATAGAGCTCCGCTGAAACAAGAATAACTTCGAGGTTTTTGGATGGAAAATTTTCATTTTTGGGATTTTTCAAGATGTAAGATTGATGTATCCACTTTAAAAATCGAAATCGCGATTCATGATACAGGGGGTGAAAAAATCGCTTTCAAAGTTAGGGATGACAAAATCGTGAAAAATCAATTTTTTCAAATTAGAACCCCATTTTTTTATGGCTGATATTGAATCTACGTTAAAAAATAATGTGAGTGTATGCATCACACCCTTGCCCTAAAGTGGATATTCAGCTCTCAAAGTGGAAATAACGATAGACTTGTTGTATCACACGGGGACAAAAGAAAATATCCATTTTAGGGCAAGGGTGTGATGCATACACTCACATTATTTTTTTAACGTAGATTCAATATCTGCCATAAAAATGGGGTTCTAATTTGAAAAAATTGATTTTTCACGATTTTGTCATCCCTAACTTTGAAAGCGATTTTTTCACCCCCTGTATCATGAATCGCGATTTCGATTTTTAAAGTGGATACATCAATCTTACATCTTGAAAAATCCCAAAAATGAAAATTTTCCATCCAAAAACCTCGAAGTTATTTTTGTTTCAGCGGAGCTCTATTTTCGATTTTTTTTCGAATTTTCCCGCTCAGAGAGAATTTTCCAACCAAAACTGAAAAATGTTACATCAAAATAACTTGAAATTTTCTAAGGAATCTATTTCTGCAATAAAAAAATGGTGTTCTAATTTGAAAAACGGAAGTTGACGTCATTTCCGGAAAAACCGGATGTGCTCATGCCTTGAAAATATTTTAGATTTCATCAGCATCGTGAAATACTTATAAGTGCTGAATTTCATGAAAATACGTTCAGTAGTTTCCCGTATAAATATGGGTGAGGTTCCTCGTGAAAGACCCTGTATAGGATAATATGGTACCTGCGAGACTCGGTTGCCATTTGGAAAGCATTATTTTAATGTATTCGATTTTCTAAGATTTTCCGTGAAAAAATCTTTCCACAATCCCAAAATCGAATGATGCTTTCCAAATTGGCAATCGAGAAAAAAAATCCAATTTTGCAGGTTTTCCGCCAATTCGATTTTTTTTCCTGAATTCAACACCACAATTGAATTGAGCCCTAAAAAATACTACGATGTGACCAGAAAACGTAATTTCAATGTCACACATAACTTACCATAGTCATCAGAATATCGCTCAAAGTTGAGATTAAACACCCTGTATCTCGCGTATGCTTCGAAAACGGGGTATGTTTAAATGTCATGAGGCAAAAACGATTTTCTCGTTGACATCTACACGGCTATATATTTTTGTTCAGTTTATGGTGAAACACCTTGTATAAAGCAAGATTTTGCTCTCAAAACGATAGATAATTATACATTTGATAACAACCCGATAGGATTAATAGACATGGACCTAGAAATTAATTAACTGAAACCCGATAGTAGGTACACTGATTGGGACAAGTATAAAAATATACTCCAAGAAAATATCACGAATATTCCACAAATTAACACTCCTGATGAATTAGAATTATCAGATGAATCAGTTATAGTTATAGCATTGGAGAGTGCGTAAAGAAAATACTATGAAGAGAGAGCACGGCCGGAAAAACTGAACCTTCTCCCAAATATCCATATGACGATATTCCAAAAGTGGTGAAAGAACTGATAAAAGTAAACCGAAAACTGAGGAAGAACTACAGAATGTATGAAACAGATGATGACCGAATGAGGGAACTCAGAACGAATATATGGAATGAGAAAATCAGTGAACTTCACAATACCACTCTGCATGGAATGGCATATTCAAAAAGCGATAAAGCTAACGGTCTTGCCGTTACTACAGATATGGAGTCAAGAATGAATTATAGTGAAGATGACGATGAGCTCCTAAAAGAATTAATTGAAGTTAACGAAAAGGAAATGAAGAAAGAGGGATGACAAAATTCCTCAACCAACATCTCCGGCTGAAAACAAAGATATGATAAACAAATTAAAAACAAGGAAGGCCCCTGGAAAAGGTAAAATTACAAATCTCATGCTGAAGAAAATGTCATAAAAAGGAACAGCAGCTTTCACTAGCATAGCAAATGGAGGGATGTTAACATAGCATTTTCCAAAAAGATGAAAAACTGCCGAAGTGATTGTTTCCAATAAACCAGGTAAAGACAAAAAGTTTCCACAGAACTATAGACCAATAAGCCTTCTCCTAGCCCTAGGAAAAATTTGCGGAGAGAGTCTTTGTCATCTACTTGATGAAGAAATAGAAGCCCTGACGACGATACCGAGTGATCAATTTGGATTCAGAAAACAACATTTAACTAAACAACAGCTCCTTAGACTGGTCGATTATATCACAGAAGGATATCAGAATATACAAGCTACAGGACTAGATCTACTAGATGTAGCCAGAGCCAGGTTATTCACCCAAGCTATGCCAAGAGCGGATATATAGCTCTTTTTCATGGGAGGGGGTGTAATTTCCATTGAAAATCATTTAATCAGGTATACAGTGTATGAAATAAGGTTACTTTAGCCTATGAAAGAGCTAGTGAACATCCAAAGGACGGCCTCAGAAGGTTAGTTGATTATGATCCCGCAAAGGACTCAAAAATTTACCGAAAAATACCCAGAGACCAATATGGAAAACGACGAAATGAAACTCCTCACATAGATAGAAACTGAGAGATATCCAATTGAAGGATAATCACAAAAATTCAGCATGGACAATGCGAAAGAGAAAATATACTGATGAATGATGGAAGGTTTATACAGGGTGTCCCACTAGTGCCGCAGCGGACGATATACGCGTAACGGTCTGAGTTTGGCAAAATTTTTTGATGCAGACTTGATATACTCCAAGAAGAGCACAACCTAAAAATATTTTCGAATATATCGGGTGGCCCACAAATGAGGAGTAGAGAGTTACTTTGTTTTTTCAAATGGGACACCCTATATTCAATAGTGTTTTTCAATTCTCTGTAACTTCCTGCATACTTCCGTGTACTTTTCACATATTTTTTTTTCGAAAAAAGTTCAAAATATTGGCCATTTTGACAAAAAAATTGTACTTGTAGAGGCTTTGTTGTCCAATTATATTTCACGAACCCTTGCACATACCAATAACAGCTTTTTATGGATTGAAAGACAAGACTTCGAAGTATCCTAGCCAGCTTTAATAAAGCATCTCCAGCATATGGAGTGACCACAAAAAGACTATCAACATGACGAATTTCAAATCGACTTTACTTCATTTTTTGTCAAATGCATGAAATGCATATTTTTAACAGAATAGCATTTTTAAGAGTTTTTTCGAAATGTTTCCCTAAAATTCACATATACCTTCGAATTCAAATAGCAGAATTGGATTTCTGTGGTTAATGAGAACTGTCAAATTATTCCACTCAGAATAAGCATAATTGAAGCTCCAATTCATATTATCATATTATAGCGAAATTATCATTTTTTCGAAGAAAGTTGTATAAGGCGGGCACTTTTTTGTATCCTAAAGTTTCGTAACTCGCTTTTTTGTAGTATTCATAACTTGTACATTCAAACTCATTGGTATTTTTAGAATTTTTCCATCATTTTGTGAGTAGGTATTCATCCAATCCGTAAAAACTATGATGATATGAATTGAAGCTGCAATGATATTAATTCTGAATAGAATTATTTGACAGTTCTCAATAACCACAGAAAAGCCAAATCTGCTTTTTGAATTCGGAAGTAAATGTGAATTTAGAGGAAAAACTCTAGAAAATCCTATTCTGTTAAAGATATGCATATCATGCATTTGACCAAAAATGAAGTTAAATAAATGAATGATGATTACAATGATGGAGAAAAATTATATGCATTGCATTTGAAAAAATAAGGAAAAATCGATTTGAAATTCGTCATGTTGATAGTTTTTTTGTGGGCACTCCATATGCTGGAGGTGCTTCATCATAGCTGGCTAGGATACTTTGAAGTCTTATCTTTCAATCCATATAAAGCTGTTATTGGTATGTGCAAGGGTTCGTGAAATATAATTGGATAACATTGCCTCTACAAGTATCAGTTTTTGGTCGAAATGGCCAATATTTCGAAAACTGTCTAATAGAAATATGTGAAAAGTATACGAAAGCATGCAGGAAGTTTCAGAGAATTGAAAAAAAATTGAATATCTATAGGGTGTCCCATTTGAAAAAAAGAAAGTCACCCTCGATTCCTCTTTTGTGGGCCACCCGAAATATTCGAAAATATTTTTAGGTTGTGCTCTTCTTCGAGTATATCAAGTCTGCATCAAAAAATTTTGCCAAACTCAGACCGTTACGCGTATATCGTCGCTGCGGCACTAGTGGGACACCCTGTATATTAAAAAATGTCCGGAACCAACTACCGGTCAGGTTTTGAGTCGATAAGAATCCGACACTACCCAGAAAGACTGGGTGTCTGATGTAAGATTCACCTGTTCTAGAACAAACCAAATGGAGATTCGAACCTGATTTGAAATTTGTCCACGGCTCACAATTAAAGAAAAATGGATATTCTGACTAAAGTTCAAGTAGTGTGAGCGCTCAATAATCTATCCTCAACAACATACTACAAGCCAACATTGTATACCTAGGTGATTGATTTAGCTCCGACATAGTCTCGAATGGAATCGCTCTGAAGACTGCCTTATTCAATGCCCCCTAGACATGATAGATGTCCAATTTTTCCCATCTGATCTAGACTCGCGTATCGAAGAACGACAGGAGCCGCACGGCCAACGAACGCTCTCACTGATGTCCGTAATGGATTTTTTCGCAGTCTTCGAATCACCCGACCAGCCGGTCTGCCTCTTCCTGGCCACCACACCGTCTTCCTGCTTGTCGTGCAATAATTTAGATCGTTTCAGAATCGTATCAGCGTCCCAGAAAAAAGTCCGTACGCACGCCCTTAGGGCCTTCCCATGAAAGCGATCTGGGCGCCCGTGTGAAGACGGAAACGCAGTTGGCGTTTTCTCAATATACGAATGGAGCAACTGAGAGGCGGTGTCATCGTAATAAATGATCGCAATTTAATGCCAATCGTCGCACCATGTTCGAATTAACGAGAATTACGGAGATTCCGTTTTGATACAGGCACGCAAAGGTGTATAAGTGATATGTGCGAGTTTAATAATTTGTCCAGATGTACAGGACTGGTTACTCAAGAATGTGACCTTTGAGTTCTTTCCTGTAAAGCTTCAAATAGTCAGGGGTTTGATAGGCGGACGTACAAAAAAAAATTTGTCGGCGGCCTTTTCAGTAGTTTGCATCCATAGAGCACTTGCGTTAATTAAACGCAGTGCCAAAAAATCTGGAAATACCGAGAGGTTCTCTGTTTACTGGCCAATCGCAACAATATTGTGTTGTGCCGGAGCATAGTGGAATTCTTAGCAACTGAGTGTCCCTAGCTCAATGGTTAGAGTGTCTATGACCCGGAGGTTCCCGAGGTTGGGAAATCAATTTCCTAGTGAGGAGGTAGTAGCCACCAGTCACTGTTGGGTCAAAAATTAACAGTACCTTGTCTAAGTAGGCGTAAAGACACAGTAACAAAGCCTACACAGAACACAACTGATTCTCCCAACTCGCACAAGCTACAAGCTCAGAATCTTGTATAATCAGTATAATCTTAATAAAAACTGAAGAAAGTCTATCGGGTAGGAAGTCAAATATAGTATATTCTGTAACAAGGGCAGAATGAAAATCCGATACGAGTGAATCATTCCGAGGGCGAGCCTGAGGAATCACGAGTAATACAGGGTCTTTCGCGAGGAACCTCACCCATATTTATACGGGAAACTACTGAACGTATTTTCATGAAATTCAGCACTTATAAGTATTTCACGATGCTGATGAAATCTAAGATATTTTCAAGGCATGAGCACCTCCGGTTTTTCTGGAAATGACGTCAACTTCCGTTTTTCAAATTAGAACACCATTTTTTTATTGCAGAAATAGATTCCTTAGAAAATTTCAAGTTATTTTGATGTAACATTTTTCAGTTTTGGATGGAAAATTCTCTCTGAGCGGGAAAATTCGAAAAAAAAATCGAAAATAGAGCTCCGCTGAAACAAGAATAACTTCGAGGTTTTTGGATGGAAAATTTTCATTTTTGGGATTTTTCAAGATGTAAGATTGATGTATCCACTTTAAAAATCGAAATAGCGATTCATGATACAGGGGGTGGAAAAATCGCTTTCAAAGTGAGGGATGACAAAATCGTGAAAAATCAATTTTTTCAAATTAGAACCCCATTTTTTTATGGCAGATATTGAATCTACGTTAAAAAATAATGTGAGTGTATGCAGCACACCCTTGCCCTAAAGTGGATATTAACTCAGAAAATATCCATTTTAGGGCAAGGGTGTGATGCATACACTCACATTATTTTTTAACGTAGATTCAATATCTGCCATAAAAAAATGGGGTTCTAATTTGAAAAAATTGATTTTTCACGATTTTGTCATCCCTCACTAAAGGCGGACTCCCACTACTCGTATATTTGGCAAGTACACAATTATTTGCGTACTTGGCAAGTAGATGAAGTTTCGAATTTGAATGACAAGATTGACAACTATTGGCCGAGTGAACCACTCCCACTACATGCCAAATATAGGCAAGTGGCAAATATTTGCCAAATACACGAGTAGTGGGAGTCCGGCTTAAGATGAATTATGACGTTTCGAAAACCGTTATGAATATGACAATCAGAGCGGCTGACACATAGATTTATTCTCTATGTTTTCAAAAGTGTTACGGAATGAATATTCTCACACACTGTGCGAGAATGAAATTCAGTCGAAATGCTTAAAAAACAAGGATTATACTCAAGCTCGAGTTGGTTATCGGTGGTAATCTATAAAGTGCGAAAACCAAGGACCAAACTGAACAACAACCGCGGTCATAACTGGTTATTTACTTGAAATCGATAAAAGTGTTGTAGAATGAATATTACATATCAAGTGATGGAATACTGACATTCTATTGTCAAATTCGATGTTGGAAGAGCTGTGTTCTGACTTCTGTGGCAGTCGTGGAGAAAAGTTTTTTTTTCCAAACGTTCGATAACAATGTCATTTCTAGACTGACAGGATCACAGAGAAGTTCTATTTCTCCGCCTAGGCGTAGAAATAGTTGCTATGGCTTACTTTTCCCTCCGGCGGCAGGAAAAGTGTGGTTATGCAAGGGACTAATTTTGCAAGACAACCGTAACTATACAAATGTTACATTTTTCACTCAATTATAACGATCGTAAATGTCAATCCAAAAGAGGATATTCAGATTTCCAGGAATTTCAAGATGTTTGAAATAGCTATTATTACAACAAGGGAAATATGAATAGTATATTTCCGAGGTTGTCAAAGATACATCCCGAGGGCGAAGCCCGAGGGATGTATAGACAACCGAGGAAATATATTCATATTTCCCGTGTTGTAATCAATAGTTTTTTTCTGATTGAAACACATTATTGTTCTGAAAATGGAAAAATTAATATTAGATTGCAAATTTTCGAATTCATTGGATTTTAAACGTTGCTATGGGCAGTGTTTGTGTTAATCATAGTTGACTGTTTTGATTTTCATGTCTTGTCAAAAATAAAATTGCTGAAATAATGTCAGAATACGTGGAAGCTCAAGCGGCAAAAGCCCGTTAATGTTTGGTTTCGGAGAAATCTAACACTGCCTACAATAAAGCGTATAAAGACTTTCAGTAGTGGAGAAGAAAATATATGGTGGACGGTGTCAACGAAAATATTTTGTTAGCATATTTTGAAGATTTGGTATGTTGCTCTGATTCTTGATATTTTTGATGTAATACTAATTTGTTCGATCCCTACTTGCAGAAATATTCACCAAACACGTTATGGCCAAATATTATCGATGCTAAGGTCAATGTTACATTTGAAGAAAAAAACTGAAGTCAAAATATTCGATGAAGTGGAAGCATTTGTTGAAAACAAAAATAAAGGATACTTTCCCAAACAATCAGCAGTGTTGGCTCGGGAGGAGATCAAGAAATTCTTGAGAGAAGCTCCAAATGACGAATTGCGAACAAGATATTTAATCATTTGCATCTGGTTACAATACCTTAAGCTGAAATTTCAAGAATTGCACTTTTCTTTTTCCAATAAATAAATGAAAGATTTTTTATAGTAAAATATAAATATATCATATTGTCCCAAGGGAAATATGACTTGACGTTTCATATTTCCCTTGGGAAATATTAGTGTGTTATATGGTAACTGAGGCGATATTGCTCAATATTGTTCCGATCAGAAAAAAATAAAATAACATATTTCATTCGAAGGAGAAGTGACTTTTCATGGCTCGCTTTCAATTACCCGCCACAATACGTTCAGCGGGCAAACTAAAGCTCGCCATGAAAAGTGACACTTCTCCTCCTTATAAAATAATATACTATTAAGGGTGATCTGGAGTTTCTAACCCAACTATTTATATTTTTATTCATTCTTAGTTTTCAATACTGGTGAAGGATCGACTAAGAAGATTGTTTTCCTGAAAGCATTTGCAGTTTTCAAAAGAGTTGTTCAGATTTTAAATTATATTTTATTCGTGGATGCAACATTTCGATAGTTCCAACATGTGATTTCACCATAGTTTTATATATGGCATGTTGTTTGGAGACTGAGTACCGTCCTTATTATCAATTTCACATTGAATGTGAGTATATTTTTCATATTTTTAGTGTCTGATGCGGCCACTCGACTCATGTCATTGTATTTGTTTATGCTTTAAACCCTGAAGAAGTTCCAAACCGGAACGAAAGCTTGGTTTATCAATAAATAATGATATCTCTTAAGCCCTTAAAAACTTTATTTGACTTCCTACCCGATAGATTTTCTTCAGTTTTGGTTTTCATCGAAGTCGAGATACCTGATCTGAATAATCTTAATCTCATGTTGACTACCGTTGGCGTGAAGGGGGGACAAAAACCTTCGAAGGGGCTGAATTGGATGCATTGCTTGATGAGGATTCTTGCCAAACGCAAAGGGCTTCCTCCATCCTCGAGAGTTACCCCCCAAGCCATTTCCAAGCGACTCCATACGTTGGAATGATTCAAAAACAAAAAACTGAAGCCACGCTTCAGCGAGAAAAAAGGAAGGGATTTCTTCATGGAATCGCGACGGGTGATAGAAAATGGATCTATTATAGCAACTAAAAGAAAAAAATCATGGGGACTGCCTGGTCCTGCTCTTACGCCGACGCTGCGAAGTTAAGGCTGTTTATTTGGTGGGACCGATCGATTTCTTTCATGTTGCTAGGAACTCCGATCATGAAGCTTGAAAATTTTATATTTTCGTTGTCTTTTATTGTTAGTTTTTTTAGAGAAATTATTTCCTTCTCTATTTTTCCTTTGCTAGAGATATACTAAATGATATCTTTCCCTGAAACTGTTTTATTGACTCGATATACAAACAGCCAGAGTTTTCTCGTCTCCTCGTTATTTTTAGACGATTTGAAAGATGTATTATCTGGTAGGACCGTCCCGACGTTGGCTTTCTTCGGCTTCTTATATTTTACTTCCTTGAAATTCTGATGTGATTTCATTTCCTTTATTATTGGTTTTTTCCTCTTTTCTATTTCCATCAATGTTTTTGGTATTTTCTGGGTTAGTTTATTTCCATCAATGTGTTTGGTATTTTCTAGGTTAGTTTGAACTTCCATAGAAGTGGATTTATGTTCTGTCACATAATTTGACATTGAGTCAATACTATAGATTTCACTCTGTGGTTTTCGCTTTGTTTCTTGACTTGCTGTGTTGTTGATATATGGTCTCTTATCTTCTGTTTTTTAGTCACTTGGAAATATGATTTTTTTCACCTTGTTTGTTGTGGTTTTAAAACTGTTGCAATTTTTCTCTTAGAAGGGTGTTGTTTTCCATTAGGATCTGATTTTGTTCGGTGATCTCTTTGATTATTTGCCTGAACAATAGAATTTCCGTTTCTAGGACTTTATTAGGCGTGTATTTAGGAATTGCCCCAGTGGATTCAGCAATTACGTGTTTACAAGTTGTACCTACTTGGTTTGCAGCCCGTTTCAGGCATGATTCATGGAAAATATTGAAGCACTTGCTGCATCTCACATTTTCCTCACTTTTTTTCAGCAATAATAGCACTTGATGTCGCAAAATTCTCCATCTTCTGCAGAGACACTTTCCGCGTCACTCTCGTCCGCCACCGATAATTATGGGTGCTAAATGATTTAAAGAAATCAAAGTACATAAAAAAACGACAAGTCAGCTGATTAGTATGTTTTTTATTTATAAAGAAAAAAATCTTTTGGGGAACACAGTCATCTTCTTGTATTAATAATACGATTAGTGCATCTGCGTTTTTATACATTTTCAATATTAATTGTTCAGTTTATGGAAAATAATGACCTCAGGAGAGATGACGAATGGAAAGTCCCCCATGAAGAAATGACAGTCTCATGCAATGCATTTTATAGCATTTTCCAATCTTGCAATGTTGCTGACTGTTGGGAAACAAACAGGCGGAACAATGAAACGTTCCGGTTTTGGGTCCACCAGATGAAAACGAGCTGCGTTGAACCTGATTGCATCCGTTATCAATTGCCGATGCATGCATTAACACTAAAACGATAAAATTAGAAACGTTCATACGATAGCATTGCGATTGCAACAGCTACACCAACAGATAAGCGTTAATCTCATTTCAGCCCGATGTGCAATTTCCATACGAGGAAATGGATAGGACCAAAGTTGATCGTCCTTTTAACTACTACCGAGAGGAAGAAAAAAGATTTTACTCTCGCCTTTCAGCCCGCCAGAACTGGTGCCTGTGTGATACGCTGCAGGCAAATTCGGTCTGGTGCATGATAAATTGATGAGATAAATGAACTGCTCCACATGAGTTAGGGACATTGACTTGAATTGCAAAAAAATATACATAGTTAAAATAAGATTTTTGTGATGAAAATTCATATTAATATGATTTCAAGTTGCAAATTAACTTTAGCCTGTAGGTCTGCAGCGTATACAGGGTGGTTAAAAAAATCGAGTAAAATAACGAAATTTTATTCCCAGAGAATTTATCACGGGCATCAATAACAGCTCGACATCTTATCTGCATACTACACACGAGGTTGTTGAACATTTCTTGAGGAATTTGGTTCCTTAAACGAGGCAGAAGCTCTCTCAGATTATTTGAGGAGATAGGTTGATGATTATCTTATCTATGCAATTCGAAGCTGGTGAGTGAGGAGGTATTAGTAAATGTGGAATGCCAACCTCCTCGCGCGCATTCTCAACTATGGCTGCACAGTGCGGTCTAGCGTTATCATCTAGAAATTGAAAAGTTTCACCAATAGCAGCGTGAAAATTCGGCAAAACATTGTCAATGACACGCTCCCTATAAATAGTGTAAGGCGGTCATATTCCCAGGACAAATGTGTAGATCTGTGCGCCTGTTGAAACATATCCCGGCCCATAGCATAACACTACCCCCTCGAAATGGATGAACTTCTTGGACATAGCGACGATTACGGGGTATGCGTGGGATTGTCCATACCCTTATTCTTCGAGAATCAGAAAATCGTCCATATCTGGATTCATCAGTGAAAAGGGCACTACGCCATTGATCGTTCCAATTGATATGTTGCCTTGCCCATTCCAGTCTTTGACGCTTATGGTCAGGTGTTAATGGAACTCCTCTTAATGAACATCTAGAACCTAGATTCACCTCTCTCAAACGTCGTCTGATGGTTTCGATGAAAACTTGGACCCCATCTACATTTTGAAGAGTATTCCACTTAGATGTAGGGTTTCTTCTCGCCGAAACGGTGATGAAACGATCCTGAGCAGGTGTTGTTTTTCGTCGATCACCAAGCCTTGGTCTTTCCAACACGGAACCTGTCTTCCTGAACCTATTCCAAAGTTGAGATATCACACTTTGGCTGACTTGGAGACTTTCCGCTACCGGCTACAACACCCTGAGTTAGGCCACCCTGTAGCATTCCGATAGCCCTATTAGCCTCAGCGTTTGTTAATTTACGTCTTGGGATTTTCAGAAAACTCGTTTCAAATCGAAGCCGTTGATAAACTGACTTCATTTCAAAATAAGAACATTCATGAAACATATGCAAAGAACCAAACTTCAGTAAAAAGACGACCAGATTGACGAAATGTCTCAAACTGATTTTTATTGGATCTGTTCCTTGTTGCCTTTTCGAGACACATACCATAATTCAATTGGAAACAAATTTGTACAGCTCCATTTCATAAGAATATATATATTGGATCGATTCAAGTTGTTATTGAGTTTTAAGAGTCTTTCGCCTTCAATGTAAGAAACGTATACCGCCAGATGGCACTGCATTGCATTAATTTTTATTAATCGGATTATTCAGCTCAATAGAACAAATTTTGGAGCACGGGCAATATAACTAGAAATACTACCCTGAACTAGATATTATACTGCCTGTATAATTTGGTATAATACTCTCTTTTTCCTTTATCAGTCATCTGGGAGGAGATAACTGCGGGGCGTGTCATTTAAAAGAAATTCAATTCCACGTTAGAATCCACAATTGTAAGAAACAAATAATTTTCACTAATCGACGGCTAAAACAATCCTCAATAGATCTTTGATAAAAATGGATATTTATCATTTCGAATAGAAAAATTCGAGGAAATATATTTCGCGAAAGTAACACATTGTTGTAATATCATTTACAAAAAAACGGTAAATTCTAAAAAAAAAGAGATAGACATTCCATTAACTAAATGAAAGACTTCAATTGTTCAAAATTCATATCTTTTATTTTATTATACCACAAAGTTTTCTACTGGAATGGGCTTTCCCGGTCGGTTGCAAAGAAGAAAAGGTCTATGACTCTACCCACTTCTTCTGTGGTTCACCGAAAAACCCGGAATCTTCCTTTTTTCTACCTGCTCAAGTGATCAGTGCATTTCACCCGCTGCCCCAGTCGCAACCTAGATACGCCAAAGTTCGCATATACTCTAGATTTCTTCCCAAAGTCGGACCTCATTACATTCGCACCTAAAAGTGTACTCGTCAAGTGAGATAAGGACTCTACGCGGTACAACACCTACGAAAGCAGACAGAAGTAGATACCTAACTTTTAAATCTGAACAACCGTAAGTACCATTTCCTACAGTGTTCACTTTGTGGTATTTATTTCTCTTTCATACATTTTTTATTTCTTTAATTCTCGTGGCGACAAGAACTGGTACGCGAGTCCATTTCTTCTCTCCAAGAGAGCCCCTGTATTTTATTCATCAATACTGAAATGGTGGTGGGAATGTTGAAAAATAACAAAAAATGATGAGGAATATCCTTTTCATTCATTTAATACTTATAAAATTTTTTTTATTATTTTTATCTTTATACACTCATACATCCTTCATAAATCAGAAAAAATAAATCGTTTCTGACTCCCTTTTTTTTCAGGGATGTACCTAGACCCTTAAATGATTTTTCAGCGATTTTCTCGAAGATTACATACTTTTGGAAACGATTGAATACGATATCCCTAACTCTTGTGGAGCAGTTTATTTGCAGCGTTGTCTCCGTATTAGGAGTATAATAGCTATTTATGTAACAAGTACATAAATTAGGTCTTTATGGACGAGTTCAAAAGTTTATGGCAGAGCGAGCAAAGCGAGCGAGGCCAATAATTTGGGCAAGTCCATAAGCCTAATTATGTACGAGTTGCATACAGAGCTTTATGTTTGACTGCAATGCAGAAATTTTATTTGCTGAATTGGCAATCAATATATTCGTCGCTTCATTTCAAGAAAACATTAAGGGTGCTTTTGATTTTCTTACCTTAGTTACCATCAGCGACCTTAGCAACCTCACTGAACAAAGTTGTTTACTTTGTCAATTCTGTGACAAACTTCACAATAATTCCAAAAGTGGATAGTTCGGGAGAGGAAAGCGTAAAAAATTTAGCCGCAAGTGTCAAAGAATCTCTCCTACCCACTAGAAGTGCTTATGAAAATTTGCATGCGGCCTGTAACAAGTGGCGTGAAACTGTGAAATGAAAATATTGCAAAATCGAGAGAAGACTGTGACAGATGAGTCCAATAAAGTGGTGTCCAATAAAGTAGTCATTTATGGACGCTAAACGAATTCATGAATCAAGTGTTTATGAAGCAGTCGAACATAAATAAGTTTTTGCGCTTCTGATAACAGATATCGCTATCAGTTTATTATTCTACTGTTTCAACTGGCAACACCGTCAATTTTTCGATTTTAAAACCTTGGTGTGGTTTCTTCATTCCTTTTTCCATTCTAGTTTTTCCAGATGTTCGTCATCATCATCTTTTTTCTAATTCATTCTCGATTCTCTTCCGCCAATGCTTCTGCTTCATCAGTATTCGTACAAGCCATTTCTTTCGGTGTAGGGAGAGTTAATCGAGATTATGAAAGATGATTCCGAATGGAACTACATACATCGTGAAATGTCTTAGACCCCCCTAGGTTTCTTCTGCAATATATTACATAGAAAATCTTTTTGTTACTCTTTGCTTTATGCAGGATGAGACAAAATAGGAAAAATTAGTAAAAATCTCAATTTATCGCGTATTTTTGATTATAATTATAAAATAGTTATTCCACAACTGAATCCAAATTCAATAGTCCGTATTATCACCTCTAATACTTCATTAATGAAGTTTACTGGCATATCATTCCATTCTTCAAGAAGAGCTAGACTCTATTCCTGAAAGGTTGAAGGTGGGTTTTGGCGAATGGATATTGCTCTCCCTAAGTAATCCCATACGTGCTCAATTGGATTCATGTCAGGTGGGTTTGCTGGCCAGTTCATTCTCTGGATATTGTTCTCTTGAAGAATGTTTTGAACCCATCGTGTGCGGTGTGATGAGGCGTTATCATCCTGATGAATGAAATTATTTCCAAATTCGTTGTGCAGGGGAACAATGATAGGTTCATTGATGTTTTCTACTTAGATGACACCAGTCATTGTTCGTTCAACGATCTGCCTGGACCTCTCCGAACACTTTCCGGTCGACTATCACTTTGTAAACCGTAAAATGACTCGTCCGAAAAGTGTACGCAGCGCCATTGGAATGGTGCAACAGAGAGAGCCTAAGGGCAAATCAGAACAAAACAGCACTCATTCCCTCCACTCGCAAAAGAAACATGGGAGATCTCACACCAACCAGATTATTCGGCGAAACATTACAAGTTGTAGAGCAGGTGAAATACCTTCACGATAAGAAACTTACCTGGAAACCGCCTTTACATCATGTAACCTACAAAAGCAAAACGACAATTGTGCTGTGCAGAAGAGCTTATGGAAAAACCTGGGGACTCCAACCGAAAGCCATGAACTGGCTTTACACAGGGGTGATAAGACCCAGAATCACCTATGGCTCACTCCTTTGGTGGCCAAAAACAAATCAGAGACAGGCAAAAACCAACCTTGGGAAAATCCGGAGGCTTGCCTGTCTCTGCATTACGGGTGCAATGAACACCTGCTATGGAAATCATCCTTAACCTCTCACCCCTTGACATACATGTCATCCGAGAGGCCAAGATGAGTGCATACAGGCCGAACCTTGACGGCTGACTGGCTGAATCTGAACATAACAAAGGCCCCTATAATAGTAGGTCTGCTGACGGGACACTGCGGCATTAGGAACACCATAGGAATACTTAGAGAACCCGTGGATTGCAGAATTTGCGGTGAGAGGAAGAAACATCTTTGAATGAGACGCCCTAGGAAGTAGGCGACACAGATCCTTTGGAGAGATCACTCGGGAAACGGGCATGAATCCGAAAAACCTCTTAAACAGGCTACTGAACCTAATGAAGGACACAAACCTATTTTAGTGAGGAACCACTGGCGAAAAAGTGATACAATAGACCCAAGCTGAGCGCAGTGTCATAGGGAGGCCAAGAGCTTACCCGGTCTCTTGCTCCTCAGCCAACCAACCATTGTATTAAAAAAATCCAGTCTTGGTAGTGCTCTGACCATTGCCGACAAGTAGCTATAGAGCTGGATATAGATCCAGTTGATTGCCGAGGTACCCTTACAGGTCTTCTTGCCTTCAAATTTGAGGAATGCAACTTATGGTACTGGTTGAGACTACCCGTCTATAGGTTCTCGAAAAATGACTTCGAAGGGCTGTTACAGATACCGTTCGATAAATAAGCGATATGATGGTCTTCCCTTGTAGATGTTAATCGGGGTCGACCAGGCACCGATCCCCGGCAACGCTGCCGGTTTACTGGAGAAGGGTCACTATGCGGTATGCGCCATTCTTAAGTCCGTGGAATATTCAAACGTTGTGCAATCTGGTGGTTCGACAAAGCTTCTTGATGTAGGGCTACTATTTTTGCCCGTTAAAACTTAGAAATTGGATTTCCTGGCATTTTCCGCGGAATAGACTCAATTACAACACCTAAATTCTCCCGAACAAGAAATATTATTTGCTGGTTTATTGTTTCCATTTAAGTGATGAGTTCCACACACAAGAAATTGTCATGTTACGTTCAACATGTTGGGAGTGGGTGGGAGAGACTTTTGACCATTTGTGCATTTGTTGTGGGGTTCCGTGAGATGAAAGGGATTCGTTAAAAATTCCGCAGCCTCAATTTCTTTGGAACTATCATTATTTCATTTTCCGTATTCCGCCAAGAAAGTTCTGCCTAGCTCTGACTAATTAATGTGCCACCTACTGGGCGAAAGAATCGTAGAGCGTCTTATTTGCATGTCGGATGCGCGCCCACAGATCCCGAACAGCGGACACGTGTTTATATTTCGACCAGGGATATCTTGAAACAACCGTTTCGACACCGCTAATGGCTCCATTAAGATAAATAAAATTTTGGATGACAGGTACACGGGTATCGGTATGGATTACGGGGATTCCGGATTGTTTAAGACCTTCCGGTAGTTGTTCGTATTGGGATTTCGTGTGGCTCAACCTCAATTTCTTATGGCAGAACCATATGCTGATGCGATTATTTTCATTTAACTCATGACTTGCTCTGTGTTCTGTTTATTCGTAAGGCTAACAACTGAAAATTTTTTCTCCACGACTGCCACAGAATACAGCTCTTCCAACATCGAATTTGACCATAGAATGTCAGTATTCCATCACTTGATATGTAATATTCATTCTACAACACTTTTCGATTTCAAGTAAATAACCAGTTATGACCGCGGTTTTTGTTCAGTTTGGTCCTTGGTTTTCGCCCTTTATAGATTACCACCAATAACCAACTCGAGCTTGAGTATAATCCTTGTTTTTTAAACATTTCGACTGAATTTCATTCTCGCACAGTGTGTGAGAATATTCATTCCGTAACACTTTTGAAAACATAGAGAATAAATCTGTGTCAGCCGCTCTGATTGTCATATTTATTGCGGTTTTCGAAACGTCATAATTCATCTTAACATTCTTTTTTCTTTTATTTCAACATTCGTGGAGAAAGTATAGTCTGTTACTCGGTTAGAATGAAAATCCGATACTCGTGATTCCTCAGGCTCGCCTCCGGCTCGCCCTCGGAATGATTCACTCGTATCGGATTTTCATTCTGCCCTTGTTACAGAATATACTATTCCAGAATTGTTGGAATCATTCAAGGTGCAATTCTCATTCATTCTAAATACTCATGTGAAAACAGAATGAAAAAATATCCTTTGGTTTTTCTTCGTAGCCTCCGAAAGATTACGAAAGGAGAACTTTCATAATTTTTATTTAAAGAACCGGTGGCCTCACGAAGGCCAAAATAGTGCTTATATGCTGCCAGAATGACCCGAATGGAAGTGTGAATTTTTGAACAGAAATAAATTTTCGTTTCAAAAAACACTGCACTGTCGATCATCGAACACGATCGAACACTGCACTGTCGATCAACTAGCGTTACATTGTAACTCACATTTATTAGAATAACTAGCTGGCCCGGCGAACTTTGTTTCGCCTAAATGATTCCTATACCATAGCCATCTTTATCTTAAGAAGGCCGTGCCTACACTAACTGTGGATTTCACAAATCGTAATCACCAGTGATCGGAGATCCACGGCTTGGTTAGATTTCTGAACTGTCAAATCGAGTTGATTCTAGATCCAGCTCCGATCACCGGTGATAGGTATGCTTTGTGAAACCCTCGTTAAAGTTGTACAAACTTACCATTGCTATTTTTCCAAGCAGGAGATAAATTAGGCATAATAAAAGTTCTGTCAAATGTCATCTGTCAACTGTCAAATGTCATCTGTCAATAGTAATCTGTCTATTGATAAATGTCACCTGTCAAATGTCATCTGTCAAATGTCATCTGTCAAAAGTCATCTGTCAAATGTCATCTGTCAAACGTCATCTGTCATCTGTCAACTGTCATCTTTTCCATGGATATGAGCTGTCACACAAAACAGAAATACAAAAATAATATGTCAATTACTAATTATGGGCAATTTTGAATTCAGTTATTTCCGCAAATAAAATTATTACCCAAACATGAATCAAAACATTTCAGAAATATAGAGAAAAGATGAAAATGGACAACTCACGATTGATGCTGATCCGATTCACTTAACATTCCGGTAAAAATTCACTGTTCCACCAACTTGAGATCTTTACCCCTTTCAAGTTATTATAAGTTCTATGCAAATTACACAATAATTGTATACATCGCCATCTAGTGGGGATAATATCAAATGCAGTGTACGCTACACACATACACTGTACGCTACAGTGTCTAGATAAGAGCCATTAACCGTAGCGACACCTAGTGGCCTTATTCAAAAGGAGAAAAACCATTTCCTACATAAGCAAACCGTAGTGACACCTAGCGGCCTTAATAATAATAATAATAATAATAATATATGTTTATTGGCAGAATCAAATGAGAAAATTTACAATAAATAACACATCTGAAATGTCAAAAGTCAACCAAAATCCCAATATCAACGATCATTCCCAATACAATATTCATAAAACTCACCAACTGTATATGGTTCGCAATCAACAATAAATTTGCTGAGCTTTTTCTTGAAAAGTCCACAGTGTGCTAGGTCGTGAAAATGTTTCGGTAGGGAGTTGTAAAGTTTCATACACATATATTCGCAATTTTGCTGGGTCTGAGTTAGATTGCATCGAGGATAGAAATAAGGGTGTACCTGTCTTGTCTGATTTCTGTTTCTGAAGTCTTCGAAGAGCTGTTTGTGCTTATGAAGAAATATTAAACAGCTGAAAATATAAAGACCTTTGAATGTCATTAGTCCCATAGACCTAAATTTTCCTCTACATGATTCTCTGTACTTCAAATTGAGCATAGTTCGTAAAGCTAACTTTTGTAGCACAAAGATCCTCGATGAGCAAGTAGCATTACCCCAAAAAATGATGCCATAATTCAATAGTGACTCGAAATTTGAATGATAAACAATCTTCAGCACCTCCTTACTTATTCGGTATTTAAGAATATTCAAACTGTATATGGTTGACGCAAGCTTCCGATCAAGTGCATAAACATGATCCTCCCACCTCAAGTTAGAATCAACAACAACACCCAGAAATCTTGAGGATTCGCTCACTGAAATTAGTGCTTGGCCATGATCCACATGCTGTGGTACAGATATATGTGACCTTACAGTATGAAAAATGAGACATTCAGTTTTTTGCTCATTGATTAATAATTTATTGATTGAGCACCAAGTTTCAGCTTTTTTCAAAGCCATTTTTCCACTGTCTAGGACCGACTCTAAGTTCTTTGAAATATTCAATATATTTGTGTCATCCGCATATAAGATGATATCACACGAGCTGTCCTTGAGAGCTTCAGGTAGATCATTTATATAGATTACAAAGAGTAAAGGTCCCAGTATGCTGCCTTGTGGCACACCCATCAATACTTCCCCGTCCTCTGACAAATATCTTTGTCCATCATGTGTCACCTCCACTCTCTGCCTCCGAGCCCCCAAATAGCTCCTAATGAGGTCAAGCTGTTTGTCACGAATACCGTAGATCTCAAGCTTTTTAAGTAGCAGATCATGGTCCACCCGATCAAAAGCCTTTGAGAGATCAAGAAACAGCGAGAGGGGAACTTTGCCACCTTCGAGTGCTGCAAAGACAGCCCGTGTGAACTCAAATATTGCAGTTTGTGTGTTTCTGTATTTCATGAAACCGTGTTGAGAACTTGTGATGATTTCAAATTTTTTGAAAAAATTGATCAGCCTAACAGAGAGCAGCTTTTCAAATATCTTGGAGAAAGATGACAGCAAGCTTATGGGCCTGTAACTATTAAGATCATTCTTGGAACCTTTTTTATAAATTGGTTTCACTATAGCTGGTTTCAAAACATCTGGAAAGACTCCCTCAATACAAGATTGGTTAATAATGTAACATAGATGCCTGGAAATTAAATGGACTGATCTCTTTATGACATGTACTGGTATATCATCATAACCTCTAGAGTAATTATTCTTGAGACTACCCACTGCAGACAGAAGTTCACTCTCAGATATCTCAAAAAAATAAAAGGAGTTTCTGCAACGTTTTAAAGGGAAAGTAGTAGAAGCAGATTCACACTGCCCATGCAATCGATCGGAAGCTTGTAAGTAATGCTTATTGAAATCATTGGCTAAAACAAAAGGATCTATGGATGGAAGTTGTGTATTTTGATGCTTATTTTTATTTGTTAGGGTGTTGACTATCTGCCAAGTTGTGCGGCTTCTGTTGGAGGAATCTTTTATTTTCTTACCGTAAAATTGTTGCTTCATGTTAGCAATCGCGGTATCATATTTTATTTTTGCTTGCTTATAAGTCGGTAAGTAAGTCTTATTTATACTTGATATAGTGTACAAGCAATCAAGCTGATGCTTAAGACTTTGAACTTCCGGTGTGATAATGTATGAAGTCCTTTCATTTCGCTGCCTAACAGAAATTAATGGAAAATTTTCCTCGAATAATGTGGTGAAGCATCTCATAAAAGAGTTCCAAATATAATTTATGTCCTCAGATGTATATAAAATTTCCTGCCATTCAATTTCAGCCAGCTCAGTAAGGAAGTTCTGAAAATTTGATTCTGTATATTTTCTTGTAAAATAATATTTGGGACGAATTTGCTCTACTGAAGGTATTACAAACTCAAATAGCTGACCAACATGATCAGAGATATGACCCTGCAACAATGAAGATTTCCCATCCATATTGGTTAGTATATTATCAATACAGGTAGACGTATCTGGTGTAATTCTAGTTGGTTTATCAATTTCAACTCTAACATGAAAGGAATCAAGTATAGCCAGAAAAGTTGAGGTATCTCTGTTTTTAAGATCTAAAAAATTAATATTAAAATCACCCAATATCACAAAATTTGATCCTGCTTGGCAAAATTGGTTTAGCATCACTGTAAACTTTTCAAAAAAGATCTCAACATCACAAGTTGGATGTGTGTTGGGCCTATACACTACAACAATAATGAGCTCAAAACCGCCTCTGAAAAAGCATTTACATGCTGAACATTCAATCACATTCAAAACACTAATATTATTGAGTTCATGATATTCTCTACAATTAAGTGAACTACCTGCAAATATGGCACTACCACCATGTTGACCATCCCTACGACAGCAGCTAGCGACCAATTCATATCCCCTCGGCCGTGAGACATTCAACTGATCAACAGTTCCCCAGTGTTCTGTTACGGCTATAATATCCGCCTTTGCATGTGATATCATTATGTCGAGTTTATTGCTAGCCCTTCTCAATGATCTTACATTCTGGTGTAATATCACACAAGTATCAGTCTTCTGCTCAATATCATGTTTATCTGTGCTTGAGTTTTTCGTTAAACTGGTTGTTATGTTAACTGGCGCCTCTTGTTGTCCTCCCGAAAAAAGTTTCTGAAAGAGAACTGCCTTACGATCACTCCCTCTGGCCAAAATTGTGGGTCACATAGCATTTTATAAGTTTGGTCTGAAGTTACTCCTACAGAGAAAGCAGAGTTGGAGCCTTTGGTTTCAAGCTTTTTCACTTCTACCGTATTGCATTCATCTTTGATTGACTCCTTCAAAAAATTTTTGAAACAGTCTACTGTGACATCCTTCCCAGCCAATCTGCCAACATACAGCCACTTCTTCTTAAGCGCCCCCTGCATAGTAGATGCGTCGTTTTTCCGTACTCCTGTACAAATTATGTTTTTTCTTTGCTTTTTGCGTTTGCCTTATTCAAAAGGAGGAAAAGCATTTCCTACATAAGCAAATTTTTCATCGAATTTTTCGGAGTTTTAATGTATTTTATAATAACCAGGCCGTAGACGAATCCATAAATGAAGTTTCATATCAAACAGTCCATCCGATCTCGAGTTATAAATGGTGTAACCAACAGCTCTCTTTTATATATATAGATTTCCCAATTTCAGTATCGTAATGAGTTCATTACTATACTAATAATAACAGTAATGTAATGAACTTATTACAGCATTGTTTTCAGATATATTTTTGTTTTGTGGATATCAGCAATGGCTTCCGATCCTATCTAATTTCATGGTAATTATTTAGTACTAAAATTATCGTGTTGGAAAAGTGTATTCACTAAGTTTGGGTCATAGATTACAAAAATGATAACGAGAAGTCGGCAATCCTCTTAGTTTTTGCAAAAAGAAAATCCAAAAGTTTCCGTTTGGAAGGTGAGGTTATACTATAGTTAGTTTTCTTCTATATTTTCTCAATCAATACTCCTTGGAAATGTTTTATTTATCAATTTCTGAGCCATACTGCGTTACATTGAATAAGTTCACCTTAATGTAGAACATTTATATGTCCTCATTCAGAAATACGTTATTCAAAATACGCTAACAAAACATTACCTGAAATTCAAATAACCGAATTCTCTTCAGACCACTTTTTTGTATTCTTTTTCATACATGGATTAGGATATTTGAGGTATTATTTTATTGGCAACATTATTCGCAATGTTTCCTAATTTTGGAGGTGTTGAATCGATTTCTTCAAACATAATTCACGAATTCTATGCTTAATTATAAATGATTTCAAAATTCGAAACGTACGATTCAAATGCGGTAATCTGTCAATTTTCGTTACAGTCACACCAACTGCCAAGTTACAATACAAAAGTCACTAGGATGTATAATCTGAATTTTTCATTTAATCTCGACAGTTTATCACAAAACTGAAATAGAGAAAAATATCGTCTAATACTCGTTGCAGAAGGCAATTCCAACACTCATGCGTTCGAAAACTCGCTCCTTCGTCACTCGTTTTCGAATTTCGCATACGTGTTGGAATAGGAGCCCATTCTGCAACTAGTTTCAGAATATACTATTATACTCGATAGGTAAGACAACCTGACTGTCCTATTAGTATAGGTGGAGAGAGTTCGATTCCCATCAAAGCTTTCTGAAAAAAAATTTTTTGTTTTATAAATTCATATTTCCGTCCGAGTCATCCTGGCAGCCCTTAGCACAATTTTGGCTTTCGTAAGGCCGCTAGTTTTTCAATTAAATATGAAGGTTCTCCGAGCGTAATCTATGGATGGCTTCAAAATGAAAACCAAAGGATATTTTTTCATTTTGTTTCCACCTCAGAACCATATGAGATTCTAACGAATTATGGAATAAAATCACTTGTTTTTCGATAATATCCGATGCGAGACCATGGAGGGTTTATTTGATTGGTATTGGCAAAAACATTTTTTTCTTATGTTTTTGGATGCGAGTCCACCTACAAGGTGTATTTATATGCTCAAGATGGATGAACGAGCGCTCGAAAGCTCCTGACTTCGTGTCAGAGCTTCAGGTGACCCATTTTTTCTTTTCTTATTTTCAGCAAGTGCAATTATCCCAAAATCATCCTTGAATGAAGTGTGGTATAATCCACGCCTTAGATTGACCGTAGATTCTACGATCAATAGGAAGACTGTTGCACCATCCTTGGACCCTCAACTCACCCAACATCCTCAATAAACCTGGAAAATTCAGGATATTCATTATAATTTTTAAACAGTGCTAGGTGTTTGAATCCCTCAACATCATTCGTACATTTCTATACATACGACTTTCAATACAATATGAATGCTATTCAGCTGGCGTCATCTTCGAGTTCGCGTGAATGTTTCGTTCACAGACCGGTCATCCTCAACTCCAACGTTGTAAATCTGAAGTTACAGACAGATTATATCGCATAATCTCTGTATTTTCCACGATACTCACTTTTCCAATCATCTTTGTATCTTTTGAAGACATTTCTAGGCATCTTACTTCCTTTCGCACATACGAAGAGCTACGATTTCCTCGTTTTTAGTCGCCTCGGAACGACAAGTCTACCAACAAATCGAAGTTGACGCTCTAAAATGTAATTTCATTATCGTCTCATTGCTTCCTTTCCTATCCTAACTGATAACTCCATCTCTCTCACGCGAACTGTTTCGGAACGCAGCTCGCAAGAGCATAGAATAATAGGCAAATTAACGCTTCGATGTTGCGATTTGATTATCATATGGATGCGACTCTCTCTCTCTTCCTCAACCGTTTTCCATCCACTCCTGAATGTAGGTCTCTCCCAATTGTTTCCATCCTTCTCTATCTCTCGCCAATCGCATCCACTGTCTGCCTGCTATTGCCCTTATGTCGTCTTCCCATCTCTTCTGAGGTCTACCCATGCTCCGTTTGGTCTGTCTTGGTCTCCATTCTAGAATTCTTTGTGTCCATCTACCGTCGGCGTATCTGGCCACGTGGCCAGCCCATCTCCACTTCATCCCCGCAACTTCCTCCACGATATCTCTGACCTTCGTTCTACGTCTTATCTCTGTGTTTCTCACCTTGTCCCCTATTGATATTCCGAGCATGCTTCGCTCCATCGCCCTCTGGGTTGTTTGCAATTTTCTAAAAGACTTCTTAGTGAGGGACATGGTCTCCAACCCGTAGGTACACACTGGTAGTATGCAGGTATTGTATACTTTCCTTTTGAGGTTTATTGGTATAGAACTATTTTTCAGAATATATGCAAGTCTACCGAAAGCGGCCCATGTTAGTTGTGTTCTTCTTTTTATTTCCGCAGACTGGTTTGATTTTCCTATTCTGGTGTCGTGACCCAAGTATACATAATGTTCGACGTTCTCTATCTCGTGGTTGTGTATTGTTACGTTTGTCTGATCCTGGCTAATTATTTTCGTTTTGTTGTAGTTCATTTTAAGCCCTACAGTTGCAGACACTTCATTCAGTTGTTGTAGCATTTCGATGGATGCGACTGGTACCGGTAATCTTAACCATTGAAAGTTAACTTAATGATACGTGTTTTTGAGCTAAAAGATGAGAATTGGTTCCATTATTTTAATGGAGTTGATGATAATTGGAGGGAACCATAGATTTATGGCATGAGTGACATAGTGCGTGGATACGCCTTCTGGGCAACAAAAGTAGGGGATTTGAATATTGAAAACGTTTTTATGTGTGATGCTGCCGTTGCCAACGATTATCCGATGAATTTTATGGCATAGGAGGTTCGGGATTACCATTTTAAGTAGCGATGAATGACAAAATTGCATGGTATTTCGAGGTGCATATAAATCATGCCACCCTTCAACGCCATCAGATGATGAAAGCAGGCGGTTGACATAAAGTCATGCCTTCAATTGCAATCCGTAGATCAGTCAATAAAGAAAAGCCAATAGTGTTTTGTTCCCTTCAATTCAAAACCTCAATTTCTTATGGCATCTATCACGAACTCAAGAATTTGCTAGAAGTTTGAATGTTGTTAGTGGTCTAAGTCTCCGACACGTTGAGCAAGAGAAGTATAATTATCAAAACCGACAGCTCGATGGATTTCAACGTATGGGGGTGTCATAAGATCCGTATGAATTGTGGTAGAGACTATGTTTTTTCTCCGAATGTTTCCTCATGCAGTGTGGAAATACTTTAATTTTTCGCTTTATCGGCTTACGCTGGGCACACAACTCGGTATAACTGAAAATGATGTAGGTACTATAATTTTGTAGATCTCCAAAAGATCTAAAAAAAAAGTTCTCTAGACTCTAGAGCATATCTTTATACCGATTCGGAAATAAAAGTTGTGAACGTAGCCACTACAGCGTTAAACGAGTGGATGAATATTGTGTAGTGGACCAATAAAATAATCAAAACCCTCGGCGTGATACGACAACGAATAAATAACTGTTCTCACTCAATGGCCTAGGACCATAGGAGAGTCTCGATGCAGTTCTTATGCCATTGAGGTGGGTCAGTCATTTATTCGTTGTCGTATCGCGCTGAGGGTTTTGATTATTTTATTGGTCCGCTAGACAATATTCATCCACTCGTTTAACGCTGTAGTGGCCATGTTAACTACTTTTATTTCCGAATCGGTATAAAGGGTTTTCCAATAAGAGGTGTTATTTTGACATTCAGAGAAAAATGCCTTTTTTTGTAATCTACAGTTGCACTTATGCCTATCGGCTATTCAGATCGTTACGGTGAGGGGTGAGTCATAAAAATCACCTTCACAGAACCTTACTTCAGTTGGGCACCAGGTTTACCACGTTAACCGAGAGAAATCTTGCTTGGGGTAAAATTTAAACGAAATGATTTTACAATTTTATTCAAACTAAAAATTTACAAAATAACTAGTTCATGATTGCTGAAGGGTGATTAAATACAAAAAAAAAGATAAAAAATTGGCTTTACAGTAGGGTGATGGGCTCCAGACAGAATTTAGAATAGTTCGAGTTGGAAACAGAAATTTCTTACTGGTGTTATTCTGGGTATTTCAATCCAGGTGCCTCAGATTTTGAGTTCAATTTGGTGGAGGCCCGCTGGGTAGATACTATCCAAAAGGTTTTAGATGGCGAGATTCTGATCTTCCTACGAATCAGCAGCTTCAGTGAGTTCAGTTCGATGGAAGCTCGCTGGATGGATACCAACCAAAAAGTTTCGGATGGCGAGATCTGATATTCGTTAGAATCAGAAGATTTAGAAGGTGTTGGTCTCCTTCAATGTCGACTGCTCCAGCATACAGTGCAGAATGAATAAGAATTAGGTGCGTCAAGTTGGTGACACACCCCCCGAATTTTGGTATCGAATTGTTTTGGGAATTTTGTGCCCATTTTGTGCCAATTTGTGCCGTATGTTATGAATTTTGTGCCCGTTCCGTTTTCGAGATATTTCAAGTTTTCCAAGTGTGTCACCAACTTGACGCTGTGACACACTTGTGGAAATTTGAAATTTTTTTTCTTTCGATAAATTGTGCCCATTTTGTGCCAATTTGTGCCGTATGTTTTGAATTTTGTGCCCGTTCCGTTCTCGAGATATTTCAAGTTTTCCAAGTGTGTCACCAACTTGACGTTGTGACACACTTGTGGAAATTTGAAAATTTTCTTCTTTAGATAAATTGTGCCCATTTTGTGCCAATTTGTGCCGTATGTTACGAATTTTGTGCCCGTTCAGTTCTCGAGATATTTTGAGTTTTGTTTGTGAGGAGCGTCAAGTTGGTGACACACCCCCCGAATTTTGGTATCAAATTGTTTTGGGAATTTTGTGCCCATTTTGTGCTAATTTGTGCCGTATATTATGAATTTTGTGCCCGTTCCGTTTTAGAGATATTTCGAGTTTTTCATGTGAGTCACCAACTTCACGTTGTGACTCACATAAGGAAAGCTGGAAATTCTTCTTTGGATAAATTGTGCCTATTTTGCGACAATTCGTGCCGCATAGTATAGATTTAGCATGCTTGCAGTTTTCGAGATATTTGAAGTTATTCCTGTGAGATGAATAGATGTAGCAGAATTCAAAGAGGAGCGTTAATTCCATGTCATAGTTTTATGTGATCATTTTAAAGTATGGGTTGTTGAACTTGCAGACATTCGGTGAAAACAACCAAATTTCAATGATTCGACGACCTTTTCACTTAGAATAATCAATTCAATATAATATTTGAGTTGATGAATTAATAATATAATATAGGTACAGGTTTATCGAATAGGTTGGCACATCCTCAGTTTCAATTATGCAGGGTGTTTGGTAATTTGACGTGAACCTTGTAAAGGGATATACTAGACGTCATTTGCAGTCAATTGCGTCGAGTGAAGCATTTTGAAATTTTCTGCTTCGTTATCGAAAATAATTAATTTTGTGAAAACTACTCTAAATATTCAATGAATATTTTTTTCAAAGCTGAGGAGATGGTCCTCGTTGCTGTATATTCACTAAAAATTCAGATAACCCGAGATTAGAGGGTCATGGCTGCACCTGTTTTCCTCATAAAATCTTGATAAAACAGGTGAAAATTACTTGAAAAAAGTATTATGGACTTGGTGTACAAATCTCAAGAAAAACTTCCCTGTCTCATCAGCTTTCCAAAAAGGTACATATGTCAATAACTGCTTCATGCAATCCAAGTCCTTTATTTCACTCGGCGTGATTCGTAAGCCGTAAGCGGAGCGGGCCATGGTTCGATCACTCGGAATAGTTGACATGATATGACAGATCATATATTAAATTATCAAACTGTTAGTTGCTTGCAGTTACAACAATAAGAAAAGTTAATTTTTCCTGAATAACCGTTGAAATCTTCAACAATCGATTGAAAGTACTCCAATGGCTTGTTGTGGAAACGCAGAATATGCTGACATTTTGTACTTTTACGGATTGTGTGATGGAAATGCTATTGAAGAGGGAGATCCGGTCCGAAGAATGGACTTTTGTCGGTTTCTTCTCAAATGCGATATCGAGGGTCCCAATTTCTTGAAACACATCTTATGGACAGATGAATCTGAATTTAACCAAGACGGAATAACAAATTTCCATAATGCGCATTATTGGGCGCCAAAAAGTCAGAATCCCAGAAAATGTAAAGAAAAGATTTTCTTTCAATGTATGGATAGGCTCCGTCTACATGTATTGTTGGACCAGTTTTTTTACCTGATAACCTAAATGGGATCTCGTACGAAAATTTTCTGCGTGACGAGATTAGGTTGCAATTATAGAAGATGTACCGCTGACAGTTCGATCACGAATTATTTTTCAGCATGATGGCTGTCCAGCTCATTACTTCAGAAACGTGCGGTTGTGTCTAGACCAAAACTATCCCCAACGTTGGATAGGACGTTGTGGGCCAATTTCTTGGCCGGTCAGATGTCCGGACCTGACCCCATGTGATTTTTACATTTGGGGTCACATGAAACAGCTAGTGTATAGTAGGTACACCAGTGACGACAGCTGAAGAATTGAGCTGAGCGAATTTTGACGGCTGCTCAGCATGTAAAGAATAACTTCTCAACGCGGGTAACAATTTCTGAAGTACGCCGTAAACTGCGTTCATGCATAAGAAATCGAGGGCGACAACTCAAGCAGGATCTCTAGTTTTGTTAATTTTTTGTTTATGTTTATGTCTATGTTTATGTTTATTATACGGATTTGTTTGTGGTTAGTATCATTAAAGCAACTAACAGTTTGGTAATTTAATTTGTGATCTGTCATGTCACCTATTCCGAGAATAATTGCTGAAAGTGATCGAACCATGAACCGCTTACGAATCACGCCGAGTGAAATAAAGGATGATAGGATATCTAAATGACTCGAAAAAGTCTGTTGTCTGCTTGGTTTTCCGGCCATATTTTTTGATTGCATGACGGAATTATTGACATATGTACCTTTTTGGAAAGCTGATGAAACAGGGTAGTTTTTCCCTACATTTGTACACCAAGTTCATAATACTTTTTTCGAGTACCTAATTCTCAATTGTTTTATCAAGATTTCATGAGGTGCAGCCATATATGACCCTGTATATCTCGGGTTATCTGAATTTTTAGTGAATACTTTTTCGCAAGAAATGAGGACCATCTCCTCAGCTTTGAAAAAAAATATTCATTGGATATTTAGAGTCGAGTAGTTTTCACAAAACGAAGCAGAAAATTTCAAAAAAGTTGAAAAATAGCGATATCTTCGTAACCATAGATTTTCGGACCATTCTTCACTCGACGCAATTGACTGCAAATGACGTCTAGTATATCCCTTCACAAGGTTCACGTCAAATTATCAAACACCCTGTATAATTGAAACTGAGGATGTGCCAACGTATTCGATAAACCTGTACCTATATTATATTATTAATTCATCAACTCAAATATTATATTGAATTGATTATTCTAAGTGAAAAGGTCGTCGAATCATTGAAATTTGGTTGTTTTCACCGAATGTCTGCAAGTTCAACAACTCATACTTTAAAATGATCACATAAAACTATGACATGGAATTAACGCTCCTCTTTGAATTCTGCTACATCTATTCATCTCACAGGAATAACTTCAAATATCTCGAAAACTGCAAGCATGCAAAATCTATACTATGCGGCACGAATTGGCGCAAAATAGGCACAATTTATCCAAAGAAGAATTTCCAGCTTTCCTTATGTGAGTCACAACGTGAAGTTGGTGACTCACATGAAAAACTCGAAATATCTCTAAAACGGAACGGGCACAAAATTCATAATATACGGCACAAATTAGCACAAAATGGGCACAAAATTCCCAAAACAATTTGATACCAAAATTCGGGGGGTGTGTCACCAACTTGACGCTCCTCACAAAGAAAACTCAAAATATCTCGAGAACTGAACGGGCACAAAATTCGTAACATACGGCACAAATTGGCACAAAATGGGCACAATTTATCTAAAGAAGAAAATTTTCAAATTTCCACAAGTGTGTCACAGCGTCAAGTTGGTGACACACTTGGAAAACTTGAAATATCTCGAGAACGGAACGGGCACAAAATTCAAAACATACGGCACAAATTGGCACAAAATGGGCACAATTTATCGAAAGAAAAAAAATTTCAAATTTCCATAAGTGTGTCACAGCGTCAAGTTGGTGACACACTTGGAAAACTTGAAATATCTCGAAAACGGAACGGGCACAAAATTCATAACATACGGCACAAATTGGCACAAAATGGGCACAAAATTCCCAAAACAATTCGATACCAAAATTCGGGGGGTGTGTCACCAACTTGACGCACCTATAAGAATTAGTAGTGGTCCAAATGATGGTCGATTTGAATTCTGTTTCAACTAACTCCTCCGGCAATATGATTAAGAAAATCAGTACAAATATTATGAGTTTTCAGCCGAATAATCTCAAAAGAGAGATAGGTATATGTGATTATTAATTTCAAAAGACAAGGGTATAATATGTGATTATACAGAAAAAAACATTATATTATTAGGTATCATCGTCTACTTTCCGGAAAGAGAGAAAAGGACAAACCATCTTTTGAATTAAAATTCATATAATTGAATCTAAAATTGGAACATCAATAAGTGATGATTAAATTATACTAGAAATCAAAAAAAAAATGGGGACAAAAAAGGGAGCATGTTCTCTCTGGCAGCTGAAGAAATGAAAGAAAAACAATTTGATAAATAAATAAAATCCCAACCCACAGAAATCAAGAAGTTAAAAAAATGAAATTTCCGAACAAAAGAAACTAGATTAATCTTATTAAATTGAATCATTAAGGATAATTATTCACCAGAAATAACGCACTCACTTTTTGTCACCTCTTCACAAAGTCGAGTTCAAAATTCCTATTCTGAAGGTTGATCCGGAATGAAAAATGAACAACATCCCTCCTTCGGAAAACTCCGGTTTCATTATTCCGTGGATTACGGAAGCAGCGGCGGCTCGACGATCGGAACTCCTGGTTGCAACGAGAAATCGTTACATTTTTCAGATAAAAGATCGGATGTTTATTTCATTGAAAAGAGGAAGGTATGCCTTTATAATGGAAAATAACATCAGCCAAACGGTCACCACGACTACAGGACAATATCCTTCTCTTTCATAATATGTACCCAAAGGAAGAGGTCGCAAGGTGTTAAATCACAAGATGGTGGCCAACTGTGATCACCTCTTCGAGAGATAACAAGTTCCGGAAATTTTTTCCGTGAAAGATCAATGATTTCGTTGCTTGTGTGGCACGTAGTGCCGTCTTGTTGAAGGTCAACGTTTTCCAGATCAATACAATCCAATTCCGGCCATAAGAAATCATTAATCATCTCTCGATAACGCAATCCATGCATCGTAACTGTTGCTCGGGCCTCATTCTCGAAAAAGTAAGCTCCAATGATTCCGCTGGACAATAAACCAGACCAAACAGTCACACGTTGTGGACAGGAGACTTTTCAACAATAACTCTTGGGTTTTCCGATTCCGAGCCTCAGATGCGACAATTTTGCTTGTTGACGAAGCCACCTAGGCGGAAATGGGCCTCATTACTCAATATGATTTTTCGATGAAATCCCGGATAATTTTTATGCCTTTCAAGGTCCCAATCAGCAAAGTCATGAGGTTGTTGATGCTCGGCCGGCTTGAGTTCTTGTGTAAACTGAAATTTATGAGCCTTTAGACCCAAATCTTTATGCAAAATACGGTGTTATGACGTTTGTGGAATGCCTAATTCCAAAGAACGATGAGGAATGGACAAATCTGGGTTTTCTCGAACACTTTTTGCTGTTCTTGGGCGACGTGCACGGGTTTAATTTTTCGCATCACTAACTTGTCCCAACAGCTCAAATTTTTCCACCAATTTCTTTTTTGCGATTAGAGTCGTCTCTGCCAGATTTTCACCATTTTTATAGTGAATATTCATAATTGCAATGCATTGTTGAAGCTTCTATCGTTTCATTTTTATTGATGGCATAGTTTCTACTGATCAAATGACAAAAATTTACAGGTCAAAGACTCACATGTATACATTAAACCATATTCGTACTTCTATTTGTGTAATTCTCAATCTATGAACTTTCCTCATACTGTTTTTTCTTTTATTTCAGGTGAGTCCTCCCTTGAGAAAACCACTACGGATGAAAGACATTGTGAGTTACATCACAAAGGACAAAGTGTAGGTTCTTTTCGCACCGCGAATATCGCCGAACATCGCACTGTAAATCCTTCGTCGTCCACCTGCTGTTTACGCCTCTCTTCTTCGTATTTTTAGCATCTGTGTACCGTCACATATTTCATCTTCAACAAGACGTTTATATCCAAATATTTCAATTACCTAGGCAAGGCTGGATATATTGCCGTTTCCTTGTCCCACGCACGCCACTGATGAGACCATTAAAATGTCACCTATGGTTGAATGCGGTACCAAGATTCAATTTCACAGACATGAGACATAAGCTGGCATCAATTTTATTAATAATAATTTATAAATATAACACGAATTTGCTGTGAAAATTGTCTGTAAGGTAGACTAAGCCCATTTCGTCGCATGATTTATGGGTACTTCATTTCAAAGAGCGATCTTATGGTGAAGGAATGCAACGTGTGGATTTTGAAAATTCATTGAAGCAATAGCCTGAGTTATAGTAGGAGATAGATAGTCCGTTGCTTCAGCTAAACGGCAATTAGCACCTTTGCAGCGATATTGGTCCTACCGAATTCATTGATTCTACATGTTTCTGAAATTTCTGTTCCTCATAAAGAAAGGTTTCTTAACCTCATTCTGCAGAAAAAATCAGTTTGTTGCTTGCTAATAAATAAACGAGTACGAGGAATTTTGAAGCAGATGCTAAAAACTGGAGGCAAAGAGAATATCATAAGAAAGGAATATTGAACCAAGCTGTTAAAAAAATTGCTCGAGTCTTTTTTACCCACGGGGGTCATGTCCCCTCCTCCTCCTTCGAGGTCGACAATAACCCTCAAAGGATGTTCAAGCAATTTTTAATATTCGAATTTCAGACAAATCATTCGAATAATTATTGTTTTATTCTCTGCATATCACTGAACTCGAATGAAACGTGTTTTGTACCTAGATTGGTTTACCTAGGTTGTTCTAGGTTTATTTTTGGACCCTGATTATTTTATCAGGGTAATGTGTTACCTGTACTGCTTCAGCTTGGTGGACGCCGTTGATCCACGTTTATGTCGATGATTGTGGTGACTTCGCAACCGATGTAGGGGAATACTTAATTGTAAGCACCCTATAGTAATCTTGATGATTACTGCGATACTTAGTTATCCGAACTTATAACGACGACGAGGAGGATGAGGAAGTGGTGAAAATGTAACGCACTCTCAAAAACAAATAAAATGTATTTTTCTTGTTACCTCAACTTAGGTAACAAGCACGAGATGATTATACAAATATTTTGAATAAGTATGAATCTACCTTTCTATATGCTTTTATAGCAAGGGAGCAAAGTATTGTAATGTATTCCAAAAAATGGGAACTTAACTGAACGACGATTATAAAACTCCTTCTACGTGACAATGCGCAGCAAGGAGGAATTATGATAACTAATACAAAGTTACTTTAACTGAATTTACTTGTACTCTACTTTTACTTTTCCGATACTTTACTTTACTTTTACTTTACTTTACTTTACTTTACTTTACTTTACTTTACTTTACTTTACTTTACTTTACTTTACTTTACTTTACTTTACTTTACTTTACTTTACTTTACTTTACTTTACTTTACTTTACTTTACTTTACTTTACTTTACTTTACTTTACTTTACTTTACTTTACTTTACTTTACTTTACTTTACTTTACTTTACTTTACTTTACTTTACTTTACTTTACTTTACTTTACTTTACTTTACTTTACTTTACTTTACTTTACTTTACTTTACTTTACTTTACTTTACTTTACTTTACTTTACTTTACTTTACTTTACTTTACTTTACTTTACTTTACTTTACTTTACTTTACTTTACTTTACTTTACTTTACTTTACTTTACTTTACTTTACTTTACTTTACTTTACTTTACTTTACTTTACTTTACTTTACTTTACTTTACTTTACTTTACTTTACTTTACTTTACTTTACTTTACTTTACTTTACTTTACTTTACTTTACTTTACTTTACTTTACTTTACTTTACTTTACTTTACTTTACTTTACTTTACTTTACTTTACTTTACTTTACTTTACTTTACTTTACTGACTGCTTGTCTCTTGAACATGGGCTTTTAAAGACAAGCTAGAAAAAAAAGGGAGGTTCATTTCCTCAGAATCAAGGTGGGAAAAATCAGCAATTGATTGGGTGTCAGGATCGAACAACGCCTCGCTAAGCCAACAAAATGCACTCATTTGCCATTTGGACCATGGTGGGAAAAAACAACCCACTTTCTTAAAACTAAGCCAATGAGGGCTACTCTCTCCTGACATGTACCTTTCCCAGATGTGGCCACAATTCACCATCTGTTTCATTTTATGAGCTTTTACTGCGCACTAAATGAAGGTTCATCCCGGATAATAATAATAATAATAATAAGAGAGTTTATTCAGACCCATAAACAAACAAACTCTATAATACTGTAGAGTTAAATATTCTAAAATATTAACTGTGCACAGTTCATAAAACAAAGAGCTTCATTCTAAAAACAAACATAAAAATTTATTTCGACCAAAAACTGCTTCAAACGTGCGTTTCATCATCACATATGGTTAACGTCATCATCATGTAATTTTATTCAGTGTCGATTCCGGGTAGCCATTATTGGTTGATTATTTTGTGTAATTTGTCTTTGTCGTAATTTAATATCCACTTCTTCAGTTCTCTTTTGAAAGATGTTCTATTCTTCAGGTTTATCATTTCTGGCGGCAGTATGGGGTACAATCTGGGAGCTATATAAGTACAACATCTTTGTCCTATTCTCTTCATGGTTCTTGGGCGTTCGTAGTTTTTTTCGGCAGCTCTTGTTTGATAATTATGTTCTTTTGTTTTCATATTAATTTTATTGTCATAGACGTTCATTATTATTTTCATGGCATAAACTTGTCGCATGTCAGGTACTCTGGCTAACTCATAAAGTTCGTTAGTGGGGAAAGTTATTTTTTTTTTGTACATAATTTTGAGAAAATACTTCTGTATGACATCCAACCTTTTCTTGTGGCAATCTAGCACTCCACCCCAACCTATTATTCCATAGGAAAGCTGGGATTCGACAAGCGCATTATACAAAATATTCAGGTGTTTATAACTATTTATGGTTTGTCTTATATATTTGAATTTGTATAAAATACCCCTCAGTTTTCCCGTCAAGTATATCATATGCTCATCCCATCTCAAATTTTCGTCTATTTTTATACCGAGATACTTGACAGAGTCTGCTTTGGGAATAATCAGTGCATCGTCAATATGTAAGTTCCCAAATTCTTTAGGTCCAGCTTTATTCGCTGCAAAGGGCAAGTACTTCGTTTTTTCCACATTCAAGGTAAGCTTATTTAGTTGGAACCATTTGTTCATTCTCTCAAAATCCCCTGTAACCCTATCTTCCAGTTCCGTCCATGACGTGCTCTCATACACAACTACCGCATCGTCCGCAAAACTTATGATTTCACCTTCACTTCTCATCTCCAGCAGACCATTTATATAGATAAGAAAAAGAAGTGGTCCCATTACTGTACCTTGCGGGATCCCGTAAGTATTTACCATTTTTTTACTCTTTCTACCATTTATTTCCACCATCTGACCTCTGTTGGTAAGATAACTTTTCAACAAATCATGAATTATTCCGCGATATCCATAATTGTATAGTTTTTGTAATAGTTTCTCATGGCTAACCGTATCAAATGCTTTTGCCAAATCAATAAATATCGCCAATGTAGGAATATTTTTATCTTTATTTCCATATAGCTTTGTTGTTAGAGCTTTTATGGCATCTTCTGTTGAAAGGCCCTGCCTGAAGCCAAATTGTTTGTGGGACAAAATTTTGTACTTCTCCAAGTAAGTAATCATACGTATTTTTATTAGTTTTTCTATGATTTTCCCTATGTTAGAAATCAATGTTATTGGCCTATAATTCACCATTTGCGATTTATCCCCGTTTTTATGTATTGGTTTAACAATTCCTAGCTTCAGAATATCCGGAAAATACCCCCTCTCGAAACAAGTGTTAACCAGATAAGCTAATGGTTCCGCAACATCTTCCTTTATCTCCTTTAAAGTTTCAGCTTTAATTTCGTCCATTCCAGTTGACTTTTTAGTTTTCAACTCAGATATAACTTCAACTATTTCTAATGGCTCCACCGGGCTCAGATAGAAAGAGCAATCAACTGTGACATTCTCTTCAACGAAATTTGTCGGGGTTTTTATTTTGTTGGCATATTTTTCACCTAATCCACAATAATATTCATTGAAAGCCTCGGCCATTTCGTAATCATTTTCAATTTTTCCTTTATCAGCAGTTTGTATATAGGTTATTTTTGTTTCATAACTTTTCTCGTTACAAATATCCCTCACACAACCCCACAGCGCTCCCGATCCCGAGCCAACTCTTCGAATGCGGTCCTCCACGTAAACGATTTTTGCTTCTTGAATTTTCTTTTTAACTAAATTTTTATACCTAGAATACTCATTTTTTAGAACTGAGTTATTGGGCTCTTTTTTCAATCTACAGTATAATTCGTTTTTATCGTTTATTAATTTACAAATGGATGGAGTGATCCACTTCTTTCTAACTCTATTTTCCCTCTTTATTCGGATAGTAGTTGTACTTTCATCGATATGTTCACTTAAGACAGCAACCAGGTTATTTGCGATTTCATCTACTTCATAATGTTGATACACCTTCATCCATGTTTCATTTTTTATCTTCTCTTTAAGTATGCTATAGTTGATATATTTTTTAATTTTTTCAGAATTTGTTTTTTTACATTTCAGTTCCGTATCTAAACCTAGCACAACAGGGTAGTGATCTGTAACAAGATACTGTAGCACACAAGCATCAGTGGCATCGTGTCCAGGGTTAAAACCCTTCACAAAGAAATGATCCAAGCAAGTACCGCTCTCTGGACGAGTTGGAAGATTTATCATAGAGGCAAACCCAAAAGAGTATAAAATGTTTTTATACTCCTCTACCAAATTGTCGTGACTAATTAAATTTATGTTCATATCACCTGCTAGTATGTGTTTCGTTTTTATGTCTATATTTTGTAGGTAATCTAATAGCCTTAAATTGAACTCTGATAATGGTGCTTGTGGCGAACGGTATATACCGGTCAGTTTCATATTTTCGCCATTTTTTGTCCTCATATCAACTTCCAACATACTTATTCCATCAATTTTTATTATCTTATAATTATAATCAATGTTTTCTCTAATATATATTAATACGCCATCATTTTTATTGAATGTCCCCTCATTATATATTGTTGTGTATCCCCCTATACTAAATAGGTGCAAATTTTCGATAAAAAAAGTTTCTGTTAGAATCATTGCATCGTAACTTTGCTTGGTTGTCTCTATCAATGTTTCAAATTCATTAAAATTTTTTTGGATACTACGTATGTTCATTTGAAATAGTTTAAAACTTTGTTTGTTGAAGTTTGTATCCAATTTTTCAATATTTTCAATCAATTTAGTGTCGAATTCTTCGTTATCATATTCTCTTATAAATCTATCCATTTTGAAAAAAAAGCTAATATACATATAAATTCATTTATTTCAGATTAGAATATCATTTTATTTATTATTTCAATAACATTACAAAATACGCACGCTTGAGCATTTCAAAACCCCCATCTACCAAACAAAAAAAACAAAACAGGAAAAAGCCACTCACTAATGTTCTACTAATGTTCTGGTTCGGAGTTTCCTCACTTTAGTTGCCCCTGTCTTTGGCCACTTATTCTTTGATGAAGATGTTCTTAGCTTCGGTGTAGTTGGCTTGTTTGATTTTGATGGACTCCCGTTAGATGAGTTACCTTCGTGTTCCACGAACACAATGTTTTCTTCTTCTGTGGTACTCTGCTTATTTTCATCCAATGGCGTATTTGGTGCACTACCAGATTTGCATCTGTCCTCTGAACTTTCCAGATCTTCTATTGAGTATGTGACTTTCCCTATCACCAATCTGTTACCCTTAATGTATGATCTTTCGTCACTCTCTTGTCTTGCCTTCTTCAGGTATTTATTCAGAATTTTTATCTCTTCGCGTTGATGTAAGGTCAGGTCGTGCGCTATGGATACACCAGTACCTTTTAACTTTCTCGCATTTTTGAACAGAAGAATTTTTTTTTGATGTGATAGTAGTTCCACCTTTATTGGGCAATTTTCGTATTTTCCAAGGGGGAAGCAATCACTAATTTCAGAATCTTCAAAGGTTATTTGCAGTATGCGAGCCAATTCATTCGCGATAAGCGATGGGGTTATTTCGTCATTTCGCCTTCCTAATCCAAATATAACAATATTATTTTTATTCCAGTTTCGTTCACCAATTTCCAATCTTTCCCTCAAATATTGGTTTTCCTTTTCAAGATCATTTATCTTTTCTTTTAGGTTCTGTATTTCCAGAATTTGCCTTGTTTCGGATGTAGTGATACAGTGTTTGAGCTCCTTTCTGGTATTTACTACTTCATCCAATAATTGTTTCAGTGAAATTTCCGTCTTTTCGTCTTCATAAGTCATTTTATTAGAGATTATTCTTTTATTGTGTGGAATACCTTAGACCAGCCGCCTCCGCATCTGCAGAGTGCGATAAGGATCGGTGATGATTCTGTTTATTTATTCAAACCCTGTCTTGTTGTTTTCGATGCAATTTCACAGTTTTTTATATACGTTTTTACTGTACCGTTTCACTCTTCACTTATTCAATACTTTTATTACTTTTTTATTATTTATGCTTTTGTTTTGATGCCCTTTTGTAAAGATTTTCGTTGGAGCGACCAATATACGTGATCACGTGTGTATATCGATGGATTGGCATGGATGGAACCCTTAACTTGACCTTAATTTATTGAGCTTGAGAAACCTTTCAATAGGAAACAAAATTGATTGTAAAAGGATATTTTAAAGCAAAAGGAACGAAAGTTGTAACAATAAAACAGATGGGAATATGGCCGTTCAAGGGTGCAATCTATGCAAGTATGCAGTTAAAAATCAATAAAATATTTTCTGAAACGTGACTGAACAAAGAAGAGGAAATTTATGTTATACATGTTGCCAAGTGAAACGCAACAAAACGTAATAATCTAATATACACACATCGTCAAAAGACTTGCCTCCCACCCCCTAGGATTCTCGAGAAATAAACAATCTTTGTTCTGGAAATACGTTTGTTACTCTTTGCTTTATGAAGGATGAGACAAAATAGGATGAATGAGAAAAAATCCAAATTTATCGATTATTTATTTTTGAATAATTATAGTTATTCCACAATTGAATCCAAATTCAATAGTCCGTATTACCAACTCTTCTTTCAATCAACTGTTACTGTTTGAGATTACTTGTCTATAGGTCCGCAAAAATGACTTCGAGGAGCTGTTGCAGATACCGTTCGATTCCTTCGAGTTAAATTTGCGATATGATGGTTTTCCCTTGCAGATGTTACTCTGGGTCGACCAGGCACCGGGCTCCAGGCAACGCTGCCGGTTTCCAGGAAAAAGGCCACTATGCGTCCTACTGAAGTCCGTGGAATATTCAAACGTTGCGCAATCTGGTGGATCGACAAAAGCTTCATGGTGTAGGGCTCCTATTTTTGCCCGGTCAAACTGATAAATTGGAGTCCCGGCATTTTCCACAGAATATTCTCAATATTACGACTCTCGTTATTCGCAGAATTCGAATAACGAGAAACATTTTTTTGCTAGTTTATTGTTTTCATAAGATAGTGAAGATTCCACACGCAATAATCGAGCGCGTATCGGAGAATTCGGAGAGGACAGATCGAATTATCGAACGCTCATTGAAGCAAGTGGGGAGAATGGAATGGAAGCATGTATTAACCGAACGCAACTACATATACAGGGTGTTTCATCATAAACCGGACAAACATATATAGCCGTGTAGTTGACATCGGGACAGTCATTTTTGCCTTATGACATATAGGGGAGAACGGGGGAATTCCACGCACCTCAGGGAAAATGCTCACAAAAACCTTCCTATGTACACACAAACTTTCATAATTTAACTGCTGAATCATGAACCCATTTGGAACTTTTTCATCACAAGGAAAAGGTTCAACTACTTATACCATTTGAGAGAAAAAAATAATTCTGAAAACTGTCTTTTCGCGGTATTCTCCGACGTACGGGGTAATACCGCGCATGCAATTGGGTAATTATGCTCATATATTGAACAGCTGAGAAACTCGAAAAAATATTTTATTATTTAGGTAATAACCAACTACAATGTAAATTAAACAAATTTCCATGAATAGGTACAAAAATATTATTGAAGAATTACCCCGCTGCAGCTGCGCGTTATTCCCCCGGTGTGAGTCACCCATCCTAACTAATCACTGACAGTAGATGACGAAATATAATTAGTTGTTCTTTTGCAGTAAATGATCTACACATATGAAGGAAAATAGTCATGCAATAGATTCATTAGAAATTAATAATAGAAGTACTTACAACGATTCCAATTTCTCTCGAAAATTAGATCAGAGCGTCGTGAAACAAACAATCGGCTCCCTGATCTCAACTGAAAACACGAATACCTTTAAATTACGGGAGGATGTTGACAAGGCAAATACGAGATGGCACGCTGTATTCAAATTTTGAAATAACTACACTGAGTTGCAGAATATCAATGCGCAGAATTACCCCGTGCGCGGAATTTTTTGGAAAAATAAAAAAATACAAAAATTTTTTTTTTAATTTTTTTTTATTTTTTCGAAAAAAAATTTTTTTGGTTTATAAATTCATATTTCTATCTGGGTCATTCTGGCAGCCCAGCGGCACAATTTTGGCCTTCGTACGACCTCCAGTTTTTCAAATAAAAATTATGTACTCCGAGCGTAATATTTGGAAGGCTACAAAAAGAAAACCTATTGATATTTTTTTATTCTGTTTGCACCCAAGTATTCAGAATTGAAGATAGTTCAACCATAAAAAATTCCAAAATTTTTAAGCAATTTTTTTTTCACTGAAGACATTAAAAAAAAAGTTGAGTTCGAATTTTGAAAAAAATTTCTCACGGAAAATCTTAGAGAATCGAGTACGTTTAGATTATGCTTTCCAAATTGACAACCGAGAAAAAAAATTCCAACTTTGCAGGTTTTCCGCCATTTTGAACTTTTTTTTTGCAAAATTCTACACCACAATTCAATTGAGTCCTCAAAAATACTAGGATATGACCAGAAATCGTTATTTCAAATGTCACGCATAACTCACCACAGTTATCAGAATATTGCTCAAAGTTGACATTAAACACCCTGTATCTCGCTTATGCGTCGAAAACGGGGTATATGTCATTAGGCAAAAATGACTTTCTCGATGTCATCTACACGGCTATATATGTTTGTCCAGTTTATGGTGAAACACCCATGTATCCGTAGCTATCTCTCAACTTGAGGAACGCACCCTGGAGCGTCGTAAAACTCTATGCCCCCTCGCATAATTCAAATGTTTCCTCGCAACACGCCCACGTTCATTCCTTGTCGCATTTGCATACGCCGAACTAATATTTAAATCTGATCGATATTTGATATTCATATATTGCTCCATATTATTCAATGGCTGCATGTGGAGTGACTTATACGATCGTTTTCTGTTCCCTCTGCGATTTGATGTGAATTGAATGCTACGTCCATAGCTTGCCTTTTCTGTGGTCCATTAGAATCGAAGTTGTTCTCGATAAAATTTCTAGAATGCGAGGATAACACGAATATTGTCTCAGTATAAGTCGTCTTTTCAATGATGAGCCTCAATTTTGTGTATGAGAGGGACTTTTTCGACATAAAAACCAGCATCATATCGTTTTATCTCTTTGCGCAGCAACCCCTATTTGAATAGGGTGGATGGATCGAGAAATATGTTGTCAAAAATGTTTTTCTCTTCAGAATATGACAGTCAATTTTTTCGAGATATGATTATTCGTTTACATATCATTTACATTTGTTGGAATAAACTATTCAGGACATTCTCTCGTTCTTTTCATCGAATTTACCCGTGCCCCATTGTTAGTGGTAATCATGTTTTGTCCCATATAAGATAAGAGGTGTTTCATTCGCAAAGTTCAAGATAACGTAAGTTGATAATCACATCTCGTCTTATTCGGGGGGGAAAGGAGTTGTCGCTCAGAGGGGTGGAATTACTTGATAATAGTTTTCATGGAAAAAATTTCACCTCCGAAAGCAGAATCAACGAGTGATTTTCCAAAATCTTGGTTTTTCTACTATAAATGACCTCTATACCATTCAGAAATTTCGTGTTGATTCTTGCCTTTTCAAGCAATTAATGCGCATTATTTGAAAAATTATTCTATTGATGTCGTTCCAACTTTGGGAAATGTATATCCTGATCCAGTGAATTCTCAAGTTCAGCGGAATACGATATGGATCTCACATGATGGAGCACCACCACATTACCAACGCAATATCCGGCAGTACCTCGACGGTGGAAAGAAAAGCGAGGAACGATCGAATGGCCAGCGCGATCTCCTGATATCAATCCGTTAGATTGATTCTTATGAGGGGCATTGTGTACAAAAATATTGGAAGAAATTTTTGTTAGTTTATAAGAGGTTAGAATGTTGCCAAGGCGTTGGCGATCAACACTTCGAACATCTATTTCATCAACAATCATAATTTCTTCGCTACATTCTGTATTACATAATATTTTTCATTTTGTACCAAATTTCGCTATTCACTTGATTTTATTTTTCATAGTTCGTCTTCGGCAATGAACATGAGAATGATAATACTTCTGGATAGGAAATAACGCGATATCCTTTCAAATGATGTATCACAAGTCCATACTTTCTATTTGAAAAATTGGGGCTTGTACGTGTCTTTCGAATTTCCAATAGTCTTGTTGTCAGAAGATTTGAACAGCCTTCAAGAAAAACTAGAATTATTTTGTTACATAGTCGTCTCTGTAAAGAAGAAATATGACATGTTCCAGTGTCGTAGATGTGGCTGCCCCTCAGTAATGGTTATAACAATTTGTCCCCTTCGATTCTGAAGTTGACTTGTCATGCCATACACACCCCTATTTAATCTCAACTTGTTGAATCTAACTTTACAATTTTTCGTGTGTGGAATCTTCACTAAAATGGAAACAATAAGCCAGCAGAAAAGTTTCTTATTCAGAAGAATACAGGTGTATTCGAATTTAATCAGTTTTCAGCGAATAACGAGGGTTGTTATATTGAGAAACTGGATCCAGCAGCGGCATGGGGGGCCATGGCCCCTCTCAGATTTTGATGGCATTATAGTTTCTCAACACAACACCATCAATATTTCAATAATTTTTATTTTGCTCCCCCTGAGAAATAATTTGGCCCCCATGAGAAAAATGTCTGCGGGCGCCCATGAGCAGCGGCGCTCAAAAACGGTGCCTAGGCGACCCAGAGACATCTGCATGGAAAGACCATTTTATCGCAAATTTTACTCGAAGGAATCGAAAGGCATCTGAATCAGCCCTTCGACGGGTAGTCTCAACCAGTACCATAAGGAGATTTTTGCATTTCTCAAATTTAAGAACAAGGAGACATTTGTGAGTACCTCGGTTATCACCTGGACGTAGAGCTACCCGTCGGCAATGGGCAGAACACAACCAAGACTGGCTTTTACCACAATGGCGCAGCGTTTTCGGACGAGTCACGATACGTTTTACTGAGTGAAATCAACGAAAAATGGTTTGGATAGGTCCACGCAGACTAGAGCGGCTCAGTTTCGCCCGGAAGTTGTACCCTTTCAACGCGGATCAATAATGTGCTGGGGGGGGTAATGTTCGTTCGTCGTACCCCACTTATTATCGTTGAACAATGACTGGTTCCATCTACCAATCATTTTTCCTCTGCGCAACTAATTAAGATATAATTTCCACCACACCTCATACGACATTTTCGAGAACAATATCCAGAGAATGAACTGGCCAGCTAACTCACCGGATACGAATCCAATTGAGCACGTTTGGGATTATTAAGGGAGAGCAATATCCAATCGCCAAAACCCACCTTCAATTTTTCAGGAATTGAGTTCAGCCCTTCAGGAAGAATGGAACGATATGCCTGAATATTTCATCAATGACTTGATTCGTGGAATGCCTAGGCGTATCGGGCAGTTGATTGAAAGATGAAGAGGTAATACGGATTATTGGATTTGGATCAAGTTGTGGAAAAACTATAATTAATCAAAAATAAATACCTAATCGATAAATTTCGATTTTTTCTATTTCATCTCATCCTCTGCATGAAGTAAAAAGTAACAAACAAAGATTTTCTACCAAATATATTTCAATTGAAATAGAGGAAAATATTCATCTCATTTCCTGAACACAGAACCTGGAAGGACCAAGTCTTTTGACGATGTGTGTATTTGTAGATCCAAACTATGTCACTCCATTTGTCTCTCAGTATCTGTGATCTTAATTTTCAAGTCCAACAAATTCAGATTAACATTTGAAATACATATGTGCTTTACACACTCCTTTTTTTTTTGAAAAAAAATTCTGTCTTCATAGTTGCCGCTCCTGAAATTCACCGCGATATGCTTCAGCCTACTGGTAAATCCGCTTCTGTTGTCTAAGTAAGTGCCGATCGCACCTTAGACAAAACTGTAGATTAAATCTTAAACCTCTATTAGTGTCTATGATAATCGATAGACACTAATCGAGGTTTTGGATTTAATCTACAGTTTTGTGTACGGTGCAATCGGCCCTTAAGCATTATTTTTACGCTCTAGAGTCTAGTTCCTTATCCGGATTTGAAGAAGCTCAGAAGTCAGAACATTAGTACTTTGGAGTATTAAGGAATATTCGACATTGCTGAACGATTGAATCATCTCAAGTAATATCATTATCTAATCCGCACAGATGTGAAATCTCTGACCCCTATCATTATCGTTGCTCCTTCACTACTCTCAATTTTTTCCTCCATATACCAGTCTTTAAGATAAAGGGGTTCGCATGTTCAATGGTGTAAGACCATTTATTCCTTATCTATCAGCAATGAATGCATACGATTACGTCTTTTGTCTCTCTATATTTATCAATGAAAAGTTCATGGTGAAATCGATAGATAAAAACACACAGGATCTTGTGTCTGTCATTTCATTCAATGAAATTCGGTTTTCATGAGCTGATAAAAAACGATAAAAGTTTATTTATGATTGTTTGTTGTCGGAAAAGAATTCGATGACGTTCATATTCCGAAAGGAAAAATAAACATGATATGGCGTAGATGGGCAGCACTGAGCGATATACACTTCAACAGCTGACTGCTGATTCGAGCTTTTGTCCAGATCGCGTTACCAAAACCATCTGAAATTCTAGCGAAGAAACGGAAAAATGTTCTTATATTTCTGTAATATCAGATAAGGGATAACAAAAGATTTATTTGACAGCTGTTGTCAATTTTTTAACATCTATCAAAAACAGTGTTGAATACGCAAAAAATAAAATACTCAAACCAGTAACCGAAAATGAAGACAATCAGTTAATGGTACTGGGATCAGTTATCGAAACTCCGAACATTAGCATCAGAGCTATAGCTCAGGAAACCGATAATTTGTGCACATCAAGTGTACCACCCTTACCACATTGAAATCCACCAGACTCTTTATGATTTTCAAAAACGCAAAGATCTGCGTCTTGGGCGTTAGAGAGGTTGAGTGAAAATAGAGATTATTTCGATAATGTATTATTTACCGACGAGTGCCACTTTGATAATAATGCAGGAGTAAATCGGCATAACTTTCATTATTGAGAAACTGAAAATCGCCACGTGTTCCATACGCAAGATCGTCAGAAGCGATAGAGTTTGAATGTTTTCGGAGGAATATTAGGTGACCAAGTTATTGGGCCATATTTTTTTGAATGCCATTTGGACGGAAGGAGGTTCTTGAAATTTTTAGAAGAAAATTTATGGGAACTTTTGGAAGTCGTTCCATTAAGTATTAGACTCCTCGTGAGGATTCAATTAGATGGTGCTCCTGAACATTTTGCTAGAGAAGTGAGGAGCTTCTTGGATAGGAAATTTCCTAATAGGTGGATTGGAAGAGGGGGGCCGCATCATATTGAACATTTGTTATAATTTCAGTGTTTTCAGCCGAAAAATTTCATATTTCCTTATATTATCGATGAAATGCATGTTTTTTTAAGTTTTTGTTGTGTTGTCAGTGAATATTCAGCTTCCTCAGAACTTTCCATCATTTGACCTATATATCTTTTCCAATCATTAAAAATTGGATATTACAGTATTATACATTTTAGTGTTAGTTATTTCGGTAAATCCCCAGGGAAATGATGAAAACTTGCTAATAAATCCGAAACTGTAAGATTCAGGTCTGACAAACCTCAATAATTTTTGAAAGGTAATGAATTTTGATATCGAATGAAAAAATAAAATACAGGGTGTGCCATTTGAAATAAGACCAAAATCATAATTTGAATATGTCGGCAATAAGCTGCCTCGTTTTGAACAACCAGTAGAGTTTTGAATTATAGTGATAGATACAGCGTTCATTTTCTTTATTCTTGTATTTGCAGCCAAAATTCCATTCCACCAAATTCGTTTTAGACGAATTTATCGAGTATTTTCCGAGCCCCTCAAATTTACGAAAATTCCAAATATCTCAGTAACGGAAATATTTGAGAACGTGAAATGTCAAATGAACTTAGTCTCATTTTCACAATGCTTTCTAAATCTGCAGTATAATACAGGGTATTCCATAAGAAAAATCATATGTTTGTTTCCCACTTCACTCTTGAGACACCCTGTATATTTCAAAACAATTTAAAAATATAGCCCCAATTGACCTTATTAATTCCACGTTAAAAAAAATCGAAAGTTTCACTGCTTACGAGTAATCGAGATCCGCGTCACCGGTGAAACACCCTGTATACTCCATTCACTTTTATACTGTATCACGGTTGGCTTAAGTTTATCAAGTTTTTCTACTTAAAACTAACGCAGGTTGGCACTCCTGAAATATCGGCAATGTCAAAATAATTCTCAGAGACGTTGCCAATGCTAAAACTATTTAAATGTCTTCTGTAGTCTTATTTCTTGAGAATTTGGAAGAGAGGAGAATTCCATAGTTCCGTCTGATCGTTTAGAAGTTTTTCTGTCGGTTTATTCGAGTACTTTTCTTCTTTTTTCGAATGAACTATCACAAAGTAAAGCACTATTGTGTCCATTATTTTTCAGTAAAATTTCACTCAATTCACTCGATTCTTGATTTATGTACAAGAAAATAGCATAATTGAATCTTCCAACCATGTTTATATTCGTGAAATATTTCCAGTATTAATAGAGAGAAAAGTTCCTTCAACATTCGCCAGGTCTTTTTAATTATTGAATTCACATATTTTCCCAAAGTAGGTATACAGACATTTTGATAAATACATAATAACTACGACCTCTATGTAGAAAGGACAACGTTGCTTTTTCATCTGACGGTAAAATGACTATAACCTAACATTTTCAAAATATACACGGTGAAATGTGTCAGAATGTCATGGCCAACTGATACTTCATGGAAGTGAATGGAGTATACCTCCATCGAAGCTGGCAGTTTTGTTTATTTTCAGTTATTCAGGAATTTTGCAGAGACCAGTATCTTGATTCAGAATCGCTTCGAACACCTTTTGTGAAATTTAATATGCCTAAACGATATTTGGAAATTGTTATTTTCTCTCGTTTCCTTTCATTATCAAATCTCGCGGTCATAGAATCAATATTTTCGAGTTAATATCATTTCGGAATCTCCATGAAACTGACATGGTTTTTCTTAATTTGTGCACTCACGTGACTATATTTTTTTGAACATAAAATTAGAGCTATTTCTTTGTGAAAAAAAACTATGCATGCGCCCCAAAAAATCATAGTTTACCTACATTCGATAACTCATCTAATTTTTAAACATAAAACATATTTTTCTGAACCTACACAAAGTCCTGTACGATAATCATTTTTCATTGGACAACAAGTCTCTACGGCACTGAACCTAGTTCAACGAAATAATATTCCAGAAGGTAACGTCCAACATTACAGATCCAAGCTCAAACGTATCGAATCCCTCTCACTTGGGCGTTCATTCATTCATACCTCGTTCACAATCTCCTGAATAATAATTGAAAAGTATATTAGTTTCACTCAATAACCACAACTTCCTGAGGCCATTCATTGATAAATAACCAATAATTACACTGACAGGATTATTCAGTGTGTGTGTAGGTCGACTTGCACAGGTGTGCATTTTTCACAAATCCGTAGTTGGCAACAATACTAATGACATTTGGCAAGCAAGCGTGTGGGCTGCGACGTTCATAGAGAAACGACCACGTGATTTGATTTATTACGATTCGGAGCGGCCAGATTTTCGTACATATGGTCGACGATCCCGTACTCTATCTTTGAATTACCGTAGTTTGGGACTGAATACTATTTTCTCCATATCCTCAACCGACAATTTTTCCGTTTCAGTAATTATAGTTTATCCATCTCAAAAGGCACTGTTAAAATATACACACAAAACCAAATCTCCATTCTGTCACAGAACGAAATGTTCGATATATGTTATTCGTTATTTGGTTTATCCCTGTATCAGTGGCGTATCCAGGATTTCAGTTTGGAGGGGGCCCAAATTTCCCATATGAGGAAAATTGAATTTCAATACTATCCTAAGCCTTCAGACTTTCAGAATTTCTTTCCTGTGATTATATAGTTTGGGGGGAGCCCGGCCCCCCTGCACCCCCCCCTGAATACGCCACTGCCCTGTATCACACAAAATTTAATGTGGAAACAGATTTAGTTCTTATCCCATACCATAACTTGTCTAGTTCTTATTTCATGAAAGTTTTCATCCATGCTTCTTGTACCTTTTTTGAGGATTTACAAACATTTTTGTTCTATATTACAGCACATGTTATTCTGAAAAAAACTCCACAAAAAAGTAGGTACTTGAAAACAACTCCTCTGAAAATCTGCATTTTTTCGCCATTTTGGCGATTTTATATGTATTTGCCTGCAATACAGTATGAAGACCTGATTATCCATATTATGGAATCGAAAACAGCCACCCAACTATTTCTCATTTATTCCTGGAAATTTGGATAGAGTTGTCACCCGTCATATGTTCACGCGACTAAGGGCCGGTATTATAAAAGCCGAATCGAGGATTCAACCGTGCGCCAACTACCAGATAGTGAGGAATTTGGTTGTTGGCGCAACGGTTGAATCCTCGGTTGGTTCCATTTGAAAAATTCGAGAAATTTGGAGGTTGAAGAAAGACAAGACAATCGCATTGATTTTAATCGCTGTCTATCAAATTGTTTGTGATTAAATATGAAAGACAACTAAATTGAAAAACTCCCAGTACAAATTTCATTCAAATCCATTCCATAGAGACTTTTTTATTGTAGTCCAAAGTTGGACCCCTTTTCACTGAAAACTAGCCATAAATCCGTAACGGAACATAATAGACTATTGATGTTATATATGACTGAAATCGTGTTTTTGAGCTCTTTTCAAAAATATAATAATATATAGGGTGTTCCATTTAAAAAAGTATAACTTTATGTCACCACCCTGTGTATAAGCTCGACGCCATTTTGAAATTATTATAAAATAAAAGATTACATTAACACGAACAACTTTTATCTGAAACTTTTTTCTATTACATGTGTGAGTTCCTATATAAGGGGATAGGACAAAACGAATGGGACACCCTGTACATATCAGAACTTCATTCCAAAATTTCTAATAAACAAGCAGTAAACCTACGCCACTGCTTGGACAAAAATAGAACGATATCTTGCGTAAGAACTATTTTAACCCGATGTTATCAGGTGATAAGCGAACGTAAACCTAGCCCATTGAGAAATGAACAATTGTGCCAGCGAAAAAATGATAAGACTGTTTTTAATCTTACTCTGGTAACTACAAATAATAGGCCATTGTACTGTTTGCTTAGGTACTCGAAGTTTTGTAATATAGGTAGGTACTGTTTGATTAATTGATAATTCTGTGTTTCTTGTTATGAATCGGGATTCATATGAAAACCGATAAGAGTTCGATACGCAATAGGAAGGGTAAAAAACTTTGTAAGAGTTATTCTACACTAACACTACTGAAGGCTACGAACAGAAAGAACCTATTCTTACCCTTTTTCTGAGTGTAAGACTGAGACATGACAGAATTCAGTGAAAACCACTTTTTTCACCATCTTTTTCATTATTTGAAATTAGTGATACATGAGGAGACGAAAGTTTTTCAATTTTGCAGAATTTCAATTTTGACTAAAAATCAGCAATATTTCAATCCATTTTACAATGAAGTGTTAGAATTTTTTTGAAGTTGCTTCTGCTTTCATGTCTATTTTCCGATGAAAATCTATGGGAGATGATCCCCTAACATAAGGGCCTATAGCGTTCCTCGAACACCTGAAGAACAGAAAAATCATGGCCTGATCGAAAGATTCTCCTTGTCAAAGAGAGAGTTTGTACTTCGTGAAAGGTTTTTTCAACAAGTCAAGTATTTTTTCTAAGTCTGACCGGGCAAAAATAGTAGCCCTACATCAAGAAGCTCTGTCGAAATAACGTTTGAATATTCCACAGACTTCAGTAAGAAGCATAGTGGCCTTTTTCCTGGAAACCGGCAGCGTTGCCCGGAGCCCGGTGCCTGGTCGACTCAGAGATACATCTGCAAGGAAAGAACATTAAATCACAAATTTTACCCGAAGGAATCGAAGGGTATATGTGGCAGCCTTTGGAGGTCATTTTTTGAGGACCTATAGACGGATAGTCTCAACCAGTAACAGAAAGAGATGCGATTGCATTCGTTAAAGCGGTTAAAGGGACCCGCACAAATCAAATGCGAAATGGATCCCAGTCGAATTGGCTGAAATTTGGATATGTTGTACTTAATACATTTCTGATCAAGAGTCTCCATGGGCCCGAGACCTACAAATGGACAGTTTTTTCGGTATCGCAGGTCTAAAGTTGCGACTAGTGCACGCAATCAAAAATGAATTCCCACTCACATACACACAAATACACATGCACACGTGTGCATGCCGACGCCCAAAGTAATAGATGTGAATTCATTTTCGATTGCTAGTTGCAACTTTCGACCTGCGATACCGAAAAAACTGTCCATTTTTAGGTCTCGGGCCCATCGAGGCAATTGATCAGAAAGACATAAACTGCAACATATCCAAATTTCAGCCAATTCGACTGGGATCCATTTCCCATTTGATTTGTGCAGAATACCTTCCTCGGCTATCACCTGGACATAGAGCTAGCCGTCGGCAATGGGCAGAACACCACCAAGACTGGCTTTTACCCCAATGGCGCAGCGTCTTTTTTCGGACGAGTCATGACAAAGTGATAGTCGACGAGAATGGGTTTGGAGAGGTTCTGACAGACTAGAACGACTCAATTTCGCCCGGGAATTGCGCCCTTTCATGGGGGATCAATAATCCCCCTCGATTCGTGGGAAGCCTAGGGGTATTGGGCAGTTGATTGAAAGATGAGGTGGTAATACGGACTATTGAATTCGAATCCAGTTGTAGAATAATATTACATTGTTTACCAGGTAGGAAAAGCCTAACATTCCTGGACAATTGTGAAGTTTGCTAAGTCTGGTCGTGCTGTGTTGCTAAGTCTCGGCTTACTCCTCGACTTAGCAATCTTCACGATCGTCCAGGAATGTAAGGCTTTTCCTACCCGGAAAATAATGTACCTACTATTCCTTACAGTAAGGAAATGAATATTTCCTAATAGTTGGGAAATCTTGACTTTTTCTATGAGCAATTTGGTCAGGAATGTCAAATATTCAAGCGATTTGTGAAATATAATGTATTGCAGACGAAACTCCGGGATCAAGATTTATTTGATTACAGTTCCTTTTACTATTTCGTAGAAAATTGGCAGTTGTCAGTTTATTGAGAGGTCGATCCCAAACATTTTCATTGTGCCTGCTAGAAGCATAGAATTCTATGCTCCTAGGTGCCTGTACAAAGTGGTTGGGAGACGCGAGGAAAAATCGGAAACAAGCTTGTATACCTAGGTGATAAATGACATGAACAATAGTTTGGACTCAAATTCTCAGTCAGTGACGTATGAACGGCTCATCTGGGGTGTCCCTGTAGTCTAAAATACATACCCCGAAAAAAGTCATCCGATAGAATTTCAACTTGTCACGTTTTTCTCCTCAGTACATGACGGCTCATAAGTTTTTTTCATCATTCTGTGTTTATTCAAGATTGCGGTGTTTTTCTAGATTCGGAGTGGAACCTCCCCAGGATATTTATTCAGGCGATGTTGAAACAACAAGAATATCTCTTTCTTTCCTGAATATACCCAGATGGCATCGTCGTTAAATCCACCCTACGTTGTCATGCTGGATCCTAGATCCTATGAGTGGGTCCAAAAGAATCTTGAAATCGCAGCGTACAGTGAGGAAATAGGAATAATCGATTCTTACGTGAGTGAAATTTCGACTCTCAATGCGATGCAAAAATATTTTTGAAAAATTCCGGTAAAAAGGGCAATTTCGATAGAAGTTTTTCGATTATTAATTTCTTCAGGAACATTTATCAAACTTTGACATTTCGCCTATAAAATCACCGGATTTGCAGAGAATGAAAATGCATTTCATGACATGATCTGATTCTGGCTGACGTTAAGGAAAAATGACGCAGTATAATACGGTGTTTTTCATAAATCTTGAGATGTGTCAACATGAGGGTCCCCTTGTCTTCTTCAGTTCAGAATTAACAATTTTCGTTACGATTTTTGAACGAAAAAGAAAATAGGTTTATCGAAACGCTCTGAATTTTCTTCAATTCATAAAAGTATCGCTGAGAACTTATATTCTGTCTGACTTTCTTTGTTCAGGAAAGAAGGTTTGGGTACAACTTACTCACCGGATGCGACTCACAAATATAGTAATGATTCTGATTCTACAAACTTTTCAGATATTCAAGCAACATTGAAAAAAAAATCAATGCATGCCCCCTACTGACATCCATCTCAAATAGGTATCTAGAAGTCTAGGAATCTCAAAGGAGACGAAACACCTGTGAGTTACAAGGATCTGCCTCGTGAATAGAACCTTAATGGGCCACCTTTCTCATCATAGAATTACCGAGTTTCTTTGAACTGAACAAAGATCGGGATTCTCATTGTGTATGAACTACGCAGTCCTCGTTTCGTTCGCTTGATTTCCTTCTTCGGGACATTAATTCAACAGCCGTATGCGATACGGGCTAATCTGATTCTTCATAACGTGTGTTTGTGTAGGATTTGGGTTCAGTCTCGGTGGAATGGTGGTGATATGGGCGATTTTGATACCTACCTGTAGGTTAGATCATAAAGGAAATACGTTTTTTTGTGAAGGGATTTGAGATCTGAATAAATACACAGGGTGAACAATTTTGAGAGATCCACTGAAATAACTCGTTGGGAAGAGCCTGGATCAAAAAATGTTCCAAATGAAAGTTTCTAAGTATTCAGAAGGACCTCGATCTGACCTTGGAGTTTGATCAAGTAGATTTTTGATTAGAGAACATGCATTTTTCGTTGCAGAATATTAATCTTTGTGAAAAACTGAAAACATTTTGTCTTTTTCTCGTTTCTGCACTAAGTGTTTTATGCTCAGAATGTTTATGAATATGATGAAAATCATAATCCGGCATCGGGCATTTTTCGATCAGTACAAAATCGTTACGAATACACCCGGTTATCCATAATTGAATGCTTGCCAGATTTTGAAAGTATAAAATATGTCAGCTCCAGAGCAAGAACGTTCGCAAAATGAACTACACCTTTTCCAATTTTAATTCAGAAAACGTAGAATGTAATTCAGAAAAGCAAATTTGAATTTCAGAAAATGGAAATTGTAAATCAGAATAGTAAGGTGATACATATCATATACTATTCTGAATTACAATTTCCATTTTCTGAAATTCAAATTTGCTTTTCTGAATTACATTTTACGTTTTCTGAATTACAATTGGAAAAAGTGTAGTTCCTAGTTCACTAGATATGTTGTTACATCGAAAAAACCTGAAATACCCAGAATTCATACTGGGTTATCCATTATTATAGAAACTATTCACAATGAAGGTTAAGTAGACACCCTGTATTTTAGGTTGATTTGAGGTGTTTGTTTGACTTTTTCAGATCATATCATCATGGACTTCAAAGAATACAAGGTGATTCAGTCATGAAATAAACTGTGAAACTCACGAAAATACCCAAAAACCACCTCCTTTTTTCTTCACCCTCTATTTCAAGATTAACTCCGTTAAGGTGGGAGTTTTCTTTCACCACTTGATATAAAAACATCAATACGGCTGAGAGTTTTTATCCTCCTCCTCTGACCAGTTTTTTTTATGTACCCAATGTGAAAATTATTTATTTAAGTTATTCTATTCTTATTCCAGCAAAAAATCTGGTAATAGGAAGAGGATAAAAACTCTCAGTCGTATTGATGTTTTTATATCAAATTCAGTGGTGAAAGAAAACTCCCACCTCAACGGAGTTAATCTTGAAATAGAGGCTGATGAAAAAAAAAGGTGGTTTTTGGGTATTTTCCTAAGGTTCACAGTTTATTTCATGACTGAATCACCCTGTATTCTTTGAAGTCCATGATGATATGTTCTCAAAAAAGCAAACAAACACCTCAAATCAACCTAAAAATACAGGGTTTCCACTTAACCTTCATTGTGAATAGTTTCTATAATAATGTATCACCCATGAATTCTGAGTATTTCAGGTTTTTTCGATGTAACAACAACATATCTAGTGAAATAGTTCATTTTACGAACGTTCTCGCTCTGGAACAGACATATTTTATACTCTCAAAATCGGGCAAGCATTCAATTATGGATAACCCTGTATTCGTTAAGTGATATTTCTCTATATGGGGGATGAAATGAAATGTTTTTGAGAAAAATTGAACTTCATTCGATTCTGTTCCGAGACAGCGCGTAGTAAGAGTGGGTAATTCTCAACTTCAACGCCCTGTATCTCAAAAACTAGTCATAGGATTGAGTTAGGGCCATGGACACTTTCGATCAGTAGGTCGAGTACTGCATTATACCAAAAAATTCGAACATTTGACGGAACGCCATTTGCCATAAGAAAAGTGCGGGGTCCTTTCATGAATGATAAAATTATTGAAAAAAATTCTGTATGTGCTACTTTAGGTTTCACCCTGTTGGAACAGATTTACCTGTTTCACATAGTTATCGGAAAAACCCTTCTCATCGCCACTAGACTTTGTAGGCAAAACGCAAGAATTTCGTGGGAACAAAATGATGATCCCAAAACAGTTCATTCAAACAAGTGAGAAATTGAGACGTTCACAGTTATATATTTCTGTTTGTTCAGGTCGAGCCCTTGATATATTATTCATATTTATTTAAGAGTTGACATTCGTCCCACACTAAATGCCCACTATTATCTCAGAGATGTCGCCCTATCATAGACAAAGCTTACAGAACCTCAACAAACAGGCGTGACTAAATATTTGATCCACCAACACCGCAGTTGAACTCTCCTTCTAATTATTAGGTATTTGACTTTTCATTAGTGAACACAAATGCATATATTTATTACAGTCCAACCTGAAGATGGGACAACTACGAAGATTTCTCATTCCATATCGAAATTTCGATGAATGCAGCTTCTGCCCAAATATCGAGTCGAATAAAATATTCCTTCTGGGTGCAACACTTCCAATGTTACTGAGTAGGTATATTATAACTATTTCTCATAATAATGATGGTGACACTTCTACATGAAATAATTAATTTTCATGGAAATCCCTATAGAATTCAACATAATATGTTTTTTCTTCGATTCTAACTGAATAAATCAATTATGCTTCACGTCAAATTTTTTCACTTTTAACTTTTTATGGGGACATGGGGTCTCTTTTCCGATATCTCGCTCCTGCGTTATAAGTTATAGAGATTGTGTCCTTAGATGTCTTAATTTCAACAGGAGGTACAACTCCTTGAAATGAACCAATTCATCACAAATCATCTCTATAAAATTTTGAAAATGGCAAGGTTATTTTAGCAGTGGCGGATGGTAGTCATCTGGACTGAGGAGGCTCGAATTATAACGGTCGCTACTTATAATTCAACATCGAATCGAAAAACAAGACAAAAGCATTATTTTTTTTTCATAAAATATTCATTATGTGAATAGCGACATAAATGATGCATTTTTGAAATGTAATTTTTCAGAATTTTCGAATATCTCGAAAACCGAGAGACTTTTACTAAACATAAAACGTATTTGTCTCACCCTGTATATTCTGGCAGATTTAAAAGGACCTTGTTATTTAGAATTCGTGCATACTGTGTTTTGTGGAGATAATTTGAAAAAAACGAGAAATGAATCAGTTAACAGATGCGAAGATAATTTATTCACTTTGATCTTATATAAGATCTTGATAATTCAAACATGTTCAAAATGCTCGTAGTTCCCGGTGCTGACAATATGCAAGACTAAATTGATACGCAAATTCTTCCCAAGACTTCTACGCGCATTAATTCACATTATTCAATGTGTATTCATATTTTAGAATCGAATTGAAAATATTTGAGTGACTATATTCCTCTCATTCCATTTTTAGTTAAAAACTCTCGTTTCACATCGATGAAACATGCAAGCCGGCAAAACTAACAAGTTGGTTTTCCAGCGATAAAATTTCTGACGTTTCTCAAATTCACAGATAGCTTCGGAAATGAATACCATAGAAATAACAAACAACGTTTAGTTTAATCTATGATGAATAATTGAATAATTATTCGTCAAATAGCGCAATACGTGCCCTATGTGACCATATTGCTGTTAGACACATTTTATCGTGAAATAGTCATGTCGAATACCACAAATTTAAGCAGGTGAAATTTCATCTCTAGTGGTATTAAAAAATTTTTCATTCTAGATATCTTTTTTCTTGTTGACGCTCGAAATATACATAACCTCTACGTTTCTCGCACTTTTTCAATTTTCAGTTGACGCATGCGTACAATTCTATTCTTACCAGAGATATGGCTTCTCGCTGTGTCTGTGAATATCAGAGTTATAAGCATAGAACTTATAGTAACATGGAACGCTTTCTAGGAGCATAGAATATTATTCTTTGCTCCTAGATGCTATTATCAGATCAAAAAGAGGGTAAACATCTCAAGTTGGAGGAACAGCGCGATTTTTACTCGAATGGATATGACATGTCATTCACACAGAACTAAAACACAGAAATACTATATACTATATTCATAGTATTTCTGTGTTTTAGTTCTGTGTGACAGGTCATATATCCACGGCAACATGAAAATCTCGCTGTTCCTCCAACTTGAGATTTTGATCCATTATTTTAAACTCAGCAACTAACAAGGCTAATATCATTCCATTATAATGTAAGTTCTAAGTTCTATGGGTATAAGCCATATTGATGATAAGATAGGTATATGGTCGAACCTTATATCCTTTGAAAACATTCTTGGCTCAAAATTCGAAAGAAGTACAGGGTGGGCAAAATTGGTGCTACATGAACTGAAACTCTTTAACCCGAGGAGATAGAGAAAAATGAATGGCACCTTATAGTCCTCTTTTTTCGAGAAACTGATAATGCCATCAACTGCATTCCTCTATCTTCTTTCGTTTCCAAGTTATAGGCCAAAATTGAAATTTGGGCGATTTCAACTTTGGTCATTATCTCCGTTTCTGTTTATGCTAGGATGTTGAAATAAAAACATTATACAGGCACTTTTCTGATAGCGATCCAGTGGCGTACTCTGATTTTTTCTAAGAGGTTTATTTGCTGAGTTATAACATAAAGTTGTGTTTTTTCTTATGGAACAGTAGTTTGAAATGACTTAGGAAGAATCGCCATTTTTTTTCAGTTTCAGAAATGTATCATATGTTTTAGTTCATGTAGCACCAATTTTGCCCACCCTGTACAGACATCGTGACGAAATGAATCCTCGCTTTCGAAGGGGTTTTGAGATAACGCCTTATTCCATAATACTTTGGAATTCTATTGAAACTTGAAAATTAATCAATGTTTCTCTACTTAGAGATGATGTCTATAAGATTTCGTGTCCGAAACGTTGACTGAGAGAAGTGGTGCAAGATGATTATCCCAAAAAAAGGACCAGGAATTCGGATTATTATTGTTGTTAGTACTTACACCTATAAATAGCGGGAATAATAAAGTGGGAAATTCTTCACACTTTTTATTCATGCTACAGAAGATGAATGAAACTTTCTGCAAATATTACTTGGAAAAATGTTCGCTCTTGAACCTTGCTCGATGTGCGAAAAATACTTTCTCGAAAACCGTGCAGTCCGCCCATTGTTCATTGCTAAAAGCGGAGGAGATGATACAAAACAAATATTTGGTTTCCTGATGGATGTCGAAACGCCCATGTGGGTGAGTTCCACAGTTTTACGATGTTTGCGAGACCGACTTACGTGTTCGAGCCAGAAAAAAACCACGATATTGCGGAGAGTAACGTTCAAACATCTCGGTTTCATTCATCTCCATATTCAAGACTGATTAGACTCGTGAAACGTCTATAAATAACAGCGAACTTCATTTATGTGTACCTGTTAAATTGTTTTTTTGTCATTGTTGATTCTCTGCCAACGAGATCTCATATTGTCTTAACTTCAAGGGAATTTGCATTTATTTCGTAGCGAATTCATTGAGAATTACGTATAGGTATGATGTTTTGACGTCTTAAACTTTTATCTTCCTAATATAACGACCTCTCAAGTTGTTGAACAGGAAATATGGATCGGGCGACCATCTTTCAAAGGTCATTCCAAACTGCTTATGGTCGTCTATCCGGATGTACCTGAATTGGAGGTACAAGCGAAAAGGGGAGATTCCTGACATAATGTAAAGAAAAAAGTTCCATAAACATCAGACCGCAAACGATTCGATTTCGAGGTACAGGGTGTTGAAATTTGATTTTTTTTCTCATAGTACTGAAATTTAGCACCGATATTACAACTCAGAGTTCACACCATGTGAAATGCCACTTTCGATTGCAAATCTGCAGGATGGTATTTTTTCTGGTACACTCTCACATTTTTCTCTAGAATTTTTTTTTGGTGCGCCACTGTTAATTCGAAAAATTGTGAAAGGAAGCTTTGTTGTTAAATTAAACTCCATTGAGTTTAAGTGAGGGATCATTATCCCTCACAGTTCTGAGTGCCCCTGGCTCAGTGGTAGAGCGGTGGAGTTCGGACCCAAAGGTCCGAAGTTCAATCCCGAGCTAGGAAAGAAATTTTCTAGACTCGGTAGGGGCCACCATTCTCACTGTTGGGTCAAAAATTAACAGTGCTGTGCCTAAGGTGGCGTAAGGACACAGTAACAAAGCCTACACAGAACACAACTGCTTACTCCGAACTCGGCACAAGTTATAAGCTTCAAGCTTGTAATTTCAGAGGGGTCTCCACAGGAGACCTAGGAGTAATCAGGATAAACAATATATCATTACCTGCTTCCGATGTGATCAGAAGAAATTTGAATGATACTCTCGAAATCCTAAGAAAAATCCAAAACGTCATAAAAATCCATTTAGTAATCCATTTAGTTTTGACCATGAATCTAATAACTCCAATGTGGGTAATGATCCGGATCCCATTAAAATTGAAGCCTGGCTTTTGTAAGAATCCCGATCTGCGCATGAGCAGTATAGAATGAATACTGATTCTGTCTCTCTCTGACACATTATATTATGTCATTTAAAAAGTGATTTGAAAATTTTCGATCATAACCTAACAATATATCAATATATATATAATATCATGTGATATTATTCAATCGCTCTAATCTGTTTTCTTCAAGTTCTGTATATCGCTGTTGACTCCTGCAATTCATATTTTAGAATTGAACTGAAATAATATTCAGGTGTCATATTTTAATCCGCGATATCTATTGTCTTGTTGGCACTCGGAATATACATAACCTATGCGTTTCTCCCAATTTTTGAATTTCCAGTTGACGCATGCGTTCAATTAAATTCTTACCAACGATTTGGCTTCACTCTGTGACTGTGAATAGCAGAGGTATGAGCGATATTGATGTTATTAGATATATGGTTTCGACACATGAAATGAAACTCCTGTGCTTCGAAAAGTGAATACCTAAAGTGAGTGAACATACTTGTTCACGCCAAGTGAACGGTTAAAATTAATTATTCTGAATTTTCAAAATTCGAATTATTAAATTAAATTCTCCATACTGAGGAATTCCCATATGGATTATCCTTTATGTACAAGAAGAACTCGTCAGCTGTGGAGTGCAGCATAATATGTCGCATACTTGTTTCGTTTTATAATTCAAATCAGTTCACTGATTGACTTCGTGAATAATTCTGCTTCCGATAATTGCTCATTTTCTGCTTCCTTTCGTGAATTCGGAAAATTTCAGTTTTTTCTGTGATTCGCAGTTTGTAGTGATTTCGATTCAATCGAATTACATTCATTTAAAACTTTCATTTGTGCGAATTATATCGAACAAAAAAACTGTTACCAGTGGCGTGGTTATATTATAATACCACAAGGATGAGTGTGCACAATTTGACATTTTTAGCAACGGATTTTCACGTCAGCTTCATTCCATATTCGTTTGTCGAGCTCGATCAATCTTCATATTGGAATAGGAGTCATCGACAGGATCCTGTTTTGCTGATATAGGTAACTATATTTCTTTTGTTATTTTGGGTACATTTATCCTTTCATTTGTGTTGGGTTTCAATTAATTCCATATACATATAGGTACAGTCCACTAGCCTTATTTTTATTTACATTCGGAAGATTATATTTCGAAAAATTAAACTTGAATAATATTGAACCACACTTCAGTTGGTTAACTGAAACTCTACCCAACATACGTATACGTATCTCGAAAACGAAACATTTGCGTTCTCATGTTTATGGATTTGTTCATTTCCAATATAAAAGGTGTTTCAATAAGAGCGCAAGATTTCAGTGTTCAATTTTCTGTAAGTATTCAAGCAAGAAATACATATACCAGACAATTTTGTTGGTTTCATAGGAAATCATTGATTGCAACCAATTTAAGATGATTTTAATATTGATATTGAACAATCCTGTGAATGAAAATGCACTTACTCTGATGTAATGAAGCGGGAATCTAGGCGGCTCTCTCACAGAAGTCGGGTTTTCCAGGATAGGGATATGAAGGGATAATATAGCCCTTCGGGCAGATTTTCGGTAAAACCGAAAATTTCGATCTCATCACTTTTGAGCGGTTATATTGATTCAATTGAAATTTTCTGAGAATATTGTATTGGAGTACCTTCAGGAAAAAACTTCCATAATCCGGAAAATCCAGGTCCGGATCTGAAAATTCCGGTTGTTTCTATCTTTCTCAAAAATTTCACCCTGTGTATGGTATTTTTCAATGTTGGATGAGGAATATTCAAACCTTAGTGATAGACGAGGCAAACTGCCAAAAAGATTTTTCCTCTAACGATTACAGGATTTCTTATTAAATAATAAATTTCAGTTATTACATTCGCTTAGCATTGATTAACAATTTTTTGATTGAACTTAGTATAAGGAGCAATGGTCGTCTGTCGTCTTTACACATCTTACAGCATTTTCATTATTTATGGCCGTGTTCAGGATCGGCTTATGAGAATTTTCCAATTCAATTTGTTCTCATTATTGGAACACCCCGTTTGGCGGTTTATAGAGAACTATAATCAATTATGAGCTGGAAAATTCTCAACATTTCCCAAACTCTCATGGAATCTCTCAATGAAGGAGACATAAATCATCATTGTTTATTAAGAAAGAACCAAACATGAACGAAAAACACATAATTTTATTATGAGAATAACTCAAAACAAAAAAAGTTATGAATAATTAATAATTTGAGATTATTTTCGAGACGGAATCCACCAGCTTCCACTCATTTCTGTTGTCGAACTGCTTCCTGATCGAACCCGGATCGTTATTGGTGTGTGTTTGCATACAGAATTTTTTTCAGTCGGTCCCAAACGAAATAATCGATAGGATTTAAATCAGGGGAACTTGGTGGTCATGAAATATGAACTCTTCCAGCAATTTTTAGGCTTCGTAAAGAATATGCATCTATTTTAGTTCGAAATTCTTTTATTTTTATCTCTACCTAATACCGCAAAGTTCTCACTGCGAATGGACTTCGTTGGCAACAAAGAAGATCCTGGCCACTGTAGTTTACCCACTCTCTTCGACCCAGCGGTCTCAAGTTCTCAAGTTGAGGTACCCAGTACCTGACTAGGATTCCCTCTCTTTTCGTTTCGCCATGGCCCTACAGCCATCACTCCACCCTTTATGCTGGCCATACACGAGCGAAAAGAGTCTCTGTGATTGGTCGGGGGCTCATTAAATGTCATAAAAGGCCATAAAACGCTCGGATCGGTCGCTCCGTGTATGGCCCGTAACTTATGCCCTTAACTTATGCCCTTAAAATTTGTTCTCTTTAAGAGAATAAGTTAAAGTTCGAGTATAAACCATAGCATGAAATTTCTATCTTTCAACTCTTAGGGTAAGGGAAAAGTTTAAGTTACGGGCCAGTATAAACGACCCGTTACTCTTCATTTAGCACGGCCATCAGTCCACCTCCCTATTTATGTTCGCTAAGCCCGAACACACTTCGGTCGCCTGGACACGTCAGTTTTGTATCCATAAAGTGAATTCGTTCCATGAGAAAAAGGACTCTAATTTGTTCAACACCTACACGAAGCCAGAGCAGATATATCTCTCAGGCCAGAATCAACAATGAGTTCCATTCTCTCAGTGTATTCTTTGTGGTATTATTCAGGTGTATACATAAATTCATTTCTTTGATTTTCGTTCTAATAAGAATTAGTAAATCATCGCATATTATTCAAATTATTGCAAATCAACACAAACTGCTGTATTCCAGTTTCTCCAGAATATATTGGATACTTTGGAGGAAGATGAGCTTTCACTTGGAATATTTCTTGACCTGTCAAAGGCTTTCGACAGTCTAAATCACTGTAACTTACTTGACAAGTTGGAGAGGCATGGTATAAGAGGACCAGCGCTAAAGTGGTTTGAATCTTATTTATCGAACAGAAAACAAATGGTAGTACTAGACAGGGACGATCAAATGGCAAGATCTGATTATGGAGATGTTAAACTTGGAGTACCCCAGGGGAGCATAACGGGACCGATTTTGTTCATATTATATTTGAATGATTTGGAAGAGATAGAAACTGAAGACTGCAAGATAACCAACTACGCTGATGACACAAACTTGCTCATTAATGCTCTGGATTTTCCAACACTCTCTATTCATGCTGGTGTAGCTCTCACCAAAGCAAGTCAATGGTTCGAGAAAAATAATCTTACATTGAATGAGAATAAGACTAACGCCATATTGTTTAAAACAAATCATGCACGCTTTGAAACTCCAGACGATATAAATCTTGCTAGCAGCACACTGCAAGTTACAACTGATACTAAATTTCTTGGATTGTTTATTGACAGCACACTCTCTTTTGAGAGTCACATTGACTACATAAGCAAGAAATTGAATTCAGCTGTCTACTCCATGAGAATTATAGGTCAGTACGTAGATATGACAACACTGAAGATTATATACCATGCTAATTTTGAATCGGTGGTCAGATATGGCATAATATTCTATGGATGTGGAAGAGGTAGTGACAGAATTTTTATAATTCAAAAAAGAGCTCTTAGAACAATGTTGAAATTGAAACATATGGAAACCTGTAGAGGAAAATTCAGAGCAAATGGGCTACTAACATTTAAGGGAGTGTATATACAAGAGATCTTGCTATTTTTCTTCAAGAACAGGCACATCTTCGAGGGATGTATGCCACAAAGTAATTATGAAACACGAAGTCTTGATTATAATTATCCGAGACATAGGCTAACCATGACAGAGAAAGGACCATTCTATAACTGCATAAAAATGTACAACAAGCTACAAAACAGGATAAAATTAATAACTAACATCAAAGAATTCAAAAAAAGTATATTTCAGCTACTTTTGAACCTGGAACCTTACGAAATAAATGATTATTTAAACTGTAAAAATTAGAATTATATTCTTGTGTTTATGACGTTATTTTGTCTAACAGTTGCTTACAGACCAATGTATGCGATTTTCTTCAAAATAAAGATCATTATTATTATATTATTCTCTCCAAAGGAGCTCACTTTTATAATGTATCCCGGTTGGTCATGATTTAGGTTTACCTATCAAGTTTTTACTGAAATGACGCAGGTTGGTACTCGTGAAGTGTCAAATCATTCTAAGAGACGTTGCCAATGCTAATTTCTATTTACTCTTTTTTAACTTTGTAAATGGAGTTAGTTCTTTTGAGGTTTAACTGTGACACGGGTTTCGTGGTACTACTACATTTTCATACTGGAGTATTTCAAGTTGTGCAAAAAGGTATTTAAATGTCTTCTGTAGTCTTATTTCTAGAGAATTTCGAAAAGTGGGGAGGTCCTTCTGTTCGTTCAGAAGCTTTTCTGTCGGATTATTCGAGTAGGTACTGTTATTCTTTTTTCGAATGAACTAACACAAAGTAACGCACCATTCTGTCCTTTATTTCTCAGTGAAATTTCAACACTCGATGCTTGATAATGATTCTGGTGAATGACTATAACCAATAACCTAAAATTTTCAAAATATGCACGGTGAAATGCGTCATAATTTCATGGTCAACCGGGAGACATTATAAAAGTGAATGGAATATACGTATAATTAATAATTTGACATGTCGATGTATTTGAAAATCTGGGCTCAGGATAGAAAAATATGGGAGCAAAGCGTGGGAATTGGGAAAAACACTCCTTCATTGAGATTGTGATATCCTAAAACACCAAAATAAATGAAGTTTTAGCGAACAGATAAATTGTATACCGTCTAACAGTGCGGCAAGCTTCGGAATGTCAATGCAAGTGACATCCTGGCTTGTTTCGTTGATTCGAAACGAGAAATACCCAGGTGGCATGTTAAAGAGTCGAGGATGAGTAATGAATTGGCTTACGTAACTACAATCAAGCATGATAATGCATTTCCGCTCATTCTCACCTATAACAAATGAATACAGGATAGATGGATTACATACAATTATTGTGGTTAAATTGTAAGAAATCCATATTCTGACGATTCGTTGGTAATGAATATTAATAACCACTGCTGAAGATCTGTCACAAAGGTAGTTGCGAATTATCTCCTCTCGACCTCAACCGTCGAATAATGTTTACCGCTGTCATTTCGACAATTTTTTTCTATTCAATTTCTTCATTTTCTTTATTAATTGCCGCTGCAGATGCGATTCGAAACTTTTGTTGAAAATGATGAAGGGACCTCCAGGAATAATGCATTTTTTTCAAAATTTCAATTCATCCATTTGAAAATCACAATACATTGATATGAAATTTATCTTCCAAATAAACTTTGTTAGCTTCAAAAGGAGCAGCAAATGGTGTTTTTTCCGGAAATTCTTCAAAACCGAGGGACTTTAACTGAACATAAAACATTTTTCTGTACCGACACAAAGTCCTCAACCCGCAGCTAACATATTATCCTTTCACCTTTTAATATACTGCTCCACAAGAGGTAGGGATATCTTATTCAATCGTTTTTAAAAGTATGTAATCTTCGGGAAAATCGCTGAAAAATCATTTAAAACTCAATACCAACTAGAATCGGTCCAATAAGAATCAGTATGAGACATTTCGTTAATCTGGTCGTCTTTTTCCTGAAGTTTGGTTCTTTGCATATGTTTCATGAATGTTCTTATTTTAAAATGAAGTCAGTTTATCAACGGCTTCGATTTGAAACGAGTTTTCGGAAAATGCCAAGACGTAAATTAACAAACGCTGAGGCTAAGAGGGCTATCGGAATGCTACATCAGGGTGGCCTAACTCAGGTTGTTGTAGCGGAAGGGCTCCAAGTCAGCCAAAGTGTGATATCTCGACTTAGGAATGGGTTCAGGGAGACAGGTTCCGTATTGAAAAGACCAAGGCTTGGTGGGCTCAGGATAGTTTCATCACCGTTTCGGCGAGAAGAAACCCTACATCTACGTGTAGAATGCAACGGAATACTCTTCAAAATGCAGATGGGGTCCAAGTTTCCATCGAAACCATCAGACGACGTTTGAGAGAGGTGAATCTAGGTTCAAGACGTCCATTAAGAGGAGTTCCATTAACACGTGACCATAAGCGTCAAAGACTGGAATGGGCAAGGCAACATATCAATTGGAACGACCAATGGCGTAGTGTCCTTTTCACTGATGAATCCAGATATGGACGATTTTCAGATTCTCGAAGAATAAGGGTATGATGGACAATCCCACGCATACCCCCTAATCGTCGCTATGTCCAAGAAGTCCATCCATTCCGAGGGGGTAGTGTTATGGTATGGGCCGGGATATGTTTCAACAGGCACACAGATCTACACATGTCCTGGGAATATGACAGCCTTAAACTATAGGGAGCATGCCATTGACAGTGTTGTGTCAAATTTTCACGCTGCTATTGGTTAAACTTTTCAATTTCTAGCTTGGTATTCCACATTTACCAATTCCTCCGCACTCACCAGATTTGAATTGCATAGAACAGGAATGGAATATGCTCCAAAGAAGATTAGATAATCATCAACCTACCCCATGCAGAATCCTTAAATGATCTGAGATAGCTTCTGCCCCGTTTATGGAAACAAATTATTCAAGAAATGTTCAACAACTTCATGTGTAGTACGCAAAGAAGATGTCAAGCTGTTATTGATGCCCGTGGAAGTCATACATTGTATTATGATAGTCTTAAAATGCTTGAATTCTCTGGGAATAAAATTTCGTTATTTTACTCGATTTTTCTTAACCACCCTGTATGCGCTGCAGACCTACAGGCTTAAATTTGCAACTTGAAATCATATTAATATGAATTTTCATGACAAAAATCTTATTTTAACTATATTTTTTTGCAATTTAAGTCAATATCCCTAACTCATGTGTAGCAGTTTAGTAGTCCTAGACTATCTACTTTTTCAGATAATGCGGTTTCGCATCCAAGAAGCTTTCTTCGTGAATGTCGATGTTGGAAATTGAAATAAAGTCTCACGTGAATGTCGTTGCAGCTGGTTGCAATTGGAAAGGAGCCAAATTGAGCTATTTCAAATGGATGCACCTAGATTTATTTGGAGTGATCTGATCGGACTGCATACTAAACATCTCTGAATGAATTTCAGTCCTACTTCTGTGAATTTTTTTTCCGCAAAATGTCCGAAACGAGGTCCGAAATGTCCAAATGAAATACCTTTTTTGGGTGACTGCAAAAACTTTTCAATGCATGAAACTCGATGTTCGAAGCTTTTGCGCGCCGGTTCAAATTCGTTGCTAGGCTCCCGGGTAGATACAGTTCACCTATCTAATAATGGCTCGATGATAACGATTGTAACTTATTCTATCGATTTCATTGATTTACTTGAGAAATTTTAGACTTATTGGAAGAACTGTTCGGTCGTCCAACATGCAATCTTGTCACAAAATGTCATACTTTTAATCCTCCTAAAACAGTATAATATTTTGATCAACTGATATCTGCTAAATAAGCAGTGATGTAACACATAGTTCGGCCAGGCAAACCCAAATGCCTGGCCGAACTATGTGTTACATCGTGAACCCAATTCGGCATTGTTAGTCCCGCCACTGATTGAGCCTCGCTGGATGTCCACACGTGACAGATTATTATTATTATTTCTTCTGCCGTGTTGATATTACGAATGATAAAACTTCTAAAAATCTGAATAATTTTCTGAGTCAAAATAGTAAATCGCTTATAATTTGCACCATTTTCTCATATGTTTATTAGTGTGATATTGAACATTTTTGAGTGTATAAAATTTATGAAGGCACCTTTAGAAGGTAATTTGGTATTTACCTGAGTAGCCTCTATACATGGTAGCAATATGTACAGGGTGTCCCATTCGTTTTGTCCTATCCCCTTATATAGGAACTCACACATGTAATCGAAAAAAGTTTCAGATGAAAGTTGTTCGTGTTAATGTTATCTTTTATTGTATAATAATTTCAAAATGTCGTCGAGCTTATACACAGGGTGTTGGTACAAAGTTATACTTTTTTGAATGAAACACCCTATATATTATTATATTTTTGAAAAGAGCTCAAAAACACGATTTCAGTCATATATAACATTAATAGTGTTTTATGTTCCGTTCCGGATTCATGGCTAATTTTCAGTGAAAAGGGGTCCAACTTTGGACTGCAATAAAAAAGTCTCTATGAAATGGATTTGAATGAAACTTGCACTGGGAGTTTTTCAATTTAGTTGTCTTTCATATTTGATCACAAACAATTTGATAGACAGCGATTAAAATCAATGCGATTGTCTTTCTTCAACCTCCAAATATCTCGAATTTTTCAAATGGAACACCCTATATGTATTGAGTTACATCGTTTGAAAGATCTCTTTAAGACGAATCTGAATATGTAGGGTAGCATAGGTCTAAAATTTATTTTGCAAAACTTATAGACGACGAAATTTTATAGCATAAACATTCGAATATATCGTTGTCAAGGTTACGATATATTTAAATTAGCTGCTTGGTTTAGAAATATTTGAAAGCAAATTCATCCAAAATAAAAGAAATGTATTAATCATCCAATCAATTCACAACAAATAAATTCGATTTTTTTTTAATCTCAAATAAATCGTCTTCAACTTTTTGCAGATAGATTTTAGGCCTATGCTACCCGATATATTTAGATTCGTCTTGAAGAGATCTTTCAAATGATGTAACTCAATATAGGGTGTTCCATTTGAAAAATTCGAGATATTTGGAGGTTGAAGAAAGACAATCGCATTGATTTTAATCGCTGTCTATCGAATTGTTTGTGATTAAATATGAAAGACAACTAAATTGAAAAACTCCCAGTGCAAGTTTCATTCAAATCCATTCCATAGAGACTTTTTGATTGCAGTCCAAAGTTGGACCCCTTTTCACGGAAAACTAGCCATAAATCTGGAACGGAACATAATAGATTATTAATGTTATATATGACTGAAATCGTGTTTTTGAGCTCTTTTCAAAAATATAATAATATATAGGGTGTTCCATTCAAAAAAGTATAACTTTATGTCACCACCCTGTGTATAAGCTCGACGCCATTTTGAAATTATTATAAAATAAAAGATTACATTAACACGAACAACTTTTATCTGAAACTTTTTTCTATTACATGTTTGAGTTCCTATATAAGGGGATAGGACAAAACGAATGGGACACCCTGTACAGTTCATCGTGACTTGCCTTCATTTGTCAGTGGGGGAGTTTCAAGCTCTCTTTCTGATCTCAAAATTATGGGCGAAAATATGGAACAAAGTTCTTCATATGTTACACGGTTATTATAGAACAGTAACATCACCATGATGTGTATCATAATTTGCATGAATCGTAGGTATGTATCCCACCAAAAACATTCTGTAAAAAACTAGCCAAGTCTCGATGGAGCTGCTTGTTTATCTCTAAAAAGTAATGAAATCTAGACAAAGTCGTGCCAAGTCTAAGGCTCCTTACAGAGATTTCTTTATCATTATAGTTAATGTTGTGTGACTTGGCCGTTGAACATTCTTTATACGTTAGTGAGTACAAGTCAATTTTGTTTACACGTAATGTTATATCTGTTGTAACCTATGTTTGTTAAGCGAGATAATAGCCCATACTGGTATTGGTAATTGGACGCAAGTGTCTCATTTTAGGCTGTTGTGGATTGTGCGACACATGCATTCAGCATTGACAATGCTGACTTCTGTCTCATCTTTTTGGAACGTCAAATCGACAACCGATCTAAAATAAAATAGACGTAGGTACAGACGGTCTGTCTTCTATCAATGATTAGAAGTCCGGCTGTACTGGAAAAAAATTTTTATACTGTTTGTTTCAGGCTCGCCTACACATAAGTATTAACACATAAGTATTATTGAAATACGTAGCTTTATCAAGCCTTCCATTGACTGGTTATTGAATCAACTTTTTCCAAGTGGCAATTTTCCATCGTCAATGGGTAGCGTTACTGGCGACAGATTGGTGCAATGGTGTCATGGAGCACCTGGTTTTGTACCCTTGTGTACCCTTCAACGGCCAAGTCACACAACATTAACTATAATAATAAAGAGATCTCTGTAAGGAGCCTTAGACTTGGCACGACTTTGTCTAGATTTCATTACTTTTTAGAGATAAACAAGCAGCTCCATCGAGACTTGGCTAGTTTTTTACAGAATGTTTTTGGTGGGATTTCACTTCTTTTTGTAGAAACGTGGGCATATTGATTTATTTCATTTGATTTTCTTATTTGACACATTTTTTTTTCTTTTTAGGAGTAGATTTTTTATTAAAAATATTTATTTTCTTTTTTTCTTCTTTTCCGGTTCTGAACTATGGTAGATAGAGCCTCCAAATATTCTTTATTGAAAGCAGGGTCCTCGAAAACCTATAGTTTGATACCAAACTTGTCCATATAGCCCATCTTTTACCCGATTTTTTCCGGATATAATTCTTTCCCTTCCCATCGCACCACAGACCCATCTGATGATAACAATTGAAAAAAGGATAATAATCGGGTGATCAGTCTTATACACAGTGATAATTTTTACTGTCTCATTTATTGTTCCGGCCTAGCTTTCGGAAACCTATCGTTTCCTTGAATGAGACAGTAAAAAACATCACATAAGACTGATCACCCGATTATTATCCTTTTTTCAATTTATTCCACATATTGAGTATGATAACAGTGCGTTTCTGAGCGCATAAACTTCCATGCATTATTGTGGTTGCACATTTTGCGAAGAATGATGTGATTTTGCGTGATAGCACGTGAGCTCAAGTGACGTGACAACAATGGTACTCCAGATCTTCGATTATCCTAGTTTTTATAGTTTTCCCTTTATGTGGCCATTAAACCCTAACTCTGTACCAAATTTCAGCTCTCTGAGTTTATGGAAAGTACTAGTTCTATTTTGATGATCATGAGTGTATAAGTGAGTGTCGAAAATGCGAAATTTTGCTTTCGCTTAACTTCGGAACTAAATGACCTACACACTTGAAATTTTGGATTTTAAGTACGTGATTATAGCTCACTGGATGACGAAAGTTTCAGCGTTCTGGTCTAATCCAGAGGTTCTCAAATAGGAGCCTGAAAATGCGGCGAAATGGTTCCAGTAAAGTATGGTACGGCAGTGTTTGCTTCGCGCTCGACTTGGCGGGGGCACTGCCGTGCCCCCAAATTTCATAACTATCTGATGAGGTAAATAACTGTTATAGAAAACTGATATGTAACAAAGTCATTTCTTTATTGGATTCGCCAGATTAGATAGATCACAGAGATTTAAATGTTCACCCAGTGAAGATTATTTTCTGAGGTTGTGAAAAAGCGAGCTGTGGGAGTTGATCATCTGTGTATGGTACTTATAGCTTGTACCAGACGGTTTCCAGATTCAGAGTAAAATATGAGTGGCAGGAATTCTAGTGGAAATTTGAAATTTTTGATAGAAGTTCATAGCCCACTTGACCAACTTTTTTTCAACGCTCCTTATAGGAGTACACAGTACAACTATATCTGATTAAAGATTGTCCTTCATTCGTCATGCCTCATGTCTGAGGAGAATCGTTTTCGCGATAAATTAAATTACTTCCCGATGGAGAATCGATAGAGGTTAATAGACGAATAAGGCAAGCCCGCTAAGCCGGTCATGCCTCCATTATATCCCACATGACTGTCAGTAAAAACCAGAAAAAGACATACAGAAGAATGCTTAGTCAAATACGCACAGAAATATTACCGTCATAAATAGTTCTCTATGTCCCATTACGTCTTCGACAGGCACAAATTATCATCACAATGAAAAGCAACCAGGAGCGAGTTTTTCAACGGTTCCCGTTGAAGATGGCGATCGAAATCTAGTTTTTCCATAACGGGTCGCTCAGAACGTCGTTTTCGTCTAAAGAAAACCAAAACGCCACCCAGTTTTTTCAGGTCAGTGCTGAACGTCTCTATAAGGTTATAACCGCAAAAGTAAATCGGTTCGACGTCGGTTTTCTCATTATGGTTAGGTATTTTTTTCGATACAATTCTTCGGAATTAGTAATTGTGAGAATCGAGCTCGCTTTGTTCCAGATCTGAATTGCATCACAGCTCAATGCTCCTACCGTAGCAGTCTTAGTTTTCTGCTGGACATTTATTCGATTCGTAGATGATGAATCGGACAACTTTGATTATTTACTGGAATGCTCGATGAAAATCGAGCGTTTAGGAAAACTCATCCTCAATATCGCAAAACAAAATTAGCCAATGTTCTCCATTCCTTCTATTGCAGTTAGTCCATATTTGACAACCTCGATGATTTCCGATTCTCGCTACGATCACAATAGTAAGTTATTCAGAACTGAAGTATATTTTGTCTCTCGGTTTGTCTGAACTTCAAATTCTAATTCCACAAAAATGCACTTCGCCTTCTCTAGTTATAACGAGCGTTCATGAAAACTCAGGTCTACAAGGTGAGTCTTTGACTTGTACCTACATTTATTTTAATTGTACGTTTTTGAGGCCAGACGTAACCATTTTTTCCTCTATTTTTCCGAATTCGGTTATGTTTGAAAGATATACCCAACAATTTGAAAAAACCATTGAGTGAATAAGGCCCTGATACGAACTCTGGTATGAATGCAAATATCTCAAAGTTTGTATTTCTCCAATTGATTTATTTCGCAAATTCTCAAGTACTAACTTTATTCGATTTCCTTAACGAAAACACATAGTTTTGCCTGATTATTGGTGCAATTAAAAAGCAACATTTCTCGCTTCAAAATACCTTCCTCCTACTATTCTCCTGAAGATTAGTTTGTGAACGCTAATAATTTGTTCATATTTTCCTCGAAAACTCAAACTTATCTCGTAAACAAACGTTTTTCATGATTCATCGAGTTATATCAATCTAGTTTATATTCAAAACAATCAATATATTGAACTCATATGAATATTTCACAAGAGGCACAGAGACAATAGACGTTGGCTTGGCAGTAACGGCCATATTCCTTGAATTAAGGAAGGTACTTTTTCGGAGGATTACACTCAAGATGTCTAGAAATTACATAAGATGTGTTTCGACATCGAAATTACACTATATTAATATCTATGAATTCCACCATCAAATCAGGGATGAAATTCGAAATTCAAAAACCGAATCTACAATCTCGAAATCCCGTCTTTGATCGGTGACAGCAATTTCCGTAGTTCAGCTGCTTCCATTGACACAAATCAGAGTTGAAATCTGATCCTAATTTGTGATAGTTAACATAGAATTTATCTTCATTTCCACCAATAAAATGAAGAATTCGATAGCAGGGTGGCTTTTTTTCGATTCCATGATGAGTTATCATGTCTTTATGCTGAATTGTAGTCAAATACACAAAAAATTGCCCGAAAGACGAAGAATTACAGGTCTTCAGATGAGTTGAAGTGTTGTTTTCAAGTACTTTTTTGTGCCTTACACTTTATATTACTCTAATGGCAGAAATGTTCTGATTCTCTATGGAACAGTTATACATTTCAGGGAATTTTTGATTTGTATACCACTGAAAGTGTTCTACAATTAGGTACTTGGAAATTTGGGATGATATTAAAAAAAGATAAATTTCTATTCAAGTTGATTACTATTGATTATACTGATATAGATAGATATAAAGAACTAATCGTCACAATTATATAGTTTTCTCATAATGTTTTTCAGATTCATGAACATTTCTCGAAATATCGCCGAATGATGGTGTGATAGGAGTCGGTAAAATTTTTACTTAATTATCTGCTATAATAATTATTCCATGCCCCTAGCCTAGTGGTTAAGGCGTTTGTCTCGTACCCGGCATGTCCGAGTTCAATCCCGAAGCTAGGAAAAAATTGTTCAAGTCAGACGGTAGTGGCCCATCATTTCACTGTTGGGTCGAAAATGAACAGTGCTGTGCCTAAGGTGACGTGAGGACACAGTGAAAAAGCCTACACAGAACACAATTGAGTCTGCTAACTCGCACAAGCTACAAACTTCTAAGGACTAAGGAGTCTCGACAGGAGACCTAGGAGTTATCAGTATAATCATAATCATAATTATACCGATCAGGTCTGTGGTTTCCAAATAAAAATAGATAAGAATTCTGACAGATCAATTGTGATTCATTAGAGTTGTGGAATGAAACTGAGAACATTGTTAACATTTACTTCCAACAGATAATGAGTAATTATTCTGTGATTTGATTATATGTAATTCCAAACCAGGGAAGCATCCAGATCGTTCTTGAAATTGTTTTTTCAAATTTTTTTGGATTCAACTAGGAATTTTTATTAAAAGAAGTTGATTGTGTTTACAACGATTCCTTTTGGAGATAGCTTTTCTTTCTTTCTGAAAGTTGAGAATACTTTTATTTTTCAAAATAACTTTCGCAAATTAGTGTCATTTTATTTTTTGAATGAAATATGAATGAGTTTAACGTCTGTGAAATAATTGTAGAAAGCGTTAACGGCATGCAGACAATTTTTTGAAATTACGGAAAAAGTTACACGCCGAGCAGAAATCGAACCTGCGTCTCCCTGTTTTACGGACTGGTTACCAGTTTTGAATAAGTATTTTTGCTTTGAATTATGAGTCGGCTGCGCTTCAACTTTGATACCAAGCGTAATATCGAATAAGTGTTGTGTTGATTGAGGAATTTGCACCATTAATAAACACTCTACTGAATCTCATTGCATTCAACTTTAAGGTTGCAAACATATGAAAAGAAAATGTTTTTTTTTCGTGGATTTTTGACACTCTGTACCTTTCAAACGGGACTGAATTTTGGAAAATGGTATTGGAAAAAGAGTTTCGTTCGATGAGAGGAATCTACTTTTGAAGAAATGTGCAAGTCAGCCCTGTATCCTGTATTGCATGCGCCGAAGTTTTAGTCAGCACAGCTTTCACACACAAAACTTCACAGTCCACTAGATCTTGAACTTGTGTATTGAAATTGATATATCAGCTTATTCCAAAACATGGTCATTTTCGTGCCGAAGATATTGTAGGGGCAGGAGTTTTTTCGGATCCCAATTGTCAATTTTTATGAGTAACCAAATAAAACTCACAAATTATAACGTATGCTTCCTCTATGGAGGTTTGGGTTCATTTCGGAATGAGTAAAGTGTCCTGACATGATTGCAATCTGAAAAACATATGTCCATTAATGAAATAATCTGACATCGTATGTCGAAAAAGTTTCTCACAAGGCAGAGTCAGCATCCTTCTGTGGCTTCTTCGTAACTGGTTCTCCATGACAAGTTGGTCGATATCGTATCGCAAGACGGAATTAAAACGTTATTTGATAAGCACATGATCGAATCAAACCACAAACAAACCATGATATCAGACTTCCAAACCGTTAAAAAGTTCAGGTCCGCTTAAGAAAATATTGTGCATTAGAAAGTAGCTTCTGGTGTAGGATACCTAAATCTATTGAATAGCATCGATTAATATTTTCAACAATTCGGCGCAATCTTCTAGTCTGGTGTAGATCTAGATTCATGTCTATTTTTGCATGAGAAATATAGCAGAAAAAAGACATTTTGAATAAGTGGGAATTATAATTTATCCGCAAATCGCTAGGGAATTTTGCATTCCTGGCAAAATTTCTGATAGAAAAAGTCAAGATTTCCAAACTGTTAGGAAATATTCATTCATCTACTCCCATAGAATAATATATCCATTATTCAACTGAATTTGATCTGTAATAGTCTCTATAAACCAATAGTGTGAGGTAATAATAACAACTCACGCCAATAACTCACTCTAATACAAATAGGAAAAATGTAGCTCACGAAATGAATAAAAAAGTCGGGTCAATAAGGAACTCTATTTCAGACATCAAGGTAACGTTCTCGCCATGCATTTCTTCATTTTCTTAGGTCTGAATATCCAAGAATTGCATTTGGAAAACGTGAATCTTTGATGTTTTCTAAAAAATTCGATTTTCGACCACAGAAATCGCTTTTGACAACTGTTGTCAATTTTGAAAATGCAGATTAATTCGAATTTTACTGAAGAAGTCGAAGATAAAGTATAGTGTTCAATTCGCGGTGATGGTCATAACACACTTGATGAATTACACCCCTCGCCTGACGGCTCGGGCTGCAAAATTCATCTGCGTGTGTTATGACTTACATTACCGCTCATAGAACAATATACTATTTCTTACTGTAAGGAAATGATATTTCCTCACAGTTGTTATATGCATGTTCGTACTTTTCTCCTGATTTCTCTGGCATGAATTCTAATGAAGCAATATTCACTGCATCAACCAGATCAGGAGGAGTTCCAGAAATCGAAAATTCATAATCACTTATCACTTCACACTGTTTTGTCTTCGAAAAGACCAGCAATTAAAATAATATTCGTCAAGTTTGACAATTCGATAGTAAAATCATACGTTTCTATAGTAACGCAACCAATTATTCCATTCCGAATTTCAAAGCTCCATTTATTTATGAATGGAATAATTCGCGATTTTTCTTCAAAATTGATTAAAATCTGTCGAATTTTAAACGATTTGCGGAAAAATAGTAAGTTAACCTCGTAAGAAAAGCCACATACCTGGACTCTCGGCTTGCTCCTCGACTTAGCAATCTGCACAATCGTCCTGGAATGTTAGGCTTTTCCTACCCGGTAAACAATGTACTATTGCTAAAAATTATTTCGAAAAATTTTATTCAGCAGTGTCCATGCCGGTTCGGCAATGAAAATTATCCACCAGTGCAGATACTATGGGGAAAATACTTCCAAAAAATTCGAACTTCACCAACCTGTATCTCAAGCAATACTGATTTTGACTGCTCTCGCACGTTTCGTGTTTTGTAATTTGTATCACTGTCAAACATCTTCAGTTTGGTCTGAACCATGAATCGTCTCACAGACGAACAGAATTTTATTATCAGAATGCGTTCTCAGTTAATAATAACAATAATTCGTATTCCATTTAATGGTAAGTTTAATCGACCCCACTGAAGCGGCTATTCGGGCTATTGTCACTAAAATTCGTACCAAAATTACATTGTTGGTCATTAAACCACCAACACGCATGGGTACAGTGAGAACTGAAGGAAATATCGCAGCTGTATCGGTCAGTGTTAGTGATGACCATCAATTATTATCGATTCGTCGCCGTTGGTGAGATGATATCCAACTTTTTTTGCCCAAAATGGAAAAGCATGACTTGCATAACATGCATGTGGTTTCAACAAGACGGTGCCAGATGCCACACAGCACGCGAAACTATGAACCAATTGAGAGGCAAGTTCGATGAACAGTTTTTTTCACGTTTGGGACCGGTCAATTGGCCACCTAGATAGTGCGATTTAACGTCTTTAGACTTTTTTGTGGGGCTATGTTGAGGCTCATGTCTAAACTGACAAGCCTGCTTCGATTGACGCATTGGAAGATAACATTGATTTATTCGTGAGATACCGGCCGAAATGTTGGAAAGAGCATTCAACATTTGCGTTAAATTAATTGGACCGTACTATCGATCCAAATGAAGATTTCTAGCATTTTTTCTGAATTTTTTGTGCTTTTTTTTTCAATTCCTATAGCTTTCGAAAAATCACCCATTATTCAGACTATTTAGAGTAGGTAACCAATTTTTTTAGTTCTTCTAACTTGCAGACAATGTTTGATGACTCGATCTGGAAATTAGATGTGTTCAGAACGGGGGCGGTCAGGAAGGTAAAGTCGATTCTCTGGTCTCGTGGTCTGGTATCGTTGTTCGAAGGCTATGGACCGCAGAGTCGGTTGATCACACAACAAATAAATTGACTGAATTCTGATCAGGCCAACTCTGAAGGCTAAATGATAAATTTGGAAGATTCATACATAATTTGTGTTTCACTGACCGATTTCCAGTACTTTTTCTAAGTACCTATTATTTCGATGATTTCATATTTGAAAAATGTTCAAGAGATCCTAAAACCATTATGTCCTCATGAAGCAATCAGAACTACCAACCTACCTTGAAAGTTTGTGTGTATTCAAATTTACTTGTGTTACAAAAATCAATCTATTGTTCGTTTCCATTCCCAGAACTTTCTATAATTACATCATGTTATATTTCTGAGAATGTTCCATGACCATAGAAACAATTTTTTCGCGAAAATTCCACCAGGTGTCGTGAAATAGTCCACCACATAAGTTCCGCGAATTTATCTTGATACCTTGATACAGTCCGCATTACTGCTGTGCGAATATGCATAGCATAGTTCACTTGAGGGCGATAGAACACTTCAGTCGTCTTCTTCCACGTCGACTTGTAATATTTATGAATGAACTTTATATTTGAATGGATATGAACGTGCAAACATACAACATATTGTTCGAATGGCAACAGGTTCCGTGCCTCGTCCCTCTATCGATCCGTTGTTTATGCTAATTTTTATGCGTTGCTGGTGACGGGTTATTCAAATTATATTTACTCTCCTATCGACAGCCAGTTTTCGCATGAATGAAGCCACCTGGAGAGATTCGTCAAGATTTGCATTTGGATTTTATGATATTCTTCTCGAATGCAAGTCGTGTCAAAAGATAGGAATATTACAAAGAATCTTTTCACCAAAATCAAGAATGTTAGTGGAAGAGAATATGATCCGCTTGTAGTCGCTTTATTGAAGTCCCACGTTGCCTTTGAATCTTCAGAAATCCTTTGGTCAAACACTTCCTCATGGATTGATTCCAAATCTATATACAGGGTCTTTCACGAGGAACCTCACCCATATTTATAGGGGAAACTACTGAACGTATTTTCATGGAATTCAGCACTTATAAGTATTTCACGATGCTGATGAAATCTAAAATATTTTCAAGGCATGAGCACCTCCGGTTCTTCCGGAAATGACGTCCATTTTAGGGCAAGGGTGTGATGCATACACTCACATTATTTTTTAACGTAGATTCAATATCTGCCATAATAAAAATGGGGTTCTAATTTGAAAAAATTGATTTTTCACGATTTTGTCATCCCTAACTTTGAAAGCGATTTTTTCACCCCCTGTATCATGAATCGCGATTTCGATTTTTGAAGTGGATACATCAATCTTACATCTTGAAAAATCCCAAATTTTCCATCCAAAAACCTCGAAGTTATTCTTGTTTCAGCGGAGCTCTATTTTCGATTTTCTTTTCGAATTTTCCCGCTCAGAGAGAATTTTCCAACCAAAACTGAAAAATGTTACATCAAAATGACTTGAGATTTTCTAAGGAATCTATTTCTGCAATAAAAAAATGGTGTTCTAATTTGAAAAACGGAAGTTGACGTCATTTCCGGAAAAACTGGAGGTGCTCATGCCTTGAAAATATTTTAGATTTCATCAGCATCGTGAAATACTTATAAGTGCTGAATTCCATGAAAATACGTTCAGTAGTTTCCCCTATAAATATGGGTGAGGTTCCTCGTGAAAGACCCTGTATAGCATCAAGCTGTAAGCATCAGATAGGCTTTAACAGTGACAGCTTGTCAGGGTCATAATCGAAAGATTAATTATGAAAGTTGTATAAATTGAACCTTATTCTCAGGGCCCCCGCTACCATGTGTGCAATGCACACGGGCGCCATCCTTTTAGGGGCGCCAAAATCCTGGGTCAAAAATCGCAAAAATATTGGCAAAAGAAAATAAACAAAAATTAATGCTAAAATAAAAATGCTTGTATTTGATGCGTCTCTGTAAACGTTCTTCAACGCACAGGTAGGTACGCTTTCCTCGGACTGTCAATCTCGTTTTTACGAATTTATCCAACCAATGTAGTTGTTCTCATTACCTGATGAAACTGACCCATAAAGTATTTTACAATAAATATTTGAAAACAATTTATTCTCGACCCTCTCAAACCTAAGCATTTCACTAAGAATCCTTCTGACATTTCCTGTATCTGTAGCTTCTGGCGAGCCATCTTTCTCAAAATTAAAAATCATAAAAATTATTTAAGATCGACAATGCTTCAAGAAAGATTGTCTGGACTAGCAATATTAGCAATTGAATAAGAAATTCTTGATGGTATCAATTTTAGCGATGTAATTGATGAATTTGCAACAGCCAAGTCTAGAAAATATCGCTACTATAATAGCTTTTTTTTTATTTTTCTACTGTACCTAGCTTTCTTATTTGATTTTATGAGGAAGTTATGAGAAAGGGTATTTTTTAAAGAAGTACCTGTATATTTTTCAAATTACCTAAGTATAAGTAGAAAGTGATACTTTTATATGAATATATACAGAGGGTAACAGCCAAATGGAATAAATTCGATAACAAATAAACTAGGGCGTGTTGGGAAAAACGCTCGGACACGTCGATTTGTAATTTTAAATGCGCATATTATTCAAGAAAATAATATTATATAGGTTATACCATATGACCGTGGCCAATACCAACCTTCTTATTTCAAAGGCAACCCCCTGTATATTATTTTTTTTTGTATTCTTCAGAGAATTCTAGACACAATTCATGCACAATGTCCTATACCTATCCTTAACTATTTCGGAAGTATTAAGTGTTTTCAGATTTATTGCAAAAATCAACGTTTCAAATAAAAATTATTTTGTTTCACAAATTCGATACATTACACTTGAAACCTAATAATTAATACTGATTATTTCTTATTTATTAAAAAAAACAAAAAACATTAATGACAATGTAGGAAATGTTCAAAATGCTCGCCGCAAACGTCTTGGAACCACACTAATCTGATGTAGAATTGTCATCTAACGTTACTCAACATTTCTTCTCAGTAATGTTTTTTGCTCACTTTCTTCATATAAAGAGGTAAATGGGAAATAAGTATTGAGTGTAATGTATCGAATTTGTGAAATAAAATAATTTTCATTTGAAATGTTGATTTTTGTAAAAAATCTGAAAACACTTAATATTTCCGAAAAAGTTGAAGATAGGTAAAGGACATTGTACATGAATTATGTCTAGAATTTTCTGGAGAATCCAAAAAATAAATAATATACAGGGGGTTGCATTGCATTTGAAACAAGAAAGTTGGTATTGGCCACGGTTGCATGGAACACCCTATATAATTTCATTTTCTTGAAAAATATGCGCATTTAAAATCACAATCGACGTGTCTGAGCGTTTTTCCTAACACCCCTCATTTATTCGTTAACGAATTTATTCCATTTGGCTGTTACACTCTGTATGTATGTATACATTAGCCAATATTTCTGTTTTTTGTTCCTAAAAAAGATGTGATTTTTAGTTTTTGGTTATTTTCATAGTATTTATCAACAGAGTGTCTGTACCCTACTAGTCAAGGAAATACTTCAAAGTGGTTGTGAACCAGAATTTATTTCGAGTTATTTATTTCGTTATGATTTTATTCTGTTTTCTTGTTCTGTTGTGTTTTGTTTGTTTTATATTTCAGACATTTCAGTCTACAAAGAAATATCTAATTTTTGACTTCTAAAGTTCAGTTTTTCGATTTATTTCAAGCACCTAGCTACCTACCCACCTAATAAATAAAAAAATCCAATATGCCTTAAGGGGCGCCAAAATTCTTTTTTGCACACAGGCGCCAGTAGCCCTTGCGGGGGCCCTGCTTATTCTGAATTATCAGTTTTGATATTCAAATATCGATTGAGTACCTCGATATCTTATATTTCCACGTAAAACAGAAAAGTATAACTTTTTTCGATCAACATGATATCCCCGAATGATTTGATTTTCCAGTTCTTTCCCATCTCATCTTTCCGTTTACTATTTATTTACAGAAATTGTTATTGTTCATTCCAAATATTAGGTAAGCAATTAAATAGGGAATTATAAAATATTATGTCTATTTCAGAAAAAACGTTTTCGTACCGTTCAATAATAGTTGAGTGATTTTATGATATTCCTTATTCCTAGTAAATTCAAGCGTCGTTCAAAATGCGCTAGATGCTACATTTTTTCTATACCATTTATCCAAATTAGGTTTCGTTCGAAAGAATGAGGGTGTCGAAAATCCATGAAAAAAACACTTTTCTTTTCAAACCAATTTTGGTTGAGTGTTTACACTTTTCATGGTGCATATTCCTCGAACATCTTTTATTCCTTCTGGTTGAAAAGTTACAGCGTAGCAAACCCATAAATCCGGTCCATCCTTCAGGAAAATACTAGAAATAACAATGAATGAAATTCAAAATTCAGATATATGAATGTCGATACAAACCATCACGTTTTTAATCGAAATCAATGAAAAACAAAATGATACTTAGTACTAAATAATGTCCTCTGTGATGATCTGCAAAAATCCTTACTGGAACAATGGAACTACCAACTATGTATATTATACAGGGTGGCCATTTGAAAACGAAACAGACGAGATTACAGACGAAATAAATTTTTTCGATAGAAATGCTCGGACAGGTCGATTTCTGTTTCGAGGGGGACAACTTAATATGTAGGTTACGGACGCATGGCGCTTCAACCCTTGCTACTACAACCCTCACCCCCAATTTTTGAATAGGGAAGATGGGGTGAGTGATACCTCATTTGAAAGGTATTTTTATACTGATTTCAGCACAGTAATTGTTTTTTCATTTTATGCATTAGTTCTCGAAATATTCTCAACTAAGTATTTGAAAATGAAGTGGTGTTTTCATGGCACTTGTAGTGTTTTTTTGTGAAAAATCGACATTTCGATTAAAGGTTTCTATGTCAGTGGATTGGAGGAAGGAAGCCACAGTCATGGTTGTTTTGAAGCTCAAAATGTCGATTTTTCACAAAAAAAACACTACAAGTGCCATGAAAACACCACTTCATTTTCAAATACTTAGTTGAAAATATTTCGAGAACTAATGCATAAAATGAAAAAACAATTACTGTGCTGAAATCAGTATAAAAATACCTTTCAAATGAGGTATCACTCACCCCATCTTCCCTATTCAAAAATTGGGGGTGAGGGTTGTAGTAGCAAGGGTTGAAGCGCTATGCGTCCGTAACCTACATCTTAAGTTGTCCCCCTCGAAACAGACATCGACATGTCCGAGCATTTCTATCGAAAAAATTTATTTCGTCTGTAATCTCGTCTGTTTCGTTTTCAAGTGGGCAGTGGCCACCCTGTATATACCTACTATAAATAAACTCGATACTACACGGTTAATATTATTATACAGGGTGGCCCACCCCAGACGCGGTTCTCATTTTGAAGCAGTAAATGAGGACATTTTGAAAATTTTTTTTTCGTGAAATGTAAAGGACAATCAGATGCACAATTTAAAATTGTTTTCACATATACAGGGTGTTCGATAACAAAGATATAGACCAAAGTTACACTTTTTTAAATGGAATACCCTATATATGAATTCAAAAATTGAATGGCAAGCTCAAATAATGATGAGTTTATGAAGACCATTTCATGCCTTAGAAGAACCATTGTAGAGAAAATGGCGAAAAATCGAAAAAAAGGAGTATTTTTAATTTGCAATTAATGAATAAACCCTTCAAGCCAACGAGACAGACAATGTTTTTTCGTGTAGACATATTGGCTACCCTTATGCAGAAGAAAAAAATTTAACTCTGGAATATACTGAGTGATCATAATTAGTGTTCAAACATTAACTTCAAATAATGGTCGAAAACTTTCTTATTTCAAATGGCACACCCAGTATTTCTGTATCTTGTTGAACGTAAAAATTAATATCGAAACTATCTTCATTGGGTTTCCCTATACCTAAACCTAATAGTTTTCAAGTAATTCTCGATTTTTAATTAAACTAGTTAACCTACTATTATGATAAGCGATATTCATAGAAATATTTGGAAATATTTGTGGGGAAATGATCACAATATTATTTTAAATCTGAAAAACTCATATGAAGATCTCAATAATGGTGTTGCGGTCACGCAAGATTTATTATTCCTTTATAAATGATTAGGTATCTACTGTTTTTCTGAATATCAATTCTTTTTTCAATTATTTTCAAATTAATTTCGCCTAGATGGTATTAAGTGTCATTATCATTAAATCTTTTCCGGTACATGCCCTTAAATTTTTCTTTATTCCGATCGTTTTGATTTTAAGTTAAGCCATACGTTCAAAGAATCATGTAACAAACGATTCATTTAAAAAAAATATTTGTTCAGGCGATGAACCTGTGCTCCAGTCCAACATTTTCCCTATTCTTCACATTTTCAATATTTTGAAGACTTTTAGAGATTTTCAAAAGAGATCTGTGATAGTGAACCTCTGGCCAGAGAGTGAGTTGAGTACCGAGTGGAACGAGTTCCACCAGCATAAGGACATTCAGTATTTCAGTAGTAAGGTAGTATTTGAAGGTATTTTGTGAACATCTTTGAATCTTTGAGTCTACTAATACTCAATCACAATTGGAGATAACAAGTATGAAGAATCAAAGGTTCATCGCCTGAGCAAATATTTTTTTAACTGAATCGTTTGTTACATAATTCTTTGAACGTATGGCTCAACTTCAAAACGATAAGAATAAAGAAAAATTTAAGGGCATGTACCGAAAAAGATTGAATGATAATGACACTCAATACCTTCTAGGCGAAATTAATTTGAAAATAATTGAAAAAAGAATTGATATTCAGAAAAACAGTAGATACCTAATCATTTATGAAGGAATAATAAATCTTGCGTGACCGCAACACCATTATTGAGATCTTCATATGAGTTTTTCAGATTTAAAATAATATTGTGATCATTTCCCCACAAATATTTCCAAATATTTCTATGAATATCGCTAATCATAATAGTAGGTTAACTAGTTCTATTAAGAATCGAGAATTACTTGAAAACTATTAGGTTTAGGTATAGGGAAACCCAATGAAGATAGTTTCGATATTAATTTTTACGTTCAACAAGGTACAGAAATACTGGGTGTGCCATTTGAAATAAGAAAGTTTTTGGCCATTATTTGTAGTTAATGTTTGAACATTAATTACGATCACTCAGTATATTCCAGAGTTAAATTTGTTTCTTCTGCATAAGGGTAGACAATATGTCCACACGAAAAAACATTGTCTGTCTCGTTGGCTTGAAGGGTTTATTCATTAATTGCAAATTAAAAATACTCCTTCTTTTCGATTTTTCGCAATTTTCTCTACAATAGTTCTTCTGAGGCATAAAATGGTCTTTATAAACTCATCATTATTTGAGCTTGCCATTCATTTTTTGAATTCATATATAGGGTATTCCATTTAAAAAAGTGTAACTTTGGTCTATATCTTTGTTATCGAACACCCTGTATATGTGAAAACAATTTTAAATTGTGCATCTGATTGTCCTTTACATTTCACGAAAAAAAAATTTCAAAATGTCTTCATTTACTGCCTCAAAATGCGAACCGCGTCTGGGGTGGGCCACCCTGTATATAAATATTATATTCATTCAAATTATTATCACGACATCGAAGAAAAACACCTATAATAATCACTTCTCCCTTTCCTAACAACATAGCTCTAGAAAATATTGCCTCCATGTTTGTTCGCAGCGCCTCCAAAAGTAGTTGAAATCGCCAATATCGAACGCCGGTTGAAACTATCGGCTATACGCATGCCTCGTGAACTCGCGACATAGAGAAAGGACATCACAGATCAAAGACTGACGTTTGAGATGGGTCGATTCCTGATATTAAGGAATGAAGAATTCATAGATATTTATACTATGTTATCCGAAGAATCAACTGGCAACGTCTTCTCAAAAGCTCTGTGAAATATTCATGAAAGATTGTTGTTTTCAATACAAAATAGGTCGGTATAGCTTGATTAATCACAAATTGAATGAAAAACCACTCTTTACAAGATATTTTTGGGTTATGGAGGAGAATATGAACAAGTTATTGGTGTTTACAAACTAATCTTCAGAAAAACAAAGAAGGAACTTGCTTTTTAACTGCAGATATAATCGGACAAAACTAAGTGTATTAAGAAATATCGTAACATTGTTATTTCAATGAGGTTAGAATTTGAGTATTCTTCAAATGTATTCACTCATTTTCAATTGGGAAATATATGTGGTATTAATTCTTTCTTGCCTTAATAATCTGCAGCTAAAATATATGTTAAGTCAAAGACTCACCCTGTATATAAGCAGGGTGTTCCTAAATTGGAGGTACAAACGAAAGGGGAGATTGTGATATTGTTTATATACTTCTCCCGAGGAAACCCCTTTGAATCTACAAGCTTCGAAGCTTATCTTGTACGAGTTCGGAGAAGCAGGCTTTGTTACTGTATCCTTACGCCACCTCAGGCACAGCACTGTTAATTTCCGACCCAACAGTGAACTGGTGGCCCTCACCGAGACTAGGAAATTTTTTTCCTAGCCTCGGGATTGAACTCGCGACTTTTGGCGCCAGAGTCAATCACCCTTACCACTGGGCTATGCCTTGCATAATTTTATGAAAAAAGTCGCATGAACAGGAGACCGAAAACGTTTCGTTTTCGGGATACAGGGTATTAAAGTTTTAATTTTTTCGAGTTTTTTTTTCATAGTATCTGCACATTTTCATCTTGTGAAGTGCAGATACAATGAGAAAAAATTCTTTTACACCTTGTATCTTGGAAACGAAACGTTTATGGTCCCATAGTTATCAGACTTTTTTCTTTAAATCAGGCAGGGATTCTCCCTTTTCGCTTGTACATCCAATTTAGAAACACCCCGTATAAGGGTGAGTGATTCCAATTCGATATCCGTTATATGTACGTATATGTAAATTCTTACGAATGCAGCTGAATAGTTCCGAAAATTCGAAGCTATACCAACGTAAACGTTCAATGTCAAGTAGTCGAGTCAAAGGAAGAAACTCAACTTCTAGCCTGGCAGGTTCTTGAGATAAATAATTATGAATAGAATTAGTCTTGTACTCACAACAGATACTAATCGCGACAAGCCGGATGTATTCGTCTCCTCCAGATCGTCGGTAAACGCTTCAGTTCGACGATTTTCAGACTTTTCCACGTTATTACGTAACTGGTTTTCAGTGAGAGCGAAAACTTTGTTTTTGCATTCATTACGCCATTAGTTTATCGACGTCGGATATCGTGTTTCATTCATGGCGCTGATTAATTTCGTTTTCCTAGACCTCTCCCGATGTTTCTCACGCCGTTCTTGTCGTCCATTTTTCAGGAGGGAGCTTTGAAGTGAAACGGGCGGCGCTAGGAAGAGATGAGACCAGATTTTTTCGCAGTTTGGAAAGGTTGCGATGCAAAGGCAAATAGCATTTTCACGTCTTCCCGTAGAAATACCGTGCGTTCGGAAGAAAATAGTCGAGAAGGCTTTTGTAAATTTAGAAAGCATATAGAAACTTGAAATTTTCAGGTTAGGTAAGGATCTCAAATAACGCGATCAAGTAGAGAAAATTTGAAAAATTGATACCTCACGAGCTTTGAGAAAAAGATCCGATAATATTTTTCGTTGTTTTATATCCTTGAATATTTCACAAGTCTGTTATACCTTCCGAAGGTTATCCATTCCCTTCTTGATTCTTTGGTAATGGCACATAAGTTTCCCTCTACTATCTCGATTTGTTGGCGCGTCCTATACGTATCTCACGTCAATTTGTACCTGACCATGAACGTGTAGACTGGTAACAACAGAAAAGACCATGTTTTTATACCGATTATTTGCATATAAAACCTTTACGCTAGAAGACAGAGTTAGACAATCGGAACGCTCAGCGCTCTTTGATATTCGTTCCCATACCCGTAGAGGTAATAGCCGAGCGTTTACCGCGTTTATGGAAGTAGCGTTTATCAGCCATTCCTTTTACGTTGGTAGCACTGACAACCAGATTCTATGTTTGTTTTTTCGTGTCATCATTATAAGACGGGTGGTTTTCTATGTCTTACCCCGCCTCCGCGCTTGTCGATGGTTTGATCTATGGCAGATTGTTCCGAGAAGTTGTGAGGTTTTATATACGTAATATAGTGCGTGTACATTTATGGATTGTTTGCAGAAGGCGCATATGGCGCTCATTCGTATTCGATGGCCGATCATGCAACGGTCCCCGTTCTATGATTGAAATGCAACGTCGGAGAACTCCGTGTAAACGTCTTCGGCGAACAGAGATTTCTCATTGGGCCAACTGTACCGTATGCATTTTAAGTTGAGCTTAGCTAAACTCCACTCAACTGTAAAGCGGTAGTTGAACTGCACTCTTCAACAGCGCATTGAAATGATTAAAATTCACTATGAAAAGGGTGAAAAATTGGCAGAGACGGTTCGTAAAGCACCTTGTCGAACCACAAAAAAGAAATTGGTGGAAAAATTTGAGCTGTTAGGACAAGTTAGTGATGCGAAGATAAAACTCGTGCACGTCACTCAAGAATAGCCGAGAATATTGCTGCTGTAGCCGAAAGTGTTGGAGAAAACCCAGGTTTGTCCATTCCTCGTCGTTCTTTGGAATTAGGCATCCCACAAACGTCATAACACCGTATTTTGCATTAAGATTTGGGTCTTAAGGCTCATAAAGTTCAGTTCACACAAGAACTCAAGCCAGTCGATCATCAACAACGTCGTGTCTTTGATGATTAAGTCCTTGAAATGCATGAAAATGATCCGGAATTTCATTCAAAAATCATCTCGAGTGATGAGGACCATTTTTACCGCGGTGACTCCGTCCACAGGCAAAATTGTCCCATCTTAGGCTCGGAAAACCTAAGAGTTATGGTTGAAAAGTCTCTCTGTCCACAACGTGTGACTGTTTGGTCCGGTTTATGGTCCAGCGATAGCGATGTTCGTGTTCGCCAATGAATTTTTCGTAAAAATATCTGTTAAAGATAGTTTTCATCTTGAAAATATCATGAAGGGCTATCAAGATACACAGTATGCCCGAAAACGCCATAATTTCAAAATCACCCTGTAATTTCCAGAGTTTTTATATACCAAAGAACTGAATGCATCTTTGAATTAGTCATGAAAAACTAGACCATAAATTTCATACTCAAAATTTTATATCTCCAACGGTTTCAAAAATACCCTCAGGGACAGCGAATTTGGGATGCACTGTACATCTTGATGAGAGCTTGTTTTACTCAAACTCTTCTGGACGTCTGTATTTCTAGGATTTTAAGCCTAGAAACTTAAAATTGCATGGTATAGGTTCGTATCTTGCAGGGAACTTTCGACCAGGGTTTCCGTAACTATGGCCATTCGAAATTTTGTTTTTTCGACAAATTCATAACTACGGATTCGATCGAGGTGAAATTTCGCGCTCAGATGGAGACGTATTTGATTTCTAATATTCCTGTAAAATCAAATTCGGAATCATGGTAGATTCATTGGACAGCTGTTGTCGAATTTTTCCGGCAGCTGTCATAATATTCGTCGTTTTATCTTGAATCTACCCAACAGGTGGATCTACATATGAAGATTTTTGAATTGTCATTTTAACCGGTTTGCAGAATGAAATGATCGATGGAAAAATCTGTAGCAATGATTCAGTTGTATTTTGTGTAGTGTTTATACTATGAGAAAAAAAAATGAAAAATAAATCAAACTTTAACACCTTGTATTTCAAAATTATGCAAAGAATCTCCTCCCTCCGTTTGTACCTCCAATTTAGGAATACCCTGTATAGAACACCGAGTCCAAGAATTTAATTGAACGCCCTTTAGAAGAACCGGCGCCCAAAAAATTACCAGCAATAATGACAATTTCATTGATAAAGAAACCATCCGGTGTCGAAGACCATAGAATCATTCTGCATTATTTAATCTCAGATTTCAAGCACCACAGAACCAGAAGATCGAATCGACACCGGTGCCTGCATGCCATGGTGTCCGCCACTTAATCAGATCGCAGATCGCTGTATTTACAAGTTATTAAGGTGCTAAGTAGTCGAGATAGGCGCCCTCAGTCTACGAAATTATTGCTATTTATCGGATTTTTTAACCATTACGCGCTGCCATGGCTGACACCAAGATGTTGTATGATAATGGGGAGTCATCTAATTAACTGGTCAAGACTCAATAATTTGGCGGGCGGCTGGTTTGCGATGGGTTATTAATTAATGTAGTATCAGTTATGGGTGATTGAAATATAAAGATCCCCACGGATGGTAGCATTTCCTTCCTGGTTCATGGGGAAAGTTTCCGTCAGAACAGATACCTACAGGGGGTCGCGTAATGAATGGATATTGGATAATTTCGTACCTGCGGGTAAAGGATGTTGTGGCGGTCAGAAAAATATTATGTTTTATAATCAGAAAATTAATTATATAAGGAAATATAATAATTATTGAAGATCGAAACCTAGGTCGACTTCTACTCGCTTCGATGAGTTTGGAACTTTCGCTGGTTCCCTGGATGATGATTTGTGGCAAGTTCGAGTCGGATCCATGGCGGTTGTTGATATTTATATCAATGAACGCGGTGTATCTGATTAATCGATTATTATGTTTTATGTTCAGTACCCAAGTCTCTTAGTTATCGATATATTCGGCATTTTCGAAAATTGAGAAAAATACGCCCTTTGCCACTTTTTTTGGTGACACCCGTTCACGTCTCTCAAGAGCGGCCAAGAATATTGCTGCTGTAGCCGAAAACGTTGAAAAAAACCTAGGTTTGTCATTTCCTCGTCGTTCTTTGTGATTAGGCATTCCAGAAACGTCATTACACCGTATTTTGCATAAAGATTTGGGTCTTAAGGCTTGATAAGTTCAGTTAAAACATGAACTCAAGCCGGCCGATCATCAACCACGTCGTGTCTTTGCTGATTGGGTCCTTGAAATGCATGAAAATGATCCCGAATTCCATCGAAAAATCATCTAGAGTTATGAGGCCCATTACCACCTCGGTGCCTGGTGGCTTCGTCAACAAGCAAAATAGTCGCATCTTGGCTCAGAAAAACCAATAGTTATTGTTGAAAAGCCTCTCTATTATCAAATGTTTTTTTATGGCCGGAATTGAATGGTATTGATCTTGACAACGTTTACTTCTAACATGACGGCGCTACGTACCACACAAGCAACGAAATTATTGATCTTTTACAGGAAAAGTTTTCGGACCGTGTCTCTCGAAGAGGTGATCACAATTAGCCACCGAGATCTTGTGATTTAACACCTTGCGACTTCTTCCTTTGGGGCCATGTGAAAGAAATGGTCTACGCCAAGTGCCCAGAGTCGATTCAAGACCTCGAAGATGGAATTAGTGAGGTTATCGAGGACATAGGGTAGCCACTTTGCGATTTGGTTATGGAATATTTCATGAAAAGTCGTGGTCGTGGTGTCTATTTGGCTGATGTTATTTTCCATTATTAACGGCATACCTTCCTCTTTATAATGAAATAAGCATCCGATCATTCATTTATAAGATATAAGAATGGCATTTTCATTTAAATGTCGAAATAACACCACTCATTCGAAAATCCTTTTCAGATCGAAATTCATGTTTTGCTAATTTTTTTCCTTCAAACTGACCAAGTTTCATTATAATTTCGGATCAATTCGATCAGAAAAAGATATGATGATATGTAAAAAGTAGCAAAACCATGCTGTTATAGATGTTTAGAAAGAATTAGAAGGATTCGAAAGTTGGTAAACGAAGAAAAGAATAGTCCATTTCTAATCAATCAATTTGCCTTCAACTTTCGAGTTCCACAAGTTATATATGACAAGATCATTTCAAAAACTTGCCAAATTCCCTTAAATGTTTTTCGATAGAATGCAGGAATTATGTAGTTTATTGCCATTAAACACAAAATTTCAGTAGAAAATGTAATCATAAATTGAAATGACCCCCACGATTCTTACAGGCAAATTGATATCAGAAATTGATTGATCTTTTCTTATAGGTACACACTTCCATGTCAACATCTAATTCAGGAAAGTTTGTTTTTTTTCATAGATTTTATATACTTTTTGATGGAAATAATACAAAATTATAACTCAAATATCTCGGCACCTGATTGATTGGTTATCAATAAATATGACTCGAACGACAGCAAATGAATCATACTAACACGTCCTTTGAGATTCATGTCTAATTTGGAAACACCATGTATAGTGGTTGTACGTGAAATAGAGAAATAATTGCTGATGATGAATAGCAGACTTCAAAATCATCCCAGTTAATTTGTTTTAAATATCAATTCGATTATTCAACGTGGGAATCAAAAGCTTCGTGATTTCAGAATTTTAACTATTTATTTGAAAACCTTATAGAGTTATCGGAAAAACCTAAAAGATGTAGGAATCGAAATTTCCTTTTTTTATCTGTATACGCAACTCTTAGCTCAGAATTCACTACCTGCACTTAATTTTCTCGTAGTTACCTTCAATTCCTCAACAATTGTAGGGAAATAATTTTCGGTATCCAAACCTTTAGCTTTTCCATCGATCCATCATCTATCAAAGCTCGACAGGCGTTTTCAAAACGGTAAAACGACATAAATTAATTGAATTTCGCGAACTACCTAATTACCGATAAACGCCTAAATCCTAATCGGACAAATGACTCGGCATGTTCGGCGAGACGTCCGGCACTGAAACATCATTTTTTTTTCGCGATATCAGACTGACGTCGCGTTACCGTCGAGTCCAATATCTCTCGGTAAAAGGACAGTCATCGTGAGGTTATTAGGCGATTAGGCTTGTTGTAATGAAGATGGACGTGGACTGTAATCCCGTTTCGAACTCGACAGTTTTGTTCCGCCGAGACGATTGATGCTATGTTGAACAGCATCCAGTGGAGAAATTTTGAAATTATGAGGGACGGCACTATAAACTAATGAGCGATTTTTCAAGAGTTATAGGAAAAAGTAAAAGAAAAACCTCATAAAATTCAGGAAAATGCATGAAATCTTCATTTTAATCGATAGTACGGTCCATATAATTTAATGTTTGAAGATTATTTCAAGCAAATGTTGCCCGTGTACCGCGACTGCGCCTCAAATGGTCCATACGCTTAGTCCAATTTTAGCATACTATTTCAACATTTCGGCCGGTATCTTACGAATAAATGCTTCAATGTTCTATTCCAATACGTCAATCGAAGCGGGCTTGTCAGTAAAGACATATGCCTCAACATATCCCCACAAAAAATAGTCTAAAGGCGTTAAATCTCACGATTCATTGTTTCGCGTGCTGTGTGGCATGTGGCCCCGCCTTGTTGAAACCACATGCAGTTGAGGACTTCCATTTGGGGCAAAAAAAAGTTGGATATCATCTCACGGTAGGCACCGAATCGATAATTGATGGTCATCACTAACACTGGCCGACACAGCTTCGATAATTTTTTCAGTTCGTACTGTACATAATCGTGTTGGTATTTTGATGTCCAACAATGTAAATTTGGTGCGAAATTAAGTCACAGGCTATTCCCTAAAGTGGATATTAACTCAGAAAATATCCATTTTAGGGCAAGGGTGTGATGCATACACTCACATTATTTTTTAACGTAGATTCAATATCTGCCATAAAAAAATGGGGTTCTAATTTGAAAAAATTGATTTTTCACGATTTTGTCATCCCTAACTTTGAAAGCAATTTTTCACCCCCTGTATCATGAATCGCGATTTCGATTTTTAAAGTGGATACATCAATCTTACATCTTGAAAAATCCCAAAAATGAAAATTTTCCATCCAAAAACCTCGAAGTTATTCTTGTTTCAGCGGAGCTCTATTTTCGATTTTTTTTTCGAATTTTCCCGCTCAGAGAGAATTTTAACCAAAACTGAAAAATGTTACATCAAAATAACTTGAAATTTTCTAAGGAATCTATTTCTGCAATAAAAAATGGTGTTCTAATTTGAAAAACGGAAGTTGACGTCATTTCCGGAAAAACCGGAGGTGCTCATGCCTTGAAAATATTTTAGATTTCATCAGCATCGTGAAATACTTATAAGTGCTGAATTTCATGAAAATACGTTCAGTAGTTTCCCGTATAAATATGGGTGAGGTTCCTCGTGGAAGACCCTGTATGCCCGTTCCTTTCAAATATGCAACAATATGGATCCTCAAGGATCGAAGCTGGGGCCCTTACTTTTCCTGATATTTGTAAACGACCTGAATCTGACAAAAGATGAGTTCAAAATGTATCTTATAATCCTTTTGTTTGCAGATGATACCTCTTTTTTCCTAAAAAGCCGTTGATGAGAGTAATCTGAGTACATTGGAGAGATATGTGCATTCAACATCAAAGCACTGGTTCATCTCTAACTCTCTTGTCATCAATGAATCAAAAACTCAAAACCTTGAAGTCAAGAGCGACAAAAATGAGACCATCAAATTGCTTGGTGTGACATAAGATGGGACACTTTCATGGGAGCCGCATATCACTGCTTTAAAAAGAAAACTTGCAGTGGCAATCTACACCATCTCGATTGTTAAGAGGGTTTCCACCAAGGAGGCGTCATTCATCTATTATTTTCCCACTTCCATTCGTTGGCAACCTATGGAATCCTCTTCTGGGGAACATCGGTACATGCTAGAGACATCCTGATTCTTCAGAAGAATGCGGTGAGAGCAATAGTGGGGCTGAAACAAAAGGATAGCTGTAGGGATGCGTTTCGGGAACTTAAGATACTCACCATACCATCAGTGTATATTTTGGAGTGCTCCACCCATGTCCATAAGAACTTAGACAGCTTTCCAACCAATATCACATTCTACAATTTCAATACACGAAGCCGAAACCAACTTACCATCCCTTACCATGAACGGAAGTATGCACAGCAAAGAGTAGACTACTGGGGAGCCAGAGTGTATAATAGGCTGCCTAATGCCATAAAACAAGCGAATGAGAAGAGGTTCAAGAAATGTCAGAAATACAAGAGCATACTATCTACACTATTATAGATGAATTTTTAAAATTTTGAATGTAAACATCCAATTGATGTAGCATGTAGACTATTGATGCTGAATAAATTATTGATGCTGAATAAATTATTGTATTATATTGTGAAATGGACGCATACTTTTTCTTTACTGCAGAAACTCAGTACAGAAAAGTTTAAAATTAGTAAAAACATCAGCGCTGAGAAAACACACGGAGTTAAGGCACCTCTGCCTTCAACGAAAAGAAAACCACAACCGATATAGATATCCAAAAAAGACTCTCAGGAGACACTACAAGATATCAACAAAGTGGTTTCCTCAAAATAGGATCAACAAATTCGAATTCATACTTAGCAAATTGGACACCCAATTTCTCAGTTTGACTGGGCAAGAATAGAAGCCTCACTCAGGAAGCTCTGTCGAACCAACAGATTTCGCAGCGTTTGAACTTGGAGAATATAGTTATAGTGAAAAAGGGTTACAGTTCACTGCGACCTTAAGGTCTATTGTGCCCCCTAAAAGAGCTGTTTCCATCGCGCCTACTACAGCTCGCCCTCCAGAGATTTGATTAAATCCAGAACCTGGGACGGCTTCAAGGAGGATAACTCCCCACTTCTACAAGTTTCTTGTCCAAAGCACTCTTTCCTTTGGCTTGCAATGGCATAGCATTCCGTAACCAGGTGAATAGGAGTTTCTTCCTCCTCCCCACAGAATCTACACTCGTGTCCGATAAATCCATTCTCAACAGATGCTTCTTTAGGCGACAATGTCCTGTGAGAAAGCCAATGAGTAAGAGAAGTTGGTTTTTACTGAGATCCAGATATTTTTTGGATGTAGCAGTTTCAAAGTTCCGGAGGAACTTTTTGGAGTGATCCATACCTGGGAGATTCCGCCAGAGTTTTTCTCTTTCGGTTTTCTCCTTCAGCATAAACTCCTTCTTATAGGTGCATTTTCCTATACCACAGAAGGGTTCTGGGCCAGTGAGTGGCGTTTGTGCGCTCTTTCTGGCCAGTGTATTGTGGCCTCTTCGTTTCCTACGTTTTCCGAATGACCGGGAACCCAGATTAAAAAGACCTAAAAGGTTAGCCGCACATTGAGGGCAGCGTAGCCTAGCACAGCACAGCGGAGGAACAACAGAGGAAAACTATTTCTGTGCTCTGCCTGAGCGATGACCGCAAATTGAGAGGAGCGTAGCCTAGCATAGCATAGTGATCGGACGCAACATTTCGATAAACAACTCCACCTCTTGAAATTCACCCGCTCCATCCGTAGCCACTCTGCAGAGGAAACTGTGCGCGTTCCACAACTGACGTAGGCCAGACAGAGTACCTACTCTCACTCTGTTACTACGTCGCGTAGGCCTATGCTCTGCTACGTCCAATATGCGGCGTTCTATTCAATTGCGTCTGTTACAAAATCCTCTGCTAGGCTAGGCTCGGCTGTGCTGTGCTGGGCTGTGCACAATGTGCGGCTAGGCTTATTCTTCTTGCCTACCTCATTGAGTTTGTTTCGGCACTTCCAAATCAGCTTTGAGTCAATGACGTAGGAGCTCAGTGCTTTGAGAGCAGCTTGACTATCTGTATGAATGGCTTTATCGCACTTCTGATAGTTTCTTTCTAGATTTATATCTAGACATCTGCCGATTGCAAGTATTTCCGTTTGAAGGACGCTTGTACAGGAGCCTAAGGCTAGCCGCACATTGAGCGCAGCCGAGCACAGCACAGCCGAGCCTAGCCTAGCAGAGGATTTTGTTACACACGCAATTGAATAGAACGCCGCATATTGGACGTAGCAGTCCAATATGCGGCGTTCTATTCAATTGCGTGTGTTACAAAATCCTCTGCTAGGCTAGGCTCGGCTGTGCTGTGCTCGGCTGCGCTCAATGTGCGGCTAGGCTAACGATAGTGCACACTTAGTACTTGTCCCGTAAATCCCAGCGCCAGCTCCTGTATACCATTTTATTATATTTTCAACTTGGAGAATAGATAAATGTCAGATATTATATGCTTCTAGGTTTGGTTATTTCCTTAGACCAGATGGTCTAAGGTTATTTCACATACTTTACAAAGGCGCATAGTAGCCCTTTTCCTGGAAACCGGCAGCGTTGCCAGGAGAACGGTGTCTGATCGACCCAGAGAGTAACATCTGCTTAGGAAGACCATTATATCTCAAATTTAACTCGAAGAAATCGAACGGCATCTGTAACAGCCCTTCGAAGTCATTTTAGACCTTGAAGTTGGATAAAAAGTTCCTTTATGAAAACCTTTTCCACTTTGAGATGTAACACTAAAATTTATCACGAAAACGGACCTTAATGCTTCTAACTCGTTTTGTTCTCGTTAATCCCGACAAACTTCCTATTCCCTTCCTCATTCACACACTCATCGTTTCTCAATTATTAATTATCTTCGAAATATAGCTTTTATCTTACTTTCGATTGCTCTCCTTAACGAAGGTCATTTAAGCGGTAGCACCGACTGCGTCCTGCAGATTAATTTATGCAATTTCCCACGATTGCCCTGAACAGATAAGACGGGTTTCAGTGCGACCGTTTAAACTTGATCTTGTAGGTATCGAGGAGGAATTACCGGATCAGAGTCTAACCTCATATTAAACCAAGAAGGAAACGATTTACTATCGACAGGTAAAAGTGAAGCGTACGGAATCCTCGACTCGCTGATGAGTTTCGCAGATACAGATCGACTATTTGTGATAACGATCTATTGGGTGCATTGGGTTTCTCCTCGAGAAAATATCTCCCTGTAGATTTTGTTGAGGAACTGTGCTTTCCCTTCTTGTTTGTCTGATTTTTACATCATGCACATTCTGTTCAAAGTTCATTGGACTTTTTCAGTCACAAATATTTATTGGCAGGGAGGGTAGGTTTTCATTGTTGTGTAGCGTGTGCTACTGATTGTGAAATGGCGATGAGGCATACGTTTCGTCCCAGCTTCGCTCACGTGGACTCATCGGATTGGCTATTGTGAGCGAAGCCTTAGGCATATACGACAAAACTACAAGAGACCATGAAGTTCAGTATAACAACCAAGCTTCTTTTCACCAGCGACTGGCCATCTGTTTAACAAGAATTTGCAAAGAATAGGTCTAACTGAGTGTTCCCTGTGCCGTTGGTGCAGGAAAGCGGATGAAACGGCGGAACATATACTGTTCACGTGCGGTAATCTATCAGTATTGAGGTTAACACACCTCTGCAACCGTACACCTTCCAACTCTATGGTTAGAGAGACTCCTCTCTGTCGGCTAGCGGCATTCTCCTCGGCGTGCCTTCGGGTCTGAGTCTCTCTCAATGCAATGTAATGAATCGAAATATTGCGGTTTATCAATATAGACTTCCATATTTATATTAGTGGCTTCGAATATTTCTTTGTTGCATAAATCCTTATGCACATCAGTGCGTGAAATGAAAAACAGATGCATGCGAGAAGATGAGCATTAGAGGTGTTGATTTTCGGATCAAGTTTCCTCTTAAAACTCAAGCGAGAAATAAAAAATAAATTGTATATCGAGACGGTGCCAGGGATTTGTCTCACGACATGAATGGCCGGGATGCGAAGGCAGCGTAAAATTCAAGGCTAGATTGTGGGAGTTGCAACATTGCAACAACCGAAAATTTCATACTATTACGACACCCTTCTCGGATTCCGGAGGTGGGAGAAGAAAATCTCGAATTGCTTTCGAAAACGAAAAAGTGACAGTAGCTGGAGAATTCTGAAACGGGAAGGTCCTCACTTGACCAGGGTTCGGTTTTAGGAAGATTTAAGCGGGCTGCGGACTACGAGCTATACTATAATATATATTATAGCTTACATATTACATGAAAATCGCTCTAAGCAGAATAACATGTAACACCGCGCATTTATGCTATAATATATATCTATATCCCGGCGATATATTACGTATCTGCAGAGATATGCTTTGCGAGCGATATTTTAGAGTATATCCCACCTCCCACCTCACGTCTAAACCCCCGCGCCACGAATATGCAACTCAGTTTCAATAATATATATTATATTATCGCTCGTAGTCCGCAGCCCGCTTAATATAATATGATACTATATCTCATCATAAAGCTATAATATATATTATAGTATAGCTCGTAGTCCGCAGCCCGCTTTAGGAAGTACTTCAGAATCAGGGAGAAATAGTTAAATTTTGAGAAATAAAATATTTCAGACTACGCCTCGCGATATAGGAAGGTACTGTTATGATTCTCTTTTATATGCTTTATATAACGAATGAATTGAATTTTGAATCTAACAAATTTAAGAGAAATTTTAAATTTTGCTTTTCCCGGTCGACTCTATCCCAATTGAGGGTCCAAATTAAAATAAAAAAATTTAGATATAAATTAACATTTAATATCAACTTAAACTTCTTAAAATAACTTAATCTATCTCTATAATAAAATTTACACTCAGTTATATCTATATTATTTAAATTCTCTATTTGGTTCTTCTTGCTGTGTCTTCCTTTATTTTCTCAAATTTCTCTTCTGACTTCCTTTATTATTTTTCAATTTATCTTGGCTTTTCTATCTGATTTATCAATTTTACTTCTTGACTTTTCTTTTTGATGTTTTCTCTCTAATTCAATTTTTCGTCTCCCCGGTTTCCATACTCCAAAAAACTTCTACATCCTTGATTTTCCTTAAGCTAATTCGAACTATCACAGAATCTATTTCTATGTACAAACTTTAAAACTTCAAAATAAATCTATATCTAGAGATCTTTCATTTTCGACTTTAATTTGGCCTCAATAAATCTAAATTAATTTTGAATTTTGAAAATATATTTTGAACCATAACAGTAGGGTGGACCGGGGATAAAAGTGCCAGGGGTAAAAAGTTCCGACCGTCGCTATTTCTGCAAATTCAAAAATATGTACCCATAACGGCATACCATGGAACAAATACGATATGCTGCGCATCGTGTTCGTGAAATCAGTTAGTTTACAGTGTGGTCTGAGGAAGGGCGTACAAAGTGAAGTTTTTGATACTCGAAAGTAAGTAAATTGGGCCATTTCATTTGTCTTCCTATTTGATGGCTGTATTGTTTTTCGGGGCGAAATAATTTTATACCGATAGCTTCATCATTGCACTTCACGACTACTATATCCATTTCCTCTTTATTCAGGTATTTTTTTTTGTTACAAACAAATTTATAAAAACTTTGTCAGTGGGGCAAAAAGTACCAAGCATCATGGGGTAAATAAATGCCGTATGGCACTTCTTGCCCCAGTTATGATTACACTTTTTTTCATTTTTACAGAATGAGGAATTATTCCCGAAAAACCGAAAGAGGTAAAACCCCACTAGGGATTATAAAGCGAGCAGCTGAAACCGTGATCAACGAAGAAATTTCAATAAGATCGGCAGCCAAAAATTGTGAAATATGCAGGGTTGGTTTGAACAGATTTAAAGACCGATACAGAGTAGATTCAGAAACCGCCTCTCGACTTCTGAAGTTCCAGTCACTTCTGAGGTTTCAGTCACTTCTAGAGTTTCAGTCACTCCACTACTCCATTTTGATTTAATATTTCTACTGAAGTATTTTCGCCGCATTGCTTTAGACTACTTCCAAAGGCAGGTCCTAGGCAAACTTCAAATAAAGGAAGAAAACGAAGACATACTGCTATTCTGACTGATACGTCCGTGAAGAGTGAACTTGAAAAAGAGCATGCCGAAAGAGCGCAGAAGAAAATGAAAGTGAAAAAAGGAGAAGTTGAGCAAGCAAAAAAGAAGGTGTTCACGAAGAAAAAACAGTTTGAGATATTGAGAGAAGTTTCTGAATCGAGCAGTGAATCAGAGAGAGACGATTGCTTTTGTCTTTACTGTTTCTAACCATTTTCTCAGCGTATAAATTCTACTTGGTACTTCTTACCCCTAGGCCGGCACTATAAGCCCCAAAGTTGGGGCAAAAAGTGCCAATTGTATTGTTACAAAAGTACATTAATAACAATTTTATATGAATTTTATATTGTATTTCCTTTCATGCATTGTGATTACTAATGTTCAGGTAATAAGGCAAGTATGAAATCTGACCCTAATATAATACAATAGACCAATAAAAAAATAAAAACTAAAAAGTGGCACTTTTATCCCCGGTCTACCCTACCTACTTATTAGTAGTTAAGGATTCATTCATCCTTTGGAATAACTGTCAGAAGGAGAGAGGTCAGATAATTTTGAGTATGCTTCGCTTATTTGAATATTGTTAGAAGGCTGCATGAAACGGCAAACCACGTCCAGAGTCCTAAAATCTCCCCAAGTTTTTGGTACTTTGATTTTGTTTTGCTTAGATAAACACTGTCCTGTCCCTACAATATGTCGAACATCCTCGAAGGAAGTTCTCACACTTCACTCAAGCTCATTTGATAATAATGATAATAGGTACCAATGTAATTCATTACGGTCACAACCGAAGTGCGACGAAAACGGTCATCCAGTATCGTTAAAATCTCAATATGGAAAAAACTGCATAACAAAGAACCCACAATTGTCATGACAACTCACATTGTCCTCTTACGCGTAAGCTTTATCGCATAAAAATGCCATTTCAATTAAGGTCACCGGCATGGGAACGAGATGTCGAAGACGAGATGGTCTCTCTTTATGGCGATACGCAACTTGTGAGTTACTTCGACGCGTTTTCTACGGTCGCGAACAATAGCGATAGCTACGAGAGGAGGTTAAGTTAGGTTAGGTCTGCCATTTTCCCGATCCCTTTTTGGCGAGTTCCTTATAGGTACATGGAGATATACGGTCGATTGTGCGAAATGTACGGCAAAGAGGAAAAAAGGTGGACGTGATCGGTTGGTTATACAGAGGGAATTTGTTTGAAGTTATTCAAGCGATTTTGTATTTAGTACTTGAAGCGGTGGCATTGTTTTCAGAAAATTTGATGAACTGGACACTTTTCTTCAGAATAAAAATGTTATTTTATTTTCAAACGTTTTAAAATTCATGAAAATCTGAATTTCCACTTTTGGATTGTTTCATATTCACGATCGTTATTATTGAGTGAACCATTGAACATTAAGCTAGTTACGGAAAAATTCATCTCTTGCATGGCAACACTTTTCCTACCGCCGCGCCGGAGGGAAAAGTAAGCCATAGCTATTTCTCCTCCTAGGCGGAGAAATAGAACTTTTCGATGATCCTGTCAGTTGAAGTTGAAGAATGAGGTTGTTATCTTACGTTCGGAAATGAAGTAGGTACTTCAAAGGTATACATACTGGACTTTGTAGCCGAGCATAGTGATACAAGCTATAATAAAATTTTGCATTTATATGGAGAATGACGTTTTGTGACAAATAATTTGGCGGATGCGAATTTGTTTAATTTATTCATGTCCCTCAATTATCGATTGTAGATTGCCTATAATACTTATATTTTTTTGTGGATTTTGTTAGAACATGTGCTGGAAAGTCATAATTCTTTATTCTTCATGTTGAGACGTATGCTTTTGGCACATCGGAGGTTAAAAATTGAAATTCTCGATTTCAATCAGCGATTATTAGCTGGATTCTTCTTTCGAAGTGATTTGATTTTACCATTTCATTGGAGATATTTTGGTTTTATTGGAAGTGGTAAAATTTCCGTTTTAAACGGGATTTGTACGCATTAGTCCATCAACACACATTAAAGGCCGCCTAACATCTAAGGCTTTTTCTCTTTGGATTCCCTTTTGGATTCAAGTTCAGGGAACTCTATCATCAAGGATCCGACTGAAAACAGTCGAAGGTTCCATCGCCACCCACCCCGGATTGATCCTTCCAGATCATTCTTGGAGAACATTTTGGAGGACATCTACAATTTGGCTGAGTACCAAAAGAAAAATCACATAATTTTCACCTTCTTTATAATTAACATCACCTTCTTTATAATAACATTTGTGAATGAATGCCGGCACTCATATAATCAGAGAGTTTGTATGCTCATTTTCATATATTCAGAGGTTTATTTGATGAACAACTAGTCATATATGTATCTTATTAAACCCATAATATTTAGTATTTTCCTATTTTTATTTCGATTGTCCGATTTTAAATTATTTGGTGGTTTCTGATACATATTTTCAAGGGTTATAGTAACTTTCCAAACCACCTGGCGCCCTTTTTTTGAGTTTAAGACCCACTTCCATCTCCACTGCAGTATAGCTGCGAGCTGCACCCTTGAAAATAAAATTTCTGTTATCTTTAATTTTGGGAAATTGATTTAAAATCAATTCAGCACGTAACAGTTTTCAAGCTACATGCGAAATTTTCCCCGAATCACGTAATTAGAACCATATACATAGTGGCCCATTTTGAAAGATCCATTGAAATAACTCCCTGGGAAGAGCGTGTTTCGGAAAATGTATCAAATGAAAGTTTCTTAGTTTCTAGCAGACTCTCAATCTGACCTTGGAGTTTCATTTCAAGGTCAAGAATATTTTCTGAATATGCATTTTTCGTCGAAAATTAATCTTCGTGAAAAACTCAAAACATTCTGCCCTTTTTTTTTTGTTCGTGCCATAATATGAATCGATGTGGAAATATGGAGTGTTTTATGTTCAAAATGGTTATCACGAAAATCTTAATATGGCATCCAGAATTTTTTCTGATCAATAACTGGGGCAAAAAAATCCAGGTATATAAAGGGTTTTTCAATAAGAGGTGTTATTTTAAATGGCTCGCCATTTCGGTAGATGTCACTTTCGAAGCTGTAATTTTTTGACATTTGACAAGTAGAATCTACGCCATTAATAGGAATGGAACGATACACGCTTCAACAACGCATTTAAATTATTTAAATTCACTATAGAAATGATTGAAATTTGGCAGAAACGATTCGTTAAACTCGAACATTTTTGGATCGTCGTGAAGCACCTTGTAGAACCGCAGTACAGGGTGTCCCAAATTCGATGATCCCTGAGAGCATCTCGAGAACAAATGAGAGAAAAAATGTTCAAGGACTTCCGATCTCTTTATTCAAAATAATCAATTGTCAGCAAACAGCTCCGAGATATCTGAATTGGTTCTCGAGTTACAGGGCGTTCTGAAAAATTGCTGTTTCAAATATATCGCTATATCTCGTTTTCTGTTGGAGATATCACGAAAATCCCAAAAAGTTTTCTTCTGTAATTTCTCTTGCCTATACGCTGCTTCCATCTGATCCGAAGAATTATCCACCGTTCAAATGCTAGGGAGAGAAGTTTGTGTTTTTTAAATGGGACAGTCTATATTTTTCATCATTGCTCCTTAGCCGCAGATTCACCGAGAATCATCCTGTAACCGGTTTTTCGAAAATCTGATCTGTTTCATAGATATTGAATTTTTCGTCTTCACTCGGATTGGGACAGCTTGTATATAAAGATTTTTCTCTTCTTTGGAGATATTTTATTTTTATTTTTTGTCTAGTTTTGATTTTGAATAAACTGATCTTCTTGAATGAAAGAGATGACATAGAAGAATACGATATTTCCCGAAAATTCCTATTCTATGGAAAACTAACATTAATCCAATAAAACCTTCAATACGAATGAATTCTGAAAAAAAAACTACAATAAAAACTCGAATTGTTTGCCTCCATTAATTATGCACTTCCGACAACGCCGTATAACACAGCTCTAACTACGTTGTGGATGTGCAAATTGTTGATTTCTTCCAAACATTCTTCGAAATTATTTTTCAACTGATTTAAATTTTCACTTTTCCGCCTATATAATTTGTCCTTGGGAACACCTCATAGAAAAAAATCGAACTTCGAGAGATCTGGAGATCGCGGTGGCCAATGAACAGGACCGTTATTGCCAATCCACTGGTTTCATAGAATCGAAATTTTCAGGAAATATTGTATTCTTCTATGACATCTCTTTTATTCAAGAAGATCAGTTTATTAAAAAAAAACGAACTAGACAAAAAATAAAAATAAAATATCTCCAAATAAGCGGAAAATCTCTATATACAGGCTGTCCCAATTCAAGTGAAGACAAAAAACTCAATATCTTTGAAACGGATCAGATTTTCGGAAAAACGATTACAGGATGATTCTCGGTGAATCTGCGGCTGAATAGCAATGATGAAAATTTTAAGGTGTCCCATTTCAAAAACACAAACTTTTCTCTCTAGCACTTGAAAGGCGAATAATTTTTTGGATCAGATGGAAGCAGCGTATAGGCAATAGAAATTACAAGAGAAAACTTCTTGGAATTTTCGTGATATCTCTAACAGAAAACGAGATATAGCGAAATACTTGGAACAGCAATTTTTCAGAAACGCCCTGTAACTCGAGAACCAATTTAGATATCTCGGATCTGTTTGCTGATAATTGATTATTTCGAAAAAAAGAGATCAGGAGTCCTTGAACATTTTTTCTCTTACCTTTATGGTTCTCGAGATGCTCTCAGTGATCATCGAATTTGGGACACCCTGTACAGAAAATGTCGGAAAAATTTGAGCATAATTATTGACCAAATGGTCAATAGTTTGCTCTTCATGACCACCCTCTCTATCCAGGTGTAGAGAGTAAAGACAGTCTCATTTCCCGTAACAAACCTTGTTGTTATGAAGAAATTCCTTCAGTAATTCGATGTCATTCGAGCGTCCCAAATGCGAAATCCTTCGATTTGAGTTGCAACTTGAAGATTGCGTGGATTTAAATTGCCAATGCGGTTGGTCGTAATAACGCAATTATGGAACCTCATCTTTCACGGTTACGTGACCGAAACGTTTGTCGTTCCGCGGGGATGACAACTACTGCGATTGTTATTTCGAATTTCCGATTGAGTTCTTCGGTATTTCGATAGTCAGGCCCGTGGAAGACGTGCACTGCACTGACTGCACAAGGGCGGCACGTCCAGGGGGGCGCCAAATCCAGTGACTTCTGACGTAATAGTGATTGTCATAATACCCAACCCGCCTATTGCAACCAAGGGCGGATGTAGCTCTTCTTCATGGGGGGAGGGGTAATAACGATTGAAAATCATTAAATCAAATTGGAGATAAACGTCTGTGAAATAAAAAGAGAAAATCATTAATCGGTATTCAGACGGATTTTTTCGAATTCCGAAAAAGTTGTTCACTTCAGGCGGGAGTTGAACCCGCGTCCTCGAATTTCCGGTCCGAGATGCTAACCAACTACACCACCGAAGTTACTCATTTTTCCGGAATTCGATGTTAATGATGCCACGCCACAGAAATATAATAAATACTAGAATGCTATTAGGTACGTCCGAGATTCAGTAAAATGACCCCACATAGCGAATAAACACCTACTACTTGTACATGCGCAGCTCGTCTTTTCTTGCCACGTCGTTGCCAAGCATTATGGTTTCAGATGAAGTTCGGAATAAATCTTATTGTGAAACCAGTGAATTCGGCAACACCGCTACGCGACGAAAACAAACACATCTTCACATCAGAAAAAGAGCAGTGTCGTATTTTAGGATTTGTTGATTCCCTTCGTTGTGTGCTTTCCTGTTTATTCATTCGTATAAATTCGCTTGCCTTTTCTGATCCGTTTTCGGTGTTTCCTCGTTGTTTTCTTGAACATTGTGTAGTACTGATACTCCTTTAGTTTAGTTTTGTACTTGAGTTTTACTAGTTAATTTTGATAGTCGAGTGCTGTGACAAATTAAAGACAAAATGAAGTGCATGGTTCTTTTTTGCGCAAATAAAGGAGAAACCCATTTTATGAAAGTAAGTTTAGTTTAAGTAAGATACTACAGCTATTTTATCATTATTGCAAATGTTGATATCGACAACTTATTCATACCACATTCACGAAGTCAAAAATTTTAAGTCCTACCCTGATGACACGTTCACATATTGCGCAAACTCTGTAGTAGGTCAATTTTCCCTATGAGGTGCCAGGAATTGTGAACTGATTGGCGTTCTAGTATTTATTATATTTCTGTGTGCCACGCAGACTAAGATGTCTGCGCGGGTGAGGAGGTTAATAGGTGGGGGGAAACTCATTCGCTTTCATCGGTCAAAGGATCCCCACTCTATCCTTTGCGTCATCGATATTTTGTCGACATCAGCAGGGGTCGGATTTCGGGTCTCCGACCGATGAACAATATAACCGAAATTTGTAAATATAAATTGGAGATTAACGTCTGTGAAATATATACGAGAAAATTATTAATCGGTATTCAGACGGAAATTCCGGAAATGTTTTTCACTTCAGGCGGGAGTTGAACCCGCATCCTCGAATTCGAGGACGCGAAAAAATCCGTCTGAATACCGATTAATGATTTTCTCTGAAATATTTTATGTGCACTTCATTGCGTAACTTTCTCTCAGGTCTTCGATTATCAATTGGGGGGGATAATTACCCCCTCACCGTGAATCCGCCATTGATTGCAACACCCAGAAAGAGCTGTTTAAATTTGAAATTTTTTTGGTAAAACATAGATAGTATGATAGCAAGGAGTAAATGATTAGAATTGGAGAGAAAAATAGTAAAGGTTTTTTCATGTAAACATTTTTTGTTACTTAAATATTGTAGTCGTTTTTTGCAACTTTTTTAAATTTCACAACAAACCAGCTGTTGTTGTTGAAATGCCTAGAACACGTGGACGCGGAATTCATCGCCAGCTAAGTGAATATGAAAGAGGTCGAATTATTGGTCTACGGGTGGCGGGATTGTCATTTCAAGAAATCGCTAACCGTATTCAACTACTCTTATCAGCGACACATTTGCGACAACTCGATCTTTGGCAGATGAAGGGTTAGGAGATCAAGGCCATCCTGTAATTGTCCGAACGGTTTACCGCCGGATAAGGTCTTTTGGACTGCAGCATTATCGACCCCATCTTGTGTAACTTCTGACGGTTGAGCATCGCCGGCAACGTTTGCAGTGGTGCAGAGAACGACAACATTGGAATGGCATCCGGCCGTATTTTCTGATGAATCTCGATTCTCCTTGGGTGCACATGATGGCCGAAGAAGGGTTAGACGACGTCGTGGAGAAAGACGGGAACCTCAGTTTGGTGTTGAGCGTCATGTACACCGGACATTAGGCGTCATATCGCCTGCTGTACCCTCATACCATAGTATGGGGTGCTGTTGAACTTTCCAATAAGTCACCTTCAGTATTCATTCGAGGTAACATGACAGCGCTGCGTTACCTTCAAGAAATAGTGGAACTACACGTTCTCCCTTACCTCAACCGGCTCGAGAATCCAATATTTCAGCAAGATAATGCTCGACCTCTGTTGCCAGAGTTGGTTTAAAGTTTAAACTTTTTTGAAGCGACCCATGTGAACCTTTTGCTATGGCCGCCCAGATCCCCCGATCTTTCGCCCATAGACTTTGGCGCGGCTCTGTCGCTCTGAGACATGAAGTACAGGTAGCTTGGGATAGTATCCCTCAAGAAGAAATAGACCAGCTTATTGCATCAATGCCAAGACATGTTGAGGAATGTATAGATAACACATTATTATCAAATTTATTGAAAAAAATTGTAATCCTTTTTTTCCAAATTTTAGTAATTTACTCCGTGCTATACTATCTATGTTTCACAAAAAAAAAATTGAAATTTAAAGAGCTTCTTCTGGGTGTTGCAGTTTCTTTGTCAGTTGATATATAATGGTGCTGAAGTTGAATCAAAAGACACAATTCACAAATGGGCACAAGTTGTGCACTGACTATTGGGGATTATTTCAGAATTTGTGCCGACAACTTCACGCGTCCAACAAAGGCAGGCTTAGGCAATTCAGCGAATGCATCCATAATAAACTGAGGATGAATTCTGAAACTTTTTTACGCCTGTCGTAGATCGTACATCCAGATCTTGATTTTTTCTTTCGAATAAGTTTCCAAGCGCCAACAAATCTATATACCATAATCCATCACAGATAATGATACATCATTGTCGTAGTAGCGTAGTAACAAGCGCCCGGGAATTTCTCTACATAGTATGATCGCGTTTTTCCTTCTCGCCGTCAGCGCTAAGAAGTTTGCACCGGTTTTATGAGATCGTACGGCATTTTTGCAGACTTCCCAGAAGAAGAAGAACCGGCCCGGTCTACTTCCTCGTGGCTGCCGCGGCTGGTCGGCGGTCGCGTGGAAGTCCCTGTGGGAACATTTTTCCTATCCCGACGAGAAGGAAGAATTGCGTAACGTCGACGAGCGGTCATGTCCAGTTTCAAGACGGACGTGGGGCGATTACACTTTAATTAGTCTGCACTTGGCGGCGATTGTCTAAATAGATGAACTAACGTTTTGTTTGTTTTTCTTCTAGGTAAGTGGAGCCTTGGGGGATCGACTGGTTGGAGTGTAGGTAATGTAGTTGTTTGCGATTACAGGAATCCCAAATTGAACGCCAATACTTTTATATGAAGGATACTTTTTTTGAAGACATCTTCTGCAGCAACAAGAAAAGAACAAACTTTTTTGCCTCATTCTGTAAGATTCACACAAGAATTTTGATAATCTGAAAAAGCAGCATTTTTTTGAAAATTCGTGAATGAAATTGATAAAAATGAAAATGAAGTATAATATTCGTGAATGTTCCAAATGAAAGTCTTCCATCAGTACCTATCCTCATTTAAAAAAAAAACGATAAAAACACTGGCTTCGAGGTTGAACGCTCTTACATACTCCTTGGTAGATCAGGATTTTCGAATGTTTCACAGCTGTCAAGAGAAATTGACAGCAGGTGTCAAGGAAATGATGAATATATACATGGTGTTTCACCATAAACTTGGCAAACATATATAGCCGTGTAGATGGCATCGAGGAAGTCATTTTTGCATAATGACATGAACCCCGTTTTCGACGCATAAGCGAGATACACCCTGTATCTCACTTAAACACCCTGTCTAATGTCTACTTCGAGCAATAATTGAATATCTGTGGTGAGTTATGCGTGACATTTGAAACAACGGTTTCTGGTAAAATCTTAGTATTTTTTAGGGCTCAATTCAATTGTGATATAGAATTCTGAAAAAAAAATTCAAAAGGGCGGAAAACCTTCAAAGTTGGAATTTTTTTCCGTTGCCAATTCGAAAAGCGTTTTTTCAATGTACTAGATTTTCTAAACTTTTCCGCGAAAATTTTCTTCCAAAATTCGAACTCAACTTTTTTTTACATTTCTTCAGTGGAAAAAATCATCAAAAATTGTTGAAATTTTTCGTGTTTGAACTTTCCTTCATTTTGAATACTGAGGTGAAAATAGAATCAATTAAAATATTCCTTGGTTTTCTTTTTGTAGCCTTCCAAAGATTATGCTCGGAGTACTTTCATAATTTTATTTAAAAAACTGGAAGCCGTACGAAGCCCAAATTTGGGCTAATGGGCTGCCAGAATAACCTGGATAGAAAAATGAATTTATAAACCAAAAGAATTTTTTTTCAAAAACTTTGGTGAAAATCGAACTCTCCACTTTCGATTCGAATAACTAGCGTTGCTTTGGGTAACGGAATTTTATAGAATTAAAATAAATCCAATACTCGTAGAGAGCTCGAATCCTACTAAAGTTTTTTGAGAAAAATTATTTTGGTTTATAAATTCATATTTCTATCTGGGTCATTCTGGCAGTCCATTAGCCCAAATTGGGCCTTCGTACGGCTTCCAGTTTTTTGAATGAAAATAATGAAAGAACTCCGAGCGTAATCTTTAAAAGGCTGCAAAAAGAAAACCAATGGATATTATTTAATTCTGTTTTCACCTCAGTATTCAGAATGAAAGATTGTTCGAACACGGAAAATTTTGGACGAATTTTTTTTTCACTGAAGGCATGTGAAAAAGTAGTAGAGTTCGAATCTTAGAAAATCTGGTTCGTTAAAAAACTCTTTCCAAATTGGCAACCGAGAAAAAAAAATTCCAACTTAGCAGGTTTTCCACCCTTTTGAATCTTTTTTCAGAATTCTACACCACAATTGATTTGAGCCCTAAAAAATTCTAAGAATTGACGAGAAACCGTTATTTCAAATGTCACAAATAACTCACCACAGTTCGCAGAATGTTGCTCAAAGTAGACCATTAAACACCCTGTATCTCGCTCATGCGTCGAAAACGGGGTTTATGTCATAATTCAAAACTGACTTCCTCGGTGTCATCTAGACGGCTATAGATATATGTCTGTCCAGTTTATGGTGAAACACCCTGTATACAGAGTGTCCCAAACAATTGTATTCATACAAATATTTTTTTAAATATCGAAAAAAGTCAAATATTCATAGTCAGTGGTTATGTTCATTTTTCTCATTCTGAACATCCCGAGTGTTTGCATCACATCAAAGTAGAGAAATGTGGAAAGGTCATGCATCTTTTGAATTTTATCACCACCGGGTGTTCCAAATTTTTTGTCGAAAACTGTGATCAAAAATTGGCCATAACTTCTGTTTTTCAAATTAGAACCCTATTTTTTATGATTGCGTTGGATTCTGCGGAGAAAAATAGTGATAGCACTCCAAGATGCTGTTGCTCCAAAATTCAGTAGTTTCTGAGTTATTTGAGATTTTCTGGATTTATGTTGTACGCAGAGTCAAAGTCATCGAATCCAAACAGATGCGGTTGCATAAAGGAAAATTATGTTCCCTGAGGATGTTTTTAAAAATAAACGAAACGTCGGCCTATGCATAATTTGGTTTTCCCCATCATTAGACCTGTCATTTCCTCTTGTCTTACACATACAAGGTCGTAAACACAACTTGAGTAAAGATAAGGCCTAAAATTAAACCTGTCACTTGTGAATTATCAATGGGATAATTTATCTTCTATGTTCACAGAATATTCTCATGCAAAAGATAAGATGCTATCATTATTTTTTCCCGCAGAATCCAACGCAATCAAATAGGGTTCTTATTTGAAAAACAGAAGTTATGGCCAATTTTCGAACACAGTTTTCGATACTAAATTTGAGACAATCTGTGATGGTATTTATGAAATTCAAAAGATGCATGACCTCTCCAGATTCTTCTACCTTGACGTTATGAGAACATTTTATACTCAGGATGTGGAGAATAAGCAAAATCAACATACCTAGTACTAACTAGGAATATCTGACTTTTCCTCTGTTTTTTCCAACAGAAATGTATTCAGCATTAAATAAGTAAAAATTGAACAGTTTCAGCCGTTACTATTTGGTAGTTGATCATAATTAAAACGAAAAAATTTTTCATTACTATGTTTTACTACCAATAATTTTAAGATACAATATGTAAGGAATACATTTTTGCGACTATAGTTTCGAACTCTCGTTCATCTTCAGACAACTGACCTCTGGGTACAAAGTACAGGCTATTTATGCGGATTCAGGTAGTGATAATAAAAAAGAAGAAAGTGAGAGCTGAAGGAATTTTCTTTGCAACAGATGTTAGAAAAAATAAATTTGTGGATTATTACAGTTGTAGATGTTATTTAAATGCTTTGAAAATTTGAGAATTGCACAGTTCTATTTGGTCATTCATTATTTCGTGAATATTTTTGTTGCTCTAATTTGTAAATTTCAATAGACTCCAGATAATTGAGTTTTATTCCTTTCGATTCTACGTGTAAAATTTTTAGATTATCTATTGTTGGGAATGTGTGGCCATTCTCAATGCAATGGGTTGCGACGGTGGACTTGCTTTTGTTCTTGGTGAAATCCATTCGATGTTCATTGAATCTTGTTTTGAATGAACGTCCAGTCTGACCTATATATTTCATATTGCAAGTTGAACATTTTAACTCATAAACTCCTGATTTAAGCAAATTTGGGGTTGAATCTTTGGCATTGAATAACAGAGACGATAATTTATTTTTTGGTTTGAAAGCTATGTTGATATTAAGTTTCGATATACAGGGTGGGGCAGAAAAACCTATCCGATTTCAAAACGTTATAAAATTAAAACCACTCAGCTTGTCAAAAAAATTTTTTTATTAACATATCGCAAATTTTATGCCATTTTTAAATTTAAGTTTTGAAAAGCACATCACTCAAATGTCGTCCTTGGGAGCGGATACACTTATTTAGGCGCTCGCGGTAGCTTTCCATGACTTTCACCGTCATTTCCACAGGAATTTCTTCAATTGCCCGAGCAATTTCCCTTCGTAAAGCAAGAAGGGTCCTTGGTCGATGCTGGTAAACCTTCGATTTGAGGTAACCCCAAAGGAAGAAGTCACATGGAGTGAGATCCGGTGAGCGCGGCGGCCAGCCAACATCACCTCTCAGAGAAATGAGGCGACCGGGAAACAGTTCCCTGAGAATGTCCATTGATCGTCGCGATGTGTGGGCGGTTGCACCATCCTGTTGAAACCACACATTTTCCACGCCATTTTCTTCCATTTTGGGTCTTAGAAAATTTTCCAGCATGAAACAATAGCGCTCGCTGTTGACCGTTACGGTTTGCCCATTTTCTTCAAAAGAGGCTGAACTCGTCTGTCTAAAATTTGACACCCACACTTTAATCGTAGCGTGATGTGGAACAGGATCATGACGCCCGAGTCCGAAATGAATTCGAAAAGCCCGTTGTGTAGCGATTATCGAACCGCCGCATTCGATAAACCGCTCAATAACAAAAGCACGATGTTCACCAGACCAAGGCATGTTGACTACTGACAAATGGCATAAAACCAGCTTTCTAACGGTTTTTACCCCACTACTCTACCTGCTCTCTCTTCTGAGAAAAAGGGATTTGAAATCGGATAGGTTCTTCTGCCCCACCCTGTATTATTGGCTATTTTTTCACTTACATCACCGATGTATGAAAGAGAAATGAACTTTTTGGTTTTTTCCGTTTTTATTGTAGGGTGAATTTGGTTCAAGGCTAACTGGGAATTTTTGTGTTTAATTATTTTATCTATTATCTTGTGATTGAAACCGTTGTTTGCAGCTATTGTTTTTATTGTATTAATTTCAATTTCACGGTTATTTTTAGACAGGGGTAAGGAAAATGCTCTATGGACCATCGAACAGTATGCTGAAATTTTTTGCGAGTATGGGTGGTTTGAATCTATGGGAATACATATATCAGTGGATGTGGGTTTTCTGAACACGTTAAATTCAAGTTTTTGGTTTGAGTGTGATATTGACAGGTCTAAAAATGTTATATGGTTACCAATTTCTTTTTCTAATTTAAATTTTATTTTTGGGTGAATGTTGTTTATGAAATTTAGAAATTGTCCAAGTTGTCTAGATGTTCCAGATATGCATGCAAATACATCATCTACAAATCGGTACCAAAAGTGTATTATTATGGGTAATTTTGAAGTGAAGATTTTCTTTTCTATATAATGCATAAAAATATCCGCGAGAAAAGGACTTAGGGGAGAACCCATAGCCAGGCCGAGTAGTTGTTCAAATATTTTGTTGTTAAACTGAAAATAGTTCCTCTGTAAACATAGTTCCAAGAGTATAAGGAAGTCACAGTGTATCAGTGGATTCACATGTGATTGTTCCAATATCTCCGAAACTAAATCTATTGTCTCTTTTCTCGGAATATTTGGAAACATATTCTCCACATCTAGACTCAATAAATATGATTTGTGGGGCATGGTGAAATTTTCTAATTTTTTGGTTAACTCTATGGAGTTTTTTATGGTATATTTTGGTGTGAAACCGGTTATTGTCTTGAAGATAGTATTCAATTCTTTTTCTACACCTTTCCCAATTGTAATTCAGAAAACGTAAAATGTAATTCAGAAAAGCAAATTTGAATTTCAGAAAATGGAAATTGTAATTCAGAATAGTATAGGTATGATATGTATCAACTTACTATTCTGAATTACAATTTCCATTTTCTGAAATTCAAATTTGCTTTTCTGAATTACATTTTACGTTTTCTGAATTAAAATTGGAAAAGGTGTAGTTTGTAGGTGGGGCAAAGGACAAAGGAAACTACTGGACGAATGGGAATATTTTCTTTGTGGGTTTTCATTAGACCGTAAAGTTTTGGTGGGCTTGGATTCATATTTATACAATAATATTTTGTTTTTGATATGAACGAGAGTTCGAAACTATAGTCGCAAAAATGTATTCCTTACATATTGTATCTTAAAATTATTGGTAGTAAAACATAGTAATAAAAAATCTTTTCGTTTTGATTAAATAAGTACTCAATCATATCAAAACCGAAAAAATTTAAATAAAAAAATTTTGAACAAATTTATTTTCCCTCCTTTTATATCCGGAAGTACTCAAGCACCAAAAATATTTTAGCTCAGTAGAGAATTTTGAACAATATCATAATCCCATTTTTCTATCATCCTCATTTTTGTACCAGAAAAGACCGCGCTTTCCTTTTCAATGGTACTAATGGTAGGTACACCTTGCATAAGTTTCCATATCTCTGTGTTCTTCATTTCTATAGTGTTATAGTTATATCGAAATATTTTTTCTCCATGTACTCCTAACATGATTGAGGAGGAGTTCCCCTGCATAGTTTATATGAAGAATTCACCTTGTTCTCAGGATTATTTTGATGTGTGTATTTTAGAATGGATTTTCGTTTCTTATACCCGAACCCATCAATGATTGTAGATTTTGTTTGACCGAAATTTTTATGATTACTGAGTTATGCAAATGACCTATTCAGAATCCTAGCTCTGAAGGTATTATCTCAGTAACTTCAAGTTCCATATTCCATCAAGATCACATCAGAAACGAGAAGAAATAAATATGAGATATCACGTCATGATGACTTATCTTGATTTTAACTGGACGTTCAATTTGGGATTTCATTATCGATTAGAGGCTTCTTAACCTCATGGGATGAACACTAATAAATAATCCAATAAATCTTCTTTACTAACACTTCCTATGATTACAGGTAGACCATCACTAACCATTAGCATGAAACCAGTTATATCTTGAATAGTTAAAGATCCATTTTGTCTAGTTTCACGAGAATCTCTCGCAGGAAGATGGAACATTGACGGATATCATCTGTCAATTTAAATGAAAAAGTAATAAAGGAAAAAAATTATGATAGTTTTCGGCGTGAAATAAGGTGGCGTGGATTGGATGAAAGCAATAGGTACAGGGTTATTGGAGGTGCCAAGAAGGGGGATTTTTCGTTTTCGATATACAGGGTATACTGGAGAGTGTGCGAACGAAAATTATGAAAATATAGGTGGACGCAGTGGCGGCTGCTCAATAAGTGCACATGTACCCCCAACTAATATCTTCATCTAAAGGAATTTACTTCTGTTTTTGACGTAAACGTAACGTTTTCTATTTGGGAATTCAATTTAGTTTTTCATTTCCGATTACGGTTCATGATTTTTATCTGTGCTCTTGCATCATACGTAGAACTGTATGGTGCCCAGTCTAACATTCCCTCTGCTAATACTGAGAATAGGTGCGGGGAATAAATCAATCTTTTTGATGAATGATCTATTCCTTGTCGCCTTCTCATTACACATGCCATGATGTCCAAAACAAATATGTACCTACCTACCTACTGCTCTTTTTCATAAGAATATAAACATATTAGTATATGGTTCTGTATTTCAGACTCCAGACAGCGGGCGAACTTGAACCCCAAGGCACATATACGCGTAGACGCTGGACGTACACTGCTCTCTCGAACTGAACCTTGATTGGTGCAGTAGCTACACCTCGCGCCCCACGCGTCCCATAACAGTCCACAGTACTTAGCTGACATACGACATAGGTACACATATATTCGCGCAATTATAAGCGATAATTTGGAGAATCCGATTTGCATTAGCGTACAATATTTAAAAACAATTCCTTTTTCTCGCTGACATTAGAAGAAAAACAAAAAATCCAAAGTGCCGGTCGTCCAAAACCGAATTAATCGATCACGCATGTAACAAAATGTTAAACACGCGATTATAAAAGAACCTTAAGGATAGACACTTATGAAAAAGCCGAATGGTGTGGTGAGGACCATTGTGAAATAAGTAACAGTCTTTATTGTTTTCCTTGTTTGTTATTTGCTGGTGATGATCAAACAGAATGGACCACAGATCCGGTGTCAAGGGTTTAATCCATTTAGAGAGAAAAAATTAAAAAACATCAAAGTTCCAAGACACACCTCTCTGTCATGCAAATTAGGTTTTAATTTATTAGGTAAACAAGATATTCGAAAACAATAAAACAGTGCTTACCGACTGAATATCGAGAAACATAATGAGCAAGTAAAACAAGCTATAATAAAAAAATAATTTTTTGAAGACAAGCTTCTATAATAACAACCCTCATCCGCCATATTGAAGCCGCCATCTTGAATTCCTCAATTTTGAAGAATCGTAATTTCGACCCAGAAAACCCCCAGATAGGTACCAATTTTGAATAGAATCGGATCATAATTATAAAACTCGTTCGCCATATTGTAGCCGCCATCTTGAATTTTTCAATTTTGACAGAAGTATCATCATTGTCGAACCCAAAAACCCCCAGATACTAATTTTGAATGGAATCGGATGATAATTACAAACCTTATTCGCTATTTTGGAGCCGCCATTTTGTTTTTTTCTTTGAAAAATATTTCATGATGCATTGTCACCAGAATAATGTACAGCTGCCAAATTTCAAATCAATCGGACGATTAGAAATGTGTCATATTTAACTTGCAAGATTTGATTACAGACAGACAGACACCGGGACAGGTGAAACTAAATAAAAGCTTGTGAAAAACAGATACATTTTATCAAAAATCATAAACTGTATTTAATTTTGTGGTGCTTTCAAATAATCATTACGTGGCTATTATGAAGAAAATGATTCGATAAATCCTCGTATAAAGGTCTTATCAATAAATGTTGAATCGCAGGAATGTGGACAGAATGAAATACTAATCAGTTATGATTTTGCCGACGTTTCGGAACTATTTTGTTCCTTTCTCAAGGCTAGAAAAAGTATTTATTAATCATACATAAAAGACATACAACAAAGAATGTATACCTCATCATACAACTAATAAAACTTGTATTTAAAATAATAATTAATGAGTCAAGAACGAACAACGGATCTAACGTATGACAGTCAATTGAATAAAAACAATAAAAACAAAGCAATGAAACTGAAGTTACATACTCCGTGGTATGATATATGCTGACACATCTTCACATATTCAGTCTCAGCCAAATTAATTTACCCCAACAAGCTAGTATACAGTGTGGAATAAAAAATAAAATGTAAAGGTGAATACACATACGATGACAAACACGAAACAACATGTGGAGACAAACAATTCAGAAATGTTATCTGTTAGGTGTTTTCATTCTCGATATCATGTAATCATAAACAGCACTCAAGTTGTTTGTATCCTCCCTATAATTCACTGTATTATTCCTTCTTAAATGTATCATTTCACTCAAAATTCGTCTGAAATAATGTTGTTCGTAATCCAGAATAGATACATTTTCAAAATCAAATCTATGTCCCTCTCTGTGTGTGTGTTGTGTAAGGGCAGTTTTATTTTCGGCTTCTAATTGTCTGCCATCATTCTTATGTTGTCGAATTCTGTCTTTCAAACATTGTTTTGTTTGGCCCACGTATACCTTGTTACAATTTTGGCAAGGGATCTTATACACCAGATTGGACTGCATATTAGGAGGGGTTTTATCTTTTATGTTGGTGAAGAATTTTTTATTATTATCAAGGATGTTATAGAATGATGTCGTGCAACCAAAATCTTTGAATATGTTGTGCAATTTGTAAGATAATCCAGGGAAGAACGCGAGCTTGAAATACTTCAGTTTTACAGTCATCTCAGGTTGTGAGCTAATGTGTATGCTGTTCGTGGTATTGGTTACTGTATTGACGTTTCTACTATTGTTGGCAAGACAAACTTGATCTCGTTTGAGTTTGTAGTTGTTTATCACTTTTTTGATATAGTAAGGGGGGTAGTTGTTGTCCAAAAGTATGTTTGTTATCCTTGTAATATTCCGCCTCTCAAACTTTTTGTGGCTTAGTGAAAGAGCTCTGTGAGTCAAATTAGTAGCTACATTTTTCTTTTGTTGGAAGCTGTGATTGGAAAGAAAGTTGAGACATCTGCCAGAATTAGATGGTTTTGCACACCAATCTGTAATAATATTGTTGTTTTCTCTTATCACCATAACATCTAGGAAAGGTAGGCTGTTATTATTTTCTACTTCTATAGTGAATTTTAGTTTCTCATGAAATGAGTTGAACAGAATAAGTGTTGACTCTATGTGGTCTTCAGGTAAGAGTAGAAATGTGTCGTCAACATATATTTTCACGATGGGGATATAAAAATTCAGCTTATCGACAACATACTCGAATGCCTCCAACATAACCAACTCAGCAATATCAGGACTGGCAGGGGATCCCATCGCTGTTCCATCTAACTGTTTATAAAAAATATTGTTGAAAATAAAGTAGCTGCTATCGAATATAATATCAACCAACTTGATGAAACTGTTTTTATTTAATTCAGTGAAGCAACTTATATATCGCCATCTTTTTTCAATGCTCTGGACAACTAACGATTTTGGGATGTTCGTAAACAAGGACACAACGTCGAGAGATACCATCTTGTAATTATTTGGAACATGGATGTTTTTCAGTTCTTCAACAAAGGAGAACGAGTTCTTCACTTTAAATTTCGAAGACGAAAGGACGTTACTTAAAATCCCGTGTAAAAATGAGCCTACATTATAATTTGGCGAACCTATGCAACTTACAATAGGTCTGAAACTGATAACTGGTTTGTGAGTTTTTCTCAAGCAGTATAATTTTGGAGGTGTACTGTTGTGTCTGATTAATTCTTTATATTGTGTTTTTGTTATCATTTGTTCATCTTTGAGTGTTTTCAGAAATTTGTTGATGTTGTCTTGGGTTTTCTTTGTTGGATCCCTGTTCAAGATACTGTATGTATGGTTGTCACTTAGTAAATTGTTCACTTCTCGAGTATATTCTTCCCTGTACATAACTACTGTTGTATTACCTTTATCTGATTTACTCACCAAAATGTCAGGGTTGTCTCTGATAAATTTTGATGTTATATGGTAATACATTTTGAGGGGGTCTGAAGCTTTTGGTTTATCAATAAAGTTTTGAATTATTCTGGCACATCTTGATCTGGCTACATTCTTTTCATTCTCTTCTAGTGGTATTGTCTGTATAAAACATTCAACATCCTTGATTAGTTCCGGTATCGGAACATTTTTTGGGACTATGCCATGTTTTGGTCCCATGCCTAATATGATACGAGCTTCTTCAGGGATCTCTACTTCAGTGTAATTAACGAGGAACTTTTCACATTCTTTAATTGTGATGGGTTGGTTTTGCATATGTTGTAATCTTTCCAGTTTTTGTTTGTTGGTGTTTCTCATTCTTTGGAAAGTAAATCAGATAAAGGTAATACAACAGTAGTTATGTACAGGGAAGAATATACTCGAGAAGTGAACAATTTACTAAGTGACAACCATACATACAGTATCTTGAACAGGGATCCAACAAAGAAAACCCAAGACAACATCAACAAATTTCTGAAAACACTCAAAGATGAACAAATGATAACAAAAACACAATATAAAGAATTAATCAGACACAACAGTACACCTCCAAAATTATACTGCTTGAGAAAAACTCACAAACCAGTTATCAGTTTCAGACCTATTGTAAGTTGCATAGGTTCGCCAAATTATAATGTAGGCTCATTTTTACACGGGATTTTAAGTAACGTCCTTTCGTCTTCGAAATTTAAAGTGAAGAACTCGTTCTCCTTTGTTGAAGAACTGAAAAACATCCATGTTCCAAATAATTACAAGATGGTATCTCTCGACGTTGTGTCCTTGTTTACGAACATCCCAAAATCGTTAGTTGTCCAGAGCATTGAAAAAAGATGGCGATATATAAGTTGCTTCACTGAATTAAATAAAAACAGTTTCATCAAGTTGGTTGATATTATATTCGATAGCAGCTACTTTATTTTCAACAATATTTTTTATAAACAGTTAGATGGAACAGCGATGGGATCCCCTGCCAGTCCTGATATTGCTGAGTTGGTTATGTTGGAGGCATTCGAGTATGTTGTCGATAAGCTGAATTTTTATATCCCCATCGTGAAAATATATGTTGACGACACATTTCTACTCTTACCTGAAGACCACATAGAGTCAACACTTATTCTGTTCAACTCATTTCATGAGAAACTAAAATTCACTATAGAAGTAGAAAATAATAACAGCCTACCTTTCCTAGATGTTATGGTGATAAGAGAAAACAACAATATTATTACAGATTGGTGTGCAAAACCATCTAATTCTGGCAGATGTCTCAACTTTCTTTCCAATCACAGCTTCCAACAAAAGAAAAATGTAGCTACTAATTTGACTCACAGAGCTCTTTCACTAAGCCACAAAAAGTTTGAGAGGCGGAATATTACAAGGATAACAAACATACTTTTGGACAACAACTACCCCCCTTACTATATCAAAAAAGTGATAAACAACTACAAACTCAAACGAGATCAAGTTTGTCTTGCCAACAATAGTAGAAACGTCAATACAGTAACCAATACCACGAACAGCATACACATTAGCTCACAACCTGAGATGACTGTAAAACTGAAGTATTTCAAGCTCGCGTTCTTCCCTGGATTATCTTACAAATTGCACAACATATTCAAAGATTTTGGTTGCACGACATCATTCTATAACATCCTTTATAATAATAAAAAATTCTTCACCAACATAAAAGATAAAACCCCTCCTAATATGCAGTCCAATCTGGTGTATAAGATCCCTTGCCAAAATTGTAACAAGGTATACGTGGGCCAAACAAAACAATGTTTGAAAGACAGAATTCGACAACATAAGAATGATGGCAGACAATTAGAAGCCGAAAATAAAACTGCCCTTACACAACACACACATAGAGAGGGACATAGATTTGATTTTGAAAATGTATCTATTCTGGATTACGAACAACATTATTTCAGACGAATTTTGAGTGAAATGATACATTTAAGAAGGAATAATACAGTGAATTATAGGGAGGATACAAACAACTTGAGTGCTGTTTATGATTACATGATATCGAGAATGAAAACACCTAACAGATAACATTTCTGAATTGTTTGTCTCCACATGTTGTTTCGTGTTTGTCATCGTATGTGTATTCACCTTTACATTTTATTTTTTATTCCACACTGTATACTAGCTTGTTGGGGTAAATTAATTTGGCTGAGACTGAATATGTGAAGATGTGTCAGCATATATCATACCACGGAGTATGTAACTTCAGTTTCATTGCTTTGTTTTTATTGTTTTTATTCAATTGACTGTCATACGTTAGATCCGTTGTTCGTTCTTGACTCATTAATTATTATTTTAAATACAAGTTTTATTAGTTGTATGATGAGGTATACATTCTTTGTTGTATGTCTTTTATGTATGATTAATAAATAGTAAATACTTTTTCTAGCCTTGAGAAAGGAACAAAATAGTTCCGAAACGTCGGCAAAATCATAACTGATTAGTATTTCATTCTGTCCACATTCCTGCGATTCAACATTTATTTCAAACATGGACATGAATATTACAGGGTCTTATCAATTTTTCGGCTAAATTAGATTTAGTTCTCAGGGATCATTTGGATCAATCCTCAGTATTCAATGGAACATCCAAAGACGTTTTCAAACTTTTTCCTCCCCCGAACCCCCCTTTACTGGGATGTACGGAGTACCCGGTACCTGCCCACATGTGCACTCCCAAAATAAAAATCCACGCGCCGCCACTGATTGGACGGGGTGGACATCAGTCATGGCCCGACAGATGACAATTTTGATTTTTCTGAGGATTTCGAAAGGATCTTTTATTTTTTTTCTCGAAATCGGTAGTAGATATGACAAACTACAAGAGACCATAAACCATAAACTCATACGTTGGAAAAATCGCTCCTTCGGCGCTCGTTTTCGAATTTCGCATACGTGTTGGAATAGGAGCCCATTCTGCAACTAGTTTTAGAATATACTATTTCTGAACCGCCATAATGTTCTTTACCCGCAGGTACCATATTATCTATTAATTATGCCACACCCTGTATATCACCCTGTACTCACTTCTTCGTGAAAGATCGTTAAAATGTAATGGATTAATTAAGTTGGAGATTCTATTGATTTTTTATTGTCACAGATGTCTCTGATATGGGGGTAGAATATATTCTATGGAAACCTTGCTATTACACATTCCAAACGAATATTATAAAATATCAATAAAAATAAAATGGATAATCGCTGATTATTATCACGCAACAGCTATTACGCCCTTGTTCAATTTCAGCATTTAAGAATCATCAGAGATCAAAATTTCGAAATAATGAGTACAACAATTGTTGTATATCCTGTTTACTCAAACTTGTTGGAATACAACTGATCGAAATCGTGAGTTATCTTGACTTACGTATCTATAGGTAATTCATTCTTTGTGGTAACTAATGAATGGTTCACGTAAACAACAAATTTGTAAGTACCTATAGCCGAAATCTGAATATGCCATGTCTACACAAGCCTCTTGAACCTCTTAAACCGCAAGGACTTAATTTTGAAGACATAGCTGTCGATCCAATTCCGCCTTCTTCGAGTTCACATAATATACAGGGTTGGGATAAAGTTTGGCACTAAATTAATATCTTTAAAACGAAACGGGCGATATTTTTGAAATTTGGCAGCTGAGTGTAATGGACCACAATGCATCTGATGAGCATATTTTCATTAATGAGATACTTCCGGTTTAACCGGAAATGACAAAAAAAATCATTTAAATGGGAAACCCTGTATATTTCTGCTGATTCTGAAAGAGCACTTTGTTTCGGATCTGTCTATATCGGCTTCCATGTAAACATTCTCTGTAAAAAGAAGAAATTCAGTCTTTTTGTACATTTGCGAAAAAATCCATTCAAATAAATAAATCGTTGTTATTTGTATCAATAGTGAGAAATAAAACGAAATACTTCGTAGTAGATAACTCTTTCTGCTTTTCATGAGGTATTTCTTGAAAATCTATAAGGAGAAGAAATACAGGGTTTTTACTAGTAGAAAAAATTTATCGAAAATAATTAAAAAAAAATCTTTTAAAATGTTCGAAGTGCTTTCCATTCACATCCCGACAATATGCCAGTCTATTAACAAATTCTTGAGTCACTTTTCTCAAGACTTCTCCATGTATTAATGCACATTCATCAAGAATCCGTTGTCTCAATTCCTGCAAGCAGATAATTTTTACATGGAACTTGGTATGGACAGATCCGAAATAAAGTGTTTTTTCAGAATCTGCAGAAATATACAGGGTATCCCATTTAAATAAATTTTTTTTGTCATTTCCGGTTAAACCGGAAGTATCTCATTAATGAAAATATGCTCATCAGATGCATTGTGGTCCATTACACTCAGCTGCCAAATTTCGAAAATATCGCCCGTTTCGTTTTAAAGATATTAATTTGGTGCCAAACTTTATCCCAACCCTGTATATTTGGAATACTCTTTAAAGAGCCTCCACTACACTTTCCATGTGATTTATTTTTGACGGATAGTGCTCGGTAAGATCAGCGACCTCGACATATGCTACCATCCATTTTCCATAGATAAAATACAGAAAAAATCGAACCGAAATACGCCAAAAAGATTTACTACCCGTATTTTTCACTTTGAGCTTTAGATACTTTAAAGGCAGCTGTAATTTTCCTCAGATTGACGTCGTTAAAAATCCTGATTTACGGGTCGAATGTGGACAGAGATTGTTTTCAGACCTTGCTCTCGGAATGAAGTGTTGGCATCTACTGATAATTCGATCGCCGTAGTGAAAAAATTATTATTAACACAAATTACAAAGTCTAGGTTAATACCTATAACTTACATTCGTGAATGAAAATACTAAATGAGAATGGGTCACCTTATAAAGCACTGACCTGAAGTCAGTAGCTTTTGTGCGCTATTGTAGGTAGGTAGATTAACGTACAAGAATCCAACAACGAAAAATTTCGACAGTTGTCAAAAAAAATTAACTCCAGCTGTCGAAGCAATCGTTCATGATTCTGATAATGTTATCATAAAAATATTGGAGATTTTCTTGTCAATAATTCGCTAGCATTTCAAAAAATACCGGTTGGTCGAACTGGACATAATTTGGCATGTAGCTTGAATATGTCTTTCTCCTTCCGATAGGTGATTTTTCAAGAGCTATATGAAATCAAAAGAAAAACACATAAAATTCAGAAAAATGCATGAAATCTTTATTTGAATCGATAAAAGGGTCCATATAATTCAATGTTTAAAGATTATTTCATGGAAATGTTGACTGCGGTCCGTCCACTAAGTCCAATTTTGGAATGCTCTTTCCAAAATTTCGACCGGTACCTCACGAATAAATCCTTCAATGTTGTCTTCCAATGCGTCAATTCAAGCGGGCTTGTCGGTATAGACATGAGCCTCAACAAAGCCCCACAAAAAATTGTCTAAAGGCGTTAAATCGCACTATCTAGGCGGCCAATTGACCGGTCCCAAACGTGGAATGAACTGTTCACAGAACTTGGCACACAATTGGTTCATTGTTTCGCGCGCTGTGTTGCATGTGGCACCGTCTTGTTGAAACCACATGTCAAGCTTTTCTATTCTGGACTAAAAAAAAGTTGGATATCATCACACGGCATCTTCGGCATCATTTTTGAAGGAGTACAGTCCAATGATGCCACCAGCCCTATAAGCCGCACCAAACAGTTACTTTTCCTAGTGAAAACCACATGTCAATATACAGGGTGTACCTTAATTGGAGATACAAATAAAAAGGGGAGATACCTTGAATTATTTCAAGAAAAAAAATTCCCACAGACATGGAACCGCAAACATTTCGTTTCGAGATACAGTCATAGCCTGCCTGATCCACAGAGTAAAAAGTTCCGATTTATTTTTATACTAACTGGATTTTTATGACAAATTTTTTCTGAAGATTTCGAGAGAATCGTTCAAAGAAGACAAAACTACAGGAGACTATACACTATACAGGGTCTTTCACGAGGAACCTCACCCATATTTATACGGGAAACTACTGAACGTATTTTCATGAAATTCAGCACTTATAAGTATTTCACGATGCTGATGAAATCTAAAATATTTTCAAGGCGTGAGCACCTCCGGTTTTTCCGGAAATGACGTCAACTTCCGTTTTTCAAATTAGAACACCATTTTTTTATTGCAGAAATAGATTCCTTAGAAAATTTCAAGTTATTTTGATGTAACATTTTTCAGTTTTGGTTCGAAAATTCTCTCTGAGCGGGAAAATTCGAAAAAAAAATCGAAAATAGAGCTCCGCTGAAACAAGAATAACTTCGAGGTTTTTGGATGTAAAATTTTCATTTTTGGGATTTTTCAAGATGTAAGATTGATGTATCCACTTTAAAAATCTAAATCGCGATTCATGATACAGGGGGTGAAAAAATCGCTTTCAAAATCAGGGATGACAAAATCGTGAAAAATCAATTTTTTCAAATTAGAACCCCATTTTTTTATGGCAGATATTGAATCTACGTTAAAAAATAATGTGAGTGTATGCATCACACCCTTGCCCTAAAGTGGATATTAACTCAGAAAATATCCATTTTAGGGAAAGGGTGTGATGCATACACTCACATTATTTTTTAACGTAGATTCAATATCTGCCATAAAAAAATGGGGTTCTAATTTGAAAAAATTAATTTTTCACGATTTTGTCATCCCTAACTTTGAAAGCGATTTTTTCACCCCCTGTATCATGAATCGCGATTTAGATTTTTGAAGTGGATACATCAATCTTACATCTTGAAAAATCCCAAAAATGAAAATTTTACATCCAAAAACCTCGAAGTTATTCTTGTTTCAGCGGAGCTCTATTTTCGATTTTTTTTTCGAATTTTCCCGCTCAGAGAGAATTTTCGAACCAAAACTGAAAAATGTTACATCAAAATAACTTGAAATTTTCTAAGGAATCTATTTCTGCAATAAAAAAATGGTGTTCTAATTTGAAAAACGGAAGTTGACGTCATTTCCGGAAAAACCGGAGGTGCTCATGCCTTGAAAATATTTTAGATTTCATCAGCATCGTGAAATACTTATAAGTGCTGAATTTCATGAAAATACACGTTCAGTAGTTTCCCGTATAAATATGGGTGAGGTTCCTCGTGAAAGACCCTGTAGAGTTCAGTATTACAACAAAGCTTTTTTTATAATTTTTCAAATTAACAGTGGCTCATAAAAAAAAAAAGGTTCTGGAGTGAAACAGGGGACAGTGTTCCAAAAAAAATACATATCCTGTAGATTTTCTTTCAGAATTCACATGTCCCGTGTTTATGAGACTTTTTTCTTAAAATTAAACAAGGAATCTCCACTTTCCATTTGTACCTCCAATTTAGAAACTCCATGTCTCGGAACTAGTTTATTCATTTTTGTAAATAGTTGTTGAATCATTTAATTTGGAAATTAAAATAGAGTTATGTGACCAAAAAAATTCAAGGAGTTTCAAATAAATTCCACAATTTATAATTGCTCCTTGATCGTTCAACATTTCGTTCAATTTCTGACAGTATATTGAGTTTTTCGATTACATTTTTCCCGCGTTTATTTTCAGTGAAATGAAGACCGAACACGAAGTTTCCCGAAATAGCATCGAAAAAAGGCTTCATTAAATCAGCACACCAAACCGAAATAACAACATATTTCTCCACTGATCCTTATTTATCGGTGTACTCCAATCCATTTCTCATATCTTTTGATTTATCAAGCCAAAAATTATGCGACTGACGGAATGCATCCGAATATGTTTTTTTTCTGGTAGGGTTTCACCTGGGATTTAATTTAAGCCAGTTTGAAGTATTAGCAGTATATGCGGAGGAGCGTGACGATTATGGATTAATTTTCTGGGCGTTGATGTGTCGTGGGTTGGTTTGAATTTATGTTGTTTGTTTTGTGTTAGCCGAGTTAGTGTGACACTGATATTCATGGAAAATGATTTTCTAACGGATTGGTTTTTCTCGTAATTCGGACATTCATATTGTCGAAACTCTTATAATTCATTGTCTCCGCCAGTAGCTCGATTGATTATTTGTCAATTCAACTATTTCTTCTAATAACAAATGCAACCACACGAATGTGTGATAATGCTATGATTCTCTTTCTTCTCTATTAATCACAAGCTTTATTTTTATACACTCATTGAATTTCTGACACGCTCTCAATGGTACAGCTTTCAGAAAACCATTGTACCTATCTTGATTTGTTGAGTTATAGGATTCTTCTGAAAAATGACTGTTTCAAGTTAAATGATTAAGGCTTTCCCGCAGTGTTACCACCGATTTTCTTCTCAATCTACCGATCTACCGAAAAAGCATAAATCTACCGAAATTTTATGGAATGATGGAGTGTATGTATGTTGGATATTCTAGGAAATCACGACTCTTACGATATTATTTTGAATGTTTCCTTACCATAACATACTTACAAGGTGTTTCTAAATTCATGTGAAAAATTCGGGAGGTGCTTGCTTGTGGTCGTATGAAATTAAGATGAGTTTTTCCTATAAAAAAATTTCCTCAGCCCACCCCTTTCCGATATATTACCCTTAAAAAGAGGTGACTAATTTTTTTTTCGAAAATTTCAGTAAAGCTTAAATCTTGAAACGGGTTCCATGCCATGAATGTTTCCTACCAACAGAACCTGACATGATATTCCATAAGAAATTAACATCCGAAAACCGAAGATCTCCAGTCCCTCCGTGCAAAATCAGGTGCTCAGATTTCGGAGCCACAAGAACCTAAGGCAAGGCAATGAAAAAAACCAAATCTCACATCCTTCATACACAAAACTGACCGTAGGTATAGCGTGGGACGAGAATAACTTCGAATTCGGACAAAGGAATAAAAGAACATCTGGTCGTTCAGCATTCTAGTAACACCTCGCCGTGTCGGGCGAATCTCGACCTTAAGACTTTTTCACAGAAGACGAAAGCTACCCCGACCGGCAACACTTGTTGTTGCCACGACCAAGCGACCCACCGGGAAAAGCAATAACTCACTGAAATGTATTGTGCACGGTTTTACTACGTCGGCCGGGTTCCAAGTCGATGTTTTGTGTCGAATTGTGTTTTGGTGGATGGAGTTTTTAATCGGATTTCAGAACCGAGAATCTCTTGAGTTGGTTTCTGGGAAGACCATGTCTCGGCATTTCTCTTTCGCTTTTGGCGACGAGACTCTTGGACACATATGAATATGTTGTGAATGGCAAAATGTAGTACAGGCGGGGATAAACTGATATATGTCCACCTGCTTTAATTTTCACGATATGTTTCGTACTTTTCATTGATCCCCGCCTGCAATACATTTTACCATTCACGAAGTATATACACTGCGCAAAAAAATTAACGCACATTCTGAAAATCTCAATTTTAATGAAAGTTAACTTTACATTGACTTCATAACTTGTTTTTTTTTATGTTCTCTCGGGAAGATTTTGAACGAAACAAGACACATTTAATGGAAGAAAAATACAGGATTTCACCGAATCTTATGTGAAAGAAGAGAAATGAACAATCTTCAAAATACTGAAATGCTGATAAGCGATTTAATACTTGGTATTTCCACCCCTTGCGTTAATTACAGCTCGGCAACGACGATTCATACTCAAAATGAGTGATCTTAAAATGTTGTGATCTAATCCTTCCCAGATTTCTTCGAGTTGGATTCCTAAGTCATTAAGAGTAGCTGGATGATTTTCTGAACTTCTCAGCCTTCTATTGAGGTTGTCCCAAACCTGCTCAATCGGATTGAGATCTGGACTTCTTGCTGGCCATTCCATTCGAGAGACTTCAACCTCTTCAAGGTACTCCTGAACGATGCGCGCACGGTGGGGGTATTATCGTCCATAAAAATGAAATTTTCACCAATGTATGGGGCAAATGGTACTACATGCTCTTCAAGAATGTTCCTTATATACTTATCAGCATAGCTCCATTATCAACGAACACTAGGTCTGTGCGAGCAGTCAAAGATATTCCACCCCATACCATAATCGATCCTCCCCCGAAACCAGTAGTATTCAGGAAATTGCACTGAGCATATCTTTCATGTGGACGTCTGTATACAAGGGAACGTAGATCACAATGGTAGAGGCAGAATCTAGACTCATCTGTGCAGAGAACTCTTTCCCAATCGGCCTCTTCCCAATGGATATGCTCTCTCGCAAAATCCGAACGCGCCCTTCGTTGGGCTGGGGTAAGAGCTGGGCCTCTTGCCGCGACACGAGGCCTTAAATCATATTCTCTGAGGCGATTTCTTATTGTCATGAGTTTGCTCAGGCTGATTTTGAAGGAGGCGAGCGGTTGCAAACCGTTGTCTCAACGGAGAAACTCTCAAGTAACGTTCTTGAATGGCAGTTGTTGCCCGTGGTCTACCCTGTCCTGGTCTTCGGACATTCATACCTGTCTCCCTGAATCGCTGCAACATTCTGGACACACTTGTGTGGGAAACTCCAAACCTTTCTGCAATTCTTGTGTATGTCCACCCTTCTTCTCGCAAAACTACCGCTTGGGCACATTCCTCTTGGGTCAAATTGCGTGTTTCGCGTTGCATAGCGATCGAGTGTAGAAAATCAAACGAAAGAAAAACTATTGATCACTAGAATTGATCGAGAACAACTGATTTTAGAATGGAGCCAATACATTCAAAATCTGATAATATCACCTTTTTTTTCCTGTTGGGAGAAAACATCTGTATTGAAGAAAAACGTTGAAAGTGGATAACATATGCATGCCTAATTCTGATAAAAATTTGAGATTTCCATAATGTGCGTTAATTTTTTTGCGCAGTGTATTATTTGTTGCTCAGGTTAGTAGCGAAAAACATTAGGAAGTGCATCCTATATACATCCTATAGGTACTCTCACAGGATTATATTGCTTGAGTATACGTCTTGTTTTATTTTCAGCTAAATGTTTTTACAGTGGAATTTTTTAATAATCTGCTTATTTCAATCCTTTGTGTTTCATCAATCAACGAGTTGATCAGCGGTGATAACTAAAAATTAGGTCTATACAGTTTATTCATGCAACAAAATAGCATCAGCATTCAAACGTTTATTTCATGATTAGGTATGTCATTAATGTGTAGGTTCAATATTATTTATTATTGATGAATTTTAACGGATTACGTATTACTCATATACTCAAGTATATCTGATAAACATATCAGATATCATACTTGAGTGAATATGAACGAATCAATTATGTTCCCCAACTAAGCTTGAGATAAATCGAAGACGGAATGTACCTACCTATTTGGAAGAAAGAACTGCATTTCAATTGCAAACATAATCGAACAAAACAAATCTAATTGAAACGAAATATCATTTTTGAACATTCTCATCACATATAAGATTCGTAAGTAGGTACTGGAAAAATTCCCACTTAATCTATATTTTGAATCGAGGTAAAACTCCTTTCAGTTTTTTCAATACATAGGTATAAAAAAATCATGTCATCAGACACGGTCTTACCCAGTTTTTATTTAAATAGCTATAGGGGAAGTACGTACAAAATGACATAGGGTTTTATTTCAGAGGCATAACTTGTTAGTAGTGAATCACAGTAATGTCATATTCTACAACTATGATCTTTGGACCTTTCTTCACAAAATCTAATCAACTTTTATGAAATAAAAGTATCAAAAAATGAAATATTCTCAGATAAATTGGAATAAACGAAATTCATTTTGTCCGAATGCTATGGACAAAATGACGTACCGGTAATAGGCAACTATATTGTTTTTACTTATAGTACAAAACATAGGTACCTACTGACAAAGTTCACCAATGAAACGCTTGGTTCTTCTAGGAACATCAGCACAAGATGCGTGAGCCCAATGCAACAAATAATGCATGCGTCGTAACCAGTCTTTTCCAGTGCTAATCCTGGAGAAGGAGAAGACTGGTTTTCTCCCGATCTGAATCAGGTAAAAAGGTCATAACAATAGACAGTTGGACAATCGTCTTCATCATCTCGAAAGTTGCTAGAAACATTTTCTTCTTCATTGTCTTCTTCAAATAATGCCCTAGGGACGTGTCTCCTTTACTTTGGAGGAGGTATGGGCTCATTTTTTGATTTGATTGCAATCATATTAGGTGCAGAAGTTGAAACTAAGTATACGTTTATCGCCTGGGATGAATGGTCCCGGTGTTGTCCGGTAGATACGGTTAATTCAGCTGAAATACTTATGTCATTTTGTTCGTTCACTGTATATGTCATTTTGTCCATAAAGCGTTATAAAACTAGAAATATATCGAATTGATACAAAAAGTATACCTATTTAACATAAAAAAAGCTTCGTGAATACAATGACAAATAAGTGAAGTTCGAAATGAATGCAATACAAATGAAAAAAATGGTGAAAACTGACCATTTCTTCCAAAAATTTGGCGCAATATAAAAAACTCGTGACCAATTATTTTCTGTTATCACTCATAACGACCGAATGAACTAGAGTAGCGCTTGCGAGTTCTCAGAGGTTAATTGAACCCACTCGGGTCGTGTGATTTGGTAGGCAGTTCCGCATTTGATACCCCCAAACTCAAATTATCATGCCTATGTCATTTTATCCATATATGTCGTTTTGTACGTATTTCCCCTACCTATATTTTTAACAAAGCCAAATTGAGAAAAATGGAAAATGAAGAAAAGGTTTCTTTTGACCTCGAATAATCGACAGTTGAAAAAAATGTACCTACCAGTCAAAGACTCACCCTATATATTATATTTCTTAATTATTTATATTTAATTATATTTCTTAATTATTTACTTATAGACTTCAATCATTATTTACCAGGACCGCAGGACGTATTATATTGTGCTGTGGATAACTGATTCTATCAAGAATACTTCCCGAATTGATGTAAATTGATTTTCCCAACAACTCGCTCTGGAGACATCAACGAGCGACCAAGCGCGAAACAATCCGACGTCTTCAGCATCATCGAATTAATCGTGGTTACTACTACACGAAATACCCGATATGGGTGCCTACATGAAAAAACGCCGGGATCCTGCCCCAAGTGTCCCACCTCATTAATGAATCCGATAGGTTATTTTAATGGCTGGCCCCTATCTCGCCGACAGTGTCCCCAAATTAAACGGCCGCTTGTCGAACATGCCGTGAAAACCTGTCTTCCTGCCTTTCTTGTCAGCGACCCCTATCCAAAAAGACCAATTCTCGTGCATCACGCCGGAACTCATCCCATCCCGAACTGTATGAAGTCATTTCGTTCGATGTTTATACAGGGTGTCCGGGTTACTCGCATACGAGTTCGAGGATAATTAACTGGTCGATTTTTTACACAAATTAATCCATACCTATGGCGCATAACTTTCAAAAAAGACAAGCTATCATCAGAAAAGTATCAAAATAATATTCATTAGGTATATTTTGACTTAGGAACGCAGGGATAAAGTTTTATTTTTTAAGTGCGCAACTACGTTCCCGAGTTTATACAGGGTGTTTGGTAATTCGACGTGAACCTTGAAAATGGATATACTAGACGTCATTTGCAGTGAATTGCGTCGAGTGAAGCATGGTCCGAAAATCTATGGTTACGAAGATATGGCGATTTTTCAATTTTTTTTAGATTTTCTGCTTCGTTATCGAAAATAATTGATTTTGTAAAAACTACTCGCCAAATTTTCACCATTTTATAATGATCTTTAATCATTTCAATGCGATGTTGAAGCGTGTATCGTTCCATTTTTATTAATGGCGTAGATTCTACTTGTCAAATGTCGAAAAACAGCTCCAAAAGTGACATCTACCGAAATAGCGGGCTATTCAAAATGACACCTATCATTGCCTGGGAAACCTTTTATTATTTAATGGGCATATTTTGGTAGCTTCTATTCACACGTATATGACGTTAACCAGGTGTGAAGTAGAGTTTGATAAATAATCCAAGTGAATAATAGCTATGATATTCGAGCAGAGTATTTTACTTTTTCCACGACTTTTGAATCATTTTCTTCAAAAAAATCACGATTTTCATTTTTATGAAATATATTCCATGATCTGCTCGAAAGATATGAGTTTTTCATTGATATTCTGTGGTTTTCAGGTTGATAAATCACAAGTTATACATGAATGTCATAATGCTGGATAAAATAGATGAATTATAAACAGTTTATTCAATTAATTTTATACTTCTTTGAAAATAACCCCTGGAGATTGAAAATTTCATAATATGTTCACAGTAAGCGTTGTAATGAAAGTCCTACAAAATTTCATTACTTTTGCTGCGTTACTTCCGAAGTGAATAAATGAAATCCATTTGAATGATTGAATATTTCCTATAGGTAGAATAATAGGTGATGAAATATTGACCACTATTTCTGGGACGTATATTCACCATAGTTTCTATTTTTTTCACCGAAATATTTGTACGGTGGGCATAATGTGCAGTCGTAGTTAGGTAAGTACCGGCAGTACCTTGCTTCATGATGTCATACCTAGTGATCGTCGACTGTCTCGATCTGTTTTACAGGAGAGACGACCAAGAGGTCTAGAACGAGTCGCGTTATTCGATTGAAGACGTATAGACAGGTGTAGACTGTCATTCCGGCGGGTCGGATTTTACAGGTTCGTAATTCGTCTCATTAACGTGAGAAAATTGCTTAATTTGCGAATGAGGGTTCCGGTTGACCATTTATTAATCACGAATAAACGGAGTCCCATATAGTTTAATGTAATTGTGCACCATTATCCGTATAATAATTTGAAGAATTAAGATTCTCGCTTCAGTTTTATTGGAGATTTTTGTTATGAATTGAAATAACTGAAAGTTGTTATTTTTCGATTCAAAATGAGTTGATATTAGCAGGAATTACTTCAGTACTTCCGGCCAAAATACATTGTTTCTCCAATTTTTTTCAAGCATAGTTTGGAACATTAATAATGTTTGATTGATGATGATTTTACTGATAACTCCTAGGTCATATTGTGTTTGAATTGAAGGAAGCAATTGGAAGAATATTTCATAAGATTACACCTTATCTATAAATTATAAATGATTGCGGCTTACAAAAAGTACCAGGCTATAACGAGATTATGGTGCTAAAGTGCCACAAAATTCCTAAGTATTTAATCCATTATTATAGATGAAGAATTCTAAATAATAACCAAAGTTGAAATTGCCCATATGACAATTCTGGCTTGTAACTCGAAAACAAATAGATGAACGCTATTAACGTGTGTTTTAAAAGTTGTAGTTCAGATATCGCAAATTTTGCGCACCCTGTACATAGACGAATTTCACGGTTTTGGTTCGAGATTAAAATTGGGGGAATGTTTTCGTTCTAAAAGGTGTTGAACTGGAATGGGGATAATTTTTTATAGCTTTTATTATTTTTGAAATTATACCTATTGAAGGCCAAACATTCTTGAAGCCAAAAAAAACCTCTTTTTCATTTTCCATTTTTCCGAATTCGGCTCTGTTTAAAAGATAAAGCTATTTGAAAAAAAAATTGGGCCAAATACGTGCCTGATATGATTCTCTGGAATCAATCGAAAGTTCATATTTCTCGATTGAAAATGAGTTAACCCTTTCAAGCTTAACTTATACTAGACATACCACAACTATATAAGATTCATTCTCGATTCTGCTTCGAATCGAGAATGAATCTTATGGTTAATTAGTATAAGATTCATTCTCGATTCTGCTTTGAATCGAGAATGAATCTTATAGTTGTGGTATGTCTAGTATACCACTAAGCTTGAAAGGGTTAAAACATTCATGTAATACTCAAGTACTAACCTTATTGGAATAAAAATGTTAGAAACAAGATATTCCTCAACAAAAACACTCATTATTGTTCGATTACTTCTGCAATTTAGAAGCCAATTTCTTCCTTCAAAATACCTTCTTCCTTCTATTTTCCTGAAGATTAGTTTGTATAACGCTGATTAATCAAGCTATATCAACCGGATTTGTATTCAAAATAATCTAAACAATAATCTTCTATGAATATTTCACAGAACTTTTGAGAAGATGTTCCAGCTTGTTTTTGGATAACATAGTATGTATTAGTATCTATGAATTCTGCCATGGATCACCTTTCTTAATATCAAGAAACGACCCATCTCAAACGTTAGTCTGTGATCTGTGATGCCACCTGTAAACAAACATGGAGAAAAGTTTTTTTAGAGTTTTGTTGTTATGAAAGGAAAAAAATGATTTTGATAGGTTTTTAATCCGATCTCGTGATGATTATATGAAGACTTCTAGTGAATTAATGTAATATTAACCGTTTAGTGTCGAGTTTATAAAATTAACGTATATAAATTGGCATATTTTTTTGTGCAGAATGTTCCCTAATTAAAAGTTCCAGTTTTTGCAAATTATCACAGAGGACATTGTTTAGATGGAAACATCGCCACAGATTATTAAGTGTTGAATATCATTTTATTTTTCATCAATATTTGGATTTATGAGTCGACTACGCTGAACTTTCATACCAGAAGAGATATTGAATGAGTGTTGATTGAGGAATTGCACCATGAATATAGTAAACACTCAACCAAAATTCAGTCCATTTGAAATGACGGTTCCGAAGATATAAAGAAAAGTGTTTTTTTCATGGATTTTTGACACCCTGTATCTTCCAAACGAAACCGAATTTGGAGAAATGGTATAGGAAAAACGTGTTTCGTTTGATGAGAGCAATCAGCAGTTAAAATAATATGTACAAGTCAAAGACTCATCTGTAGCAATGATTTATAAAGATTCGATAACCTCGTATATGTAAGCCTCACGAATGAACTCCAGAATGCGATTACCTGGAAGATCTTTTAATTCATGTAGTGAATTATTATTTGAAATTTAATGTGGAATTTCAAACCTGAATGGAATTCAGAATTTATCAATTATTCAATTGATCGATAATTGTAAATTTTTTTTCCCAAATTGAGCGAAATTTATTCTCACATAAAATTGAAAGTTTCTCAAAATTGAATGTTAATACAAAAATTCTATTTTACTTCTCCATTTTTCAACCTATCAATTTTTCCAGGAAAAACTTCTGTTCCATTTCGCCATCACAGTTTTTAAGGAATTATTTATTAAAATTTATTAATCTTGATTTTTTTTCAATTGTCACAGACGAAAAACGATCACCCTCTCTATTCCATATACATAATTGTTATATGCTCTCAAAACTTTTTTTTCCTCTAGAAAATCCTAGCAATGTTCATCTGAATCCGAGCACACTCCCTTCAATCAAACTCATCTTCCCTTCGACCGCTCGTAGAGGTGCCAATAAAAAATAGTCATTAGCTCATTAGGTAATCCGCGCCGCCCAAACCAGACACCTCAACGCAGCATCCCGCCGAGAAAAGACGGAACAATGGTCCCCCCCTCCCCCCGCAATCTGTTTTTTCACAGCTACACCGATTCTAACCTATAACAACCTGCGGGGACCCCGTCCCGAGCCCAGTCTCTGCTTCGAAGTCTTCAGAGGAGTACGCTCGAAGGCCCTCGAACCAATGCGCGTCTAGCTCGAGATCAACTCTCGCGAAATGTGTCATTTACGCCCACAATCGTCGCGTTACGCGTACGTGGACGACAGATAAACAAATCGTACGGAGTGCCGCACATGTTCGATTCAAATCTCTGTTATTGAGCGAAAAATGTGCCTGAGGAAGTTAACGTGAAGGGATTCAGTTATCTGTGATAAATTTTGGTGTCGTTGGTTCACTGGGGACACCGTGTAGGTCGTTACTTCGAGACGATGAGCCCCTCTAGGAGGAGAAATAGAACCATGAGAGCCAAGAAACATGGCGGTAGGTTGATATGGATTAAAGTGGTGAACGGTCTTCTTCAGGGGTTCGTTCATGGGATACGGGAAATGTTCAAGGTGGATCTTAAGCCCGCTACACACTCATGGCGCGAATCTTGCCAAGAATTCTTGCCGTGAACCTGGCCAAGAATTCGCGGCCAAATAAGTCATCCACACTCACACAAATATTCGCACTTTGGTTCACGGCATCCTCGCTGTCTGCGAAGACTTTCCGCCCTATAGAAAAGGTTCATTCTGATAATAATCAAGAAATTCTCATTTTACTTATCTCCTCTAAATCTAATCTAATTCCACTTCATTGCTACAATAAAACCATTCATTTCAAAAGCGAATAAAGTCAGTGAACAAGCATTAAATCATTACTGCGCTGGTACCGCGAACGCCTGTGAGTGTGGATGGAACATTTGTGCTTAGGCGCGAAGCCTTTGTCGCGGGACGGGAGACCGCAACGAAACGGAGAACGCCGCGAAGCGCGAACGTGACACAAGAAAGTCATCCACACTCGCGTTCGCGGTATTGGCCGACGTTCTTGCCATGAGTGTGGAGCGGGCTTTAGCGTTGCGTCGAGGTATTCCGGGAATGTTGACCAGCGTCTGAGCTTTATTCTTTGAAAATTGTTCGTTGGAGTTGGGAAACTGAATAATGAACGATGGGGTTTCCCAGATCACAAGATAGCTTCTGAACGTTTAGTTAAATAAAAATCTACGTATAAAGGTCAAAAATTGAGCCATTTTCTTATATATTGAAGGATACCGTAATAGATTAAAAATGAGACCAGTTACAATTCTATTTATTTCCTTGAGTAAAATCGAGGTGTCACCGAGGGTGTCACTTTAATTGATATAGTTAGATTGAAGGTACGGAGATATATGAGCTTCTGCTTGGTCTCATTGAAAAACGCCAAACTCTTTCGCGACAAACTGTTCTGACGTTTTGCGTATTGACTATGAGGATGAACTATGATTTAAGCTTAGCCAGATTGCAATTAGCTAGCTGACTTACTGAATCCCAGTTAATGCTTCTGTGTGCGGAGATGTAACTAGGCCCGAACTAGGGCTCACTCTCGGGCTCACTGGTCTGAAACAATTTGGTTCGACTAATTAATCACAAATCGGTGGTCAAATTCAGTTATGTCATGCCGTAAACGAGATAAGTTTTCAGGGTGGTTCGGATCTCGATTGGCGCGATAAGTTCGGTATTTTGTTTTCCTCGTCGTTCCAAAAGTACGAATTCGATCGGAATGAAAAAAAATACAATTTCAAATACATATACCCAGAAAAAAGTGTCGAATTGGGTTAAGTCGGGACTATTGGGAGGCCAGCTCGGAGGCCATAGGATGGTCAAACTTCGATATGAAGAAATCACAGCATTCTCGAGTGGCGTTCTACGACTGCTTTCGATTTAGACGGAAAACCTATATTTACAAAAAACTGCCGAAAATAACCTCCATAAACTATGTATTTTTTGAATCAGAAGAAAGAGATCTACCGATTAGGAAAATAAAATAAAGGGTGTACCTACCATTCAAAAAATAACAATAAATTTTTAGGTTTACGATGCTTTTATGCATTTTTGCATTACTGAATTCTGAATGCTCATAAATAATATTACAAATTTGCCCATTTGAACGTTTTTGTACGACCAATATTAACTGAGATAGCCATTGAGTAAAATATAAACAATCACCCTGTACATGATTCAAGTGCCAATTTTTATCCATATGCCTTCGTTGAATAATGTGAGAAATTTTCTTCTTATTACATCAGCGGACTCTTTTTATCCTATTCAATGCCGATCAGATTAGGAGTTTGTGTAGTTTTCCACAAACTATTCAATGGATTTCACGATAACCATGAGGTGCAAACAAAGTGAAACTAGATCAGGTTAATCCGCTTCTAGGTGATAGGTATTTTCAACTTGCACTTCCAAATGTCAGTTATAGTTAATGAGGTAAAATTTCAAACTTTATTGCAAGTAAATTTTTCTTTTTTGATCGAATGTTAGGAGAAAATGAATATATAATAAGTTCTTCAGTTTGAATTCTTCCTTGAATTGCTTAACATTATATCGAGCATTATATTTACTGAATGATTTTTTTGCATTTACTTTTAAACATCTTCTTGACATATGGAAATGAAACTTACACTAGATTTCGAGTTGGATCTTCAGAAACAGAACTACAAAAATCGCACGAAATTCTTCAAATGGTTATTCCTTGCATAATTAAAAGTCCAATAAACATGGAACTGCAAACGTTTCGTTTTCGAAACTTGTACTAGGGAGTATTCTCGGGAGTATTTAAACGAAGATTATTAAAACAGGTGGATTGGACAGAGTAGACATCAGTCATGGCCCGTCAGATCCCCAGACTCAAATACTTCAGATTTCTCTTTATACTAACTGGATATTAATAACAAATTGGATTTTTCTGAGGATTTCGAGAGAACCGTCCCAAACTTTTTTCTCCCGAAATCGGTAGCAGATACGATGAAACTACAAAAGACCATAAAGTTTAGTATGAAAACCGAAATTAAAACAAAGTTTCTTTTTACAATTTTTCAAACTTACAATAGCCCTTCAAAAAAAGTTCTGGTGGAAAACAGGGAACAGTGTTCTAGAAAAATATCACCCTGTAGATATCCAATCGAAACTGGCATGTCACATGGTATAAACTCCAAATTGTAATATCCATGCCAAATACCAGCTGAATATCTTGGGAAATGCAGATACTATGAGAAAAAATTCGAACTCTAACACTCTGTATCTCGAAAAGGAAACGTTGGGGGTCCCATGTTTATGAGACGTTTTTTTCAAAATCATGCAAGCAATCTCCTCCCTTCGTTTGTACCAATTTAAGAAAATCCTATACAGTATGGTGTTGAGGTACTATTTTATTGTATCTGTATGTTTTGATGTTTGTATGGATGTCTCTGAATCCAAATCAGTCTTTTATAATTTGATTGTATATCCACATGACGCTGGAAGTTTTTTAAGCTCGATTCGCAATCCGCGTTACATAATAGTAATATTAATATTTTTCGCGATTCAATTTCGATAAGATAAAGAACATAACTTATAGATATTAATTTTTCCAATAACGATTTGAATGGGTTCAGTACTGAACAAATAACACGAAATTAGGTTAAGAGCAATACCTTGATATGGTATTTTTTCGCAAAACGCGTTTAAAACAGATCTCCTATCCTGTGCTCAATTCAGTCTGATTTCGAATCTGAATTGTGTACAAGACCCATTAAAAATAACAGATGCACCGATAATAATGAAACCGAGAATGAAACCAACTACGTAAAATGCAGTAGGTCGTGTTGTTCTGAGTAATAATTTCAAACTCCCTGAGGCCTATCGCCAACTTACCGGTTATGTGTGTGTTGTTATAGGCCATTGTTAACAATTACAAGTTGCACTATCTGTCTTCTTCTGTGGGTTTATCTATGCATCGGACTTTGGTATTTGTTCTAATGCCATCCATAAATCTAAGACCTTATCGTATGTATCTACATCTATGTGTTCTATGTTCGTACCAGTTGTTAATCAAGTATTAAGTTCACTCTTGTCGTCGCTGTATGGTTGGGAGCTGCTTTGAAATTGCCATATCTATATTTTCTAGTCCTCGAGGTGAATTTGCACCACCTGCAGCAATCCTCGTAATTTTGCTTCGCTGAGAAACACGATGTACCAACATTAGTATTTAAGTGGAACGCAGTTCGAAACCACAAGATAGTTCCATGAATCTATGATTTTCCAGTCAAGAAAACCTAGGTTCAGAAAGTTTTTCTCGTCAGTTTTTTTCATAAGTAATATCATAAGTACATCTAATTTTTCCGAAAAAAATCGAAAAAACACGTTGCTAAGTAATATTTTAACAAGAAGCATGAGTGCAGGTGGCAACAAAAATCCGAGTCGAAGACGAGGATTTTTGCACCTGCACGAATGCTTTTTGTTAAAAAAATATTACTTTGCACTGTGTTTTTTCGATTTTTTTCTCAGGAAAAATTAGATGCACGAATGGTATTTGACAAGAATATTTCATGAGTAACAGATTCTTCTGGATGCATCTATGTATGTATTATTAATTTTCGTTGACAACAACTGTCAAGTTTTGCCGCGGGTAAACCCGAAAAAACTGCTGACAGCTGCTGCCATACAGTTTTTTCATCTAGAAACCATTTGTGATTCAAAATTGCGCGTTTCTGATTGGTGGAAATTCAGACGAGGGAAATAGTCGACGGTATTTCGAATCAAGAGTAAAACAAGTGAAAATAACCGTAAATTAAATAAATAATGAATTTATTCATCGCAGCTTTCTAACTGGATTTCTTTTCTGGAGACTCATTCAAAAAATTTTTCTCGAAATCGGTAGAAGATACGACAAAACTACAAGTTCGATATAACAACAAAGCTTCTTTTTACAATTTTTCAAACTAACAGTGGCTCACCAAGAAAAAATCTGGAGTGAAACAGTCTTCCAGGAAAAAATATCACTCTGTAGATTTGCAATCGAAATTGGCATGTCACATGGTTGAACTCTAAATTCAATAAATTTTATTTATCCCAAATTTCAGATGAATGAAATGCAGGTAGTATGAGGAAAACCTTTGGAAAAAAAGAGAAACACTATCTCGAAAACGAAACTGTTGCAGTCCCATGTTTGTAGACTTTTCGTTTATTTTTGTTATTCAAGGAAATTCACTTTTGTATCTTCAATTGAAGATACAAATCCTAAAATTTTAGGAACTCCCTGTGGAGAGTAGTTCAAATTCCATAGCTCGGCACATTATAATTTCCTCAGTGTTATTTCAAACGAGGGCCCAAGAAATCAAATAAATAAAATATGCGTTATCCGAATATTCTGTGTTTAGAAATTATGATTTTTATCCATTCTCTCAAAATATGTTTTCTAGTCATGTAAACTTGTCTATATCAGAAATTATTGCAACGACTCGACATAATACTTTTTACAGGATTTATTAAGCGCTATAAATCGTTCTGTATCACACATGTCTCATGTCCTCTTATTTATTATTATATTAAAAAAATCGTTATCGTTATCTAGCAAGGTACGATTTTGACCCTGAATTTTCGCTAACTAGTTTCCTAGAAATGGACTCGCTTTTTATGGCGGTATACAGTATGCAAAAACCTTGCAAATGATGTATCACGTGCTCTCTCCCTATAATCGAAATTCACCAAGGGATGTATGTAAACAGCATGTCCACTTCCCAATGAAAGTTTTTACGTTGTCTCCAAAATTTCTCCTGTTGCCTTTACTTTGACATACGACATACAAATTTCGTTGAAACAGCCTGTAGCTACTTGGATGAATATCCCATCTTTACAATAATGCAGCGGCATTGTAAATTCTTTTAGTTTTCTGCGAAGAATGTGAATGAAATCCATTTCAATTCACACTAATCTCTATTTCTACTCGGAAACTTCCATGTCGCAGTATCTATAAATCCATAAAATATTGAGGTTTTATTTCACCTAAGCATTCCACTTTTTATTGCAAAAATTCGGCGTATTTCAATAACGAAAACGAATTCCTAGTTATATTGTTTGTAAAATTGGATCCCCTTCAAGCGATTGAATTTCGAAGCCACATAACAGGCATAAAATCAGGCATTGTTTTCAGGTACGCATTCGACTTCTACAATAAAACCACTCGAAACTTCAAGAATCGGTAGTAAAACGAAAGAAAGAAATGCTATTATTTTTATAGCATGCCTCATTCGGTTTGGGTCTTGAAGATTGGGGATTTTACGACCCGTAGGTACTTCCCTCCCACAAGTTATAACTAACTGAAATTGAAAGTGCTGCAGAATTTACACCAGCTACATTCAACATTGGGAAATTTCTTCTCTTCAAAACGGGATCAATAGTACCAAAATTACCAAATTACCCCAATATTCAGGTGTTCAATTCTCTCTTCATACCATTACTTCTTCAAGTGTAAATAAGTACAACATTTTTTAGTTCGAATATACATATTTCTTGTATACTTAGTAGGTTGGTTATTGCGCATTTTTTGACGTGTTGATAAGAATTTTTAAAGGAAAAAATGGTGCGCCACTGGAATACTTCAAACTTTCTTCGTATTAGGAGCCGTTTTTATGCGAAAAAATCAAACATCTCAACGCGCCTCTTCATTAAATCTCTCTTTGAGAGAAAACATGAACGAGGGATTCACAATTGATTTTTGGTTCGAAATATCTCAGTAGCAATATTGAGAATGAAAATAATTTCCTAATTCTGTCTCTCTCTCTCTGACACATCGTAGTATGTCGTGAAATGTATGTAAAGCCGGCCATAGACATCGTTATTTTTCATCCGTTTTCCTCGCCGCGATTCGAACCGCCGAGTCATATCGCAGAACTGTTTTGCCCACACACTTCGGTAAATTCTTCCCGTTATTTTACTGTCGTTCACGATTAGGCACGTCATGAAGAGGAAACATCTCTTAGCAGTGGCGGCCGCGGTTTCGGTGCTGTATAAAAAAGAATCAAATTTATTCTTCACTGTTTTAATATCAGCGCCTTCCTTCCAATTCATGATATTTTTTCAATAATATTACATAACCTTCCCTCTTCTTGTTTCTATTCCTGTATTCTGCTGATTTAATTCGCCATAGACAAGGATGCAACCTGTCCAAATGGATGAAATCCACAATTAATTGTTTATTCGCCGTCTTCTGATCCATCCCGGTCAAAAATAGTGATAGAAGAAGTGATTAAGAAACAGCAGAAGTAGACGCACTTGTGGAGAGGACGCGACTTGTACTACGCTAATGGAAAATAACCGCCGATTCTCGACGAAATCCCCACACACAGTCGGTATGGCACGACAACCGATGAACCGTCGTGACAAAAATCAAGCATCGGCAGATATTTGTACCGACGATTCGTACCGACGGTTTTTCGCCATACACATCGGTTTTTGGCGCTTTTGCCGGGACGGTTCGTACCGCGGCGTTATAAACGGATGAAAAATAACGATGCCTATGGCCGGCTTAACTTCTTGTGAATACTTTCGATCATAACATTCATAACCTAACAATTTCATGTGATATCATTCAATCGCGTTATTCCGTTTCCCTCAAGCTCTGTAAATCCTTCCTGCTATTCATATTTTAGAATTGAACTGAAAATATTCCAGATCCAGTGGCATATTTTCATCCTCGATATCTATATTCTGGTCGTCTCTCGTAATATACATAACGTCTGAATTTGTCTCCATTTTTGAATTTCCAGTTGACGCATGCTGACATTTCAATCCTTACCTCGATCCTTACCAAAGATTAAGCCTTACTTTGTGATTGCTAAGAGCAGGAGCATAAGCGATATTGTTATTATTAAATATATGGTTCCCATGATAAAATCTCCAAAAATCCAATTTCGACACGGTACCCGAATCTCAATTACACCTTGATGGTCCAGACCACAGAAAACTCATTCGAACCAAAACTGACATATAACCTCATTCATTTGGACAGCTAATTACGTAAAACCCGACCGTGGACCCCTTCGAAAATTCGGTTTCGGAGGCCTCTACGGCGCTTCGGCCGTTTAATGAGGTGTCAGAAGTACAAATGATTTAGGTACCGAACCCTGTGGTGGGTTCCGTCTCGAATCGCTAGTGGAGAGCCAGCCCGAAGGACGAGTTTCTTTGTGTCCGGGGTCGCCCATTGTGCCGGAGGAACAGGTATCCGCACAATCGAAAACACTGCAAGTCGTCTTTTCTGTGGATGCCTGGCATGTGTTAAAGGAATACGTAGCCCAGTCAGGCATGGCGGAATGCCGCGATCTTGTGGCGTTTTGTTAGGTATCGGAAATATTCGCGAATACCTGAAACACAGATCTGCCGTTTTCATTCGGTAATCTCCGATTGAACATAGAACTATCATGGAAAGCGTTCCATGCGTAGTGAGTGTCACTTCGAAAATCATAGAATATGTTGTTGAATAGAACTATTCTGACACATTTCACAGTGTATATTTTAAAAATGATAGGTTATAGTCATTTTTCCGTCAGATAACTAAGCAACATGGTCCTGAGCGTGGTCCTTTCTACATAGAGGTCGTAGTAATAATTACGAATTCATCGAAATGTTCATTCACGTTGGGAAAATAATGAATCTGAGAAAATATTATGTGAATTCAATAATTCCAAAGACCTGGCGAATGTTGAAGAAACTTTTTCCTCTGTTAATAATGGAAATATGTATTTCATGTTCCTATATAAACATGGTTGGAGGATTAAGTTATGCTTTTTTCTTGTACGGAATGAAGAAACGAGAATTTTTTTGAAAATTAATGGACAGAATAGTCCGTTACTTTGTGATAGTCCATTCGAAAAAAGAATACAAATACTCGAATAACCCGACAGAAAAAACTTCTAAACGAACAGACGGACCAATGGATTTCCATGCTTTTCAAAATTCTCAAGAAATAAGGCTACAGAAGACATCTAAATACAGGGTGCGGCACGGAGGATGGATGGTTTTAAAAAAATAATAAAAGCGTTAATTTTTACTCAAAAACACATTTATTGACGGAATCAGATTCTCAAGGAAATAGCATTTGAGACAGTCAAGTGTGGAAAATCACATCAGGCATGTGGTGGCCGAAATCGGTGATGCAGTGCTGGAGGCGCTCAATGGCTTGTCGAACGCGTTCAACATTTTCAGGCGTTCGAACTGTTCGCACAGGTCCTCTTGGTCTTCTGTTGATCAGTTCACCACGTCTGCGAAGTGATTCAACCCAACGAAGGATGGTGTTTCGAGAGGGAATAGCTCTATTCCGATGAATGTGGAAATGGCGACGAAACTCACGCTGCACGACTGTGACTGATTCATTATTTCGGACGAAACTATCATAGGCGAAAACACGATGCTCCACCGTCCAAGGCTCCATGACGACAACTGGTAAATAAAAAAATAAATGCTAGGAACACACGAGTCTAACGGCACCTTCCCCACTTCTCTCGTCCTCAGTGGGGGAAAGTTATGCCCATCTGAAAAACGTCCGCCCTCCGTGCCGCACCTTGTACAAGCATTCGCCTGCCTGAAGACGGCAGGCGAATGCTTGCCGAAACGTCGGAAACAACAAACCACATAGATAATGGAAACAGCCCAAATAATCTTTCAACACTCCAGAATGAAAATATTTGGTGTGGTAGGCGAATGGAATGCAAAAAGACTCACTCGCCGTACTTTGCAGAAAGAAACGTAACCCTCAACGTCGATCAGAAGATCGATTTTCATCTACCTCAGACCGACGAGCCACTGACCTTCTATTCTATTCTTGGGCTTGAAGGTAGACTCAAAAGACCTACTATATGGACTGCAGATCGCCGTGAAATTGAGCCTTCGGTACTACGAAACCTGTGTCATAGTTGAACCTTAAGAACTAACATTTACAAAATTAAAAAGGAGTAAATAGAAATTAGCATTGGCAACGTCTCTGAGTATTATTTGATATTTCACGAGTACCAACCTGCGTCAGTTTCGAGTAGAAAAAACTTAATCTAAATCTTGGCCAACCGGGATACTTTATGAAAGTGAATGGAGTATATGTTTCAGGCTCACAATTGATTTTCCGTATACCCTTTCGTCCTTACAAATTATCCGTTGTAAGGGGCCATGTTTTGAATCCATCCCCCTACCGTTCGATATACCTCCTCAAGTTTTTGATTGGGAAATGATTTAAATCATTTCACATTTCAATTAATTGTTTCCTCGCACGCAAGAAAACGGACCTGAACTCGAATAGTTCGAAGAATGTTAACTTTGGTCGCGTCGCCGCGCGTTTTACTGGTGGCAGCTATGCATGGTTGACTGAAGTCGGAGGTCGTTTTGAGGTTTTGAGCACGTTCCATACCACTATGTAAAATTGAACCCTGTTGAAGTCTTAGCATGATACCTCGCTGTCATTCTTGCAACGCCGGTGGGGTCCTTCAGAACTCCAACCTAGACATCAGGAAATTATAATATCAACATAATAACAATAATTTTGTCCTCGAGAATGGAAACAATATTTTCTATCTTAACGGCCGCGTTCAAATTTGAATACGGAACCCTGCCCACTCGTATCCTCGGGGCGCGCCTCAGAGACGAAATTACGAATTCTCGAAGTAATTTCCCAAGACTGGTAGTCGTTTCTTGACGTGTTTTTGGTGGGCTCGCCCTGTCATTATCATAATCAGATCTTGAACGATCCAACGCAGATCGGTCAGAAATCGTTACGGTTTTGCGTCTTGACCTGCGGCCGATAATTACCTCGGCGTTGCTTGAAGATTGTTCTATGATCAGTGATTCGTGATTGGGATAGACCTCAGACTGATCGGACTTAATGTCTCATCAGCAAATAGCTCCTGAAATTCGGGTGGACAAGAATGGCACCACGCATCTAAATGAGGCGGGCAACAAGAGCTACTGTGACATGTTTCCATACATTATGTCTGGTTAAAATACCCCTCGCAGCTAATAAATGCGAAAATTCTGCAGCAACCAGCGTTGCTAGTAGCAACAATGACAGAAATGCGTCGGACACTGTTTATATAACTTCTATTCCGAGTACAAAGGCAGTCACGTTGTCTGGTACCGCGGTAAAAATGTGACATAACATGCTCGTCTTCATCCAGAAATAATCGTGGCACCTGCGATATTCGTCGCGTATTATTTTAGGACCAGACACAGTCAGACGGAGGCCGTTCTGCGACAAAAAAATAGGCGATCCGCTCGTTGACTCGGCTTTCGCGTCACAGAGATCCGTGGATGACAGGTAGATGGCGCTTCGCACATGATTGTAACGTCCCTTCGAATCGATTAGGATGTCTAAAAACATGGTGTATACACCCGTCAATTTTTGAATGCATTGACATTCGATAAAATCTAAAATACATACTAATATGTAAAACCCTGAAATAACAAGGTCATTTCAGGGTTTTTTCTGTTTTCATGGCACTTGTAGTGTTTTTTCGTGAAAAATCGACATTTTGAGCTTCAAAACAACCATGACTGTGGCTTCCTTCCTCCAATCCACTGACATAGAAATCTTTAATCAAAATGTCGATTTTTCACAAAAAAAACACTACAAGTGCCATGAAAACACCACTTCATTTTCAAATACTTAGTTGAGAATATTTCGAGAACTAATGCATAAAATGAAAAAACAATTACTGTGCTGAAATCAGTATAAAAATACCTTTCAATTGAGGTATCACTCACCCCATCTTCCCTATTTAAAAATTGGGGGTGAGGGTTGTAGTAGCAAGGGTTGAAGCGCTCTGCGTCCGTAACCTACATCTTAAGTTGTCCCCCTCGAAACAGAAATCGACCTGTCCGAGCATTTCTATCGAAAAAATTTATTTCGTCTGTAATCTCGTCTGTTTCGTTTTCAAATGGCCACCCTGTATACGTGAAATATTTCCAGTATTAACAGAGAAAAAAGTTTCTTCAACAATCGCCAGGTCTTTGGGATTATTGAATTCACATAATATTTTCTCAAATTCATTATTTTCCCAAAGTAAATGAAAATTTTGATTGATACTTAATTACTACGACCTCTATGTAGAGAGGACAACGTTGCGTAGTTATCTGATAGGAAAATGACCATAACCTAACATTTTCAAAACGTATCTACACGGTGAAAGGTGTCAGAATGTCATGGCCAACCGGGATACTTCATAAAAGTGAATAGAGTATTCAGGATCTTCAAATATGTCCCTGACAGTTGCTGTCAAAAAAAATTGACAGCTCTCAATTTTTTTTTTATTCTTGAACGCGTATCCATCTATAAGATGAAGAATCTACAACATCCGTTGATTTTGAATCGATGTAAAAGCCTTGGGCGTCCGAAACAAGGGCCTTCGAGCTATTTCCGGTGAGGATGCGAGTGCACGAAACGTCAAGCGAGAAAACATGTAGTTCTTCTTTTGTCCGATCAGTCTGGTGTACATGCCAAATTTATACACGGTCTCTCTGGCTTCAGGAATGTTCGGGCTTCTCTCGCTCCTCAGACGGGATATACCGGGGTCCCGAGTCCCAGACTCATATTCGTAATTAATAATGGACCGGACGTGGCCAGTGACGTACCCCAGAGGTTGCCAACGCTCTACGTAAATTGACGCATTTTCAGAAAACTTCGTTTATGAGAAGAAAATTAAGGACTAATGAGAATACCGATTTCGTAATGAAGTTCAATACTTCTTTGCATGCTATTCATTGTTATTATTTATAACAAGCAAAGTAATGGTCGAATATTTAAAGAAGCATTTAACTTCAATACGAAATCGGGCCCAGAGAATACTTTGATTTTTCAAAATGAACGGTTTTTGAAAATATTGAACATTTATCGTATCGTTGACTTTTATGAGTCAGTGGGTTTTTATTTCGAAGGGTGTTTCAATGAGACGGCAAGATTTGAATTGCGCGCCATGTTTGACAGTCATATTATCACCTGATTATAACGTGACATATCGAAAGTTTACTGATGGCAGTTAGTAAACATGGAGCATTATTTGGTAGAAATTGGACTGTTTTTCTTCGAAAACGAAGAAGATAATGCAGTAACGTAGAAGTTATCGTGCTATGATAACACAGTTTCTTGTGCCTCATTTGAAAGCTATTGATCTTGACGGTGCCACATGCCATACCTCCCGTGAAACATTGACGATCTCGCACAAGTTTGACCCTGGGCGTGTCATTTCCTGATCTGGTGACCAGAATTGGCCTCCGCGCTCTTGCAATTTAACTTCTGGCTGTTGGGTTACAGGTTGATGGGTTGATGCCAATCAGCTTGCATTATAGCTTGTTTTCAAGCTCTGTATATCGTTGTTAACTCCTATTCATATTTCAGAATTGAACTGAAAATATTTAGGTGACATTTTAATCCGCGATACCATTTTTTGTTGACAGTCTGAATATACAGTCCGAGTGTAACAGCCAAATGGAATAAATTCGATAACGAATAAATGAGGGCGTGTTGGGAAAAACGCTCGGACACGTCGATTTGTAATTTTAAATGCGCATATTTTTTGAGAAAATAATATTATATAGGGTGTTCCATGTGACCGTGGCCAATACCAACTTTCTTATTTCAAATGCAAACCCTTTCTTTTTTGGATTCTTCAGAGGATTCTAGACACAATTCATGCACAATGTCCTACACCTATCTTTAACTATTTCGGAAGTATTAAGAGTTTTCAGATTTATTGCAAAAATCAACTTTTTGAATAAAAATTATTCTATTTCACAAATTCGGTACATTACACTTGAAACCTAATAAGTAATACTGATTATTTCTTAATTATTGAAAAAAACAAAAAAAAACATTAATGTCAATGTAGGAAATGTTCAAAATGCTCGCCGCGAACGTCTTGGCAACATGCTAATCTGGTGTAGAATTGTCTTCTAACGTTACTCAACATTTCTTCTCGGTAATGTTTTTTGCTCACTTTCTTCATATAAAGAGGTAAATGGGAAATAAGTATTGAGTGTAATGTATCGAATTTGTGAAATAAAATAATTTTCATTGAAATGTTAATTTTTGTAAAAAATCGCAAATACTTGATATTTCCGAAAAAGTTGAAGATAGGTATAGGACATTGTACATGAATTATGTCTAGAATTTTCTGAAGAATCCAAAAAATGCATTTGAAATAAGAAAGTTGGTATTGGCCACGGTCGCATCGAACACCCTATATAATTTTATTTCCTTGAAAAATATGCGCATTTGAAATTACAAATCGACGTGTCCGAGCGTTTTTCCCAACACCCCCTCATTTATTCGTTGTCGAATTTATTCCATTTGGCTGTTACACTCTGTAATCTGTATACTCCATTCACTTTTATACTGTATTCCGGTTGGCCATGACATTCTGACACATTTCAACGTGTATATTTTAAAAATTTTTGGGTTATAGTCATTCACCTGTCAGATAACTACGCAACGTTGTCTTTTCAACATAGAGATCGTAGTAATTGAGAATTAATCAAAATGTTCATTTACTTTGGGAAAATAATGAATTTGAGAAAATATTATGTGAATTCAATAATTCCAAAGACCTGGCGAATGTTGAAGAAACTTTTTTCTCTGTTAATACTGGAAACACTTCACGTATATAAACATGGCTATTATGATATTTTCTTGTACGGAAATCAAGAATAGAGTGTCGAAATTTCACTGAAAAACAATGGACAGATTAGTCCGTTATTTTGTGATTGTTCATTCGAAAATAAATAAAAGTACTCGAATAACCCTACAGAAAAACTTCTAAACGAACAGTGGAATTCCCCACCTTCGAAATTCTCAAGAAATAAGCCTACAGAATACATTAAAAATCGTTTTGCACAACTTTAAATACTCAGTATGAAAATGTAGTAGTAGGTATTATGAAACCTGTGAACAGTGAAACCTCGAAAGAAATCCCTCCATTTAGAAAGTTAGAAAGAGTAAATAGAAATTAGCATTGACAACGTCTCTACGTCAGTTTTAAGCAAAAAAACTGGATAAACCTAAATCATGGCCAACCGGGATATACAAGTGAATGGAGTATGCATAACCTCTACGTTTACCGCATTTTTGAATTTCCTGTACGCATGCGTACAATTAGATTCTTACCAACGATTCTGCTTCAATCTGTGACTGTGAATAGCATAGGTGAAAGCCATATTGATGTTATTAGGTATATGGGAAACTCGATATATGAAAATTCAAATTTTTTCAACGAAAAGTATTTCTACCACTAACTGACCGACAATTTCCTAATAAGAATTCACGAATGAGACACTATTCGCCTTTATTTTCTCGGTCCATTCGCCGAACCTCAGACATTTCAATCGCTTCTTCTCGACGCGCCACTTCTCGCCTTTTCCCAACCTTCCGAACGCAGAATTATTCATGTACCATACGTTATGCCGTGGCCTCCTTCACCCTTCCGCTGCTCGCCAGCCTCGCTCGAAAAGGATGAACAAAAAACGCGAAAAGTAGCGAGTCAACAATAGAATTTAAAATGACAGTAATGGTAAAGTGCTGCTATCCCGCTCGTCGTCGTTTATAAAGAAGGGCCGACCCGGTCAAGTTTTCAAGATGAAGGCGCCAGATACTCGAGCGACTGCCATATAAACGATTCAGAATGCCGGACAAAAAGAGATTCGAGAAGAGATACCGAGCGCCAGAGGCAAACGGGATGGACCGAACCTCTTGTGCGCGCTCGGAATCTGATATCGAACCATGCAGCAAATATGTGTGCGATGGGGTTTTTCTGTGATCTGTGTATCACAACTGTTCTGTTTTTAATTTAACCATTAAACAAAAAATTTTCACTTCGTTTCCGTTTCTCGAAAATATGTAGCAAAATACAGGGTATCCCTACATTGGAAGTACAATGGGGACTGGGGAGATTCCTTGAATGATTAAAAAAAAAGTTCCAGAAGCATGGGACCGTAAACGTTTCGTTTTCGAGATACAGGGCGTTAAACTTTGAATATTTGAAAAGTTTTTTTTCATAGTACTTCACAAGATATTCAATTGAAATTTGGCATATACCTACATGTATCGGTTTTTTTCACATCAGTGAAAGAATTTTCGATAGTGATAACTATGATTAGACAGAAGGTAGAAGCCATGTTGTCTTGACGTTTCTGTTCAGTAAGCATCGACAAATCGTCATGGAAAGACTCACAGGGTCTCGGAAATCCATGAAAAAGGAACACTTCTGTGTGTAAAATATCAAATTTTGAGCACATCGAAAATGATTGCAAGAAATTCAATATCGCCGTTGTTCAAAAATGAAATGAGTTGAAAAAATCTTGCCATCATCCCATCATCGTACACAACACGAGTGACCGCCGCTTAGTGAATAGATCCCGGCAGCTTCCAATTACTCGACGAATAAAAATTACAAGCAGTTAATGTCCTGTAACGAAAAACGCTCTGAAACCGTCGCGTTACGATAAGATCAATACCAGATGCACCGAGGGGCCCTACGAAGAGAGACCCCATCTAGCCCGAAACGTTCGGGGCCCTAATAAATAATAAACGCGAGTTATGCCCCGCTTATAACTCGCAGTTGCATCGCAGAAGATTATAGGTTCTTAATTTATAGCTGTTAAAAGAGTGTGTGCTATAATTCGGCCTATAGCGTCAGGTAAACCTGTTTTTTTGGGGTAGACGCTCCATGTTGCTTTGTTCACTTGTTCGCGTCGTTCTCCATCGTTCTTCGCACCTTGATGGGCGCTCATAATGATTTAAGGTGATTAGACACGGGCCAGTTCGAAAATATTTAATATACTACGAACGAAACACCGGGTGTACAGGGTGTTTCTGAATTGGAGGTACAATCAAAAAGGGGAGATTCCTTGCATGGAAAAAAAGTTTCCATAAACATGAGACCGCAAACGTTTCGTTTCCGAAATGCAGGGTGTTTGAATTTGAATTTTTTTATAATGAATATACGAGTTTATCGAATCTTCAAGAATCATTGCTACAGATCAGGAATATAACTATAAAAACTAATAATGAATTTATTCATAGCAGCTTACTAACTAGAGTTTTCTGAGGATCTAAAGAGAATCGTTTTTTCGTCGAAATCGGTAGCAAATACGACGAAACTCTCGACGAAACTACAAGAGACCATAAAGTTTAGTAAAAGAACAAAGCTTCTTTTTACAATTTTTCAAACTAACAGTGGCTCAACATAAAAAGAGTTCTGGAGGAAATCACAGGACAGTGTTCCTGAAAAAATTCCACCTTGTATATTTGCAATGGTGTAAACTTTGAATTGTGATATCTATTCCAAATTTCAGTTGAATATCTTGTGAAATACAGATCCTATTAGGAAAAAGCTTGAAAAAAATTCAAACTTCAACACCCTGTATCTCGACAACGAAACATGTTTACTGGACTTTTTCTCTTAAATTAAGTAAGGAATCTCCACTCTTTATTTGTACCTGCCAATGTAGGAACTAGGTCTAGGAACAACTTGTATAAAATGAACAAACAAAAGAAGGAACCAATAATCGCCTCATTTCTTATCAAATATCACTTGCACATCTTCAAGTATCCTTTCAACATTTCAAGTATGTCTACATTATAACATTAACAGGTCTTTAACTATTCAAGAAGCTGGTTACGAAGATGCCCTCCCGAATTTGAAAGATCGATCCTTTCAGCTACCTGCAGGATTGGAAAAGGCTGGCGCCTGCGAGGATCTGACCCCCACTGCTTTTTTAATTTTCACGTCATGTGTGCTTTATTCGTTTTTGACATGACAAGAACCGTATACCGTTTTTTATTCGATGGACAACACTTTCGTTAATGAGGCCTCAAATTGTTTCGAGAATTGTCGCTTGATGATTGAAAACATCGTTATTAGTTCGTCATTTGTGTAATTATGATTTCTTTACTAGAAGGATGACATGTTGTAAGTTATTGAAAATTAAATGACATGACAGAAATTGAAAATTTCATGGTCATATTATCATGCCATCATCAAATTATGGCATTATTGTCATTCGAACTTCTAAATTAATTCCGGGAGAATCTTGCCCAAAATTATTTCATTGGGTGAAAAAAACACAAATCCATATTTTGATTTTTTTTGTTCGAGAATCCTCTATTATATCCATTGTATATTGAAATTTTAATTTCCATTCAAATAATTGCTATATAATGAAGGATACAACATTAGAAATCCTTACTCGGATTCTTTTTTCGACAATAAAATCCCCTCATCATTAAGCTTACCTTCCGGACCTGGTTAAGTCCTTTGTACTTGACTGGGCCAGAACCACCATCGAATATCATCAATTTAAAGATTCCTCAGATCCACAAAATGAAATAGTGGGTTTAAAATGATTCTCGAATGGCTATCGCATGAAATGATCTCAAATTCTTTATTTTTCTTGGCTCTCGATTTCAACCTCTTATAACGCTGTCAGCGCTTTCCTGTTTATTCTCAAAATTATCACGTAGAAATCTCCAATTCCATCCTCAAATTATACAAGTTGTTGACATAGGTACATAAATATCTATTTCAGTCGTGATATCTCGACCTTCCTCAAATTTCACTGTCTTGGCCCTTTTTATTTTTATTTTATCTATCTAGATTTTTTTTATGCCGTATATTAATCTTCTTATTTTTGCAGGTGAGTAAGAGGTGCAGAAGTTTTTTTATGGAAAATGACACACCACAAAAAACCCTATTCGCGAAGACGAAAGCATAAGTTTGGTAAGAAAGAAAGGAAAATGAAGAAAAGCTAACATCAACTAACCAATGGAACCTTCCTTGAGGGATATTCATTTCACAAAAAAATCTCACTTAGAAAAACTAAAGCTGAATACAGACTATTCTGACGTGACGTGGTTACATGTGGGTCCACGTCAAATTTGTGCGTGATATAAAAATCCATGAAAATGCAACACATCGTTCTGTGCGTTCACGTTCATATTAGACCAATGTGAGCAGTGCACGGTCCTGACGTGACGTGAAATCACGTCACGTCAGAATAGTCTGTATTCACCTTAACATGTCTAATACTATATGTAACTCAAACCAGGAACGGTGATCAACAATAATACTATTTACTACCTTCAAATGTCGCGTATATACCAGTATTTTCTGCTGCGTTGTTTGATAAAATTTTTGGACACATTATATGCCAAGCGTGAGATACAAATAAGACGCAAATTTTTTTTTTTTTCAAATGTCTCAAAGAGTATTGAAGTTATCGTTTCTCGGTCAATTTAAAATTTGTAGAACTACAGGTTTCCATCTATCTATTTCCACAATATCTTTTTCGAGATTTTCTAGATTTCCTCAGTAAAAAATACACCCCTATAGAGTTAGCAGTGCCGTTTGCGAAAAATTTAATGCAACCTATGACATTTATTGTCGAGATAGAACAAAATTTGTTGCACCCTCAGTTTTTTTCTTCTACAGGGTGGCTTTGATAACTTAATAGGTAGAAGGTTAGCACAGCCACTCACTCAATAAAGATCGAATATCATCAGAATGGTTGTGAATAATTGTCAAAGTTCTTAGGGGGTGAAAAATACACAAGAAATCAATTCCTTATTTTACGCCTTTTTAGTGGGTTTTCGTGATATTTCTGTGAATTTGGCATTTTTGGCAACATCGCATTCGTTAATGGCTTCTCATCTACTGCATTAACTGCCGGATACTTGTTTCGAATTTGTCGTGAAATAAAAAAAATTGACGTGCCCTTTGTTTTTTCCTACGGGGTAACTTTGATAACTCAACATAGAGTTCGTAGAGCCACTCACTCAATGAAAAACGAATATCATCATTTTTTCATGCGAAAAAATAATTTTTTCAAAGAGAAGAAATTGGAGAGCCCTCAAGACATCCTTCAACTTCAATTTAAAGAAGAAATCAAGCTTTTAGGTGAAAAATTGAGGGCGTAAACTTGGAAAAATAAAAGACACTTTTTGAATGGAGAATCGGTGCCGTAGCCGATTTTTTCATGCGAAAAAATAATTTTTTCAAAGAGAAGAAATTGGAGTGCACTCAAGACATCCTTCAACTCCAATTCAAAAAAATCAAGCTTTTACGTGAAAAATTGAGGGCGTGAACTTGGAAAAATGAAAGGCAGAGTCGGCCAGAGTATAATATAACGGCCCCTTGAGCCTTTTACCCGGGATTCGTGATATTTGTGAAAATTTCGCATTTTTGGCAACATCGCCTTCGTTGACTTTTCATCTACTGCATTAATTGCCGAATACATACTTGTTTCGAATTTGCCAAAAATAAAAAAAAAATTGTCGTGCCCTTAGTTTTTTTCTACGGGGTGACTTTTATAACTCAACATAGAGTTAGCTGCGCCACTCACTCAATAAAGATCGAATATCATCACAATGGTTATGAATAACTGTGAAAGTCCATATGCGGAGAGAAAACACACAATAAATCGATTCCTTATAGTTTTACGCATTTCAAGCGGGATTTCGTGATATTCGTGGGAATTTCGCATTTTTGGCAACATCGCTTTCGTTAATGACTTTTCATCTAGGTACTGCATTGACTTCCGGATACTTGTTAGGAATTTGTTGTGAAATCAAAAAAATGTTCGTGCCCTCAGTTTATTTCTACGGGTTGGCTTTGCTAACTTGACATTAAGTTAGCAGAGTCCATAGAAAACACACAAAATCCATTCGATCTTTATTGAGTAAGTGGCCCTGCTATGTTAAGTTAACAAATCCACCCCGTACAAACAAACTAAGAGCGCGGCGAATTTTTTCTTTCACGACAAATTCGAGACAAGTATTCAACAATAAATACAATGGATGAAAACTCATCAAAGAATGCGATGTTGACAAAAATGCGATATTTCCAGAAATGTCACAAAATCCCAGGAAAAAGGCATAAAATATGCTATAAGGAATGAATTTTTGGTGTGTTTTTCACTTCATATGGACTTCGACAATTACTGGCCAAAAATGCGAAATGTTCTGTTAACAATTTCCATTATTTCTATCGAGTGGATTCGGAGAAAATTTAATGTGAAAGACAGACTGGCCGAATGAGACATGCAAGAATTAGTTAAGTTTGAATTACTTCTGGCGCTGCCTTTATTTCGAAAGCTTTTGAACGACTTCTTTATCAGTTTCGGTTCTGGAAAGAACCCAGAAAACAAGCGGATATTTGACATAGTCTCCTGGTCTTACCTCAATCTCAAAACTCACGGTAATCATCTCAATTATCTTTTATAACAGATTAATCAAATGATAAAAACTTTACAAGATCGCCGTTACAAATTACAACATGCTAGCGCGACTCCGGTCAAGTTAAGCCTACCCGACACCCGTTTCAACTGCTCCACAATTAAAAAATCCATACAAGGAAATGCGGGGACGTGCACTTTCGTTTCTCACGTTTGTCCACTCCGAAACGTTGTCGTTCTCTTCTCCTTTCCAGATTTACGTAACTTGCGGCGTACGGAAAAGTGTAAATGAGTAGACTGCTTGGCCGCGTTGCTTCAATTATTTCAATTGATGCCGATGAGAAGGACGACGCCGGTAAACGGCAAGGTCGTTCTAGACTAGAGGATGTGCATGCCCCCTTCGATTTACAATCCGCTTACCGTTGTTGCGAGGTCCGATCTAGACTTATCAACGGTAATGTAACCATATGGCAGAAAAACTGAGGATTTCGAGGTTACTATCGGTAATGCTAATTATGCACGAATACGTTTTTAATATCATTATGGAATGGATCTATCGTACATCACCATTTTCCGCATAAAGTCTGTTAAGATGAGTGAATTAATTACAAGACCTGTTTGATCGCGATTGAATCATAAATGTTTTTTTCGAGCCCTCGCCTCGTCTCATTTAACGATGAATTTTGAGCCGAGACTAGTTTCGACTAACTGATCACGAATCCTTGGTCAAATTCAATCCTGTCCATCCGTTCGGTCGAGATGAAATTTTGGGGAATGACATATTCAATTTCTGTCCAGATTTCTCAACCAAAACCATTTAAAATGCTAGCGGATTATTGACAAAAACCTGGGATCTTCAACGAATTCTTTGACACTTACGGTTGAATTTTTCTGAAGCTGTAAAAATTTTTTCGTTGAATTATTGAATGCGAATCTATCTACTAGATGGATCTACTTACAAGATGGGTGATTTAATTTTCAATTATTTTTGGCAACAGTTTGATAAATCATTAAGGTCGCTGTTCAGAGCGAGTAGTAAAGCTCATCCGATAGAGGCGCCACCGTGCATTTTATGGAATATCTCCATAGAACTTACATTATCTCTATAAGTTCTATGAATATCTCTCTAATTATGAATGAGATGAACATTGGCGCTCTCTTTCCGAAAATCGATGAACTATGAAATTACTGAATATGTGGGTAAAGCAAGAACTTTTTCCCGCCATATATTTGAATTTGGCCATTCTCTGCCAATTCCGAATTTCAAGTTGTTTTTCTGAATGAAATTATCTGTAGATTCACTTCTAATCGGAAGTTGAACTATTTTCATGGGTCTATCGTTTGAAATAAAACAGAAGCATAAGTTGGCTTATTTTGTTCTATTTTTGAAAGAATAATAAAAAATAAATCTCAATTATTTCATTAAGAACTCCAATCCTTTCTGAATTTACGCACAAACTTTCAGTTCTCGAAGTGAAACCATTTTCAAATGCAACTTGAAATAAAAACACACTACATTGAACACCCACCTTAATTGCCTAATTCATGAAATGACCAAATAGTAAATACCCGATTTTCAATAGAATTTTCATACAAATATTCGACATAGGTGGTTACAAAGAAGTCAGACATTCAAAACTTGAATAGCAAATCACAACTCATTAAAGAAATGGAATAAATAATGTTAATTTCTCAGGTTAGAATTACATATTAATATTTCTCTGCAGTTGGTTTTTATTTAAGTTTGGAAAATAGTTTGATGCACAATGGAAATACATACATACTTGGGTATTCGCACATGTGATAATATTTCCAACAAAATCTCTTATGCTGGCCATACACGAAGCGACCGATCCGAGCGTTTTATGGCCTTTTATGACATTTAATGAGCCCCCGACCAATCACAGAGACTCTTTTCGCTCGTGATCTCATAAAAGGCCATAAAACGCTCGGATCGGTCGCTTCGTGTATGGCCAGCATTAGAATGTTCAAAATGCTGCCCATCCACTTTCTTTCTATACAATTCAGACAAAAAAATGTGTTAGACCATAAACTCTTCTTCACGATTTGTAAAAATTCCATCCAACTATCTGCCATACAAAATTACCGATACATAGAGCCAGGCACGTAGCGAGGGGGGGGGGGGCTCGGGGGCCCGTGCCCCCCCCCGAAATATCAAAAAATGCCTGTATATATCAAAAAATGCCTGTATATTTGACAAAATTTGCAGTGTTTACTTATTGTGGCCCCCCCCGAAATTGTGGGCCCCCCCCGAAAGAAAATCCTGGCTACGTGCCTGCATAGAGCCTTCAATAACCATAAAATGATTTCCATCGTAATAATGCTTCAAGAATAAATTCCATACTTGGGATGGCAGAAGAAGCCTTAGGATATCAACTGGTACCTGAGAGAATTTCGTCTTTATGAAAATAAGGTAAACAAATCTTTCTATAATAGAAACATAATTCACGCAAAAAGCGCCACTACCGTAAAATATGGCGGATTATTCCGGAACTAAACCAAAAACTACAATCAGAAGTTCCGTACAGATCTCCATTTTTTCATTATGTCTAATTAGAAGTCGCATAAATACAAGTTTTTAGGGGTCATGATTAGCCTCTAAAACCAAAAATAGGGCGACCTCTCTCGCTAGAAATTATGGATGGAGCCATTATTAGGTATGTACAGAGTTGAGTTGAGTTAAAATTCAAGACTAATCAGTTCAACTTTCCCATCTCAAATATAAAGTAATTTCAATCTCAACTCAGATGGTATCAGAAACATGGGACCTCTTGAATAAAGTGATTATGCAGGTTAAAATCACAAAGGCTCCTCTCCGAAATAAGAACCCAGGCCACAAAAGAAAGCCCAAGCAGCTGCGTCCGTTTACCCAAATCCGAGTTTACGATCTGGGTCGGCACTATGCATAAAATATGAAACCTGCACCCTCTAAACAAAAGCTACTCATCCTGTCGACTTTTCAAACCCCTACAATAAAACATGATCTCTAACCAATCTTCCACCTCTTGAGAAGAATAAATTTCATTTCATTACGACTTCGCCTATTCCCAGTACTCGTGGGAGTTGTTAAACTACATACATGAATATGAATGAAGTAGAATGTTCCAAACGATATCACTATGCAAAACTATTATAAATCATCATCCGTTGCTGAAATCTATGTACCAACAATCTCATTGTCAGATCTGCGATACAGGGACTTAGAGATATGTATACCTATTTGATACTTATATCTATATGTATACAGGGTCTTTCACGAGGAACCTCACCCATATTTATACGGGAAACTACTGAACGTATTTTCATGAAATTGAGCACTTATAAGTATTTCACGATGCTGATGAAATCTAAAATAATTTCAAGGCATGAGCACCTCCGGTTTTTCCGGAAATGACGTCAACTTCCGTTTTTCAAATTAGAACACCATTTTTTTATTGCAGAAATAGATTCCTTAGAAAATTTCAAGTTATTTTGATGTAACATTTTTCAGTTTTGGTTGGAAACTTCTCTCTGAGCGGGAAAATTCGAAAAAAAAATCGAAAATAGAGCTCCGCTGAAACAAGAATAACTTCGAGGTTTTTGAATGGAAAATTTTCATTTTTGGGATTTTCCAAGATGTAAGATTGATGTATCCACTTTGAAAATCGAAATCGCGATTCATGATACAGGGGGTGAAAAAATCGCTTTCAAAGTTAGGGATGACAAAATCATGAAAAATCAATTTTTTCAAATTAGAACCCCATTTTTTATGGCAGATATTGAATCTACGTTAAAAAATAATGTTAGTGTATGCATCACACCCTTGCCCCTTAAGTTGATATTAACTCAGAAAATATCCATTTTAGGGCAAGGGTGTGATGCATACACTCACATTATTTTTTAACGTAGATTCAATATCTGCCATAAAAAAATGGGGTTCTAATTTGAAAAAATTGATTTTTCACGATATTGTCATCCCTAACTTTGAAAGCGATTTTTTCACCCCCTGTATCATGAATCGCGATTTAGATTTTTAAAGTGGATACATCAATCTTACATCTTGAAAAATCCCAAAAATGAAAATTTTCCATCCAAAAACCTCGAAGTTATTCTTGTTTCAGCGGAGCTCTATTTTCGATTTTTTTTTTCGAATTTTCCCGCTTAGAGAGAATTTTCCAACCAAAACTGAAAAATGTTACATCAAAATAACTTAAAATTTTCTAAGGAATCTATTTCTGCAATAAAAAAATGGTGTTCTAATTTGAAAAACGGAAGTTGACGTCATTTCCGGAAAAACCGGAGGTGCTCATGCCTTGAAAATATTTTAGATTTCATCAGCATCGTGAAATACTTATAAGTGCTGAATTTCATGAAAATACGTTCAGTAGTTTCCCGTATAAATATGGGTGAGGTTCCTCGTGAAAGACCCTGTATAGACTCATCATTAAGTAGCGAGCATTCAAAATTCGAGGTCTTTTGTGCTGTGAACTTCCACTGGGCACATTTTTCGTATACGAAACTCAGGTTGGGATGTATGGAACCGTGTATATTTTTCCTTATGCATGTACTTACCGCGTAAGATATGTAATACGAAATGTGACCTATCCCAAAAGTTTTCCTTTTCGTGTAAACAGTAGGTATAGTAGTCTAGATTCAATTCGTAATCGTACGATGGACGTTCTTGATCGAGACGAAGATCATTTCCTGAAGAAAATAAGGCAATAAACTAGAGACTTGTCCTTTCTTCTTCTTCGAGAAAAAATCCAATTAATTCTTGGGTGCTAATGGTATAAAAGGATACTACTACTTATAGGCGCCAGTCTCTCGCTGAACGTACTTTCGGTGGGTGTTATCCTTCTCTACCTGCATCTTATGGTGGTTTCAATTTGAGCGCGGGGTTGCAAGATGGGGCAAGAATAATTTGAAGACAGAAACATTAAGAATATTGCATCAATTTCAGCATAAACTATTGTTTCTGTTGTACCTTAATTATTTCTGAGAAAAATATCCCAAAAGCCATCTTCAGGCAGGAACAGGGGAATCAACCACTAAAGTATGAAAACATATAAAATTCAATAGGAATTTGATTACATCACTAGTGTCACTAGTGACTAGTGGTCCCGTAGTTTTACCAATGCTCATAGTGAAACCATTAGTTTTAAAATTTGTATTATATGGTGTCATTGAATAGTTGCTTATAGGTTTCATAGCGATAATTTATACTCAAGCTTTAATAATTCAGTTGGTTCATGGAGACACTATTGCCTGACTGGTGAACAGTGCGGGAGTGTACAATAGATCTTTAGGTCAAGGTGCATGCGAGTTTAGATGATCTTCCGCCCCTCCTTTAAACTATTCTAATAATTCAGTTGGTCACAATGTGGAACCGTATTAAGTCTATCGTGGTATCTAGACTTCGAAGAGGAAACTAATCATTTTCTGATTTTCATTCATTTCTAGATCAATTTGACTCAAAAATAATGAATAATACTAATTTATTCTTTCTAAAATTCATGACTTCAATCTGGTGTACAAATCAAAACAACTCAGGAAACATAACAGGGTATTTCTGTGTGTGAAAAATCAAAATTCAATAATGCTAGAATAGATTAAAATCTGAATGAAGTGAAAAAAAAAATAATACAACTTTTCATTGACATACACCAACTAATTTCATCAGGTTTCTTTTGTGAGAATTAAAGCTATGTATAGACCTAGGAACAGAAAACTATTCTGGATTCCGTCTTTCTTAATCAATAAGTTCTCTGAATAATTTGTTTCGAATTACCATAAGATAAACATCATCGCTTCATGTACAAATAGTTTAAACAATATCTTTCTGTGTTCATAAACGTCATAACGATGTAAGCTACAAAGTATGCCAAAGCCACGGCTAAGTACGTTCACGAACCGGCAACGTCGCCAATAACTTAAGGCACCAGCCGCATCGGTCTGGTGCCAGCTCTCTCGACTCTCAAGACCCCAAAGATTCAGTTTCTCGTCGAGACGTGGTACAAGTGAAACGTATGTAGAGTAGTGGAACGCATTCCGCGTGATGTCATTGTGTTCGTAGTCCAAAACGTGCGGAAAACCTGGAAAATGTGGCTGTACGACACGGAAGAAGACTGTAAGTACCTTAGTTGTCACCTGTGCGTCGCAATTGTGACGTTTATGAGCGATATAAGTGGCGATTGTGTGGTGGATGGTGAGCCAAGCGGCAGAGGTCGCCACGGTCGCGTCTGTTTATCTCGAATTCCATCATGTTAGGTCAGGCGCCAGGCGGGCATCCGGAGATTTTTTGGGGATTGTGGTCTGTTTTTTTTTTCGGTCGTATTTAAATGAAGCAAGGATTCGTAAATATTAACGATCAAGGAAAACTGTTATTGACTTCGAAAATGGAAAAGAAGATTTGTCAGATTCTTAATTGAAAGGTCACATTATATTAAGTATCGAAAAAAAAAATTGGTTCAAATCAGGAACCGTATTGAGCCAAAAATTATTGATATTCTTCAGTTAACCTTAACCTCGACCTTAACAAACCACAATCACACTGCTGCCACTCTTTTGGCAAACGGCAGAACGGATGAAGTGACATCAAATTAAAATAAAAAATGTCCTAGAACGGAAAAAAATTATTACTTCAATTGTCCCATTTCATGAATAATAGATTCAAAAGAATCTCGCTATTTATATAATATGAAAAATATTCATTTTATTGCATACAAACTTGAAACTGCGTCGTACAATTCAATTGATTATTTTTTTCCTTTTCAGTGCCTTTGAATGAAATATAGTCTTCAATTATTTTTTAATCTGAATTTTATTTTCTCATTTTCAATCAGAATTCTATTTTTGATCACATTTATAATGTTCGGCGTCCCTAAAAGTACCTACAAACCAATATTCAACAGAATGGAAGAAAAATGGACGGCCATCAAAAAATGTTTCCTATCTTGATTCTTCATTCTATTGATCATACTTTTCGACCTCAAAAATCCCTACATAACTACCCTTTTCAATAAATTCGGATCATTTTCGATAGAACTCATATTCTACAACCTCGAAAACCCTCGCAAAAGTTCTTCCGGCATTTTGATTTTCGCAATATGGACAACGAAATAATAACCACCTAGCCCGAAAACCCACACTCACCAATTTTTCGCGCGCCATCATGAACATGATAAAACATCTTTCCAAAATAGTGTTTGTCCAGACAGGATTATACCGAGGATTATACATATTTACAAAATTTGTGGTAATGGGGGGTAATTTCAAAGTTTGAGGATGTTTTGTACCTGATTTAATGGTTTTCAATCATATTAACCCCCCATGAAAAATCCACCCTATAAGCGCGTTCGGCAATGACATCTGACTGGTCGGATTGATCTGAACCGTTCGTTTATTACATCCAGATTGAGGGGAGTACACATCTGGACCGTTCGGCAAGAAAATCTGATCAATCGGATGTAGATCTTTTTGCTCGATGTATTTCGACGGATCAAACGGATTTTTTCCACAGAACAGAAACAGAAATTACTTCTCTGCCTTTGTCAATGGATTTTATCTGCATTTATGAGTTTCCTGCTTCGAATATTCTTGAACAGTCTGTTAAAATTTCGTGTCTTATGTTATTTGTTGTGTAGTAATAAATAAAAAATGTCGTTTGATAAAAAAAAAATTATTCAAAATTGGGCGGAGTAGAATTCAATGAGACCTCTGGCGGAAAAAAACTGTAATTGAAGCAACGAGTAAAATAATTCGTATTGAATTGTTTTTATTCTGTTTTTTGTCTTCATTGCAGATCAAGTTTGATTGTTTTTGTACCTTTTTTAAAGTTTTATACTTTGAATTATGTCGCTGCATAATCGAAACTGTTCTGTATTTGCTTGCACTAGCCGTGAAGGGAAAACTCCCGATTTATCTTTCCGTAAATTTCCTCCCATGGGAAGAATGGTAAATATTGAAAATGCGTTTGGAGTTCTGGAAAATATATCTCAAAAGGCTTGGGCAATGAAACTAAAAGTGGGGAAACCAGTTATAGATAGTATGTCCGTGTGTTCCTTACATTTTAAAAGGGAAGACTAGTCAAGGTTAGTACCAAGTGTGTAATACATAGTTATAAGTTAATAGTGGATGGTATAGGTTATATTTCTGAAGGTGAACAATATATAAATGAGTAACATATTCTTCAGGTCTTAGAAAAAAAAGGGTTTCTTTGAAATGCAGTACCTTCCTTAAAACTACCACAGTCAAGCCACGAAGTATGTTCCAGAAAACGAAGAGAAAATAAGTCGCTATTAAAAATTTCAAATGATACTCAATACAAACGTACCTTCCCTGCAACTTTTGTAGATATGACTATATCAAAAATGAAATAAAAACACGAAATCAGACCTAAAACTAAACAGTTAATTGAACGCTTGTTGTACTTTTCACAAACATCAACCATACCTATTACTCCAAAAATAAAAATATTAGGAATCAAAATTTAATTCAACAACACGAAGCACTAAGGCACAATCAAAGAAATACCAAAAGTTTTACAAAACACACACTGAAAATAACTAAAACAGCAAAATAAAACCACTTATATATCAAAGGGCTCATACGACATCTGATTTGTTTTACTCGTTGCTAAGATGACATTGACATTTCAGAGCGCCACCTATCGAATTCTACTTTTCCCAATATTGAATCATCTCAACCAAGGGGTAGAAGTGTTGACAGCTATAACAAAAGAATTAAAATAGAACCCAGACTACCTCTACGGCTGAATAGACCTTTGAGCACTAATTTAATATCTGGCAAACAGAAAAAACGATCTGAAAGCTCCGTACCGTTCGTTTATTACAGAAAAATCTGACAAATCTGTACAATTTGTGATCACGTGACTAAAAAATCCGTCCGCTCTCGGATGCTAATGCCGAACGCGCTTTAAATCCACCCTTGGTATTACCTAATTCCATAAGCTGCAGTTTTTTGACAATCTGTGCAGTACTTTTATGAAAGCCTCTAAATTACCCACGTGAGGCCTAAACATGGTTGTGAAAATCCTCGCCAGATCATATGTTGGCGAATCAATGGTGCTCACGATAGGTCTTGATGCCACACTATCTGTGTGGATTTTTGGAAGTCCAGAAGACTTCGCGTCACTCTTTATGTGCTCTTCATCAGACTTCATCGAGTGATGCAGCTTTTACTAATGATCTAGTTTGCATAAGCTTGGACGACGTAGGATCCTTCTGTACGCATATTATTCTTATTTTTGATGAAGAAATATTTGTTGTGTCAATATTTCAAGACCTCCTATCAATTGATTTCCTTTGTAGTTGCATTAAACAAAATTATTTTGGGTCACTTTTCTTTCTTCTCCACACATATGCTCCTGCACCTTCCCTGGAAAAAGTCATGTAAATTGTATTTTTCAAAACCTAGGAATTGAAAATTTATCCACGATTGTAAATCAATACCTCAACTCGACAATTTTTCGAGAAAATGTCGGGTGTAATGTCCTGGACCAAGACTGCCCCGGCCGTGGTCGTGGGTGTACACTTAATATGGTGTCTGTTATACCAGCGCTGAAAATTCCGGATATCGGTATGAATAATATCGAGAACACGTGTTCAGATATACCGACCTGAAAAAAATGTGAATAAACGACGTCGGCGTGCAGACTTTATACACAATATTTTCAAAAAGTAAAACGTACAAAGTGACAAATGAAAGCCGCTCTGGTTGCACGCCTACCAATGCTGATTATTCATTTCTGTGGCATGCCATTCCTATACTTTCATAATCTTTATCATTTGTGTATCTTTGGTACGTTCATTGTGTGTATACAGTGATCTACTCTGGAATAAATAAATGGTATCCCATATTTACATTCGTGTTTGCAACATAGGATCTTTCTACAGGGGTTTTTTCTCCACTTTAGAAGAAAGACCACACTAACTTGTGAAAATGGGTCACCCTCGGGGTCACTTGAAGTCAGGAGCTTTTGAGTGCTCGTTAACCTACCTCGATTAAGTAGAACCACTTTACAGGAAGATTGGCATTGCAGAATCCTAAAGGAAAAATGTTTGACAGCTGTCGAAGAAAAATTGACAGCAGCTGTCTGAATCTGAATTTTCGCTGAATTTCATTTCGATGTTATGATTTTATCGGTAAAACAAAATTTCGAACCATATTTATGGAACTCCTGGCATTCGAAATCATAGGTTTATCCGTTCGAGAGTTAATGTGATTACGGTCACACAGACAGAATTGAATTTGACCACGAATTCGTGATCAGTGAGTCCAATCTCGTCGAATGAGTGACCATTCCCTGCACAATATACAGACATCGTGATAAAATGATATATACTCCATTCACTTTTATCAAGTATCGCGGTTTGCCATGAAATTTTGACACATTTCACCGCGTATATTTTGAAAATGTTAGGTTATGGTCATTGCACTGTCAGATACGCCCACAACGTTGTCGTTTCTGCTAAAAAATCGTAGTAATTACGTATTTATCAAAATGTTCATTTACTTTGGGAAATTAATGAATGTGAGAAAATATTATGTGAATTCAGAAGACATTTAAATACATTTTTGCACAACCGGAAATACTCCAGCATGAAAATGTAGTAGTTCTACGAAACCTGGGCCACAGTTAAATCTTCGAAGAACTAACTCCATTTACAAAGTTGAAAAAGAGTAAATAGAAAGTAGACCTGGCAATGTCGCTCTATTTTCACGAGTGCCAACCTGCGTCTGTTTTAGGGGAAAAAACTTGATAAACCTAAATCATGGCCAACCGCGATACTTTATAAAAGTGAATGGAGTATAGGTAGCTATCGAGGGCTCAAAAATAGTTTGTAAGTGATAACTCCGTTGTCCGCCTCAGCAAAATCGCTAAGTGGAATTTTTTAACGAGAAATGGGTAATGTGAAAATTACCAACTTTTTTATGAATTTCTTGTAGTTTCAATTTGACTGAATTCTGGTGAAGCGTTTACATTATTCATAGTGCATCTTCCTCAATTAAAATACAGCCTTTCTCGTATATTCAAACTCTTCTCAATGTTTCGAGCGAAATATGTTATTAAAAAGAAACCATCACAAACATTGTGCGAGTTTCTGCTGCGAAACAACACCGAAAATGTGTAGAGCAGGTATAGATTCCTCCAGAAAAAGGTGCATATTATAAATGTAAGGACGCCAGTGTAACCGAATATCCCTTATAAAGGCACCCATCGTCTATTCTACAGGGTGATGGACTACGAATTACTTCGGCACAATCTTTTAAAATTGTATTTAGGTTCAGGTACTGATAAAACGCAACGCTCCTATGATAGTTCGTTGGATCGCCTAATGAGAACCGCTGTATGTAATTAACTCGGTTACTAGTCGTAGTTCAGTCAAAATCTACATAAAAAATTACCTGTTCGTGCATTTTTGTACGAGAGATTCAATACTGCAGATAAGTAGGTATTTTGCCTTACTTTTACTCACTCTGTATATTCGTAGGTAATGGATCAATGAATTATTTGAAATTATTTTGCAAGATTGAATGGTTGAACTTTCATTTAGTTCGATCTAGAATTCAACAATAGATTACGAACTATAGCTGTCATTAGAAGTATTGTGATATTCCTTTTATCAAAACAGCATCTCGCTTCATGCATAGATATTCCGTTCTAATTCAACCGTATTAGTGTACATATTTTGTTTCGTTGGCATTTCAAGCCAGCGATTTTTCAAAATCCCCAACACAATGGACCTGTAAATAACCAGCCTTTGTAATGAAGTTGAGTTAGAATAATATTCATTTGGCAAATTCTTCTCGGTCTCGAATCTAGCTAATACGCGGCTGACCGAAATGAAAACCGTTCACATGCGGTCTAGATAATCAATTTGAACGTAGAAATGATATGTAAAATTCGAAAACCGATAATTATATTCTCTAGTTTCTGGAAGGAAAGTTCGTCCCCTTTTACGTCGTGTGAGTAATCGATAGTTATGGTTATAATCATAGATTAGCCAAGTTGCCTAGCAGTTGCAATTCCTTGTATGGAAACCCATATAAGAATTCTATACATGAGGCACGCAGACATCTTCTATTGTTGACAGAAAGCGGGGGGAAATGCGATTCGAACAAATAGAATTCATTAACGGTACTCGTTTATTATTATATTCAGGTTTATCAATGGCGTCGACACAAGGATCATCTCAAAAATCTATTATCGACATAAACATCCATTCAAGAAGCGGTGACAGCTGAGTACTTTTTAAGTATGTATATCGCACCTTCTAGGTGGCAATGTCAATGGAATATAGTTATTACACCGGTTTGTTATTTTTGCGGATCATGTGATCTTCCAACCAATCGTCTACAACACAGTTGGATAGACATGTTATAAGAATTAAGAAATTGAATAATATATCCGCAATTATTGGGAAATTATGTAGATCCCCCACCGTGTTGAAACTTGAATGGCATTTTCTATACTCCATTCACTTTTATAAAGTATCCCGGTTGGCCATGACATTCTGACACATTTCACCGTGTATATTTTGTAAATGTCAGGATATAGTCATTTTCCTATCAAATCACTACGCAACGTTGTCAGTTCTACATAGAGGTAGTAGTAAACGTATTTATCAGAACGTTTTTTTTACTTTGGGAAAATATTATGTGAATTCAATAATTCCAAACACCTGGCGAATGCTGAAGAAACTTTTCTCTTTGTTAATACTGGAAATAATTCACGTATAAGTACTCGAAAACTCCGACAGAAAAACTTCCAACGAACAGACGGACCTATGGAATTCCGCATTTTTCAAAATTGGAAAGAACATATTTCTAAACTGGGATGCAGCTTAGCTTCAGTCTGTTGTCTTTGGGTGTAATGGCGACGTCTCTGAAACTTATTTTGACATCACCGATAATTCACGAGTGCCAACCTACGTCAGTTTTAAGTAAAAAACTTGATAAACCTAAATCTTGGCCATCCGGGAAACTTAATAAAATTGAATGGAGTACCTATACGTCGAGAACGATAGGTATCGAAAGATGCATTCTATGAGACGCTCTCTGATGATGATATATCGCACGATTTTGGTGATCAATTAACAGGACCTTTTCAGGAAGTGATTCAAATTTTTCTTCGGGTAATTGCCGGCGCTTTTGCTTCTGGCTCCGTCCTGCTGATACCACATTCAAGACAGTCAATTGAGCCCATAATCGTTGTTGACGACATATGGACAATGAATGTGATGATTTTTCGGTAATGGATCTTGGATGATCTCCCCTCCAAATGCTAGTTCTCTTCAATCGGCGCATCTTTCAAATGAGATCTTAAAATTTTTTTAACGCGATTGTGTGAAAACTAAACTTAAGACAGAAACCATCATACTGAATATTATAATCTATATTTCCTCGGATTTTTGGATGGAATCAGATAGTGAAATTCAATCAAGCTTGGATAAATTACCTCGGTAGTATCATTTTGTTTATTAACATGGCACAAAGGTTATCCTGAGTTGCAAAGAACGTTGCAAAATGTACAGATGCTAACCATGCACAAACAACGCTATTCTTGGCTATTTCCTGCTTTCGTCTAAAATTGAATCGATATACAGGGTGTTTCATTGGTAAATGAACATACGGAAACCTGAGACCCTAGGCGAGTCCAAAAAACCCATATATGATAGGTCTAATCAATTCCATAACCGAGATACAGGGTGGTTTATGTATCCACCAAGAATTTCAATTACTCCTAACTTTTGAACCAACTGTCGATCGATCGATCGATTTACTTTTGAATTTCCAAAAAATTCTAAGTCCGTATTTGAAAAATATGGGACTCCTTCCAAGCTGAAATTCAACACTCTGTATATTGAAATTTTTGGATTTGATTGAGATATTTGAAAAGACCAGGAAATTTTCAATGGGGTTCAGTAGATATAATTGTCCCGCACGTTATTTTGCTCAGAGAGAGCTTCAGGGAAAGATCTAATGGAATATTGGAATTCCACAAAATTCTCAGAAAAATCGTACATTATGATCAAATTGAATTTTTCTTTGTCCCACTAATTGCACATTCGAATTTCATAATATTCTGAGGCATTATTTGAAGCTCTCTTTGAGTAAAATGACGTGCGGGACAATGAAATCTACTGAACCCCATTGAAAATTTCCTGGTCTTTTCAAATATCTCAATCAAATCCAAAAATTTCAATATACAGGGTGTTGAATCTCAGCTTGGAAGGAGTCCCATATTTTTCAAATACGGACTTGGAATTTTTTGGAAATTCAAAAGTAAATCGATCGACCTGTAGAAGTGAATGATACGTTCCAAATATCAACCGACTATATCAGTTGGTTCAAAAGTTATGAGGCATTGAAATTTTTGGTGAATACATAAACCACCCTGTTTCTCGGTTATGGAATTGATTAGACCTTTTATATATCGGTTTTTTGGACTAGCCTGGGGTAGCTCTAGCTCAGGTAACTGTATGTTCATTTACCAATGAAACACCCTGTAGAAAGGCTTGAATTTAATTTCATATTAGTTATGCTGAATGTGTCAAAACTACAAGGCCGAGTTACAGAAACGTGACCTCACCTAAAGAAGTTCCATTGTTGGTTGATGTTTTCAGTCCTGTGTCATATTCATATTGAGTTATGCCTATCCTTTATTATCTTGATTTTCGTTCTTCTACTGCAACCAAATGAGCTCCCATTAAAATTCAGAAATACGAAAGCGTAGGTGTCATCAGTTATAATTAAAAATCGTTAGATCAAAATTATACAACGGAATCGCCCGAATCATCCGTTTCACCTAGCATATTTGAGTCCTTTTCATAAATTATTCATCTGGTCTCTAGTATTTCATATTTTTTATGGCCCGTTGATCATAGCTTATGTTTTCGATAAGATGCAGAAAAAAATTGAATATTTATAAGCAGCTGACTCTCTATCAGAGTATACCCTGTGTACCGTATTCTAAAATTGTATTTTTTTGCAGTGAAAAGCTGCTACTGCGAGGGCCACTGTCCGAATGGCGAGCCCAACGGTACCTGCGAAATCAGACCAGGGGGCATGTGCTTTGCCTCAGTGGAAGCCGTGACTGACGACGATGGTTACGATTACCCCTTGTGGACTTATGGTTGCTTTCCAGCAGATGAAGGTGGCCTCATGCAGGTAAACTATTGAAAATTTGTTTCATACATTCTTTATTTTTTTCTGGGGTTAAAAGAAAATCTGCACCCAGTTTCTTTAAAACAACAAGTTGCTGTTGAATTAGAATTACTTGTTACTTGATAGTTTGCACACTACCTCACCAACCATTATTTCAATCACCTTTTTATTTGCAGTGTAAGGGCCACCTGGTACCTCACCTAGAACCCAAGTCCATACAATGCTGCGATGATTCAAATGGTTGTAACCGCAACTTGAAGCCCTTCTACCCGGAGCGACCCACCACAGAAGCACCCACCTTCAACCAGTTCAATAATCTTCCCTACATCGTTCTCCTTACCTCAGTAACAGTTTGCCTGACCGTGTTTCTTCTTGTTATCGCCATCATATACAAAAAGTACAACAAGAAAGATTTCCAAAGAAAGCACAATCTCTGTCCTAAGAACTACCCTGTGAAATACCCCAACATGGAAGTGCACGGTCCATTATCTAATCTTTTGGATCAATCCAGTGGTTCAGGGTCTGGTTTACCTATCTTAGTGCAAAGAACAATAGCCAAGCAGATTCAAATGGTACAGTCGGTTGGCAAAGGGAGATATGGTGAAGTTTGGTTGGCCAACTGGAGGGGAGAACAAGTCGCTGTAAAAGTGTTTTTCACAACTGAAGAACAGTCTTGGTTTCGGGAAACTGAAATTTATCAAACTGTTCTGATGAGACATGAAAATATTTTGGGCTTTATCGCTGCTGATATCAAGGGTACAGGCTCATGGACTCAGATGTTATTGATTACCGATTATCATGAGCATGGTTCCTTATATGATTACCTTCAAACGAACGTTTTGGACTCCAATTCTTTACACTTAATGGCCACCAGTATAGCCAGCGGGTTATCACACTTGCATACTGAAATATTTGGTACCAGGGGTAAGCCTGCAATAGCTCATAGGGACATAAAAAGTAAAAACATTTTGGTCAAACGTAATGGGGAATGCTGCATTGCTGATTTTGGACTAGCAGTCAAATACCTTAGTGACACAAATGAAATAGATATACCTCCAAATATCAGAAGCGGGACAAGACGGTACATGGCTCCTGAAATCCTTGATAGTTCTATCAATGTTAAGAGCTTTGAAGCCCATAAAATGGCGGACATGTATGCATTCGGTTTAGTCCTCTGGGAGATGTCTCGGAGGTGTGTGACTGGAGATAAAATAACAACAGCCGACGAATATTGCGTGCCATATCACGATTCTGTGCCTAGTGATCCTGATTTCGACGACATGTTGGACGTGGTTTGTGTCAAGAAAATCCGACCTAAGATACCCCTACGTTGGGATTCTGATGAGGTATTATTGACTCTCTCGAAAGTTATGCAAGAATGCTGGCATACAAATCCAGCTGTTAGATTGACAGCCTTAAGGGTGAAAAAGACACTTTGTAAACTTGATACCGATACTAGCATAAAGATTGTTTAGCTGTTAGTTGGTATTATAAGAGCTGTACAAATAACTATCAAGTTTGTTTCACGCACAATCAGACATGTGAGACATTTTATTGTGTTTTTATCCTCTGAGAGGAATCTTTGTTGATAGTCTTAATTTTATTTGATGATTATTTGCCAAATGTCACTCACCAGCCCCTTCAAAGACGAGTGACATTTATCATACTTCATGTATGTACCTGTTTGAAATTTAGTTCTGAAATATTCCAGCTGGAGTTTTTCATTAAAAATCAATTTTATTGAAACTAGGACAACTTTATGTACAAATGAGCTCAAGTTAGTTTCATTTGACATTTAATAATAAATTATAACCACAAGGGCATTGACACATGGGGTTAACAGAAAGAATGAAATTTAATTTTTTGAATTTGAGACCCATTGTTTATTTCTTAAAGTGATACTCTGGAAATTTTCCAATAATGAAAATATGGGAATGGTACGTCATACAGGCATACATTTAGGTTTTTGAGCTTTAAAAAGTTTTTTGTACAGTTCCTTGATTGTAAATAATAATCTGAATTGAAATTGTAAATAATTGTCCATAGAATAATGTTAATGTTAAGAGTTTCGAAGTACCTATTTATAGCTATCCACACAAGTCAAAACGACAATATTTATTAGATATAAAAAATAGATGCATAGAAACCTTGGTGCAGCAAATGCTATCAGAAAATCATGACCAAAAATTGTAGATCTATATTGAACTCTTGAATGTGTTAAACGGTCTAGCTCCGGAATCATCCGCAATATTTCACGATCGTTGCGATGTCTTCGTTATGGAAATGTTTATTCCAGTAAATATAATTGCGAGGAAATGTCAAATGTGCACACAGCCAATCAAAACTTGAGTGTTTGTCAAGATTAACATTAATGGAATGAACTGATACTATAAATTTGCTTTTCATTAAACTTTCATTCAGAATGAGATTAATGGTACCATTATGCTCAGGAAATTCACTATGTTCCTCTATGATCATGATGTGCCAAGTAAATCACTTTTTGCACAAGTGCAAAAATCTTACCGTCTATTTCTGGCAAAAACTCCCAAAATGACTGTCATTACTCAACTTCATTGGAATTGTTTGTTTATTATTAAACTCAAATTAGTTTAAACATATTTTTCATGTCTTGATAACAAGTGGAGAAGTTGAACGAGAAGATCTTAATGATCAAACAAAATTTTCACAGCATTACGTCTGAACCACAACGATTATTAAAATTAAAGGTGGTATATAAATCGATAATTTTGTCCAAAAACTGTTCAGGGTAGAGTTTGCTACGTCAGGGTTTTTGTGCATCTCTATTTGAACGAATTAACTCAAATCATTCAGTTCCCAACAAAGTTTGGTGCTCTATGACAATCTTGAAAAAAATTCACACATAGAAAAGATGTTTGCCAGTATTCACACTAACAATACAGTATGAGTTATGAGGAATAAAAATGATATGAATGGTAGATCGTTTATGACTTCTGAAAAGACCTGGCAAATTCTCTTCTGGAGTAAATACTACACTTGTTACAGATGCACACTGTGAAATCTTTCGATTGAGTTTCAACTTGCTCAATTTTAGTTATTCAGGAAAAAATGGTTCTTCCTTTCTGTTATCCAATAAATCATTTTATTAGAATTTATTTTCCTTGTATTTCTAATTCTTGTTGTTCAAATAGGCCGAGTGACTGGTAGAACGTGCATTTATTATTATTATTATTATTATTTGAACTGGGGTCGTTTTGGCTCGTTAAGCCTTCCGAGAACTGCGACCGTGTAGATCTTTTGTTCCCTACCCTACTCATTCATGGAAACCCAAGGAGGTCGTCAATAGTGTTGATAAAATTGGCAACCTCCCTAGGAGCCTTGGCCGTGACCTCATGGGTATCCAGGACCGGTTTCCCCATATGAATGGTTCTTAGTTCAGCCAGCTCTGGACACTTGCATACCATGTGTTCAGCTGTTTCCGCTTCTGATCCACATAGCCTGCAAATCTCATCTGCTGACTTTCCCATGCGGTACAAATGGTGTTTGTACCGACAGTGTCCCGTCAGCAGTCCTACCATCACCCGAAGCTCAGCTCGTGATAGCTTCAAGAGTTTCCTGGTATAGGTAGGTGATATCGTCACGAATTTCTTGGCCTGAATAAGTCCAGGAGCGTTTGTCCAGTAGGTTATCCTGTTTTTCAGCTCCCATTGCTGGACCGCTGCCTTGTATTGGTCTTTTCCGAGCCCACAGAACGGCTCAGGTCCAACAGGTATTTGCCTTGATGCAATTTTTGCCAGTTTGTCGGCTTTTTCATTTCCTTCAACGCCATAGTGCCCTGGTGCCCACAATAGAGTCACTTTATTGCCTCTTGCCAGTTGCTTTATGGTGTTACGGCATTCCCAGGTCAACAGAGACCCCTGGCAGTTTGATTCCAGGGATCTCAGTGAGGCCTGACTGTCCGTGATGATGTAGACATGCGCTCCCTTGAGGTTCATCTTGAGACACTCTTGAGCGCATACATAAACAGCCATTATCTCGGTCTGTAGGATAGAGGGCTCGCCTCCCAGGGCTTTAGAGATCCTCAATTTAGGTCCATATACCCCAATGCCAGTACCCTTCTCTGTTTTAGATCCGTCGGTGAACCATATGGATGACTTTTTGTCCAGACGATTTACGAAACTTATTGCCCTAGGACGGTCGGTTATGACCGTTTCAAAGGGCGTATCAAAATCGTAGATGGTTGGCATAACATCCGATGGTTTTGCCAGGAGATTTGAATCAAATTGATTCAAGATCCCCATATGTCCAACCCAGTTACCGGGTAGTAGCTTTCCGTTAAGGGAGATTCTTATAGCTTCCAGCAGGCTACATTTCCTCACATGTAGGTGTAAGGGAGGCAAATCAAGAATGACCTCAAGCGCTGCTGTAGGAGCTGTACTCATAGCTCCTGTTACCCCAATACAGGCTAGCCTTTGCAGTTTCTGCAGACGACTGCGTGTGGTAACCTCTTCGGTTTTTGTCCACCATGCTAGAGACGCATAGGTGACAATAGGGCGTACTATCGCTGTGTATAACCACAGTACCATTTTCGGTTTCATGCCCCATGTCTTTCCAAAGAGTCTTTTGCAGGCCCACATGGCCGCCGTGGCTCTGGAAAGAGTCTTATCTATGTGTTTCCTCCAGTTGAGTTTGCTGTCCAGGATAACACCTAGATATTTACACTCACTAGAGAAGTTCAGAGTCTGGCCATTTAGGACCGGAGCCCTGAGGTTGAGATTTCTTCTTCTAGTGAACGGAATCAGTGTGGTTTTCGAGGGATTGACAGTTAGCCCTTCTTCCTCACTCCACTTTTCGATGATACTGAGAGCAAGCTGCATTCGGCTGCTTAATGAGCCTTCATGCTTGCCTCTCACTGTCACCACTATGTCGTCGGCGTACGCCTGGACGTTAAAACCACCCGCTGTGAGCTTCTCCAGGAGACCGTCCATGACCAGGCTCCACAGCAAGGGTGACAACACCCCTCCTTGAGGACATCCCCTGCATGTTAGCACGGTCACTTCAGTATCCCCCAGATAGGCTGTGACAGTTCGTCCTTTCAACATAGCTGATATCCACTTAACAGTGGAAGGTTCTACCCCTTTCCGTTTAGCTGCATTGCATATGGAAACATGTAGGGTGTTATCAAAGGCCCCTCCAATATCTCCAAACATTGCAAGTAAAATCTCCTTTGCATTGAGGGTGCCTTCCACCTCTCTAAGGAGCTGATGAAGGGCGTCTACGGTAGATCTGCCCGCCCTGTAGGCAAACTGCATCTTGTGGAGCTTAATATTTCCCCTTATGCTGTTGTCTATTATTTTCTCCATAGTCTTCAGGAGAAAGGAGGTGAGGCAAATGGGGCGATAGGATTTGGGCTCTATGGAGCCTTTACGACCCATTTTGGGTATGAAAACTACCCTTGCCTCCCTCCATATTTTTGGAATATAACCCCTTGCAAAGCTGGCCTTGAAGAGCTCAGCTATCGGGGGTATAATGAAATCAACACCTTTCTGTAGCATGGCCGGAAAGATACCATCCATGCCTGCTGATTTGAAGGGCTGAAAGCTTTTTATCGCCCATTCAATTCTTTGTGGTGTGAATAGTCTACCAGCTTTCTGAAGATCCCGCCTAGTGGGGTTATGTGGTGCTTCCCCTTCGGGAACTTCATCTTCGATGGTTGTTTGCTTGGAGCCAGGAAAATGAGTCTCTAGCAGAGCTCTTAGGCTTTCTTCAGGATCATTCGTAAAGTCCCCACATGGCTTCTTGATTTGGCCAATTGGGTTAGAGTGATCCTTAGATAGTACCTTTTGAAGTCTGGCTGCCGGGGATGTTTTGTCTATTCCCTCACAGAAGCTTCTCCAGGACTGCCTTTTGGCTTTTCTGACCTCTTTGTTGTAGTTTGTCAAGGCCAGTCGATAGGCATCCCAGCTGCCATCTCGCTTGGCCTTGTTGAAGGCTTTCCTGGCCGCCTTCTTGAGGTTTTCTAGATGATTATTCCACCAGGGGACGTCTCTGGAGACCGTCTTTTTCCTTAGTGGACAACTGTTCTCGAATGCCCTCTTCAAACATGATGTGAAGTGAGCAGAGGCGTTTTCCAGATCCTCATTTGAGCCGATGTTGTATTTCAGTCCTTCCAGATCAGATCTTAAATGGGCTACATAGAGATCCCAGTCAGTCTTCCTGGGTATCCTGCACTCAACATCAGCTGAAGCAGTTGCTTCAACGTCGAATTCAATTGCCATATGGTCGGACATGGATGGTTCCTTTGAGACCCTCCAGTTCTTGACCATCCCCGCAATAAAAGGCGTCACCAGCGTAAGGTCAATTACTTCCCTTCTAATCGCATTCATAAAGGTTGGACTATCACCCACATTCGCTATCTCCATATTGTTAGAAAATAGAAAATCAAGCAAATCCTCACCTCTATGATTAGTGTCTGTGCTCCCCCATACTGTGTGGTGTGCATTCGCATCGCAGCCCAGAATCAGTTGTTTCTTCTCCTTGCGGCACCATTCGATGAGGCGTTGTACTTCCTCTGGTGGTGGGCTGATAGCGTCTCCTGGGAAGTAACCTGAGGCGATAACCAGCTGCCTCTTGCTGTTCCCAGCTCGCACCTCAACCAGCGCCGCAGCAAGATCCCTTGTCAGGAACTCTGTAAGTGGAAGACAGGTTAGTCCCTTCCTGAGTAGTATAATAGCTCTTGGACCTACTGACCTGTCACAGTATATCATTTGATATAAGTTGTTTGGTAGGCCTTTAACTTGGCCTCCATTAATCCAAGGCTCTTGTATCAGCCCTATGTCAATATGCCTTCTAGATGTTCTCCAGCATAAGGCACTAGAGGCTGCCTTCGAGTGCTGGAGGTTAATCTGAAGACATGTCAGACACCTGCCCTTTATTGAGGTTGGCCGTCCGCCAGGCTTAGTGGGAAGGGCCGCAGGTTTTACCCCGCCAGGCCCTCCCCTCCCACGCCCCGCGGATTAGCCCCCCTCCCAGCGCTGGTGCTCGGCGTTGAGGCTCCGGCTGCTGTGCCGGTAGGCTTCGCCGACTTCTGAGTTTCCTTTCCCCTGGGCTTCGTCGACACGGAACCGGAGGTAGAGGCCTGTTGTGCCTCTTCCCTCTTCGCCGTTGTCTTGGCTCCCTTGAGGCGAAGGATTGATTGGCCGAATTTATAGAAAATTCGCCAATTCTTCTCTCTCAGACTTTCGACCGAGCCTCTGTCGGCCGAAATAACTATTTCTAGCATGGGTCCTGATGGTCCCCTTCGAAGAACTCTCCAACTAGATGTTGAGAGTCCTCTATTTTGTCTCGCCACGAACGATAAAATTTGTTCGTTGGTGAGATGCTGACTCTCTGGGAGGTAGCCAACCAGGATCTCCGGATGAGGCAGTTCTGCCTCCTCGACAACCCTTAAATCAGCCCCCTCCCAGGGTTTCAGTTTTGGCTGAATGCTCCTAAGCCACTCAACTGTGTCTTTGTCAGAGCAAGTCAGACCCAGCCAGCCTGGCCTTGTGTGCAGTTGCTGGAAATTGGGCTTTATTGGGCCCTCTATTTCCAGCTCCATTATCTGCGTACAGATTGCTTCCTTGATGGCCTGTATCTGGTCCATTTCCAGGAGCACTTCTGGATATCTCCTATCCATTATGCCCACCTTCAGACCAGCGGCAGCCTGGCTGTAAGTGGGCATATGTTTTGCAGGAGCTTTGGAAGCTCCTGAGGACTGTGAGGCCTTCGAAACCTCTTGCCTTGCGCGCTTAGGCTCTTTACCTTTAGGCGTGCTGTCCTCCGACCTGTTCCTTTTGGACGCCTGGCCTCGTGTCGGTTTCGACCCAATTGGTTTGGAGGCTTCTTTTCTGGCTTCTTCTGGCGCCATCCCCCCCTTTATGAGGAACTTCATCCTCTTCCTGGCGGCCCCAGAGAGTCTAGGTCTCTTGACCACCAACTTTTCGAGGCCCTCGATGACCTCTTCATCGCTGCTCTTCAGCAACGTTTCTTCAGTCCTGGTGTCAGGACTTGCGCCCTGTTCCCCAGGCTGATTGAGGCTAGTTTCTTCCTCCAGTTCTGACATATTTGGGCTAATGTCAGGCCCTTTTCCTTTTGTTACTTGGTCCATAAATTGATCCCACGAGTAGCTAGGGAGAAGTAGTCACCAGGAGCAGAGCCCCGCATGCCCCTGGAAGGCTTATTGAAACCGGAGGTCGCCTGGTATCCGGAGTTCGCATATTTGTGACTAGCTCTTCCCACTAGCCATGCAGACATCGGCATATGCTGTTCCACCTTGTCTTGGGGAAAGTGTTTATTGTGTCTTTCTTCCACTTGGTTCGGGCGATTAAGCCGGAACCCCCGCCATGCATCCTCCGCCCGCGAGACATGACCACGTCAGTGGAGAAGCGTGACGGTATAACAGTCATGAGGGGGTCAGACCCTTGCATGCCTGGCATCGTTTGCCCACGTGCAGTACCTTTGGCCACGACACTACAGCCAGGTGGTGGGGGTCGGTCTTGGTTTTCACCGCTCAGCTTGGACCTTATCAACCTGGAGACCCTGCCGGAGCAGTGTTCCGTTGACCTTGCTCCAAGAATCATTGCAGCTACTTAAGCCCTCACACCAGCGTCAAGGTGCCGACCATTCGTGAGGGAGAACGTGCATTTACATTTGTAAATATTAAATAAATATTACGGTGCAAGTGGCCCTTATTCAGGTACTTGCCAAGCCTATTTTCTTCTAAAATTTATTTCACATCCAGTAAGTTCATAAAATCGATATATTACATTTGTAAATATTAATATATCGATTTTATGAACTTACTGGATGTGAAATAAATTTTAGAAGAAAATAGGCTTGGCAAGTACCTGAATAAGGGCCACTTGCACCGTATTGGTTCTAAGCGTTAGTTAGTTAAGCGTCGATTAATTTATTTAATCCAGGATTAAATATTTGACTTGCACCGAGGCTGAATGTAACTAGATTAAAGTTAATCCACAAATCTGGTTATTTTCACGTAAATTGGTACTTGTGCCTATTTTCACGTTGTTTATTTTATTCCTTTCTATGCTTTGACAGTTTATATGTTCAGACATTTTTTGATATCGAGCGTTTCGCAAATTGAAAGAGTTTGTAATAACGAATTTCTTTGGTAAAAACCGAAACATTCATTGCACAAGTTGACATCTTTCTTTGGAATATTCTACGTCCTTCAAAAATGAAAATATACCTGGTTCGAAACTATAATTGTCAAAGCACTTCACCACTTCAGATTTGGATGGATAAACTCATGGATTCTCAGGGGCGGATCTAGGAATTTTTTGAGGGGGGGGGGGCGATTCCAAAGTAACACAGTAATAATTCTCGGATAAACCAGCAAAAATTATATTATCACAGTACGAATTCTAATCCCGAGGGGGGGGCGAAACCACCTTCGCCCCCCCCCCCTAAATCCGCCACTGTGGATTCTCGTATGGAAATAACAGAGGCAAATAAAAAAGAAATGATCCAAAGGCATGAACAAACCTGATTTTCGATAATAGGCAAACATCTATAAGAAAATATGTAAATTTTTTCAATAAACTTGCATCTTGGAAAATTGTAAATATGTATTTATTCACTTTCATTTCAACACATATATAGGTAATAATATTGATTCCGATTGAATGATACTATGTGTCACAGCGAATTAAAGAATAATTCTACATATCAGAAGAACTGTACCTCCAATTTTATTAAATATGTATGGATTTGTTCAGTTCAAAATATACCTCGACCGTCAATATTCAGTTCAGTTATTCATTCTTGCGTGTGCTTTACCTTTCACACCAATTTGATCTTTCATATCTATACGCCTAGGAAAACCAAAATTTATAATTTCTACTTCAGTCATTATTCTTTTCAATTTGATTTATAATCAAACATCATTTTTGAAACAAGCCTGACTTGTGTCATCCGTGAATATAGGGTTAGAATTCAAAGTTTATCGTTAAACTTCCATTTAATCCTCCCAATTCGGAGGATTATCTTTAAGCGTTAGTTATGGTTGTTAAACTAGGATTACGACACGGTGCAAGAGAATCATAGACACTAATCGAGGTTTTGCATTTAATCTGAAGTTTTGTCATACGGTGCAAGCGGCCCTTAGTGCAACGAAGCGACCACAGAGGTGACAGATATAACTCATTTCAATGTTAAATTTAATGGATACACCAATAATTTCGATGAAAGCTACAAAAAAAAATTTAATGATTATTTCTTGAATTGTCATTATATTGAATATCGAAATAGTTTGCCCAAGCTTAAATAACAAAAAACTTCTTGACATTTGAATGTCTGCTATGTGTGTTACTTTCTAAACATACATGTAGACATATTTGAATTTTAAAAAATACAAACCTTAAAAGCAGTAATGTAGAACTCCAGGTAAATATGACTGAATAGCGTTCACATTGCCAATTCAAGGAACTTGCAAAGCCTGTATGTATATGAATGAGATAACATAAATTGCAAGACTGATATAAATTTGAGTGTTTATGTTTTGTGAACAAAAGATTAACATGTAATAAAATTAGTTTTCAGAAATCTTTGTGTTTTTTTCTAATGTTTCCAAAGAGTATGACTGAATTTTTCGTATTCCCCAAAAATTGTCCTGCTTGAAATTTTCTTTCTCTTATGAAAAAATTTGCCTCAGTTTGATACAGTTAATTCAAAGTTATTTGGAAGTCATTAAAAGTTTCACACAGATGTTCCTTTAATATTTTACTGGATTCAAAGGAACATCTGCTTAACCTCTTCAGGGACGAATTATTTTTGAAAAAAAAATCGGGAACAAAAAATTTATTTTGATGGTAAACTTTCCAACTTTAATTACATGTCAGCCAAAATTAATTAAAAAATGTTTTTTATATGAGAAAAATGAAAAAAAAAACTGTCCACATATGTGTCTTATGGTCCAAATCTGAATTCAAAATTTTGATATTTCCTTTTTTCCTACCGTAAAAACTCGTTGTCGATATTTCTGACAAGAAATCTACAACAGAAACAGGTCTTATAATGATTCATGAAATGGAAAGAATCCTAGATAGACAGTGTAATTGACGGAAATCATATACCACATCTGCCCATTGTACACATACGTGTACATCAACGTTGAACGTTGAAACAGTTTCTGAGCGAATAGAATCACTCTGAATAAAACTAAAACCATAGACGAGGTTAAGAAGTGTTATAGATTACTAACCCATTTTTATTTCACGTAAATCACCCAAAAAATGCGTAAGAGAGAACTGCAGAAATGACACAAACCCAGGAATTCATTACAGAGGGCGCGAAACCTCTTGTAGGCACACGTACAAGCGATTTTGCTCCTCATTTCAATTGGGAATATGAGAGCAGTTAATGTGGACTCATATGTGCCACTGAAATAGGCGATTGGTAGGGATGCACTAATGTGAGGCCGATAAGTTTCAAACGTACACATATGTGCCTATGGGCTGGAAGAGGTTAATAGTTATTTATGGCTCTTTCAAGTAACTATAGACCATCCATTTTTCGCGATCTATCCAGAACATCGTGAACATAGAAATGTCAAACATAATGGCAAAAATAGTAGAATAGTATATTTCATTACTAGTCCAGAAAGTAAGCTTTTTCCGTGCGCGCGCGATGTGTTCCCGTGTGAGGTGGAGCCGAACACGGGAACTCGTGCAAGCACGGAAAAAGCCTTTCTGGACGTGTAATGAACCATATTTTTCATTACACCTCTCTGAAAACAATAACACGGGAAAAATTTTTGGCAGAAAGCATTTCGATACTGTGAAACAATAATTATTCAAAACACTGACATCTACTGTCACGCAATGGTTGCTCTGTGTCTTAGCATAGGAATCATAGGATGCATCTATGCCTCAGCGCACCGTAATAGTATATTGTATAATTAGTGGGAAAAGCATAATATTCCCAAACGACTGTGATAATTACCAGACGAGGAGCGTAGCGACGAGTCTGGTAACACAGGAGTTTGGGAATATGCTTTTCCCACGAATTATACATACTATTTTTTCTCCGATCGTCGATTTATATTTGAAAAAATTATTAAAAAATATTTCATTCAAGAGGTAATCAAGTAAGTTTAAATAGGTTTCTCTATGTTCATATTTAAATATAGAAGTGGTAACTATGGAAATTACTTTGTTATGACAGAAGTAAAATAATTTTCAAGCCGATTTTGTTCGATTCGTTGTATTTTATAAGAAATTAAAAAAACAGTAGTAAACATGGACACTGATGGTGATTATTCGTTACCTTGCACGCCTCCTGAACTTGTAGAAGCAGCGAACGCGGCTTCACTTGATTTACTTCCGGCGAAATCCAGAGAGAAGTATGAACTTGCGTACCAACGCTTCATGGATTTTTGCAGAAAAAACAACAGTGTATCCTTTTCTGAGAATGTACTGATGGCGTATGTTGCTGAATTGGCTAAAACAATGAAATCTTCGACGTTGTGGGCACATTATTCCATGCTTCGATCAACTTTGTCTATTAAAAATAATATTAATATTGCCCAGTACCATAAACTGAGAGCATTTTTGAAACGTCAAGCTATAGGATACAAACCGAAAAAATCTAAAATTTTAACCCAGGAACAAGTTCAGAAATTCATTTTAGAGGCCTCAGATGACATATTTTTATCGACGAAAGTAAGTAGATAAAGATTAAATAGTATTACTTAAATTAAATAAAATACGAAATATACAATGTTCGATTAATTTTTAGGTGGCTCTGATATTTGGAATAGCAGGAGCCTGTCGACGAGATGAGCTTGTCCGAATAAAAGTTCAGGATATAGAAGATTTCGGTTCAAAAATACTGGTAAAAATACCAGAAACAAAAACAAATAGACCTAGATCATTCATCATCAACGAAACCTATTTAAATGTTTATAGAAAGTACGTATCATTCAGGCCTAATGATTTTGAAAATCCTAGATTTTTTTTTAAATTCAACAAGGGAAAAGGATGGAAGACAGTCATTGGAATTAATCAATTTGGAAAAATGCCGCAAATTGTTGCAAGTTATTTACAGTTGCCAAATCCGACAGAATATACAGGACATTGTTTCCGAAGATCATCGGCAACACATTTGGTAGATGCTGGAGCTGACATTCTTTCTTTAAAGCGCCACGGAGGATGGAAGTCTTCCCATGTGGCGGAAGAATATATTGACGAATCACTTAATAATAAAGTAGAAGTGGCTAATAAAATATTCAACACCCCTGCCTCGACTTCAAATGAAAATGATCGAAACGAGATAAACGAAACAACTAGCCATGCAGCTTCAACGTCTATAAATTCTCGTTGCCCTCCAGTACAATTTACAAATTGTACAAACTGTACAATAAATGTAAATATTAACAACAATTAATTTGTGTTCAGGAATATCGTTATAAATTAGATGTTTCTTTTATTTATTTCATACCAAATTTATCAATATTAAAATGAAAACCATACTTTGTTTCATTTCATTGTAATAATCCATTTGTAACATTACCGCACGCTACAGCAGTGCGGTAATTATTACCGCACTGTTATTTTCTAATTGCTTAGCAACTGCCCACTGTTCTGGAATGTTGAGCTTTGCGCATAGAAATCAGGTCAAAATAGTGTCACTTTTCCCACGATCGGAGAAAAAACTTTTTGCGGTGCGGCCGCACGGAAAAGAGTCATTTTCGATGTTCTAAATGTCTACATGTTATGATAGAGTTTTCAGTGCGGTGTAATGAAAAACATATTTTTTTATGCTTGAAACTGCAAATGAGGAATTAATAGTACAACTTACTGAAGCAAATATAGCACAATGGTTTTAGGGACTAAACCTATGTCTCTTTGATGACCAACGTTGTACATGTAGAATTAATAGAATGTGATCAGATTCGCCCAAAACTTCTATAGTTATCAGAAGACCGAGCAGAACCATCCTATACTGCAGATTATGGAAGCAGTCATAAATCCATTGGAGGAATTTCATTATGGCCAAGGCCCAAGATTGTTCTTGTGAATTGCTGAAATTTTGCATGGAAATGGAGAATGACATACATATTCAAGCTACATGCAAAAGCAAAATATTATCCAGATCCCATCACCAGAACCATATACAGGGTGTATATGAATAGTTGCAAAAAAAGGGAGTGATTCCTTGTGAAAAAATAGAGTGGGTCTTTCATAAAAACTTTTCTTTTTTGAGCCCCCCCCCCAAAAAAGATAGCACCCGAAATACAGTTATTTTCTCAAAAACCAAAGAACTGACAAGAATAAAATTAAGAGCAGACATTTTATGCGAGCGAGGAGGCACTCAAAAAAGTATTGGTGTTGGTGATGTTACCTCCATGATTGCAAGAGGTAGAGAAGTCATCCCTAAACCTTTCAGGAGAAACTTTCTTCCATAATCATGTTTTACAATGAGAAACTAAGGAGGTACATTTAAAATGAATAAAAATGTGGTCGCCAGCGCGAGTTTAGAATTCTAGCAGAAAAAGCAGTACTAAATCTTGTCGACGAGCAAACTGACATCAGCACTAGAAAAGTAGAAAAATTGCTAAGCAATTACAAGTTCACCAAGACGGTGCTTATACATAGTGATGTGCTATCTGCTCTTCAGAATTCATCGGCGTCAAAGCTGAATATTTTAATACAAAGGCAATATTATGATATTATGTTTTAGGAACTTTGGATATTCCACAATTTCAAGAAACGTTTTCTTGTATGGTTTTGGTTTTTACAATATGGTGTAGGTGGCAGTAGTGAACAGCGAATTATTATGATCATATATTCATATGTTACACATTCACCTTCACCCTAAGGCTTAGGGTGATTTGTATTTTGTACAATAAAATGGCCATCAAAACTCATCGAATTCGACATTTATTTTGTCATACAAATGGTGTTTCTCGTTTTCGATTATGACAAAATAGATCAATAGATGCATAGAATAACTGGTGTTGGCACTGATTAGATCTTGTCGATCGAAAACTTGAGTATTTGTTCTGCTCATTCTCCCAAAAGACGTCGCGCTATTTTCCATTGCCGCACTAGCGCCACGACCGATAAAATATTGCGGATTATTCCGGATGTAGCACAAAAACTCAAATCTGGAGTGCCGTTTTTATCTACAAATTTTGGTCACGATTTTTAGTAAGGAGTCGTTACACCAGGTATTTTATGCATCTATTGTACAAATCTCACATGTGACAAAATGTCACCATTGCGAATGCCTCCTGTTCATTTATCTTAGACAAAGGAAACTTGGTCTGAGGTTCATATTCACATTCAAGAAATATGCATAGAAAAAAGATTGATTATTCTCTATGAGAAATGTCAGAAAAACTGTAATTGTTCTGTATTTGCATGTGTGGCACCACCTATGATCAAAGTGCAAAAGTCACTTGGCGTAGTCATAATTCACGCAAACTCAGTCGGCTAAAACGAAATAGACGCCATGATGACCAAGTGTTCGTTCATTCTTCGCCGTCGTCCATCATTCGCTTTACGGTTTTGTTGGTAGTAGTCGTGGTGAGGTATAAGAACTATAAGAAGACTCTTGGTGTCATATTAGAGCCCAGCAGTTAATTCAATAGGTAAGATTACATGAAATTGTAGTATTGTAGTTGTTATTGGGAGGTTTGAAACTACAAGATATTTTTTACAAGTAGATGTGGCTATTATATTCAGTCGATTGTGATTTTAGATAGATTTATTCCTCATCTTTTATATATCGTTATAATATACGAATTCATACCTTATATTCGATATTAAATTAGCAGTTCCGTAGTATAATATTCAGTGAATTTATTGTCAGTGATTATCGAAATATGTTGACGTGTAGCGTCCAAAATGGTGTCCATTGAAACTTGATTGATCAAACGTTGGTTCATATCTTGACTTTCGCCATGTGTTATATAAATTTGAAATATATTTCGCCGCAAAGGATGCTCAATGAATTGAATCGATGAATGAGATTCAAGATGGACGATCAATTCAGTCGAACTTACCTCATGTTGGTGTACCGTATAATCGAATGTTAATTTAAAGCGTTTTCCGAGTTGATCATCCATCTTGGGCCAAACAACGGCAAACGGCGCGCTTCGTTTGAAACACAACCGAGCGGTCCGTGCCAACCTAATGAGAGAACGAAAAATGCTTTACGTTAATTTTCAGGAATAATCCGGATATATTATATCAAAATGCCGGGTTTTAGCAGCGCGGGCACGTTTAAAATTTTCATCGGCAACCTTGACGAGAAAACGAGCGTGAACGATCTACGTCCACTATTCGAGAAGTACGGGAAAGTGGTAGAATGCGACGTCGTCAAGAACTACGGATTCGTTCACATGGAGAACGAGAGCGAGGGACGCGAGGCTATTCAACAGCTCAATGGTCACAACCTCAACGGACAATCGATGAAATGCGAAGCTGCAAAGAACAGGAAGGCGCCTCAAACGCCTACCACCAAGATTTTCGTTGGTAATTTGACTGATAACACGAAGGCTCCGGAAATCAGGGAATTGTTCAAGAGGTATTGATCAGTTATTTTCAATTCAAGCTGCCTGCGGAACGTTCCATGCTCTTAAATTACGTAAAAACCGAAGTTTATTCGTATTAACTATATTAACCAAATGCAACCTCTTTCGTAATTATCTAATCTGCAAACTCATTTTTCGAACTGTTGCGATATTTAATGAATGAGTCAATCTCATTATATTAGGACATTGTTAACGGAAATCGCATGTTTACTCATTCCTCCGACACGATCAGTTAGGAGCTTACCCTCCGGCTGGCGGTACAGTGTTCCCTTTCGATGGGGCCCCCACCGCAGTGTCGTAAAGCATGACCCTTCAAGGCTCGAAAAGTACATTCCTCAGTCATTCTTTAGTCCCTGGGCGATGATAGAAGGAAAAACCGTACTAATTACAATCACATAATTTATTTTATTCAATATGAGTCAACATTCAATGCTCGATCTTCGATTTTAGTTCAAATTTATAGTGTGTGAAATATCCTGTGTTTGAAAGCATCAGAAGCATATTGGAAAAATGTTGCTCTTTTCATTAATCTCATTTCTCTCTATAAGTTGAAATGAAAAGAATCATTGAAAATGCAATTTTCTCAAATCTTTACTCCACTACCGTTTCGAATGGTTTTCGAGAAGTCCCTTCTAGGCATTGTCGACATTATCGAAATGCAAGCTTAACATTTCGCGAATTTGATGTATGTAATTCGGTGGAATATTTTGAAAGAAAAAGGGCAAGCATTTTTTCTCTTCATGGACGTACCAGAAAATATGAATTGTAATCCAAAGATTTGACATGCACAGATGAATGTGTCTCGATTCTCCTATGCTATATCTACAGAAATAACAGAAAATTAACCTGTTACAATTTGACAATCATACTGGGGCTTATACTGAGCCTTCTTAGGGCCGATTGCACCGTAGACAAAACTAGATTAAATCTTAAACCTCTATTAGTATATGATAATCAATAGACACTAATCGAGGTTTTGGATTCAATCTAGAGTTTTGCCTACGGCGCAATCGGCCCTTACTGTGCTAATAGGAGGATTATCTGTCATCATATGACAATTAATTTTTACCGACTTGTTGAATGTCGAGTCAATTGAAAAGGTTCGAAACAATCACGTTACAACATGACACAAATTATGTCAACTCTTATTTCTTCCTGAAGTATTTTGCACAGCCACTTTTCTGTCTTTTGACATAGGCATGGATTCAACTTCCATTTTAAGTTGATGCCTCCTTCTATGTCAAAAAAAATAATCAGGAGGATGATAGTCCCTTCATATACTAAATACTTGAAGGGGTAGAAATCTTCTGTGACATTCGACTATGTCAATCATTCCAATTAAAATAGATGCATATACTCCATTCACTTTTATAAAGTATACCGATTGGCCATGGAATTCTGACACATTTCACCGTGTATATTTTGAAAATGTTAGGTTAGAGTCATTCTTCTGTCAGTTGAACAAGCAACGTTGCCGTTTCTAAATATATGTCGTAGTAATTAGGTATTCAACAAAATGTTCATTTAGTTCGGGAAAATAACTGTCGATGCCAAATTATCAGGGTTACTTTTAGAATGCGCAGATTTCAATTCTAAATAGCATTTCTTGATACTCTGCCTCTGCTTCTTCGAAACTACCTTCGGCATTCTTAGTTTCCAGGCTTGATAATTAATAATGAAAAATAAAGGTCGGCAACGTTTCCGAGATTTATTCATTGACGTAATGTCATTCACAAGTGCCGACCTGCGATTTTTTCAGGTAAAAAAACTTGATAAACCTAAAACTTGGCCAACCGCGATACTTAATAAAAGTGAATGGAGTATAGAATACCTGGTGTTGGCACTGATTAGATACTGTGTAAGACTTTCTTGTTGATCGAAAATCTGAGTATTTGTCCTGCTTTTCATTTCTCCCGAAAGGGGTCGAGCTTTTCTTCCATAACCACAATTTTATGACATTCGAAATTAATCCATGATTTGATGGAATTTATGACACAATGAAAACATCTGTAATCTCTCTAAAAACATATGTCATTCAAATAATAGCCACGACCGGGAAATATTGCGGATAATTCCGGAACTAGGACCCGAGCTACGATCTAGACTGCCCTATTTGATCTACAATTTTTATACACAATTTTTACTTAGGAGTCGTTACACTAGGGTTTCTATGCATCCGGGGAAGCAGGAACGAAAATTTTCAATTAAAAATTAGTAATTTCTTAAGCAATTAAAAAAATGAATTCTTCTCAGTTTTTAAACCATGTATTTTTTCGAGGAAAGGCTTTAGAGCTTATTTGGTAGCACCCTGTTAACAAATTCATGAGACATAAACGATTACGTTTGGAATGTATCATTTAGCTGCTTCATAATGTTCCATCCCTTCTTAATCTTATTTTTCAAATCAATTTTCCAAAAAAAAACACAAAACTTCTCGAAAGTCTACTTCACTTTGCTTAGTTTCCCTCAAAAATAATGTTCTTATGAGAAATTATGTAGGTATGGTGTTCCTTCATGTTAACATTCTCGTCTATTATCCTGAATAAAAACTCCTGTAATGTTCCGAATAATATTTTTCAACGATTTTAGGATATTTTAGAATATTGTCATCAATCGAGCTTATCCCATGTATGTACAGGATGGGCAAAATTGGTGCTACATGAACTAAAACATATGATACATTTCTGAAACGGAAAAAAATGGCGATCCTTTCTAAGTCATTTCAAACTACTGTTTCCATAAGAAAAAACACAACTTCATGTTATAACTCAGCAAATAAACCTTTTATAAAAATCAGAGTACGCCACTGGATTGCTATCAGAAAAGTGCCTGTATAATGTTTTTATTTCAACATCCTAGCATAAACAGGAACGGAGATAATGACCAAAGTTGAAATCGCCCAAATTTCAATTTCGGCCTATTTATAACTCTGAAACGAAAGAAGATGAGAATGCAGTTGATGGCATTATCAGTTTCTCGAAAAAAAGAGGACTATAAGGTGCCATTCATTTTTCTCTATCTCCTCGGGTTGAAAAGTTTTACTTCATAAAGCACCAATTTTGCCCAGCCTGTACTTCCATGCAGTCAATTGAAAATACTTTGTTCTGATCAGAGTTTAAATTTGGAACGTCGGCAAATTGTTCGTAGGTAGATACAAAATTGTGATTATTAAAAAAGTTATTCAAGGTTCTTGGCAGAGTTGAGTATTCGTTCCGCATATTATGGTTATTATTCTCTTTAAGGATGTAACAAACTCGACTTCGTCTCTCCTGGTAAACCTTATCATAGTCTGATTTTCAAATGCGTTTTCATAAATCGACTTCGGTATTTGTCGCGAATTCCTCATTGTGTCGGTTTTGGAAAGAGAAAACTGCCGGCTCAAATCACGGGAATACCGCGGTTGTTCATTCTTTGAGATTTCGGAATGAAACTCTTTATGATCGGATTTTCAACTCGTTCAAATTCTCTCAACAAACCGACCTTAACAGCGAGCATGCGAACGTTCTACAGGCTTTCTTGTACTCAGAATCGGCCGTACGAAGGAAAAAAAAAACGGTTTTTCTCCAATATTTTGTCCTCTTCCCTACCAAATCTAGGTTCGGCACGGTGGTCGAATGCGATATAGTCCGGAACTACGGTTTCGTACACCTCGAATCATCCGGTGACGTGAACGAGGCCATCAAAGAGCTGAACGGGACGATGGTCGACGGTCAACCGATGAAAGTGCAAATATCGACGAGCAGGGTACGACAAAGGCCTGGAATGGGCGATCCGGAACAGTGCTATCGATGCGGACGCGGCGGTCACTGGAGCAAGGAGTGTCCGAAAGGAGTCGGTCCGGATCGTTTCCGTGATAGGATGTTCGGCAGGGACCCATACCCACCGCCGCCGCCACCTCCCTTCCTTAGGGATCGCATGATGGGACGATTTGGGGTACCGATACTTTATTTTTTTTTCTTCAACATAATGCCTTGAGTCATGTTGAAATCAGGGTTATATCGTCGTCTAGAGGCTCGAGCACACGTTATATCACGGCGATCCATGATATTTTTATTGCGAAACGAGAAATCTGACATGTCCCTCGATTCAGAGCACGAATATCTAAAAAATGAAATACAGAAATGTTGATCACTCTTGGACAAAAAAAAACGTTCACAGAAAGTGTTCACCGAATTCATTTTGAAATAACTTCTTGAGGTGTGCATCGATTTTGATCATTCTGTTGTTTATTTGTAGCAATTGTAGCCTACTCCATAAAAGTTTATCACCTGATGTCGGGTCTGCAGGAATTTCAATTGAATTTGATGGTATACAGGGTAGAACTGAATGTTTCAATTTCCTTGTAATTTCTGAACACCTGTAGAGGTAATAAGTCACGCAATGATGGGTCTTGAAATAAGTTTTTAAAGCCTGATCTTCTCATAACATTTTCTTGTTTAATTCACGTCGATAGCTCTTTCCTGAAAGGAAATACGATTTTTCCAACTAATCTGCAATTTATAACATCAAGACATTGAGAACAATACCGACTTGATTAGACTGGCCTCCAAGTAGCCTAGATCTAAAATTCTAAACAAAGATTTAGAGGAAATTGAAACTTTCAGTTCTACCCTGAATACCATCAAATTCAATTGAAATTCCCGCAGACTCGACATCAGGTGATGAACTATTATGAAGTAGGCTACAAATAGTGAACAAATTGATCAAAATCGATGCACGCCTTGAAATTTATTTCGAAATGATTTCGATGAACATTTTTTGTCCAGGAGTGTATTTAAATCAGTGCAACAGTGAGGACCTCCTCCAATGCAGTCGCTTCAAAAAGTCGCTGTGAGTAAATTCTTTGGATCCGATAACAGCTGAAATTGGTGATTTTTCGTATCTCTGGTGGAATAAAAAAAATCTCCTCTATTTGGGAACCTAAATTCGATGTTGTTATTCTCAGTTTTACTTATATCCAGTTCTTGGTGAATACATTATAAATGTAATTGTTTGTATACACATCGATTCCACAATTTCTTGCCTTGCACATGAAAGTTTTATTTTGGGAAAATTATATACATACATGTAACGACGATAAATTTTATTTGAATATTTGCTCATTGCAAGAACCTTATGAAATTTGCGGCTTGGTATTTCGTTATCCTCGTAAACATGAGTTGAACATGTGCTTTTGCCTCTTTTACCGGAACGTTCGAGAAACCATCGCATTTTTCCGTTCAATCGATTTATGGTAAAATTTAGAGGTAATTCCTTTGCAGTAACCGATTTAGCACCTGCCATAAGAATGATACTTTTTTCGATTGTATGTATTTCTCTTTCAAAACTCGATTGTTTTGCCACAAATGACTCCTAAATATATCACAAGTTTTCAATTTTATCTAAAGCCGTACTCCAACTACTCGTGTGTTTGGCAAATATTTGTCACTTGCCTATATTTGGCATGTAGTGGGAGTGGTTCACTCGGCCAATACTTGTCATTCAAGTTCGAAAATTGGTCTACTTGCCAAGTACGCAAATAATTGCGTACTTGCCAAATATACGATGAGTGGGAGTCCGCCTTAATGGAAGTAGTATTTCAGATTACAAATATTTGGGCTTTTTTGTTTAATCACATTATCAGATAGTCTCAAAAAGCATGTTGATTTTAGCCATAGCATTTGAAATTTCCATCGAGTTTCGAGTAGTTGGCTAAACTTCCAAGTTAATATCTGTCAGTATTTAAATTGGTTGCTGTAAAACCGTTTTCATGCAAAGAACATACGGCCAACATCTTCTAACGTGCATCTTCGATTTTAGGATGGGTATGACAGCTATTATGAAAGACGATTCGATGACTCCAGGGACATGTATGAAAGGCGTTACTCTGGCATGCCTCCACGGGGCGGCGGTTCAGAGCTCAGAGGTAGGGGGGACTTCCTCCCTCCTCCGATGCCTCCACGACGTGAACCTCTCCCTCCTATGCCCTCTATCGGTCTCAGAGGAGGTCCACCTTCCGGCAGCATGAGTGGAAGTATGAGAGAACCAGGCTTCACCAGCAGAAGCAGCGATTATGGTATATTCAGCAGGAGATCTCCTCCTGTTAGCAGTACACCGATGCCAAGGATGAGCAGTAGAATGTATGAAGACTTCAGCAGGGATTCATTTGATGAAAGGAGGTATGTAAAGTTTATCTGAGGTTTATTGAAAAGCATTTCTGATTTGTTAACACAGTACCAGCTCCATTTGGCAGTTTTCTTTGGTCACAATGGCGTTTCAATACTGTGTATATCAATATCTTGTGCTCGCTATATTTGTCAGCAAAAAAATTGTTGATGCAATACACTGTACAAGAACATTCTTTCAATTTATGAATTCATACTGCAGTTTGGGAGGGACTTATCCGATATTGTAGAAGACCACTTGAAAATGGCTGGTCATTACAAGATTTGAAATTGCATAATCTTGAACTATAATTAGGATTGCAGAAGATTGTAAACTTTTAATTGGAGAAGTTAGTTTTTCACAGTCCCAGCTCCACATGATGATTTCATCTTCAGAGTGGCGTTTCAGTACTGTGTAAATCGAAATTTTGTGCTCACTATATTTGTCAGCAAAAACAATTGTTGATGCAATAAACTGTACAAAAACATTCTTTCAAATTATGAATGCCTGCTCTAATTTGCGAAAAACTTGCTGACATAGGGTAAAAAAGGATTTGAAAAAAGCAGATTACATATTTGAAATGAATTAATTTCAATTATTGTATTACATACAACAATTCACTAGATGAATTGATAAGGAAAATCAAAACACTGATAAGAATATTCGGTTTCTCAAAAATTTTTGCGCTCATCTGAAATTATCTTGCCGAATTTTTTATCACAGTACCAGCTTCACATGACATTTTTTTGGTCAGAGTGGCGTTTAATACTGTGTATATCGATAGCTTGTGCTCGCTATGTTTGTCAGCAAAAACTATTGTTGATGCAATACACTGCACAAGAACAATACTTCGAATTGATAGCAACAAACTTGAAAGTAAATCAGTTACATGATATTTAATGTTATCGAAATAATGAAACATCAAGTAAGCTACTGACTTTTTATTCTATTTATTTCACATGTGACTAATCTCACGGACATTCATATTTATGACTTTCATTCAAGCTTATTCCAAATTCTAAAAAATTCATTGCTCACTTGGTACCTATTGTTTCATTGGGAACTTGGTATGTGAAAATGTTGAATTGTCACAGTAGCACCTTGACTGGACTAATTGACATTGTCCCAGTGATGTTTTGATACTGTGTACAGGGTGGGCAAAATTGGTGCTACATGAACTAAAACTTTTTAACCCGAGGAGATAGAGAGAAATGAATGGTATCATATAGTCCTCTCTTTTCGAGAAACTGATAATGCCATCAACTGCATTCCTCTATCTTCTTTTGTTTTTGAGTTATAGGCCAAAATTGAAATTTGGGCGATTTCAACTTTGGTCATTATCTCCGTTCCTGTTTATGCTAGGATGTTGAAATAAAAACATTATACAGGCACTTTTCTGATAGCAATCCAGTGGCGTACTCTGATTTTTCTGAAAGGTTTCTTTGCCGAGTTATAACATAAAGTTGTGTTTTTTCTTATGGAAACAGTAGTTTGAAATGACTTAGAAAGAATCGTCATTTTTTTTCTGTTTCAGAAATGTATCATATGTCATACATCGCCCTCGGATTCGTTGAGATATTATGAAAAATATGATTTTTATATGGAATTCAAATTATTGAGTATTAACTAGGCTGAATCATAGAATTATGTGTCTCTACGCATGGTGTAATTATTATTTCACGATTGAATACTTGATGGTGCGATCTCTGTTTGAAACAACTGTCAGTTATTAAAATTCGAAGTCATCGTTTGCGGCATTATGGAGATATTCCAAAATTACGAAAAATATGATATATTGAAATGTTTCATTTTAGCGAATGAGAATAGTGGGGCAGCAAGTGATTCAACTGTGAAATAATAATTACATCATGCGTAGAGAAACATAATTTTATGATTCAGCCTACTCAATAATTTGAATTCCATATACAAACCATATTTTTCATAATATCTTAACGAATCTGAGGGCGATGTATGACATATGATACATTTCTGAAACAGGAAAAAAATGACGATTCTTTCTTCTAAGTCATTTCAAACTACTGTTTCCATAAGAAAAAACACAACTTTATGTTATAACTCGGCAAATAAACCTTTTAGAAAAAATCAGAGTACGCCACTGGATTGCTATCAGAAAAGTGCCTGTATAATGTTTTTATTTCAACATCCTAGCATAAACAGAAACGGAGATAATGACCAAAGTTGAAATCGCTCAAATTTCAATTTTGGCCTATAACTCGGAAACGAAAGAAGATAGAGGAATGCAGTTGATGGCATTATCAGTTTTCAAAAAAAGAGGACTATAAGGTGCCATTCATTTTTCTCTATCTCCTCGGGTTAAAAAGTTTTAGTTCATGTAGCACCAATTTTGCCCACCCTGTACATAAAATAATGTATCAACATGGTTGTCAGCATGAAAAATTGTTGATTAATTCTTGATACAAAAACAAACATTCAAATTCCGATATCAATGAATGAGGGCAGTGGTAGACCATTTGAGAAAAATTATTCAAGAAGTATCAATACTGCCCTTATCGAAAGCCTTTTATTCTATTGAAGGAATTCAACTCTTTATACACTTCTATTGTCTCGATCTTGTATGAAAACAATTGATGTATTTTCTCTTTTTGATACATATTGTTGCAATGATGAATTCATCACAGTCCCAGCTCCACATGACGATTTCACTTAGTCAGAGTGACGTTTCAAAACTGTGTAAATTAAGAGTTTGTTCTGATAGATTTGTCAATACCCAAATCATTGATATATTAGAAAGATCAAAGACAATTAGCAATAGTAATAAAAATATATTGAGGAAGTTTTACATAGGGATTGCAGCAAGTTAAAGAGACTGAATGCTGGAACTTAAGCATTGTTATTTTTTCGTAACATCCCAGTCTATGTAATAAACATGTGTATTATGATACATGTAACGTTTGTAGATTTTTTGAATTCTTCACAGTCCCAGCTCCACATGACGATTTCACTTAGTCAGAGTGACGTTTCAAAACTGTGTAAATCAAGAGTTTGTTCTGATAGATTTGTTAATTTTCCAAATTATTGATATATTAGAAAGATCAAAGACAATTCACAATTAATAGTAATGAAAATATAATACATATACTGCGGAAGTTTCACATAAGGATTACTGCAAGTACTATAGAGTGATTGTTGGCACTTTGATTGAGCCTTGTTATTTTTTTTCGTAACTACCCAGTCTATGTTTACAGGGTGTTCCAAGTTCGAGCGCCTATTATTCTGAAAACAGAAAACAGCCTATTTGGATTATGAGATTGTTCTAAATTCTCTCTAAATTTTCTGCTCTTCCGATTATAACAGAAGTGAGAATATCTTTACTCAAAAAAGATTCTCTGTCCGAATATGATTGAGGGGGCGTTCAATGTGGTGTGTTTTTATTTCAAGTTGCATTTGAAAATGGTTTCACTGTGAGAACTGAAATTTTGTGGGTAAACTCAGAAAGGATTGGAGTTCTTAATGAGATAAATGAGATTTATTTCATTTCAACAGTTCATTTTTTTTCTTTCGAAAATAGAAAAAAACAAGCCAACTCATGCTTCTGTTTTATTTCAAACGAAAGACCCATGAAAATAGTTCAACTTCCGATTAAAAGTGAATCTACAGATATTTTCATTCAGAAAAACAACTTGAAATACGGAATTGGCAGAGAATGGCAAAATTCAAATATATGGCGGGAAAAAGTTCCTGCTTCACCCACATATTCACTAATTTCATATTTTAGCGATTTTCGGATAGAGAGCGTCATTGTACATCAACAATTAGATAGATATTCATGAAGTTATAGAAATAATTTAAGTTCTATGGAGATATTTCATAAAATGCACGGTGGCACCTCTATCGGATCAGCTTTCCTACGCGCTCTGAACGGCGACCTTAAGTTTTCACATTTCGTATGAGCTATTGCATTGATTCCAATAGTTTTCAAAATATTGTAAAAACTGGAAAAAAGAAGCATATGCGTCTAATATTCTCCTGAATTGTGTACACCCTGTATAAAATCATATTAATTCTAATATGTAATGGCGAATTCATCACAGTCCCAGCTCCACATGACGATTTCACTTAGTCAGAGTGACGTTTCAAAACTGTGTAAATCAAGAGTTTGTTCTGATAGATTTGTCAATACCCAAACCATTGATATATTAGAAAGATCAAAGACATTCAAAACAGGATAATTAATAAATTAGCAACAGTATGAATCCTTGGTGAAAGTTATATTAAATATATTTTTCTATTTCAGACCAAGCATGAGAGGCCCTTCGCCATCGAGAAGATACGCACCATATTGAAATAAAACTTATTTTTAAATCCTGAACAGATTCAAATTTTTTCTTTATGTAAGTGAAAATTTGATGCCTGATTGATTTATATTGTATAAATACTTGTAGTTCATAGACCTAAGTTAGAAGTTGTATAATTTTGTATCGGCGTAAAGAAAGTAGTGATGAAAATTGCAGTAAAATAATACTGCTCAATTGAATTTATTTTCACTTACGTATGCCCTTTGTATTTCGAACATGGAGTGTATTATGTATGTCAGTGTGACTTCGACAAAATTATGTTGATTTGATCTTACATTTTACCACCTAGAATGAAGAACTATTTACATGTAATGTTCACAGATACAAATCAGAATGTATATTTCATTATGGGTTATCCTAAGGGATGATCCAAATGCTAAGTACAGATAAAATGACGTTTCATTGTGAAATAAATGAATATCAATAAACAAGTAAAAGAACATTTCGTTGGTTTTTATTTACATTTTGATCATGAAATATTTCGAACCTAAATACCAGGTAAGTTCAATATTCTAAAGGAAATTGCCCTAAAATGGATATTTTCTGAGTTAATATCCACTTTAGGGCAAGGGTTCTAATTTGAAAAAATTGATTTTTCACGATTTTGTCATCCCTAACTTTGAAAGCGATTTTTTCACCCCCTGTATCATGAATCGCGACTTCGATTTTTAAAGTGGATACATCAATCTTACATCTTGAAAAATCCCAAAAATGAAAATTTTCCATCCAAAAACCTCGAAGTTATTCTTGTTTCAGCGGAGCTCTATTTTCGATTTTTTTTTCGAATTTTCCCGCTCAGAGAGAATTTTCCAACCAAAACTGAAAAATGTTACATCAAAATAACTTGAAATTTTCTAAGGAATCTATTTCTGCAATAAAAAATGGTGTTCTAATTTGAAAAACGGAAGTTGACGTCATTTCCGGAAAAACCGGAGGTGCTCATGCCTTGAAAATATTTTAGATTTCATCAGCATCGTGAAATACTTATAAGTGCTGAATTTCATGAAAATACGTTCAGTAGTTTCCCGTATAAATATGGGTGAGGTTCCTCGTGAAAGACCCTGTAGAGAGTCATGTAGAGGGAATTTCAGGAAGAATAGGATTCCTACCTTGTACAAGCCTTTATGTATATAGTGTTGATCTTGATATTCATGTACCTCCATCCAATTTACTTTGAAAAATTCAAAAATTGTAATAGCACTAGGCGTACTGAACCTTTTCTTTATCCATGTCACACGTTAAGTTAAGAAAGATCACCCGTCTATATGAAGCGCGTTCGGCAATGACATCCGACTGGTCGGATTGATCTGAACCGTTCGTTTATTACATCCAGATTGAGGGGAGTACACATCTGGACCGTTCGGCAAAAAAATCTGATCAATCGGATGTAGATCTTTTTGCTCGCTGTATTTCGACGGAGCAAACGGATTTTTTCAACAGAACAGAAACAGAAATTACTTTTCTGCATTTGTCAATGGATTTTAACTGCATTTATGAGTTTCCTGCTTCGAATATTCTTGAACGGTCTGTTAAAATTTCGTGTCTTATGTTATTTGTTGTGTAGTAATAAATAAAAAATATCGTTTGATAAAAAAATAATGATTCAAAATATTGAATCATTTCAACCAAGGGGTAGAAGTGTTGAGAGCTATAACGAAAGAATTGAAATAGAATCCAGACTACCTCTACGGCCGAATAGACCTTTAATCACTAATTTAATATCTGACAAACAGAAAAAACGATCTGAAAGCTCCGTACCGTTCGTTTATTACAGAAAAATCTGACAAATCTGTACTATCTGTGATCACGTGACTAAAAAATCCGTCCGCTCTCGGATGCTAATGCCGAACGCGCTTATTGGCTTAAAATTATTCAACGCTCTTTGAATCTGTTATGAGACTCAATCTTTTTAAGAATAGCCTATACAGGGTGTAACTGAATAAGTGTAAAACAGGCATGGGCAACCTTTTTTTGGAGAGGGCCAAATAGAAAAAATTTTTATAGACCACGGGCCAAAATAAAATTTCTAACGGTTATAAAATTTTTTCTGATATTTGAATAGCTAATTTGGGGGTGCGTGGTACATCCTGTGTGCAAAAATTTATTGGCGGGCCAAGAAAATTCTATTCGCGGGCCGCATGTGGCCCGCGGGCCGTAGGTTGCCCATACCTGGTGTAAAACATTCAAGGAGGTGATTCCTCATCGAAAAAAAGATAGGATCTTTCATATAAAGAAACTTCATTGAAGCATCCCTTGTTAAGATACAGCCCCTTAAAGGGGGTACATAAAATTTGTATAACAATTTTTTTCACAAGCACTGAAAAAGTTACAATATTGAAATTAACCTGACGTTTTGTACTACCAAAAAGACACTTAGCCAGTAATTTATTTGTTTATTACCCTTTAATCGTTTAATGCAGGTACTAACTACAAAATAACAATAAATCCAGTTCGCATTTATGACGATGTATCTCTGTAGTTGTTCGTAAAATAATGTTTTGCTGCTTACTGGTTTATTTTGGGCAAAAAACCCAAGAGACATTTTTGTTTAGATTGTTTAGAATGAAACAGGCTATCGGAAATTAATTTTTGAATTTTTTTTTTTTTTTTTAATGTTGTGATTTTCACGAAAAGGAATATCCTGTAATGTTCAGAGAACATCGTGAGAACCAAGGGCAAGCAGGTAGGAATTGGTGTTCTTCTTGAATTTCTGGAGGTTATATGCCTCGGGGAACACCTCCCTAGGCAATGTGTTCCAAATCCTCGCTGTTCGTTGGATGAACGAGTCTTTGAAGAGAGATGTTCTGCAGGTCTCCAAAGTTACCACGAAGGGGTGTGAAGGCTTAACTTGACGGGTTAGTCTGGAAGAGACTGCCAGAGGGGGAACGATTGCTGATAATTCAGAAGAGCATCGCCCATGGAAATATCCATAAAATAGAGACAGATCGCCCACTTTTCTACGGTGTTCCAGAGAACTGAGCGAGCTTGTAAGCGATGCATCACCGACGAGACGAATTGCCCTTTTTTGTACGGAATCCAAGAGTTTTAGGGTGTGTTTAGGTGCAGCACTCCAAACATGGGAACAGTATTCCAGGACAGGTCGAATCTGTGCCTTATAGATCATAAGCAGCTGACCTGGGGTGAAATAGCTCCTGGCACGAAACAGAAAACCAAGTTTTTGGGATGCACTTTTAGCAATGGATCTCACGTGATTCTCCCAGGAAAGGTTACTGCCGACAGTAATGCCAAGCATCGAAATGGATGACTTCAATGGTATGGTCACTCCCGACAATTTTATGCTGGGCACAGTAAGATCGGCTTTTCTAGAGAAAAGACATGCTTGTGTTTTGTTTGCGTTGAATTCTACCAGGTTATTAGATCCCCATTCAAGAATTGTTGCCAAGTCCATATTCATGTTGTTAACATTTCTTCCTCGTTCGTTTTTGATTTGGCGGGCTGGTATTGGAGCCCTAGAAGAAAAGGCGGTATGGAGGGTACTATCATCCGCGAAGCTGTGCACTGGACACGAAGTTGCTTCCAGCAAATCGTTGATGTGAAGCAGAAACAGCGTTGGAGCAAGAACTGATCCCTGCGGAACACCAGCGTTTATGGGTAGAGAGTCAGACGAAACTCCATCGACCACTACATGGAGAGATCTGTTAGAGAGAAAACTAGCTAGCAGAGAACATAGCTTTGGGGGCACGCCATAAGATGGAAGCTTGGCGAGGAGTCCCTGATGCCAGACTCGATCGAATGCCTTGGAGATATCCAGTGCTACGGCTATGGTTTCACCATATTTCTCGATAGATAGTTGCCATATATGTGAGACGTAAGCGAGCAAGTCACCAGTGGATCTCTGATGACGGAAACCATATTGTCTATCGTTGATAATTCCTGAGTGTTCCAGATGTTTCATGAGCTCGAAGTTGATGGCTTTTTCCATGACCTTTGAAATAATAGATAACAGAGCGATAGGTCTGTAGTTGCTAGGTAGGGTCTTTTTGCCTTTTTTAGGTACTGGTTGTACTCTTGCGGTTTTCCAGTTGGATGGAAAAACACCCAATTTGTAAGAGTGGTTGAACAATTTGCAGAGGACAGGTGTTAGTTCGGGGGCACATTTTTTGAGAACAATCGGTGGGATTCCGTCGGATCCACTGGCTTTGTTGGTGTTGAGACCAAACAGAATCTTTTTGATAGTACGTGGGCGAAAGGTTATCTCGGGCATATGGCTATCAATAGATGTAATATTCGGGGGTTGTTTTCCCGATGAATCTAGAGTGGAATTTTCAGCGAACAAATGCGCGAAGATGTTGGCTTTTTCCAGGGCAGTCGTTGCTAGTGTTCCATCTTCCTTGGTTAGAGGGGGAAACGAGCTGGAAGTGAAGTTTCTTCCTACAGCTTTGGCGAAGGACCAAAATGAACGGGATCCGTTAGGGCATTCAACAAGTCTAGATCTTATTTTGGCATTGTGAGCATCTTTTGGAGATTTGATTGTCTCATTGCATATGCCTCTAGCCTCCACATATTCTGCTCTAGTCTCAGGGCCTGGATTTTTTTGCCATCGATGGAATGCTGCCTTTTTGGAAGCGACAGCTTTAGAGCAGTTCTTGTTGAACCAGGTCTTATCTGATAATGTTCTTCTTGCTGTGTTCGGTATGTAAGTTTGCATCCCCAACATAATTATTTCAGAAATTGTCTCGGCACATTCTGTTGGATCTACTGAGGAGAAACAAGCTCTTTTCCATGGGAACGCTGAGAAAAACATACGAAGCCCTTCCCAGTCGGCCGATTTGTAATGCCACATGAGACGGGGTGGTATTGTGCGGCTTGATGGTACATGAAAAGAGCAAGTTGTGGAGATTAGGGTGTGGTCGGAGTTTCCAAGTGGGGCGCAAACTTCTATTCTATATGGATCAGGATTGGTGGTGAGAAAGAGATCCAGTATATTGGCAGAGTGGTTGTTGACATCTGGGATGCGAGTTGGTAACTCGACCAGTTGTTCTAGGCCATGAGTGATGGCGAAGGCCTCAGCTTGACGACCTGGATCATCTGTTTTGTTGGAGAATTTGAGCCAGGCTGCGTTGTGAACATTGAAGTCTCCCATGATTATGACTTCAGCTGCTGGGTGGTTCTCCTGGATAAAATCCAGTTTGAGTGATAAAAACTCAAAAAGGCTGATATATGACGGTTCATTTGGCGACAGGTAAAGACAGCAGAGGAACTTGGTCAGTTTGGTATTGGCTAGCTTGAACCACATCACATCGAAGTCTTTCGGTTCCAAACTCTCTACACGCTGGCATGAAAGATTAGCCTTGGCATAGAGGCAGACTCCACCTTTGAACCTGAATCGAGAATGGAGTTCGTAACCAGGACAGAGCATATGGACATTGTTGGTGGACGAGTTCACTTGTGTTTCCGTCAGCGCCAGAATATCTGGTTGTTCCGTCTGTAGGTGATGGTGGACGTCATTGATGTTCTTGTTGAGTCCGCGGATGTTACAAAAGTTAATCTTCAGAGATGAGTCCCCTCGAGTACCTCTCGCCCGGAAATCCGAATGGAGAGGTATTTTGCTTCCGGAATGTTTTACTCTAGGAGACTTCATCATCTTTATGCATAAAATCTGGTGGAGAGGTGGGAAGAGGGGAAAAGGGCAGACCGGAAAGTATCGACCGAACACTGAAACATGGAGTGATCCATTTCACAGCACACAAAGTCGATATGGTGGTATTTCACCGGGCGATGAGACCATCTACCACCTATGGTTATCCTTTTAGTCGCCTTTTACGACAGGCAGGATTTACCCTGGGGTTATTCTAGAGCCGCCCCCATAGGCCCCACCGCCCCCATAGGCCCCAGAATGGTAAACAAATAATAAGACAAAAAGTTACATTGGAAATAAATTTTAGGGGTTGCGTTTTTCACCCCTTACAACCATGGGGTAAACCAAATAAATTACTGGCTAAGTGTCTTTTTGGTAGTACAAAACGTCAGGTTAATTTCAATATTGTAACTTTTTCAGTGCTTGTGAAAAAAATTGTTATAAAAATTTTATGTACCCCCTTTAAGGGGCTGTATCTTAACAAGGGATGCTCCAATGAAGTTTCTTTATATGAAAGATCCTATCTTTTTTTCGATGAGGAATCACCTCCTAAAATGTTTTACACTTATTCAGTTACACCCTGTATACATATTTGAATTTATCATTAAAAAATGTGAACCTTATTCAATTGAAGAATTCATTGTTTTTTGTAATGGTGTTAACTGAATTGTTATTTTCTTGACGAATTCAACCTTATTGTGTTATCAATAACATTTGAATTAAATATATATGTATTATTTTTATCATTGTTTAAACAATGTTATTATATAGAAGAAATAAGGCTTCATAGTGCTCTAGAAAAAACTCATGCTAGCCAAGGGCGGTCCTACGGGGGGGGTAAAGGGGGTAATTACCCCCCCCCCAGAGCACTACAACCAATTCGATTTTTTAAATTTTATTTATGAAAAAACTAACAAAAAATAAGTTTTGTAGTCTTTTCAATTGTTCATTCAATTATTACCCCCCCCAGGAAATCAGCCTAGGACCGCCCTTGATGCTAGCCCGTCCACAGATAGTCCAGCGAACGCATCGGAGCCCAGTGACGACATCTATGAACCTGTCAAGAAATTATAGCAATCAATTTTCGGCTTCATTTCAATAAACTGGGATAAAGATGCATGTAATAGAAATCCTGATGTAAGGACTTCTTACTGAAATGTGCTGAAATTGTGACCAAAAATAGGCACTTTAGATTGTAGATCGGGTCCTACCGTCCTACTTCCAGAGTTATCTGCAATATTTCACGGTTGTGGCGCAATTTATTGTGTTGGTTATGTTATGTTTTTAGAGAGATGACAGTGCTTACTCAGCTTACTGCTTAGCGGAAACAGAGTTGTTACTTCTGTCATTGTTTAAAGAGTCTTTATTCTTTATAGTTTAAACCATAGAAATCATAATATATATACTTACTCTAGAATGCTAATCAATTGAACAAAAGTGTTGTAAAAATTGCAGTGTGGTCCATAATGCGCATGTGTGCCATTAGGTTATTTCTGAACAGGGTCGGCTTCAATGAAATTTTATGCTGTTATTGTTGCAGTTGAATTTATTCAATTCATAATAGTATTCGACACTAGTTGTTTTGAACATATTGAGAATTTTCAACAGTTATTCGAATGGTAAATTTGGAATCATCAGCGACTGGAAAATAAGCTGAAAATCCTTTATTATTCCAAAACCTCTTCAGGCGTTGAAGAAACCCGGTTTTTGTAAAAAAAATAATTCAAGGATCAAGGAAGACAAATTCTGGTTAACAAACAACGAATATCTTTTGGTAAAGTACAGAAGAAAAATCAAATGAGCAGAATATACTAATATATCCCTAAAGGACAGTTCTATTCTTCATGTTCCTGAAGATAGTGGAAACATGAAAATGTATTGGAGATCTGCCAATGCATTACTCTGCATCGTTTCATGAGTGAATTCTGATACCTACATTCATTCTTCAAGTCATTTGTCTTTTTGAGTTCCGAGTATATTCCAAAATCAATCTGATATCTGAATGAAACTGCAAAGTTTTACTTCAATATATTTTATTTTTGAGTTCGAATTATCCAGTAAAAGATGGTTTACTCACAAGATTTCATGATTTTTCATAATGAATTGCGTTCTTTTTCTATATAAAGAACCAATCTCATGGTGCGAGTGTCGAATGAAATGCAAAGCGTAAATCATAAATGTTTAACAGTTCATATGATGAATGAAAAGGTGCACATAGTTTACATACTTAAGTGGGAAATGAACAGGTCAAGACAAGGACTACAGCATTAGAAACAAAAATATATTATCCAATTTTATACATAGTTCATTATAATCTAAACAGTGGACTCATAAGAAAATCTATACTAATATTATAAATATTTGTATTTTTGTGTTTGATACGAATAGGCTCAAAAACTACTGGGCCAATTTCAGAAATTCTTTCACCCTTTAGAAAGCTACATTATCCCTGAGTGACATAGGCTATACTTTTCACCTGAAAAATTAAGGATACCTACTATAACTTCAATAATTACAAAAAATAAGCCATAATCAGCTATTTTCATGTGCACTGCAAAAACCGTAAGACCTACGTGGATACAACGTATGACGGAAATGTACCTTTTAAGTAGTTCTACAAAAAAGTCAGCGATAGCATATATCTATCTCTAAAGATTGACTTGATATTACCTGTTTATGGTAATCAGATGTTTTCCAAAATTATGCACTAATTGGGAGTGTGTTTTTATTAATTGGGTATTGATACTCATCTAACCTAATACGTTATTTATCCCCAGTATTTAATTTAGAACGAAATTGCCCTTCACGTCATACAATTACAACGAGTACATCAAAAGATTTGGAAGAGCACCATCAAAAGTATTTCTTACATATAAATAAGCCTTTGATGATAGGAATTGTAATGTCATAGCAAATTTTTGATGTCATTCCCAAACGTATGTTTATATTGTTTCCCTTGAGATTTTTTCTTCCTAACTTCCATGGACCTTTTCAATATGAATAACTGTACTCCTGCGATCGATTTTTCCATTCTCAGAAAGCAAATTTTTTTTCTTCACATTCCATAAAACTTGTGTTAAACTTGAAACTCTTCTTTTCAAACGTCTAGCCTTCTATTTAATCTATTTCAATTCTTTTTGGGCCAAAGTTTTCCTAACATTGGCAGCCTTTAGCTGACGAAGAAGTTTTGAAGGTGATGCACTGAAAAATTAATAATTAAATATATCTCTAAATATAGCTCTAATGATTTGGATCAAATTTCTTGTTGTGATGAGGTTCTCCAGCTTATCATAAAAAAAACCTACAGTTTTCCACATCTATAATATTAAATTAATACATAAATGTAGATTTTCAGGTAGGAATGTTTTTTTTTGATACTGTGTGATAATAGATATGGTTTTCAATAGGTTTTATATAGATTTTTATGGGAACATTTGGAGTTCAAAATTTAATTTAATTATAATACTAACCAATAGTTGTGTCGGATTTTGATCTCTCGTATAATCATTTTTGTTTCTCTCTTATTACCCTCACTATCAGTTGAGGTATCTTCTCGAGTTCTTCTCAAACTTCTAGGAGAATCTGTAGAGGAAGTGGTGAAACTAATGGGTGACCTGAAATAAAATGATTGTTTTTATCTCAAAGTATTACTCGTTTTAGATTGTCATTTGATACTGAAGACTGTTAGCAAATTGGATATATTGATAATTTGGTGAAAGTCCTACAACTTCGAACTTTACTTTAGAAGTTGACATAATATTACAATTTGTGAAGTTAGTAACTGAATTCATAGAAATGATTTTGGTTTGAAAATTCAATATTGTTCTGGAAAATATATAAGTTTTGAAACTGGGAATTGATGTTAGTACCTGAAATATCTACATACAAAACTAGAAATATTTATCAATAGATAAATAAGTTCAGTATAAAGCAAATTCCTGATTTTTTTCCACAAAGGAAAAATAATATGGTAGACACTAACTTATGAGAGCAGAGTAGTTATTTGCCCTTCTACACTCATTTCTCAAGTTGTGGAAGGTCTTATTCCCAACATATTCCAAAAAACACATTGCTATTCCACAAAACATACTTTCTGGAATAACTGAAATAATTCAATTCAAACAACCTAGACTCTATTATTAATATTGTCTTACCTTTCTGCATTGCAAGAAATAGTAACTCCAGGAGTATTTTCCTTACCATCAAAAAAACATACTTCCATTTCATCCATACTTCCAGCAATTTCCTGTGAGGAATCATTAATTGGGATATTTCTGTTTTGAGGCATTTTTTGTAGGACCCTAGAACTATACAATAAAAAATTAGAACACATTCTGGCCTCAAAAAAATTACAGTGTATGAGAAAAAATTACATATTTCTCAGAATATTTCAAATTAGGGCATCATCCAAAACCTTATACAGTAAAAAATGGATGTATAGGTATTGTCTGATTCATATTTATTCCACTTCTGCAGATCCCTTCAAGGATCATTGGGATTGTAGTTACAAATATGAATTATTTTCAGCTAATGATCAAGTGGCAGAATATTTTCAGCAATAGTGAGTTTCCTACCTTCCTTGTTGAATGATATCATCACATTTTCGCAAATACAGTTTTGGAACTGCATTCGGTCTCAACTGGATTCTTTTGCCTTCTCTACATATATCTTCTGAAGAAAAAAGTTTGCAACATATTACATACTTCTCACCCAAATGTTCTACGATGGGATTCCTTCCCAAAGCCGACATCCAAGCATCATGCCTCTTTTATGTCAAGCTGAAAATGATAGGCTCCTTGAGTAACGTAGAGTTTATAACACAAAAATACAAAAACTTATTAAATACGTACCCAAAATAATTAATTCCGGGAATCTTCCCTTTGTTATCACACCACAACAATATACAGTTCATTGTTTATCTGATACGAAAAAATCCAAATCGAACACAACACACAACAAAACCAAAATGCACACGAAGATAACAGTTTATAGTGTTTATACTGTTATACAGGAACTAAAGCACCAGTAAACTGTGACTGAAACCGTCCCTGCCTAAACTTTCACTGAGGTCATTTCAAAGTCATTTGCCGTGAGGAAGAAAAAGCGGTGTTGTACGGTCTATATAATTTCAGTAAAACCTGCTACATTACTGCTATAATTTTCTCAGCAATTCCACAAATATTGCAATTCACTTATGATATTAATGTGTCTAATAGTCGTAGGAAGTCGCGCATGAGCTATAAAATAAGTTTGTTACTCAATGGAATATTTTTATTGTTTAATTATATTGAACTCAAAATAGGACCGACAAAATATTTAGGGACTTGGCATCTTTCTACGTGGAATAACCTAATGGTGAGCATGCGCACATTGTGCATCAGTTGCCTATGCGGAACGTTTTTCGCAGCGGAACTCGAAGGAATTAGCATTCTAGAGTAAGAGTATATTATGATTTCTATGGTTTAAACAATGCTTCTGTCTAGGAGCTGTTATGTGAATACCATGATAGAAGAAAGTATTCTTCAGAAAGAAGAAGAAGAAGAAAGTATTCTTATATCATGGTGCATACCTACTTCAATACAGATAACTTTCTCATTTGCCTTTCACCTTAAGTTTTTCTACGCTAGATGCCACCACTTCATTCTAAATTGACATTCACATTTTGACATTTTCATTTTCATTATTTTCGGATTTCGATCTTGGAATCACTTTAAAAATGTGATATTTTGAATATAACTTTAATCCGTATATGTCGTTCAGTTAAATTTTTTGTCAATCACTACAGAAAACATAAATCTGATTCATAAGTTGTGGCTACATTGTGATCGAGAATGCACAGTAGAAAACAATTTCGTAAATTGACTTACGAGTTGTGAAATTGAATTAGTAGAACAAACATAATTAATACCTGATCGGAGACTTGTCTTTTACTCTTTTGATCATTACAACCCTTCACCCCCTCCTGTCCACCAAGAAACAACAAGTAACATGCAAGTAACAACGGAAGTACGCAACATAATTTTACGTTTGCGGGCTACGAGGGGAAAAGGAACGCCTTTGCGCGCGCCACTAACTACATACAGCCATTTTGTCACAACATTAACCTATTGTTGTGATGTGTCTATCTGGAATGAGTTATGTCTGTTTCAATTTAATTTAACTAGAATTCATTCCCAAATGTTCTACAAATAAACGAAAGTGTGAACACAGAATACAAAGTGATCGGACTCAAGAAATCAAAGTTAACGACGCTTCAAACGTCAAATTTATCGAATATTCGTTATGCTTTCTATTCCTTACCGCCGGATGGTAACATGAATCAGTGATGGTTTTAGAATTCTGCGTCGTCTTAAGTTTGTCGCATGTTATTTAAAGTTGAAATAAAGAAAATAGAATTTGCTGGATCCAAATGTGTTGTGTGAAGTGAAATTATATTGATAAATCTCATTTAGATTACTTAAAAACAGTGCAGAATGTTGGCAGTTACTGTTCGATACAGTCAAAATGGCCGTCGGATTTCGATTTTGTGTTCTCTGAGGAAAAAATTTACCGATTATTGCTGCAGACTAGGATATTAACGCGTGAAAAGGTAATTTTGTTAGTTTCGTCATTTTGTAATTATTCTTTGTGGTATTTAGACCTATATGTCCTGGTTTCTATCCAAAAATATGACATTTATTCAGGCGGGATTTTGGGTATTGTCCACCCGCCGAATTTCAATATTTTTTGGATCAATTAAATATGGACTGAGTGAACAATTTATGATGCAAACTGCTCAGAATATGATGAAACACCTATTTGATGGTGATGGTACTCTAATATATACCGTTGTATATGATGGGTGACGCATAGTTATGATTAATAAATAAGTTTTTCTATCTTCAAATCGATGTAAAATCGCTGTTTATTGCTTTGAGCACTTGTTATTTCTATGAAGGTATCTTGTTTCATTCCTTGTCCTAATTATTTGATAACAAATGTTTTTTTATTCGAAAAATTTTTGTTAGTTCAATCGAATTCCCTTGTTTTATCAGTATTTATGTTATTAATCTGTACAGACAAATCATATTATTCCTGTGAACATTACATCTTATTCCAACGTTCTTCTTTACCACACTAGAAGAAAAGTACTTAAAGACAAATTGGTTCTATGACCCCACAGAAACCACATGTTAGTTTTTCTGAATATTGTTCTATTCGTAGATCACAATGGTCTTCACCAGTTATCCATACTTGTTAGTGTCACACTCACACAATTATTGTAAGATACATTTAACTCTTATGGTCATATGTGCTCTTATTAGGTCATCACCTTCCTAACATAAAAACTACCTAATCATTTTTCAGATCTTAAGTAGGCTTAACATTCTTCTGGAATATTTTCTTTATTATTCAGAAACATTGATTTAAATTATGGAAATAAATTCATCATTATAACTCATACGAATTTTGAATTCAGATCTGGATTTTGATTTTGGCCTATTCCCTATTCCTCACATCCAGTTTTCACTTTGATTCGTGTCTCTTGCCAATGCTATAATATATCAGGTAGAAGTGTGAAAAAGTACTTCTTCAGTGGTAGAAAAGTTTCAAATTCACTTCAAAAGATGTTGATTAATATTTAATTACCTAATACATTTTGCAGAAGATGAGGCAACTTAGAGAATCCATAAGTAACTTGCAATCAATTCTTTAAACATGATTGATTTTCTTTATGACTATCCAGATCTTTAAACACAAACAATCTCCACATTCAACCTATTATCCAACTCATAATAAGATGAATATCCTAAATGTATTGATTTGTTTATTTAATTATTTGTATAAGCTCTCCTTCAGGTTTCTGTAGGGATTTCACAGGTATCTAGATGATTTGGCAAAATATGAATTGTGTTTAGGTATTTAGCTCGGAATCCGGAAATATTTTGAGATGCTTGAATTAACTCAATCCATAATTGAATACATTTTGGCAACTGTTAGACTAAACTCCCATTACAGATTTACAGAGCTGATTTTGATTGATTTTACTGTATGTATGATTTCATTTGTTTTTGGTTATCCTTTTGGGAAGCATAAAACAATTTGAATTCATTGGGTTATGGCTAGAGGCCATTTCTTTGTGAGAAAATTTTTTTTCTTTAACTTTATTGGAGCCTCAAGCTCAATCGATTGTGATCTGCCAATCATAAATACTTTTTTGCCTATGTGATCATTGTAGTCAGTAATCCTCATGATAGTGACACAATTTGAAGTGTTTCATATCGATATACAGAGAAATGTAAATTTGGATTTCAAAGGGATATGTCTTTTTAAAATTCATTTTGAAACCTTCACATTGACATTATATTTATCATGTAGAGGACATCAAGATGTTCTTCTGAGTGATCACTGAAAATCTAAAAATACTTGTTTTTTGGACACTTCTATAGTTCAGAAATATTGAAACTCTCAAGGACCTTCTTTTGTACCATATGGAGTTTTGTCTCCAGACTGGAAGGTTTTCAGAATAAATTCCTCCTATCTTTGTCTTTCAGGTTGGATATTCATTCCCCATATTAACTTCTCCACTACTCATATAAGAATTGTTCTTCACTACATTAAGAGCATAGCCAGTTTGGCAGACATTGATTTTTGGTTTCAGCTATTCGGCCACTGCGAGACATGTAAACAATAATTTAATCTCTACTGCTGTAAGTTTTTAAAGAGAGCGAATATTCTTTATTGACTGTTAAAAAACAGACAATTAGCCATTCGTCTTCAGTACTTCAGCTTGTTTGTTTTAATGATTATGTAGAATTAAAAAGTGCCTACAAAAATCAATAGAACCAAAATAATAATAATAATATTATGTTCGATCTATTATGTTTCCTGCTTTTGGGAATTTTCTGGACATATTTGAATATGGGTCATTAAGGAAAAGTTGTAGCTTCTCAAGCCCTTATTCAATATATTTGTTTTCCATCCATCTCATAGTTATTTCTACTAGGTTGACATGTGCGAACAAGAAGAAGTGTCCCAGGACGTCTGGACCAGATGGATTCTTGAAGCTATAGCTAAGATCCGTTCTCAAAAACAACGTCCTTCAGCCGAACGAATCTGTCATGCTATAAGGCAGCATCACAACTACCATGAAGACCTTATAGGAGAGCATCTTGAAGTGGCAGTGAAGAATGGAACAATATTGAAGGTTTTCAACAAGGGGCAGAGCTCCTATAAGGATCCCAATGGTTTGCAGAGCACCAGAACGTTGAATATTGAGAATAGAGCCGACTTGACAAGGGTGAGATTAATACCTTGGAATTTAATTCAATTGACTATATTCATAAGCTATTGGTGGCAGCTTTTTGAGCGTTCTTGGGTTGGCAGCAATAATAATAATATGTCATCACTGTCATTACTGATTTGAAATAAGCCCGCCAATTCATTAACATTTAGGTTTCATTATATTCTTTATAAAATTTAGGTGTACACAAGATGTACTTACACCTTTTCAGCATCCATTTTATTCTTTATTAAATTTAGGTGTACACAAGATGTAGTTACACCTTTTTAGCATCCATTTTTACCAAAAATTGTTTTCGCTCTATCAAAATTGATAATAGTCGATTTCAAGCGGATAACCTGGTCCTAAGTGGTAATTACCAAAGATAACCAACTTCATTCAAGCGGTTTTGGTCCTTGTTGGTTCAAATCATGTGACGTCATGAATTAGCCCTTCAACGTCATCGTTTGGACCGCAGATAACCGTACTTGAGAGCTGGGTTATGATAGCGGTTTTAAAGAAGTGGGGTTAAATATAAATACATTTGATTCGGACGGTTATTTGTTCTTTTATTTTAATTATTTTCTAAATCTTCTAAATCATTACGTTAAATGGAATATAGATTAATAATGTTTGGAGGTGCATCTCGTGCACTCAAGGAGATATATACAGACTCCAATTACAGCAGAATGAGGCAATGAGGATAATTTTGAAGTGTAATAAATATACCCCAATAAATAATATGCTTGATACACTGAATTGGTTATCAGTTGAAAAAATCATCAAGAGAGCCAATTTAACACTAATATACAATATTGAAATTGAACATGGTCTCTTGCCGAAATATGCAGTGGATTTCTTAGAGAGAAGGGAGAAATTTTACGATTATGATATTCGATCCAAAAGGAATTTTAGCATTAGACAAGTCAAGTCTACTGCTATGCAGAAGACTCTATTTTTTGAAGGTATTCGTTTGTACAATGCTTTACCAACTGCAATAAAAAATGCATCATCGATTATGTCATATAATAAGTTGCTGTTCTTGTATTTGAAAGTGGATAATACATTTCATTGATGATTCAACTTAATTATGTGATGAAAGAAATTTCCATATTTTTTGTACTAGCTATGCTAAATAAATAAAGATTATTATTATATTATCTGTGAATTATACATGAATAAATTAATAATATCAGTTTCAAATATAATTTCACTAGCTAGGGCTACAGTCTGCTACAGATGTAATTAACAAATCTTCTTCACGTGACATGATTAACTAGTAGCTAAATCTGAAACAAATATGAGATAGTATATTATCATACACAGTTCTAAACACTTACCCACAATTCTTTATTCTATTTTGAGTTCTTGAAACCACATTCAGAAAGACGATGAATATAAAATTTGGTTATGTGTTCGTTTTGTTTACAAACATCAACGAGAACATAACCACTCCTGTTCAAGCGCAAGTTGGTTATTCGCGGTTCTTTCTGAAGGGCTATAACCAAGGGCAGGACCAGAGATAACCGCGGTTATTAGTGGTTATCCGCTTGAAATCGATTAATAAATAGCATGTTCAAAACTTCAAAAATTGTAAACACTCAAAGACAATTGACATTAATGAGGTTTGACATTGAACATTGACATTGATGACACATTGGTACCAACCCAAAGATGCTCAAAAAGCTGCAACCGATAGCTAATGAATATGGTCAATTGAGTAATTGACTACTTCTTACTTCATGCAGTATATTTAAAAATATCTTGATTTTCAGGTAGTTGTAAAAGCAGTTCGAGAGTTGGGAGAGAGAGAAGGATCTTCTCTGAAATCAATTGAGAGGTATCTCAGGCAGTCTCATACTGTGTTGGAATCTTCAGAGCATGATTTGAAAAGTTATCTAAGGCTTGCAACAAAAAGGGCAGTGGCTAGAAATCTCCTTATTGAAGATGGCAAGAGTTTCAGATATAATTGCAAGGTGAAAACGAGTCCCAAGAGGAAGAGGAGAAAGACTGTGGATGGAGAAGAAAATGTTCCAAAGGTAAGTTGTTGTATTGGAAATATTTCGGCATGAATCTCATCGGCAATCATTTCCGATATTCAATAATGTGGTGTTTCTGTACATTTTAGCTGTATTTTCGTTATCAATGAAAATTTTGACACAAGGGTAAGTTACACCAATTGAGATATTCAAAATGCGGTATTGCAGCACTTCTATCTTAAATCAAAATCAGGAAGTTGTCTTCCCCTGGGTGGGGATGCACTATGCAAAAAGGAAATTTTATACTCAAAGAAAATGTGTAATTAAAATATATCAAACTTTGTTGTAATCTGACTGTACGAACATTATAACTATAGGTACTTGGGTCCTAGAATATTTTTCAATTGCTTTATTAAAATGGAATTGTGAATCAAACCACAAGTTGATTGAGGGATAAAATTCTGAGAGGTCATTGATATTGTTCATAATGATTATTCCTAGGAAACCTCTCAGAAACTACAAGCTTCGAAGCTTATAACTTGTACGAGCAGTTGTGTTCTGTGTAGGCTTTGTTACTGTGTCCCTACTCCACCTTAGGAACAGCACTGGTCATTTTGGACCGAACAATGAAAAGGAGACTAGAAAATTTCTTTCCTAGCCTCGGGATTGAACTCGCGACTTTCCGCGTGAGAGTCAATCGCCATAACCACTGGGCTACGGGCACTACATATTGTTGGTAACAATTAATGAAAAATTCAATGGCCTGTTTATTTTCCTTTGAAATTATGTTGCATGGAGATATGAAAGCCTTAGTGCACTCTTTTACATGAAATGCATCAACCACTGAAAAATGTTCATACATTTTAACATCCTGTGCACAGGATGATGAGTTGTACTTCTTGTTCAACTGAAGATTCTTGGGACCAAAACAAATCTTTCTTTCATTTTCCATTTTTTTGGGAATTAGCCGAAATATAAGAGCTTCCTTATTTCATGATTTCTGTGTATCCATCTCAATTCCTCATCTCCCAGTAAACGGCAGAGGTAGGCCTCGCACTTCCTCGTCTAGAGCGTTATTCTACATTATAGGCACCCGACATGACCCCGAGAAGACGCACGTCTAAAAGCCATATGTTACGTCTAGTCTGAAGCTAGCCTCTCGAATCTAGATGTTCCCTCGCGAAGGACAAACTGCAACTGTGCTAATCAAATTAATGAGGAACTCGGTTCTGTTTTCAAATATGGTTGGATTTGTATACATAGTTCAAGAAGTGAAGCGATCCGTTACAGATTTTAGTGAATAGCAAGGCACCCACGAAAGGGAAATCTGTAAGATCTGATCCGCAGTCCAGGGGCGCTATTCTTGAGCAATCGCAAAATTCAGATTCGTGCGCATCTCATGAACTACCTGGGATTTTGCGAATGATACCTTGTCTGGTTATTCTTGAGCGTTCGGAGCCTGTGCGATTATACGCTTTTTGCAACGAGTGGTCATTGCCGTTCGCAGACAGGTATACGAATGACAGTAAGCGTAAGTTCGAATAGAATTGAAGTTTATTTTATAAATTTACATCTATAATTGGACAATATTTCTTGAGGGGATTCGAGTCATATTGTAATAATCGATCACGCATCATTAAAATTCAAAATTTTATTGATACTCTCAACTCCCTACTTGCGGCTACAGATTTGAGCATAACAAGAAGTGTAAGTTAGTGTATTTATTCCATAGGTTTGGTAGCTTGTCAGGTTTTTGCTTCCGGGAGTTACCAGATAGACATTGGGAGAAATATACTTGTTTGTAAAAAATTAATTTAATCAAGTCATGTGTGATTGTACAATACATTCAAACTGGTAATCTTCTAACAACTTTGTAGAACATTCAATCACTTCACATTATTCTCAAAGAACCAATACTCACAATTTTTTGAATAAACTCGTCTTAAAACGCTATTTTTTATCGCAAAGTTTCATCAAAATGCACCTACCTGACTTTTAAATATTATCAACCTCTTTAACAAGGGTTTGTTTATCCCACCAACAGCTGATTTCTTCGCTGACCGTAGAGTCAGGTAGGTTTTCTTCAGAAATTGCGCTGTTGCCAAGATCATTTGAACATGCGAATGATAAAGTTCGAACGACTTTGCGAAGGGTTGCCAAGAATCGCATTTTTACGAAGTATTCGCAAATTGACCCGTCGCTTACCTGCGTATACGCAGAGTTGCGAATGATGTCAAGAATAGGGCCCCAGATCTGTTACAGGTCTGGACTGCGGATCGGATCGCTCCCGCCGATCTGGTTTGTCGCGGATCTATAGCAAGGCACAAACGAAAGGGAAATCTGTGAGATCTGATCCGCAGTCCAGATCTGTTACAGGTCTGGGGCCCTATTCTTGAGATCATTCGCAACTCTGCGTATACGCAGGTAAGCGACGGGTCAATTTGCGAATACTTCGTAAAAATGCGATTCTTGGCAACCCTTCGCAAAGTCGTTCGAACTTTATCATTCGCATGTTCAAATGATCTTGGCAACAGCGCAATTTCTGAAGAAAACCTACCTGACTCTACGGTCAGCGAAGAAATCAGCTGTTGATGGGATAAACAAACCCTTGTTAAAGAGGTTGATGATATTTAAAAGTCAGGTAGGTGCATTTTGATGAAACTTTGGGATAAAAAATAGCGTTTTGAGACGAGTTTATTCAACAAATTATGAGTATTGGTTCTTTGAGAATAATGTGAAGTGATTGAATGTTCTACAAAGTTGTTAGAAGATTACTAGTTTGAATGTATCGTACAATCACACATGACTTGATCAAATTAATTTTTTACAGACAAGTATATTTCTCCCAATGTCTATCTGGTAACTCCCGGAAGCAAAAAACTGACAAGTTACCAAACCTATGGAATAAATACGCTAACTTACTCTGCTCGTAATGCTCAAATCTGTAGCCGCAAGTAGGGAGTTGAGAGTATCAATAAACTTTTGGATTTTAATGATAAGTGATCGATTATTACAATATGACTCGAATTCCCTCATGAAATATTACCCAATTATAGATGTAAATTTATGAAATAAACTTCAATTCTATTCGAACTTATGCTTACTGTCATTCGTATACCTGTCTGCGAACGGCTATGACCACTCGTTGCAAAAAGCGTATAATCGCACAGGCTCCGAACGCTCAAGAATACCCAGACAAGGTATCATTCGCAAAATCCCAGGTAGTTCATGAGATGCGCACGAATCTGAATTTTGCGATTGCTCAAGAATAGCACCCCTGGACTGCGGATCGGATCGCTACCGCCGATCTGGTCTGTCGCGGATGAATATGATCCGCGACAAACCAGACCGCATCGTTCGGGCAACGGCAATCTAGTGCGGGAAAGTACAACTTTCCGCCCTTGATAGGAAAATAACTATTTTTGGTGGTGTACCTCACCACGTTGTACCGGGTTTTCACTATAAATTGACCCCCCCTCTAACACTGTTACACTAACAGATACATAAAAATATTCCGTACAGAAATTGTAAGAAATCAAATAAATTTTTTGAAAATGATTACGTCAATTGGAATATATACAGGGTGAACATCATATTGGATGCAACTACATTTTTTCAAATGGAACATCCTGTATATTCTTTCATATTTCAATTGGTAATTCTTTTTCGATATAGAATATAATATATGCTTATGTGGTTCTGTCTCTTTCATTTTCAGATTATCGAAGTTTTGAAATGAAACTACGGAATAAAAAATACATGTGGAATCATTCCGAAATGTTTATACTCAAACTATTTACTTAAGAGCAATAGTTTTTTATTGAATACCTAACAATATCCAATAAAAGTAAAAAAAATAATGAACCATGGTAGTATGGAATAAATAATATGAACTAAAAAAATTGGTTCTTAATATTTGAAACTCTGTGGTACTCAGAATGGGAGAGATAAACCAAACATATGTTATACAGGGTGTTTCACCATAAACTGAACAAACATATTTGCCGTGTAGATGATACCGAGAAAGTAATTTTTGCTTTATGACATATACCCCGTTTTCGACGCATAAGCGTGAAATTTGAAATAACGGTTACTGGTCACATCTTAGTATTTTTTATGGCTCAATCCAATTGTGGTGTAGAATTCTGAAAAAAAATTCCAAAATGGCGGAAAGCCTGCAAAGTTTGAATTTTTTTTTCAAAATTCGAACTCAACTTTTTTTCACATGTCTTAGTGAAGAAAAAAATCGGCCGAAATTGTTGAAATTTTTCATGGTTGAACTATATTTCATTCTGAATACTGAGGTGAAAGCAGAATGAAATTATATCTATTGGTTTTCTTTTTGTAGCCTTCCAAAAATTACGCTCGCAGAACTTTCGTAATTTCTATTCAAAAAACTGGAAGCCGTACGAAAACCAAATTTGTGCTAATGGGCTGCCGGAATGACCCGGACAGAAATATGAAATTATAAACAAAAAAAAATTTTTTCAAAAAACTTTGGTAGGATTCGAACAACCTACGAGTATGAATTGGGTTTATTTTAATCTTATAAATTTACGTTACCAAAGCGACGCTAGTAAATCTAAAGTGGAGAGTTCCGATTCCCAACAAGGTTTATGAAAAAAAATTTTTGGTTTATAAGATCATACATATTTCCGTCCGGGTCACTCTGGCAGCTCATGAGCTAATCTTTGGAAGGCTACAAAAAGAAAACCAATTGATATTTTTTTATTCTGTTTTCACCCAAGTATTCAAAATTAAAGATTTTAACCATGAAAAATTCCAAAAATTTTGGGCGAATTTATTTTTTCACTAAAGACACGGAAAATCTTAGAAAATGGAGTACGTTGAAATAGTGCTTTCCAAATTGGCAACCGAGAAAAAAAATTCCAACTTTGCAGGTTTTCCGCCATTTTGAGATTTTTTTTTCAGAATTCTACACCACAATTGAATTGAGCTCTAAAATATACAAAGTTGTGACCAGTAACCGTAATTTCAAATGTCACGCATAACTCACCACAGTTATCAGAATATTGATTAAAGTTGATATTAAACACCCAGTATCTCGCTTATGCGTCGAAAACGGGGTATATGTCATAAGGCAAAAATGACTTCCTCGGTGTCGTCTATACGGCTATACAGGGTGGCCCACCCCAGACGCGGTTCTCATTTTGAGGCAGTGAATGAAGACATTTTGAAATTTTTTTTTTCGTGAAATGTAAAGGACAATCAGATGCACAATTTAAAATTGTTTTCACATATACAGGGTGTTCGATAACAAAGATATAGACCAAAGTTACACTTTTTTAAATGGAATACCCTATATATGAATTCAAAAATTGAATGGCAAGCTCAAATAATGATGAGTTTATACAGACCATCTTATGCCTTAGAAGAGCCATTGTAGAGAAAATGGCAAAAAATCGAAAAAAAGGAGTATTTTTAATTTGCAATTAATGAATAAACCCTTCAAGCCAACGAGACAGACAATGTTTTTTCGTGTAGACATATTGGCTACCCTTATGCAGAAGAAAAAAATTTAACTCTGGAATATACTGAGTGATCATAATTAATGTTCGAACATTAACTACAAATAATGGTCAAAAACTTTCTTATTTCAAATGGCACACCCAGTATTTCTGTACCTTGTTGAACGTAAAAATTAATATCGAAACTATCTTCATTGGGTTTCCCTATACCTAAACCTAATAGTTTTCAAGTAATTCTCGATTTTTAATTCAACTAGTTAACCTATTATTATGATTAGCGATATTCATAGAAATACTCAGAAATATTTGTGGGGAAATGCTTACAATATTATTTGAAATCTGAAAAACTTATATGAAGATCTCAATAATGGTGTTGCGGTCACGCAAGATTTATTATTCCTTTATAAATTATTAGGTATCTACTGTTTTTCTGAATATCAATTCTTTTTTCAATTATTTTCAAATTAATTTCGCCTAGAAGGTATTAAGTGTCATTATCTTTCAATCTTTTTCGGTACATGTCCTTAAATTTTTCTTTATTCTTATCGTTTTGAAGTTAAGCCATACGTTCAAAGAATCATGTAACAAACGATTCATTTAAAAAAATATTTGTTAAGGCGATGAACCTATGCTCCAGTCCAACATTTTCCTATTCTTCACATTTTCAATAGTTTGAAGAATTTTAGAGATTTTCAAAAGAGATCTGTGATAGTGAACCTCTGGCCAGAGAGTGAGTTGAGTACCAAGTGGAACGAGTTTCACCAGCATAAGGACATTCAGTTCAGTAGTAAGGTAATATTTGAAGGTATTTTGTGAACATCTTTGAAACTTTGAGTCTACTAATACTCAATCCAACAATTGGAGATAACAAGTATGAAGAATCAAAGGTTCATCGCCTGAGCAAATATTTTTTTAAATGAATCGTTTGTTACATGACTCTTTGAACATATGGCTTAACTTCAAAACGATAAGAATAAAGAAAAATTTAAGGTCATGTACCTAAAAAGATTGAATGATAATGACACTTAATACCTTCTAGGCGAAATTAATTTGAAAATAATTGAAAAAAGAATTGATATTCAGAAAAACAGTAGATACCTAATAATTTATAAAGGAATAATAAATCTTGCGTGACCGCAACACCATTATTGAGATCTTCATATGAGTTTTTCAGATTTCAAATAATATTGTAAGCATTTCCCCACAAATATTTCCAAATATTTCTATGAATATCGCTAATCATAATAGTGGGTTAACTAGTTGAATTAAAAATCGAGAATTACTTGAAAACTATTAGGTTTAGGTATAGGGAAACCCAATGAAGATAGTTTCGATATTAATTTTTACGTTCAACAAGGTACAGAAATACTGGGTGTGCCATTTGAAATAAGAAAGTTTTTGGCCATTATTTGTAGTTAATGTTTGAACATCAATTATGATCACTCAGTATATTCCAGAGATGAATTTTTTTTTTCTGCATAAGGGTAGCCAATATGTCTACACGAAAAAACATTGTTTGTCTCGTTGGCTTGAAGGGTTTATTCATTAATTGCAAATTAAAAATACTCCTTTTTTTCGATTTTTCGCCATTTTCTCTACAATGGCTCTTCTAAGGCATAAGATGGTCTTTATAAACTCATCATTATTTGAGCTTGCCATTCAAATTTTGAATTCATATATAGGGTATTCCATTTAAAAAAAGTGTAACTTTGGTCTATATCTTTGTTATCGAACACCCTGTATATGTGAAAACAATTTTAAATTGTGCATCTGATTGTCCTTCACATTTCACGAAAAAAAGTTTTCAAAATGTCTTCATTTACTGCCTCAAAATGAGAACCGCGTCTGGGGTGGGCCACCCTGTATATGTTTCTCCAGTTTATGATGAAACACCCTGTATATTCGAAATTAGAAAAAGAGCTTCATTACATAGTATACAACAAAGACGCTTTCGCTGTATGTCCCTATGTATGCTTAAATCTTCAAAACTACGCAACGGATTTCGAAACACTTTTTTTTAATAGATGAAGTGATTCAAGAGGAAGGTTATACTGATTCGGAAATAAAAGTAGTGAACATGGCCACTACAGCGTTAAACGAGTGGATGAATATTTTCTAGTGGACCAACATTAATCAAAACCCTCGGCGCGATACGACAACGAATAAATGACTGACGACTGCGGACTGACCCCACTTAATGGCATAGGAACTGCATCGAGACCCGAGAGAGGTCAAATCTCCCCCTCTCCAGACTCCTATGCCATTGAGTGAGATCAGTCATTTATTCGTTGTCGTATCGCGCCGAGGGTTTTGATCATTTTATTGGTCCACAAGATAATATCCACGTTTCCACCTACTGTTTCCATATCTGTATGTATGATACATGCATAATATTGTAGAGAAACACTGATGAATTTACAGGTTTGTAATGTGATGTCGTAAATAAATATGTACATTTTTTGCCCTCACATTGCAAACGCTGACTGAACCCCACGAGATCAAAATTAAAGTAATGTACTCGGTATTGTACTCCTAAAAAAGGTCAACAAAAAAGTCCGCCATGGTATATGTCTATCTCTTAAGGATAACCCACAATTACCATTTATTATCCTTCACATTTTACGGGAAAAAATGGCTTATTTAGGGCCGATTGCACCGTAGACAAATCTGTAGATTAAATCATAAACCTCGATTAGTGTCTATGATAATCAATAGACACTAATCGAGGTTTTGAATTTAATCTACAGATTTGTTTACGGTGCAATCGGCCCTTAGCAAGTTATTTTAAGCAATACAGCATTAATCCTTATCCAATTAAATACCTTAAATACATTGTCCATTCAATATAGATCAATATGGCCCTTTACAGCCTTTGACTATACCCGATAGACATCGCATTCCCTTGTAGAATCATGATTTGTTTAGGCTCCCACATTGAAAGTCATCACAATGAGTGGAACAAGGATAAAAGATCGGATCTCTTTGTTCGGCCACGTTTTGTGGCAACACCGCGTAAATCCTCAACTTTGGATGAACTTGGGCGTGCAATTGTAAATCACTTCTGCTGTTTCTATTGTTTTGCAGAATGAATTTTCGTTTCAATATATGTAATTTTATTGAAAATATTTCACAAATGAGAAGAATAATGAATTTTTCAGTGCTCAGCACTCTAAAGCTTTGAAAATGACTAATTTCGACTACAAAAATATTTAATACTGAATTGACTCGGTCTTCACTTGATGGAAATTCCTTTTTATAGAAATCAAATGACAGCGAAACAATTGTTGTAATAAATAAACTAATCGGAGTCCAACACTCGACAATTCAAAGTTGCTGAGAGAAAGAGGCGGAAAGCTTGTAAGTACAGTACAACTTCAGTAGTCCGGGCAGATATCGGACCGGGACGTGCCCGAACCATCGAGGTGCCCGGATTACTGGAGTGATTTGAATTTATCATACAGGGTGCGGCACGGAGGATGGATGGTTTTAAAAAAATAATAAAAGCGTTAATTTTTACTCAAAAACACATTTATTGACGGAATCAGATTCTCAAGGAAATAGCATTTGAGACAGTCAAGTGTGGAAAATCACATCAGGCATGTGGTGGCCGAAATCGGTGATGCAGTGCTGGAGGCGCTCTTGGAAGTTCGCGTAGACTCTCTCCAACATCGCTCTCTCAACTTGGGCAACTTCCACGCGAATAGCCCTTTTCAATTCGTCCAGAGTTCGGGGCTTGGTCTCGTATACTCTAGCCTTGAGGTGTCCCCATAAGAAAAAATCGCATATGGATAAATCTGGGGACTGCGAAGAATGGCTTGTCGAACGCGTTCAACATTTTCAGGCGTTCGAACTGTTCGCACAGGTCCTCTTGGTCTTCTGTTGATCAGTTCACCACGTCTGCGAAGTGATTCAACCCAACGAAGGATGGTGTTTCGAGAGGGAATAGCTCTATTCCGATGAATGTGGAAATGGCGACGAAACTCACGCTGCACGACCGTGACTGACTCATTATTTCGGACGAAACTATCATAGGCGAAAACACGATGATCCACCGTCCAAGGCTACATGACGACAACTGGTAAATAAATGCTAGGAACACACGAGTCTAACGGCACCTTCCCCACTTCTCTCGTCCTCAGTGGGGGAAAGTTATGCCCATCTGAAAAACGTCCGCCCTCCGTGCCGCACCTTGTATAAAACAACTTAAAAATGATCCAAATTGAAGTTTATCGATCAAAACTAAAAAAAAATGATTCTTATAAATAAAACCAAAGTTTACAAATTTCTAATAATGAAAATAAGTTATACGTATACGATTACATATAATATATGTACTGCCTACTTTGCACTATGAATGTGAATAATAAATATATAATTACGTAGCCGCACCCCATATTGATAGGATGAACCTCCTTATCTTCTCCATAAGCTCCACATATGACCATGATGCAGCTTGCTAAGTCAGCATCGGACACCTGCGATGCTGAGTCTCATTGAAGATAAGCCGTTCCTTTATAAACGGCTTCACCCATGTTATTCATAGAGAATTAGATTTGCTTTCCTAAGAATTAGACTTGTTTTCCTAAGTAATAGATTTACTCTCAAGTATAGATTTATTCATAAAGTGTTAACTAGTCTGTATCGATAGTTGTGTATTCTGTAAATAAATTGTTTTTAAAAACAAGGTCTTCGACTCAAAATTTATAATTGGCGACGAGGTCTGGGATTGTGCAAGTGCTAGAATTCTGCGTGTGTGCCCCTGAAGAAAAGAAGAGGTCCATCCAGAGAGTCCAGCCACTTTCAGTTTCAACTGTTGAGCGCAATCGAACTACGAGAAGAAGACGAGAAGCCCGATCACCTGAGTAGCGCCCCGTGACGACTTCAGTGAATACACTTTGGGTGAGCATTTCCTAGTTCCTCCCAGTTTCCCTTATTCTGGTTAAAAAATAGTGTAAATTTGTATAAGTTTTTCCTAGGTTTCTTCATAAAACCGACATAAAGTTTTCTCTAGGTTTTTCTTTCCTAAAAACCGACATAAAGTTTTTTCTAGGTTTCCCTTAATTGAAAAAACCGAATTTAAGAGTATTTACTTATATTGTATGCTCATTTATTAAAATTACTTCAATTAAACACTTTCGTAATAAAAGAGGCAAAAGGCCCATCCAATCAGAAACAATAATGGCAAACGAAAGAATTGATCTATCTATCGCAGAAAAGTTTGGGATGCTTTTACCCCGCTTTTCCGGCATCGAAAATGAATTACATTCATTCATCAAAAGTGCGGAAAATTATCTTCTTATGTTCGCTAATGAACAACCAATGACTAAAAATTATTGTTATGCTGTTGTCAAATCGAAATTAGTTGACAGAGCCCTAGCTGAAGTTTCGACTTCTGATATACCCGATAATTGGGAGATACTGAAGAATTTCCTTTACAATAAATTTGGTGATCAGATCAATTTAGACGTTCTGATACATAACCTACAATTCTTAACAAAAAGACCTAATGAAGATTTACTGTCCTTCATTGAAAAAATTATTTCTATGAAAATTAGAATCAATTATAGAATTGACGCTGATCTAATGCCTGATCCTGAAAAACAACTTTACAAAACAAATATTCTTAAGATTTGCAAAACTGTTCTAATTTCGAATGCCCCTGTAGAATTGCGAACGTACTTAATCACGAACAATGGTCTTTCATTCGATGAAACTGTTAACGCCGTGAAAGATTATATTAGCAATATGGCTCAGTATGAATTATTAGATAGGAGCCGTCGAAATAAAAATTCAAATCAACCTCTTTATAAGAACAATGTATTAATTCAGCCTACGCACAGAAATAATTTCAATCATTTTAATCATCAACCGGTGCAACGAAATATTAATTACAATCAGAGATTTCAGTCGAATCAACATTTTCCTTCACAACCAATTCAATTCCAACAAAGGAATGTAAAACCGCATTATCCTACGTATCGCGAAGTTTTTGAGAGACCCTCTAATAATCAAAATACTAATGTTTTTAAACCCAATCCAAATTATAGAAATTATAATCCTCCAGAGAAAATGTCTATACAAACAAGAAATTATCCTCAGAAAAGGAATAATTATTCTACGCAATTTAATCCAAATCCACAAAGAAAATTTTTCGATAATAATCAAAGTCCCCATTATACTTTCGAAGAATTGACTCATTTAGAGCAACCTTCAACTTCTAAAGTTCAAGCAAGTACAAGTTATGAAACAAAAAGAAATTTTCGAGGAAACGCCTCAAACGAAAAATTGACTTAAATTCTACTCTTGATAATACTAATCAATTACCCTTTATTCAATTCCAAAATCCTAAATGTAAACTTTTAATAGATAGTGGATGTTCAGTATGTCTGATAGATCCTAAATTCGCTTATAATAATTTTCAAAAGAATATTTTTAATGAATCCACGACATTAACTGCGTGCATGAAACAAGAAACTTCTAATGAAAAAGTATTGATACCTTTATTTTCCGAATTTAATATTGATGATTTTCATCCATTTATTCTTTACAAATTCCATAAAAATTATGACGGATTGATAGGAGCAGATTTCCTAAATAAATATTGTTTATCCTTGGATTTTAAAAACCAAGTAATCTTTAATGAATATTGTAGAATCCCTTTCAATTTTCAACAAGTATGCCAGAAGAATACGGTTATACCTGTTGAATTAGGACATTTAGAACCCAAAATAAGCAATCAATTAATGAAAATTTTAGTAACAAACGAAGATGCTTTACAATTACCTGGTCAACCATTAAATTTTTCTAATAAAATTAAACATAAAATTCGTACTAATGATGAAAATCCTGTTTATTGTAAGATATATCGATATCCAGAAATACATCAGGAAGAAGTTAAAAGACAAATTCAAGATATGCTTGAGAAGAAAATTATTAGACCTAGTATTTCTCCTTGGTCATTTCCAGTTGTTGTTGTCCCAAAGAAACAAGATTTATCCGAAAAGAAAAAATGGCGAATTGCGATTGATTATAGAAAATTGAATGATAAAACAATTGATGATAAATATCCACTTCCCCAAATTGATGCTATTCTTGATAAATTAGGAAATAAAAAATATTTTACTACTCTTGACCTAGCATCTGGTTTCCACCAAATTGAATTAGATGAAAGTTCTATTGAAAAAACTGCTTTTACGGTAGATAACGGACATTACGAATTTTTACGTATGCCCTTTGGTTTAAAAAACGCACCAGCGACTTTCCAAAGATTAATGAATGAAGTTTTGAAAGATTATATTGGAAAAATTTGTTATGTTTACATGGATGATGTTGTGATTTTTTCAGAAACGGTCGAGCAACACTTAGCCGATATTCATAATATCTTAGAAACATTTAAAAACGATAATTTGAAAATTCAGTTGGACAAATGTCACTTTTTTAAAACTGAGATCGAATTTTTAGGACATATTATTACTCGAGAAGGAATTAAGCCAAACCCTAATAAACTTCGAGCAGTTAAAAGTTTTCCAATTCCTAAAACTCAGAAAGAAATTAAATCTTTTCTTGGTCTAGTTGGATATTACCGGAAATTTATTCCGAATTTTGCCAAAATTACTAAACCATTAACTATGTGTTTGAAAAAAGACGCGAAAATTAATATTCATGATCCTAAATACACCGAAGCTTTCGAAATTTGTAAAAGAAATTTGATAAATCACCCTGTATTGAGATATCCGAATTTTAATGAACCTTTTATTTTAACTACGGACGCATCAGGATTTGCGGTAGGTTCTGTATTATCACAAGGTGATTGTCCGAACGATCTTCCCATTGCTTTCGCTAGTAGAACGCTGAATGAAGCAGAAACTAGATACAGTACGATCGAAAAAGAACTTTTGGCTATCGTTTGGTCTTGTAAACATTTTAGGCCTTACCTTTATGGAAGAAAATTTATTATCTATACGGATCATAAACCCCTTATTTGGCTATTCTCATTAAAGGAACCAAATTCCCGACTTATGAGATGGAGAATCAAACTCGAGGAATTCAATTACGAAATTAAATATCGTAAAGGTTCAATGAATAATGCTGACGCACTCAGCAGAATAAATTTAGATTCAACGGAAGATTTGAATTATGAAAATTTTATGAAACTTTATGAAAATGATTATATTCCTAATTCTTTGAAATTAATAGAAAAACAAGGTGACTTATTCCAAGCACCTAAGAACTATTCATTCGCACATTGTGTTTCTAAAGACTTGAAGATGAGTCAAGGTATTGCATTAGATTTTAAAAATAAATATGGTAAAGTTGATAAACTTAAATCACAAAATAAATCTATCGGTGAAGTAGCATTCCTTAAAACCGATGAAAGAAATGTTTATTATTTGATCACGAAAGAATCATTCTATGATAAACCGGAATACGAAACGGTATTTGAAACATTATTGAATTTAAGAAAAATATGTGAATTTAATGGAGACAAATATTTAGCTCTCCCTAGAATTGCTTGTGGGTTAGACCAATTAAAATGGTCAATAATTTTAAGTATGATTAAATACATATTCGCAGAATCGAATATGAAGATTCTTATTTACTTCTTATCAGATGAACATAATAATCATAATTTTGATTTTAACGCTATTGAAGATGATAGAATATCATTAGTAAATCATATTTCCGATGACGAATTAGATGAATGTGTTAATTTACTTGTCGATCCGAATAATGAATTACCTATTCTTGATAACGAAAATTTAAATGAATTAAAAAATGTTATAATTCATAGTGATATTACCATTCACAGTAGTAATGAAAATCCTATTTTAGAGATTCCCTATACAGAAAGAAGTTTGAATTCAGCTTCTCTTCAAGTTATATTTAAAATAGCTTCGAATTTCAATGTAACGAAAACAAAACCTTTCGGTGAAAAACTCAGATTTCGAGTTTTGATTAATTCAACAGAAAATGATTTGTTCACATTCGTTAAAGAATATATCCAGCCAAAAAAGTCATATACCTTTTATTTTGTATCTCAAGAGTTAGAGAAGCCATTGATTAAAATATTACAAGAAAAGTTTGATTATAAATCCTTCGATCTGAAAATATCAAAAACCTTTTTAGAAGATGTCGAAGACAAAGAAGAACAAATTCTCAGAATTCAACAGTACCATGAAACGAAAACGATACATCGCGGTCTTAAAGAAAATTTAATAAGTTTGAAACGGAAATTTTATTGGCCGAATATGAATAAGGATGTACTAAATTTTATTAATTCATGTGAAATATGTCAAAAGAGTAAATACGAGAGAACTCCTATTCAACTCAATTTTAAACCTAACCCTCTTGGTTCTAAACCATTCAGTCATGTTTATTGTGATACAATAAGATTCAATCAAACATATTGCTTGACTATTGTTGATTCGTTTTCCAGATTCGGACAATGTTATCCCCTTCTTCAGAAAACTGGTACTGAAATTTTGGATAAACTATTGGTCTATTTTAGTCACTATGGCATTCCTTCTAAAATTACTTGTGATAACGGATTAGAATTTAAAAATCATGTTATTCAAGATTTTTGTAAAATACATAAAATAGAAATTCACTATATTACTAATTATAATCCGAATTCAAATGCAATCGCGGAAAGATTTCATTCTACATTGATTGAACAATTAAGAACTATTGATAGTAAAAATTCTACTTTCCAAAATCGATTAGCACAAGCTCTCTTAAGTTATAATAATTCATTTCATTCCAGTCTTGATATGACTCCTATGCAAATAATTAAAGCCGATTTAAATTATTCTTTACCTATTGAAAAAACGCATAATGAACAAATCCAAGATTACGTTGGAAATTACATGAAAAATTTAGGCGAAATTTCAAATGAATTAGAGAAGAAACAACAGAAAAATGTTGAACGTTTAGAAAAATTGAATCAGAAAAGGTCTGCTAAACAGGACCATCCTTTGAATAAAAATCCTACATATTTGAAAACTCCAATTGTACGTAAACTTGATCCGGTCTACAAAAAGGTAGATGCGCGAGAAATTGACACTCATCGTGTTCGAGACTTGAAAAATAAACACATTTATCATAAGAAAATTTTGAAACAACGGAAAAAATAGTTGAATATTTTGTTTCAGATATAAAAATGCGAGTCATCACATCTCTTCTTATTATACTCGAAGTAGTTGCTGAAATAATCCCTTTGAAAATTATACCCTTGGAAAACAATGTACTTCCAATTCTATTAGGCAAAGCCTACATTACTAAAAGGCATATTCAATTGATATATCATATTGACTTGAACCAAATTGAGAATCTAATTGGCAAATATCAGAAGGAGATTGATAATTTTAAAAATCAACAACTAGGGTTTTCTCAAACTGCACATTACAAATATTTAGAACATTCAAATTCTATAAATGTTAAAACGCTAGAAGAGCTTTTAAATGAAAAAATTAGAGAAAAACGAGGTTTGATCAATGTTGGAGGCAAAATATCAAAAATATTATTTGGAACACTTGATTCTGATGATGAAGCACTTTACAAAAGCTATTTTGATAGTATAAACAAGAATGAAGAATCACTCATGAGAAATCAAAAACAGATTGCCACTATTGTTAATGATTTGAAAAATAAGTATATTGATAAATTTAAGCAATTAATGAATAATTTCAAATTACTTCAAATCGTACCGGCATTACAACAAGTTGAACAAATGCATCTCATGACTTTTGAACTCAAAGATATAAAAAACGTTCTTGATGAAATCCAAACAGCAGTAAGCTTCGCAAGACTTCACATTTTGCATGAATCTATTTTACCTTATACAAAATTCGCGGAAATAGTTAGAAATTATACTATTATTCCAATGCACCATTTGAAAGATTATTTTCAATTGTGTCATACTAAAGTCCTATTCAAAGATAAAACATTACTTTTTCTCATATCCATCCCTACGGTCTATGAAGAAAGCTATAATCTTTACAAGTTTTACTATTTGCCCCAGAGAAATCTTACCCTTTCTTTCACCAATCCTTTCATGCTCACTCGAGATGAAGAATTGAAATGGTCCACGAAGCAGTGCCATCCAGTTGAAGAAGACTATCTATGTGATCAAGATTCCCTAGACAACCCTCCAGAATGCATGAAGAATATATTGAAAACTCATTTAGAAAATTGCCCTAGAAAATAATTCTCCTCTACGCCCAATTTGAAGACATTGGAAGATGGAAGCATTTTGTCCATCAATAATTTGGAAATACAAGAAAAGTGCCCTCAACAAACAAAATATCATTCTACTCCGCCAATGGCGATAATCCAGTCAAAATGTATAATTAGCAACTACCAGAAAGAAATTTACCCCATTCAAATAAGGAATGAAGAAAAATATGTCATTCTACCCAAACTACCATTTTCAACGTTGGACAACCGATCCAAATCCAAAGAAGAAGAAGAAGAAGACTTCCCAGATGAAGAAATTCCCAATATTCTACTAGAAGAACTTGAAGAATGGAAATGGAATTCACCATTATCCACATTCATGATTGTTTTAATTGTTTTGATAATTTTTATAATATTTTGTACAATTTTAAGAATTTTGCAGCTTAAAGCTACACCTCAATTAGGTGATACCTTTATCCAAAGGGGGGAGGAATTACGTAGCCGCACCCCATATTGATAGGATGAACCTCCTTATCTTCTCCATAAGCTCCACATATGACCATGATGCAGCTTGCTAAGTCAGCATCGGACACCTGCGATGCTGAGTCTCATTGAAGATAAGCCGTTCCTTTATAAACGGCTTCACCCATGTTATTCATAGAGAATTAGATTTGCTTTCCTAAGAATTAGACTTGTTTTCCTAAGTAATAGATTTACTCTCAAGTATAGATTTATTCATAAAGTGTTAACTAGTCTGTATCGATAGTTGTGTATTCTGTAAATAAATTGTTTTTAAAAACAAGGTCTTCGACTCAAAATTTATAATTATATATAAGAACATGCACCATCTGCCTTGTCTTCTATTTTTTTGAAAAATATGAATCAATTTTACTTTTGGTTCATTTTTGATGTATAAATATCAGTGGCTTCGTTTTTGATCCTTTTCAAAAGTAACAAGTTTTCAAGGAGAAGATTCTTCTCTTCACTTCTGGTGATGCGGCCAGCGCCCTATGACGTTTTCAACCCGTCCTACAACTGTTTTGTACAAGTTCAGACAAGAAAATTATACTGTTTTGCATATGAATGTTCTCGCGCCCGGATTTCAGATGTGAAAATTTCAAACTGCCCGAATCAAAGCAGTGCCCGAATTACTGGAGTGCCCGGGCTAGCGAGTGTCCAAACTACTGAAGTTGTACTGTACCTACCTTTTGCGACAAGTTCGAACTTGTATCAGCGTACACGAACCTTTGGAAACTTATTGAAGGAAAAAGCAGAAGATTTCGCGTCCACTCTAAGCATGAAAAATTTTGCGGCAAATTTCAGAAAGAAATTTGAAATCTGAAAATTCATTTAATCCCTATCAAAATGAATTTCCATCAAGTGAAGATCGAATCACTCCAATATTTTAAATCCTGTTGTAATTTTGCTATTGAATTATTGAGAATATTGTGATTTATTATTTAAAAAAAAAATTAGTTCATTTACCGATCATTATAAATGTTCAAAAATAATTATATGCTAGTATTGTCTGATAGTAATCCCAACAAACTTGAATTTTTGGCCAATCAAGACCTTATTCTTTACAACGAGTATTTATGTAACGACAAACTGACAATGAATGTAGCTGAGACTGTCTACATTGTTACAAAATAGCAAACAATCCGGACTGTGATATGAATTTGTAGGTACCTGAACAAGCTGAAAGCTTTCTTATTTGAAGTTTCTACGCCACTGAATCATAAACAACCACCAAACCCCACCAAAGTTTCTCCAGTAATTCAACGGATTATTCCGGCAACGTTGGTTCATCGAGAGCCACGTGTTGACCAAAGTATCTCTCCATCTCTGTTCAACCTGAAGTAGAGATAAGGTCGGTGTTGTCATAAATCTAACCTGAATTTCTTCGGTACAATATCCCTAGCATAAAATAGTATAATCAACTATATTCTTTGATTTACTCATTAATGATATATCCGAAGAGAATGTCTCAATTGAAAATTACGAGATGTTATATCAATTTAGCTTTGTAAATGAGATAAATAGTTTATGTGTATGACAATACACAGAGAAACATACAATCTGCTCAGTTTGGCAACATGGACATATTGCAAACGATTCTAGTGGACCAGTATAAGGTACAATCGACCAGCTCTAAGTTTCAGATGCGACACATTTTAATATAAATAAAGCGGTCTCTATACAGGGTGTCCCACTAGTGCCGCAGCGGACGATATACGCGTAACGGACTGCGTTTTGCGAAATTTTTTGATGCAGACTTGATATACTACAGAAAGAGCACAACCTAAAAATATTTTCGAATATATAGGGTGGCCCACAAAAGAGGAATAGCGGGTGACTTTGTTTTTTCAAATGGGACACCCTATATTCAATAGTGTTTTTCCATTCTCTGAAACATCCTGCATGCTTCCGTATACTTTACACATATTTTTATTCGACAGTTTTCGAAATATTGGCCATTTTGACAAAAAAATGATACTTGTAGAGGCTATGTTATTCAATTATATTTCACGAACGCTTGCACATACCAATAACAGTTTTATATGGATTGAAAGACAAGACTTCAAAGTATCCTACCCAGCTATAATAAGGCATCTTCAGCATACAGAGTGTCCACAAAAAGACTATCAACATGACGAATTTCAAATCGATTTTTCTTCATTTTTTCAAATGCAATGCATATATTTTTTTTTCATCATTGTGATCACCATTCATTTTACTTCATTTCGTGTCAAATACATAATATGCATATCTCTAACGGAATAGGATTTTTTAGAGTTTTTCCTCCAAATTCAAATTTACTTTCGAATTCAAAAAGCAGATTTGGCTTTTCTGTGGTTATTGGGAACTGTCAAATTATTCTATTCAAAATTACCATCATCGCAGCTTCAATTCAAATCATCATAGATTTTACGGATTGGATGAATACTCACACAATGATGTAAAAATTCGTAAAATACCAATGATTTTGATTAGTTTGAATGTACAAGTTATGAATGCTTCAAGAAAACGAGTTTCAAAACTTCAGGTTACAAAAAAGTGCCCGCTCTTATCCTTATACAACTTTCTTCGAAAAAATTATATTCATAAGTTTCACAGGCACGCACGCAGATCTTCAAGCTCCCAAGCTCAAAGCTTGTTTGAAATTTTTGAAAGATTCGACGTTCCAAGTAGAAACATAGAAAATTATCAAAAATGCATTTTGAAAAATGGGTACAGAAAGCAAGTTTCTTTCTTCAGTAACTGATTTCATCACATTTTTGAGTAGATACATCAAAACTTTCTAGTTCCTCATATCGCTATAATATGAATTGAAGCTTCAAAGATGCTTATTCTGGGTGGAATATTTTGAAAGTTCTCAATAACCACAGATAAGCCAAATCTGCTATTTGAATTCGAAGGTATATGTGAATTTTAGGGAAACATTTCGAAAAAGCGCTTAATTATCCTATTCCGTTAGAGATATGCATATCATGTATTCGACAAAAAATGAAGTAAAATGAATGGTGATTACAATGATGAAAAAAAATTATATGCATTGCATTTGAAAAAATGAAGAAAAATCGATTTGAAATTCGTCATGTTGATAGTCTTTTTGTGGACACTCTGTATGCTGAAGATGCCTTATTATAGCTGGGTAGGATACTTTGAAGTCTTGTCTTTCAATCCATATAAAACTGTTATTGGTATGTGCAAGCGTTCGTGAAATATAATTGAATAACATAGCCTCTACAATTATCATTTTTTTGTCAAAATGGCCAATATTTCGAAAACTGTCGAATAAAAATATGTGAAAAGTATCTGGCAGCATGCAGGATGTTTTAGAGAATGGAAAAACACTATTGAATATAGGGTGTCCCATTTGAAAAAACAAAGTCACCCGCTATTCCTCTTTTGTGGGCCACCCGATATATTCGAAAATATTTTTAGGTTGTGCTCTTCTTGTAGTATATCAAGTCTGCATCAAAAAATTTTGCCAATCTCAGACCGTTACGCGTATATCGTCCACTGCGGCACTAGTGGGACACCCTGTATAGTCCAAGTTCAAAGCATGTAATTTAACTAAATATTTCCGAAGATATTACAAATTTAAAGCCAGGAAAATAGCGGTGCGGCGCCGGCACTACCGTTGTTTATAAGGATTGCATTGCATCCGTGCGAAGCCGGGCGGGTCGCTTGTGTCAAATATAGAAAAGTCCACAGGGTGTTCCATTTGAAAAAAAGAAAGTTGCAATCAATATATTGCCCACCCTGTATATATTTCATTTTGTGATATCATTTTGAAAACCATTAGTCGATTTCGTGAAACTTTTGTAGAAAACATTTTCCTGTACCTCATTTAGTAACAAAGTTGAAGGTGGGGTCAAATTATGGTGAAAAACCCGGTTATTCCACCAGCCGACACTGCCTCCAGAATGCAACTTTCCCAAAGCTGGTAAACATTAATAATTTATTCATATTTTCTTTGCTAACTCCAAAATATGCTATAAGCAAACGATAATCTATCTAGGGCCTCATTGGAATAAAAGATATACTTAATGTTCCCCCATAGATTAAATAACAAATTCATTGGAATCAACCAAAAAGATTATTGATTTAATTTTACCAGATACCAAACTTATATAATTGAAAGTTGAGAACCTCTTTTCTTATGCCCCCCACAGTTAGAAACAATAAATGATTTCAAATTCAACAAACAAGTGAAAAACGTTGGATGGCATTACCATTGAGCCTTCTTTCACCTGATAGATTCATCTATTCTCTCGAAAACGAGATCCACGAGTACCCCTCAAAGAAATTTCAGTCTTAATGGGGGCCACTCTCAAGGACTTTTTACGGGATTTTCGGGCAGCCAGCATCGCATGAATACTCGGAAAGAGTCCCCGTATATGGCCGATCGAGAATACCCTTCGGCGTTCGAGGCGTTCAGGACTCCAGAGTCGAGGTAGTTGGACGCCGAGCCTCGAGATGCCTCGTAAGTGGCCGACAGGCACACAAACTGGCATTCGATGCACGAAGTTCAAAGCGTTTGGAGAGTCTCAACTGAATGCCAGTAAATACTAGGCTCGAAGCAGGCTTCCGAGGCGGATTAGGGTGCCCTCGTGGACGCCTGGAGTCCGGTTGGGTGTCTGAAAAATCGGGTTTCCAGGTCGGCTTCCAGAATGCTCGCATATCCAGGTCGTATCAGTATTCAGTTAAAAACACTATTAGTCAAAACAAAAAATGCCCTCAGTAAATACCTACTTTGAAATTCAACCGAATCGATGAACTTCAATTATCAGGAGGATACAAACTCACTTGTCTGGACTTCCCGAAAGTTATATTTATTGATAGAAGTGATCTAGAAAGACTAAAGGTGAATACAGACTATTCTGACGTGACGTGATTTCACGTCACGTCAGGACCGTGCAGTGCTCACATTGGCCTAATATGAACGTGAACGCACAGAACGCATTTTTATATCACTCACATTTTGACGTGGGCCCACATGTAACCATGTCACGTCAGAATAGTCTGTATTCACCTTTACTCCATGCGAAACACTTTCCAGAAAATTATCATTGTTGATCTTTTGTTCCACTCAAATGAGTCGAACCTTTTTCGACCATACCTGTCTCGAAATTCCAAAAATACAGAGATCGTGATGCAATGAAATGACTGGTGTAGACAATCGCTTTTTTAACAATATGGGGTAATACCTCTGAAGCCGGCCATAGACATCGTTATTTTTCATCCGTTTTCGTCGCCGCGGTTCGAACCGGCGAGCCATATCGCAGAACTGTTTTGCCCACACACTTCGGTAAATTCCACCCGTTATTTTGCTGTCCTTCACGATCAAGCACGTCATGAAGAGGAAACATCTCTTAGCAGTGGCGGCCGCGGTTTCGGTGCTGAATAAAAAAGAATCAATTTTATTCTTCACTGTTTTAATACCAGAGCCTTTGTCCAATTCATGATATTTCTTCAATAATATTACATAACCTTCCCTCTTCTTGTTTCTACCCCTGTTTTCTGCTGATTTAATTCGCCAAAGACAAGGATGCAACCTGTCCAAATGGATGAAATCCATAATAAATTGTTTATTCGCCGTCTTCTGATCCATCCCGGTCAAAAATAGTGATAGAAGAAGTGATGAAGAAACAGCAGAAGTAGACGCACTTGTGGAAAGGACGCGACTTGTATTACGCTAATGGAAAATAACCGCCGATTCTCGACGAAATGCCCACACACAGTCGGTATGGCACGACAACCGATGAACCGTCGTGACAAAAATCAAGCATCGGCAGATATTTTTACCGACGACGCGTACCGACGGTTCTTCGCCATACACATCGGTTTTTGGCGCTTTTGCCGGGACGGTTCGTATCGCGGCGTTATAAACGGATGAAAATTAACGATGTCTATGGCCGGCTTAATACACGGTCCGGTCCACCTTTTTTTGTCCGGATATCGTAAGAACAAAAAACCGGTCAAGAAACAATTCATTTAATTGAAAGCTGATCGATCTTAGTTATCCCGGCCAAAAGTGAACTAATATTCGATACAGAGTTCGACCGTCTGTTAGGGGTAATAATAAAGAATGCGACCGCCAAAGCCCCATCTGACTTCGTTCCCAGGAGTAATGGCGAACCATCCTTTTCAAAATAATTACCTTCTTATCTGATGAGGATCCGTCGTGCTGTTGTCAGTTATTGCATTTTATGAATTTACATACGGGCCAATCGACCACCTTTTAATAATGAAAGACGGAACCGTGTATATGTATGTGTACTGGAATAGAAATATAACAATGATTAATCTTCGTTACGGTGGTTATTCCGCGTTTTTAACACGTTAATGCAGAGCCTGCTGAATATTAAGTGGATTTTATCGCTCTGTTCTAGTCTGACGGGGTTCGTGAGTTCGAATATCATGAGTCTTTTCTTTGTCAGTCTGCTGCGGGAGTAAATTCGGTGCATTTGTCCCGATATAATAGGTCAATATTTGTTTTGTTTCGTAGTTGGTGAGTATTCAAAAATATCACACATCAATAATCACAATATCACCATGTTTTGTTTTTCTGTGTTTGTCTCTGTGTTTGGTCTGTGGTACGATACCAGGCCACCATTTTATTGTGAATTTCCGACGCTCTTAAGATTATAAAATTGAATTGCTGGATACTTGATATAGGATTGAGAATTAGGATTTGAAATTGTTACCACCACTTAGAATTTCTGATAATACTGCCAAAGATAATTGTGGAATACCTTTTTTCTGGATGATTGGAGTTTTTGAGGGGCAGCTCAATTTTCGGTAAGCCTATGGCTAAAATTAACATACATAGGATACATTTTCTGAAATATTTGTAAAATTGTAGCTCCCTGAGGATGGCCCAGACATAGGCCGAAAGCTTGGAGAAATGAAATAAAGAGTTAACCCAAGGTCTTTTTGATTCATTCCCCGATATACACTATAGTATATCACACATTATTTATAAATGTGAGAAATGGACTAGCAGAGATCTAAATTCCGAAAGACACCACCAGGTGGCACCACCACAGCAAGACAATGACATACCGGTTTCTGGCTTCTTTGCCGTCATCAGTGCCATATAGCCCTATACTGCGGTAGTAACCAATTGAAACGGTAGAACTTATATTACTCCCTAGCAAGAACAAGTGAGTACAGTTGATGTAGAGATCTAATTTTTGAAAATACCCCAGGATGAAGCGTTTAGACTTTTGCCCGCTAGGTGGAACACTGACAGTCTGTTGTACATCAACTGTACTCACTTGTTCCTGCTAGGGAGTAATATAAGTTCTACCGTTTCAATTGGTTACTACCGCAGTATAGGGCTATATGGCACTGATGACGGCAAAGAAGCCAGAAACCGGTATGTCATTGTCTTGCTGTGGTGGTGCCACCTGGTGGTGTCTTTCGGAATTTAGATCTCTGCTAGTCCATTTCTCACATTTATGTTGATGGTCCAACCAAAGGACGTGATCCTCATTTTCATTAGTATTTATAAAATTCGACGCGGTGTTAGGTTATAGTCATTTTCCTGTCAGATAACTAGCAACGTTATCCTTTTCACATAGAGATAGTAGTAATTACGTATTTATCAAAATTTCATTTACTTTGGGAAAATAATGAATTTGAGAATATATTATGTGAATTCAATAATTCCAAAGACCTGGCTAATGTTGAAAAATAGTTATTTTTGTATCTAGTGCGCGAAATGATACTTTGGTGATCGAGAACTGATTTTTTTTAACGAGGCGCAGCCGAGTTAAAAAAAATAGTCGAGATCACCAAAGTATTTCGCGCATGAGATGCAAACAAAATTTTTTCTACAAACGACAAAAATATTGTTCTAAAATAAGTAACATGCTTAGCTTAATATGAAAAATAGAATTGAACTGGCTTAAACTGTTTTTCCAAATCAAGTAATTACTGAACTATGCCATGGAAATAAAATGGCATTTGTTGACAATCATTATTCAATGTGACAGTTCTTGATAATTATTTTGGAGTGACTTTTTATTCGCCTCAATTTCGTGCGTGATATTTATAACTGTAAAATAATGGAAATTTCGAGCGACGAAGAAGTAAGCAGTACCCCACCTAACTTGACAGATGCGGCCAATTCAGTAATTTCGAATCTTTTACCGGAGAAATCGAGGCGTCAGTATGAAAATGCATATAAGCAATTCAAAGAGTGGTGTGAAGCAAATGAAGCCAGAAAAATATCCGAAAATGTGCTGTTGGCATATTTTGCAGAGAAGTCTAAGATGCTGAAGTACGTTATGGGCAATATATTCTATGTTGAAAGCAACACTCAATGTTAAAGAAAACGTGGATTTTAAGAAATTTACCAAGTTGGTTCCATATTTGAAAAAATTGTCAGTTGGAAACCATCCTAAGAAATCTAAGGTATTGACCAGAGAGGAAGTTGAACAATTCCTAAGAGAGGCAGATGATGAAACCTATTTGTTGGTTAAGGTAGATTTTTGATGATTGTTTAATGTGTTTTTTAAACTACTGATTTCCTTTTAGGTTGTGTCAATACTGGGTATTTCGGGTGCTTGCCGCCGTGCGGAACTCACTAAAATGACGGTCGATGACATAGAAGATAAAAATTCCATTTTGATTGTTAAAGTACCCGATACAAAAACGAATATCCAACGAATTTTTACAGTTTCAAATTTAGATTACATTGACATTTACCGAAAATATGCGGCTCTTCGTCCAAGTTATGCTACCAGTCGCCGATTGTTTTTGAAGTATCAAAATAAGAGATGTTTTAACCAAGTTGTTGGAATAAATAGTATTGGAAAGATGCCTAGCTTAATAGCAAAACACCTAAAGTTACCAAATCCTGATGCCTACACGGGCCATTGTTTTCGGAGAACATCAGCCACACTCCTTGCTAATACGGGGGCCGATATACAGGGTCTTTCACGAGGAACCTCACCCATATTTATACGGGAAACTACTGAACGTATTTTCATGAAATTCAGCACTTATAAGTATTTCACGATGCTGATATATATATATATATATATCCGGGTTCATAGCGTTAGCCGCCTTCCGGTTCCTAGTTTCCATCTTCGTCGATCCAACCAGTCTCCTGGTCTCAAATCCCTCTCTGACATGGCTTTCTCAATGCCCTGCAGCCAAGTTGTTTTCGGTCTGCCCCTTTTGAGTCTCTCAGGAGGTACCCAGTTGAGCAGCTGTTTGGGAATGCGATGCTGATGAAATCTAAAATATTTTCAAGGCATGAGCACCTCCGGTTTTTCCGGAAATGACGTCAACTTCCGTTTTTCAAATTAGAACACCATTTTTTTATTGCAGAAATAGATTCCTTAGAAAATTTCAAGTTATTTTGATGTAACATTTTTCAGTTTTGGTTGGAAAATTCTCTCTGAGCGGGAAAATTCGAAAAAAAAAATCGAAAATAGAGCTCCGCTGAAACAAGAATAACTTCGAGGTTTTTGGATGGAAAATTTTCATTTTTGGGATTTTTCAAGATGTAAGATTGATGTATCCACATTAAAAATCGAAATCGCGATTCATGATACAGGGGGTGAAAAAATCGCTTTCAAAGTTAGGGATGACAAAATCGTGAAAAATCAATTTTTTCAAATTAGAACCCCATTTTTTTATGGCAGATATTGAATCTACGTTAAAAAATAATGTGAGTGTATGCATCACACCCTTGCCCTAAAATGGATATTTTCTGAGTTAATATCCACTTTAGGGCAAGGGTGTGATGCATACACTCACATTATTTTTTAACGTAGATTCAATATCTGCCATAAAAAAATGGGGTTCTAATTTGAAAAAATTGATTTTTCACGATTTTGTCATCCCTAACTTTGAAAGCGATTTTTTCACCCCCTGTATCATGAATCGCGATTTCGATTTTTAATGTGGATACATCAATCTTACATCTTGAAAAATCCCAAAAATGAAAATTTTCCATCCAAAAACCTCGAAGTTATTCTTGTTTCAGCGGAGCTCTATTTTCGATTTTTTTTTCGAATTTTCCCGCTCAGAGAAAATTTTCCAACCAAAACTGAAAAATGATACATCAAAATAACTTGAAATTTTCTAAGGAATCTATTTCTGCAATAAAAAAATGGTGTTCTTATTTGAAAAACGGAAGTTGACGTCATTTCCGGAAAAACCGGAGGTGCTCATGCCTTGAAAATATTTTAGATTTCATCAGCATCGTGAAATACTTATAAGTGCTGAATTTCATGAAAATACGTTCAGTAGTTTCCCGTATAAATATGGGTGAGGTTCCTCGTGAAAGACCCTGTATGTGTTTTGAAGCGCCATGGAGGATGGAAATCTTCGACTGTGGCCGAAGGATACGTGGAAGATTCTATCAACAATAAAATTCAAATATCAAATAAAATTTTAGACTGTGAAATTTCAGGATCAAGTGCTGATATGCAAGCAACTGCCATAGTTGCTTGCATATCAAAAACGGATAGTCTTCCAACTCCCAAAACTACGATATCACGAGCTGAATCTGAGTTATCTGGTTTAGGAATAAATATTGGTTCGTGCACTGGCTGCACCATTAATGTTAACATTGTAAATAATAAATAAAATTAGGTAGTGTTAAATTTCCTCACAATTTGAAAGCCTTAATTATTGTTATACATTACTTAATAAATGATTTCTTGGATTTTTGCTTGATTGAGGAACATAAAGGTCAAAATATAAAAATCCCATATAGTTTACATGCAGTGCGCGAAGTAAGTATTTCGCACACTACTTCGCGCACGGTGTCATGGTAACGAAGGAAAATGAAAAAAAGGGTCACTTCGCATATTGTTGTCAATGCGCGAACCTTGTCATTTTTTGACGTTTGTAGAAAAACTTTTTTTTCTCTGTTATACTGGAAATATATCACGTACGTAAGCATGGTTGGATGATTCATCATCATTCAGCCCTAAAACGTCCACTGCTGAACATAGGCCCCCCCAAGACATTTCCATCCTTCTCTTTTTTGTGCGGTTGACATCCAATTGGGGTGGACTCTTTTAAGATCATCGGTCCATCTGGTTGGAGGTCGACCTCGGCTTCGCTTATCTGCTCTTGATCGCCATTCCAGGATTTTCTTCGTCCACCTGCCGTCGCTCGATCTTGCAGTATGTCCTGCTCATCTCCACTTAACTCTTGATATTCTCACCAGAACATCATCCACACCCGTTCTCCTGCGAATCTTCACGTTTGGGATTCTGTCTCTTAGACTTATTCCCAGCATCGATCGTTCCATCCTGCCTTGCGTCTTGCGTTATTTGCAGTTTTCGTGCCGAACCTTTGGTCAGGGTTAGAGTCTGCACCGTATAGGTAAGAACGGGTAGAACACACATGTTAAAAGCCTCTCTTTTCAGTTTGTTCGAAATACCGCTTTTGAGGACATCACGAAGTTTGCCATATGCTGCCTATCCCAATGTTACCCTTCTGTGAAGTTCTGCTGTTTGGTTGTCTCTACCAATCCTCACTTCATGCTCCAGATATATGTAGCTATGCACCATTTGTATTTGATTATTGTCTACGCTTAATAGCTTTTTAGGGACCAGATTGATAATCATTTTTGTTTTTTCGATATTTATCCTCAGTCCTACCACATGTATTGCATTTTTGAGTTCTTGGATCAAACTAGCGGCTTCTCTCAGGTTGTCGGAGATTTTTTTTTTTCATTTTCATTTATTCATTAGCAATCAGAATACAATAAAATAATTCTATAAGCTAATCTGATGTCTGTAGAGCATGAGGCTCTGAAATGGGTTTATAGGGTCTTCTCCAATGAAAAGACCCCTTCTATCCTACTTAAGGTCTGCTGGCCAGTTCCTTTTGAGTCTCCGGGTGGTGTGTGGTTCTAGCAATGGCTGTAGAAGGTCGTTTATGTGTCCGTGTAGTTTGTCGTGGTGTTTCTGGCATATGGTATTGAACTGTGGGGATGTACTTCTAAGTCCAACGTATCTATAGTACAGAGAAGCCAATCGAAAATACTAAGAATGATAGCAAATGCACCATGGTATGTAACCAATCAAACATTGCACGAAGATCTTAAAATACCTTATGTTGTCGGAGATGAGTACGATATGGTCGGCGAATCTAAGGTGATTGAGTCTTTCGTCATCATTGACTTAGAATATATAGACTCGGTATCCCAATATTTCAGCATTGAAGCTTCGGTCCCTACATAAGAGAGAGAGAACATATTTTAAAGTGAGAGGAGAATATGCTTTGGTAGGCAAGGTCATCATTGGAAGTCGTCAGTGTTGCCGTTGTAACGGAAATATCTTCAAATCAGCCGATTCCGACTGGTAGGCGGTAGGCTGGTCGACTGGGGGCCGGTATTATAAAGGCCAACCGAGGATTCAACCGTTGCGTCAACAACCAAATTCCTCACTATCTGGTAGTTGGCGCACGGTTGAATCCTCGATTCGCCTTTTATAAAACCGGCCCTTAGTCGACTGGTAGGCTCTTTCATTTCTCTATCTTGGAAGAAGCGGCAACATTGATGTCAATCATATGGCAATGATGACGTAACTAACCGTTTCATCTCTCTCTTATCTGGGGGCCAATGATTTCTATCTATACTCAGTCTACGGATTCTAGGTCAATGTTCGTCATCGATACTGACGCCAAGGGCGTCGCAAGCCAGGGGGGGGGGGCAAAAAACCAGAATAGAAAAAATGAACTGATTTTCTTCTTTATTCCTTGTTCTGTCTCACTATGCAGCTGTCTTGCTTGATCCGCTTTAATCTGTTGTTTTTTCGGTGTTTTAGGGCTTTATTTTATTCTTACGTGTTTCAAAATTGTAATATGTAAAGTTGATATTTTTATTGGTATATGTAAATATTGTCCTTATAGCATGTATTCTGTTTTTGTAGTATCTGTGTCACTGATTGCCAAATTTTTCATTTTTAGCCTGAAGAAGGCACAATAAAGTGCCGAAACGTTGTGAAAGAATAGTTTCTTATTATTTTGTTCCTCGGACCGATATTTTTCAACTGTGACTATTACTTGGTACAAGATTCTTCTGTTAATATGGAAGTATGTTATCAACAAAAAAATGTTCATCAGATGCATTTTGTTCCATTGCACTTACCTGCAAATTTTCATTTCGTTTAACACGTTTAGTGCCATGTGAGACCACATAGGTATCACACTTTTTTGGGAGCGGCGAGCCGCGTGAGACCACTCTGGTCTCACGACCACCAACACGTATTTCTCCAGTGGTCTCACGTTTACAGGTGGAAAGTGATGAATAGAGTAGAGCATGGCCTGCTACGGCAAATTTTGTATTTGGCCTGCGATATGATGCATCTAGGAGGGTTTGAGTTTTTTAAGTAGTGAATAGTCTGGATGTTATTCATCTGCTGAATCATCACCATCAATCGGTCTCAAAAGACATAAAAAAATGAGAAAATTGATGTTCCATATATTAATTTCATTCAATTGAACACCAGAGAAGATGAATATGCAAAAAAAAAATTGTGGCCGCTGGGTCAGTTTTTTCAGAAGTTATGGTGGCACTCAACGTGTTAAAAGATATTTACATACTTGGTTCCTTACTTTATCCCAACCCTGCATTCGAGAGGTCTTTGGAATTATTGAATTCACATATTATTTTCTCAAATTCATTATTTTTCCAAAGTGAATAAACATTTTGACAAAAACCTAATTACTGCGATCTATTTGAAGAAACGACAACCTGTTGATCGGGAGTTATCGACGTTTCTAGATTTAGTCGCTTCGCTCAACCAGTGTATCCAAATGGATTATGGAAGACGGTAGGGGCGACAGAGCTTTGATCGTAGCAATATCAATGATTTTTGTTGAGAAAAAGGCATCATCGAAATATTTGTGTCAGCTGAAACATAATGAGTGATAATTAATTTTATTGCAGGGACCGACATCATTGCCCATCTGTTCGGAATGTCTGGGCACCGAAGCGAAAAACAAGAATGGCGTTGCCGAAAAACTGAGCTCTTGCGAAGGATGCGGCTCGCTAGTCCACCTCACCTGCACCACCGCCGGCCCGGAACTGACGGCTCTGATCTCCAAAGGAATGCGATGGTTTTGCGAGGAGTGCAAGACCTGCGACGGATGCGGTAATTTCTTTTTTCTATGAAAAGAAATCAGTAGGCTATTAATATATTTCGTTATCAGGGAACACTGGCGTATCGACTTGTCTGCTTTGTTGCTGCGGCTGCGAGAGAAAATACCATATGGGTTGTTTGGATCCGCCTGCAGAGAAGAAGCCCAAGTGTCCCTGGAGGTGTCGACACTGCCTGGAGCATCACGACAACGGTAGGACGAAGCAAGAAATTGGAAACAACGCTAAGAGAAGAATGGACAAGGTCAGAGAAAAAAACAAGGAGAAGAAACAGAAGTAAGTAGAACACATATCTTTCGATTCATAAGAATAAACGAATATATGCAAAGAACGTTTTTTATCCTATTTCTGCGAATTCGATCAGGATGATGGAGATTTTAGTTAAGTCCGCCTTAAGGGAAATTGTCTTAGGATGAGATGAAAATCCAATTGAATTATCATTTGTTGTGTTGTGATTTTGGTTCAGCATGTGGAGAATTGTCTTCAGTGCGCCTGCAATCTTACAAACGATTTGCCGACTTTTCAAAATGAAAAGATATTTCATTCTCTGCTCAGAAAAAATTCAGTTTTCTATTGATATGGAGATATATACTCATATTCAACTTTTGGAGGGAAAACGCCAATTCACTGTGCACAGGGTGGGCAAAATTGGTGCTACATGAACTAAAACTTTTTAACCCGAGGAGGTAGAGAAAAATGAATGGCACCTTATGGTCCTCTTTTTTCGAGAAACTGAAAATGCCATCAACTGCATTCCTCTATCTTCTTTCGTTTCCGAGTTATAGGCCGAAATTGAAATTCGGGCGATTTTAACTTTGGTCATTATCTCCGTTTCTGTTTATGCTAGGATGTTGAAATAAAAACATTATACAGGCACTTTCCTGATAGCAATCCAGTGGCGTACTCTGATTTTTTCTAAGAGGTTTATTTGCTGAGTTATAACATGAAGTTGTGTTTTTTTTCTTATAGAAACAGTAGTTTGAAATGACTTAGAAAAAATCGCCATTTTTTTCCGTTTCAGAAATGTATCATATGTCATACAGTTCATGTAGCACCAATTTTGCCCACCCTGTACATCTGGATTTCGCAGAGGTAATACATGATTGAGGTTAAATTGTCTGCTAAGTTTGAATCTTCGTTAGTAGTTCATATAGTTCTTTGATTTCCTCGGTCTATATACTACATTCGAAAAATATGTGTTCAAGATCACCTCTGACATGACATACTTCACACTGATCAGATGTCAAAATAATTAGTTTCTGTAAGTGTGCTGAGTACTTCATTCCAATGATAATTGTTACATTTCGACAACTTACATTGTATTTACTGCTCCAATAGTAGGCAACAAATGAATACATGCAACTGGAACCATTATAAGAATCTCAACCAAGAAAAGAGGAGATATGGTTCTGTCCCCTAGAAGAGGTTCCTTCCTTTGTGAATAACAGGTTCCTGGAACAGTTTCATCATACCATTCCCAATAACCTGTTATGTTCTCATCGTAACATCTCTAGGTGTGGATATAAGCTTCTGCAACCTATACAGACTAATATAAAACGTGTTTTACTTGACACTAACTATAGATTTTTCGGGTCGAAAGAAACTTCGTTTCCATTTTTTCGAATTCAGCTCTGTTAACAAGATAAAGCACTTTTGAAAAAATATTTGTACAAGTACGTGGATACAATACGAAAGCAAAAATCTCGTCTTAATGGTCTCGTTGTTCGCCCTTTGCATGTGATGTGATTCGAGCCCTATCGTTTCTCCAAATTTGAAATATAGCTTCGAATATTCCGCAGAGTTTCGAAGTGTGCCGGTAAAGCCCCGATAGATCAAAAGCGAACGCCTATTCGGGACGTTTTAATTCGGACGGGGGACAGAACTAGGCGAACGAAATACTAAGTAATATATTCAGCGGATTTGTGATGATTATTTATGACTGAGAGACAGCGTTCCGTTTCAGAGCTTGGAAGGAATAGGGCGGACCTTGTGTCGTAGCTCTAACGTTACGACATCCCGTTCTAATACAATGAGCCTCCGAAAGGAGATTCGGAACGAAATACTCCTGTTTGTACGCGGCTAAAGGTTATTCCGCATTTCGAACAAAATGCTATGAAACTTTGTACTTGTGAATACATTTCTAACTATGTTCCACAAAATAGAAAATATCAGTATAATACTAGTTTTTCCAAAGAAAAGTGGGACATGGAGGTACATAACTCCCATTATGATTCCTGTGTTACAGTATTATTGCTTATGAACCATTTTTCAAATAACTACAGTTAAAAACTACAATAAATTACCAAATAATTTGCCTAATTTGCATAATCTTTTTTCTTCCTTAATCGATACAATTTACCTCTTTCTTTACAGATTAGCCGCAACATCAGCACAGACGCCAAAAAACGCGCAACAGCGCAAATCTGGGAGGGATACAACGTCGCAACCTTCCCTTTCTAGCGACGATAGTGACAACAGCAGCGATTACGAGGGTACGATGTCCAAACCAACCACCACCACCACATATAACCCTCAACAGCCCCACGCGCAACCGTTCCCCCACCACGCTCCCAAACTCCCACCCCCCGCGATAGAAACCGCCGTAGATCGCCTAGAGACCTCCGATCGCATGTCCAAGGAAAAGCAGAAGTTTTTCAGGCTGTCAGCCTTCAACGCCGACAAAAAAAAGATGGAAAAACAAAAAATGCAAAATAAGAGTAAAGAAGAAACTAAGAAAGCAAACTGTAAACAAAACCAAGAAATGAGCCATAATAAAAGAAACAGTACTAAAGAAAATTCAAAAAATAAGGCGACTATAGACCAAAATAACAAAAATATTAAGAAGGAGATCATTGATAATGGACAGAATGACACGAAAAATGTCAGTAAGATGCAGAAAAATGATAAGGCGAAGTTATGCCCAGTTTTAGATCGAATAGATCTAACGGATAAAACAAAATTACATTGTGATTTATCAGAATCAAGCAGTGAAAACTCGAATGAAGATAAGACACAAAATGATAGTTCTTCTTCCAGCAGTTCGGAGTCTTGTAGCTCCAGCTCTAGCGACGATGATGACGACTCGTCATCTGATAGTGACTCAACTGAAGAAGCAGAGGACAGAAAAAAACCAGTCAATTTAAAAATACCTACTATGTTTAGTAGAACAAAAGAAAAATTCGAGACCTTTGGAAGTATATGTGGCATAACTGTTGACAAAGACGAACCTTGGGGCTTCGCCGCAGCTGCTGCTAAGTTGAAGAATAATAATATGATAGAGTTGCCCTTCGGTAAATGTAAAGATACAGAAGAAATTGTGGAGGACACCAACGAAGTCTCGAGAGATAAGGAAAACGAGAAAAATTCCCAAGATAATGTTATTGATAGAAATAAAGGTTTGGGGCAACTGAAGGGCCTTTTCGATGGATTGTCCCATTTATTTGCGCCCCCAAGTGAATCTAGAGCTAGCAGATCTACACCCAACTATAATCCTAGCAGGAGAAAGCCGAGAGAAGAGGAAAATCCTAAACCCGTGGCTAAGACTGTCTCCAAACCTGAACCAACGTTGAATCGAAAAATATATGTAGAAAATACTCTGAAAGTAACCAGATCAAATACTAATAGTAGAAGTTCAGAAATTGAGCTCCTCCAAAATTCGAAAAAACAAATGACGCCGTCCAACTTGGTTAAAACAGCTGTTAATTGCAAGCGATTAGAGTCCGAAAAAAGGACGAGACCCGTCAAGACTCAAGAAACCGAAAATGCGATCGTGATGGGATCTACGGTGGTCAAAAAATCTGCGGAGACCTCCGGTAGCCAGTGTGGATTAACAGGGCGTTCCAAAAAGCGGGACACGGCAAGCCATATCAGCTACCAGTTAACCCAGATCGGCAACAATCAGACGGGTAAGATCCGGTTTCACCTACCCCAAAAAGTCACTGCCGCAAAAATAAGAAAAAACACTATTTAATCTTTGTCCTCTACTCCTATCCTTCTCCCCTGAGTCCTCTGTCCTTTCTCGGTTGTTGGGATGTTAACCTGAACGGTATCGTAAGTCAAAAGTAGATTTTTAGAGCGGGAAACGTTGAATTCACGTTCTGTAGTTGTAGAATTGTTGCAGGATCGCTTTGTTGCTTGGGAAGACATTTTTGAGTCGAGGTCAATTTTAGGAAAGTTGGTTTTGAATCCCTCAGTTACCTTATTTTATTCAGAAGTTCCTTATACTTTTATTTATTTTAACATCAGTATTTTTTTTTGAGCTTGTACAATTGAATGTTCCATTCCTCCAGTCTTCAACGCAATTCTTGATAATCCTATTTCGAATCAGTTCAAATGAAGTCTCCTGTTCTTTAATGGTCTTTTCGACATGATTATGATTATACTAATAACTCTTAGGTCTCTTGAGGAGACCCCTCAGAAGCTAGAAGCTTCTAACTTGTGCGAATTAGGAGAATTAGTTGTGTTTTGAAAATGCAGGTTAAGAACACAGAATTCGGACATGAGACTTCCCAACGCACTTTAACGAATTTATTCAGTCTAATCGACCATTATGCAAAGTTTGTTCAAATATTCAATTCGTCCACTCTAGAATGTTCCTTTTTCCAGCAATTCTCGTTTCAATCTCCTCCGTTACAATAAAAAATTGAAACTTCCTAGTTGAAATTTGAGAATATTCGAATGAACTTCTGGTACTACTACGCTGTTTGTGCTGATCGATTGCACTGAATAAAGCTTGTTGAAACGCATTGACTAAGATCACTAATAATAAACCCATTCATATTTTCATTACCTATTTAACATCTTGAGAAGGATGATATTTGCCAACAATATCATTTAGCAAATTTCTATAAGTTATAAAACGTATCAATTGCTTTGGAACATTCATTCACTTGCAGAAACATGTTGGTTTGATTCTGTCTCTACCTACATATGATAATGAATGTGAAAGTCATCTTAGGGCCAGTTCCATGATCAACGTCAAATGTATCTTTTATGTATACTCCATTCACTTTTATAAAGTATACCGGTTGGCCATGGAATTCTGACACCGTGTATATTTTGAAAATGTTAGGTTATAGTAATTCTTCTGTCAGTTGAACAAGCGACGTTGCCATTTCTACATATATGTCGTAGTAATTAGGTATTTATGTTCATTTACTTCGGGAAAATAATGAATTCAAGAAAATAATCAGGGTTACTTTCAGAATGCGCAGATTTCAATGCTAAATAGCACTTCCTGATACTTTGCCTCTGCTTTTTCGAAACTACCTTCGGCATTCTTAGTTTCCAGGCTTGATAATTGATAATTAATAATGAAAAATAAACGTCGGCAACGTCTCCAAGATTTATTCATTGACGTATATTGTCATTCACAAGTGCCAACCTGCGATTTTTTCAGGTAAAAAAAACTTGATAAACCTAAAACTTGGCCAACCGCGATACTTCATAAAAGTGAATGGAGTATAGAAGTCGTTTTATGAAAAAGGTTCCTCTAAATGGAGTAATTGGTTCCACAAGCTCAAACGGAGCTTCTATTAGTTGAAGCTGTTTTAGTTAGATATCCTGAAAACTAGTGGCTTCAGTTGGTAGCTCCTTGGTGATAGCCCACAGAAATTCCTGTCTTATTTGTCACAAGAAAGCAGATCAGTGCCCTTTGTAGTAAACAAGCTTCAAAATTTGGATCTTCAAAGAACCATGAATCGCCTAAATGGGGTAATTAGCTCTGGGTGAATTTGCGCAAATTTTTTATATATTATGTAACGAAGTCAAGCCTTTCTGACATGTAAATTGTCGGTTTTTCCATTCAAGAAAGGAGACTTTGAGGATCCCTTTCACTTTAAAGTTTGTTTATGGCACGTATTCCTTCAGCAAAGGAGACCTTAATTACGATTATGGAACTGTCCCAGAATTCATCCAACTTCAAATTCAAACTTGCGATTTTATGTTGACGTGATTTAGGATATTGAGATCATGGTCTCAGACTTGGTTCAGGTTTTAGCACCAATTCAACCATTTCAATTATTTATTCATCAAGCGTTTTCCCCTACCTTTTTCTCATCCTTGCATGAATTTCATAGATGTAGTGAGCTTGCTTGAAATTAACCATTGAAACAAAAATAAAGCTAGAAAAGATATTAAGAAAGAAAGAGTCTAAGATTATGGTATTATCCGTCTGATTGGTTGCAGCACCTGTGGATATAAAATATTAATCTCTGTTAGGTTTGAGGATGGCTGACGCTCTAAATCACTAACTGCATGCGCATTTGTTTAGCAGAGTTATTTGATATTGTGTTCACTGAATTTTTTATCAACATGGACGAAAGTCATAATTTGTGAATTTGAAATTATTTTTGTGACAGCAATGAAAAATTATACAAGACAGCTGCTCCGGACATCTTGTTAGAATCAAAATAAATCTTTGGAAATGATCAATTCAAATAGTCATTCTTCAAATTCATACACGAACAAAAAATTCGTTGGTCTTTTTTTGGTATGGCGATTGTACTAGTATAATATTGGTTTTCTTAGACCTCAAGACGAGGTTCCATCTTGAAATCACACTCGGCTCACTAAATATACTTTGTGAAACAGCGTTGCTGCTTCAGGGCTGTCTCACACTCGCCCTAAGGGTGAATTATAAAAACGGGTCCCCACCAAGCGTACTACGCGCCGTTCGGGAGCAATCTTATCATTATTGATTCTAGTGGTCCTAAGTAAATACATAAGACCACTAAGGTCCGCTCTCCAACGGCGCACACTCGTCCTAAGCTCCTTTGAGAAAGTGGAAAAGAAGAGTTGAATTCGGAAACGATTAATTTTACTAAGAATGTGGAAAGATGCTATGATATTGAAGATACAATATTTTACAAGTGATTGTGGATTATTCGACATGTTATAATTTTGTGTTCAACTCAAACGTTTGCTTATTGTATTGTATTTTGGAGAGTAAATGTATCTGATTTTCTTTCTGTTGGTGTAAAAAAAAACGCAAATTATTATCGGCATCATTCTATAGTCGGGTATCCAGTGGTATCTAAGTATAATAATATTGCACTTTATTTTCCCCTTTTCTCTATAGCTACAGTACGTAACTCAAATCTCTAACTAATTTCTACCGTAATGTAGATCAAACTTGTTTTTTGAAATGATTTTTCGCAGAATGAAATTGATTTATTATTGTACTGATCGGAATACAGTATTAACCTTTTTGTATCGTGCACGATAGCGAGGTTAAGAACATTGTTGATGTGTTCTGTAACAGAACTTCTGTTAAGCTGCCATATAATTCTGATCAATTTCTAAAATTGTCGTGACTGAAAACTTTGTTGTTCAATTTGAAAATATAAGTATTGTCTTCTAATTCATCCATGAAATTGAAGTTGAGTGAACACATATTCAGGCTACATTCTTATGGTTTCGGTGTCAATTCGAACACAGTATTAAACTGCTACTGGAGGTCTTCACGCAAAACTATTCAGGGTGGTGCTCCTTATTACCAAATTATCCTATTTATCTATTATCCTATGATGAACTAGAAATGAGTTGAACCGAAAAAATTCAGTAAAAATGAATTGCTTGAGTCCAAAAAGCAGAATATAATTCATATTGCCTTCTCCAATGGTTTTGTTTTAATTGAATTGTTTCAGAGGAGAGACCGCCACCGTTACCTCCTGGAGTTAACCAAAAAGATGTCGATCTATTTAAAGAAGCCAGAGAGAAGGCGAATAAAATAACGGTTGTGAATGAGGAGAATAATCCGCTGGCGTCTCCTTCGATGTCGATGGTAGCCCAAGGTAGATGTCCCGCAGCGATAGAATTTGGAAAATACGAAATCAGTACCTGGTAGGTAGAACATAAGTTGTCGAATGAAAGCAATTTACTGGTCAGTGGCCGAATTAGCTAATCGTTTTTTGAGATTCATTGATCCGTTTTGTCTTTTCACGGTAAGCACTCTATTTAAATGGAACATCCAACTGCACGAGTACGGATCACGACGAAATATTGGAATAAAAATTCGCGTTTCGTAGAAATCCGGTCCGGTACCGACTAGTGCTCGTTGGCCTTGAGCTCAAAGTGCATCCTTTTGAATTCAAATTCGTAGCTACCCTTTAAGGATTGGATTTCAGATACTTACAATTTCTCGATCTTCTATCTATGGCACGATTATATGAATTTTTCGGGTAACTTACTGCGCGTTTGCACTGATGAAGAATTATTGGTCGAACTTAATTAAATCCGTCCCAGGCCGTAAATATCATAAGATATGGAGTATTAAAATTAACAGGGTACTTTTGACTTCCAAATCGAAATGCCACGTAAATGGACAAAATTCGTCCAATAGCGATGCCATAAAAAGGAGTTACGCTAAATAACCTTCGAATTAGTTTTTTCTTTGGCACTATGTCACCCTCTATAACTTAATCTTTTAAATTATTAATCTATCCACTTATCTGATCGATATCCATCCACTCATGATTGAGGTTTATGTCGGTAATATTAATACTTTATGATCAGAAATTATCATTTGAATTTTCCGCCGTTTACCGATCTTGAAAATTCTATTTTTGAGTTGGGACCACTTATTCTGAAATCCCGTTGAAATCGAGCGCTGTCAGATAATTGGAAGTGTAGTTTTGTATTACCTACTTAAAAATCCTGGAGGTAGATGCATAGAATACCTGATAAGATTTTGTTTAAGACTTTCTTGTCGATTTGAAATCTCAGATCGGGTCCCAATTTCTATTTCTGCCGAAAGGGGTCGGGGTGTTTTCCATTGCCGCAATAGCGCCACGACCGTGAAATATTGCGGATTGTTCCGGAAGTAGGACCAGATCTACAATCTTGAGTGCCGTTTTGATCCACAATAATTGTTGGTCACGATTTTAGTTTAGGATCTGGTCCTGGAGTAACTAGTCCTAAATTAATGTCGTGACCAAACATTGTAAATCAAATCGGCAATCTTGATTGTAGTTTTGGATCTAGTTCCGGAATGATCCGCAATATTTTCCGGTCGTGGCACCACAGCAGTGAAGGAAAAATAGCGCAATCCCTTTCGAGATAAATGAAAATTAGAAAGAATACTCAGATTTTCTTTCGACAAGAAAGTCTTGCACATAATCTAATCCGTGCCCATCCTATGCAGGAAATTGTATTTTTTTTAACTGAACAGCATTGTGCGGATTCAGTACCTGCATGGGTGACCGCGCTAGCTTCGGTTTTCAGAAGCCCGCAAAAGCTCCCAATCTGAGGTTTATAGCATTTATCATTTTTCTATTTTTGTTCCGGAATAATTCGCTTCTTTTATCCCATGATTTTTTATCTATTAACATTCTAAAGAATAGAAGATTACGGAACTGGAAACTTGACCCTACTCTCCAAGAGAAGGGTGATTTAAGGTATGATTCTTGTCGAAAAACTGGAGGAATTTGATCCAAGAAGATTGGTGATGTTTTTCTATGGTTGTACGGTGTAGAAAGGCTTCTCCTGAAATTCTGGAATTCTTTCTAGATAGCTTGTTCCATTCTGAACTAAATGAGGTTTCTTGTAATTTTGGCGTAAAATTGCCGATTCCTGTGAGAAAAATTATTAAATATAAATTGGAGATTAACGTCTGTGAAATAAATACGAGAAAATCATTAATCGGTATTCAGACGGATGTTTTCGAATTCCGGAAAAGGTTTTCACTTCAAGCGGGAGTTGAACCCGCGTCCTCGAATTTCCGGTCCGAGATGCTAACCAACTACACTACCGAAGTTACTCATTTTTCCGGAATTCGATGTTAATGATGCCACGCAGACTAAGGTGTCTGCGCGGGTGAGGAGGTTAATAGGCGGGGGGAAACTCATTCGCTATTATCGGTTCCGGAATTCGAAAAAATCCGTCTGAATACCGATTAATGATTTTCTCGTATATATTTCACAGACGTTGATCTCCAATTCATATTTACAAATTTCGGTTTATATTGTTCATCGGTCGGAGACCCGAAATCCGACCCTTGCTGATGTCGACAAATGTCGATGACGCAAAGGAGAAGGATAGAGTGGGGATCCTTTGACCGATGATAGCGAATGAGTTTTCCCCCCTCCTATTAACCTCCTCACCCGCGCAGACATCTTAGTCTGCGTGGCATCATTAACATCGAATTACGGGAAAATGAGTAACTTCGGTAGTGTAGTTGGTTAGCATCTCGGACCGGAATTCGAGGACGCGGGTTCAACTCCCGCCTGAAGTGAAAAACTTTTCCGGAATTCGAAAAAATCCGTCTGAATACCGATTAATGATTTTCTCGTAGAAAAATGATTATCAAGCACTTTGTATGCTTCGTGGAATTTCAATCGGTCATGGTTTATTGGAAACGTGCGCAAATTCTAATAAGAATTTTCTTGTCCCTATGAGAATACAAACACTCTACTGTATCTGAACAAGTCTTGGTCCAATAATTTTTTTTTCAGCCTACAGAATCATTCCTGAAATTTTCCGCACCCATTCATTCATACCTGTATGTTTGAGAAGTAAAAGCCTGAAAAATCGTCTCAATTCCAAATTTTGATGTTTCAATATGTTTCCAGTGATTATTCTCTTCATGTTCCAGGTACTCAAGTCCGTTTCCACAGGAATACGCCCGTCTTCCTAAGCTCTTCCTTTGCGAGTTCTGTCTGAAATATACGAAGAGCAAAGCTGTCCTGGAGCGTCACCAGGACAAATGCACTTGGAGACATCCACCTGGAACAGAGATCTACCGTTGCCTAGAACTATCGGTATTCGAGGTGGACGGTAACGTTAACAAGATATATTGTCAAAACTTATGCCTATTAGCTAAACTGTTCCTGGATCATAAGACGTTGTACTACGATGTGGAGCCTTTCCTGTTCTATGTACTTACCAAGAACGATAAGAAGGGATGCCATCTGGTCGGATATTTCTCGAAAGAGAAGCATTGCCAACAGAAGTACAATGTGTCCTGTATTATGACGATGCCACAATTTCAAAGACAGGGTTTTGGGAGGTTCTTGATTGAATTCAGTAAGTATGAGTGGCAGTAACTTGTGTACTGGAGTTTTTGTGACATTATTATGTTGGTCACTTCTATATCCACAAAGCATAATCACCGGTGATCGGAGGTTGATCTAGAATCAACTCGATTTGCAATATTGCTCAAAGTTGATAATGAGCACAATTATGCTTATGCTTCGGAAACGGGGTACATGCCGAAGCAAAAAAGACTTTCTCGGTGTCATCTACACAGCCAATTTATGATGAAACACCCCGTATAGTTCAATTTTATTAAATTGTGATCTCCAGCTATTCTCATCACTCATTTTGTTCTAGGTTACCTCTTGTCTAAAGAAGAAGGACAGCCCGGCACTCCCGAGAAACCTCTTTCCGATCTAGGTCGCGTATCATACTACGCCTATTGGAAATCTGTCGTTCTAGAATACTTGGATAATCATAGGGACGGAAAATTCAAACTGACCGACATCAGCAGAGAATCGGGCATGTATTGCCACGATGCAGCCACAGCATTACAACTTCTCGGTTTCGTCAGAGAAGAAATCACTGAGAAGGGCATCCAAGTTGCCCTAGATATAGATTGGAAAAAAGTGGATACACACGCCGAAAGGGTCAGAAATAGCAAAACAAGAATATTTATTGACCCCGAATGTCTGAGATGGACACCGCTACTGACCAACGCTGTAAATCCTTTTAGAGACGATAAATCCGATACAGAAAAGGACAACAGTATTCAGGAAACGGCAGATATCATAGTTCCTCAACCAGAAAAAATTATACTTGAGACACCTGGTGTTAAACTCAAGAGAGGGAAAAAGAAAAAGATGTCTTATACTCCAAAAATTGCCAAATCTTCTAAATCAGAACCAAAGACACCTACCCCTGCTGGTGCTGCTGTTACGATAGAGAAACCTCCAGAAGAAGAGATCGAAATAACTTCATCAGGTAGAAAAAGAACGAGACCTCTGAAATATAATGAAACCACGTATATGGATGTTAAAAAAGATAATAAGAGGAAAAGAAATGATTCAGCAACCGAAAAGGACTTGGAAGAAGTCAAGAAAAAAGCCAAAAACGAATTAGCCATGGTTCCGTCCAAAACCCCCAAACGAAATACCGTTAACAGCAACGCAGCTGCTGTGGAAGAAACTCCCAAAAGTGCACCAAGAGAGGAAATGCTATCAACCAGCTGTAGAAAAAGGAGATGTACCGTCCCGACGAAAGAGAAGGTTGTTGGGGAAAGATGGTCACAAAGAAGGGCCAAGAAGTTAGAGCTGGAAGAAAAATCCAAGATGGAGAACCATTCCGAGAAGACAGAAGAAGAACCCGTCCTGGAGGCTCCAGAAGTGGAACTTATGGATACAAAAGAAGAGAATGAATTGAAAGTTTATGAACCAGAAATAGAAACGGCACCAACATCAACAGCACATCTGAAGAAGGTTAGGAAGATTAAGAAAAAACGCGGATGGGTCAAGGGTAGACCACGAAGCATAAATAATACAGAAAAACAACTCACCTTGCCAGAGATGATGAAAACTATACTACAAAAAGAAAGTGAGAGCGAATCTTTGATATCCGAGAAATCGGACGAAGAAATGCTTGAAGAAAAACCAGTTTCGGAAAATCATGTCTCGACAACACCTGAGCAATTGGAAACTCTTAGATCCAAACCGCTCAAAGAAAAGAGGAAGAGTACACCTAGGATATCTACAGAGGAAGATTCAAGCGCGGAAGCTGATGACGAGATGGAAAAAGACGAATTACCGCCTAAAGAAACGTTGTCTCCTGCCACCAAGTACAAGTTGAACAAGTTGAGTCCCACCAAAGATAAAGAACTGAGGTCGCCAATTATCAAAGAATCCCCTCCGACCATCAAAGATGAGAAGACGGACGAGATCACTACGGAAAATAAAGTGAAGACTAAGTCACCTTTATATTCTACCACGTCAGAGTCTGAAACTGAAATAGATGGACAGAAGATTAAGACAATTTCCCATAAGGAGATAATGATGGATATTGTTAAACAGTCTCCAACGAAATCGGAAACAATTGTGCAACAAACCAAAGAAGTCCAAATATCCTCTGTTCCAATCAAAGACGAAGAACAAACTGAAAAAATGGAGGAAAGTATACCTATCGCTAAGGATGAAGAAACTGAGGAGAAAGCTATGGATATTGAAATAGTGGAATGCAAACCCGTGGAAGAATCTGAAAAACAAGTTGAATCCGCTTCAACAGAGCCTATTGACATGGAAATTGAGACTGATTCGTCGAAAGAGACAACTTTCGATAAATCGCTGTTGGAAGAAGTTGCAAAACCAGAGGAAAAACCCAAAGATGTACATACTGAAACAAATCATCCGGTTGTTGTGATAGAAGATGATATTCCTACACCGCCATCTCAACCTCAACCAACTCAGGAATCCGTCCCACAAGTTCAAACACAGATATCACAACATTCACCGCAACCAAAGGCTCCACAATATATTCCTCCCCAACTATCTCAACCTCACGTGGCTCCAAAACATCAGATGGCACATCAGACCAAGCCGCCAATTCAACAACAGACACAGGTTGCACAGCCCCAAAATCCACACGTTCCACCCCAACCTCCAGTGCAGGTGCAACAAAGCGAACCACAAGTTCCATCACAGCAACCGATTATTCCCCAAGCACAGCTACCGCCGGTTTCTCAAGTACCACAACCGACCATTCCTCAAATACAACAAACAACTATTCCTACGTTTTCACAACCTGCATTGCCGCCTCATATGCAAGTTTTGCAAAATCAGAAGGGACAGCATTCGATTCATGAACAACCTTCAATGTCACATCATCTTCCCCCTCTCAACAAAACTGAAGAGAGACCGCTTCTTCCAGTCGACGAGAAGAAATCTCATGAAGATGGAGAAAAACGAAGGGGGGAAACCACGCCTTCTAAACCTGATACTTTGGTCAATCAGAAGAACGAATCATCGTTCTTCAATTTGTCGATGCATCATCCACAACATACGCCTTTCATTCAACCGGAACTACATCAGTCGGTTGCTCCAGTCATGAGTTCATGTGTTACACATAGTACCACACCAATAAATCCAGTGATATCTCAACCATTCATGCCAGTGTCTATTCCTTCTGTTCCGACTTCATCGCAGATGGAATATCATCAACAAAAAGGACCTTCCAGTCAAAACACAAAATCGGAAAAACTTCCAGATCGATCTCAGTCTCAGCAAAAACCGGTGGAGAAGGACACCAGGGAAATGAAGGAAACTTACCAACACCGACAGCCTGTTGATCATCATAGTCATCAAGATATCAGACACCAGAACGAACAACAAAAATATCCGATATCAGGAAAACCCAGGGAAGAGACACAGAAGTCGAGGCAGGATTCTATCCATAAATCTAAGAGAGAAGAAGAAAAGAGGCACCACTCAAAATCTACTCATGAGGATAAATCCGCTTATGATAAAACCAAGATGCAATTGGAGCAAGAAAACCTTTTGGCGACACAATACGCGCAGTTTAACCAGTGGCAGTGGGAAAGACTGGCATGGGAAAAAGGTTATCCTATCACTGGGTATCAGAGTTATCCTATTTTCCCTCATTTGGACATGTTACAACAAACGCCAGCCCCGCCAAATCCTAAACAGCAGACTCCGGAGAAAGATAAATCAAAATCTCACAGACATGAATCGAAGCACTCGCAGCAGAGTAGTAATGGTGGAAGTAGTGGACGAACTAAAGAAAAAGAAAGGGACAAACAATACCCTAGAAAAGATGATAAGAAGAGGTCTGAACAAGAGCAGTCCAGACATCACGCAGACCAAAGAATGGAACACGCTAGCTCGATGCTTACGCAACATCCCAAAGGAATGTCTTCAGCGTCTTCCACTGATAAAATCAAGGGGAAATCCGAAAGGGAGGACCCCAAAAACGATAGTGGTGACTCCCACGCGTCCGCCAAGCATGCCGCTTCAAACGCCCAGGATATTCCTTCCATGGGCGTATACACGCCCGATTCGACGACCAACTCCGTGCACAGCCTCCACTATGGGCAGTGCGATCTGGACGTCGCCCAGTTGAACTTGGAGTCGCCGGCATCGATTTCCAGCGATATGGCGTCGCAGAATTCCGTGGATCCCATAAGGCCGTCGTCCGACCTCACGGTTCAGCATCAGCAACAGCACGCGGGCCATCCACCTCACAACTACGACTGCGCGGTGCAGCATAATATGCAGCAAGGCAACATGCAGGTTCAACAGGCAACCATACCGGCTTCGAGTCCTAATGTCGGTAGCGGTATGCAGATGCCGCAACAACAGACGTCGAACAAGAGGAGCGGAGTGCAGCAGCAGAGAAATAGGTAAGAACGATTTCTCCAATCAATAATAGAATCAAAGATGTCTGAAAACATAGTGTATACACTCGTCAATTTTTTAATGAAATGACATTCGACCATAACATGCAATAGTATTTTTCAATTTCTTCTCAGTTTAATCAGCTCTTTAAATAGCTGATAACTATCCCCTAAACAGGCAGTCCATTTAGTTGTATTTTATGGGTGAAATTGAAGTAGCAGCAATTCTATAGAATTTCACAATGCCAAGATAAAAATATCGTTATATATCGCTTGGATGAAAATATATATTATAGCATCGTCCGCGGGGCTCGATTCGTCTTCATCAGGAGTGATATTGATATGATGATATGATATATTGTTTATCTGGGGGCACGGCAGCCGTGCCCCGCCAAGTCGAGCGCGAAGCAAACACTGCCGTACCATACTTTACTGGAACCATTTCGCCGCATTTTCAGGCTCCTATTTGAGAAACTCTGGATGAGACCAGAACGCTGAAATTTTCGTCATCCAGTGAGCTATAATCACTTACTTAAAATCCAAAATTTCAAGTGTGTAGGTCATTTAGTTCCGAAGTAAAGCGAAAGCAAAGTTTCGCATTTTCGACACTCACTCATTCACTCATGATCATCAAAATAGAACTAGTACTTCCCAAACTCAGAGAGCTGAAATTTGGTACAGAGTTAGGGTTTAATGGCCACATAAAGGGAAAACTATAAAAAGTAGGATAATCGAAGATCTGGAGTACCATTGTTGTCACGTCACGTGAGCTCACGTGCTATCACGCAAAACCAAGTCATCTTCGCGAAATGTGCAACCACTATAATGTATGGAAGTTTATGCGCTTAGAAACACATTGTTATCATACTCAATATATGTGAATATCGACTGTAGAATATAAATTGAAAAAAAGAATAATAATCGGGTGACCAGTCTTATACACAGTCACAGTGATGTTTTTTACTGTCTCATTTATTGTTGAAGGAAACGATAGGTTTCCGAAAGCTAGGCCGGAACAATTAATGAGATAGTAAAAATTATCACTGTTTATAAGACTGATCACCCGATTATATTATTATATTATTTCAATTGTTATCATCAGATGGGTCTGCGGACTCTGCGGTGGTGAGATGGGGAGAGAAAGAATTAAGTCCGAAAAAAAATCGGGTAAAAGATGGGCTATATGGACAAGTTTGGTATCAAAATATAGGTTTTCCAGGACCCTGAATTCAATAAAAAATAATCGGAGGCTCTATCCACCATAGTTCAGAACCGAAAAAAAAGAAAATAAAGATTTGTAATGAAAAAAAATTGTCAAATAAGTAAATCTTATAATATAAATCAATATGCCCACGTTTTTACAAAAAGAAGTGAAATCCCACCAAAAACATTCTGTGAAAAACTAGCCAAGTCTCGATGGAGCTGCTTGTTTATCTCTAAAGAGTAATGAAATCTAGACAAAGTCGTGCCCAGTCTAAGGCTCCTTACTGCGATTGCTTTATTATTATAGTTAATGTTGTGTGACGTGGCCGTTGAAGGGTACACGAGGGTACAAAACCAGGTGCTCCATGTCACCATTGCACCAATCTGTCGCCAGAAACGCTACCCATTGACGATGGAAAATTACCACTTGGAAAACGTTGATTCAAGATTCAATAACCAGTCAATTGAAGGCTTGATAAAACTGCGTATTTCAATAATACTTATGTGTAGGCGAGCCTGAAACAAACAGTATAAAAGATTATTTTCAGTACAGACGGACTTCTAATCATTGATAGAAGACCGTATAGTCCATCCAAAAATGATTGACATCAGAGCAGGCCTTGAAAGTCCAGTCGCAGCTTTATTTCTAGTTACAAAGAAGTAACTAAAAATTTTCTGTGAATTTCTAAAATCACCTAAAAATTGAACGATATTTTTTTAAAGTGAGGAACTTTGAACATGAAAATGTTCCCAATTTTCACAGTGACATAAGATTACCAGCGTGTGAATCTGTATACCAGCAGTATATTATTTTTAATCTTGTATTGATACATTTTCGATCTTACGATCAATTATAGGAGCATGTGCCTGGAAATTCTGGTTTGATAACGAAAAATAACAATGTTCAATATGAATATTCGCTAAACCGAAAAAATTTAGTTGATAATTTGAAGCGTGTTACTGCAATGTGAATGGATTGGGAAATTTGTAATAGATATCAAGACAGAAACAAAACTTAACCAATGGATCTATTTAATATATGAAGAATTTTGTCATGACATTGTAACTTTCAATATTTGTGAACAATGAAGATGTAAAATATGAAATATGAAAAAAATAAGTATGTATTCCTATTATTCTGTTTCAACAACCACAACATGTTATTTTTTTCCTCATCTGGGCAGAACTCGTCATGTTCATAATGAAAGGTTTTGTCAGCAATATATCATAACATTCCTAATATTTTGATTAATCTTCTCCCATTTCTTTTTCTACGTGCTCTGTGAGGGCTTTCCATTTTTTAGGTGTTCACTCTTCAAGAGCCTCATTTCAAAGATATTTATTTCACTTGCTCAATTTTTTGCCAAATTTGTTCGAAACATTAATGACAGCACAAAATGTCAGTGTTATTTCCAACACCAACCTGAATTCTGCAACTCAAAATATTACTGAATGGGCATTACCAACATAATTTCGATTATCCAAAGCCCCCCGAGATGTTAATCATTCTTGGATGGACTATACGTCTATTTTATTTTAGATCGGTGATCGATTTGACGCTCAAAAAAAGATGAGAGCAGAAGTCAGCATTGTCAATGCTGAATGCATGTGTCGCACAATCCACAACAGCCTAAAATGAGACACTAGCGTCCAATTACCAATACCAGTATGGGCTATATCTCGCCTCACAAACATAGGTAGTAACAACAGATATAACATTACGTGTAAACAAAATTGACTTGTACTCACTAACGTAGAAAGAATGTTCAACGGCCAAGTCACACAACATTAACTATAATAATGAAGAAATCGCAGTAAGGAGCCTTAGACTTGGCACGACTTTGTCTAGATTTCATTACTTTTAAACAAGCAGCTCCATCGAGACTTGGCTGGTTTTTTACAGAATGTTTTTGGTGGGATCCTGATTAGATTACTACTGTTAATTTTTGACCCAACAGTGAGAATGGTGGCCCCTACTGAGACTAGAAAATTTCTTTCCTAGCTCGGGATTGAACTTCGGACCTTTGGGTCCTAATTCCAACGCTCTACCACTGAGCCAAGGGCACTCATATTGGTGTAATATATGAGATATAATATACAGGTGTCCCTGAAGTCGCGCACCCCATTGAGGGGTTCGAAAGTGAAAAATATTCTAAGCCCAAAAATCCATGTTTGAAATCTTTCGATAACGTAGTTAATTAGTAATTAATTAATGGAAGTGACCAATGAGGAGCGCCCAACAGAAGAATAAGTAGGCAGTGGGGACGCGAGAGAGAGAGACGCAAGAGATGCTGCCGGCTTTCCACGCAGTAAACCGAGACTGGCGTCTCACTCTCGCGTGCCCACTGCCTACTTATTCTTCTGAAGGGCGCTCCTGATTGGTCACTTTCATCAATTAATTACTAATCAACTACGTTATCAGCAAATTTCAAACATGGATTTTTGGGCTTAGAATATTTCTCACTTTCGATCCCCTCAATGGGGTGCGCGACTTTTGGGACATCCTGTATATTATATTATCGCTCGTCGTCCGTTGAAATATGGATCAAAATATGTAACAAGAATATACTGTGTGTTTCACCATAAACTGGACAAACATATAGCCGTGTAGATGACACCGAGGAAGTTATTTTTTGCTTATGACATATACCCCGTTTTCGACGCATAAGTGATATACACCCTGTAAGTTGACATTGAACACCCTGTTCAATGTCAACTTTGAGCAATATTCTGTGAACTGGGGTGAGTTATGCGTGACATTTGAAATAACGGTTTCTGGTCACATCTTAGAAAATCCAGTACGTTGAAATAGTGCTTTCCAAATTGACAACCGGGAAAAAAAACCAGCTTTGCAGGTTTTCCGCCATTTTGAGATTTTTTTCTCAGAATTCTACACCACAATTGAATTGAGCTCTAAAAAATACAAAGGTGTGACCAGTAACCGTTATTTCAAATGTCACGCATAACTCACCAGTCATCAGAATATTGCTCAAAGTTGACATTAACCACCCTGTATCTCGCTTATGCTTCGAAAACGGGGTATATGTCATAAGGCAAAAATTACTTCCCCGGTGTCGTCTACACGGCTATATATGTTTGTCCAGTTTATGGTGAAACACCCTGTATATACAAATTATTGCTTGATGAGATTATCTACTGGTAACACAACACCTAAGATGCCTAGAATAATGGTGTAAGCACTCGTCAAATTTTGAATATGACGTTCGACCAAATTGAGAATATCGGCAAGATTTCGTTTTTTCCACTTCAGGTGGCGCTCTTCACTAATTATGTCATACAACGTCATTACGGTCCTTTTTCCCTTGATCGATTTGATTGATTAATCAACAGCTGATCTGCCGAAGTCAATTATGACTTGACCATAGAATGACATTTTTATATGGTGAAAGTAAGATGCCTAGAATACTGGTGTAAGCACTCTTCAAATTTTGAATGGAATGACGTTCGACCAAATTGAGAATATCGGCAAGATTTCGTTTTTTCCACTTCAGGTGGCGCTCTTCACTAATTATGTCTACAGTGACTGTATAACCACAGTGACGACAACTGGCTATAAAACTGTCAAAAGTCCGCCATGTTTTGTCGAGATGTTTTGGCGGTACTTTTGAATTTTACATCGGTAACTTAAAGAGCTTACGGCAATATTTCATATTATAGGTCTCAATTTCATTAGGAAGTAACATTATGTTCCATGAATTCGATCTAAGATTCTAAGATCTGTCTATTTTCCCGAAGATACAGATCGAAAATACTGGTTATCTTTAACTTCTAACTTTAATTATTATTCAGAAAAAACTGGAGAGCTACATACACAAGTGAAGATTATTATTTGCCAATAGTAAATTCATCTTGATTGATCAGTCATTGGCTTCATGGCCATAACTCTCGAAAGAAAATAAACAATAACAATCATAGATGGGTTAGAAAATCTGCGCACTGTCATTTCGACAAAACATGGCGGCCGACCAATAGAAAATGAGACACGAGTTGTCGTCACTGTGGTAATATAGCCACTGTAATTATGTCATACAACGTCATTACGGTCCTTTTTCCCTTGATCGATTTGATTGATTAATCAACAGCTGATCTGCCAAAGTCAATTATGACTTGACCATAGAATGACATTTTTATATGGTGAAAGTCTTATACTTTTTCTCCATACTGATATGAATTAAGATGTCAAGAATATATTCCCAAATTATTGCTCAGTGGCGGATTTACGATTTCAGGGGCCCTACGCTTCAAAACTTTTGGGCCCCCTCTGAAACATTTTTGATTTTTTTCAAAATAATTTTTTAATTAAAACTCACTCCTTCAAAAACAAAACATAAAGTTTGTTAATAAAATACAAGGTATGTATATCAAAACAAAATATAAAAGTTGAATAAAAATCTTAAAAAAGGGAAAGATATCACAAAAATTCAAATACATACAAAATATCTCTAAAATATCAAATCTGCAAATTTTTCATTGCTGCATCCAGATTAAGGAATAAATAAAATCATCACAAAAGATACAAGTATCGTAAAGCTGTAGGTAAATCAGTTACCTACTAAATAATATTCCACTTAAAAAATTGATTTTTTCTTATTTTAATACATATCACCAAATTCTTTTATTGCAGAATCATAATCGAAACTGCTCTTCATTTCACTTTCGATAGAAAGTATTTCCAAAAACTGCAGTCTATTTTCTGTCACAACAGTTCTATTTTTTTTTATCAATGGCAGTTTGGAAAATGGCATATGAAACTGAACTGTAAAGCTTACCTTTTATATCATTTATATCGTTCAATGAGAGTACAAGGATTTAAAAATCCAAACACAAACAGAAATTATTTAATTCACCAACACTCAGTTTTTCACAATATTTGAATCTTACACGTTACACGAAACTCGCCCGTCACTGTCAACACTATTCGAATCTTGTGAAATGAATGTGAGAAAAAAATATGCAGACCTAAGAACTCCTGCACAAGTATTTTTCACTTTACACCCCTAAACGAATCAACATCTGGTCGGCCGTTCTGTAGCACATTCCTAGATTTTAGAGGAAATGCCGACAAATTTATTGAATTATGTTGTAATTGTAAACATTGGAATTCGGCCGCCACTCTTGACGGAGTTCATTGCAGACAGACAAGATAATTAGGGACAGTACGCTGAATCTCAAATGGTGTGTTTTTTCCAATATCTGAGTAGATAATCTATGCATCTGAGTTTTGCTCTGAGGCTCTTGTTATTCAATTGCGTTTCATGTGAATGTAATAATTCATAATTCACAAGTTGCCTCTGAGCTTCTTATGAAATATAGTACAGTATGACTATTTTTTTTCACACTTACAGACTGAATTTTCATTCTAGCAAAAAAAATTTAATTCGATCGTCGGGGGCCCCTATGGACCTCGGGGCCCTACGCTGCAGCGTACTAAGCGTAGCGGTTAATCCGCTACTATATTGCTTGACAAAATTATCAGCTATTGACACAACATGTTCACCAGAATAAATTCGAATATTTGAAATAACTAATAAAAATCAGTCATAATTAGTGAAAAGCGCCACCTGAAGTGGAAAAAACGAAATCTTGCCGATATTCTCAATTTGGTTGAAACAAAATCTAATCAGTGCAATCACCATGTGTTCAGTCATCGAAGGTGAAAGTTAAGATGCCTAGAATACTGGTGTAAGCACTCGTCAAATTTTGAATGGAATGACGTTCGACCAAATTGAGAATATCGGCAAGATTTCTTTTTTTCCACTTCAGGTGGCGCTCTTCACTAATTATGTCATACAACGTCATTACGGTCCTTTTCCCCTTGATCGATTTGATTGATTAATCAACAGCTGATCTGTCAAAGTCAATTATGACTTGACCATAGAATGACATTTTTATATGGTGAAAGTCTTATACTTTTCCTGATATGAATTAAAATGTCAAGAATATATTCCCAAATTATAGGCGTAACCAAGGAAGCGGTACGCCCCCTAGCGTTAACGAATGAACTAACGCAAAGACACTACAAAAGTTTTGTTTACAGTTTTAATTACACGTGTTAGGTTATTTGGATTTCGGTTATTGTTTCATTTTTGGTCTGAGATCATGAAAAACAGACCAAAAATGACAGTGATTTTTCCCTTGAATATATACATGTTTGTAAACATGTATTTGTTGTGTTCAGAGAGTAGTTCTGATTCTCGCCGATGTGGCGCTACGATCTTAATTTCAGACGCCTATTGCTTGACAAAATTATCGGCTATTGACACAACATGTTCACCAGAATAAATTCGAATATTTGAAATAACTAATAAAAATCAGTCATAATTAGTGAAAAGCGCCACCTGAAGTGGAATAAACGAAATCTTGCCGATATTCTCAATTTGGTCGAAACAAAATCTAATCAGTGCAATCACCATGTGTTCAGTCATCGAAACAACACCTTTCACCAGAATGAATTCAAATATTTGAAATAACTGTTAAAAATCAGTCATCATTTGTGAATTGCGCCACCTGAAGTGGAAAGAATGAAATTTTTCTCTAATATTCTCAACTTTGGCGAAACAAAATCTAACCTGTGCATACACCATCATTCTAGATATCTTAATTGAACCATTGTTGGCATTGTTGTTAGAGATATAGTTAGTCTGTCTCAACGTTGGGGAGAATACATGGTTGGTATAAAATAAAGAACCCATCAACTTTGAAAATACAGATTTGTTCGAAATATTCGGTTTTCTACACGCCACAAGGGCGATAAACAATTAAGGAATGACGCTGGCTAAGTTAACTATTCATCATGCAGGAATATTTATTTCACAACTCATAATTTATTTCTACGGCCCTGGTTGCACTCGCAACATATTGATTGATTTATTCTTTGGTTGAATAGGAAAAATAGGTCGTGCGATATGTTTTTGAAAAAAGTCTTTTCCTTTTGAATATGAGAGTAATTTTTTTCGATTTGATCATTCTTTTACGTAATCTAATTTGAAATATAAGATCACCCAATTCATCTGGAGCATGAGATGAGGCAACGCTGGAGGAGAAAATTTGTTCACGCATTAGATAAGCGTCCCTCAATCCTCATAGTTAAATCCAACATCTAACAAATGCCTGCCAACTTCCATAAAATGATATAAATTTTGCTCCGATTTCCGTCTCTTATTGCCAGAAGTCATTCTGCTGTATGCATAAAAAAATATCATATATTATTTTGTTAGATCAAACTATTCAATTTGGTAATATGTATTCCATTTTCAGAGTCGAATATTACGTAAACCTAAAACAAATTTTACTGTTATTTTTAGAAGGAGAAAACTTTTCAAAACCTTCCCTATTTAAATTTAAGGGTTGGTTTTGACGCGCATAGGGATGAAATGTTAAGATGATGGTTGTTTAGCAGAAAAGTCTCCCTCCCGATTTTCTGAAATCTTGATTCTTCTACCACAAAAGACCTCTTTTCGGTTCAAACAGCCGTTGGTGCCTCCGCTCACCGATTGATTATTCAGCAAGTACTCTTTTCATTTGTCAGACTCGAGATGTGTATTGTACGTATGCCGAATGCGCAAGCCATACCCATTCGTCGATTCCAACATGCAAACGTTTCGTGGGGTTTGGACGTAGTTTGACATCGTGTATTCGAAGGTTCTTATTCTGAACCCAAGTAGCAATCTCTCAATAATTCGACTTTTCGAACAAATATTTCAAATAAGCTTTCGGAGTTCTATATCTTTAAAAAAATTGTTCGACTCATTATCAAATAATTAAATGCCGCCACTTAAAATTAAACATACGACTCCACAAGAATTTATTCTGCGAATATCTTGCAATAATCTCCACAATTTTCGTTTTCAACTTTTTAGTCTAATGCGAATAATGAAAAAGTTGAGATTTGATACGAATAGGCTCAAAAACCACTGGACCGATTTCAGAAATTCTTTCACCCTTAGAAAGCTACATTATCCCTCAGTGACATAGGCTATACTTTTCACCCGAAAAAATTAAGGATACCTACTATAACTTCAATAATTACAAAAAAAATCAGCCATAATCAGCTATTTCCACGTGCGCTGCAAAAACCGTAAGACTAACGTGGCTACAATGTATGACGGAAATGTACCTCTTAAATAGTTCTACAAAAAAATCCGCGATAACATATATTTATCTCTCAAGATTGACTTGCTATTACCTGTTTATGGTAATCAGATGTTTTCCAAAATTATGCACTATTTGGGAGTGTTTTTATGAATTGGATATTGATCATCCAACCTTATACGTTATTTATCCCCCCCAGTATTTAATTTAGAACGAAATTGCCTTTCACATCATACAATTACGACGAGTACATCAAGAGATATGGCGTGTTGAAGATGAAACCGCCGCGTGAAACGAATTTCTACCCGGGCGAATCTGGGACGGCCTACTTGTATAATATATCGAGCTATCGACCTTAGGTCTTTCAGCTCAATTCATTCAGACTATTAAGTTCAATTTATTTCCTGAACAAACAAATGAAATCGAACATCTCGAAGGCAAAACAGAAATTTATGAATTTTTCAGTTCTTTCTCCTTGTCGTCGACTCTTCAGTTATATTTCCAATGATATGTGTTTACAGATCTAACACCCCCTCGAAGCAACATATGAGAGCGACGCCACCCACTGCGTCGCAAGCCCAACAACACTCAGCGAGCTCCATCATACAGCAGAACCGACAAAGGGCCACGCCTCCGAATTCTCAACAGCATTCTGCGATGCAGCAGGCCAGCCCTTCGGCTCAGAGCCAATCCCTACAAAGTTCTATGCAACAACAAAACGCGGCCCAACAGCTTTCCTCTCACACATCTCTCCATCATCAAGTGATGCACCAGGGTTATGGTCATCATCCGCAGCTCAGCGCTTCTCCTATGCATCAGCACCCTCATCATCATTCGGTTATATCCCAGTCCAACTACATACCGGTCAGCAGCACTCATCAGTTTCCTTCACAGAGCAGTACGAACACTTACGTTAACGTTCCCATGACCACTGTCATACAGCACCATAGAATGAATCCACAGCAAACGGCCATTAGCGCATTGGCAGGCTTAGGAGGATCGCACCAGAAGCTGGGAGGTTCACCAGCTTGCGCCGTGACAACGGGTGCTAATTTTTTCATACAGACCAACAGCCACGCCCACGTTCATACCCCGGGGCCTATACCAACTCCAACTCCTACTGCTTCAATACAGGGAAATACCGGACAGGTTGGTGGAGGTTCAGGTAATTCCAGTTGCAGCTTAGCGAAGCTTCAGCAGTTAACCAACGGTCTCGATATGATTCCTCCATCTTGCAATACTATGACTCCACCTCCGTCGGCGATGACGTTAACGCCACCTCCCACTCACCACTCAATGACCCCGCCCCCAAGCCATCAGATGATCCAGAATCAGCACGTGAGGAACCTATCCACCTCCCCGTCGGCACTGCCTCCGAATTTGCAGCAACAGGTGTTGGGTTACCACAAGTATTACCAGACGAACATGAACTCGAACCAGTTGGGTCCCGCGGTGACGCCACCTATGGGTCAGAACTTGGCGCGATCGGGTAGAAACTCATCTAACGTTGTGCAGCATATGCAAACTCCCGCGAGTAGGGTGTCGCCTAACGTGACTTTAAACACTAACATGATGTATAATTCGTTGAACAATTATCGCATGGCGGCGCAGCAAGCACCCGGTACCGTTACCGGTTATATAACGAACACGGCGGCAGGTTTTATAAGCAACCCACAGATTCCGATGCAGATGGGCGTTATGAACATGGCGCAAACGCAGTACCAGGATCCCGCTGCGATACAGAGGGCAGCCCAACAGAACACCATGTATACTTACGGTTATATTAATGGTGGTCTGATGTCTCAATTGAACGGGACCATGAGACGGTAAAGTTTTCATGAAATGAATGTCAAATGACAAAGGAAAATATAAAGTGTGTAATGAAGATTGAAATTGGGGAGATTTTTCACTCATTCCACTTATGAAGCAACTGCAAATTACGTTCTTTTGAAATTATTCATCTGATTATCCCGTTATATTCTGATTTTTAAGTTGTCGAATTTGCTGGATTTTTTGGATAATTAGTGCAACTTACACACCAATATGTAGCGTGAAGTAAATATTGGAGCACTACCTATACTTTCAAAAGTTTCAATTTGGTAAACTGAAAAAATTTCGATATTTTGATTCATTACTAGTCCTTTGGATGATTCTGTATATATTCAACCAGAATCTACCAACGAACTAGACAAAAATTAGTACAATCCTTTTTGTACGCAGAATATTTCTGTGATAGTTTTCATAGTGGAAGGGGCTGATTAAAAGGAAAACAAGTCCCATTGTGGGCCGATTTCATGGAAAAGTTGGATGCACTTTTGAATTTCAAGGGAGCATTCTACCTGTAATGATTCATAATATCAAGCAGAATGCTCTTCTAAGGGTTAAAGGAGCATTTACTCATTATGAAATCGGCCCTTTATCTATTTAGGTGTTGAACTTCGAATACATAACAATATTTCAGTGATACCAGATACCATATAACGATTATGTATATTGAAACTTGATCACATAATTAAACTCATATTGTATATAAATTTTTCAATCAGAATTGTAAATATTTTGTGAACTGGATATACTCATTTGGACCTAATTATAACTGTTGTTTTACTTTAGCAACAGTTTTAATTGATTTTGACTGATATCATTCAGTAGTGTACCTTATGATAGCATTTTTGCTTGGTGTAATTCTTGTAAATAGATTTGTTGCTTTAATATAATTTTTATAAATAGTCCGACGGGATTTCAACAGCAATCCAATATAATGTAAGCTTAGTAGAAGTGAAAATTTGCCTTATCGATGTTGATTCATCATCATATTGAAAAAGAAGTTATGTTTGAACGAAACGGCTGTGCAAGCTTTTGTATATATTTGAGATATGCTGTTCTGAGTACTGCAATATGAGATTTGTTTATTATGTTCAGATTCGTTGATTTTATTATTTTTTTTTGTATCTCATAAATCTGGGCTCAGATTGCATTGATACTCTGTTGTAACTTGTTTTCAAAATGTTTAGTAGATTCTGAAAAGTTTCAAATCGAATATGATTTGTGATTGGGAATATATGTTTGTATGATATAATAGTTTTTTGCATAAATCTTCTTTTTGAAGTGTATTTATTTATTTAATACATTGTAAATATCTGTGAATAATTACTTATTAAAAAGGACTAATATAAATGAATAGGGACAAGGTTTTATCTATTATAGTTGAGATTTTATATTATCTATGTTTCAGAAAGTTTGTTTTCATTATTGAGGTAATCACAGACAAATTGAGAACAAAGTCTCAATTTGTTTCTGTTTAGTATTGTAACACTTCAGATTTGTTAGATTTTTTTATTACCTCAGTTATTTGTATATTTCGAATTTGTATATCACAATCCCCACAATATAAAAGATGTTAGTTTTCATATTGTCTTGTTTCATATTTCTACACCTTCTTGCAGTGGTCTTATCCTGCATCTGCAATGTTAAAAATATCTTCAGCTGTATTGCCATTTTGTTAGAGAGCTTGCAACATGTCGGCTCTTTTAACTCGGTGCAAGGAAATTTTCAAATGGAAACGATTCGACAATGAACATAAGCAATAACGGAGAGCAAAACACTTGAATTGTCCGACCTTTGTTGTCAACCTAGTACAAGGCTGAAAACTTGTGTTTGCATTGGAGAACAGAAAAGGTCTTTTCGTTGTGTGCATGATATTATTAGCAGTAGCGGATTAACCGGTACGCTGCAGCGTAGGGGCCCCGGCGATCGAATTGAATTTTGTCTGTAAGTGTGAAAGAAAATATTCAGACTACTATATTTTATAGGAAGCTCAGAGGCAACTTGCGAATTATGAATTATTACTTTCACACGAGACGCAATTGAATAACAAGAGCCTCAGAGCAAAACTCAGATGTTGGAAAAAACACCATCCGAGATTCAGCGTACTGTCCTTAATTATCTTGTCTGTCTACAATAAATTCCGTCAAGGGTGGCGGCCGAATTCCAATATTTACAATTACATCATAATTCAATAGATTTATCGGTATTTCCTCTTAAATCTAGGAATGTGCTACAGAACGGCCGACCAGATGTTGATTCGTTTAGGGTTCTAAAGTGAAAAATACTTGTGCAGAACTTAGGTCTGCAATTCTGCATATTTTTTTCTCACATTCATTTCACAAGATTCGAAGTGTTGACAGTGACGGGCGAGTTTCGTGTAACGTGTAAGATTCAAATATTGTGAAAACTGAGAAGTGTTGATGAATTGAACTATTTCTGTTTTTGTTTGGAATTTTAAATCCTTGTACTCTCATTGAACGATATAATTGATATAGAAGGTGAGCTTTACAGTGCAGTTTCATATGCTAGAAATAACATTCTTCCAAATTTTTTAAGGAACTTTGAACTTTGAACGTAGCAATTCTTCGGGTGCGAAACCGCTGTCTTCTGCTCAATCGGGTGCAGGAACCAAGGACGGGTCATGTCCAGAGAACCAGATAACGCTAAAACATTTTGAGCTCCTTATGGAACATGTTCGGGGGATAACAGCTACCATGGAGCGCATTGAGAAAAGGCAGGATGACCTGATTTCTCAGGTGGCGTGTTGTTCTGCCAAGATCCAGGAACACTCGGAAATTCTGGCTGAACATCAGATGAGTATTGCTACGTGCAAAGGTGATATTTCATCTCTAGAACGTGGTCATTCATCCATGTCCGTGGAGATAGCGTCCGTAGCTGGTAGAGTTGCCGATCTGCAAAGTGTCAAGTTTTCTGAGCAGAGTGTTGATATCACTGAGGTTATGGACAGAGTGGAGAAATCGCAGAATATTATTTTGACCAATGTCCCCGAGAGTCCTGACGTTGCCTCAGACACTAGTTTGGTGGGTGCCGTTGTTGATCATGTCCGCCCATCATCCAGCAATTTCATAACGGGAATCACTCGCCTTCCAGGCAGGGATAACACTCGTCCACGTTGGGTTAAGGTTTCTTTCTCCAGCTCTGTTGTCGCTAGGGCGCTGCTGAGGAACAAATCCCTGCTTCTCGGACATCGGGAGTACCGTGGTATAAGAATTCATGATGATAAGACGAGGAAACAGGCGGATGAGTTGAGGATGGCACGGGAGGAACTGGCGGGAAGACAAGCGTCGGGCGAGACAGATTTGACTATCAAGTACGTCGGCGGACTTCCGAAAGTAGTGAATACCGTACCCGCCAAGAATGCCTCAAAAAACATCAAACCCTGAATATATGGCCCTTAATGTATACAAACATAATGTCCCTTGGATCTAAATTTTTAGAGCTTATTTCCTTTATTGAGGCACACAAGCCATACTTAGTTTTAATCACTGAAAGCTGGCTGCATCCTTCAGTTCCAGACTCTACCTATTCTATATCGAACTACTCGTTGTTCCGTCACGATAGTCGAGCTGCGCTGGGTTATCGTGGTGTGTGTGTGTATGTGCATGATCGTCTGATTCGCGAGTTTAAGATTGACGTGACTCACCAGGATTGGGCAGATATCGATAACATTTTCATAACAATATCTGATTCCCAATTTTCGATTGTGGTTGGGTGCATTTATAGACCTCGCCCTTGTGCTGATGATGTCAGTGTGGTTCGGTATCTCGGGGAGATATCTGAGTCATGTTCTAATGTTTTCATTGCTGGAGACTTCAACTGTCCAGACTTAAATTGGCCGCTTGTGGGTCTTCCGTCAATGAGATCCCCCTCTTATCCCTACGCTGATCTTGTTGCATCCACGGGTCTCCAACAGGTGGTGGGTGAGCCTACTAGACATAGACATGGCCAGACTTCTTCGTTGCTTGATCTGTTTTTTGTATCTGACAGAAACTTGCTGTCTGATGTTGAACACTTTCCACCTGTTGGTAAATCGGATCATGACGTTTTGCTTACGGAGCTCCAGATGCAGGTACCTGTTTCATTACACTCTCGGCAGGAGAAGGTCAGGAGGATTGTCGACTACGGCCGCATATCGGAGATTCTCTCATCGGTTGACTGGAGCTCTCTTTTATCACCTGATCTGCTGATTGATGAGATGTGGGGGTTATTCGAGGCTGAGTTGAACAAAGCCATATCTGCTGGTACCAGGGAGGTCGCATCTACTTACATTCCGACAAGACCATGGATAAACGACCAAATTATGAAGCTTCTGAGTCGCAAAAGGTCCCTTTGGCAGAGATATCTACGCAGTCGAAATGATACTGACTACAGGACCCACAGGGATTTCTCGAATTTCGTGTCATCTACCATTCACTCCGCCAAAACTAATTTTGAGAGAAAATTAGCGAACAAATCCAACAAAAAGCAGTTTTTTAAATACTTAAGAACCACAATGAACTCGAAGGTCAGTTTCCCGGTTGTGAGGAAGCCTTCTGGTGATATCTGCAGTAATCCACGTGAAACGGCGGACGTTCTGGCTAGTACCTTTGCTGAAGTGTTCACCCCAGAGCCTACAGGGAGCTTACCTACTCTAACATCTGCTCGAACGAGTGATTGTTTGAGTACTGTATGTTTATCCGAGCACTTAGTGATGGAATATCTTTCTAAGGTGAAGGTGAATAGTTCCCCTGGCAGAGACGGTTTTTCGCCGCGTTTGTTGAAGAACTGTTCTGCAGTCTTGGCGCTTCCGGTTTTTCTTATATTTGGGAAATCTCTCTCCAGCTGCACTCTGCCCTCCGATTGGTTATCCGCCTCTGTAACCCCCATATATAAGAGGGGCGATAAGCTGTCTCCACTCAATTATAGACCTATAAGTCTGCTGTCGGTCTTGTCTAGGGTCTTGGAGAGGATTGTTTGTGACCGGGTGGTCGATTTCTGCTCAACTCGTGGGATTTTTCCCAACCAACAACACGGATTCCTGCCTCACCGTTCAGCCCTCACTAACCTAATCTGTTGTCTCAACGATTGGACTAAGGCGTGGGATGAAAACGTTCCAGTTGATGTGATCTACCTAGATTTTTCTAGGGCATTTGACCGTGTCCCACACAGTCGTCTTCTTCAAAAGCTGGACCATCTGGGGTTGAGGGGAAGTCTTCTTGAGTGGATTCGTGCGTTTTTGACCAACAGAAATTTCCGAGTGAGGGTTGGTGATGTGTTCTCATCTTCCGAATGGCATGTTCGAAGTGGTGTTCCACAGGGATCGGTTCTCGGTCCCATTCTGTTCCTTCTATATACCTCTGATCTCCCTGGTTGTTTTCTGTCGACGTGTTCTATGTATGCGGACGATACTAAGATTTATAATTTTCCTCTTCTCAACGCCACAGTTCTCCAACAAGATCTCAATAGACTGTCCGCTTGGTGTCGGGAATGGCTGCTTCCACTGAACCTGGACAAGTGTCGTGTACTGCACATGGGCAGAAATAATCCGCGACTTTCGTATACAATTGACGATCATTGCCTTTCTTCTGTCACCAGTCAATGTGATTTGGGCTTGACCATATCGAGCGATCTGACCTGGTCCACCCATGTTGCTGCAATAACAGCTAAAGCCCGTCAACTTACCTACCTAGTTCAGAGGTCTTTCCGAGGCTCTGATGGATCAGTGTGTAAACTGATATATGAATCTTTCATACGCCCTATCATGGAATACGCCGGCCCAGTATGGTGGACTGCCCTTATTGGTGACATAAATTCGCTAGAGTCTGTCCAGAGATGGAATACCAGAATCCCATTTGGAATCGTCCGACCAGATTATGAAGCCCGCCTCCGTCTGTATAACATGACGACATTTGCTGATAGACGAACTAGAGGTGACCTAATATTCACATACAAGTGTATGCATGGAATTTTTGGTCCTCAGGTGGAGGCCATATTCTGCAAAAACATTAATAACCTTCGAGGTCACAATTTCAAACTGAGGAAGGAGAATTTCCGGACCGTTCCAAGGCAGATGTTCCTTCCGAATAGAGTGTTCTCATCCTGGAATGGTCTTCCCAGTTCTGTGGTCAATAGCTCCACCACCAATAGCTTCAAGAATGGGTTGGACAGGGTGAGACGACTTTGATGATGGAGAGATGTTTGCTGTTGTTGGTGCTGAATTTCTGTTACATATACATATATGATTTACCTATGTTTGAATTAATTCGATTCTTCTTTTTTTTTTATATTCATTCACTGATTTATCTTTATTTTGGGGAGGTGTACATTGAATTGTTTTTTTTTTGTATGTTAGCTTATTTGAGTTTATAGGTATTTACCTCAACTCTCATTGTATTATTAATAATAATAATAATAATAACATGAAAATGTTCCCAATTTTCACATACGATTACCAGCGTGTGAATCTGTATACCAGCAGTATATTATTTTCATCTTGTATTGATACATTTTCGATCTTACGATCAATTATAGGAGCATACAGCCTGGAAATTCTGGTTTGATAACGAAAAATATCGTGGGTGATTGAATAGCACGGTCCTTTTCAATGTTCAATATGAATATTCGTTAAACCGAAAAAATCTAGTTGATAATTTGAAGCGTGTTACTGCAAATGTGAATAGATTGGGAAATTTGTAATAGATATCAAGACAGAAACAAAACTTAACCAATGGATCTATTTAATATATGAAGAATTTTGTCATGACATTGTATCTTTCAATATTTGTGAACAATGAAGATGTAAAATATGAAATATGAAAAAAATAAGTATGTCTTCCTATTATTCTGTTTCAACAACCACAACATGTTATTTTTTCCTCATCTGGGCAGATAACCACATAATTCTATACCTATAATTTGATCCTCGAAATTAAAAGTGAAGCATCTAGATTCTAGAAGGCTCTGCCTAGGGTCAGTAAGAACTATTGAGCATGTGCGATAACGGAGAGTGGGAAAACAAGGGCATCGTGGCGATCAGCGGATGCAATTTCGTTATTTGACTCATTGACTCTGTTTGTATTGAGTCACATACGGTATCCATGGATACATAATCACATGTCCCTTCTCTTCTCCCTAGGCATGCGTTTAGCGATGACTGACCCTGGATTTAAGGGGAACGATTGCCACACTTTTGCATACTTATTAGCCACTACGCTCAAATTCTATATTTATAATTCTATGATCATAACATTCCTTATATTTTGACTAATCTTCTCTCATTTCTTTTTCTTCATGATGCTCTGTGCAGACTTTCCACTTTTAAGCTGTTCACTCTTCAAGAGCCTCATTTCAAAGATATTTATTTCACTTGCTCAATTTTTTGCCAAATTTGTTCGAAACATTAATGACAGAACAAAATGTCAGTGTTATTTCCAACGAATTCTGCAACTCAAAATATTTTCCAAAGCCCCCCGAGATGTCAATCATTCTTGGATGGACTATACAGGGTGTCTCAAGTTCGAGTGCCTATTAGACGTTTCCGGAGAACTAGACATATTTGAAATCTGAAAATTGGGATTATGATATTGTTCGAAGTTCTCTACAGAGCTAAAATATTTTGAAGCCCAAAAACTTCCGGTTATACAGGGAGTGAAAATAAATTCGACGAAAAATTTTTTTTTCAAGTTTTCCATTCCTGATATGATCGAATTCAATAGTGAATACATTTCTGTTAAAACCATTGTATTAAATCGAATAGTTTTCAAAATATCCAAAAAAAAACTGGAAAAAAGTCAATATTATGTTCAGTCAGTAATATATGTTCATTATTCTTATTTTAAATATCCTGATAGCGTAAACCGTTTTTACAAAATCGAAGAGGAAGGATGTGAAAAGGTCATGCATCTTTTGGATTTCAAAAATATCATCACAGGGTGTTTCAAATTTTGTGTTGAAAATTGTGAGCTTAAATTGGCCATAACTTCTGTTTTTCAAATTAGAACCCCATTTTTTTATGATTGTGTTGGATTCTTCCTTAGAAGCCATCGCCGTAAATGTCTGGTGTCCGAAGAGGATATTGATTTGCTGCATATACATACCCCCAAATACTTCTCCATCTGAAATTGAAATGAGAGATCTGATCGCACAACTTGAGACACCTTTTCTTCTCGTTGGAGATTTCAACGCAATATAATATGGGGATCTGATCGTATATCCAGAAGAGGCCGATTAGTTGAGAATATCTTAAATTCATCCCAACTATGCCTGCTAAACACCGACCAAGCGACACACTTCAATATCTCATCCGGAGAATTCTCATCAATAGATTTGAGCCTCTGCGACCCAGTTACATTTCCTTCCTTGTCTTGGAAGGTCCTAGACTCCTAGAGAATTTGTACGACAGCGATCATTTCCCTATATTCATCACTGACAACTTCACAAAACCAACACACAAGATCACAATGTGGAATCTAGCTAGGGCCAACTGGTATAATTTCAAACTCGAAATAGATGAACAAACTAAAAAACTCCAGAACTTTCATGACATAGACGCAAAACTATCTAGCCTGCATCATAACTTCAGCTGCCGAAATTCACATAGGAAAACTTACCATATCCCCTGAACACAAAACAGTTCCGTGGTGGAACAAAAACTGCGAATCTGCCGTTAGAAATTCCAAAACTGCACTTAACATATATCGCAAAACTAGAAACACTAGTGATTTGATTGAGTTCCGGAAACTGAGAGCAATAGCTAGACGAGTGGTAAAAGAAAGCAAGAGGGACTCCTGGAGAGAATATGTATCAACCTTGAACTGTAATTCTTCCCTCGCCAAGTGTGGAAAAAAATCGGTCAAATGAAGGGTAAAAAAACCTTTTCGAGAATCTCAGGCTTATATCAAAATCAACAACTAATTCATGACCACACACAGATTGCTAACATAATTGCTAATCACTTTCAATCAAAATCCACCAGCAGTAGTGACCTCCCAACAATATACAATAACGACACAAAAAAGCTACGAACGTCATCTGAGGATGTGGATGCTATGAATTTACCATTCTCCCGACAAGAATTGCATGATTCTCTATTATCGACAAAAAACTCGGCCGCTGGCCCGGATGGTATACCAAACATCTTCCTGAAGAACCTCCCAGACTCTGGTTCAGACAAACTGTTAAAGATCTTCAACGCAATATTGTGCGAAAATGCATTTCCTCAGATCTGGCGAGAATCCATCATATTACCCATTCAGAAAGTTGATAAACCTAGCCACGAAGTGGCCTCGTACCGTCCTATATCTTTAACCTGCACTATGTGTAAGATACTAGAGAAAATGATCAACCGAAGGCTCTTATGGTATATGGAGAAATATGAGATTTTATCAAATGTGCAGTCTGGATTCCGACCTAAAAGAAGTACTACGGACAACCTAGAACTATAGATACTACACGAACATATCGTTGAGGCTTTTCAGAATAAACAAGACCTTGTGGCAGCAATATTCGACATAGAATGAGCATTTGATACTGCTCATCGATCAGTTATCCTAAGACAGATTGAGAAATGTAATTTAGATGGCAATATTTATTCATTTATAGATAAATTCCTACAATATAGACAGTTCAGAGTATCTGTTAACGGAGAATTTCAGAGCCACACACAGTTACAAACGGTGTCACCCAAGGATCCGTTTTAAGTCCAACCTTGTTCCTCCTAGCAATTAACGACATCTGCAGCTGTATCAAACCTCCTATGAAACTTTTGCTCTGTATGCGGACGATCTATTCATATTCTGCCATGGCAAAAATGTATCGACGCTACTCCAAGACGCAGTTAACCAACTCAGTGACTGGTGTTCACAAAATCTCTTCAAAATCTCCGCAGAAAAAATCGAAAGTGATAAAATTCAGCAGAAGAACATCATCCACCGATAGTCCAAAAATTGATCTACAAAAAACCAAAATACCTGTAGTAAAAGAAATAAAAACTTCTAGGACTGATTTTCGATTCTCGGCTCAGCTTCAAACAGCATATAGCAAAAGTAAAAGCAAAAACCTACAAAAATATGAACATTATTAAAGCTTTTTGTCTCACATACAGTGGGGAGCGGAAGAAGAAGTACTGTTGAAGATATACAGAGCACTAGTACTGTCGCGGTTGGACTACGGTTGTATTGTCTATAATTCGTCCTCTAAATCAGCTTTGAAATCCTTGAATTCGGTGCCAAATTCTGCCTTACGCTTGTGTCTTAGTGCCTACCGTTCCAGTCCATCCGAAAGTCTATACATTGAAGCCCATGAGCCTCCACTCTGATGGTTAAGAAGACGCCACCTCCTTCTTCGATATGCTTCAAGAATATCCGCCGACAAGAACAACCCAGTATCGAATCTGATTGCTTCAAAATTTGATACAGTGCAAATGTCTTCTGCATATAGATCAACATTCCATCGAATAAAAAACTATCTCCCAGATATAGACGTCCGAAGGACAAGTCCAACTCCAATATCCACTATTCCGCCTTGGTGTAAAAGAATTCCACAGAAAAACCTCTCATTATTGAAGTTCAATGGAGAAGAATATACCCCGAACTTCCTCAAAACCTGCCTTGAGAAGTTGATCGGCTCGAACCACTTTGATCGAATCCTGTTCACCGACTGCTCAAAAAGTAAACACGGAGTTGCCTCAGCTGTGACAAGTGAAGATGAAGAACTGGTAATAAACCTGCTTCCTCCTTTGTGTAGTGTCTTTTCCGGGGAGTTATTTGCCATTCTCCAAGCAGTAAGGGCTATCAAAACTGAAAAACGCATTGCAATCTGCACAGACTCCTTAGCCGCAGTTCACGCCATCTCGAAGACATACGCCAAACATCCCCTTGTTCATTCCATCCATGAACATTATAACGGCATAGCAGCCACCGGAGCCGAGCTCACACTGATATGGGTCCCATCTCATAAAGGCATTAAAGGAAACGAAAAAGCTGACCATGCTGCGAAAAAGGTGTTTTCTTCGTCCAACCATCTTCCAGAAGAGTTCCAATATGAAGACGATGTCAGATCCCACATCAAAGATCATATAAAAAAGATTTGGCGCAGCCATTGGAACGGTATAGCTTCCAAAAGTTCATCCCACTGTCTCTCCGGCTAAGTTCTGTTGTTCATCCAGTCCAGACAAGATCTGGCTATTCTGAGGAGACTCCGAATTGGACACACGGCACTGACTCACTCCTACCTTTTCAAATCCGAAAATCCACCAACATGCAATGACTGTCACGTCACACTCTCCGTTAAACACATACTAACAGAGTGCAAATGTTATGAGGCCCAACGTAAACTACACAACCTCCAAGATTTCAAGGAACTATTGAGCAGGGCCGTATCTAGGGTGTGGCCAAGTGGCCCCCGCCACAGGCGCAAGGTCCGCAGGGGCGCCAAAAAATATCAAATGAAAAAAAAGTTTGAGCGCCAAAAAAATTCAAAGAATAAATTATAGAAGCGCCAACAAAATATTCGAGATAACATGTCACGGTGTTCATGTATACGCCAAAAATATTTTTTTGCGTAAGGAGCGCCAATTTGGGGGCGCTGAAGAAAATCTTGCCACAGGCGCAGTAGTACCTAGATACGGCCCTGCTATTGAGTAACCCGAACCACTTTCAGAACTTGATTGACTTCCTCAAGAACACTGGACTATACCTCAGAATCTAATATTGCCTGATTATATTTGTATTTTGATATACCTATGTAATGTAAGACTTATTTGTACATACACGGGGCTATTCACTAAGCAAAGTTGTTATGGATAGCAACTGTAAATCGTCGTTATCTCATGCTTATTACACGGGATAACGACGATTTACAGTTGCTATCCATAAAACTTTGCTTAGTGAATAGCCCCGATAATGTAAGACTACTGTACCTGGTGTCAATGACTTCGTAGTCGAGACACATTAATTTTAATAAAAAAAAATAAAATTATTCCTTAATCTCGATGTCGCAATAAAAAATTTGCAGATATGATATTCAAGAGATATTTTTTATTTGAATTTTGGCGATAAATTTCCTTTTTTTAGGATTTTTATTCATCTTTTATATTTTGTTTTGATCCTACATACCTTGTATTTTATTAATTAACTTTATGTTTTGTTTTTAAAGAAGTGAGTTCTAATTAAAAAATTCTTTTGAAAAAAATCGAAAATGTTTCAGAGTGGGCCCCTTAAGTTTTGAAGCGTAGGGCCCCTGAAGTCGTAAATCCGCCACTGATTATTAGTGTAAAGTACTTCTGCAGGGGGCACTTTGGTCTTCGCTCAAGGCGAGTACGGCTCTTCAACGGGGCTACACAGAGAAGCTCACTCTGTACAACAAGCCTTCTGTGAAAATTCCACACCCCCAGCACCTAGACTTCAGAGAGTCACGTGTCACGAAACCCTCAATGCTAGAATGTGTCATACACTGAATGAGAAGAACGTTTGATTCTTCTCAAAACACTTTCAAGTGCTGGAACAGCAAGAGAAACATCAAAAACTTCATTTGAGGAGGATATAGGTACAATTATTCAGAAGGCAACTATTCGAATTGACAATAAACACCTTTGAGCGGTTCGTTTTTCCTGTGCTGGTGTGAAGCGATTGTGATTGATAGGGTATCCCAAGAGGCTATCCTCAGAATATCTACAGGCAAGGTACAGGTAATGAGAGAATTAAAACTCTGAAAGTCTGGTACTCTCTAACAATTAAGTCATCTCATACCGAACCTACCTAGTGATTTAATCAAAAAAGTAAGCATCGATGACGATATATGTATGATTTACGATTTTATCGAGATAGATGTGTTGGTTTGAGCTCTGATAATATAAAAAAAATCAGGGTGTTAACAGTGAATTTTCGGATTCGGTTTTTTTTCCACATAATAGAATGGGACTTTCTGAAAGTGATGGTAAGGGATTCAAGTCCTCAAATTGTATGGTAGCGAATCAGATTGCTGTAGATTTCGGATTTATCTTGGAATAGTCCAGTTTTTTTTTCGATATCCTTCATTATCGGAGGACAGATGGTGATACGGCTAGCGAAGGATAAAGCTTTCCATACACTAACAGTATTTGTATAAAACTTGAGTTCATTCTGAATTCTTTGCATGGTGTCAGTATTCAAGGAAGGGGAAACAAACTTCCCAGTAATATTGTGATGGCCTATTAGCATAGTATGAGTGCCACCTATGAGTGCTGCGAAAAGAAAGAGAGCAGTCATGCTGTTTGCATAAAATGTTTTGGCCATTTCCATTTGAGTTGCCTGGAGAGAAAGAAATCAGCCAAAATTACAGAGGGAGGAAATTGCCTATGTTCAATAGAATGTCAAAAAAGTTATAAGCGTGGGGACAGGCCCGCCGTAAGCGGGCGTGCAAGGCGTGCCCGGCACAAGGGCGGCACGTCCAGGGGGGCGGCAAATCCAGTGAAATTGAAATTTTTTTTGGAGGGGACAAACAACGTGGTAAGCGGGGGGGGAGAAAAAAAGGGGGGGCGGTTGTCCAACTCCAACTGCTTTAAAATTTTGCCAACTGTCATAGAAACATAGAAATTTCGCCATATGCGATCGAAACTTATTTGCCAACTGCTTTGAAATTTCTCCAACTCCGTTCAACATTGGGGGCGGCAAGGTCTCCCCATCCCCCTTAGAGAGACTTTTTCTCTGAAGGATTGGGAGGACAGGCGGCCAACATCGATAATTTCCGTATATTTCCGGGAGGGGCACTGCAGCCCCCCGAAGTTCCGCAGGTGCCCCCCCCCGGCGAAATACTGAGATCGCCCAGATCCAGTTATGGCATAAAACTTCAAGATCGAAAAATTCACATAATCCGATAAATTGCCGTCCCGGAACTTCGAATTGCGCCCTCGGGAAAAATTTTCTGAAAGAAACATCGATTCAGAAAGTTCCTACGGCATCTTGATTTTGTTGAATATTCTATGAGAAAAATTTGCAGATGTTCTTTTTCCCAATATTACAACCAGGTAGTAGTAGAAGTTTTGAATATTTTCAGTGTCGCCGTATCGTTTATGCCAATTATTGCATGTCATAAAAAAACCCTCTGTTACCAAATTGCGCCCTTTCTACTAGCCGAGTTTAGGTAGATACCTACGTGATTTTGAAGAAAGAATTACGAAAATAAAGATAAAAACAGAATGAAGGTCTTTGTCGCAATATACACCCCCTAGGATCAGTTGCATTTTGCATTCGAAATTGAAACTTGTCTCTTGTCTATGATTCGATTCGAACAGTTCCGTGGTGTATGAACAGTAACGATCAAAAATTAAATTCCAATTATTTTGTTGATAGTGAATCTGAAGCTTAAAGATGATGCTACCACAGAATACCTAAGTAGATAGGTATTCTGTGATGCTACTAATGACTCAGACATTGACGGTATTGATTTGTTTAATGAAATTATTGCACTAAAATCGCATTTTGCAGAACTCTCATCGAAGGATCCACAATCATTGTTACAATATATTTTTGGCAATGACTTAATTTCTACATTTCCGAATATAACAATAGCACTAAGAACACTACTAACATTGCCGGTTTCAGTTGCATCTGGAGAAAGATCTTTTTCAAAATTAAAAATTATCAAGAATTATTTAAGATCCACTATGCTCCAACACAGATTAAGTAATTTGCTATATGTAATTTCAATTGAACACCAAATTTTGGATAGATTGGATATGACTAAGATTATAGAAGATTTCGCAAATATGAAAGCGAAAAGAGTGAAATTTTATTAGATAAATATTTGAGTGTGTATCTATATGATTTTTCAATTTTATAAATAAAAATAACAATAATATAATATAATATAATATAATATAATATAATATAATATAATATAATATAATATAATATAATATAATATAATATAATATAATATAATATAATATAATATAATATAATATAATATAATATAATATAATATAATATAATATAATATAATATAATATAATATAATATAATATAATATAATATAATATAATATAATATAATATAATATAATATAATATAATATAATATAATATTGTGGGATTCGTATTTTTTCAATATTTGAATTTTATTAAATTATAACTACGCCATTGAGATATCGACGCCACTGACGGCACTAACGTCAAACGACGACGTACCGGCACAGAATATTCTGTGGTACCGGCAGGTGTTCTGTGATTTTGTTTGATCCTCGTGACATAGATGCATAAAACATATCTATGCATCTATCTGTGCATCTATGGCGTGACCCACAGAAGAAAACCGGAGGAGGCGACGAGGGAGACAGAAAAAAAAAGACTGTCGAGGGACGCTGTGAGAGGAAGACATAATTAGTAGACGAAAATTGGGTGTAAAACGTTCGGTGGCTGTTTTCCTTATTAGTTCACTTGGTGTAGAGTTTTGTTAATAAACCTTTTTATTAAAATATCCGGAGCCTGTGATTTCCCTAGACAAAACCAGACTAAATCCTACATTTTGGGGGCCTGTCCGGGATAAACAAAACAAATCATCGACGAAGAGAAGAAGATTTGGATGAGAATTAATCATTGGGAACACCTGAACGTGAACGAAGAAGCATCCACAAATATTTGGAAGGAAACGAACGAGACATCGAAGTTTCTGTGTGACGTTTTCAGAAACTTCCACTTAGAGAGAAGACGCAGAGCGAGGACAAGCGGGCAAGACTTCGGAGGAAGATTTTGACTTGCTAACGTTTCCACATTCAAGATGTTGACTTTAGGTGATATACCAACTATTGAATATCAATTAAGTCATGCGAAATTCCCTGTTGTAAAAGCTTTACATATAATTTGTTACGGAGACGAAGGAGAACCACGTAAATGTCGAAAAGCTTTGCGTAAATTTTCGGGATTTTCTTGGAATGAAGGTACGGACCAACACTTGGCCAAAGTATGTGATGTCACCAAACAATTGACACTTGGGGACATGATAGCGGTATGTAATATTCTGGGTTTGGATTATGATGGATCATCGAGCGAAATTGCTGATCGCTTATGTTCATTCTTGATTAAATTTGAAAACGACCAGAAACGAGACACAGACGGTGGTAACAAAGGTTTTGGTGAAGATCAAGAAGAATTGGAAACAGAAGATGAGAATTTTGGAGATGAGGAAGATAGTGATGTTGGGACAGAGGAGTCAGGAAAATATAAGTTCAACGCGAGACGGAACTTTAGAAAAGAAGGATTTTCGCTGACTTTTCGAGATGTAGAAGATAATATAAGACAGTTTGATGGTAAAGACGACTATCCTGTCAAAAGATGGATTGAAGACTTCGAAGAAATCGCAGAAATAACTGGATGGAATGAGCTGCAAAAATTAATATTCGCTAAAAAATCTTTGACGGGCCTTGCGAAGTTGTATATACAATCTCAAAAAGGTATTCGGACTTGGAACACATTGAAGAAAAGACTTATTGAGGAATTTGAAGTCAAGGTCAGCAGTGCACAGATTCATAAATTGCTTATGTCGAGAAAAAAGAGATCAGACGAAAGTGTGCAGGAGTATGTTTTGACCATGAGGGAGATTGCAAGTCGAGGTAATATTGAAACTGAAGTAGTTATCCAATATATAATTGATGGAATTCAAGATGATTCGTCGGACAAGATCATACTCTATGGAGCTAGAAACTTTCCAGAATTCAAAGAGAAAGTCAAACTCTATGAAACCATCACCAAAAGGACGAATGTGGATGGAGGTAAATTCTTCAAATCAAAAAAGGACAATACGAACTACCAGGTGAAGACCGAGTTGAAGAAAGATGGTGAAAGCAGTACAAGAGATTCAAGGAAAAATGACAAACAACAAATTTGCTTCAATTGTGGAAACCGTGGACACATGTCAAGGGATTGTCCAGACAAAAGTAAAGGTGCAAAATGTTTTAGCTGCAAAGGATTTGGACATTTGGCATCGAAGTGTCCTGAGAAAAATTCAACTGTACAAAACTCGCATGCTTCAAATCATATGAACACAATTGAAGTAATACAGAGCAATACTATGATATTGACTATTGAAGGTGTTAGAATATCAGCATTGTTTGACACAGGAAGTGATATAAGTGTGATGAGACAAGATGCTTACGAGAAATTTTTTGTAGATGAAATGCTATCACTCGACGTCTTAGTACTCAAAGGAATTGGGTCAAATAAGGTGAAAACATTGGGATCATTTAAAAAGAACATAGAAGTAAGTGGAGAACTATTTGATATGCTATTCCATGTTGTACCCAAAGAAGCAACTGACTTTGAGGTGATCATTGGAAATGATATTCTGAAAATAGCTGAAGTGTATCTGAGAGACGATGGAATTATCGTATATAAAAAGAAGAATAACTTTCTGATGAGGATCGCTGTAGATGAAAGTAATCCAGATATTGAGGTTCACTTACAAAACATAGAAGATAATAGACACAGACGAATTGTGAAAGATAAATTGAAGGAACCCAGAGAGGAAGAAATCGTATCACTTCCACCTGATCAGGTCAATGATAGAGAATCACACGATGATACCGAGATACAACCAGAAGAAGTTAAGGAAAACAATCCTGAAGTCATACCTGAAAAACGTGTGCAGAGCTTAGATGAAGTTGTAACTCCATCACAACAAAAGCCTGAAGAAGGGGGCGCGGAAGTTTCCCCAGAAAATGAAAGCTGTATGGAGGAACCATTACAAAAAGAAGTTTCTGTTCCGAAGCTATACTCTACAAACAACGATAGAACAAATAGTCGCTGTATCTGCAGATCAAAATACTGCAAGATGATTTCCGAAGAAGATGGATTATTAGAGAATGTAAGAATGGTTCAAGGAAAAGACGAGAATATCGTGCTTGTTAAGAAGATTTTGGAGACAAGAGGCGAATATGAAGACTTCACTAGACATGGAATTGGAGTGAAAATGAAGAGAAAAGAGGACTTTCAGTTGGAGAAGATCATAGAGGATGAAGTGATGACAGGAGTCAAGATGAAAAGAAAGGAGGATGTAGAAATGATGGAATTAATAGAAGAAGAGGCGAGAAAACAATTCGATGAAGGAAGAGAACACCTAAGAGAGGAATGTAAGAAGCAGTTGATTAAGCTTCAAGAGGAAAACAGAAAGAGTTATAACAAGGGAAGGAAGAAAGCTACTACTTACAATGAAGGTGATTTAGTGGCCATAAAAAGAACACAATTCGGTTCAGGACTGAAAGTCCATAAAAAGTTTCTAGGACCATACGAAGTGATCAAGGCGAAGAGAAACGAAAGGTATGATGTCATGAAGATAGGAAGTCAGGAGGGACCAATTCGAACATCCACATGTGCCGAATACATGAAACCCTGGGTTCAGTACGGAACCGAATCCGAGTCGGATTCGTAGTCGGATGGCCGAGTGTGGGATTCGTATTTTTTCAATATTTGAATTTTATTAAATTATAACTACGCCATTGAGATATCGACGCCACTGACGGCACTAACGTCAAACGACGACGTACCGGCACAGAATATTCTGTGGTACCGGCAGGTGTTCTGTGATTTTGTTTGATCCGCGTGACATAGATGCATAAAACATATCTATGCATCTATCTGTGCATCTATGGCGTGACCCACAGAAGAAAACCGGAGGAGGCGACGAGGGAGACAGAAAAAAAAAGACTGTCGAGGGACGCTGTGAGAGGAAGACATAATTAGTAGACGAAAATTGGGTGTAAAACGTTCGGTGGCTGTTTTCCTTATTAGTTCACTTGGTGTAGAGTTTTGTTAATAAACCTTTTTATTAAAATATCCGGAGCCTGTGATTTCCCTAGACAAAACCAGACTAAATCCTACATATAATATAATATAATATAATATAATATAATATAATATAATATAATATAATATAATATAATATAATATAATATAATATAATATAATATAATATGTATAATAACAATAATAATAAGATCAGTTCAGGTCCCTCGCTAAAACTTGCCACTACCCCCCCCCCCGAATTGCTCTCTGATGTAGCGCCCTATTGGGGGCGGCATAACAGTATTTGCACGCGGGCGCTCAGACAGCTAGCGGCGGGCCTGCGTGGGGAGGAAGAGAACAAATTACAGAGAGAGAAATTGGAGCAATATTCGGAGAAAATTCGAACATTGGAGGAGAAGATTATTCAGGTCATGGAAGAAAGTGAGATAAAAGAGAAGGACTTAATGAAGAAGATGGATACAATGAGCTTGTTAAACATTGAGAAAGAACATCAAATAAGAACCATGAGAAGACATAGCGAAACCTTCGAAAACGACGTTTTCCTATCTGAGAGTGAATATGAGGAGAAAATAAAAAAGCTGGAGGAAAGCGAAAAGAAGTCAAAAAAGTTAATACTGAGTTTGGAAAATAAGATCGCTTTTTTGCAAGAGGAATTGAATTGTAGTGAGAATGTCGTAAAGGATCTTAGAGAGGAATTGGAAAATTTTAAGAAAGTAAACGGGAATCTTTCATGTTTAATAGAGGATCTCAATAAGGAAAACGAAAAAGAAAGGGACAAAATAAAAATGATAACTGTAGAAAACCTTGAACTTGGGAAAAGTATTGAGGAATTGAAAAGAGAACAGCTGAATTCTACTAAGAACACATCCCAGAATAGTGACAGAAAAGAAACACAGAAAACAGATCATTCTGATGAGAATGAAATTTCCGATGCGGCATTTACTAAACTGGAGAACAGATTATTCAGCAGGCTATTAGTGCAAATAAGAGAGAACTTAATATCGGAAACAGAAATCAATATGAAACCATCGAAGGAGCCACATGTCTCCGATGGTAATAGAAAAACTCGAAATGATTCTAAAACATTGAATTATGCGGATGTTATCAAGAAAAATTTAGTCAGCAGGGAAGGTAACACCAAGGAAAAGGATACAATGAAGGATCTAGGCACAATTCCAAAAATAATTATCGACGACTGCAAGGAGCCAGCACAACAAATTCATAACAAAACATCACAAAAAGATAGGCGCTCGAGTGAGCATACTCAACACGAAGATTGGATAACACCTGAATACAAAAAAAGGAAACCAAAAAAGCAGAATATGATTGAAGGAAACAGTGACGTCACAAGTTTACCAGAGAATGCTAGCTTCACTAGTGCTGAGAGGAAAGCATGGCTATATGTGGGAAGAGTAGACTTAAAGGCTAATGAAAGTAACATAAAAAACTTTCTCATCCAAAAATTCCCCAATCGAGAATTCAAGGTCGAAATGTTACCAAAAAGAGAAAATGCTGCTAGTATTGCCTTCAAAGTCGCGGCGGATTTCTCATTAATGGAAGAATTACATAGACCAGAAATTTGGCCTCATGGTGTTCTGGTTAGGAGATTTCGCTTCCTTGGACGGAGACAATCTTTCCAAAATGGAGAATAAGGATAGGCTATCAGTCAGCCTCATTTCTCAGAACGTGCACAATCCATTGGAAATAGTGTGAACGAACTAAATGCGATACTCGGACATAACCTTCAATTCAATTGTACAACAAGTAACAAGTTAAACTCTTACGTTACATTGTTACATCAAAATATTCAATGTGTTACCACCTCATTTGTTAAATTTTGTAATTTTGTTGAGTCAGAAAATCCTGAAATTTTTGGTTTGACTGAACATTGGCAATCTTTTGAACGACTAAAATCATATAATTTTAAAGGCTATAGACTAGCATCTGCCTTTTGCAGAGAGGAGGGTTTACATGGGGGTTCCGCTCTATATTGCAAAGAATCAATCAAATTTACAGTAAGATATGATCTGGAAAAACTTAGTATTTCAAATGTCATTGAGTGTTCGGCAATACGGTTGAACTCATGTTCTGAAAAACTAATAAGGTACCGGCGGGTTATAAGGCCCACCTAAGCTTCTGTGAGTGATTTTTTTTTTATTTTAATATATTTTACTGAAACGCTTTATGAAAACCAAATCTTTATTCTTTTTCTGTTCAAATATAAAAATAAAACTTTCGAAATTCAACGTGATAAATTTTAAAAAAACATATAAGAAAAGTAGAATATTGGGCCTTATTTCCGGTCGCTCTCGAAATAGGGCCCAGCTTGCATTTATGGAGCACAATCCCAACAAACGAAATCTTCATTATCTTCTGCAGTATATCCAATACATTCTTCTTTCACTAGATATTCAATATAATCAGAGCCCTAAATAAAAAACTAGGAAGCATTCACTCAAATAAGTCTGGAAGCGAATATACCTAGAGCAGTATTTATAACAGCACTTAAATATTTAGCGTAACCGAATACAAATGGCTGCGGAATCGAAACAGTGTCCTCTAGCGGCAAAAAAGCAGCTGATATGAAGTTCTTTGTAAGTACTGAACCTATTTTTCGCTTTTGATCCGCTAGATGTCACTTTTTCAACAAAAAACTTGATCTGGGCCTTATTTCGAGCCGGGCCTTATAACCCGCCGGTACCTTAGTTGTTTGTATTTATAGACCTGGTACATTACCACTGGCAGATATTGATCTTTTCTTCGAAAGACTCATGACCATTTTAAATGTTGCAATAAGGGAAAATTCTAAAATTGTTGTTTTAGGTGATTTCAACATTGATACTTTGGTGAGGAGTGATACTGCTCAAAATTTTCTTGATTTGATTGGGAGCTTTGGGTTTGAAGCTAAAATACATGAACCGACACGAATAACAGCAACATCGTCAACATGTTTAGATAATATCCTCACAAATTTCGAGGGTTGTGAGACCTCTGTTTTTGAGGCTCATCTGTCTGATCATTGTGGTCAGAGGATCAGAATTCGGCAGTTGTTGGACACTACTGAGGAAACATTTAGGGTAAGAAAGATTAATGAAAACAGTCTAAATTCTTTCAATGTGCTATTATCTGATCAAAACTGGGATGACATTATTCATTCCACGGAAGAAGACGTAAACAACTTATGGAATAGATTCTCAGAGAGATTTTGTTCTCTGTTCAAAAATCATTTCCAGGAGAGACTATATAAGGCCAAGAACAAACTTTCAAAACCTAAGTTCAATAATTCTAAAGTAGCAAATTTAAAACATCAACTTGATATATTGTTGGTCATTTCTAGGATAGATTCTTCATTTAGAAATGCTTATAAAAATTTGAAATTTGAATATGATAGAACGATTTGTGAAGTAAGAAAAGAATATTATGGCGACAAAATTTCAAAATCCAATAACAAATCCAAGGCAACTTGGAATGTTATTCATAATATTTCAGGTCAATCTCGTGAAAACAGTTTTCAGATTGGCGGGAATGTTTCAGAGGTTGTAGAGAGGTTTAACGAACATTTTGTTACGGCAACACCTAATCTGGTTTCGAAATTGCCGAAGTCTTGTAACAGAGAACTTGAACGTAGGGAAAAATCATTTTTTATGTTTGAAGTTCAAAAATCGGATATTTATCATGCCGTAAAACAGTTGAAAAATAAGAGATCATATGGACACGACCAGATTCCGATGAGTGTCATCAAGCATTGTTTGGAGAGCATAATGGATCCACTATGCCATATTATGAATCTTTCTTTTCAGTCTGGTATCTTTCCGGATGATCTTAAGGTGGCTGTAGTAAAGCCTCTTTTTAAAAAAGGTTCAAAGGATAATTTGGCTAATTATAGGCCCATAAGTCTCCTGTCTTCTTTCGCAAAGGTGTTTGAGAAGGTTCTGGCCAATAGATTGTTGAAATTTTTTCGGAAATTCAATGTTTTTGTAAGCTGCCAACATGGTTTTATGAAGGGAAAGAGTACTGAAACTGCTGTTTTTGAACTCACTTGCAAGATCTTGGAATCACTTGAGAAAGGTGAAGTTCCCATAGCTATCGTGCTTGATTTGGCCAAAGCATTTGATAGTGTAAATCATAAACTATTACTCTACAAGCTAAGTGTCTACGGCATAAGAGACAAGCAACTTGAACTAATTGAGAGCTACCTTAAGAATAGAAAACAAAGAGTCCTTGTTTCTAATGGAAGTCGAGACTACTTATCTTCTGAGAGACTTATCGAGTTGGGCGTGCCACAGGGCAGTATCTTGGGACCACTGCTATTTATTATTTTCATCAATGACCTCCCTAGCATCTTCTTTTCTAGTTTCATCAGGTCTCTGTTGTTTGCGGATGATGCTGATATCATCATCTCTGCATTGAATATTCTGAGCGGTACCTATAAGGGAATTTAAGGATGCTATGGATAAAGTAAATGAATGGTGTATTGAAAATCAGCTAGTAATTAATAATGATAAGACCCAATGTATTATTTTTAAGACTGATAGAACCAATCGTAGCTATCCAGCAAGCATAAACTACAGTAACAATGAAGTATCAATCAGCGAATGTGTTAAGTTTCTGGGAGTTCATATAGATAGTTTCATGAAATATCATATCCATGTTGAAGAAACTAATAAGAAATTAAAATCGGTTATTTATGCCTTGAGGGTTCTTAGAGATCAGGTGGATATTGATGTATTAAAAACGGTTTACTATATGCTATGTTCCAGTCACAATTAAGTTATGGTATTATTTTTTGGGGTAGCAGTTCTGGATCGCATCAGATTATGAAAACACAAAAGTTGGCATTGAGAGTAATACTTCGTTTGGGTTTCAGAGAATCATGTCGAAATAAGTTCAAGCAAAATAGCATTTTGACTATCTATGGACTGTACATATATAAGATCTTGATGTGCCTACATGCATAAACATCAGCATTATTTCTGTAGTCATTTAAATGTAAATAATACTAGAAGAAAGCACCCATTTGTTTTTCCGGTGCATTCTTTGTCTTTAACTGAAAAGGGACCATTGTACATGGGCATTAAACTGTTTAACAGTTTACCAGTAGAAATTCAAAGATTATATGGTCATGTGTCTTTCGGGAAGACTCTATATCGTTTTCTTTTAATGCTTGAGCCATACAATATCGAAGAATATTATTGTAGGGATATTGTAGCGAATATTTAAAAATTTTTCTTTTTGGTTGACCTGTTTTCCTTTCTACATGTTTGTATATATGGGAAATCAATAAATTATTATTATTATTATTATCGCTCACTTCATGACCACAACGCCCTATGTCAAGAGGTGGGTCGAAATGGTCGTTACATTAGGAAATAGCATGGCACCTCATTTTTTACTCAGCTGATTATTCCGAAAAAGCAGATTGTTCAATTTACTCGCTTCAAGAGTTGTTTATTTTCTATCTAAGCCCGAACACATTTACGCTCATTATTGAAAAGGCGAAGGTAGTAGATATTATTCGTTTTTACAAAAATAATTTCCGAGGTCAATACTGCCGTCCTAAGCCAAAAAGCAGTATCTCCAAGTATTCTCCATTTTCGAACTTCATCTTTATATGATAATTATATAAAGAATGGCTTAACTTGGAGATACTGCTTTTTGGCTTAGGACGGCAGTATACCTATATCTGATCAACTCCTAAATATGTGGAAGAACTGTGGGATATTTGGGATAGAATAAAAACAATAAGTTTTACAGATATTACTTATCCATAATATATTCAGGTTTGTTTCCAAATTTACAACCCATATGCTCTAAACTCATACTTGCTGACCATAAGCCACATTTTATACATTCCTCTATATTTCTTCCTGATATTAATTGGGATAAAAATCCTCCAACAAAAGCATCTCCAGCCCCATTTGTATCCACAATTTTTTCTTGAGATACCAAAATTACAGGATATTCCTTCATTTCTTCTCCTCTGACACAAATAACTGGTTTTTCCGTCCTTGTTATTACACATATTCTTTTGTTATTATTCTTCTTAGGTAAATTGGCTATTTCAAAGCATAAATCTCGGAAATCTGTACTTTCCAAGTTGAGGGCTGTAGCTAAAGCAAGTGCTTCCTAAAATAAATAATAATAATAATAATAATAATAATAATATTTATTGCATAAAAAACAATTTATACAAATGGTAGGAGTTTGACTCAGAGCCATTCTTCCACTCCACCAGACACTTAAAGTAAGACAAGTATATAATAAATTTCAATTTAATCCCCAATGTACCCAGAAAATAACAAGAAAAAAAAAAAATAACCCTCATCCAATTAACTATTTTCAAAGATGAAATTACAGAAAAGTTATAAGATACATAAGAAAAAAAAAATACACGACCTAACAATCAGAAAGCATGCGCTCTCTGATGCATCTCTTAAATGTAGCAATCGAGGAGCATGCACTGAAGACTTCAAGATACTCATTAATAAGATGCGGCGCAAGGAAATCGAAACTACCCTCAAATTTAACTGTTCTGTGCTGCGGAACACAATAACTGAATCTACTCCGAACGTTAACATTATGTACATCGGTTCTTTTCAAAAGTCCATGAAAAAGATAACCCGGAGACTCATGTTTCAAAAGCCTGAACAAAAACACAACAAACAAATATTCGAACCTCCGCTGCACTGTCATCTCGCCCAGTCCCACCCTGAATGGAGTGATATGATCCCTATATGGGATGTTACAAGCAAAACGCAAACACGAATTCTGAACCTTCAAAACCTTATATTTTTCGGCGTTGGTTAAATGCCCAAAATAGACCGTCATGCAGTAATCGATGCTCGGGTACACAAGAGATCTAACAAGATTCAGTTTCGTGCTTTGATCAAGTTCAAATTTGAACCTCTGTAAACCTTTCAATGTCATGAAACATTTTTGTTGCACCGATGAAACATGCCGAGAAAAAGACCAATCCGCATCCAACCAAACACCCAGATTTTTTGCAGACTCTTCCCAGCTCAATGAAACCCCCTCAATGTTTACAAAATTGTGGTCTTTATCCATAGAATGTCTCAGTGTTCGACTTCCTATGATCATTGCTTTCGATTTGGCAGCATTTAAATGTAGGCCATTGCCCCTACACCATTTGGACAACCTATTCAGATCGTCATTTACCATGTGCAGGGCATTTAAAAAGGAATTCGGTCTAAAGGGGCAATACACCTGAAGGTCATCAGCGTAAAGATGTGTTCGCGAATGGATGAAGTTGTTAGGCAGATCGAAGGTATATATTCCAAACAATATTGGCCCCAAAACACTTCCCTGTGGGGTTCCACAACGCAACGTTACGACATCCGATAAAGCGTTCCCGCACCTTACAGCCTGTTTTCTACTGTTCAAGTAGCTTGCAAACCATTTCTGTGAGTTGTCATCAAATCCAAGAAAACACAGTTTAGATACAAGCATATCAGCATCCACCGAATCAAACGCATTACTCTGATCCAACAGCAGCAGCATTACAAGATTTGAATCATCCAGTGCCCTATCAACATCATTAATCACCCTCAACAGTGCAGTGCTCGTCGAATGGTGCGGTCTAAAACCAGACTGAATGTCAGGAAGAATTCTCCGACTTTCCAAGTAATCCCTTAGTTGTATGGCAACGAGTTTCTCAAAAATTTTGGACAATGTTGTCAACAGGCTTATAGGACGTAAATCCCTATATGATTTTGGGTTCATACACTTAGGTACTGGCACAATTACAGCATGTTTCCACTGGTCAGGGAAAACGCCTGTAGAAAGCGAACGATTAAAAATATGACACACCACCCCGACGCAAAACGGCAATACCAAATTTATCATCCTAATATCGATAGCATCCACCCCAGTCGCGTTCGACTTGATAGAATCTGCAATCTTCATGATGTCAATTTCATCAATGCCCCTGAATGCGAACTGCGAGTCCCGGCTCAGCCTGTTTGAGGTAAAATAGTCCAATAATTCCCCATCGACCACCGACCGCCCCACCTTGTCTCTAAAAAAATTATTAATTTCGTCCGCATTATTTAGACTGTCAGGCAACTCTGAAACACGTTTATTGACAACACCGATATCCCTGAATTTTCGCCACAAATTGCGTCGATCATTTCTTATTTTTTGGATTTCGAATTTTAAATATGCTCGCTTTTCAGATGAGATTGCATTACCAACAAAATTTCTCAAGTCGACAAATATCTTTCTATCATCATCACTCCTTGTGTTAAGGTACTTCCTATGTGCTTGCTTCTTAATTTTCAACATAAGCTTGATATTATCTGTGATGTAGGGTTTGAACGTACGATTTCTCTTGCTCTTCTTTTTAACTACTTCTTTCAGTGGTGCATGCAAATCAAACAAATTCAGAATCATCTCAGTGAGTACATCCACTTTTGTTTCAATATCAGGTGCATCATAAATACACTTCCAAGGTATTCGAGAAGCGTTACATGCAAATTCGTTATAATTAATAGAGCCCAAATTGCGAGTCTTATATCGCATTTCTCCCCCTACATCACAATCCAGTAACAACCTACACTGAACCATCATATGATCTGTTAAATCACACAAATCTACAGTTTTAGAATTCTCATAGTTCAATCCCTCACTCAAACAAATCACATCAATCAGACTTATACTACTTTTCCCAATACGTGTGGGATCTTTAATTACTTGCTTTAAGTTATACACACTCAACAAATCAACAATCTCAACAACATGTTTCGAACTCACCCTAAGAAAATCAACATTAAAATCCCCCAATACGATGATCTGATCTGAGTTCATATACAGTATTTCCAATGCAATGGACATCTGCTCCTTAAAATTATTGAAATCGACTCGTGGAGGCCGATACACTATAGCAATTACCAACTTAGTGAAGGTGGATTTAACCTTTACCACAATTAACATTATTTCCACCCCACAGCTATTACTGAACTCAACAACATTATATCTAATAGATTTTCTCAAGTATATCCCAATCCCACCTCCAGCCGTCCCCCGATCAAGACGCACAAAATTGAACCCAGACATATTGAAATCCTCACTAGAATGATTCCCAGTCAACCACGTTTCCGTAACAGCGATCACATCGAGGTTCCTATAACGAACAATATCACTAAAAGAGTTAAATACCTTGACAATCGATCTTATATTTATATGTCCAACGTTGAGACCTGGTTTTTTATCTTCGAAAGTACTGGTTTGCCATTTTTATAGGCAATGAATAAATCATTCTCCCCTTTCGCCTTTCTCGTTTCGAGTTCCATCTTGATCTTCCTGTAGAAATCTCGCTGCATTTTCGTTTCGTCAGTGCCAATGGAAACACCAAGATTAAATTCTCTCAGCTTTTTACGATTTTTTAAAACCGCATGCACGTCCTGTGCCGAGTTCAAGACAACCTTAAGTGGTCTAATCGATCCCGAAACCCTGCGCCCAATACGGAAGACTTTCACATCATCAAGCTTCACAGATGAAACTATCTTCCCAAGAATATTCTTAACCTGATCTATATCAGAGTCAGTATCAGTCTCCTGTGCGCGAAATATAATTATATTATTTTCCCGTTTACGACGCTCGGATATTTCATCGATTATTTTTTCAGTACTATCGCATTGATTATCCTTCTTCAGGAGTTCAATGTCCTTTCGGAGATCCATGATCACAGATTGCAGATTATTAATCATATCTACGAGTGACACATAGAGGGAATCATCCACAACATCTTTCTGCTTGTTATCAGTAGCTGGCATCTGTATACAAACCGGGCATCTCCATGTGACCCCCGGCAGAGATTTAACAAGATCGAGTTTGTTTTTATCCACACTCACACACTTATGGTGGTAGCTTTTTTTACAGTTATCACAGCTGATGGAATTCATCCTTGTGGCGTATGTAGAATCCCCACATCCAGCACAAGATTCCGGCATCTTCAATATTACAAAAATTAGACCGTCCGAGTATTTCACTATGGAACAAAGTTACTATTGCACACTATTTCACCCTTTCAACGAACTTTTTAGCTTGAGAATTATCCAATATAGTCAGTAAAAACACGAGTACAGTTGAATACGTCTTACTACTTCGACAATATGTTCAATACTATGATATAAATAGTAGTTTCATAAATGGAGTGTGGAAGGAAAGGACAGATCCACGACTTAGCCAAGTCTCAAAGGTGAAAAACGAGATGAAAAAATTTCAACAGATCCGCAGTTGATCATTTTCATTCCCCTAAAATTTGCATTGAAAAAAATTCCTAAAAATTGAATTATGTTCGACATTCGAAATGTTACAAAATAACCAAAAATGATGGGGAATATCCTTTCCATTCATTCAATACATTTTCTTATCATTTTTATCTTTATACACTCATCATACATCCCTTCATCAATCAGAAAAAAATAAATCTTTTCAGACACCCATTTTTCAGGACGTAGACCCTTAATCTAAAAGACAAGGCAAAATGGATTATTTTGCCCCCCTGAGAAAAATTTCTGAGGGCGCCCATGTATGTAAATGTTATTGGGTCTTGCTTGGGTCAAAAGTTATCGCGATGCAAAGATGGCGGCATTATGAAATTTAAAGAAAAACTTAGGCACTTGGATAGAATTTATTTAATTCGGATATCCTCATTTGGTTAGAAACTTTTTCATCTCCTGTATTTTTCTCGTAAAATGTACCATTTTGAAATGAGAAATTAAAAAATTACGTATCGGGAAATGGAAATTTATTTTAGAACGGTAATTTTTACGAGAAAAATACAGGAGATGAAAAAGTTTCTAACCAAATCAGGATATCCGAATTTAATTCTATCCAAATCTTTGCGTAAGTTTTTCTTGAAATTTAGTTAAGAAAAATGATAGTGGTAGTCTACTTATTTCAACAAACTACACTCATTCTAAAAATATGAAAAAGTATCAAGAAAGTGTGTTTTCATAATAGTAATACTTCCATGAAATATCATCATTCTACCGCTTTTTAAGATACAAAATATATAAAAACATAATTTTTCCGCCATCTTTGAACCGCGATATCTCCCTAACGTTCGACTTTTGAGTCTTTTGACCCAACATTTATATAACAAACTACCCTTTTAATTTGAACAAGGAATCACCCTTTGAAATCTTTCGCATCAATTCAGACACACACTGTATAAGACGTTTCTGCAGAACTGGGCCTATTTGAAATCTGAAATTCGAATTATAATGTTCGAACTTCTCTATTTGGCTGAAATACTCTTGGAGGTTCGTCATGAATAATTTCAAAAAATTTTATCTGTTTTCGATTTTCAGTGACTTTTTGTTCAAACTTTTTTTTTCGTCCCATAACACATTTTTTTGAGTGCACCTTTCGAATCTGAGTATAATTTCATCACACGATGTTTCTAATATTGCGCATGGGCGTAGATAGGGGGGGGGGGCTGGGGGGGCACGGCCCCCCCCAGAATCCACGGTGCCCCCGAAAAACTGAAAAACACATTTGTTTTTCCTTGCTCGTTTTCCACTGTGCCCCCTCAGGCCCCCCCAGGAAAAAAGGCTAGCTACGCCCATGATATTGCGTCAAAACTTTTGTAAAAAATTCAACCATAACTTCTGTTTTACAAATTAAAACCATTTTTTTATGGTTGCGTTGGATTCCACGAAACAAAACAATGGTAATGTTCGAGAATTGCTATGCTTATAAATTCAGTAATTTTGGAGTTATCTGGGATTTTGTTAATTTGAAATATACCTATAGAATCAATTTAATTCAAACAATATACTGAAAAGATATACAGATATGGAAACGGTAGTTGGAAACGTGGATAAATATTCTAGTGGACCAATAAAATGATCAAAACCCTCGACGCGATACGACAACGAATAAATGACTGATCTCATTCAGGGCCGGTATTATAAAAGGCGAATCGAGGATTCAACCGTGCGCCAACTACCAGATAGTGAGGAATTTGGTTGTTGGCGCAAAGGTTGAATCCTCGGTTGGCCTTTATAATAACGGCCCTCAATGGCAAGTGGATATTAACTCAGAAAATATCCATTTTAGGGCAAGGGTGTGATGCATACACTCACATTATTTTTTAACGTAGATTCAATATCTGCCATAAAAAAATGGGGTTCTTATTTGAAAAAAATTGATTTTTCACGATTTTGTCATTCCCTAACTTTGAAAGCGATTTTTTCACCCCCTGTATCATGAATCGCGATTTCGATTTTTAAATCTTCAATCTTACATCTTGAAAAATCCCAAAAATGAAAATTTTCCATCCAAAAACCTCGAAGTTATTCTTGTTTCAGCGGAGCTCTATTTTCGATTTTTTTTTCGAATTTTCCCGCTCAGAGAGAATTTTCCAACCAAAATTGAAAAATGTTACATCAAAATAACTTGAAATTTTCTAAGGAATCTATTTTTGCAATAAAAAAATGGTGTTCTGATTTGAAAAACGGAAGTTGACGTCATTTCCGGAAAAACCGGAGGTGCTCATGCCTTGAAAATATTTCAGATTTCATCAGCATCGTGAAATACTTATAAGTGCTGAATTTCATGAAAATACGTTCAGTAGTTTTCCGTATAAATATGGGTGAGGTCCCTCGTGAAAGACCCTGTATAAGTTCTATGGTCTCGATGCAGTTCCTATGTCATTGAGTGGAGTGGGGTCAGACATTTATTCGTTGTCGTATCGCGCCGAGGGTTTTGATTATTTTATTGGTCCACTAGAAAATATTCATCCACTCGTTTAAAGGCGGACTCCCACTACTCGTATATTTGGCAAGTACGCAATTATTTGCGTACTTGGCAAGTAGACGAAGTTTCGAATTTGAATGACAAGATTGACAAGTATAGGCCGAGTGAACCACTCCCACTACATGCCAGTGCCACATATAGAAAAGTGGCAAATATTTGCCAAATACACGAGTAATGGGAATCCGGCTTAACGCTGTAGTGGCCATGTTCACTACTTTTATTTCCGAATCAGTAGATCGTGAACATAGTCAAGAAAGAAGTTTACATGATGCAGATTACAATCTTCGTAATAATTCGACTTTTCTAGTTTATTTATCACCACACCAGCAGTAATGATCTGCCAACTTAAAAACATCAACCTTATTATCAGGGAAAGAAATAACGGCATGCAGACTATTGAATATTTTTTGAAATTCCGGAAAAAGTCACACACCGTGCAGGAATTTACAGACGTTTAACCTATTCTCATTTATTATCAGGGTGGGCCATCCATAACTTTCCACCCCGAATTTTGAGCTTTGGGATGGAATAACGAAAAAACGCTCGGACAGATCAAATTTTGTTGAAAGAGGGACAAATAATAAGGGTGTTCTCTGTCGGGATTAAATGCCAAGTAATTATAAAAACTCACAAATTCATTTCCAAAAATAATATCAATGTATGGAAAAACATCCATGAACTGCTTCGTGTAATGTTTGCAAATGTATTCTGCAGATAAATTCATTATAAATTTCTTGTTATTTTCGTCACAATGCACCGCAACATCCATTGTAAAATCGAAATTCATGGGCAACGAAAAACCCTAAAATTTAAATAAATACTTGATTAATTTTCGAGATAGTTCGTTTAAAGTTATAGTATTACCATGATGTAAATATATTGCGCCTTTTCTATGCATGGCCAAATCTTCCTCACATGTTCGTCCGAATAGCAACTGGAAACACCTATTTTCGTGACTAAAGTTCTTTGTGTGCCGGTTATTAAAACTGCACAATAACTGGTAGATTCTGATTGCAACTTCTCAAACCTTGTATCAATCCCCACCTTCAAGGCCTCTTTTTCGACAATTTCTGCATATTGATCATTCCCAACACATCCAATGAAGGTGGTCACATTTGGTTTTTCTATAATCCATTGTGCTACATATAATGCGTTGTGAACGCACCCTCCAACGAGATATATCGGATTTTGGTTATCTATGACGTCCTTAAACAATGCACCGTGCTCTTCTGTGGCTGCGATGGTTTTGTTTTTTCTCAGATTATACTTTCTCAAGAACTCATCGTCAACATTTGCTAGAAGGTCCAACAGCGGGTGGCCAATTCCTAGGAGTGTATTCTCTCTGGAAATCATTAATGTCACATGGAAAAGGAAAAAATATTTCAGTGTAAGTTTTTCCAGAGGACGGAGAAAAATTACAATGTTTATTGGGAAAGCGACATCTTTTGACTGCAAGTTTATAGGGGCAGAATAATTCTGATGCATTACAGGGCGTCACCTTCCTCAGAAAGATTAAGGCCTGTCTTACTTGGAAGGGGGCTCTCCTTATGCTTATGGGCGTTTCAACAAACCAATACCAAAGAGTAGAGTAGAGTAGAGTTGTCTACTCTTTGGCAATACAACCTAAATTGGGGGATTCTGTCATTACGTTTCCTCATTTTGCATGGTGCGACTTGAGCTTTCAAACAGAAAGCTCAAGTCGCACCACGCTTCTATGTAATTTATGTTTGGCTTTCGAATTTCGATTCGCTGTCGAAAATCTGTTGGTGGGTGAAATGCTGTTATCGAACTTCTGAATAAATTGAGTCGAGATGTTTTCGGATGGCCAGGTCTGGTATAAAACGTTGTTGAGTTATACGTCCCAATAGCTCGCAATATTCGGCCGGATACTGAACGGTGGAAAAAGTAGCCGAATGCGGAACAGTAGTCGGATAATCGTGATATCTCTAAAAAATATACCATTCAACTTGAAGAATTGAAAGGTATTTCAAATACAATCGGGGTTACAGTCGTGGCAAAATATATGACATCAGATGCGTTAAAGTTTCTTGCCTCCTTGAAGAAACAAGAACTCTCAAAGAGAAAAATTTTTTCTTTTTTCTGCAGAGGAAGAAATTGTTGAAGGAAAGGTAAATAACCAAGAACAGAAGGAAAAGTCAAATGAACTCACAGTTTGTGGAAATGAAACAGTTGAACAAATTGTGATTAAAGTTATGGATGCACTTTAAAAGCGTCTCACTACGCAACATCTGGACAAAATTCCATATCCTTTGTCCACAAGGAATGAGCTGTCTCTTTCAAAATATGTATATAATAGTATGTATAGATACATACTATTGTACCGCAATATTTTTTTCTATAGGCTTTAATGTACAATTCTCTTTTTTTGTTTAAAAGTACCCTTTGGACTATGGGTCATCTATTGAAAAGGTTCTCAACCCAAGAATTTAGATCAAATTTGGGAGATTCATCTGGTTTTTTGAGACAATAACCATGTCCTGTGAACTTTTTCATTCCGCTTCTCTGTATAAGCTTATAATAGTATATTTTATGCAACGATCATGTAATGATGCTCATTAATATACGAGCAAAAACCGGGATACGAAATGAGCCGGAGGCGAATTTCGTAAGGTTTATGCGAGTGTATTAATGACCATTACATGGGAGTTGCATACGTTATTTTATCTACACCCGATAAATGATGAAGAACTAAAAATATTATATTTATTCCGTTTCAAGGCTATACCCAACCTGTAATGTGAACAATTCTGTCTTGCTTCCAAAAATGATTTATCGGCGGGCTGGAATTGTAAATGAAAAGTAAGAATATACGTTAATCTTTGATAATCGACCGAATACTCACCTCCAAATAACGATTAGATTTGAAAAATATGCATCTAGTGGAGTGCCTGGAGCATTCAAAACCGTAAAACCTCGGATTAGAGTTATAGTGAATGAAATAATATGATCGATGTGGGATATTGTTTTTTAAACTATAAATTGCAATGTTTACCCATTATTTTTTTGTGCAATCCATTTTTTCATTGTTTAAACAAATTATTATAAAGAAATTATGTTTGACCATATATTTTCACTTTAAACAGTGATTTTTTTGTATTTATATGTTGAATCTCACCTGAGTAGACATATAGGAACATTTTTCAAAGATACCTGTGAATAAAAATACCAGAAGGCATCTCGAAAGTGGAGGGGAGAGCGGAGCGACAACTGCTATGTACAATGAAATTTCTCGGCCAGTTTAATTATAAATGAAACGTACTCTATTTGAAGAAATAATGTAATTAATTACGACCATGAAAAAAAATTATTAGTACAAAATCCGTTTATTTAAATATATAACATTGTTGTCAACATCAAATATTTTCTTCTACTTCATCTATCTGTATAATGGGTGAAGTATTGAAACAACTATTTTCGCTGCACTGTAGACATGCTACACTGCAGTATAAACCACTTTTTCTGCATCAACACGCAGCTCTACATCCCTTTTTGCAATTACAAAACAACATTTGCAATAAATTATCCGGAGCAGGTAATTGATTCATTGTTATTGGGATGTTCATGTTATTTGAATACTTCCATCCCCAATTTTCAATAACTACGTCATTTCCTAGCCATATCAGAATTTATAGGTACACTCTTTTAAGGTGCTCAAACAAACGCTGCATCAGTTGTTGGAGGCAGTGATGACAAAAGAACACTTGTATTTTTGGCTGTTGCTTTTATGAAAGAATTGAACCTTAATGTATTTAAATCATGAGTGTTAGACGGAGCGCCATATAAACTACATGCCACACTTGCTTGCAGTATAGTATTGGGGTCTTCATTGATATTTTCAAATATTTTTACTGAGTCGTGTAAATCAATCCGTTTCTCAAAATTTTTGGCAAACTTAATTTTTCCTTTATTGAAAGATTCAGAAGTAGTGTCACAACCCGTAAAGGCATGTAAAAAAAGAATAAGGTACATTCGGGTAATATGGCCCACTTTCACTTCAGCGGAGTATAAAACTACAAAAAAAAACAATTTAAACATTTTTATTTTTAATTATAAAAAAAACATTTATCAATGAACATATAGGAACTCTTGAACTTTAAAAATAACAAAACTTCATATCATGTTAGGAACAAAACCAAAAACATCAAAATTGGACCATATTTCCGACTTTGCCTGAAATATGGCCCGGAATATAAAAAAGAAGCAAAAATATGCCCCACGCATAACACTTCCATTAAGATGAACAATCTGGGCACTGTAATTCTTCAGTATCTTCTGCGGTTAGTCCCACGCATATTTCATGCACACATGTGCCACAAATCGCACACATACGCATGTCACTTTCAAAATCTTCATTACAAATGGAACACATCTAGCTTTCCTTGATTTTCCCGACCTTTGCTTTACAGTTTGGTAATGATTTTTCTAAACATTTCGATGAAAATATCTTCTGTTGAACTTTGCCTCGGGATGGTTTTAGAAAATATATTTCACGATCTTTATCTACCAATGCCCTTAATATCACCAAGACATCGATATCTTCTGAAACTATAACAACATCTTTTGATTCCAAATTCATTGCCGTCTCAACAATTTATTTGTCGGCATCGCTTTCCGCTTGGCATGTAAATATATTGTTGTCAGCTAATTTAACTCTCAAGATTTCTATCAAGCGAATTTTATTTTTACTATTTGTCAAGTCAAAAATTTATCATAAGTAATATCATAAGTGCATCCAATTTTTCCGAAAAAAATCGAAAAAACACGTTGCTAAGTAATATTTTAACAAGAAGCATGAGTGCCGGTGGCAACAAAAATCCGAGTCGGAGACGAGGATTTTTGCACCTGCACCAATGCTTTTTGTTAAAAAAATATTACTTTGCACTGTGTTTTTTCGATTTTTTTCACAGGAAAAATTGGATGCACGAATGGTATTTGACAAGACTATTTCAAGAGTAACAGATTATTCTGGATGCATTATGTATGTATTATTAATTTTCGTTGACAACAACTGTCAAGTTTTGCCGCGGGTAAACCCGAAAAAACTGCTGACAGCTGCTGCCATACAGTTTTTCCATCTAGAAACAATTTGTGATTCAAAATTGCGCGTTTCTGATTGGTGGAAATCAAGACGAGGGAAATAGTCGTGAGCAATTTTTAAAGGTATCATTTATTTTTTAATGCACGACGATTCCGTTCGGCTGATTTAATACTATCTTTTTTATATCCATCAAATACCCTTCCCGTTAGGTTAGGTTTTAATCCGTTTGAGTATTTTAACTTGATTTATTTATATGTTCTATGTATAGTCAGCAATGCCAAAAAAAGTAAAGGGGTCAATTTGAGTCGTCAAACGATCCATTCTAGAGTTTTAGGGTTATATGTATTTTTGTATGCTGTATCATGAAAAAATTAAAATAAAAAATTTTTACCGAAAAAATTAAAAAAATAATTAGGGGTGGACAACCCCTAACATTTAGGGGGATGAAAAATAGATGTTGGCCAATAAAAATAAAAATCTACTAGCCTGAAGGTGTACAATTTAAGTTAGGCTAGGTTGTGTTAGAAAAAGGGGTTGATCGTAGAGGGGTGAAAATTTAGGGTTATATGTATTTTTGTATGCCGAATCATAAAAAAATAAAGATAAAAAATTTTGTCCGAAAAAATTAAAAAAAAAGTTAGGGGTGGACCATCCTTATCATTTAGGGGGATGAAAAATGGATGTTGGCCGATTCCCAGTCCTACCCGATATGCACACAAAATTTCACGAAAATCGGTCCAGCCGTTTCGGAGGAGTTCGGTAACAAAGATGCAGAAAGGAGAATTTTATGTATTAGAGATAATAGCAGCTGTCGCTCCGCTCTCCCCTCCACGTTCGAGATCCCTACTGGTATTTTTATTACAGGTATCTTTGAAAAATGTTCCTATATGTCTACTCAGATGAGATTCAACATATAGATACAAAAAAATTACTGTTTGAAGTGAAAATATATGGTCAAACATTAATTTTTTATAATAATTTGTTTAAACAATGAAAAAATGGATTGCACACAAAAAAAATGGGTAAACATTGCAATTTATAGTTTAAAAAACAATATCCCACATCGATCGTATCAATTCATTCACTATAACTCTATTCCGAGCTTGAATGCTCCAGGCACTCCACTAATCTTAAATTACGTCAGACCTCGGACATATCGAACGTCAACGCGATAATTCGAATTCTCTGGCCAGGTCTATGACGCCGAAAATGTTGCGGCGAAAATCTCGATTTTCGCGAATTTTTTCAGAATACTTCCCGATATCGTAGAAAAAATCCAAAAGCATCACCGTGGAGCTCCGTTCTTCCTCTTTCCGACGCGCCCTTCCCGAAGCGGACGGGGGCCGCTTGATTGGAAAATAATGGATTTCTATTGATGAAAAAATCTGTATCGTAATGAGAATCTGTATCCTAATGGATATCATTACGATACAGATTATGGACATATAATTGTATAAGTATAGTACATTAGTACGGGTGTAGATAAAACTGAATATATGGTGACACATTTATTGCAGAACAAGTTGCATTGGGGAACACCTGCAAGACATCGAAATACCCTAAGTCCAAAGCTTTTCTCATTGGTCTGTAGATTCGAGAAATGACTTGTTTTTCCCACTATCGTCGAAAATGGCCAATGAGAACACTTTGTGGGCTTAGCGAGGCGTTTTTCGATTCTGACAACAAATCAATTGTTGATCTTTCCCTCTTTTTCTCTGAGGAAATGAACCTCCCTTGTTTCCCAGCTTGTCTTTAAAATGTAACAGAGACAATAAGCTATCATTTGTTAATCAGAAACGTCGGTCATTTTTGAGATCTTAATCAGTAAATAATCAGTTGTTAGTCAGAAACGTCGGTCGTTGAGTTCTTAATCAGTTCTTCGTCAGTTGTGAAGTAATTCGTCCGTACTTAGTCGTAAGTTGTTACTCAGTACTTTGTCAGTTGGTAATCAATTTTCGTTAGTCAACTTGTCAGTAAACCATACCTATTCATAGATTACAACTGATCACTTTGCTCCCTTGCTATACATTTTCATATAGAAGATAGGTACATTTCATAAATTCTTCCTTTGTATTTTGTATACGTTTTCATATAGAAGGTACTGAAGGTATAGTTCATAAGTGTATACATAAGACTTGTATAATTATTTCGTGCTTGTTTTCTAAGTTGAGGTGACAAGAAAAAACAGTTTGTTGTTTGTTGAGGGTGCGTTCAAATTTCAATATGTCCTCATCCTCAGAGCAATATCCGAATACAACAAAATACCAAATGGAATGATAGAACCAACAATGTTAAAATTGTGCCATAACCTAGAGTAGAGTTCCTAATGAAATGAAGAAAATTTTACTTGTATATAGTTGTATACTGAAAAAATGTTTGTTTCTTTAGGATGATAATAATAGTGTACTTATTTCTGATGCTTGGGCGTCTGGACAGCTCATACAACGGGTCAAGGCTATATTATATATTGATGAAGGATTTCATGGCCAGATTCGACCATAATACATATAAGAAAATTCAGACTTCTAGTCGAGGTCTAATTTTACCTAACGTTTCGCACCCATCTGTGGTAGACATCTTCATGGGTATCTCGGTCTGAGGTTGCACCCCGACGATAATATTGAATTTTCCCCTGAAAACTCATAACATAAGTAGCCTCGAAAAAATTATTTGCAAAAAAAAACCGCGGGCCTAAGCCTGTAACAAGTATAAGAATATACTCTGTTCGATTGTTCGTGGGATCAATTAGGTACACCTTCCTGTAACTTTTCGAACTGCACGATTTTGTACTGCTATTTTTCCTATTGATGATTTTCGAATTTATCAATGAATTGGCAAAAGGAAATAAAAATTTCAATAGGAATTCACTTCAAAGGTATAATATCGTTTGAAAATATTTACGTACCTTAAGGAATTATAATTCATATTCTGATATGAAAACTTCACTTTTCACAGTTCATGATATTGAAGTGATTCGAAGAAACGATACCACGAATAAACAAAATTTTATCACTTACACATAATCGCCAGGAGCAATCTTGAAGTACTAATAATACATAACCATCAACCAAAAAGTGTTGCTACTCTTTGACATATCATGACATATTTTCTTCAGTTAAGTGGAACACAGATTAAAATACTTTTTTTGTAATTACTGTGTTAGATAAGGATGAGGGATCACGTGACATGCCTCGGTGCGATGGGATTGAAGAAGTTTAGTTCAACTTGAGTTGACTCGAGTTCAAATCAAGAACTTGGATAATCAGCTTCATGAAAGCCATCAAGAGTACGAAAAAAGGCAACTTTCATCGAAATATTGATGTCAAATAAACTGCTCCACTTGAATTAGGGATATATTGACTCAAATTGCAAAAAAATATAGAGAACATTCATGAAGCAGAACCAAAGAACCAAATTTCAGAAAAAAGGCGACCAGATTGACGAAATGTCTCATACTGATTTTTATTGGTTCGATTCAAGTTGTTTTAAATGATTTTACAGCGATTTTCTCGAAGATTACATACAGGGTTGGGATAAAGTTTGGCACCAAATTAATAGGTATCTTTAAAACGAAACGGGAGATATTTTTGAAATTTGGCAGCTGAGTTTAATGGACCACAATGCATCTGATGAGCATATTTTCATTAATGAGATACTTCCGGTTTAACCGGAAATGACAAAAAAAAAATTTATTTAAATGGGACACCTGTATATTTCTGCATAAGAAGAATTGTAGAAAGGAGCTTTGTATAGTTATACTAAACTTTATGTTCTCTTGTAGTTTTGTCGTATTTGCTACCGATTTCGAGAAGAAAATTTTGAACCATTCCCTCGAAATCTTCAGAAAAACCAAAATTGTCATAAAAATCCAGTTAGAATGAAAGGAGATCTAAACTAAGTATTTACGTCTGGAAACTAACGAGCCATTTTGTTATTCACAAACTTCGCAGTCCGGTCGTCTATATTACTATTACTGTCTACATAGTGAGTGCAAACAATGTTTCCGTTGAACCTTCATTCTGTATTCCGTACCATTATTGTTCGAAAATATTTTTTTGCTCGAACTGTTCTATTACAAGCTTTTATTTAGTTTCACCTGTCCCGGTGTCTGTCCGTCTGATGGAATCAAATCTTGTAAGTTGAATATGACACACTTCTAATCATTGTTTAATCCTTAAACAATGCTTCTAATCGTCCGATTGATTTTTAAATGTGGCAGGTGTGCATAGTTCTGGTGACAATGCATCATGAAATATTTGTTATAGAAAAAACAAAATGGCGGATGAGTTTTGTAATTATCATCTGATTCCATTCAAAATTAGTATCTGGGGGTTTTTGGGTTCGACAATGATGATTCTTCCGTCAAAATTGAGAAATTCATGATGGCGGCAACAATATGGCGGACGAGTTTTGTAATTATGATCCGATTCTATTCAAAATTGGTATCATGAATCGATTTCAAGCGGAGGACCAGTATTAACCGCGGTTATCTCTGGTCCTACCCTTGGTTATAGCCCAGGAAGAACCGCGAATAACCAACTTGCGCTTGAATATACATAGTTATCTGAATCGCGCGAAAATTTAGACTATTTAACCTCACTTCTTATAACCACAATCTCAACCTTAGACAACCTTTGTCTAAGATCTCAACCCAGCTCCCAAGTACGGTTACTGCGGTCAGTGCGGTCCAAACGATGACGTTGAAGGGCTAATTCATGACGTCACATGATTATATCCAACAAGGACCAAAAGCGCTTGAATGAAGTTGGTTATCATCGGTATTTACCACTTAGGACCAAGTTATCCGCTTGAAATCGCTTATGGTATCTGGGGTTTTCTGGTTGGGACTTACGATTCTTCGAAATTGAGGTATTCAAGATGGCGGCTTCAAATTGGCGGATGAGTGTTGTTATTATACCTAAAAGCTTGTCTTTAAAAATATTTTTTTGAAAAGCTTGTTTTCGTTTCAGTTCGTAGCGTTCCCATGAAGGAAAAACAATTTCACTTGAGATCTCGAGTGAAATCCTGACCTCGGTGGGGTTGTTTTTATTTTGTCTCGTCGCTTATTGGATGATGTTGAGCTCCTTCTTCTTCATATCGCTCGCGGTGGACACCCAGTTAATGTGAACAACCTGGTGCTGGAGGCATTTTAGGGGCGAATAGAAACTGCAGCGTTTGTAACGTAAACAATTTTTTTACCGCCGTGATATGTATTATTTCAGGCTGCAAGTAGCAAAATTGTGAAGCAAGTGCTCACATACAGATGCTTAGTTCATTAATGAAAACACGCCCCAAGAAGTTGAAATGATGGCACTTAAAAGGGAAGTTTGAATGCACTATTAATTGTAAGGCTGAAAATAATAGACAATGTTTCATTTAAAAGTTTTATTGACGTCAGCTTTCAATAAAACATGGTTTTCCCACAAATGTACATCCAGATCTTTGGATAATCTCTGTTGCAGCCCAAATCCCGCACTTTATGCAGACTTCTAGACTCTTTCCTTGGATATATTGAGATAAGAATCCTCCAACAAAAGCATCTCCAGCCCCATTAGTGTCTATAATGGATTCTTTGGGAAGAGGGACTACTGGGAATTCTGTAATTTCCCCGTTATTCACAAGAATAACTGGTAATGTACCCTGAGTTACGATCACAACTCTTTCTTTGACTTTGTCTACTTTTGGGAGTTTTGAAATAGCCATGGCAATCTCTTTCATGTTGGTGCTAGTAAACTCTGTGTTCTCCGCAAAGGCCAAGGCTTCCTGAATATGAAAAAATAATTTGTTGAACTCTTAAAATATGGAAAATATACTTTAAAAAAGGTTATGCAATGGATTGTGAAAAATAAATTTTCTTATTTGAATTCAATCCCAAACTTTTGGTTATACAGGGTGTCCAACGGTCGAGTGCCTATTAGACGTTTCTGGAGAACTGAACATATTTGAAATTCGAAAATTGGTATTATGATATTGTTGGAAATTCTCTATAGACCTAAAATATTTTTGGAGCTTGAGCGCTTCCGGTTATACCGGAAGTGGAAATAAATTTGTTCGAAAAATATTTTTTTCAATATTTTCGTTTCTGATATGATTGAGTATTCAATTCTGAATACATTTCTGTTGAAACCATTGTATTCATCCGATTAGTTTTCAAAATATCGAGAAAAAACCTGAAAAAATGTGAAATATTCATCGTCAGTGTTATGATCATTATTCTTATTCTGAAAATCCCGAGTGTAAACCGTTCTCACAACGTCAAAGTAGAAGAATGTGAAAAGGTCATGCATCTTTTGAATTTCATGAATATCATCACAGGGTGTTTCAAATTGTGTGTCGAAAACAGTGATCGAAAATTGGCCATAACTTCTGTTTTTCAAATTAGAACCCTATTTTTTTATGATTGCGTTAGATTCTGCGAAGAAAAATAATGATAGCATTCTCAGATGCTCTTGCTCCTAAATTCAGTAATTCCCGAGATATTTAAGCTCTTCTGAATTCATGTTATACGTAGAGTCAAATTCATCTTATCTTTCGCATGAGAATATTCTGTGGCCAAAGAAGATAAATTATCCCATTAATAATTCACAAGTGACAGCTCTCATTTTAGGCCTTAACCTTACTTCTCGATTTTACTATGGTTTCATAAGAATAGTCATCGAATCTGTTGGCATGAGAATATTCTGTGACCATAGAAAATTAATGATCCTATTAATAATTCACAGGTGACATAATTGTTACTATGGTTTTACAAGAATATTCATCGAATCTCTTCAGGTTCGATGAATTTGACTCTACGTACAACATAAATCCAGAAAAGCTCAAATATCTCGGCAATTACTGAATTTAGGATCAAGAACATCTGAGGGTGCTATCAATATTTTTCTCCGCAGAATCCAACGCAATCATAAAAAAATAGGGTTCTAATTTGAAAAACAGAAGTTATGGCCAATTTTCGATCACAGTTTTCGACAAAAAATTTGAAACACCCTGTGATGATATTTATGAAATTCAAAAGATGCATGACCTTTTCACATTCTTTTACTTTGACGTTGTGATAACGGTTTAAACTCGGAATGTTCAGAATAGGAATAATGGACATAACACTGACTATGAATATTTGACATTTTTTCAGGTTTTTTTTCGATATTTTGAAAACTATTCTAATGAATACAATGATTTCAACAGAAATGTATTCAGCATTGAATACTCAATCATATCAGAAATGAAAATATTGAAAAAAAAATTTTTGAACAAATTTATTTCCACTCCTGGTATAACCGGAAGTGCTCAGGCTCCGAAAATATTTTAGGTCTGTAGAGAATTTCCAACAATATCATAATCCCAATTTTCGGATTTCAAATATGTCCAGTTCTCCAGAAACGTCTAATAGGCACTCGACCGTGGGACACCCTGTATTTGGGGAACCTAACAACAGAATAGAAATATATCAGAAGTGGCAATGTTGACTGCTCTCTTTTATTAAATTTCACACATAGCCTTATTGAAGAAATAAGGCTCGCGCTAACTGGTTCGCATTCACCGGATCACATTCTTCTTTTGAGTAAGAGATAAAAGTCATCCGAATTGCAGTCGCGAAGAATATACTTATATCAATAATTTGAATCGTTATTACTTAGTATTTGAATTTTTCGAAATGGAAGGACGAACCATTTGTGACAATTCTTTCCAGGTAAATTTACCATCTTGAAATCACTAATATTATAAACTGCATACCTGCATTGATTGAAATAGAAGTTCCGAGAAACAATAGAGCCCATAAAAAGTTCGATTCTTTCTAGTTTCAATTTATTTTAGAATGTTAATTCCTCTGTGTTCAATCAAATAATGTTGAAAATTATTCATGGTGACCCCCCAAATATTTTACATAGCCATTTTTGTTAAATTATATTCGCCAATGAACACGTCAATTCATTGGAGTGTATGTTGGTAGGTTGCATAAAGGGACTTCATTACAGTGCGACCTTGAGGTCTATTGTGCCTAAGTCAGAGCTGTCGACGCCGTTACACCATTTAGATCTCGTCCTCCAGTCTGTGATGACTTCAAGGAACTTACATTCCCAGGGCCGGATTAACCATGTGGGGCCTCTAGGAAGTGCAATCTTTCCTGTATAAATCATTCAATTGGTCACCTGGGCACCTAGGCAGTCGCCTACTCTGCCTAATGGTTAATCCGCCCCTGTACATTCCCATTATATAACCAGGTGATTCGGAGTTTCTTCCTCCTCCCCACAAAATCTGCACTCATCAGTTTATGCTAGACATTAGGTGTTTCCTGAGGAGGCAGTGCCTGCCAGGAATCCAGTGAGGAGAAGTAGCATATTTTTACTCAGATCGATATACTTTGTAGATCTCCTAGTACTAGGAACTTTTTAGAATGATCCAGCCCTGGATCACTGAGTCACATCTGTGATAATTTTATCTTATATTCACCTCCACACATCTTTCAAATGCAATTTCTGCTCTCATACAGAAACCCACCGATAGTGAGCATTTGGTGCAAGGCCTGAATACTCCTGTGCCTGTTCCTGTGGTAGTTTTTGAACCGTTTGTGTACAATTCAATGGATTTTTTCCTAGTTCTCCTTTCCTCTTGGCACTGTAGTGAAGCCTTTTTGATGCTTATTATCCTCATCATTTCGTCACTGGGAGAATATGCTGATGAGATTAACTAGGTTATAGATGACTAGGCTATATGGTTTCTGATTCTCCCATTAGCTGCACCTTCTTTGGACATTCTGAGCATGGCATCATGGACTAATCTGCCTGTTGCTAGAGAGATGTGAGATTTGTCATAACTTGGAGTGCCCTAGTTCATCACATTCTGATAGCTGCAGTGATGCACAGTGCAAACACTTCTATATCTGAAAGGGTTAACTATCTCATGCTGTTCTGTCATGCTTTGGCATGTCAAAGTGAAGCTTGTGTGATGATTGGTCTCCCAATCATGACATACAACTATCCATGTCATTTTTCATGAATCAAATATGAATATGAGAGAATTGAATTTCCAAGTATTTTGCTCACAACCATCGAATATTATAATTATCTGAAGTTTACAGATTATCAAAGATAGGTATCTGGTTGATTTGTTGTGTGAAAATGAAACTTTTGATGTTCTTTATAGTTCGTTAAGAAATTTATAGGATATCATGTTATATATTTTTGAAAAGAAAAAAAAGCAATTTTATCTAACATGGTTTCATGTTCATAACACCAGTGATAAAGAAGTTATGAGAACTTTTCATTTGACGCCATTTTCCAATTTTCTCTAATAGCTCGGAAACGGTTTGACTAGAAGGATCGGGTTTTCACCAAAATAATTCTCGCAAAAATCAAGCCCGTAAATGTGCCACTCATTTTGTTCTAGCTCATCGGGTTTCGGAGATCCCCTCACTAGACAACGGATTCGGGACACCCGGTACACTACCCTCTATAGGAGAGCAAAACTGATCATTGATTGTTGAGAGGATGAAACAAATGTGTCTTATTTTTATCGAGATGGTTGCACAAGGTAAAAAAAAATTATGTGAAAAACTAACCAGTACCTACTAATCTCACAATGTTATAATTCTTTGAAAGGCTGTTTTTGAGCGTTTGTTCCTCTTAAACCATGGCTACATCATTTCATCAAGTTGTTCGTATTTTTTAAATTAAGCCGATAATGGTTTCAATTGACAAGGTTCAACTCAATACTTAAGAATCCGTGGTCAAACTCACCACTGTCCGGCCGTAAATACGATAACTCCCGAAGGGAAAACCTTTAAATTTGAAATTTTCAGGACAGCATCAGATCTCGAAATTGACGGTTCAAAATTTTGTTTTTCAGATAATTTCAAAAGTACTGTGTCAATAGAGATTTTATTTCTCATTTAGATGGAGAATAACATATTCAAGCTAAATGCAAAATATTGTTCAGATTGTAATTGATTTCTTGTGAGTGGGTACTCACAAGGTGGATCTAGTTGCGAAGTGGATGAACCTGTGCTAAAAAGCTCTTAACTGACTGTAACCCGTTGCTTGCTTATGTTTGAGTTTTAGGAAACAAATACTTGAAATGATTGTTGATCCATTTTTATTCCTATATGCTGGTGAAAAAAATTACGAAATATCCATTATATGTATCTGAGAATCGAATACTCACAGCTTCATTTCCAAAAACAATATCAACATATGGCATCACTTGCATAAATTGTTCCTTGTAGAATTTACATATGAACTCTGCACTGAGATTCATGATGAATGGTCTTTTTTTTTCACTGGCATATTTAGCCACTTCCAAAATAGAAGGGGGACTTACAGTCAGAAAAAAACCCTAGAAAAAAATTATTAAGATCTTTTAAGAACAGAGTTGAGTAGAACCTACAGAGACATAGTAAAAAGCTGCTGTTTCAATCAACTTCCTGTTCTCAGGCCTATTGATGTGGTCTATTGTGAAGCAGTTTGCAGCAGCCAAATTGGCACATAATGTTCTTTGTTGATTTGTTACTAGAACTGCACAAGTACCTGTTGGTTCTGAGGTTGTGTATTGATAGTTCACTTGGACTCCGGCTTTTTGGGCTTGTTCCTTAAGGATTTTGGAGAATTCATCATCTCCCACACAACCAAAGAATGTAACAGTATTTGGCTTGCCAAGCAACCATTGGCATACACGTAGAGCATTTTGGACACTTCCTCCAGCAATGTATTCCACATCATATTTATCTACTAGGGTGGTATAGAGGGTTGTATGCTTGTCAGTTGCCAAAATTGCTTCGTTCTCTTTTAGCTCATATTTTTTCAATAAATTTTCCTCCACCACTGCTGAGATGTCAAGAAGCGGGTTACCCATGCCTAGAAGCATGTTTTCTCTGTAAAAAATATAATGTTTAACCAAAATATAGCAAATTATCATTTTTAAAAGAATCATATGAAGGGTGTGTCGAAAAATGTTCATGTAGGCTTAGTAATGCTTAAATCGAATTCAAGCGATTGACCTGGTCATAATTGGTCCTTGACCAACATCACCAACTGGTCAAATCGAGTGCGATGAAAGATATGTGATAAGCGGGTTAGACAAGAAAAGACAATGACCGCGGTCTTTACTGGTCATTCGCTTGAATTCGATTTTAGCTTGCATAAAATGAATGAATACAAATATAAACCACATCATTTTTTAGTGGGTATAGTACACTACTATACTAGCCCCTGCCTTTGGTGGATAGGGCAGTAAACTTGACCACATTTTTTTAAATCTCGTTATTGTTGTAATCATCTTTATCAAATGAAAAGTTTGATATTCAAATTAGTCTTCAATTTCTTAATGAAGTGTCAACCTTTCGAGACGAATACAGTTTCCAAATTTTTAGCAAATAGAATACGCTACCTACAAGGAAAAATAAACTGTTGGAAATATTTTACAAGGATCTATGAATCATTATTGAGTAGAATTAAATACCAACCTTAAATCCCCTTCACAAGCCATCTTAGATCTATTCAGAAAAATGAATAGAGTATGCTGAGGTAACAATGTGTTATGAACCCAAAGTTTAGAGTTTGTAATCTAATTTCCTACTGTAACAACGTTCAACGTCAGTCAATGGATATCACAGTAAAGTAAATTATCGTTATTATGTAATTTTCTTATCACTTGTATTCTTTAAATTAAGTTCATCAAACAAACAAACAGTGGCATCTGTTCCTCAGGATTAAAACTAATAAATATGGAGATAATGAACTAGAATTTTTCGTTTCAATTGAGCTAGATCCACAATTTCTTAATTTTAGTAAAACAAGATTTAATGATTAATAATTCATCTGTAATCCAGTGATTTATGACCTAGTTGAAACGAAATTGAAAAAATATGTGAATAATTAATGGTAATGTATGATCAAAATAACAGAATAATAGATGGCGCGCATTAGCTTATTCAAAATACAGTGACTAGATAGATAAGACCATTGTTCAAACTCTAAACATTGCTAGTAGCATTGATTACAGTACAGTTGATAAAACCTGAATGACTCATTCTGATTCTATACTCCTACTTCCTAGCACGGGGATGAAACGCTAGTACTAAAATTGGAAACACCAATCTGTGGTCACACACCTGGAAAATGGCCGCCAATGCAGCTAGCGTCTGACAGATTACGTTCGATATCTGTCATCGGCGAAATCCGCGAAATTGAAATAACCTCAAACAAAATGAAATAATGCAAACATGAAAACTTGGTGAAAGCGAAGATGAATAATTGTATGTGGATTTCGTTGTTTTTCAGATAGAGAGTATATGTTATTCAATTCTTTATCGAGGAATTATGTACAGAATTGTATTGTATAGAAATAATAGGTAACGTATGCACTTACGAATGTTCAAAATGATTCAGAAGTTTCTGATAATCTAGAACTTTTATCGATTTTGAAAATTTTAAGGATTTTGATATCATTACAGATGGTACCATTGGAATTAATTTTGCTACTGTATAACTGGCAGGTTATTCTTGGAGAAAACAGAATTGGCTGATTAGAATGAATTTAAACAAACTTTGGAAACCGACCGAATCACAAGTTACATTTTCAATTATTTGAGTAGAATAATAAGAAGAAATGAGATTTTCTCTTCCTTATTAATTTCATATATCAATAATGGAACCATTATTCATTTATTACGGTGAGGTGATAGATTTAAGCTACATGGGAATTATTATATTTGAATTTTTTTTTTCATGAACTACTTTCATAAGCCAGAGGAAGATTTGAGTTAGAATAGGGTTTTCAAACCTGTGATCCTGTAATTTATTTCTAGAAATATGCCCATTGTTGATTTTGTTTGGATGTATTTATTTAAGGTCTTCCTTCTGAATCTAAATATTGTTATATTATACAGGGGAGAATTTATTTTTATTCGTTTTTTAGCATATGAATTGATTTGATATCATTTTTCTGTAAAAACATATGTATTTTATGTAAATATGTATAAATATTTTATTTTGCACATAACAAGTTGTGACGAATGTAAACTTTGAAATTTTACTGAGCACTATAGACATTCATTTCAATCATAATTTCAGTCAAGTTTCACTGTTGTCACTAAAACTGTTGTCATGCAAGGCTTTTGTTCTTGGAAGCATTATTCGATCCAGTGAACTGGTACCTGAACAAAACATGTCGTCAGTGATTTGACGATATTCCTATCTTCCAAACTTCCAGTGCCAATGCCTCTGACCTCATTTATTAAGTTATTAATATTTGACAGATGGTGGATAATTTTTAAGTTTTCGAACTATGAGTTGTGCCTTGAAAACAGATATATGAAGATCATGAAATCAATAAATCTTCCAGTTGAAATTGGTCTTTGAAAAGAAATCAACCTATTTCCAAGTGTAAGGTTCTCGTTCACATTAAGGTTAAATATTAATAATGAGGACGTTTAATTATTTTTCAACTTCCTCATTGTTTATATTTAATCATGTGATCGAGTCTGAAATCAAAGAAAATAATTCTCTTCACTAATTTCAAATATTCCCGCCACATTTTTCATTCCCACACACCAGGAAAATGGCGGCCGCCAGCCATTCAAATGTCATTCGTGTTTCCATCGTTTTGAACCGCGTTTGCACTTCTCTATATATATGTTCTGTGCTTCCTAGATAAAACTCAACGTTTTAACACAGACCGTTTTAACATTGTTTAAAGTTCTCTTTAAACAATGGTTTTAATTTAATATTGGACGGCAATTCAGCCTGACATCTAGCGTTTAAATGAAAAATCAGCAGTAAAGCCACTGAGGAAGTAGTGAAAGCCAATTTTGGAAAGATTTCTATGTTTTAGAATTTCTGTCCCCGGCTTTTGCTTGTGAATGTCACTTCATCACATCATCTGTGCCGGAAACCAAAACAAAAATACAAAATCAAATAGACGAATAGACGATATTGAAAATCTAATGGATAACAGTTTGAATTTTGCGATGTCTCCGCTACAAATACAGACAAATTAAATCGTACTATATTTTTTTAAATACGAAATATGCCAATAATGTTAACATATTCTTTTACGTTCTATTAGAATTAGAAACCTTAATAAGGTGTCAACATCGATAGGTTTCTAGATTCTAGAATGGAAACTATAGCATTAGCCTCACACAGGTATTTCAAATTTTATTAAATTATTTTTATTAATGTACCTTCAATTGCTTTTATGGACAGTAAAATATTATGTTTTGACTTCAGATTGGTTCACTTAGATTTAAAAGGTGCTCCACCAAAACCATCTTACTTCGAAAAGGTATGTTTGAAATTTTTGTAAACAGGTATGAGATACTTTGATTGTTTTAGTTTTTTCCTTTCATTAAAAGTTATGGAGCCACTGGCATTCTTCTCGAATGGGAAGATACCTTTCCTTATACCAAAGACTTATTACAAATTGGAGGCCTCTCTAACAGTGCTCAAGCATTAGGAGCCCCTTATTCTATTGAAGAAGCTAAGCAGATTCTCAATTTAGGTAAAAGATTCTTTAATTTTTGGAATAAAAACTCCTTAATGCCGTATATGGAAGCATTCAAATACTAGAAATTGTTATGAAAAAGAGCCCTCCCCCAGCCACTTTCTGCGTGTGCAAAGAGCACTGTATGTTGTATTCTATTCAGTATTTACTTGTTGTCAACGGGATCGATCTGTTGCGTAAATTATTTTCTATTTTAAATCATTTACATTGTATGTCAGAGGAATAGTTCTAGCTATGAGAAAATGAGGGATCCAATATTAGGAATTCAACATAAATACTATTATAAATACTTGTATGATCAATTTCATAATAATACATTTGGTCATATTTGTGCAGTTTGCAGCAGCCAATGGTAGAACATTTAAAGATTATCCTTCAACATGTTGCAGACCAGAACAAAAAGTATCTTGTCTTGAATATGATTTGTGAATAAAGCTGTCTTCCATTATGCAGTTTACCTTAGATGCATAGAAATCCTGGTGTTCGCACTGATTAGATTTTGTTATGATGTCTAAAAACATGGTGTAAGCACTGATCAGATTTTGTTTTGCCCAATTTGAGATATGTTTACACATCAGGTGGCGAGGTTCACAAATTATGACAGATTCCTATTATACTCCTTTCCCTTTCTCATAAAGTATCCCGGTTGGCCAAGATTTAGGTTTATCAAGTTTTTTCACTCAAAACTAACGCAGGTTGGCACTCTGGAAAGTCAAAATAATTCTCCGAGACGTTGCCAATGTGATACAGGTTTCGTAGTACTATTACATTTTCATGCTGGTGTAGTTCAAGTTGTGCAAAAAGGTATTTAAATGTGTTCTGTAGGTTTATTTCTTGAGAATTTTGAAATGTGAGGTCTGTCTGTTCGTTTAGAAGTTTTTCTTTCGGGTTATTCGAGTACATTTATTCTTTTTTCGAATGAACTATCACAAACTAACGGACTATTCTGTCCATTATTTTTCAGTGAAATTTCAACACTTGATTCTTGATTTCCGTACAAGAAAATAGCATAACAGAATCTTCCAACCATGTTTATATACGCGAAATATTTCCAGTATTAACAGAAAAATAGTTATTTTCCTATCAAGGGCGGAAAGTTGTACTTTCCCGCACTAGATTGCCGTTGCCCGAACGACGCGGAGCGGAGTTCGGGCAAGCAATCGAGTGCGGGAAAGTACTTTCCGCTCAAGATAGGAACAATATTTTTTCTACAACCGTATTATAAAATGAAAAAAAATTCTACACAACTCGAATATTCGTTTTGACACATTAATTAAGGAGTTTGGGATTCTATGCGGAAAATCATAGACCGTGACATGGAAATAAATACACAGATCCATGTATGCCAGTCATAATTTTTGAAGGATGTCAAGTTCTCTGAAAATGCAATAATTTTCAAACGGAAATCAGCATTAATAATTAGTTTTACATGGATGAAACTGCATAATTTGAAATATTTAACTAAATATATAAGTAAGTAGATTAAGAGATTTCATGTTAAAGGTATTATTATACCCAAATTCAACACATATTTACTTTCCCGCACTAGTGCGGAAAAGTAACTTTCCCGCACTAGTGCGGGAAAGTGACACTTTCCGAATCGAAAACAATGCGGGAAAGTAGTTAGTTAGGCCCGGTTGTAGAAAAAAGTTTCTTCAACATTCGCCAGGTCTTTGGAATTATTGGATTCGCACATAATATTTTTCCAAAGTAAATAAATTTTTTGATAAATACGTAATGACTACGATCTCTATGTAGAAACGACAACGTTGCGTATGTGTATGACAAGAAAATGAGTATAACCTAACATTTCCAAAATATACACGGTGGAATATGTCAGAATGTCATGGCAAACCGGAATACTTTAAAACAGTGAATGGAGTATAGTTATTTCATAGATACCTGGTCTTGGCACTGATTAGATATTTATTCGTACGAAAATACATATTTGCATTTATACACGTCACGCAGTGCCGGTTTATCCACTGGGCGCTTGGGGCGGGCGCCCAGGGGCCCGGGGCCTGAAACGGGTAATTTCTAGAAACATGGCAAAAAAATTATAACACTTTGAACTTTGGGCAAAATGTTATTTTATTAGGCGCAACAAGTAGCCAAGAGCATCACCTATCCACCATTTACCTATGGCTACTCACCCTCCAAACACCCTGTATAATCTCTCGAAAATCGGGCCTGTTAGGATTAAGACTGGGACACATATACGCCAAGGCCCAAGGGGCTCATCATGGTGATTTCTTCTTCGTACACATTACATATGAGCCACGGTTGGATAGGAATGAACCCAAATACTACCTTAGAGGATTGGAACACTGGGAACCATCGATCATGCAAAGTTAGTAAAAATATTTACTTCAAAGATGAGGTCAAAGGGGGAAAAAAAGAAAATTTTTTTTCGATGCAAGTGGTGGGTGTGAAATCGGACTACAAGGAACAGAAAGATTCCGAATTGAAGTACTTATTCAATGTTATATTATGTAATTATATTACTCAGGATCTAAGAAAAAGAATCGAGTGTTACGGAGAAGTAACAGCTTTCAAATGTTTTTTCCCACAAGACCAGGAGGAAAATGGAAAATCAATCGATATTTTGGGTGAAAAATATAAGAGAAATATTGAGAATAGCCAAGAATATTCAAAAAATGAAATGATATATTTTCATGAGCTATGTAGAAATCTGAATAAAACCACGATTCAAGAAAAGTTTGAGGTTGTCCAAAATGTGAAAGCCACTTTTCCTAACTAACGCTTTTGCATTTTTTTAACCATACCTACAACCTAGAAAACCTATATACTTTATGTCTTTCATATATGGAGAATCATGCTCCGGAAAACCTGATTGTGACATTATATTACGGCAGTTTGTTGATAGTAAGTTGCAAAAAAAAAATATGTACCTATGTGATTCTTATCCAATGTGATATTTTTGGGATGTGATGGTACCTATTTTGAAAAGTTGTTTATATTTAATATTTTACCACATTAAAAGTTGAACATTAAAATTTTGTTGACTTGTACGAGAATCCACCAGACAGTGCCATGTGGGGGCCCGTTAATCTCCTGCGCCCAGGGCCCGAAAGCACCTTAAACCGGCACTGACGTCACGTCGTCACATAATTCATCTACATATTAACAAAATTTACAAACATATTTATCACAGTTGGGAAATATTAAAATTCAACTCATAAAATTGATCAAAACTGTAAAGTACATGGGAGATCAAAAATTCTGAAAAATTAGCTCTGAACGTATTTAAAGGAAGTGATCTCCAAGAAGCTGGCAATCTTTTATATAACTTCAAAGCAAGATAGTTCGGACCGTTTTGTGACCTGCTCAATCTTAAATAAGGGGTCATAAGGTTGCCTCTATTCCTTGTGAAATGCGAGTGCACATCAGAATGAGAAGCTCAACTATCAATATTCTTATGGACATACATAAGACACTCGAGAACAAACATACCAGGCTGTGTGAGGATTCCCAGCCTGCGAAACGAACATCTACAATCATCTCTATATCCAAGATTGTCCAAAATTCCTACCGCTCTACGTTGCAATCCAAAAATTCTCCTCATTCCGGAGCAATTTTCCCAGAGCAAAATGGCGTAGCGTGAATCACACAATGAAAAATATGCAGTTCTAAGCACTTTTGCGACACAAAGGTGGACAGACTTCTCAGGACAAATATATTCCTAGACAATTTAGTCGCCAACTGACATATATATGAGCAGTCCATGTAAGCTTATTATCCAGATGAACACCCAGACTCTTAACATCACCAACATCAATACATCATCAACCCGACGAAGAGTGAAAATCATCTCCTCATCATCCTCATTCAATTTCAAGTCATTTCCATTAAACCACGATGATGCTCTGGAGTGGACTTCTCGTATTCTAACACTTCCACGTGACAGATCCCCATCAGAGACGGAAACAGTGGTATCATCGGCGAGTAAAATAGTCAAGCAATCATCCAAATAATCCGAGAGGTCGTTTATAAAAATCAAAAACAGCACAGGACCCAGTATTGAGCCCTGTGGAACTCCCATCGTTATATTCTCTCTATTCGACCACTTACCGTCAACACACAACCTGTGATCTTCCACTTAGAAAGGAGTTAACTAAGCCGGCACTTCTGTCGTCAAATCCATAACGATGGAGCTTGGACACAAGGAAAGAGTGGTTGACACAGTCAAACGCTTTTGTTAAATCTAGAAACAGGGTAAAGGAATACAGGCCAGATTCAAAACAATTGATAGTGTGCTGGATAAATTCGGTAACAGCACCGGTAGTATTCCTTCCCCTACGAAAACTATGCTGTGACGGGCTGAAAAGTTTCAAAAAAAGTAACAATTTGCTGGCACATGATTTTTTCCATTATTTTAGAAAATATCGGAACCACACTAATAGGCATATAGTTCGTAACATCATGAAGATCTCCCTTTTTGAAAAGAGGAACAGTCTTAGAAACCTTCATGAAATTCGTGAACACACCACCGATGAGACATTTTTTATTAATAAGGTATGTTAAAGGGCTGACTAAACTGTTAATGTTTCTCTTGATGACCGGCACCGATAAGTCATAAAAATCTCTTGATATGCTATTCCTCAGAGACTGGATGGCATCTCTAACCTGTATGGAAGAGACCTCACGGAAACAAAAATGTGTCTTTTACATTTTTTTGTATGTATATCCTTTATGATTTTATTTGGAGCAGTAACGAAAAAGTCGTTAAATTGGTTGGGAGTGATAGATTTACTCATTGCATACTCGGAAGTATTTCTTTTAGAGTTGATCAAATCCCACATTGTTCTAGGTTTATTATGAGAATTTAAAATAAGTGTGTCATTAGCCTGAATTTTGGACCTATTCACCTCCAGTCTATACCTCAGTCTCAAACGATTTCTCATGTTGCGTAATTAATCAGTTTTATATCTATCGTATAAATCATTGAGCAACCTGAGGTCGTCTCGCATTTGTTTCAATTTTTGATTGAACCAATGAACCTCAAGAAGTTTTTTTTTCTTGATATATTTTTTGGGAAATGAAGCTTCAAAGCAACCAAGAAAAACATTATGAAAAGAATCAAAAGCTGTATTTGCATCCAACATTCCATCTTTTATGAAACTCCAGTCAATATTCGAAAAGAATGAATGTAAACTATTGAAACCTCTCACCGCCAGGGGTCTCTCCATCATCCTGATTTCAAGGATGAACTGATTTGGGATATTCATACGCAACAAATGGGATCTGTGGTCGGAAAACTCATACTCCAATACACTCGCCTGTCGCTCGTCTTAATTTGAAATTCAAACACACATTGTCTATACAGTTGCGTCCTCTGGTAGGCTTCGAAATTACCTTATTAAAATCAAAGGATGTGAGCAGGTCACACAGCAGTGCCGTATCTCCGTTCCTAGAATCATTAAATTTTACATTTAAGTCGCCACAAATTATTATTTTCTGACCAATATCGAACAAAGATAAAACATCATTGACATTGTCACAAAAAAGATTCAAGTCACCATTCGGCGATCTATAAAAGGTTAAAATTACTTTGTCAGGTGAACACCTACAAATTCATAGTGGAGTTTAACAGAATATCTATTTACATGATGTAGACTAGTGAATGAACTATCCTTACAAAATATGGTCACTCCACCGTTTTTGAGGGTGGCACGACCATAAACAGCAGCTCTTTTCCAACCGGGAATTAGAAAGTTTTCACAGTCTTTCGCATCTAGGTGATGTTCACTCAAACACAATACATCAGGATTTAAGTCACTTAAATATATTTCCAGTATATTACTCTTGCTATACAAACCCTGAATGTTTAGATGCATCACAGAGAACTCAAACTCGGTAGGACCCGTTAAGTCGATAGTTTTGGCTTTACACTCGGCTGAAAAACCCTAGTTACAAGAGCCCCATCTGGCCAGATCGACACATCCTTCGCCCTTTCGAAGTTCGTTTCATCTATAATCACTTTGAATGACGAATATTTGTCCGGATATCTCGAAATCAACATTTCACAAACAGCCTCGCCGAACGAAGACTTCACCATCTCGCAAAATTCATCCGACCTGGTTTTAGGTCAATTCGACTCACAGTGCTATTTGCTTTCGTGTTGTCTTTATGCAGGTATTTTTCTCCGAACCCGTGATTGACCACCTCGTCTTACCCTTTGTTTTTACTTTCCACTCACTATCTTTGTTTAGTTTGTCATTCTTGACCTTATCTCCTTGGTTTTCTTTCACATTACTGACATGTGAACTACCACCGGTTGGCATACTTGTATCAACTTTCGCATTAGCATTATGCTCTTTGTAGTAGTTCTTGACTTCGAATTTTTCGGTTTGTCGACATTATTAGTAATATTGACATCCCTCGTATTTGTTGCTGTCGATTGTGGATTGTTTACATCGTTATCAGACTTTTGGTTTTTAGTAATTCCACTAGATGATTTAGGATTTGATTGAGATTTTAAAAGATCGATTATATAATCTTTGTCTTTGATGATTTGTATTTTATCATCAATTTTTTTGTTTCTCAACAAGTAATTTATTCAGATAAATCACCTTAGTTTTCAGTTCATCATAGGACCCCAATTCACCTGTGGAAGCATCTGCGAATTCGTTGTCTTCATTGTCACCTGAACAACATATAATACCAGTACCTTCGGTGGTCTGTTTCACTTTATATCTTTCACAACACTTTTTATGTGCTGCCACACGATACACACTTCAGTCTTCAATGAATTAGTAATTGCAGTTCTATTGCAGAACTTGCATATATTAGTCGGAGTACTTAACTTGTCAACCTCATTCGGCGCCATCTTTACGAAATGATTAGATTAGACTTTCTTGTCAAAAGAAAATCTGAGATGGGGTTCACTTTTTATTTCTCTCGAAAGGGGTTGCGTTATTCTTCCATAACACACTCACTGTCAGGAATACAGTCATTTTACCATAACCACCGTATCATTTGTGTTCTGTGATAACCACAATGTCCAGTTTCAGAGAGATAAAATCTGTTATCTCTCAAACATAACATATGCGCCACAACTGAGAAATACTGTGGATAATTCCGGAACTAGGCTTCGATCTACAATCTAGAGTGCCGATTTGTTCTACAAATTTTGGTCATAATTTTTAGTTGAGAGTCGTTACACCACATAATTCTATACCTATAATTTGATCCTTGAATTTGAAAGTGAAACATCTAGTGGGTTCTGCCGAACGCCGGAGAGAACTATTGCGCATATGGGATAGGAAATCTTGTGATTGTGTAATCGGCAATACGAAGACAAATTGCATAAGGTATGCATGGATACATAATGACATGTCCCTTCTTTATTCCGCAAAAGTTCAGGACGCATGCGTATAGGGACAACCGGCGTTGGAAAAATTGTGATTGTGTAATTGGCAGCTGGAAGAAAATTCCATAAGGTAACCAGGAATACAGAATGACAAGTCTCTTCTCTTCGCCGCGAAACTTCACGAAAAAATGTTTCACAGCTGTCAATTGTCCATGATCATTTTCTATCATTCTAGTTGAGCCATCTCGACAAATTTTGCAGGTAGTTTGAAAAGCTCATTCTCCATCTAAAGCAAAATCATCTCGATTGAATCTGTAGTCTTGGATATATGTATCAGGAATATGATTTATATCTTCGATACATTCATTCAGCGGGTTTGCGATGTATATTTATGACCAAGAGCGGGAGACAGGATAGGGCGGAACTTGTGCTGCACGTAGCCTTGTAACTCAAACGTTACGACATCCCGTCTGACTACAATGACCCGTCGAGAGCCGATTTGGTACGAAATGCTCCAGTCTGCATGCAGCTTTATGTCAGTACCGTTCAAACGCTTGCATAACACTTTCGATTACATATGTCTACATCCAGGAAAAAGGCTATAACCCAACATTCTTTAACCAACCAGAAAAGGTCCCAATCATTACCTGAATTTCTCATTTTTGGCATACAGAACATACCTAGTAACAGCAAAAGAGCTTCAAATTTAGAGTATTCCGGGTTTTCTAGCTGTGGTCCAATAGGAATTCGAGTTTGAATCCGGCCGGGAAGGCCTTCATCAATAACAAATGAACTCCTTAGATCCATTCATCAGTCCAGTTGAATATTTTCCAAATTGAAATTCGTTTTTATCCACAGCTGCTGACAGTGATTTACTGGTGATACCTTTAGTACAAACCTTTGGTCATATGGAATTTGTTCTGAAACATGATCAGTGGAGGAATTTGAGAGAAGTGGAGAACTATCCAAGTTCCATGTGTCCCAGCAATAGTGAGACTATGGGACTTGTAAGGAGTATGATCAAACAAATCGTGGCATTTCACTCAAACTTACAATATATACATATTGGTGCTGATGAAGTGAGTATTGTTTTTGATTTACATTGATAATAAGGGCAGTCATGCACGCAACTCAACCAAAAATGAAAAATAAAACATTATTTCTGTTTTTTTATCAATGGCGTTCTCGTTCACTATTTGAAACACAAACACTACAATCTTATTGTATTATTTCGAGATCTACAAAATTTAAAACACTTTTTGGGGTTATTCGGTTCCGAAATCTTGATGTGAATACGATGGATGAAAATATCCGAAAAAGTCTTAATCCTGTTTATGATAAGAAAAATACAAAGATGATAACTTTTAGTATAGTTCCAAACTTCAATATGAAATTGATGGTATCGTTCAAGGAACAAAATCAAACAATGCTATTCCTTCAGCAACTTTTCATTGGGCGTTCTTCAGGTTAAAATAATAGAGGAAACAATACAATATACAAATAAAAAATTACAATGATATGAACAATAAACAAGGAAAAAATAAAATAAATGAATAGAATGAAATAACAGGTCGGCAAGATCAATCGAAGATGGATATACAGGGTTAGGATAAAGTATGGAACCAAGTAAATATCTTTTAAACGAAAAGAACGATATTTATGAACATTTACATCTAAGTGCAATGGAACAAAATGATGTACATTTTTTTGTTAATAATATACTTCCGGTTTAACCGGAAATGCCATCAACTTATTCAATTTGATTGGGACACCCTATATATTTTTACAGACTTTGAAAGATCTTGTTATTTTGAATTAATACATACTGAGTTTAGCCTGAAAAATTTTGTAAAAACGAGGAATATAGCACTTTAATCAACCCCTTTTGAGTTTATTGCATCAGAGCAAAAAACTCCAATAAAATCGCCCGATCTGCAGAGATCACAGAAAACTATTCGACATTGTAGCTGTAAGCTGTCAGAGTTTGGCCACAGCCGTCTATAGAGAAAGCTTGGAACACAATCTGACAACTGCGCTCATATTCCGCGACCGGAGGCCTACCGATAAGGATAACTGTTTAAAAGGTATATCTGCTGGCCCATACCAGTAATAAATGAACGAGTACTGTTTAGTACGTCTTTTGTTCTCCAAGTGTCAAATTCTAATTGACGGAAATCAATTTCACAATTTATATGAAATGGTTCAATTAAGTAAAAAGAGCGTATTAAGATTTTAGTGATGATCGGTTATGGTGGTCGTGTTAGAACTCATGAAGAAGTGTGTCATATTTTTAATAATTTGCATCCGGAGAAAAATCCTATATCCCGCTCAACACTAACTGAAACATTACAACGTTTTAATACAACTGGGATGGTAAAAAATTCACTGAAACCTGGAAGACCGTGGACTGCAAAACTGTTAAAAGAAAAGAAATATTGCAATCGATTTAGAAGAATCACCTCAAATTTCCACCACAAATTTGGCAATAAACCATGGTATCAGTAGACGTTCCGTAGGAAAGATATTGAAAAGTGAGGTTGATTAAAGTGCTATATTCCTCGTTTTTACAAATTTTTCTATATTATACTAAAACGGTAACTGGGTGGACCGGGCCGAGAGAATCTGTTCAAAAGTGGGTCCAGAAGAATCTTAAAATTTAAAATCGGTGAGGAAAATTTTTATACGGTCGGAAAGAGGAATAATCGATTCTTACGTGGGTGAAATTTCGATTCTCTAGGCGAAGTAGAGGTATTTTGAAAAAATTCGCGAAAATCGCGAAAAAATCCGACAAAAAGGGCCATTTTAACCTCGATAAAACTTTTTTCACAGATATCCTGACCGTGATGTAAATATACGGATCGAAAGAGGAAAAGTCAATGCAAAATAGCTTGGTATTCATATTCTCCATAATTTCCCCATTTCTTCAGGAAACTTGATCAAACTTTGACATTTCGCCTATAAAATCACCAGAGTTCTACCGATGAGGATGACTACTTAAAAGGTAGATCTGCTGGCCCATACTTGTTTTACACTAAACTCAATATGTATGAATTCAAAATAACGAGCTCTTTCAAAGTTACTTTAAAGATATATAGGGCGTCCCAATTGGAATAAATAAGTTGATGGCATTTCCGGTTAGACCAGATGTATATTATCAACAAAAAAATGTTCATCAGATCATTGAGTTTGAAAATATTTAAACTCAATGATCAGATGCATTTTGTTCCATTGCACTTAGCTGCAAACTTTCATAAATATCGTTCTTTTCGTTTAAAAGATATTTACTTGGTTCCATACTGATATCATTGAGTGTTCAATGCTGAATACATTTCTGTTGAAACCATTGTATTCATTCGAATAGTTTTCAAAATATCGAAAAAAAACTGAAAAAATGTCAAATATTCATAGTCAGTGTCATGTTCATTATTCTTATTCTGAACATCCCGAGTGTAAACCGTTCTCACAACGTCAAAGAAGAAGAATGTGGAAAGGTCATGCATCTTTTGAATTTCATAAATATCATTGTAAAAAGCACCCTCTTGGTGATTGGACAGAAGAGCGGCTTTCCACCAATCAAGGGTGTTATTACTTAAAGAAAAATAAAAGATGTTAATTAAAATTTTGAAGTTCTTTCTTCCGACGGAAGAAAGTGTGGGATCGGCCCAACGCACTTGGGTCAGGTCTTGGTGTTTAAAATTATTCTCTAGGGAGAGGGATGGTAAATGAAAACCTTTTAGATTAAATTTAAGACGTATATTAAACCAAATCAAACTAAACAAATTCTCACCAAATTAGATATGTGTTACTTAAATCAAATGATTCAAATTATCAAATGTTCAGATATTTCTTAATTCGAAAGTAAAATTCCATCAAGTATAACTGTTAAATTAGTTTTAAATTACAAAGGCAGATCTATTCATCGAAATTAAATCAACATCAGTGTGAATTCCAAATTATATCAAATTATTATATCCAAGTTATCGACAGAAATAAAAGGGCTTCTCAAAATAACCCCAAAAATAATAACCACCAGAATTTACAATACCAAGTAAACTTTCTATACCCAAACAAGAAAACGGAAAATAATCCTTCTTAAACTTCACATTCACAAGGGGAAACTCAACAATAGTTTCCTCGTGATCTTTCAAATAAACCTGAGTTTTCTCAACAGAAAACTCCACTTAAACCTTCGACTACTTAAGGGTGATTACAAAAATAATAATACGCTCCAAAGAATATACGAAAAAATATGAAACTATGACTTTTAGAAGATTTCAGGACTCTGGACTAAACATATAATTTGGGCGGGCAAGCTAAGCATAAACAATTTATCTGACCTTTTTCCTGTACCAATAATCTCAAGAATTGATGAACCTAGGAGGATGTTCTACGACGTTGCTTCTTTCCTGAAACAGACAGATTAGGTACGAAGACACGGCACCCACTCGTTTTTCGTAAAAATTGACTTTCACTCCCGAATATACCGACGATACGCGATCTAAATAATTCCAAATAATTTAGAGACTTTACTAATTTTAACTTAACACTTTTTATGTCTCTGTTCAAGACTGATTTTCCAAGACTTCAAAAATAAAACCAAGATCTTTAGGAGCTATTCAAACGCCGTCTTCCGAATAACTACAAAACTAAATTAATTCTAAAACCTTCCTTAAAACCGTACTAAAAACATATCAAACGAGTCAACTCAGAATCTTCCCGTTCGAGACTTCTGCAGTTACTCCTCAACTTCAAAATCAACCATAATTACTTTCGCCTCCACTTTGAGACCGTACTTCTTAACACTCAAGTACCTAAGCTGAAACCGTACTACCCTATAGTTTCCGCACCATCTTCGCGAGCACGGGGAACCTTTTCCGCTCGAGATTCCACCCGTCACTGACTTTTTCGTCCCCGGAGCGAGTCGAAGATTTTCCCCTCTTCGTCTCCTCCAAAAACCAGTCAAATTAAAGGTTTTTCTTCCGTCGATGCTTCAAAACCAATCAAATCAATATTTCTTCCATCTTTGTTTTTATGAACCAATCAAATTGAAGACTTTCCTGCTTCCCTACCCCTCTTAGTTCCCATGCATCGGTTTGGGAAGTGCTGTGTCGCAAAAATATCAGGATTCTCAGCACACGTAGCATATTTTCAGCGCTGAGTTCGTGGAACCATAATTTCCTTATCTTCACTGTTGCAGACGAAATTTGAACCGAAAAAGTAACAATTTTAATCGTTAACGTCTCGCCAGATATCCTGTATAGGCCTTGATAACCGTCTCAATAATTTTTTTATCACCGGGGTATTGAGTTCCCGAAGTTTAAATCGATCAATTAAATCATTGGGCTTTCTCTCGGGAGATTTCCCGAGTAAAATAAAGGGTGTTGAAAATATCACTGAATTATTACGGAAAGAAAGAAACGTTCAAGTCCTAATTTTCAAAGGGATATTCATTTTATTACTTCCAAATTATCCCACCTATTACATCATCACAGGTTGTTTCAAATTTGTGTAAAAAACTATGATCGAAAATTCAAATTAGAACTCTATTTTTTTATGATTGCGTTGGATTCTGCGAAGAAAAATAGTGATAGCACTCTCAGATTTTCCTTTGCCACAATAGCGCCACAACCGGGAAAAATTGTGGATCATTCCGGAAGTAGGACCCGATCGGCAATGGATTTACAATTTTTGGTCACGTTTTTTAATAAGGAGTCGTTACACCAGGGTTTCTATGCACTTATGTTCTAGATAATATGAATAACAGGTAGGACAACAGGTTTCTCATCGAGAACGAAACAGGTTGGAAATGTTCCCGAAATTCACCTGTTCCGTAACATCTTTAATGTTTCGTCGTCAGATTGTATCTATAGACTATAGAAAGAGGAGACGCACCTTTCAATGATAAATAGTAAAGCCAATTTTCAGAATCATCAGAACTAAACTGGGTAACTGTATTACTACGGAATCAGAATGTAATAATAATAATAATAACTGAAGATCTGAAGATCATTCCGGTCTGCAGATTAATGGCCAAGGCATTGGCGCACAGAATGCAGAAAGCAGTGTTGCTCGGGTCACTTCATGTCATCAGGTCTCATGAACTCTGGAAGCCACTTGCAGCTCAACTCTTTTGTTAGGGGACGCTGCGAGGGCAGGATGAAGTGTGAGGGGTTTTTAGTGAGTAGCCAAACAAGATCTTGGATTCTCACACTACCGAGAGAGCGGACCCTCTCGGCGCCCATAAAGGGTTTTCCCCTCACACGGATGTTAAGAAAAAAATAATAATAATAACCTGGACCACCAAGGGTAAATGGTGGCAAACCCATGAAAATGTAGAATATATTGAGCCTCGGAAAAGAGTCGCTGCCTGAAGAGCGCCAGGGCATGTCCGAAGCCGACGCTGGGCATGACAGCATGCGATCCGTCGGTGGCAGGGTGCTGAGGAAGCGGGCTCCTGTCATTCAACAAAATACAGCTCCACCAGAACATCGGGAAGTGGAATCCCAAAACATGGCAGAAGATCAAAATGCCCGCAGGGGAGATCGCAACGCACGTATCGAGTGGAGCCGCGAAATGGATATTGAAGTAATGCGAGCTCTTGATTACGTGAAAAATTGCGATAACAAACCACTTCCTGGATGTAGATACTCCCTCTATACCGAGTTCACCAAGAGGCATCCAGAACTTCAGTTAACAGAAGGGAACATTGCGGATCGTAAAAATGTTATTATACAAAAAAGCTACTTGACAGGACAGGAACTGGATGAGATCAAAAGAGAAATGGGCTATACAATCAATCAAGATCAGATTGTTGGAAATCATAATGGAGAACCTCGCGAGACACTGCAGAGACCAGCAGAAACGGCAAGAGAACTGGCTGTCACCCGAACTGCTCCCCAAGACTGCCCACAATATCGCCAACTGTATGACACCTTCTTAAGTAACCTTGCGTAATACGAAACTACTGATCCGCTCAACCGCCCCTTCCTTCCAAAATTGTTCAACTCTACGGCCAAAAATAACATCGAGTGGCTCAACGAAATATTGGCAGCACTCAATGGACGTTGCAACAAGTCCACTTATCTCTGTACTGTGCTGCCATCACAGTAATCGGACAAAATGAGCAAAAGATCTACATCCCCAGAACCAGTGAACAGAAAGTTAAAAATGAAACTCCGTCCTGGAAAAAAAGATTGATGCAGGACGTCGATAAACTTCGAGGAAAAGTTGATGTCTTGGATGAGTTTCTGAAGGATAATAAATCGCGTAAAGTATTAAACAATGTGCGGAAAATAGTCACATCCGCAGAACTGGACCTGGAGTCTCCACGACATAGGGAGTTGATAGTTGACCTGAAAGATCGCTTGAGACAACAAGCTAAAGCGAAAGGTGCACGCCTACGAAGATACAACGAGTTAACAAAGCGAAACCAACAAAACGCGAGTATGTGAGAGACAGAAAGAAGTTCTTCAGAAGTCTTGGAAAGCCATTCGAAATCACAAATGAGGACTGATATTTTCACAGTCGAGGAAATTTCCAACATTATCAAAAACACTAGTAACTGGAAAGGGCCAGGACCCGTTCGACTTCAAAACTTCTGGGTTAAACAGTTTCCAGCATGTTTCCCGAGTCTGGCTAGATGTTTTGCGGAGGCGCTAGAAGACCCCTTCAAAATACCAGCTTTTCTCACTCAAGGCGATACCTACATGCTTCACAAAAAAGGAGACCGCAACAATCCATAAAACTACAGACCAATAACGAGTTTGTCAGTGGTGTACAAGCTGTTCACGTGGCTTGTAAATAATGCGATATATCGCCATTGTGAAGCCAATAATATTCTGGAAGAACAGAAAGACTGCCCCGAGGATCTGATGGATGTAAACATCAACTCACTATAGACGATGTAGTGCTAAAGCAAGCCCAAGCGAGAAGGAGGAATTTGAGTCTTTGTTATATCGACTGTCAGAAGGCGTTCGATACGGTGCCCCACGATTGGCTTGTGAATGAACTGGAGATTCATAAGATCTGTCCGAAAATAAAAGCCGTGCTCCAACATCTTATGAGTACATGGAGAACGAATATTCTTATGAACAACATCAATGCTGGGACCGTAAAAATATCGAGGGGGATATTTCAAGGAGATGCCCTGTCACCGATGTGGTTTTGTATGGCACTAAATCCTCTGTCTACTCTTTTAAAGAACACTAACATAGGGTATAGACCAGCAATGAGGAATCCACGAAAACACTCCCACTTATTGTATATAGATGACCTGAAACTATTCGGCGAAAACCAAAAACAACTTCACTCGCTGATAGATATAGTGCGCTCCTTCAGCAAAGACATTGACATGTCTTTCGGTCTCGATAAATGCGCCATAGTCAAAAAGTCAATATCAGGAAGGGAAAATGGAGAACACTCAGGAACAATTTCAGAACATCCACAGTATGTTGCCAGAAGAGACCTACAAGTATCTGGGTATTCCTCAAAAACAGGGTAACCAAAGTGCTCAACACCAAGCTGTCAGCTAAAAACCAGATCGATGCCTTGAACTCTTGGGCTACGCCTGCTCTGATCTACACTTTCGGAGTCTTGAAGTGGTCAGATGCTGATCTGAATGAGTTGGACCGACTCACCCGTCGCCTAATGCGGCCTAATGATAAAGTTCCGATGTCTGCACACCAATGCATCGGTGAAGAGGCTTTATCTACCCAGAAGAGATGGCGGACGAGGTCTGTTGTACATCTATAAACTCTGCAGAAATCAGGAGAAAAACCTGAGGCAGCGGCTGCTCGAGTCTGGAGATAGCCTGATGAAATTGGTGACAACAGAGGATAAGGGATACACACCTCTGAACCTACAACACAGAGAATTGACGTTCCATATCACCATCAGAAGCGAAGATGGAAGTATATGGCGGGAACAAGCTCTGCACGGCAGATTTCCCAAACACCTTGAGGGGGAAAACGTCGATGAATTAGCTTCTTTGTCGTGGTTGAATGCGGGACAGCTGTATCCTGAAACTGGGGGATTTCTGACGGCTATCCAAGACCGAGTTATAAGCACTCGCAACTATGAGAAGCACTGTTTGAAGCTGAACGTGGAGGACAAATGCAGGAAGTGCGGCGCAATTGGCGAATCTATCGAACATATAATCGCCGGTTGTCGAGTTCTTGCCGACAACGCATATTTGGCCGACACAACCAAGTGGCAAAAATTGTTCACCAGCAGTTAGCTCTTAGGCATGGTTTTTGGATACTTGTCCGCCATATTATAAGTATCAATCTGCAGCAGTGTTGGAAACAGACGCAGCGGTTCTCTATTGGGACAGACCCATAAAAACGGATAGAACAGTGGACTACAATAGACCGGACCTTGTATTCATTGGGAAGGATCAGAAGTATGGGGTGATAATTGATGTGGCAGTACCAATGATTCATAACATCGGAAGAACGGCGTCCGAAAAAATAACGAAGTACGAGAACTTGGCAATAGAACTGAAGAATATGTGGCAATTGTCGAAAGTCACTATTATACCATTGGTGATTTCGGCTGAGGGTGTCATGTCAAAATCATTCAAAAGAAATCTTCAAAAGATCGAATTATCCCAGAGGATCGCGGGATATGCACAACAAGCTGTAGCATTGCAAACCTGTCACATCGTGCGAAAGTTCCTGAACTAGTGGGAGGAACTGAAATGTTTTTTCACTGGTCCATAGAAATAATACCAGCTTAAGCTGTGTCCGGGAGACCGATGATGAAGAATAACAATAATCTCTTTATTTCAAGTAAAGTGCACAAGATTTCATATAATGCTCACTTGAATTGAAACAGTGTCAAAACATAAATATCCCGTAAGAAGAAGATTAGCTTTTAGTAAGAGTAATTCAAAAATTCATTGATGCTTTAGGGTTCGATCTTCAACAGGAGTCTGTATATCCATTTTTTGAAACGCTGTAGGTTCATTTCATTTCTAACTTCATTTTTCAGTTTGTTATAATATCGAATGCGTGAATATTCAGCACCCTTTTCAGTTAGTGATAATCGATGTTTGGGATACATTAGATCTGCTGTTCTGGTATTATATGTACTCTCAGTTTTCTCGTTGAAATAACTTCTCTTCATGAAGACAAAAATAAGGCATTCCTGAATGTGAACAGCGGTGACAGTCAACAGTCCATTTTTACGAAATATTCCTCTACACGATTCAGTACGTTTCATCCTAAAAATAGTGCGAATGGCTCTCTTTTGCATCTTCAATAGACTATCCAAGCTGCTCGACGTTCCATAGAACATGGCTCCGTATCCCATCTTCGCTTCAAAAACTGCCTAATATACTGTTTTCATAGATACTTGGTCAAGGTACCTACCAAGAACACCCAAAGATGGAACCTAACTTATTACACAGATTAGAGATGTGTTCAGACCAATTCAGATTTTCATTTAGTAAGAGACCCAAGAAGTTTCCTGTTTTTTGCATAGTTACATTGCAGTTTATTGCTTCGATAAAATCAGGCGTCACAAAGTTAGAGTGAGCAGTTTTGAACAAAATGGCATTTGTTTTGTTAGCATTCATCTGTAAACCGTTTGTGTGAAACCATTCATCCGCTTTTTGTAGTGTGCTCCGAGCCAGGTCCCTAGGAGCATAGAATGAATGGAGGGAAGGCTCCGCTACAAAAATGAACTGCCAAAAACGTCCGCACTTGTCAGTTCGCCGCAAGGTCACGAGATGGCGCCAACGTCGTTAGTGGCTCCAGCATGGCTATAACGACACATTTTAAAATTAAATTCGTTTTGACAAATTTATTTCCGATCATAGACTTTCCATATAATTGCGCATAAATAATTGATTAGAATGCGGTGATATGTCAACAATATTGTTATGATTAATATTTGGTGTTATTTTGAAGGGTGAGACTTAAAAAAATTCTTTCATTTAAGTAACGTACAGGTCTTCTTCTAGAAGCTGAAAAAAACGGAGATGGAATTGTCGAATTTTAATGTAGTAAGAATTTGTTTCGATTTCTTCATATGGAACAACCGGACGTCATTTCAAGTCAATCAGAAGGCGTGATTATTCTTTCTTCAGAAATTTTGAATGCGTATGATCCCACCGAGGCCTTTTCGGCTAAAATAGGTAATAATAAAATTGTTCAATATGTTTTGATACTTGTCAATAAAAATTCAAACTGTTCACCTTGTTTTTTCATTCAATAATTATATAGTACATAGCATAATAAATCACACTATATCAATTAAAAATATTATACTTAGCAACACACGTTGAAATGAACAAAACCATCAGGTAAATTAGATAGTTAAAGCCGCAGAAATTTTTTTTTTATCGAAGCCGATTCAATTCGTATATTATAGTATCTTACTTCAAACAATATTCGAATTCAATACAATTTGTTTCGACCTCCTTTAGTCCTTTCAGTCAACAACAAAAAGTTTTATTATTCAATGACTTTGGTGTCGGTCGTAAAAATGTATCAATAAAAATGACAACCACATAATATTCTTTGCAACTGTAGCGCCACAGAACAAGACATATGTGACATATAGCCCTATTTGCGATCACAGCGTTATCTATCGGGCGTCACACGAAACTCTAACCTCCGCCGAAATTGGAAGTTCAAAATGATCTGTCGAGCGTATGAAGCCTTCCCCCCATTCATTCTATGCTCCTAGCAGGTCCGTTGCCTCCGGAAAATTTTCAGCTTTCAAGGTGATGTTCGTGGTTCTGCGTAATTGATCAGAGAGATATTTGAATCCGCCTCAGCTATCCTTGGCAAATCTTTAAGGAAGATGATGAATATTATTGGCCCTAGCATCCTGCCTTGTGAGACTCCAAGGTCTACTACAGTCTCCTCCGACATTGCTTCAGAATCTCTATTGGCAATGAGTACCCTTTGTTTACGATTTACCAAATACGACTGAAACCACTGCAACTCCTCATTTCGTATACCATAAGCTTCCAGTTTTGCTAGGATGAACCTGTGGGTCAATGTGTCGAAAGCCTTTGATAAATCAAGTAGGTAGCAAGGCTATGTTTACCTTTGATTCTTCCAGTGAATTTAGAATATTTGTGATGAATTCAAAGACTGCTGTTTGTGTTGATTTGATTTTTACATAACCGTGTTGGGCACCTGTTAATATTTCTTCTTCAATCAGGTTAGTCACGAGCTGTTAACATATCGCCAGTTCAAGAATTTTTGAAAATGTTGGAAGAAGGCTTATTGGTCTGTAATCTTCAGGTTTATCCATTTCGCCCTTGTTATAAATAGGTTTTATCAGTGCCTCCTTTAAATGCTCTGGAAATATTTCATGGAATTATTAATAAGATATGTTATTGGCGTTAATATCTCATTCATACAAAGTTTTGCAGCTTTCATTGGTATGCCATCTATTCCACAGCTATTTTTGTTTTTTAACATGGAGATAATTTTTTTGGTTTCTTCCCTCGTCGGTTCGTGAAATTTGAATTCACTATTATTCCTAAGGACATCATTCTGGAATTCTACTTTTTGCGAGTTGAGATTTCCTTCAGAAAGTGTAAGATAATATATGTTGAATTTGTTTGCTACGTCTTGAGAATCCTGGAATTTCTCTATTTTGATCATCATTACCCTGAATCCTTCTAACTGTATTCCTTAGTGCATTAGTTTTGTTATCCGATGTATGTATTCGTGTTTTGAGTTGGTGGCATTTTTCTTCTCGAAGTATTTTGTCATATTCTTTTTTTGTGTCTTTATATACATCAGCAAATATATTATTATATATTCTGCATGTATACAGTATGTCCAATCTTGCCTTGCATATTTTGAGCCGTTCACTCCTTGGTTGGGTATGTTTTGGTTTGTTTGTGCCAATTTTTCTCATGGGACAGGAGAAATCCAATTCTGTCTTAAAGATGCATGTGAATGTATACCATTGCTTATCTACTTCATTTTCAGGAAGGTGCCATAAGGGTTTCCAATCTTGTACTGTATCCTCTAGATTCTAGAATGTCAGTAGAGTTTCCTATGGATTGAACATTTTGATGTAGGATAGAGAAATTGTCGATATTTGTAACAATGTTGCATCCTCCTACAGACGGATACATTTCTGTTTTCTTATTTATAAAAAATTTTGGTTTTTCAAGAATTCCTGATGTTTTTTGAAGTCAAATCGTTTGATTCCAACTCCTTCAGGCTACAAGGATGTGTTATACATAATGTCCTTCTTGTCGAAGGGAGCTGTTACAAGAAACCTTTTATGATAGTTAGGATCACCCTCAAGCTCTCGTACATCTATTTTAAAGTTTTGTAAATCCTCTTTATTTTGAACGTAGTCTTTTATCGATTCAGCTTTGAGTAATAGTATATTATTTCATTATGAGGAGAAGTGTCACTTTTCATGGCGAGCTTTAGTTTACCCGCCGAACGGTAATTGAAAGCGAGCCATGAAAAGTCACTTCTCCTCCGAATGAAATATGTTATTTTATTTTCAAACACCTTGAAATACCTGGAAATCTGAATATATACGAGGCGCATTCGGTATGCCTAGAATAATGGTGTGAGCACTCGTCAAATTTTGAATGGAATGACGTTCGATCAAATCGAGAATATCAGCAATGTTTCGTGGCGGCGCCGCAATGTCATACAACGTCATTACGGTCTTCTTTTTTCCTTAGTCGCGTTCGACATTGCGATCGGATTCGTCTGACATAATTTTATCGTTCGATAATTACGTCTGGATGTAGGGGAGGTAAATCTGTTTCGTTCGGCAATTGACGTCTGAAGTATCCGGATGAAATCTTTTTGCTCGGCCTCGAAAGACGGATCGAACAGATTAATCGGTTAATGTCAGCAGATGACAGTTTTGGTTCAGGTTTTTATTTGTTTGCTGGGTATTCTAATTTCTAACTATTGATATCGAGATGTCTTTTCAAATATAAATATATACTTTTGAAAGAGAGTAATACAAATCGAACAATATATGGCATAAGAGGTTTGTGTGAAGAAATGGCGACAAGGAACAGATGGTTTTAAAAAACCTTTTTCCTGCTCTGAATCTATGTGTTAGCAGAGGGAATGTGAACAGGGTACCATACAATTCTGCGTATGATACACGAGAACAGATAAAAACCTCTGAAAACACTCCGTCTCCCAGTGTATGTACTGCGGGACAGAAACTAAAAAATCGTCGACCGTGCCAATTGCCACTAGCATTTTATTCCCAATTCAATAAATTAAAAAAAAGAAAAATATGCTTTTGGCTATCAGTCAACATAGAGTAGCCCTTTTTTTCAATTTATTTTTAGTTAGTAGATTTATCATCTCTCACTCACAATCTGAAATTTTCATGAGTTCAACTTTGTCACTTTTTGTTTTTCTGAAGCATTTTTAAAGATTGCTAAGAAGAGATTGTTATTTTTGGGCATTCAAGTACTCAACTTTTCATCCACTTAACCAACCTTATGCCAATAGCTTCATAAAACATTTATTTAATTCTAGATGTGTTTGAAACACCATATATTGGCAGTGTAGAATTGTCTCTTCTTCGCCCAAGCCCTGCCAGCGTACAGAGGCACGATCAGTTCAGCAAAATTATTGACTTTCTCTTTAATATTTACATCAGCTTCATCCTCATCAAACAAAAAATTGCCATTTGCCACTTCCAGCCATAATACAATAAACACCTCATATAACAAGACCGTCCCGGGAAATCTTTCAAAATGACGTTGTAAACAAATACTTGTCAATTTTTTATCTAGATCGTTCGATTATTCCAAATTTGTCAGACATATCTGCAGTCACGTGCCAAAAAATCTCTCTGATCTGTGATGTCAATGCCGAACGCGGCTCATGATCGATTTGATTTATTAATCAACAGCTGATCTGCCAAAGTCAATTATGACATGACCACAGAATGACATTTTTATATGGTGAAAGCCTTATACTTCTCCTCCATACTAATATCAATTAAAATGTCAAGAATATATTCCCAAATTATTGCTTGACAAAATTATCGGCTATTTCCACAACATGTTCACCAGAATAAATTCGAATATTTGAAATAACTAATAACAATCTGTCGTAAATTGTGAATAGCGCCACCTGAAGTGGAAAGAACGAAATCTTGCCAATATTCTCAATTTGGTCGAAACAAAATCTAATCAGTGCATTCACCATGTCTTTTGTCATTGAAGGTATTCCCTTTCGGAGGTGGATCGGACACAGAACATCCAATAATTCGGATCTCTCTCTCTCTTTTGGCTGAAAGAGAGGAGAGAGAGAGAAAGAGAGAGAGAGAGATCCGTATTTATTAGATGTTCTGTGTCCCTTTTCTCTCGTTCCACTCCCGGATTGGTAATAATGAACGCAGTACATGATACACTATAGGATTGACATTTAAGATCGTTATAATTTCGATGACTTAACATCTTAGTTATAATTGAGTGAAAATAGAACTTTTCGATGATTCATTCAATCGGAAAATCACGTTGTTATTGTACGTTTGGAAATAATAGTACATTGTTTACTGGGTAGGAAAAGCCTTACATTCCTTGACGATTGTGAAGAACAATGTATATATGATTTATCCTCATAGGAATGACACTAGTATTTCGAGTGTTCCACTCGGTCCCCACAAATCCATGTCGCCTTCGGAACTCGGATAGTAATTGAATCTACTAACAAAATTGAAAAACTTTTCGAAAGATATCATACGAACACTGAACCGAGTTCCTCCATTAATCTGAATAGAGCAGAATAATTGCATTTTGCCCTTCGCGAGGGATCATCTAGATTCGAGAGGCTAGCTTTAAAGTCAACGTAACATGTTGCTCTTAGGCGTCTCAGGTCCCTATGATGTAGAATAACGCGCTAGATGAGGCTTCTGCCGTCTACTGGGAGATGAGGCTGATGAGGCAGTGAGATGGATACACAGAAATCGTGAGATATGGAAACGTATATCCAGGGACGTATTTTATTGCTATACAGGGTGAGTCTTTGACTTGTACATATATTTTAACTGAAGATTCTTGAGGTCAAAAGAAACCTTTTTTTCATTTTCCATTTTTCCCAATTCGGCTCTGTTAAAAAGATATAAGATATAAAAATTGGGCTCAATACGTTCCTGAGATGATCTTCTGGAATTGTTGCAAAGTTCATATTTCTCGATAGGAATTGAGTTTATACATTTAGGGAATACTCAAGTACTAACCTTACTGGAATAAAAATGTTGCAAACACGATAATTTCAACAAAAACAGTTAGTTTCATCGAATTATATCTGCAACTGAAAACCCACATTTCTCACACCAAAATAAGTTCCTTCTTCGATTTTTCTGCAGATTAGTTTGTGAACACTATTAACTTGTTCATATCTTCCACGAAATTCCCGAACAATATCATGAAAAAAGACTTTTAATTCAGATCATCAGAATTCATTATTAAACAACCTAACCTAATCTATTTTGTATCCATTCTGTGAATGTTCGCACAGAAATTTCAAGGAAATGTTGTCAGCTTTCTGATATTTCCATTGAGGTTAAGGATTTGTTACGAACCATAGAATAAATCACGATACACTTGTGTACCGTGGTATAAATATCTATGAATTTTGCCGTTTCCATCATAAATCGAGTTTGCCGCCAATTTAACCACGCATGCGTCGAGCGAAAACCGAAAGATTGGTTAGGTATCTGCAGGTCAACTATAGACCAGTCCAACGATCTGTCATGATCAGCTGTTTTAATGGCCGCTGGGTGCAAACTGAGGTTACGTCTTACGTCAGTTCGGTCAGTTACGTGTTTCAGTTTCAGGGTAGTTTGTTTTGCTTCCGGAATTTTCAATTTCAACCATGCCATCATCTTGCATTGTGATAAATTGTGGAAATAAAGGAATTCGCGACAATGTAAAAGAATATAGAATTCCAGCTGTGCTGAATTTCGCCCATAAAAACGACTGAATGAGCTCTCCAAGTTGAGGAGAGAAAAATGGTTAGCAGCAATTAAAAGGTCTGATCTAACCGAAAATATGGTTTCACTGAAAGACTAGAATCGTCGAGAGCAAATGGATCCACGTTATTTATACGTTGAAGTTTTAAGCGATATCTTTATGCAACAGCTACATCTTCAGTTTGCAATTTCAAGAAATAATTAGGTATTCATTTTGAATAGTCCTTAGATTATAACACAATATTTATTCACTCGAAAAATGGTATCACAACACTCAAGTTCGGAGAAAATAGTATTGAAAGTAACTCTCTAGCGTCTAGCAGAAAGTTTGTTTCTGGAAGAAAGCTGAAATACTCATCCCAAATGTTTGTTCAAGGCCGCAACGGACGACGAGCGATAATATAATATATATTATATCTCATATATTACACCAATATCTCTCCTGATGAAAATGAATCAAGCACGAACGATATTTTCATCCAAGCGATATTTTGCTATAATGAAATGACATATGTCAATGCACCCAGCAGCGGTGATCAGCTGTTTTGTTGGATTGGTCTATTAACAATAACAAACCAGAGTCTCTGAACAAACAGTAAACATTATGTGAAGTTCTGAATACATTCAGTGAATTATTGTTCTAATGTGTTTTATTATGTGATGTGAATTATTATAATCTTAACCGTGTCGAGTTTATAAAATTCCAGGAGGATATTGTTTAGATGAAAACATCGACTCAGATTATAAGGTATCATTTCAGTTTTCATTAATTTCAATTTTATCTCCCACATTTTCGGGATTTTATTATTTAAATATCTCGACAAAGTTGATAAATATTGTGACAACATTGCAAACTCGTTGAAAGACCAGAGAAGGAATAATATTCGATGATATTTAATTCAGAGACGCATTCAGATTATTCTTGAAATTAATGATTTTTTCGTCAAATTTCTCCGGGTAAAATTGGAAATAACTCGGAAACGACGCGTTTTATTGAAAAAAAATAAGAATACTTTTAGTTTCTTAAATGATTGATTCTTTCGAAAATATGAACCGTTTATCTTTTCAAAGTGATTTTATGGTGTTTTAGCGTGTATTCATGAGTCGACTACCCTGTAACTTTTATACTAGGAGAGATATTAAATAGGTTTTGATTGAGGAATATGCACCATGAATTGTAATAATGTGATTATTATGTGAATTGAATTAATATAATTTTAACAGTGTAGTGTCGAGTTTATAAAATTCCAAGAGGATATTCATCATTCATATCCGAATTTTGTATTTCATCGACATTTAACTTCGATATGGACCGATAGGTAACAATAAATTTTTAATAAAAACTGTGCGTATTAAATGCTCCTTGGTGTTCAATTTTATCTGCCACATTTGTGGGATTTTATTATTAAATATCTCTACATCAACGTTTTCCATCATTTGAATTCAGGTCTCGACAAAGTTGATAAATATTGTGACAACATTATAAACGCGTTTAAAGACCAGAGAAGGAATATTCGATGATATTCAATTCAAAGAAGCATTCAGATTATTCTTGAAATTAATGATTTTTTCGTCAAATTTCTCCGGGTAAAATTGAAAATAACTCAAAACGACGAGTTTTATTGAAAAAAACATTGGAATACTTTCAGTTTCTTAAATGATTAATTCTTTCGAAAATATGAAACGTTTATCTTTCTAAAGTGGCTTTATGGTTTTAGCATGTATTGATGAGTCGACTACCCTTTAACTTTCAAACTAGGAGAGATATTGAATAGGTTTCGATTGAGGAATATGCCATGAATAGAGTAAAAACTCAACCAAAATTCAGTTCATTCGAAATAACGGTTCCGAAGATATAAACAGAAAAGTGTTTTTTTCATGGATTTTCGACACCCTGTATCTTCGAAACCAAACCGAATTTTGAAAAATAGTATAGGAAAAAAGTGTTTCGTTTGATGAGAGGAATCTACAGTTAAAATATATGTACAAGTCAAAGACTCACCCTGTATAATGAGGAGACATTACGATATCAATGCGTATGGGAAAAAAATGTGAAATGATGAAATAAATAATTAATGAAATATGAGATTTATACGTGTAATTTTCGACATTTATTGGCGAGGGCTGCCTCACATGCCTCATAGGATAAGTCGCCACTGTAACATCGCTTCGCGGCTTCTCTTTCGCCCAACCGTCTCCCAATATCCGATATAGATCAAAGTGCAAAATATGTTTAGAATTAGATATCACTAATACTGAACGTATTTTATAACTAAATTCGTTTTTACTTATTTTCGAGGTTTGGCACATGGGCTTGTGTCCTACATGCTCAAAGCGACTACAATCCAGTAAATACGGAAGAGATAGTTTATATTTAGACCACATGACCCAAGTGGGACAGTTCATCAAAGAAAACTATCCCTACATCAAAATAATAATATGGGACGACATGCTCAGAAATATGGATCCTAAGTCGCTACAAGGTTGGTATTGCTGAATATTGAGTTAGGAATTCACTAATGAAGAAAATGAAATATCCTGACAATTTTGCAAGTCGACTACTCTTAACACATGTGTATGGCCAAATTCGAATGAATCTCTTCGAGGCCTGATCAGAAAATTGATCAAGTTTAGTTAAAGAATAACGGATGAGTTCACGGCTATTTTACAGATTCAAAAAACTATTTTTATTAGTCGTTTTTGACCGCTCGTTCTACTTACACCAAGACTATATGAATATATGTATATGATTTCTTCACGATGTGTTTATTTTGAACCGGAAATGGTCTCAATTGGTACGGTTGGATTATTCGAATCACGTGATTAAATTCACATCTGTCATTTACCAGGCCGTAAACAATTTGAACGGAAAATCCTAGAAACTTGAATATTTTAGGGTGGGTTAGGGCATGGTATAACTTATACTATCGACAGTTTATAAACTTGCGATTTGATGCTCCTGTCTTCACATAAATGCTTTTAGAAACCGATTTTTTGAATAATTAAGTGCATTCGAGGCAAACTCAAATGATGGTGCATATTCTCGGTTATATGAGGGATAGCATACACATTAAAAATTCTGTTAGCGAATCTTGACTAACTAAGGATATACCGATAGCGTCGGGATTAGAACCTCCAGTGGGACCCTGTGCCACATAGAATTCGACACGTAGTTTTCTACTGTCGATTTCTTGCGAGAGGTGAAGTAGCTTTCAAGCGGCGATTTTGATCACGCAGTGACAGTCATATAGAATTGATTCGATTTATAGAATTCTAGGTGACACGCAGTCCCACGACTTAAAACTCAGTAATGGATCAAATAATAAATTGAATACGCCAAAAAAGCAGAACCGGAGTACAGAATGAACATAGGGGAGATCTCATATGTGTGATAAAACCAATATGGCTCATAAGTCACAATTAAAGTGAAGCCAAATCTTTGGTAAAGATTGAGTTGTACGCGTGCGTCAACTGGAAATTCAAAATTTTGCAGGAAATGTAGAGGTTAACTATATCCCGAGAGACGACAAGAAAATAGATATTGAGAATGAAAATATGCCACTGAAATATTTTCAGTTCAGTTCCAAAACATGATTAGGAGTTAACAATAATATTCAGGACTTGAAGTAAACGGAATGGAACCATTGAAAAATTTCACATGGAATCTTGAGGTTACGATCGAATGCATTCACAAGAACTACTGAAAGACAAATGTGTCACGACATAATATGTATAATTTTTCAGAGTGAGATAAAATGAATAAGTTATGTTTATTCTTAATGATACCGCACGTGCGCTGATCTGGATTCTTACCAAAGATCAGCTTCAATTTTCTTTGGATTTATCAGATATATGGGAGATCACGATAAAATGCTTTGCCGATGATGACGTTATAATAGCAGAAAATGAAGACGATCTGAAGGGTTTTCCAAGAAGAGGTGTTATTTTGACATTAATAATTGGATGTTTATTTCATTATAAAGAGGAAGGTATGCCGTTTGAGGTCTTGAATCGACGCTGGGCTCTTGGCCCATGAAACATGGCCCCGAACGAAGAAGTCGCAAGGTGTAAAATCACAAGATCCCGGTGGCTAATTGTGATCACCTCTTCGAGAGATAACACGGTTCGAAATCTTTTTCCGTAAAAGATCAATGGTTTCGTTGCTTTTATGGCACGTAGCGTCATCTTGTTGAAAGTAAACGTTGCCCAGATCAATATCATCCAATTCCGACCATGAAAAATCATTTATCATCTCTAATTCCAAAGAACGACTAGGAATGGACAAACCTGGGTTTTCTTCTACACTTTCGGCTACAGCTGCAATATTCTCGGCTGTTCTTGAGCGAGGTGCACGGGTTTTATTCTTCACATCACTAACTTGTCCCAACAGATCAAAATTTTCCACCAATTTCTGTATTGCGTTTCGACAAGGCACTTCTCGTGGACTCAAAAATGTCCGAGTTTTGTTGCGATCCGTCTCTGCCAAATTTTCACCATTTCTGTAGTGAATTTCAATATTTTCAGTGTGGTGTTGAAGCTTGTATCTTTCCATTATTATTAATGGCGTAGTTTCTACTTGTCAAATATCAAAAAATGACAGCTTCAGAAGTGACATCTACCGAAATGGCGGGCTATTCAACACCTCTTATTGGAAAACCCTTTACGAAGACTTATATGCGCATTCCACACCTTAGGATAGGTGACACATCAACATGAAAATTCAAGATCTGAATCGATGGTGGACGACAAACCGATAGAGGTAGTCATGGTCTTTTGTTATCTAGGTATCAAGACAGAACACGTCAAGCAAACCAGGCTAATAGAAATTTAGAATGCTTGGCGGACATTATGTGGAAAAACGCAGAAGCAAGTGTCTACAAGTCCTAGCATTCGACCGATCATGACATACCCAATAAGGACGAGACCTGATGAGAGTAAAACCAATAATGTGGCCATTATTGTTGCCCTATGTGGCCTATAGTATTAACATATTCTTCATCTTATGAAAAAATTCACGATTTCAGATTATAACATCGGAAACTTGGTGGAACCAATGGTGTGGCATTATAATTCATTGGAAGATTTCAATTTGGATTCTTCGATTTGGGATAAGTACAGCGACGTTTTCAGATATATTTGGTGCGCGTCAGCCTTCAAAGGAGCTACCAGTAGCTGCCAAATCATTCCAAGGCAGAAGCATCATACCAGCAATCACGAGGCTTGGCTGAGGCAGCTTGAACTGTATGGAAACAAGATATTGAATTTTAGAGGTATCGCACTAACTGGATGGTCCAGGTTGGTTGATATGTTGTGATGAATAAATGCGAAGACCTAGTAGAATTTAGATACATACACAAATCCAAATGATTTGAATGTATTGGAGAAAAAATATACTAACTGACAAAGAAACTGCAACAACCAGAAGGAGCTGTTTAAATTTAATTTTTTTTTGTGAAACATAGATACTATCCCAAGCTATCAGTACTTCATGTCTCAGAGCCGCCAAAGTCCGTGGGGGTTGCGGCAAATTTCCAATATGAATGTCTCAAAGATGCTCTATGTGCGAAAGATCGGGGGATCGGGGCAGCCATGACAAAAGATTCACATTGGTCGCTTCAAGAAAGTTTAAACTAACTCTGACAACATTGAGTAGAGCATTATCTTGCTGAAATATTGGATTCTCGAGGCGGTTAAGGTAGGGGAGAACATATGGCCCCAATATTTCTTGAAGGTAACGCAGCGCTGTCATGTTACCTCGAATACCTTGGTAAAACATAAGTCGATTTCAAGCGGATGACCTGGTCCTTAATGGTAAATACCATCGATAACCAACTTCATTCAAGCGCTTTTGGTCCTTGTTGGTTATAGTTATGTGACGTCAAGAATCAGCCCTTCAACGTCATCGTTTGGACAGCAGATAGCTGTACTTGGGAGCTGGGTTGAGATTGTGGTTATAAGAAGTGAGGTTAAATAGTCTTAATTTTCGCATGATTCAGATAACTACATTCAAGCGCAAGTTGGTTATTTGCGGTTCTTCCTGGGCTATAACCAAGGATAGGACCAGAGATACCGCGGTTTTCACTGGTTCTCCTCTTGAAATCGATTATACATAGTATAACAAGGAGTAAATGATTAAAGGACCCTGCACAAATCAAATGGGAAATGGATCTCAGTCGAATTGGCTGAAATTTGGATATGTTGTAGTTTATACTTTTCTGATCAATAGTCTTTATGGGTCCGAGACCTAAAAATGGACAGTTTTTCCGGTATCGAAGTTCGAAAGTTGCGACTAGTGCACGCAATCAAAAATGAATTCCCATCTACAGGGTCTTTCACGAGGAACCTCACCCATATTTATACGGGAAACTACTGAACGTATTTTCATGAAATTCAGCACTTATAAGTATTTCACGATGCTGATGAAATCTAAAATATTTTCAAGGCATGAGCACCTCCGGTTTTTCCGGAAATGACGTCAACTTCCGTTTTTCAAATTAGAACACCATTTTTTTTATTGCAGAAATAGATTCCTTAGAAAATTTCAAGTTATTTTGATGTAACATTTTTCAGTTTTGGTTGTAAAATTCTCTCTGAGCGGGAAAATTCGAAAAAAAAATCGAAAATAGAGCTCCGCTGAAACAAGAATAACTTCGAGGTTTTTGGATGGAAAATTTTCATTTTTGGGATTTTTCAAGATGGAAGATTGATGTATCCACTTTAAAAATCGTAATCGCGATTCATGATACAGGGGGTGAAAAAATCGCTTTCAAAGTTAGGGATGACAAAATCGATTTTTTTTCGAATTTTCCCGCTCAGAGAGAATTTTCCAACCAAAACTGAAAAATGTTACATCAAAATAACTTGAAATTTTCTAAGGAATCTATTTCTGCAATAAAAAAATGGTGTTCTAATTTGAAAAACGGAAGTTGACGTCATTTCCGGAAAAACCGGAGGTGCTCATGCCTTGAAAATATTTTAGATTTCATCAGCATCGTGAAATACTTATAAGTGCTGAATTTCATGAAAATACGTTCAGAAGTTTCCCGTATAAATATGGGTGAGGTTCCTCGTGAAAGACCCTGTATAAGGTGCTTTGGGCGACGACATGCATACGTGGCATGAAATTGAAATATGTATTTGAATATGATCACATAAGAATTGATGATGCCATAAATTATATGGTGATATACATTAAAAAATGGTCCTATCAAGTTGAATTTCACATTGAATGTAAGTTAGGAAAAAATGTTTTAAAAGTTTTTTAATAATGGCATGTGTGAATGAATTTTAACTTTTGTTCATCTTGTTTACAGTCCCCGAAGAAGTTCCAAATATAGGAACGAAAGCTAGGAATTAATCAATAAAGAATACACTTGAGTCCTTATTGAATTCATTGACTTCTGAACTTCTGAAGTCGAGATTTTCACTCAATTGGTATTTAAATTTGAATTACTGCAGGGTTTGAATTTTCTTGTTGTGTTCTGTTTCCGGTATCTAGCACTGTTTGAATTAGTATAGTTTTGAAGGGTAGCGAATAACCTGATAACGTGCGTAATAGATGGAATTTCATTTTTGATTGCGCACTAGTCGCAACATATCCAAACTTCAGCCAATTCGACTGGGATCCATTTTCCATTTGATTTGTGCAGGCCGCAGGCTCCTTTGGAGAAAAAAATCGTGAAGGTTTTCATGTGAACATATTTTGTTACTCAAATATTATAGTCGTTTTTTCCAAATTTTTCAAATTTTACAACTAATTAGCTGTTCGAGAGATCCAAAGTCGATGTTAAGTTGTTGTTAAAATGCCTCTAGCACGTGTACGCAGAATTTGCCTACGGGAGGTGGGGTTGTCATTTCGAGAAAAAGGTAACCGTACGAACAGAAATTCAACTACAGTTATAAGATGTTGTCCAGCGTGGTTTGATAATGCCCAAAATCGAAGAAGCTTTGGCACCGGACGGCGAAGGGGCACAAATAAATTCAAGATCGACGTCTAAGACTTATGGCCATTAGAGACCGATTTGCGACAACTCCATCTTTGGCTGATGAGTGTTTAGGAAAACAAGGCCATCCTGTTACTGTCCGAACGGTTTACCGCCGGATAAGGTCCTTTGGACTGCAGCATTATCGACCCCATCTCATATTACCTCTCACGGTTGAGCATCACCGGCAACGGTTACAGTGGTGCGGAGAATGACAACATTGGAATGTGGAATGGCATCAGCTAGGAGCATAGAATGAATGGAGGGAAGGCTCCGCTACAAAAATGAACTGCCAAAAACGTCCGCACTTGTCAGTTCGCCGCAAGGTCACGAGATGGCGCCAACGTCGTTCGTGGCTCCAGCATGGCTATAACGATACATATTTAAAATGAAATTCGTTTTGACAAATTTATTTCCGACCATAGACTTTCCATATAATTGCGCATAAATAGTTGATAAGAATGCGGTGATATGTCAACAATATTGTTATGATTAATATTTGGTGTTATTTTGAAGGTGAGACTTAAAATTCTTTTATTCAAGTAACGTACAGGTCTTCTTCTAGAAGCTGAAAAAAAAACGGAGATGGAATTGTCGAATTTTAATGTAGTAAGAATTTGTTTCGATTTCTTCATATGGAACAACCGGACGTCATTTCAAGTCAATCAGAAGGCGTGATTATTCTTTCTTCAGAAATTTAAATGCGTCATGATCCCACCGAGGCCTTTTTGACTAAAATAGGTAATAATAAAATTGTTCAATATGTTTTGATACTTGTCAATAAAAATTCAAACTGTTTACCGTGTTTTTTCATTCAATAATTATATAGTACATAGCATAATAAATCACACTATATCAATTAAAAATATTATACTTAGCAACACACGTTGAAATGAACAAAACCATCAGGTAAATTAGATAGTTAAAGCCGCAGAAATTTTTTTTTATCGAAGCCGATTCAATTCGTATATTTCAGTAACTCACTTCAAACAATATTCGAATTCAATACAATTTGTTTCGACCTCCTTCAGTCCTTTCAGTCAACAACAAAAAGTTTTATTATTCAATCACTTTGGTGTTGGTCGTAAAAATGTATCAATAAAAATGACAACCACATAATATTCTTTGCAACTGTAGCGCCACAGAACAAGACATATGTGACATATAGCCCTATTTGCGATCACAGCGTTATCTATCGGGCGTCACACGAAACTCTAACCTCCGCCGAAATTGGAAGTTCAAAATGATCTGTCGAGCGTATGAAGCCTTCCCTCCATTCATTCTATGCTCCTAGGCATCAGGTCGTCTTTTCTGATGAATTTCGATTTTCCTTGGGTGCACATGATGGCCGAAGAAGGGTTATACGACGTCGGGGAGAAAACGTGAACCTAAGTATGATGATGGGTGTTGCAGTTTCCTTGTCAGTTAGTATACTATGGTGTTGGCAATGATTGGATTATTTTTAAGACTTTCTCGTCAATCGAAAATCAGAGATGGGGTCCTAATTTTCATTTCTCCCGAGAGCGGCCGCGCTGATGTCCATTGCCACAACAGCGCCACGACCGTGAAATTGCGGTTTATTCCGGAAGTAGGACCCGATATACAATCTAGAGTGCCGTTTTGATCTGCAATTCTTGGTCACGTCTTTTAGTTAGGAGTTAGGGTTTCTATGTATCTGTCTTATGTGTGTTACTTCTCTCAGTGTTTTCGAATGCATTCAGTATTTTTTCTGGAAAATTGCCTATCGTTTAATCAGTACGTATTTACAGGTATGATCACTATGCTTCTTTATGCGAGTTATTACCTTGTTCCATGCCGTCTTTTTGTTCTTGCATAAAAACATGGTTGAGTGGTAGCCAGAACCAAGAGATGCAATTGTGAGTTGGCACTCCAGTAGATTTATGGGTTAATATTTTAACATAGTTATCGGATATTGCAGAAATTTGAGTGAAACTTTAGGTTTTCCTGGTGGATTTCACGTGGAATATTCTAAAAAAATTCCTGATCATATACAGCTGAATTTTCCAGGGGGTAACATTTTTTTGGGCATGGACTGGTTTTGCAGCATCAGGAAGAAGTATAGAGACATTATAAATAGCGATCAGTAAGTTATGATGAAGTTACAATAATTTTTTGTAATTATTGCGAGTTTTTCTAGTTTGCAAACGTGGTTCAATCAGTGGCAAATAAGTATCAACTACACAAATCCTATGCAGATTGACGCCATAGCACCATTTATAAATGAGTAAGTAAAGGGTTTGTTTTGAGGCCAGTAGAACTTTTATTGGAAATGATCTCGATTCAACCCAATATCAAATTAGTATTATATTTTCATTATTTGATTCATTTTCCTTTTCTACTTTATTTTGGTGTAACTGAGGTATGTTTTGTTATCAGCGTACAAAGTATACCGTTTTCGGGGTTTCGAATTGGTTCAACATCTGCTTAAAAATATTCCATACACTTAGGATCGATTCAAGAATATATATAAGGGCTCTTTTGAATCCTAACCGTTGATATGATTCATAATATAAAGTAGAATGCTGTTCTAAAATAGAAAAGAGCATTTAAAATGTTAAATGTTAATAATGATTATGAAATCTACCCATTAAGTATAGTCCATCCAAGAATTATTGACATCAGAGCAGGCCTTGGAAGTCTAGTCGCAGCTTTATTTCTAGTTACAGAAAAGTTTCTGTGTGTCTATCGGAATGCTACAGGGTAGCGAAAACCGTTGGAGGCGCTGCCAACTATAAACAAACTGTAAACATTATGTGAAGTAGTAAATACATTCAGTGAATTATTGTGATGATGTGATTATTATGTGAATTGAATTAATATAATATTAACAGAGTAATGTCGAGTTTATAAAATTCCAAGAGAATATTGTTTAGATAGAAACATCGCCAAAGATTTTGAGGTATCTTTTTATTTTTCATTGATTTCAATTTAATTCGTGGTTTGTATCGTCATTCATATCCGAATTTTGCATTTCATCGACATTTAACTTCAATATGGACCGGTAACATTAAATTTTCAATAGAAACTGAGCGTATTAAATGCTCCTTGGTGTTCAATTTTATCTCCCACATTTGTGGGATTTTATCATTAAAATATCTCTACATCAACGTTTTCCATCATTTGAATTTAAGTCTCGACAAAGTTGATAAATATTCTGACAACATTGTAAATTCGTTTAAAGACCAGAGAAGGAATAATATTCGATGATATTCAATTCAGAGGAGCATTCAGATTATAGGTAAAATTGGAAATAACTCAAAAACGACGCGTTTCATTGAAAAAACATAGGAATACTTTTAGTTTCTTAAATGATTGATTCTTTCGAAAATATGAATCGTGAATTCGGTTATTGTTCAACTTGAGAAAACTGGAGTCATGTAGACCATATTTCAAAAAATATGGGGTATTAACATTCCCATGTATTTACATGTATAACGTGCTAACTCACATCAAGCAGACCGAACTCCAGTACCCTAAAAACTCGGATTTTCATCATTATTCAACGAGAGGATCCAGCAAATATGTTCTTGATATTCATAAATCTTCAAAATTTGAACATTCACCAGTGTACATTGGAAAAAAACTTATGAACAGGTTACCAAGTAATATTAAGAATTTGCCGGTCACAGCTTTCAAAAGGGAAATAAAAAATATTTTTTTGGAGCGATGCTACTATTCGATAACGGAGTACTTGTGTGAATCGTCTTTCTAGCTTTTGAATTTATTTATATTTGTATTGTTTTCTATTTGTCTTGTGATTTCTATTATGTTGACGTGTATATCCATTTATAATGGCAGTTATATGAATATATTATTATTATTATTGTTTGACAGAATTTACAATACTACTCCAAACTGTCTTGTTTTTATTATAAGAACTTGATATCATTGTTTAGAATTTTTCTCTCTTATGATTTATTAAGATCTGATTATATTCTTTTTTTGTGTTATTGTATTGTGGTTTAAATCCGGTTTTCTTGCATACTTAGTACAAACAAGATCTCTAGTTTACTTTTTATACTCACGATTTCTGGATGGTTTCTGTTGATGTAGGTTTTCCTACTCTTTCTTGATTTTTTCTTGGGGAATGTCTCATTGAAAAATTCGAGAAACTTCGAGTAGAATGTGGCTGTTAACATCTTCTTCTATGGTAAATATTTCACTCCAACAACAACTCTCCAATCTTTCTGCGAACAGCTTCCTCCCTGGAGGGAGAAGACAATGAAACCTCTTCCAGATGGGGATGATTTCACTTGCCCCAAGCGAAAATCCTCTGATTCCCTCGAAGCATGGGTCTTGGATGAGGACAAGGAAGAAATTCAAATTGGCAGTTGTACTAATTAAAGAGAGTTGTATGAGAATAGTGGAACGCCCTTCATTCATGGTGAAGAAGCAACGATCAATAGTTGACTGTGATGTGAGAGGAAGCTGCGTCAGGCAGAAAATTTTCGAGAAACTATTTCCGCCCACAAAAAAAGAAGATGCCCTACGAACTAGAACCCAACTTAAGATTCCAAAAAAGGATTCCCACCTCCAAAAATTCTAGCAAAACGAAAAATGTTGCTTCCAAATCATCTTCGAAAAATATCACTCAGGATAAACCCCCTTGCAGTAAGGAACAAAGGAATAAGAAAAAAGAAGAGAAGAATGAAAAACCAGTCGAAAGATCAAGGTTTGGTCGAATCTTGAAGGTTCCAGCAAGGTTGGGCGAGGAATAAGTTTGGGGCCGGAGAAGGTTGGGACATACTGTACATGTTATACACTGCGCAAAAAAATTAACGCACATTATGGAAATCTTAAATTTATTCTACAACTGGAGGTGTTCTCAATGATAATCATTTTTATGAGAATTATGCATGCATATGTTATCCACTTTCGACGGTTTTCTTCAATACAGATGTTTTCTACCAGCAGGAATAAAAAAAGATGATATTATCAGATTTTGAATTGGCTCCATTCTAAAATCAGTTGTTCCCGATCAATTCTAGTGATCAATAGCTTTTCTGTCGTTTGATTTTCTACACTCGATCGCTATGCAACGCGAAACACGCAATTTGACCCAAGAGGAATGTGCCCAAGCGGTAGTTTTGCGAGAAGAAGGGTGGACATACACAAGAATTGCAGAAAGGTTGGGAGTTTCCCATACAAGTGTGTCCAGAATGTTGCAGCGATTCAGGTATGAATGTCCGAAGACCAGGACAGGGTAGACCACGGGTAACAACTGCCATTCAAGAACGTTACTTGGGAGTTTCTTCGTTGAGACAACGGTTTGCAACCGCTCGCCTCCTTCAAAATCAGCTTGAGCAAACTCATGAGGTGCAAATTAGCACTCAGACAATAAGAAATCGCCTCAGAGAATATTATTTAAGGCCTCGTGTCGCGGCAAGAGGCCTAGCTATTACCCCAGCCCATCGAAGGGCGCGTTTGGATTTTGCGAGAGAGCATATCCATTGCGAAGAGGCCGATTGGGAAAGAGTTCTCTTCACAGATGAGTCTAGATTCTGCCTCTACCATTGTGATCGACGTTCCCTTGTATACAGACGTCCACATGAAAGATATGCTCAGTGCAATTTCCTGAATTCTACTGGTTTCGGGGGAGTATCGATTATGGTATGGGGTGGAATATCTTTGACTGCTCGCACAGACCTAGTGGTCGTTGATAATGGAGCTATGAATGCTGATAAGTATATAAGGAACATTCTTGAAGAGCATGTAGTGCCATTTGCCCCATACATTGGTGAAAATTTCATTTTTATGGACGATAATGCCAGACCCCCATCGTTCAGGAATACCTTGAAGTCTCTCGAATGGAATGGCCAGCAAGAAGTCCAGATCTCAATCCGATTGAGCAGGTTTGGGACAACCTTAATAGAAGGCTGAGAAGTTCAGAAAATCATCCAGCTACTCTTAATGTCTTAAGAATCCATCTCGGAAAAATCTGGGAAGGATTAGATCAGAACATTTTAAGATCACTCATTTTGAGTATGAACCGTCGTTGCCGAGCTGTAATTAACGCAAGGGGTGGAAATAACAAGTATCAAATCACTTATCAGCATTTCAGTACTTTGAAAATTGTTCATTTCTCTTCTTTCACATAAAATTCGGTGAAATCCTGAATCTTCCTACCATTTATTGTGTCTTGTTTCGTTCAAAACCTTCCCGAGAGAACATAAAAAATAAGTTATAAAGTCAATGTAGAGTTAACTTTCATTAAAATTGAGATTTTCAGAATGTGCGTTAATTTTTTTTGCGCTATGTATTTGTCGTATGGTGTTATTGTTATGACGCTAGTGTGTGTCATAAGAGAGTTGTCAAATAAAAATCGTCACAAAAGTCACCTTCCAAGTGTAGTTATTTTATATAATTAGGAAGCAACTCAACAGTAACCCTCGGCGCAATGCGACAACGAATAAATGACTGACTTTACCTCAATGGCATAGGAGAGTAGGAGACTGAAGAAAGAATTGCTGCGATATCGAGTCAGTCATTTATTCGTTGTCGCATTACCCGAGGGTTTTGTTTATTTCACTGGTCTACTAGACAATGTTCATATCCTCGATTCATGCTGTATTCTGTAGGTTTCTAAGATAATTTTCCGAAGCGGTATATTAGTCAAATCAGCTCCTAAAGGAGGATTCAACAGAATTTACATGTACAGGTTACTTCTTTTGAAAAATTATCCCTGACGGCACTAATAGAGATACAATTTCAGGATACTGTTGGAAGTTGTGGTTAACGAAAACTACTTAAAGTCTTCACTCGAAAGTTATTTCTACCCACACACAATAGAAGAGATACAAGGTACCCTCCATGCACCAATCATTCAACACCTGCGGCAAATAAAAAGCGATGCCGAAAACCAACTCGCTTCAGGTTGTAGAATAAGGGGAAAGAAAGGAGCGATATGAAAATATTTTTGTCAAACTATACATCTTCATTCAGATTCTTATCGTTGAAAAAATACATGTTTATTTGTAAATATGGCTTGTTCTATAAATATACATTATGGTTTCCACGTTTTTTTTTTACAACGAGACCAAAAATAGCTCAAAGCTTCAATTCTCACTGAGAGGAAGATTACGATGAATAAGTTTAAACAATCCAATCAAAATTTAAGATTGAAGCAAACAGTTTGTAACAGCTCTGGAATGTACATTTCACTCAAAAAAAAAACAACACAAAGAAAAATATCCAATAGAAACTCATCTTCGTCGAGATAATTATAAACATAAAAAGATAGTTTTCTGTGATTTTCCGAACAAAGAAATACACTCATGGTCCCAAACCATAACAACGATATGTGCTGTGATCATCTATTCATCTTGAAGAATTATATCTTTTCAGGCAGATTTGGCTTGACAGATGTGTCGACATTCTGTAAGTAAGGATGTTGGGCGATTCTTTTGGCGGAAATACGGTCACATGGGTTGTATACCAGCATTTGCTGTAGCAGATCTAAGGCTTCGATATCCATATTCTTGACCTGCCTTGTTAAAATGTAATTTTTCCATTTAGGGAATGTTGCTTTGTAGTCAGGCAAGCTAGACACTCCTGGCCAATTCTCTTCCGTTGGAGTTGTCAAAATTCTGAGGAAAGAAATTTGAAACATTGCTAAATGTATCACATCTAGAATAAGTTATTTTTTTAACATAATCAACTGAACGTCTGAAATTCTCAAGTTGGAAAACCGAAATCAAGGAACACCTGTCAATTCATGAGTTGACTTTCAAAAAATCTAATTTTCATAGTCGAGCTTATCTTTATTTTATGATAAGAAAAATAACCAACAACAGGCAAATCACAATGCCTGAAAATGAGAAAACTTGACCTATGTAGTAGTAGCTTGACTATTTTATACAGGGTGAGTCTTTGACTTGTACATACATATATTTTAACTGAAGATTCTTGAGGTCAAAAGAAACCTTTTTTTCATTTTCCATTTTCCAAATTCGGCTCTGTTAAAAAGATATAGCCATTTAAAAAAAATTTGGCCTATAACGTCTCTGATATAATTCTCTGGAATTGATGCTAAGTTCATATTTCTCGATTGATATTGAGTTGATACATCTAGGGAATACTCAAGTACTAACTTTATTCGAATGAGAATGTTAAATACACGATATTTTTCATTAAAAACATATAGTTTTGTCCTATAATTTCCGCAATTTAAAAGCCATATTAATCCCACCAAAATAAGTTCCTCCTTGATTGCAGAAAAGAAGAAAAGGTCCTTTATCCCACAATCTTTATTAAACATTAAATACAGTTGTCGACTAGTTTCGGAATTTTTTACTACAATTCCATTCTCAAGTCAAAAAAATTGTTTTGTCAAAAAAAAATTTTTGACAAATTTTCCGAAGATTGTAGCTTGTACCTTAGACTTGAGAATGGAAATGTAGTAAAAAATTCCGAAACTAGTCGTCAACTGTATTTAGTGTTTAATTAAGATTGTGGGATAAAGGACCTTTTCTTCTTTTCTGTAATTAGGAATTGCCCACATTTATCAATCTTCCAATTTATTTATAAGTTCCTCCTTCGATTTTCATTAAGATGAGTTTGAGAGCACTCATAACTTGTTCATATTTTCCTCTATCTCCCAAAACTATAAAAATAATTATTTTTACACTAATCGAACATAAATTAACTTTACCCATCTAACCATATTCTATGAAAGCTATAATAGAACGTTTGAGAGGACGAAGACAGATAGTGTTGATTTTCTCTTTAAACAAGGAAGCAGTACGTCCTCTATCATTAACGGATGAACTAACGCAAAGGCACTAGTTTTGTTTACTTTCGTCTGATGGCGCCTTGTCGTGCCTCTTTGGAAATGTTCTGATTCTCGCCGATAGAGCTCTACGATTTTAATTTCAGTCGGTGCGCAAGACAAACCGTTGTTCCATAGACCGAACAGTTGGTCTGTGGTTGTTGAACGAAGCATGCGTATAGCGGCTTGATGAGATTTGTCGATTTGTTATGTAATTATTTACAGTGAAAGTGAATTAATGTGATAATAACCGTGTAGTGTCGAGTTTATAAAATTCCGAAAGAATTTTGTTTAGGTAGAAACATCGCCACATATCGAGTAGTGTTAAGAATTCATTTTGCATTAATTTCAATTCAATACTCTTGTATGGGATATTCATCATTGATATCCGAATTTTGTATTCCATTGACATTTTAGTTGATGAACATTCTGACAACATTGTTACCTTGAATAGAGTTTATTAATATATCCATTCTGTGATATTAAGGAGCCAAGGTTGCATCTACATTTTTCTTATGTTTTTTGATTATTTCGTCAAATTATATCGGATAAAATTGGGAATAACTCGAAAACGACGGGTTTCATTGAAAAAACCTAAGAATACTTTTATTTTCTGACCCGATTGGTTGTAACGCTGTATTTATACCGGGAGGAATAGTGAATGAGTTTTGATTTGGGAATATGCATCATAAAGGGAGTGAATTCTTCACCAAAATTCAGTTCATAAAATAACGGTTCCGAAGATATAAACAGAAATGTGTTTTTTCATGGATTTTCGACACCCTGTATCTTCCAAACGAAACCGAATTTTGAAAAATGGTACATGAAGAAAAAAAGTGTTTCGTTTGAAGAGAGGAATCTACAGTTGGAATATACAGGGTGAGTCTTTGACTTGTACATATATTTTAACTGTAGATTCGTGAGGCCAAAAAAAAACCTTTTTTTCATTCTCCATTTTTCCGAATTCGGCTCTGTTCAGAAGATTTGAAAGAAATAATTTGGCTTATTACGTTCCTGAAATGATATCTACTGTGGAATTGATTCAAAGTTCATATTTCTCGAATGAAATTGAGTTCATACATTTGGGGAATACTCAAGTACTAACCTTATTGGAATAAAAATGTTGCAAACACGGTAATTTCAACAGAAATAGTTAGTTCCATCGGATTATATCAGCAACTAAAAAGCCACATTTCTCACACCAAAATAAGTTCCTTCTTCGATTTTTCTGCAGATTAGTTTGTAAAATCCAATACTTGTTCATATTTTCCTCGAAATACCCAAACAATCTCACGAAGAGAGACTTTTCATTCAGATTTTTTATTGAACAATATAACCTAATCTATTTTGTATCGATTCTATGAATGTTTACACAAAAATTCCAAGAAGATGTTGGCAGCTTGCTGATATTTTCATTGAGGTTAAGGATTCTTTACGAAACATATCTATGAATTCTCTCTCTCATCTATGAATTCTGCCGTTTCCAACACATGTTTCTATCATAAATCGAGTTTGCCGCGAAATTTCTCCACGCATGCGTAAAGCGAAAACCGACGGATTGGTTATCTCAATTACCCTTGGAGGCCAACTATAAACAATAACAAACTCTAAACATTATGTGAAGTTCTGAATACATTCAGTGAATTACCTATTGTTCTAATGTGATTATTATGTGAAGTGATTTAATATAATTTTTTCTACGAAACAGTATAAATATCTATGAATTCTGCCGTTTCCATCAGAAATCGACTTTCCGCGAAATTTCACGACGCATGCGTATAGCGAAATGCGGCTTGGAGGCGCTGCCAACTATAAACAAACTGTAAACATTGTGTGAAGTAGTATGTGTGAAGTAATAAACACATTCAGTGATTTATTGTAATAATGTGATTATTATGTGAATTGAATTAATATAATTTTAACAGTGTAGTGTCGAGTTTATAAAATTCCAAGAGGATATTCATCATTCATATCCGAATTTTGTATTTCATCGACATTTAACTTCGATATGGACCGATAGGTAACAATAAATTTTTAATAAAAACTGTGCGTATTAAATGCTCCTTGGTGTTCAATTTTATCTGCCACATTTGTGGGATTTTATTATTAAATATCTCTACATCAACGTTTTCCATCATTTGAATTCAGGTCTCGACAAAGTTGATAAATATTGTGACAACATTATAAACGCGTTTAAAGACCAGAGAAGGAATATTCGATGATATTCAATTCAAAGAAGCATTCAGATTATTCTTGAAATTAATGATTTTTTCGTCAAATTTCTCCGGGTAAAATTGAAAATAACTCAAAACGACGAGTTTTATTGAAAAAAACATTGGAATACTTTCAGTTTCTTAAATGATTAATTCTTTCGAAAATATGAAACGTTTATCTTTCTAAAGTGGCTTTATGGTTTTAGCATGTATTGATGAGTCGACTACCCTTTAACTTTCAAACTAGGAGAGATATTGAATAGGTTTCGATTGAGGAATATGCCATGAATAGAGTAAACACTCAACCAAAATTCAGTTCATTCGAAATAACGGTTCCGAAGATATAAACAGAAATGTGTTTTTTTTTATGGATTTTCGACACCCTGTATCTTCCAAACCAAACCGAATTTTGAGAAATGGTATAGGAAAAAAGTGTTTCGTTTCATGAGAGGAATCTACAGTTAAAATATATGTTACAAGTCAAAGACTCACCCTGTTTATTGTATTACACAGGGTGTATTTCAAGGTGAAGCTTTTCTTTTGACAAGTGATAGAACTCATCAAAATGAGTCATTTACCGAAAATTTCTTACAGGAAATGTTCAATTTAAAAATTTTTGGGCATCAATACCTTAATACTACTGTGGCCTGCATCTCTCTACATCTCTGCACCAGGTTTATGAAAGTTGGGTGATTTCTCAGCGGAAATCTTGTTCTGTATAACATAACTTATACGCTGAACTGGCATTTTCTTATGATTCACCATAAATTAAAAGCAAATCAACAAGTTCATTATTGGAATAAAAGTGCGGCATTTTCCCAACATAAAACACTTGTACAATCTACACCATACCCTCGCCGTAACGCGAGCGAAGATATACTGATCACAATCGGTATTCTGAGTCATGTATGATAAGAAGACAAAAACAAGAGATGTTGATATCTATGGACGAGCAGGCGAGGAAGCAGGTTCGGACTGGAGAATTTTCAGATTCACCTACAAACTAGAAAATATTCTAGTTTCATTTTCTCGAAACAGGGGCATAAATCACATAATTCATATAAAAAATTGTTGGTGAAATAAATATTCTGACGAGTTCTATCATTTGTCAAAAGAAAAGCCTCACCTTTAAATACACCCTGTGTTAAAAAAGGGTATATTTCCATTTGTATGTCCACCAGTTGGAAAAAGGCTATCAAGGTAAGGAAACTCCTTAAAGGGACAGATTGAAATCCATTAAATTTCTGAAGATACTCACCTGAATATTCTAAAAAGCTGGTCAATTTCTGAATCCCCTTGGAATAAAGGACGTTTTGTTGCCATTTCAGCAAATATACAACCTAAAGACCAAATATCAATAGGACAACTATATGTTGTTGCTCCCAATAAAACTTCAGGTGCTCTGTACCATAAAGTCACAACTTCATGAGTATAAACACGTACTGGAACCCCGAAGGTTCTACCCAAACCGAAATCTCCTACCTTCAATGAAAAACATAAATAAGAAGAATCCTGTTTTCTGTGTTGTAACTTTACCTTAATTGTGCCATCCCTGGTGATTAATAAATTTTGTGGTTTCAAGTCTCTGTGTAACACTCTCCGTTGATGACAGAACAAGATGGCACTATTTAATTGATAAAAATAGCTCTTCACCAATTTTGGATCCATAAATTTACCATTTTCAATTTTATCCATGTATTTTTTAAGATCCATTAGTAGATATTCGAAAATGAGATAAATTCTGTAATGATAGAATATTACGATTCAGTCAATAGGAATATTGCTGAAAACAAACCTTGATTCCTCCATTAAAACATCTTCTAAGCCAACAACATTCGGGTGCTTCAACTCTTTAAGTAGAGCAATTTCCCTGAGAGCTGTGGCAGGTACTCCCTCATCTTCAGACTCTAACCTGCAGGAATAGAAAATTCCAAGACTACAACCAATAAGTCTTCATAAACTCACCTTATTTTTTTCAGTGCCACCAATTGACCTGTCTTTTTGTTTTTGCCTTTGTAAACAACTCCGTACGTACCTTCCCCGATTTTTTCAATTTTAACGAAATCTTCGATATTAGCCATGGCCTAGAATCAAATAAATCAACTTTAATATCGTTCATTCGATGGTAAATACACAAACAGTGAGAACATGCTACATGTATAACGATAGAACAGGTGTACTTATAGGAGTGCCTAATGGGTGCCAGGACTGCCAGGTGTTATTAGAATTTTCACTTACTAATGTGAAAGTGAAGGGAGAGTATTTCCCAAAATTCGATCGTGGGTTTTAGCATTCTTCTTGAAACGAAAAAACAAAGAAAAAAAGGAAATAAGACAAAACATGTATTCTCTTTATTAACCTCACCAGAATTGGCATTATGACGATTTAGTTCTACGTAGATCTTAGAAACTGAGCCGAACGATGTGTATATTACATGAGAGATGCTTATTGATGGGGAAACTCACTTTACCTGGCTTCTTCCCGCTTATTATTTACACGAAACAAATAAATTATACCGACTCAAATTTAACGGACTTCACAACTTCTGTTGTGTTTGAATTGAAATTTGGAGGGCTAGATAAAGAATACCGTGATGTGCACCATAGAACTTTGATAAAACCAATTAAAAATATGGACCGCTTGATTTTTGATGAGAGCCAAGGACCATTTTTTGAAGGTAGTTAACAGGGAGCTCTTCTCTCAATCTTTTTTTTTCGTCAAGTTTGTCGAATAAATTAAATTAAAATATTTACTGCCACAGTCATCTTTATATGTGGCAACGTGGTATTTCCTTTCGCCGTATTGTATCAAACTAACGGTGGTTCTTGCGTGCCGGAGGGCGCGCGATACCCAGAACCTTTGCCCAAAATTAGTAATAGCATTGTTTAAACAATGGTAATAGTAACCGATATGGTAACCGACTCCAAGGGCGTAGCCAGGAATTAATTTCGGGGGGGGGGTTTTGAAATTTTGGCAATTGACTTTGTAAGTGCCGGGAATAGGGATGTTGACACATGTTACAAATTGAGGTTTTCCAGATTGAAGGTACTTTTTGAAATACTAAAAAAATATTTTGTTGATCTAATTACTCCAATTAAATTAAATAAAATCGATTTGAAATGTGTAATCTATTACCGTTTATCACGTGACTGCAAACACGAATGGGAATGCTTGACGTCACTGTTCTGTAAACAAGCTAACCTGTAACCTTACTGTCATCACGAGTACGAACTTACGAAGAACAGAAGAGAGTAAAACGTATTACCAGCGAACTATTTCACGATTTTTCGTTATAACGCAAACGATTTGTTCACAAGAAATCACACAAGATCAGTTCGCTTTGACAGACGGCGAAGTCTGTTTACCGTATAGTGACGTCATCATAATCACTTCGTTTCAGCGGGAATTTTGAAAACTATTTTTATTTACGCATTTTTTATTGGTATTTGCTATATTTTTTCCATAAAAATATTTTTTTCGTGTTTGTATAGGGCTTATCTACAAATTAAAATCATTTCCAAAAAATAGTCAACAGCCCTATTGTGAGGGTCGCTTTCTGTAGCAAGTATTGAACACTGAAAACATTGCGGGGGGTTCGAACCCCCAACCCCCCCCCTGGCTACGCCCTTGATGAATCGCTTTACTTTCGTTTATATTGCGTTCTCTGAATGCCTAAATCGCTAAATCAACTAATTTCCACTAAAATTAAATGGCCACGTTTGACTAGTGAACTCTATATGTACCCCCTGGAATGGAGTTTTGAACGTAAAGTGTGTCAAGGTCAGCTGAAACAGAGATAGCGGCCGTTTCATTAACCCATCATTAACCGACATAAGTAAGAAAGAGATAGGTACCCCTAACAGCAGCTGAAACAGAGATTGCGGTGATTCCATTAACCCACATGCCTCACTTTTCGCCAAAGGCGGATCCATTCCAGTTCCAGATAATAACACTGCGTTTGAATGTGAGCGTGAAAAGTTGATTTTTCAGACGATCTGTGCAAAAGTTACGAAGTTTGTGGTTACAAAACGCACATTTGTTACATTTGTACCGCGTTCGTCATTATATTAGTGTTATTACCAATCCGGAGTGGAGCGAGAGAAAACAGACAAGGAACTTCTAATAAATTACGACCCCTGAAAAAAAAACCCCAGATATTTTTTTCAAATCGCACCTTATATTTTTCTCACTCTAAACGATTTTCCAGTAAAATTAGAAATATGTTAGAAGAAGTTTTTATCATTTCAAGTAAATTCAACAATTTATTTCCTACTCTTTGGTTCTGACAAGCGCTCAAAAAATGGAACGCATTCCTTTCTGCTCTCTTTACGTCACCTTTACGTCTGTCAGTAGGACAGAAATTCCAGAAATTGAAAGTCCTCGCAGAAATGGAAATGGCGTTGAAATAAATAATTTGTGTGCAGTGATGTGTTGACAATAAAATTACCCATAAAATGTCAAGTACCCCTTCAAATAGAAGAAACGGGGCCCAAAAAATCAGATTGACAAGTGGGTTGAGAGAAATTTTACAAATTTAAAAATATTTTTAGGTTTTACGATCTAGCAATATGCTCTCCACATAATAAATGTTGAAATTACAATGCAGTACCACACTAATTACGTTAATTATTGTTTGTTTCAGTACTTTGTGCCCGCAGCTTAGTTCGGAAAGATTTATTTCGTGAGTAGCAATTACGAAAAACAACGAATTGTATGTTGTGAATATTCTGAATCATCTTTCTTGTAGGATACCCTGATCCTTTTGCTAAAATTTCTGTTGATGGAAGTGGACAGTGTCACTCAACTGAAACAATAAAAAATACCCTAGAGCCAAAATGGAACTCGCATTTCGATCTATATATTGGGAAAAATGATACAATTACTATTTCTGTGTGGAATCATCGTAAAGTTATAAAAAAACATGGTAGTGGTTTCCTGGGCTGTGTTAAGATTGTCAATTCCCTCATACAAAGATTGAAAGACACAGGATGTAAGTGTAAAATCATTCCTTTCAATTTATCAATTAACCCAATTCGTAGTTTCAAATACTGCCTATTTCGGGTTTGAAGAAAACCGGTACTGAACACTTTGGTTACCGAAATTTTATTTTTGTAATGTGTAATTTACTCATTAGGATTCCAATATCTAATGTATTTATTTACCATTATGGAACATACAACTGAACTATTACTTTCTGTTCAAGTTGTTTTGAGTAATTATGGAATTTTAATAGTTGAGTAACACTGATTTCACTGGATGCTGAAATTAGAATTCGATGATATGCTCCTATGAATCAATTGTATAATTGAAAAAGAACATTTTTTTTTATAATGATGGTCATGGAATTTTTTTCTCTATCAACACTCATTTATTTACTGTCTTTCCTAACTATTCTGCTATTATAAGGTATATTATAATATGAGACGTTACTATTTTGTCTGTTTCTGTTTATGAGGATATTACATGAAAGCTGTAGACTAAAGCACATATTATTTTCTCAGGATTTTCAAATAAGGAAGCTCATTATTATTATCATAACTGATCAGTTGGACTTTCCACCACTGCTATTGCGACCCAAGGTTCTTAAGTATTGTCTTGCTTGAACCTCAAGTCTCAAACCTGATTCTGACCCATGTAGGCTACTTGGTTTAATGATTAAATTATATTTTCGAGGAGTTCGCATTTTTCTTGAAAAGGACCCTGCACAAATCAAATGGGAAATGGATCCCAGTCGAATTGGCTGAAATTTGGATATGTTGTAGTTCATATTTTTCTGATCAATAGTCGTCATGGGCCCGAGACCTAAAAATGGACAGTTTTTCCGGTATCGAAGGTCAAAAGTTGCGACTAGTGCACGCAATCAAAAATGAATTCCCATCTATTAGGTACCTACTTTGGGCGACGGCATGCATATACGTGGCATGAAATTAAAATATGTATTTAAATGTGAACTACTGCAGGGTTTGAATCTTCTTGTTGTGTTCTGTTTCCGGCATCTAGCACTGTTTGAATAGTTGTATAGTTTTGTATAGTTGAAGGGTAGCGAGCACCCTGATAACGTCCGTAATATAGATGGGAATTAATTTTTCATTACACCGCACTGAAAACCCTATCACAACATGTAGATTAAGAACATCGAAAATGACACTTTTCCGTGCGGCCGCACCGCAAAAAGTTTTACGGTGCGCTGAGGCATAGATGCATCCTATGATTCCTATGCGGAGACACAGAGCAACGATTGCGTGACAGTAGATGTCAGTGTTTTGAATAAATATTGTTTCACAATATCGAAATGCTTTCTGCTGAAAATTTTTCCCGTGTTATTGTTTTCTGAGAGGTGCAATGAAAAATATCGTTCATTACACGTCCAGAAAGGCTTTTTCCGTGCTTGCACGAGTTCCCGTGTTCGGCTCCGCCTCACACGGGAACACATCGCGCGCGCACGGAAAAAGCTTACTTTCTGGACTAGTAATGAAATATACTACATATTTGATTTCGCACTAGTCGCAACTTTCGACCTTCGATACCGAAAAAACTGTCCATTTTTAGGTCTCGGGCCCATGGAGACTATTGATCAGAAATGTATAAACTGCAACATATCCAAATATCAGCCAATTCGACTGGGATCCATTTCCCATTTGATTTGTGCAAGGTCCTTTGTATGAGTTTCCTTCAAGGCCGTAGCTAGAAAAAAATTTCGGGGAGGGTCCGTCCGAGGCCGTAGCTAGAAAAAAATTTCGGGGGAGGGGGGGTGTCCGTTGAACTGAGCTCTAGAAAAAATTTCCGGGGGGGGGGGGGGTCCGGACCCCATCGGACCCCTCCCCCCTGGCTACGGCCTTGGTTTCCTTTCCCAATATCTGAATCATAGGAGGAAAAATAACAAGTTATAAACCATTTGTCAGAAGCATAATTTTAAAGCAAATCTCAACAATATCAATGATAAAGAACACACGATATATGTAGTGAAAATCTTCAGAATTATACTTTTGGCATAATTAATTATTTGTGTTAGGGTAATAAACGACCAAAATACTTACCAGTTTGTAGAGAAAATGAAGAATGTAAATTGAAAACTGACAAATACTCAGATTTTCTATCAACAAGAACAACTTCAACAAAATCTTATCATTACCAACACCAGGTATTCTATGCAACTATTTTAAGTGTCATACTCATATTCCCTTTCCGAAGTGGAGCCACAGTATAACACTATACTATACTAGTGTCTATACTGTGGTGGAGCAGACACAGAACATCTAATAAAATTAGGATCTCTCTCTCTCTGTCTGAAAGAGAGGAGAGAGAGAGATCCGTATTTATTAGATGTTCTGTGTCCGTTTTCTCTCGCTCCACTCCGGATTGGTAATAACGAACGCAGTACATATATCTAATAACACCAATGTGGATTATGCCCCTGCTTTTCTCACTCAGAAAGTGAAGCCAAATCTTTGGTAAGGATTGAGTTGTACGCTTGGGTAAACTGGAAATTCAAAAATTTCGAGAAATGTATAGGTTATGTTTATTGTGAAAGACAACAAGAAAATAGATATCGAGGATGAAAATATGCCACTTGAATATTTTCAGTTCAATTCTACAATATGAATAGGAGTTAAAAATGATATTCAGGACTTGAAGAAAACGAAATAAAGAGATTGAAACATTTTACATGGAATTGTGAGGTTATGATCGAAAGTATTCATATGAATTTATGAATGACATACGTTTCACGACATAATACGATGTGTCAGAGAGAGACAGAATCAGTAAATTATTTTTATTCTCAATATTGCGACACATGCGCTGATCTGGTTTCTTACCGAAGCCCAGCATCAGTTTTCATTGGCTCATTCTATATAGGAATTATTAGATATAAGGGGAACACCCATATTTTCATCCTGGATATCTATTTTCTTGTTGTCTTTCAAAATATGTAAACATAACCTATACATTTCTCGTAATTTTTGAATTTCCAGTTGACGCAGGCGTACAACTCAACCCTTACCATAAATTTGGCTTCACTTTCTGGGTGTGAACAGCAGGGGTATAATCCATATTGGTGTTATCAGATATACAGTGTGTCCGTAAATTATGGAACAAATTCATTTTTAGCTAAACAGATCATTTTAAGAAATAATCCTGAAACACGTCGATTTTTGATGTTAATTTACCGTATTTTAAAATAATAATCTGATATACAGGGTAAATTACGTTCGAGTAATGACGTCACCGTCATTTTTTTTAAATGGAACACCCCCATTTTGTCTCAATTTTCGGATTACTCTAGCTGAGCTGATTCCAAAAATGTATCACATGTTGATTCCAATTGGTACAGGGTGTACAGAAATACGTGCTCATAAAGTAACGCGTAACACCTGGCAAGTACGCAATTATTTGCGTACTTGGCAAGTAGACCAAGTTTCGAACTTGAATGACAAGTACGGCGTTCCCACTACTCCCGTATTTGGCAAATATGCCAATAGTTGTGTACTTGGCAAGTACAGCAGTTTCGTCGTCTCTTTCCCTTTTTTCTCTTCTCTCGAGTCTCGATCAGTTTTTATTTTGTTTCGACCATGGATAGTCGCGTTGTCGCAGCAGCAGCTTATGTGGTAGTAAGTGACTGCTATAGAAGAATTAAAGCTCATCAAGCTCAGAAGGCAAAAAGAAAAAGAAGGATTCTTTTTCAAATCCGCAACCGTACATTGGATTGATATTTTAGTTTGGATGCGAACCCAGGCATCGTTAATTAAGTTCCTGTTCTTATGATGTGGATGCCTATGTTGCCATATTACTGGCTCATTTTCATCCAAATCCAGAAATTCGCAAACGAATTTCTTGAGTCAACTCAATTTCGGAAAAACTTTATATGAACGCAAGCACCACAAACACTCGACGGAAGCTGACAACAGAATAACTACCAAATTAATTGCGGCAAGTAATGGGAGGGCATCGACAAGTATGAACCAGGGTTGGTAAAAAACATGTAAAAAAAAACAAAACATTGTGTTTTTTTATTTGAAGCTGTTCTATTTGATTTAAATCATGTTTTTTTTATATTTAAAAAACATGTTTAAAACAAAGTTTTGGCAACATTGCTATGATAGTCTCGGGTGAAATATTCAAATCTGGCAACACTGAATAGAACTTGCATATTGTTGAATTGTTTACAGTTAATGCACAGTATAAGGTACCTTATTCTGTGGTGTTAGGGCTCTCACAGACACAGCGGTTTCCGCCGAGTCGGCGGCCGAGAAAATCGCCGAGTCGGCTGAGTTTGCTTCTGTGGGACGAGTCGGCTTGGGCGGCGGTGTGTGGTTTCATAGCGCAAAAGCACAGGCCAATTCCGCCGACTCGGCGATTTTCTCGACGGCCGACTCGGCGGAAACCGCTGTGTCTGTGAGAGCCCTTAGGAAAGGGATGACGCATTGAAGCCGCGAGCCGCGTCTAGAAGGAAAATAAAATACTACAGTGCAACCTCTGTAATCCGGACAATTGTTGGCAGAGTAGTTGTCCGGATTTTCGATTTGTCCGGATTATAGAAATACAGGATTATTCCTATGGACTCTGTGATAAATGAAATATATGATTTATACAATTAACATACAACGATATATCAATTTAAAACACAATAGATTAAATGGAACAAAAAATTCAAAAAAGTAACAAAACATAAATTGATTACAAATTTTCATGATCAACATGTCCCAAAAGAATTGATTTACATATGAATCTAATTATGTATTCCCAAATTTGAAAAAAACTGAAATTTCTGTTTGAACTTTTCATGCAGCTTCATTTTTTACTGCAATATTCTTCATTTGGAGCAGCATTTTCATGTGGTCGTCTGAAAATTTTCTGATGCCAATTTGATACATTTTTTTAATGTAAATTACTGCATCTTCAGTTCTGTTACCTTTGAAACATCATCCTCTTCGTCGGTAGAGAAATGATTGGTTTTTAAGTCATTTTTTCATCCACAATATCTTTGTCAGTGAGCAGGATTTCACTTACATGAAAATTTCCTGAGATACCATCTTCTCAACTCGAAAATTTTAGACGCGGCGACTTGTGTATGTCCGGATTATAGAGAGTCGTCCGGAGTATGGGTTTTGAAATCTGGCGTCCGGAGTACTGGATGTCCGGATTTAAATGTGTCCGGATTAGAGAGGTTATACTGTATTTGGAATAAATTCAAAACTATGTACTTATACTTCAGACAGAATCAGAATGATTCAATTTCATAATCCTTTTCATTTTTACGAAAAGTCATATTTTGTTACACAGTGGAGACCATTTTTTTATTCACCTATTCGTTTTTCTGTTATTAAATTATTATTTATCTAGTGTTTTCTTCCTTCAATAAAAAACTGATCAAAAACAATTGTTTTAAAACAAATATGTTTCAAACAGAGGTTTGTGTTCAAAACGTGTTTTGAAACAAATGTTTTAAAACACTATTTTGAAACAAATGTTGTAAAACACTGTTTTGAAACAAATGTTTTAAACATGCCCACCCTGGTATGAACTTCTCAAATTCGCAAATAATTGTAATCCCTTCCCTTTGACTCGTTGCATTTTTACCTACAACCGGCAGGACTTCTCACTTCACCAGTGGCAAATAATTGCACAAGTAATGTAGGCCACTCACGGAGCGTTTTTACGGGACGTAGCTACCAGTCTCCGTCTATGGCCGACGGGACTCCTAAAGCGTCCGGAGCATTTCGAAACTCTACGTTCTTGAACGCGGAAGCTTGGCATGGACGCTACGTCGGTGGTGAATTCTACGATGCTCAAAGGCCCGGTTGGAAGCTTGAAAAGTCATGCGTCCAGATGAGGTCGTAAAACGCTCCAAACAGACGCTTCGTGAATGGCCGGCATAATGGCCGAGTGAACCATTCCCACTACATGCCAAATATAGGCAAGTGGCAAATATTCGCCAAATACACGAGTAGTGGGAGTTGGGCTTAAGACAAGCTTTTATAATGACAACACTCATGCGCCATTTTGAAGCCGCCATCTTGAATTCCTCAATTTTGAAGAATCGTGATTTCCGACCCAGAAAAAAATCGGATCATAATCACAAAACTCGTCCGCCATATTGTAGCCGCCACCTTGTATTTTAGAATTTTGACAGAAGAATCATCATTGTCGAACCCAAAAACCCCCAGATACTAATTTTGAATGGAATCGGATGATAATTACAAAACTCATCAGCCATTTTGTTTTTTTCTATAACAAATATTTCATGATGCATTGTCACCAGAATTATGTACACCTGCCAAATTTCAAATCAATCGGACGATTATGCTAAGCGTCCACATGTCCGCATGGACGGATCCAGGACGGATCGGATTTACGGATCTCCATTGCAGAAATGCCGATGCTCCGGTGCGGGTCTGTGGACGAGCTTGCTCGAGTTTCTATTCAAAGAATCCCGAAATTCGTTTGATCCGATCCGTCCGGTGCGGACATGTGGACGCTTATCTTTAGAAGTGTGTCATATTTAACTTGCAAGATTTGATTACAGACACTACGTTTATTTTACGGTCAACATAAATGTCCATCAGAGCAATTAACATGGGCGCCCGCAGAAATTTTTCTCAGGGGGACAAAATAAAAATTGGAAAGTGATATTGAGGTGTCGTGCTGAAAAACGATAAGGCCATCAAAATCTCAGGGGGAAGCATGCCCCACTAACTGCGAACGACTCCGTGCTTTCCAAGTGAATTAATTCATTTCGTTTTATAACGTTGAAATTCACGAAATCAGGTATTGCGATTTGGAAGAAAGTTTCCTTTATTGTTCACTTCAACTCTGTTGTTGAAGTCTTATTGCTTTTCGATGAATGCTCATCATCTCAAAACCGTTAAATCGGTTAAATCGACTCTCAACCATCGTACTCCTTAGCCAGGTTTCGATCCTACGAAGGCTGCTGAATGATCGCTCCACAGTGCAAGTAGTGCACGTAATGCGATAATAGTATATTCTGTAACAAGGGCAGAATGAAAATCCGATACGAGTGAATCATTCCGAGGGCGAGCCGGAGGCGAGCCTGAGGAATCACGAGTATCGGATTTTCATTCTAACCGAGTAACAGACTATACTTTCTCCACGACGAAGCTAGATAATTAATCTTTTAATACTAAAATGAATTATGACGTTTCGAAAACCGCAATAAATATGACAATCAGAGCGGCTGACACATAGATTTATTCTCTATGTTTTCAAAGGTGTTACGGAATGAATATTCTTACACACTGTGCGAGAATGAAATTCAGTCGAAATGCTTAAAAAACAAGGATTATACTCAAGCTCGAGTTGATTATTGGTGGTAATCTATAAAGGGCGAAAACCAAGGACTAAACTGAACAACAACCGCGGTCATAACTGGTTATTTACTTGAAATCGATAAGTGTTGTAGAATGAATATTACATATCAAGTGATGGAATACTGACATTCTATGGTCAAATTCGATGTTGGAAGAGCTGTATTCTGTGGCAGTCGTGGAGAAAAAATTTCAAAACTTTTTCCCGTCTCGGGAAAAAGGCCTCTGTTTCTCTCAAAACATCAATAATTGTCAGCACTTTGAAATTACCTCCTGGTTTCTCCTGCCATGTTCCTTTGCTCAGATTGTAAAATTGGCAGAAGGTATCGCAAGCAGCAGTGATATTTTGTAACGAATTGTTTTGCATCCGAGCACTCGAGCAGGATGTATACACTGGCGTTGATAGATAATTAATGAGTATATACCACATTGTGATTTTCGTACATTATGCTATTATGTCATGAGCTTTCAGGAGATACTTGTAAATCACTAGGGGGCAGTGGCGGCTCGTCGGGTGAGGCAAGTGAGGCGGCGCCTCACCTATCATTTTATCATTTTCCTCACAATCTCAGAAAAATAAAAGGACAGGGAGCGAACACCAAAATATTAAAATATGCACCATATCTAATCAAAATCAGCAATAATTTTCTTCGCCGCCACTGCTCAATAACATCCCATGAGGACGCAGAGGCGACGATGAACATCGTCTCATCCAGATCAAATTCGAAACAGCCGACGGAATCCGAAGGAACTCGAAGGTGTCGCTATTATTCGATCTTTGAGGCGACGATCTCATCGTCTCTATCCAGTTCAAATTCGAAGCAGCCAACCGAATCCGAGTGACGGCGAAGGAACGCGAAGGAGCGCGAAGTTGTCGGTATTATTCGGTTTTGAGGCGACGCAACTATCGCCGATCGGACCTTTCCGTGATTCTACAGGATTCGAGGATAGGTTCAATAGATGTCGCCACTCCCCATCTGCTGATTTGTTTATGTAATCCACCTGCAACTTGCAGCATCGTCTGCTCATGTTCAGTTGAGTTTAGAGGTGGGAGTTCTAGTTCCTTTGTCGGATATAGTTCACTAGTTCTCGTTCACGATGGTGAACTAGTTCACATGATTAGATCACTAGTTCACAATCGTTCACTTCCACTTGTATGCGCCATTGAAAGATCAATGTATGGTATGAACTAGCGACTAAGAGAAAGAGTCGTGATTTCATCTCAGGAACTACTATTGAACTAGAAGTTTCATTTAAACTGAAGAATGATTGGATTGATACGGGTTTCACAAGGGGTGAAAGTGTCCATTATTTCAAGTGATGCTTTTCGAAGGGTTCTGGGATTTGTTTCGAGAATAAAAGAAAACTAATCCATTAAATGAAATATAGTGCGGTGAATCGTTAAACTTTCAAAATTATAAAGAAATTGATGATGGAAACTTTATATATTTCGCCAGAAAAAAATTAACTTTAAATTTAAGATTACTGTTCAACAACAAAATTTAGGATAGTGAAAGGTGAAAGGAATCGGATCAATAAAATGAAATATGAGTTTGATAGTTACATCAGTGAAAATAATATGAAGTTGACACTTTATATTCACTCATAAAAATTTATCTTACAATTATCGATTATGTTACACTGTATTGTTACAATCTGATAATTATGTTATGTCTGGAACTGAAGAGAACACGGAGAGAGAACGACTAGATCGAGTCAAGACTTCGTTACTCGACCGTATCGTTCATTTCTCATTTCGTTCTTCCAGTTCTTCGTTCAATCATTCACTCATTGAACGAAGGAACGAAGTGAACTAGTGAACTATACATCGAACTGTTCGTGAACTAGTTCCTTTCGTTCCTCAAGCGGAATAGTTCGATTGAACTAGTTCGTTCACGAACTACCCACCTCTAGTTGAGTTACAGCATTTCATATCGTTCGATATTTCGATTATTTCTTTGAATTATCTCATATTACTTTCGTTGTGGTTTAATTAAGAGTGTAATTGAGCGATAATCCTACAGTTGAGTAGTTTGAATATTGAGTTATGCATAACCCAAATAAATATTGCCCTTGAGAGGTTACAAGGCGTAATGAAAATTCTGTAAAGCAGATTTTCAAAAAATCAAAGGCACTCACAGGAATACGTTTTGACCGAGAAAAATATAATTTGAACGCAGTTGAACTATTTGAAAAATATAAACGTTTATTTTATGAAATTTTAGATTGTATCATTCACCAAATAAAAATTAGGTTCGAGAATCTGAGTGAGATTAAATTTTTAGGATTACTTGATAGGACCAAATATCAATTATTTTCATCAGAGTTAAAACATATTTGCGGAATACGATATTCCAAGATAGACTCTCGGCTCTCGCAATGATGTCAATAGAGAAGGCATTGTTTGTCGCCATCAGCGAAGATAATGGTCAATTTTTTGAAGACATTATATATAGATAAATTTAATTTATAAAAAGTGATATTATGGCGCATTTCCGAAATTCTCATTTTTCACCTTTTATTTTTTTTAAATTGAATCTACTACTGAGTACACCTCTGAGGATTTCTCGATAAAAAAGTTACTGTTATTATACTGAATAACATTGAATAATACTGTTCTCTCTCAGTAGTTAGATATGAAAATTATGTTGTAGTCAACCACTATGTATAAAATTTTTTTATATAATCGCCTCACCAGCTCACGAGGTCACGAGCCGCCACTGCTAGGGGGGGGGGGACAGCTGCCCCTTCTGGGGACGTCCATAATTATCACGGTGTCATGAGAAGAATTGGAGATATTATGATTCATTATTTTTTATTATTGTCATTACACGAACTTCACAAATATTGCATAAGATTAGAAGTGGTTATTATTTATTACAAAATTACAAACCAAAATATCAGATTTCAGTTTCAAAAATTAATATCATCAAGCCGTTGAAACGATTTTGTCCCCATCAATGTTTGGACATTCAAACGTGCAAAAAATGTATTTGAACAGTTTTGATCGATTTGAACTCTAATTTAGGTTCAACTCGATCTGAGGAATCACGGACCTAAGTCGCAACATGTCTTCTCCTACTGCTCTAATCTTCTGGTATATTTTTTCTGCATTTACCTTCATGCAAATTATCAATTTCAGTTCAATGTCTGGACCTGGGTAAGGCTTCCATAGATGATCCCGAACCGGTGAAAGGGCAGGTTATAATATCTCTGCTCTCTAGAGACGGCCCATGCGGTGGCACCCCGCTGGCTATAGTTAGTCCGTTGGGCGAACTGCATGGTCCATCTCCTGAGCACATAATCGAAAATAACAGTGGCACTAGCGCGGGCGACCTGCCTCCGGGATGGGAAGAAAGGAGGACCACAAACGGGAGACTCTACTACGTCAATCACCTGACCAGATCAACGCAGTGGGTCCGGCCAGTTGCGAATCGTACCAAGACACCTAACAGGTAACGATTTTCTGTAACACTGCCAATATATTGAATACTTCAGACTTGAAATGCTCTTAATGGTAATGGGTGTCCATCTTTGGAACACTGTTTTGTTTCACAACCGATTTGACCGTTTGCTTTGTGGTTAGTTAAGTTTTCCATTTTATTGGTTATTGCTGCACGTTCGACAGGTGATGGACATCAGAAGTAAGAGAACCGTTTGTTTCTATCGGAGTAATCCACATTTCAATTGATAAAAGAAGAAGTTCAACAGTTGGGTAGCTGTTTTTTCGTTTTATAATTATTATGTCTTCAAACTGTATTGTATTATTGCAATCAAACACATAAAAATTGCTTAAAAAGACGAATAAATGCAGATTTTGGATGAGTTGTAGTGTTTTTCTCGTATGTAGTTTGGCATCATTGGATGGGTTGGTACTTACTAAAACCACATTAGTCCTTCCACCCATGATGTCCCAAATATGCTCTATGGGCGAAAGATCGGGGGATCTGGGTGGCCCTGGCAAAAGATTCACATGGGTCGCTTCGAATGAGTTTGAATTCTGGCAACATGAGGTCGAGCATTATCTTGCTGGAATATTGGATTCTCGAGCCAGTTAAGGTAAGGGGAACATATGGCTCCACTATTTCTTGAAGGTAACGCAGCGCTGTCATGTTACCTCGAATAAAGACTAAAGGTGACCTACTTGCATGTGCCATAACACCCCATACCATAACGCTTACTGTTCGTTGTACATGATGCTCAACATCAAACTTCACGTTCACGGTTCACGTCTTTCTCCCCGACGTCGTCTAACCCTTCTCCGGCCATCATGTGCACTCAAGGAGAATCGAGATTCATCAGAAAAGACGGCCTGATGCCATTCCAATGTTGACGTTCTCTGCACCACTGTAATCGTTGCCGGCGATGCTCAACCGTCAGAGGTAGCACAAGATGGGGTCGATAATGCTGCAGTCCAAAAGACCTTACCCGGCAGTAAACCGTTCGGACAGTAACAGGATGGCCTTGTTCTCCTAACCACTCATCATCCAAAGATCGAGTTGTCGCAAATCGGTCTCTTATGGCCATAAGTCTTAGGTCGGCCACTCACAACTGTCAGTTAGACTGATCGCAGTTGAAATTGTCAGTCTAAACTTTACGTGAGTGGGCATTTCAGTCTCAGTTTAACACAATCAATGGGGAAACCAACGATAGCAATTTTTGGTACACCGGTTAAGTCATGCGCAAATAATTGAGAAAATCTAATGGTTCTTCCTCCAACTCTCTCAATAAGTTTATGTGGGAAGATGAATTGCGTTTTTGAAGCCATTTCCTGCACTACTGTTTACGTTTTTTTTTATTCTTGGTAAAATTGAAGGATTGAACTGCTCATGTGTGCACATCTCAGTCCTCAGTTTAGACTGACAATTTCAACTGCGATCAGTCTAACTGACAGTTAGACTGTACGTGAGTGGCCGGCCTAACGGTGGATTTCCATGCATCCGTCATCCGATGTCCGATTCGGATATCGTATACATTTTGTCGGACGGATGAAACTGTCAATTTCCATGCATCCGTCATCCGATTCGGATATCGTATATAGTCCATCCAAGAATGATTGACATTTCGGGGGGCTTTGGAAAATCGAAATTATGTTGGTAATGCCCATTCAGTGATATTTTGAGTTGCAGAATTCAGGTTGGTATTGGAAATAACACTGACATTTTGTTCTGTCATTAATGTTTCGAACAAATTTGGCAAAAAATTGAGCAAGTGAAATAAGTATCTTTGAAATGAGGCTCTTGAAGAGTGAACAGCTAAAAAATGGAAAGCCTGCACAGAGCACATAGAAAAAGAAATGAGAGAAGATTAGTCAAAATATAAGGAATGTTATGATCTATTTCTGACAAAACCTTTCATTATGAACATGACGAGTTCTGCCCAGATGAGGAAAAAATAACATGTTGTGGTTGTTGAAACAGAATAATAGGAATATTTATATTTTTCATATTTTACACCTTCATTTGTTCACAAATATTGAAAGTTACAATGTCATGACAAAATTAATTCTTCATATATTAAATAGATCCATTCGTTTTGTTTCTGTCTTGATATCTATGGTACATTTTTGTGAGAGATGGTTCAACAATACTCAATAATTTGTTGAATGTGATATTGCTCATTCTCAAATAATTAAAATACTGCCCACTATCGGACAATCGCATTTCTTGCACCAAGTTGTTATACATTCCTTGGGCCTTTCTGCTCTTAAAAATATCTTTCACCCATAATATCGACGAACTGCGTTTTCTCTTCTTTCTTTTCAATAAAAGAATCGAGAACAACAACAAATTCTTCATTGATACCTATTTATATTCTTCTCGAAAAGAAGAGAACGCCAAACATTCAAAAAGTTATGTCAAACTGACACGATAACGGACAAAAGTTAAATATTTTTCAACTTTTTCCGATAACGGAAGGGAGTTGAATTTTTATGCATTTTTGAAGGATTCTTGTTGCCAAATATTTATTTTCTGAGAAAATGAATTTGTTCCATAATTTTGACGTGCACTGTATAATTATAGAATTATCAAATTACAAACCTTAAAGTCAAAGCTATAGTCTTTCACCTGGTGAGATGGGTTCTCGTATATGGTACATTTTTGTGAGAGATGGTCCAACAATACTCAATAATTTGTTGAATGTGATATTACTCATTCTTAAATAATTGAAATACTGCCCACTATCAGACAATCGCATTTCTTCAACCAAATTGTTGAATATTCCTTGGGCCTTTCTGCCCCTAAAAATATCTTTCACCCATAATATTGGCGAACTTCGTTTCCTTTTCTTTCTTTTTAATAAAAGAATCGAGATCAACAACAAATTCTTCATCGATACCTATATTTATATTCTTCTCCAAAAAAAAGAGAACGCCAAACATTCAAAAAGTTATGTCAAATCTGATACGATAACGGACAAAAGTTAAATATTTTTCCGATAACGGAAGAGAGTTGAAACTTTCGGACGAATGTTTGGCGCTCTTTCAATTTTGAATATTTCCGCCAATCACAACACTTTCGGACGATCGTATCATCGGATGACGGATGCATGGAAATTCACCGTTAGACGTCGATCTTGAAGTTCATTTGTGCCAGTTCGACGTCCGGTGCCTACTCTTCTTCGATTTTGGGCATTATCAAACCACAGTTGGCAACCTCCCATAAGAGTAGTTGGATTTCTGTTCGTAGGGTTAGCGATTTCTCGAAATGACAACCTCTTTCAAATTCATTCAGCTGGCGATAAATTCCGCGTACACGTGCTAGAGGCATCTTAACAACAACTAAACATCGACTTGAGATCTCCTCGAACAGCTGGTTTGTTGAAAATTCAAAAAAATTGCAGAAAACGACTACAATATTTGATGTTCACGTGAAGACACCTTCACGATTTTTTCCCAAATTTTAATCATTTTCTCCTAGCTATACTATGTTTCACAAAAAAAAAAACTTGAAATTCAAACAGCTCCTTCTGGGTGTTGGAGTTTCTTTGTCAGTTAATATATTTTATTTTATCTATCAGAGGACAATTTTTAGTAAACATAAAATATGAAAATTAAGCTATAAAGACAGCTACCTAGATGAATGAAACAAATAAGACACAAATCATTTGCCAATATAAATAAATAATGACAAATGAAATGTGAATACGAACTAAGTCTAGGAACTAGGTGAACGGTGTGGAAGACCAAGTTCGTATTCACATTTCATTTGTCATTATTTATTTATATTGGCAAAAATGATTTGTGTCTTATTTGTTTCAATTTTTAGTATTATTAATTTTTAAATATGGCGTACTGGTTATAATGTTATTGTATACCTCAGCGATGTAATCAGTTTATCAAGCAAAATTAACTTTCTTTTTCTTCTTCTTTTGCTTTCATCATAATTCCAACTCTTTCAAAACCAACAGAATCATTTGTGAATCCCCAATGAGAAAATAAGAAGCCGGGATAAAATAGTTCAGATAGTGTTCGTTGTTTTGAATTTAATCAATTTTTCCAGACTGAGGCTGACAAATTCGAATAACAATCCACAAAATAACCAGGATAATGATAATAGGAACAATGAAATAAACGATAACCATGAAGCTATTAACAATAACAGGGAACAAGTGCAATCAGGATTGAATACCAGTGCAAGTGCCTCTCCTTTATCTCCTGGTAAGAACTATTGAGAGCTTTAAATCATAATTGACTCGATGAGTAGGATCAATTTATTTTAAATGAGATTTCAATATGGGTGTAGGATGAATGGGCGGACACGTGGGTTAAGAGATAAAAATTTCACAGATACAGTGTATTTGCAGAGAAGTTTGACACACACACATACATATATAATAGTCTAATCACATGAATACAACACGAGGTGAAAATCACGCTATATCTGACAGAGCCCTATCTGATGGCTGTATAGTAAACAGTGATTTTGGAACTGAACTTAAACGACAACCGTTCTGAGTTCCGAATCATAATTCAGAAGTTCCTAAAGGAAACAATTTTGTATGGAAATGAAATAATAACCTCGATTCATACTGTGTTTCCGGTTATTATCAACAGATGAAGTATGCATTTTTTGGAGATATTTTCTTTCAAATCAAGTTTAGAATTTAAAAATCCCATCAAATTCGATAAAAATAAAATAATACAATTTGAACCAACTCAACGAAAAATGAACTTCATTCAAGTATTCCATTAAAACGCAGACTCATCGAAAAATCAACAGAACAACTCTTCTTTATCCTCACTCCGTGTTCTCCTGAACCAACTTCCCACGACGACCTCTAGTGGCAGCTCCGGAGATCGAGGTAGTCCTGCCCGCAACACCACTTCGCCATCCTACACCAACTGCACTGCCACCACTACGGCTGTCATACCGGCGCCAAACAACATAAGTTGCAACGCCCCGCCCACTAACACCATTCATGTCGAAAACGCTGTAGCGGCGGGAGAGAATAGAGGCGCCGTCAGTCCCCAGACTTCCACGAGGGCCGTGATGCGGGAGAGGAGGAGAAGTGGAGAAGGCCGAGAGAGCAGCAGTAGGAGACGGTCGGGCCGACAGCAACGCAATTCGCTTAATGCTTCGGGGGTGGGTCAAACCGGGAATCTTGCGACTGCGCCGTTGACCGGCAGCATGGATCTACCGCCGGGATATGGTGAGTATCCATATCTAGTATGTATTCATCTACTTTCTAGAAATCACCTTGGAATACAACTGAAAAGTTTAGCATATTCCATAGTCATCAACATACTGTTAAGTATGTCTCAAAAGGTTCTGAAATAGTGATAGAAAACAATAAACTAGTGTTGAAAATATTTCGAAAATTCCTATATCTTGATATTAATCGATAGAACTGAGGACGACGCAGCAAGGCCAGGTGTATTTCTTCCACATACCCACCGGAGTATCCACCTGGCACGATCCAAGGATACCGAAAGACCTTGCCCCCTTAACACTAACACTCGACCATCTAGGACCACTGCCACAGGGTTGGGAAATGCGTCAGACGCAATCTGGAAGGGTAAGTTACGTTCCTCATTTTAAGAACTCTATTAGAGATGCCTCTTCTCTTGCAGACGTATTTCGTTGACCACAACAACAGAACCACACAGTTCACCGATCCAAGACTGAACTCACAGATATTGACCAATCTCTTGCGTCGTACTCCCGTTACGAATGCGAGTGGAGCGTCGACTTCGAATTCCGCCTCACAGGATGCACCCATCACGTCTACGCCAACCGTGGCTACGCCCACTACGACGATTGTCAGTAGTCCAACGGTTCAACAAGCCACATCTGGTAAGTGTTATAATCGGTACTTTAGGTCAGTTGAGGCCAGCGTTCATTTAAGATGCAAGCGTATGACGACCGCCAGTCCGGTCCTCGTCGTATGCGTTTCATTGGTCCTAAGTCATGGCTATCAGTAAAATCTATGCAAAGTTACTTGAATCGATTCGAAACATATAGAACATACAAGGATTGTCGCAAGTTTCCTGCAATTCATAAGGAAACTGGTTATTAACTTCGTTCGGTTATTTTTAATTCACCCCGGTAATTGATGACATGCCTATCTATCGAGTCAGCGGTAATTTGGTTTCGCTCATTAGTAAGTTTGTTCCGATCTATACACGTGGTTATTTTGTGTGGGTATACTCCATTCACTTTTATTAAGTTCAAATGAAGTTATTAAGTTTTTTCACTTAAAACTGACGCAGGTTGGTACTCGTGAGGTGCCAAATAATTCTCAGAGACTTTGCCAATGCTAATTTTCAAAAGGGGAACAGCAAATACTCTTCAACAACTGTTGGTCAAAAACAAGGACCGCATACCGCTATCAGACAGATCAGGTGTTTACAAACTAAAATATGGAGAACCGAGCTGTAGTGTGGTTTACAAAGGTCGTAGTGGAAGAAGCCTAAAGACAAGAATTAAGGAACATCTCAGAGCCAAAGAATCACCTCCAACAACAAGTCAACCTTTGGGAAACACCTAGGAGAATGTGAGCATACATTTGATCCAGATATTGATGTGGAGCTCCTCCACCAGATTGATTACGGTGTTAGACAGGAAGCTTGGGAGGAGTTGGAGATCTTCAAGCACATGCGTAGTGGAAGAGAGAAACTTGTGAACGTTATCTCCACGAACACATAATTGTTTTTGAGGGTACTTGTGCGGGATTTTGGTCTGTGTTTTTCGAATATTTGTGTCGGTGTGTTCTGTGGTTAACCTGAAACTGTCCCGAATTGACGTCTTGTTGTTTGATCGCATTCTTTTTACATGATTTTATTTAGTTTTACCTGTCCCGGTGGCATATTCATATGTTAACCGATACAACCAAGCACGTCGAGGAGCCGAATGATTTTATATAAGTTACCGACGTAACTTCAGGATTCTGTCGGTAACTTATACAAGCACAAGTCCATCGGCACCTTATACAGGGTGGCCATTTGAAAACGAAACAGACGAGATTACAGACGAAATAATTTTTTTCGATAAAAATGCTCGGACAGGTCGATTTCTGTTTCGAGGGGGACAACTTAAGATGTAGGTTACGGACGCATAGCGCTTCAACCCTTGCTACTACAACCCTCACCCCCAATTTTTGAATAGGGAAAATGGGGTGAGTGATACCTCATTTGAAAGGTATTTTTATACTGATTTCAGCACAGTAATTGTTTTTTCATTTTATGCATTAGTTCTCGAAATATTCTTAACTAAGTATTTGAAAATGAAGTGGTGTTTTCATGGCACTTGTAGTGTTTTTTTGTGAAAAATCGACATTTTGATTAAAGATTTCTATGTCAGTGGATTGGAGGAAGGAAGCCACAGTCATGGTTGTTTTGAAGCTCAAAATGTCGATTTTTCACAAAAAAACACTACAAGTGCCATGAAAACACCACTTCATTTTCAAATACTTAGTTAAGAATATTTCGAGAACTAATGCATAAAATGAAAAAACAATTACTGTGCTGAAATCAGTATAAAAATACCTTTCAAATGAGGTATCACTCACCCCATCTTCCCTATTCAAAAATTGGGGGTGAGGGTTGTAGTAGCAAGGGTTGAAGTTACAGACAAACTAAGAATTACGTCGGCAACTTATTATTACGTGTTCGGCATCGCTCGGAAAACCGATTGTGTGTTTGTGTCGGTAACATATGAATATGCGTCCCGGTGTCTGTCTGTCAGTCTGTCTATCTGTCTGTAATCAAATCTTGCAAGTTGAATAAGACACACTTCTAATCGTCCGATTTATTTGAAATTTGGTTGGTGACAATGCATCATGAAATATTTTTTATAAAAAAAACAAAACGGCAGCTCCAAAATGGCGGATGAGTTTTGTAATTATCATCCGATTCCATTCAAAATTAGTATCTGGGGGTTTTTGGGTTCGACAATGATGATTCTTCCGTCAAAATTGAAAAATTCAAGATGGCGGCTACAATATGGCGGACGAGTTTTGTAATTATGATCCGATTCTATTCAAAATTGGCATCTGAGGGTTTTCTGGGTAGGAAATTACGATTTTTCAAAATTGAGGAATTCAAGATGGCGGCTTCAAAATGGCAGATGAGTGTTGTTATTATAAAAGCTTGTCTTAAAAAATTATTTTTTTATTATAGCTGTTTCTTTTCTCATTGAATTTAATAGATCTTTGTTGTTTCTTGAATAGTGGGAGGGTGCTTCGTTGAGATCCGGCAACACTTTCATGTATGCCATTGCTTCTGATAGTGTAAGAAGAACGATTAAAAATTGAAGAACCAAAAAGAACTATACCTCTTACAGTGATCAGTACTTGCAACCTGATGATGGCGTTAAGCGCCGAAATATGTAGTTGCAGTGACAATTAAAAGATAGAAACAAACCGAGTGAGGAATAAGACTTTTATCTACTCCCATAGAATAATATATCCATTATTCAACTGAATTTGATCTGTAATAGTCTCTATAAATAAACATAGATACAAATAGGAAAAATGTAGCTTACGAAATGAATAAAAAGTCGGGTCAATGGGGAACTCTAGATTTCAGACATCAAGGTAACGTTCTTGCCATCGATTTCTACATTTTCTTAGGCTCGATTTTTCGACCACAGAAATCGCTTTTGACAACTGTTGTCAATTTTGAAAATGCAGATTCGAATTTTACTGAAGAAGTCGAAGATAAAGTATAGTGTTCAATTCGCGGTAATGGTCATAACACACTTGATGAATTACACCCCTCGCCTGACGGCTCGGGCTGCAAAATTCATCTGCGTGTGTTATGACTTACATTACCGCTCCTATGAGCGGTATTCATTATTCATACTTTTATTTTTCTCCTTTTGATTATCTCACCTCACAATGGATTTCCGTTCCATAATGCTAATTTTATTTACTCTTTTTTAACTTTATAAATGGAATTTGTTCGTTTGAGGTTTATCTGTGACACAGGTTTCGTAGCACTACTACATTTTTATACTGGAGTATTTCATGTTGTGCAAAAAGGTATTTGAATGTCTTATTTCTTTTGAATTTTGAAAAGTGGGGAATTCCCGTCTGTTCGTTCAGAAGTTCTTCAGATGGGTTATCCGAGTACTTCTATCATTTTTTCGAATGAACTATCACAAAGGAAAGGACCATTCTTTCCATTATTTTTCAGTTAAATTTCAACACTCGATCCTTGATTTCCGTACAATAAAATAGAATTAACTGAATCTTCCAACCATGTTTATTTACGTGAAATATATCCAGTATTAACAAAGAAAAAAGTTTCGGGAGAAATGGACCACCAGATATCTAATTTCCGAAATACACCACAGGTTGTGCCACCACAAGAGGTCAATGACAGACTAGTTTCTGGTTTATTAGCCCTTCCTGCGGTAGCAAACAACTGAAACGGCAGAACTTATATTACTTTCTAGCAGAAACACTTGAGTACAGTTTATGTACAGTGTCCCACCTAGCGGTAAATGTCTACGCTTCATCTCAGTTCTTTCAAAAACTGAATCTACGTACATTCATTTTCTCCTACGGTAGTCGCAAGTACTTACTATAGGCCTTTTCGGAAACCTACTCTGGGTTACTAACTCGATCCATTGAGGTCACGTGACGGATCTTCTTGGATCACAGACCCGGTCTTAAGTTTACGAACTATCAGGTTTAGGATTTGAAGTGTCAGTAGATCATAACATAACCAATAATTTCAAAATTTTTTCTCCAGTTAATTTTTGGAATTTAACACATTCACATTGCGCCAAATTCTCTTCTCTTTCCATAATTATTGATTAATTATTATTAATCAGTTAATCAATTAAGTTTACGAACTATCAGGTTTAGGATTTGAAGTGTCAGTAGATCATAACATAACCAATAATTTTAAGATTTTTTTCCCAGTTAATTTTTGGAATTTAACACATTTCACATCGCGCCAAATTCTCTTCTCTTTCCAAAATTTTTGATTAATTATTATGAAATTATTATAGAATAGAATATTATTATTATAAAGTGGAAGGCTTATTCCCGCGTTTTCCAGATACGAAACTAAACTGCCGTGCGCATGCGGTGGATCTAGCGACCCTGCTTTCGAGTAGGGTTACGATAAATCAACCCGAGTCACTGATCGGGTTAGCAACTCTGTACTTTCCGAACACGGGTTGGATGTTCGGATTAGGTAAACGAACGCAAAGGTTAGGGATCCAGTGAACCCGAGTAAGTTTCCGAAAAGGCCTTATGAAGTCTCATGCAGTTTACCGTGGGAAGTAGAATACGCCTGTTCATGCGGTATGGATCCCGCAAGTCCACAGGACAAAGAAAAATTATTGAAGGAAATGGACAGCAGCTCAATTTTTTTCTTTGTCCTATGGACGTGAACATCTACTGTCAGAAGGTTCTTCAACATTCGCCAGGTCTTTGGAATTATTGAATTCACATATTTTCTCGAATTCATTATTTTCCCAAAGTAAATGAACATTTTGATAAATAGGAAATATCTAGGACCTCTACGTAGAAAGGACAACGTTGCTCAGTTATCTGATAGGAAATTGACTATAGCATAACATTTTCAAAATATACACGGTGAAGAGTGTCAGAATGGCATGGCCAACCGGGATACATTATAAAAGTGAAAGGAGTATATTCAGGCTACGTGCATTGCAGTCCATAGCTTCTATCGGTGGAAAACGATTGCTCAGTAGCGTAGAAAATATATATTCTTTTGAACAAGAGCAATATATACTATTTTTCAAATCAAACAATTTAATGTGATCGCAAGCCATCGTCTGCTAGCATTAAAAAAATCACGACTTTGTATGTCTTTCGAACGCATGTGGTAATTGAAATGAAATCTTCAAGTGACAATTCATCATTACACTGAAATTAGACCAGACATAAATGTTTTGTGTTCTTTAAAACGAGAGGGGCATACCCATTGACGGGGACAGGTTGGATCTTCCGAAGTTACGTTAGTGCGGCGTTGCGTATTCCCAAGTTTTTCGTAACTTAACAGGCTGACTTGATTCAAATATTCTTTTTCAATTTTGCTATGAATAATGACTTATTCATGCAATTTTTTTTGTTCAACAGTTTTCTCAAAATACATTATCGTACTTTTTTCAAAACTCCAAACGCTGATTATGCCTTCCACTTGCTCCTTCAGATTAAACAACTTCCGTATCATAAGGAGGATAGTTGTGTCTACTTTTGATATCCACGATTTTCAGCTCCCCTTGCCCCAGTGGTTCCGAGACCTGCAAGGGTCACCGAAATGGAGCAGCTTCCTCAGGGTCTGCTGAACGACAGCGAACATCTCCCCAAATACAAGCGTGATCTTGTGGCTAAGCTCAGAGCTCTAAGGGCAGAACTCACGGCTTTGCAACCTCAGAGCGGCCACTGTAGACTCGAGGTATCCCGTAAGGAAGTTTTCGAAGAAAGCTACAGGTACGTATTGTAAAGAATGTTAACATCATTGTATAAAGACAATGGTAACACTATACAATGTTCGTGTATGAACATTCCGGATAATGAAACAACGCACAACTTCAGAATATGCAACCTCTAGCGATTCATAATTTTTCCACCACTCAAATGTAGACACACCTCCCACATGAAACAAATATTTGAAGATTATTCAAATTAAACAAGTTCTAATCTTGAAAATTGGTGACCTTATCATGTATACAGGTTGAGTCTTTGATTTGTTCATATATTTTAACTCTAGATTCGTGAGGCCAAAAGAAACCTTTTTTTCATTATCCATTTTTTCGAATTCGGCTCTGTTGAAAAGATATAGCCATTTGAAAAAAAAATTGGGCTTATTACGTCCTGATACAATTCTTTGGAATTGATTCAAAGTTCATATTTCTCGATTGAAATTGAGTTTATACATTTAGGGAATACTCGAGTACAAACCTTATTGGAATAAAAATGTTGCAAACACGATAATTTCAACAAAAACAGTTAGTTTCATCCGGCATCCGGTTTCATGTGTTGAAAAGCCACATTCCTCCCACCAAAATAAGTTCCTTCTTCGATTTTTTTGCAGATTATTTTGTAAACACTAATAACTTGTTCATATTTTCCTCGAAATTCCCAAACAATCTCATGAAGAAAGACTTTTCATTCAGATCATCAGAATTTATTATTGAAGAACCTAACGTCTTAACCTAATCTATTTTGTATCCATTCTGTGAATATATGCACAGAAATTTTAAGATGTTGTCAGCTTGTTGATATTTTCATTGAGGTTAAGGATTTTCCACGAAACATAGTATAAATATCTATGGATTCTGCCGTTTCCACCAGAAATCGACCTTCCGCGAAATTTCACGACGGATGCGTATAGCGAAAACCGGCGGATTGGATATCTCAATTACCCTCGGAGGCGCTGCCAACTATAAACTAACTGTGAACATTATTTGAAGTAGTAAATACATTCAGCGAATTATTGTAATAATGTGATCATTATGTGAAGTGTATTAATATGATATTAACCGTCTGGTCGAGTTTATAAAATTCCAAGAGGATATTGTTTAGATAGAAACATCGCCACAGATTATGAGGTATCATTTTATTTTTCATTGATTTCAATTTAATACGTGGTTTGTATCGTCATTCATATCCGAATTTGGATTTCATCGACATTTAACTTCAATATGGACCGGTAACAATGAATTTTTAATAGAAACTGTGCGTATTAAATGCTGCTTGGTGTTCAATGTTATCTCCCACATTTGTGGGATTTTATTCTTGAAATAATCTCGACATCAACGTTTTCTATCATTCGAATTTAAGTCTCGACAAAGTTGATAAATATTCTGACAGATTATTATTGAAATTTATGATTTTTTCGTCAAATTTTTCCGGGTAAAATTGATTTTCGATAACTCGAAAACGACGCGTTTGATTGAAAAAACATAAGAATACTTTTAGTTTCTTAAATGATTGATTCTTTCGAAAATATGAACCGTTTGACAGAATTTACAATACTACTCCAAACTGTCTTGTTTTCATAAAAAACTTGATTGGAAAAACATAAGAATACTTTTAGTTTTTTAAATGATTCTTTCGAAAATATGAATCTTTTTAATGTGGTTTTATGGTGTTTTTTCGTGTAATTATGACCCTGTTACTTTCATAATAGGAGAGATATCGAATAAGTTTCAATTGAAGAATATGCACTATGAATAGAGTAACCAATGAACCAAAATTCAGTTAATTTGAAATGACGGTTACGAAGATATGGACAATAAAGTGTTTTTTATGGTTTTTTGACACCCTGTATCTTTCAAACGAAACCGAATTTCGAAAAATGGTGTAGGAAGAAAGTGTTTCGTTTGATGAGAGGAATCTACAGTTAAAATATATGTACAAATCAAAGATTCACCCTGTATATGGGATGGTGGTGGAAAGGTCTGGTTAATGACAATGATGAAAACGTACGTGAAAATACAGTAGATACATAACATACAACATACAGCATTGAAGTCTTCAAAATGAATTTTTTCTCTAAGCATTCCTTTTTTTGTTATTTTTCAAAAAGTGATAAATGTTAAAAAAAACTACAATATTATAATAAAAACAGAATAATCTTGATGAACAATCGAGTCTTTGACTTGTACATATATTTTAACTGTAGATTCTTTAGGCCACAATAAACCTTTTTTTCATTTTCCATTATTCCGAATTCGGCTCTGTTAAAGAGATATAGCCATTTGAAAAAAAAATTTGGCTAAATGCGTGCCTGATATTATTCTCTACAAATACCTCAAAGTTCATATTTTTCGATCGGAATTGATGTGATTATTAGATATTCTGGGTAATACATTTAGAAAATACTCAAGCACTAACCTTATTTGAATAAGAATGTTACAAACACGATATTTCCTAACAAAAACGCTAAGTTTTGTCCCATCATTTCTATAATTGAAATGACATATTTCTCACACCAAAATAAGTTCCTTCTTCGATTTTCCTGAAGATTAGTTTGTAAACACTAATAATTTGTTCATATTTTCCTCGATATTCTGGTCTCTGGAACGATCTCGTAAAAATTGGTTTCTCACTAACCTATCCTAACTCCATTAATCAATGTCATTTGATTCGAGGTCAATGACCTAACCTAATCCATCTCATCTGTGATATATCACAGAATTCTAGAGAAGACGATGCCAGATTGCCGATTTATAGGCAATGGTATAGGCGAACTCAAGAAAGCAGAACGTCCCCTATCGTTAACGGAAGAACTATCACAGAGGCACTAGTTTTGTTTACTTTTCGCTAAAGGCTTCTACGCATTGCTCTTTGGAAATGCCAAACGAGTAGTTCTGATTCTCGCCGATATAGCGTTTCGATCTAAATTTCAGTCGCGGTGCGCTGCCGGTTGCGAGTGCGATGTAGCCGCCACGCAAGACAAGCCGTTGTTCTGTGTCTCCAGACTCCAGAGTCTCATCACAAGCCAGTCTGTACTCTGTGATACAATGAACGACGCCGCGATAACCTTTCTACATGGATTCGATTTATTTATTAACTTGCAGAGAATAAAGCAAACAGGTGATTAATGTGATGTGAAGACAGTGTAGGGTCGATTAAAAATTCCAAGAGGATATTGTTAAGAAGATAGATTTTCCTGAAGGACGGGTATCAATAAATTTTCAATAGAAACTTCTTATAAACTGTGTAATTTCATGCTTCTATGTTGATGAACATTGACAACATTGTTAATTTGTTAAGAGACCAGAGAAGAAACAATATTCGATGATATTTAATCCAGGGAAGCATTCAGATTTTTTATGAAATTCATGATTTTTTCCTCAAATTTCTTCGTATACATTTAGGAATAACTCGAAAACGACGCGTTTTATTGAAAACATATAGGAATACTTTTATTCTCTAAAATGGTTGATTCTTTCGAAAATATGAATCGTTTATCCTTTTCAAGTGATTTGATAGTGTTTTTGCATGAATTGATGAGTCGACCACCCTGTAACTTTTAAACTAGGAGAGATATTGAATAAGTTTCGATTGAGGAATATGCACCATGAATAGAGTAAAGTATTAACCAAAATTCAGTTCTTTTGAAATAACGGTTCCGAAGATATGAACAGGAAAGTGTTTTTTTCGTGGATTTTCGACACCCTGTATCTTCCAAACGAAACCGAATTTTGAAAAATGGTATGAGAAAAAAGTGTTTCGTTTGATGAGAGGAATCTACAGTTAAAATATATGTACAAGTCAAAGACTCACCCTGTATATGGAAAGAATAGTGTTAATTTCATGGATTTTCGGCACCCCGTATCTTTCAAACGAAACCGAATTTTGAAAAATGGTATGGGAAAAAAGTGTTTCGTTTGATGAGAGTAAATGTACCATTTTTCAATATTCGGTTTCGTTTGGAGGATACAGGGTGTCGAAAATCCACCAAAAAACACTTTCCTGTTCATATTCTTCGGAACCTTCATTTCAAATGAACTGAATTTCGGTTGATTGGTTACTCTATTCATGGTGCATATTCCTCAATCAAAACTTATCCGAAATTTCTCCTGTTATGAAAGTACAGCATAGCCCACTCATAAACCGACGAAAAAATAAAATAAAACCACTTAAAAAAGATAAACGGTTCATATTTTCGAAAGAACCAATCGGTTCAGAAAATAAATGTATTCCTAAGTTTTTTCAATAAAACGCGTCGTTTTCGAGTAATTCCCAATTTTACCAGATAAAATTTGACGAAAAAATCAAAAATCATAAGAATAATCTGAATGCTCCCCTGAATTTATAATATCACAGAATGGCTGAAATTTATAAACTCTTTGATTATCTATACAAATTAACAATGTTGTCAGAATGTTTATTAACTTTGTCAAGACTAAGGCGGCAACAGGCAACGAGCAATAAGCAATAATATTATCGTCAGTATGTATTTCACATTTATTTTTATGGCAACTCGTACACCGTCGCAACGTGATATCGTTATCGCCCGTGTGGAGCAATATGTGTACAAACACAGTGGAAGCAGGTTTCTGCTTGCCGATAGCCAGCGCCGACTCGCGCTTATAAGCTGTAAAAATTAATACATGTTTTCATATTGAGCAGTGCACAGTCAAAACAGGTCGCGACGGTTACCAGCGTTCTCGCTTTGATCGGAATTAAAATTTAGTTGTTTTCCTGCTTTTATACGCTCGGGTCGGTCCTGTGCACCAATTTTTGACTAACCGATATTTCACTTTCTCCAAAATGTAATTAAAATTCTCTGGAGTCATTCTAGCATATTGAAAGAATCTTTCATTATCATTTTTTAAACTTTGAAATAAATGATAATATTCTCCATATAACTTTCTTTCACGATTAAGAGTATGTAAACCAATTTTTTTTTTTTTAATTTGGTAAACACAGAATCTAAGGCAATGAATTCATCATCCGAAGAAGACGTCATATTTGGTGGAAGTTAGGCACCACACTGGCGGGTTTTAAACTATTTTTCTCGCTTTTATCGTATTCACTGTGTGATACATCTGCGCGAGAAAATAGCGCAGATCGGCGCTGGCTACCGGTAAGCGAGAAACCTGCTTTCACTGTGTCCGTAGACTATGTGTTGCTAGCAACACGACGTGCGTATTGAAATACAATATTTATTGCCTGTACTTCAGCAATATGAAGGTAGATTTGTCTAACCACTAGGGTGAATACAAACGTTTATGAGTCTAGTTTCGTAGTTATTTGGAGATTGGCATCCCTGTAGTTAGTATCTTGTTTGGTTATACGGTGCTAACTTTCCCAGTAGTGTTGAAAAAGTGTCTGTACTCATCCGGTAGCAGTTCTGAAACTCGGTGGGATGGGCCTTTAATTCGTCGGCACATACACTAGCTCCATGATTTTTGAGCACTTGAAATGATGGACGAATCCAATATCGTCTTCGTTTCCTATTTCTTCGCCTATACTGCCACAACATTAAAATTTCGTCCTCATCAGACGACGACATTTTGAACTAGTGATATTTTATTACTTCGGTGTGCGAGATAGCATAAAATGCATTGCTTGTTGCTCATTGCTTATTGCTCTGGTGTGCGAGCCGCCTTAAATGTCAATGGAATACAAAATTCGGATATTAATGATGAATGTCCCATACAGACCACGTATTGAATTGAAATTATTGTAAAATGAATACTCAACACTAAATGATCTGTGGCGATGATTCTATCTAAACAGTATCCTCTTGGAATTTTATAAACTCGACATTACACGGTTATTATTATTAATTCACTTTCACTGAAAATCTTTTCACATCAACTGTTCGCATTATTCGCTGTGAAAAGACAAATAATAAATCGACAAATCTCCATCAAGCCGCTATACGCAAGCTTCGTTCAACAACCACAGACCAACTGTTCGGTCTATGGGACAACGATTTGTCTTGCGCACCGTTATAGGCGACTGAAATTGAGATCGTAGGGCTCTATCAGCGAGAATCAGAACTACTCGTTCGGCATTTCCAGAGACTAGACGCCATCAGCCAAAAGTAAACAAAACTAGTGCCTTTGCGTTAGTTCATCCGTTAATGATAGAGGACGTATACTCCATTCACTTTTGTTTAATCACTTAGGAGGTCATGGTTTCGTTTTCAGGAGTTGGTGCACCTGATGAAAGGTCTGTGCGCGTACAGAAAATATCGTTAATGACAAAACGACGTTACCAGTTTATTTGTTTACATCAAAGTAAAAGTATCAAAGATATTCCACATTTTGTTAGTTCGAATCGATCGGCGATTTTGGGGCGAAATATCGATAGGAAATCGCCTTTTTTTCTGTTCTTCGTCGCCCAGAAGAAGTTTCCTGTCGATATGAGAAATTTCGTGCAAGTGTCATTTTTTCCTTTCAGGACTTTAGGCGTGAGTACAAACGGCAAATTTGAATCGGACCAAAAATCGATTTATGAGCTTAAATAAAGCGAAAGTAAGTACTAATCGAGCTTTTTACACTTGATAACGAAGTTTTTTTTATGTATCTGGCCGTTTAGAAAGATTTCAAACGAAATTCCGGTCCCCCAGAAGTTTGGTTAGTTCGGTATCGTTTTTGGTGCTCAAAATTTATTTGGAATGTGTAAATGGACAAAAAAGGCTTCCTTATACGATCTTCTAACGAAAGCGACCGGAAAATATGGTTCAGGTAGGATTTTCGAGGAATTATGAGAAAATAACTTGCAGAATGAAATTGCACGAGTAAACGGGTTCTGGATGGCCATCATCGGTCTCTGAATGATTATTGTTGATCGTTTTCACGTTTCAGAAAAAAAGACACGTCGATAAAGCTAAAAAAAAGAAGAAATGTGACCATATTCAACGGTAGGTGAATTCAGATTCCGATTAATTGAAATGTGTCACTGGAGCTTTCATTCCTATCAATCCTTTGCCGAAAGTAGAAATAGGCTATATTGAACCAGAATACATCGGTTTTTTCCATATTCCAGGAGTTTATGTTTTATTTTAGAACAGGTGAATGATAAATGTGAAGCATATGTTTGACCTGTTCCATTTTATTTGTACAAACCTACTGTGGAAGTAATGTATGAATATTTTTTAAACTAATAAATTACTATACTACAGTCAGAATATTTTATTCCTTGTTCATAAGATCAAATAAATGAAATGTATATCTATAAAGCTTTCAGGAATTGACATTCTTGCTTATTGATTCATAACCAAAACTCAGAAATTATTAGTTTCTCTGTAAACAAATTCGTTAATTTAGTAATTATCAAAATGAGCAAAATGAGAAATTCACGTCCCTTAGGACCATCCACTAGGGACATACCAGTGGACTTGCTAGTCTATTTCTCTCATTTAGTAATTAGGTTTATTTTCTTTGTGATGAATGAATAAAACTGTAATTTATTCGAAATAAAGAAATATTAGAAATATAAATGTTATGCACCCTCACAATCATATCACATACAATATCATGATGAAAACAAAGCACATCGATAAATCTTTACAATCATAAATCCAAAAACTCCTTTATATGTAGAATATTGTTCACAATTTTCTGTTGTGTTCTCCAAAATGAAATATACATTCTGAGAAATATGCTGAGAATGAAGAAAGGGCAACATAGTGTTGACTTGGAACATAAGAATATTTTGAAAAACGTCATAACTTCGATACAGAGTGGAATGTGTCAAATTTCCAAGGCCAGAGTTGTGATTTTATAATTGTGAATGGAGTTATACTGTTTCCTTGTAAAGAGGAAATCAACACAATTTGGCATCGTCTTCTCAAACGTTCTATGATAGCTCTGTCACAGAAAATGGTTAGATGGGTTAGGTTACAGTGGCTTTATACAAGACAGTGGCGACAATAGACGTTCACGTTTTGATTGGTCGGACTGTTTTCGACCACTAATGGCGGACTTTCATTGATTTGTTGTCATGTCATAGTCATAGTGTATAAAGCTCAAAATCGAGTCAAATGTCAAACAGCACGACACTCAAATGTAAACAAATATCCGCCATGTTTGTGCAAAAACGTGTTCTATGACCCTATTGTCGCCACTGTCTTGTACAAGGTGCGGCACGGAGGGCGGACGTTTTTCAGATGGGCATAACTTTCCCCCACTGAGGACGAGAGAAGTGGGGAAGGTGCCGTTAGACTCGTGTGTTCCTAGCATTTATTTACCCAAAAGTAACGGTTTGGTGCGCTGTATCGCAAACTCGCATCATTGGCCCTTACTTCTTCGAAGACGTTAATGGTCGTGCTGTTACCGTGAACTCAGAGCGGTACGTCGAAATGATCAACAACTTCTTTATCCCCGAATTACGACGGCAACGTGTTCCAATCCGACGCGTGTGGTTCCAACAGGATGGGGCGACTGCCCACACAGCCAGAGCATCAATGGACGTTATTCGCCCTCTCTTCCCTGGTCGCCTTATTTCCAGGTTTGGCGATGTTCCTTGGCCTCCCCGGTCCCCAGATTTATCCATATGTGATTTTTTCTTATGGGGACACCTCAAGGCTAGAGTATACGAGACCAAGCCCCGAACTCTGGACGAATTGAAAAGGGCTATTCGCGTGGAAGTTGCCCAAGTGGAGAGAGCGATGTTGGAGAGAGTCTACGCGAACTTCCAAGAGCGCCTCCAGCACTGCATCACCGATTTCGGCCACCACATGCCTGATGTGATTTTCCACACTTGACTGTCTCAAATGCTATTTCCTTGAGAATCTGATTCCGTCAATAAATGTGTTTTTGAGTAAAAATTAACGCTTTTATTATTTTTTTAAAACCATCCATCCTCCGTGCCGCACCCTGTATAAAGCCACTGTAGGTTAGGTTAGGTCATTGTCCCCGAATCCTATGACCTAGGTTAAGGTCGCCGTTCAGAGCGCGTAGGAAAACTCATCCGATAGAGGCGCCACCGTGCAATTTATGGAATATCTCCATAGAACTTAATAAATTACCTCTATAAACTCTATGAATATCTCTCTAATTTGGAAGAAATAAACGATGGCGCTCTTTATCCGAAAATCGCTGAACTATGAAATTAGTGAATATGTGGGTAAAGCAGGAACTTTTTCCCGCCATATATTTGAATTTGGCCATTCTCTGCCAATTCCTAGTTCAAGTTGTTTTTCTGAATGAAATTATCTGTAGATTCACTTTTAATCGGAAGTTGAACCATGTTTTTTCATGGGTCTTTCGTTTGAAATAAAATAGAAGCATGAAATGCCTTAGTTTCTTCAATTTTCGAAAGAAAAAAATGAACTCCAATCCTTTCTGAGTTTACCCACAAAATTTCAGGTCTCAAAGTGAAACCATTTTCAGATGCAACTTGAAATAAAAACACACTACATTGAACGCCCACCTTAATGGAGTTATGTTCGGTTAGTGTAAAAACAATTCTTTTTGAGAGTTTTGGGAGATAGAGGAAAATATTAACAAGTTATAAGTGCTCACAAACTAATCTTAATGAAAATCGAAGGAGGAACTTGTTTATGGCTTATAATATGGCTTTTCAATTGCAGAAATAATCGTACAAAACTGAGTGTTTTTATTGAGAAATATCGTGTTTTTAACATTCTCATTCAAATAAGGGTAGTACTTGAGTATTCCCTAGATGTATCAACTCAATTTAAATTTAATATGAACTTCGCAACAATTCCAGAGAATCATATCAGAGACGTAGTTTTTTTTTTCAAATGGCTCTTATTAACAGAGTCGAATTCGGAAAAATGGAAAATAAAAAAAAAGGTTTCTTTTGACCTCAAGAATCTTCAGCTAAAATATATGTACAAGTCAAAGACTCACCCTGTATAAACTATTAAAATAAAAGAGTTCACTCAATCATGGCCATCTAAATGTGTTATTTTGGCGGAGATAATGAGAATATAGAGCTATAATTCCGAAATTATGTATAAATAAGTTTTACCATTGCGTTTAAATATAAAAAATATGAAAATAAATTCAATGGTTTTACTTATATGAAGTGTTCCATTTATGTAGGTTGGTGATGAAGATGCGTCCCAAGGACATGCGGAAGCGTTTGATGGTCAAGTTCAGAAACGAGGAGGGGCTCGATTACGGGGGCGTGGCTAGAGAATGGCTCCACCTCCTATCGAGAGAAATGCTTAACCCCCAGTACGGCTTGTTCCAATACAGCCGTGATGATCATTACACATTGCAGATCAACCCAGATTCTTCTGTGAACCCCGAACATTTATCGTATTTTCATTTCGTGGGAAGGATACTAGGCATTGCAGTTTTTCACAACCACCAGTTGGAGGGCGGTTTTACGTTACCCTTCTATAAGCAGCTACTGAACAAGCCTATCACGTTACAGGATATTGAGGGGGTCGATCCCGAGTTGCACAGAAGTTTGACCTGGATGCTGTGAGTTCTTTATTTTTTTTTCTGAGAGCTGCCGACAATATTGGTAAAAATGTATACAGCTCACAACCACATCATGCTGAAACTCATAGAAGAGTCTTCACTCATTATCACACAATACCTAACTACACAGAAGCGTCAGTAAGCGTCGGCACTTTGATCTTCAAGGGGCAAATTTTCGTGACCTTCATTCTCTGTTAGGTAGTACATATGTCACTTTTGAGCGGCAAATTTGATTTGAACGGTCAATGGTTCACATAACAAAGGATTTTTAGTTTTTGATTTATCAACAATCAGAATCATACAGAAAAAAACAAACTTCAGCGGTCCATCGGGAAGTTTAAATTTAATTTTGACATATGTACTACCTAGCATGGCAGAAGCGTTATCCCATAGAGTGACGCTTCTGTGTAGTTAGGTATTCTGTGCTCATAGATGCATAGAATACCTGGTATTGGCACTGATTAGATTTTGTTTGACACTTTCTTGTCGATCGAAAATCTGAGTATTTGTCCTGCTTTTCATTTCTCCCGAAAGGGGTCTCACTTTTCTTCCATAACCACAATCTTAAATGACATTCGAAATTAATCCATGTTTTGATGGAATTTATGACACAATGCAAACAATTTATGACTCTTAAAACATAACATAACCTATGTCGTACAAAAAATAGCGATACGACCGATAAATATTGCGAATTATTCCGATTTTTAGTAAGAATATTCTATGCATCTATCTCCTCTCTTTGGCACCTAATTCATCATTCTGTGACAAAGTTGTTTAGGTACGTCTGTGGTATTGACACATTTACTGTGTTCATACGGGGTGCTCTACGTTTCCAACTACAGTTTCCATATCTGTATATTCGCCTGTTCGGTCCGAATTATGTTTAAAATTTGAAAATTGTATTGACATTCTTCAACAATTGACGATACGAATTTTGATTAATAGTCAGGTTAGGTTCCAGCTAAGTTGCCGAAAGGCTGGGTTCACTACTACTTCCACCTACACCTTCCTCTGAAATTCATGTTAGTGGTTGATGCAATACCCGTAAACTACGGTGTATGCAGGTAATGTCGGGGAGTTATGAGGTCACTCATTCGCGATCTTGTTGACTACAGGCTGAGTCTTCGACCTGTAAATTTCTTTAAAAGTATATTCCTTCTCATCAAAGGAAACACTTTACCCACACACAGTGTGTAAAATTTATTCTATCGATTTATCCTTTGTTCGCGCCTGGATCAGCCATTGGTGCCGCCATTTTGGTATATTGGTATAATGGGAGAAGAAGATCAGACTCTTTCTTCTAAGGACTTTAGCTGGACCTATTTTAATGACATTAGTCTGGGTGGTTGCCTGGAAGGTTTAAAAAAAAACAAACATTTTGGACATTTTTCAGTTTTTTGCTTGTATCTCGGATACTATGCTTTTCCGAAAATAACTATATTAAAGTAAATTAAAGTAGTCAAAATTACAACGAAATCCACAACTCGACTTCGAAGTTTGGGCGATAAGAATCTGCGCTAATTCATTTTGAAATTAGGGAGGCCCCCTGATTGTAATCGTTCAAACCCCGAAGTTCTGTAGTGAATTTTGTAGTAAATGTTATGGACTTCGAATTCCGTTATCATCAATATTTCTGATACTTCCAGCGAGAATAGCACCGAAGGCGTTCTCGAAACGACGTTTTCCGTCGAAAACAACAGTTTTGGCGTGGTAAAAGTCCATGAATTGAAACCAGGTGGCGCTCAAATCCTCGTAACTGAGGAGAATAAGCGGGAATACGTCAAGCTCTACGTCAACTACAGGTTCATGCGTGGCATCGAACAACAGTTCCTGGCCCTACAAAAAGGATTCACGGAATTGATACCGCCGGCCCTACTGAGGCCCTTCGACGAGCGGGAACTAGAACTGGTCATAAGCGGAATTGGATCCATAGATATTGCCGATTGGAGGTCCCATACACGATTGAAACATTGTACACCTGAAACTCCCGTTGTGCAGTGGTTTTGGCAGGCTGTTGAATCTTATTCTGAAGGTGAGTCCAGTTATTTCCTAAGATGATTTTTAATTGATTGATATTGAATTGCGATTGCGGCTCCTTATATCTTTGTTGAGCTGGGTGTTAGGTTCCATGTTGCGACTTCATTGAAAGAAAAAGAATATCAGGACGCCACCAAAGGACCCCGCACTTTCCTTATGGCAAACGGCGTTCCGTCAAATGTTCTAATTTTGTGGTATAATGTAGTACTCGACCTACTGATCAAAAGTGTCCATGGCGCCAACTCAATCCTATGACTAGTTTTTGAGATACAGGGCGTTGAAGTTGAGAATTACCCACTTTTACTTACGCGTATCTCGAAACAGAATCAAATGAACTTTAACTTTTCTCAAGAAACATTTCATTCCATCCCCAGGGAGCAACCATATAGAGGAATTAAAATTTCAGAATTCAAATTAAAATCATTTCCTTTCCATAAGACAATAACATTGAATTGTATCGGAATAGTCAAAAATTTCTAAAACTAACCTAAGACTAAAATTAAAAATGTATATAAACACAAATCCCTTAATTATAATTTTTAAATACTCATCGACCCGATAAAAGCATTTGGTAATCAAAAACTGTACATTTCTTAATATGGTTTGGAAGAATATTAAAGAGTAGTGGGTCCATATTATTAGGTGATCGGAATGCTACCTTAGACTTGCAAATGTTTGTGTGTAAACAATTGGAATTCCTAGTATTAAATTTATGTATATCACAGTTTTGTTTAAATTTGTCATTATTTTTAAAAACATACAAACAAAATTCGAATGCAATAGTTGTAATTTTAAATTTAATCATAATAATAATATGACCGAAAATCGTTACGAATACAGGGTTATCCATAATTGAATGCATTAGGCAATCCAACGACCTGTCAAATATTTTTTGAGGTTAGTGCTGGTGGTCAAACAATGGGAACATGAACTTTTTTCATGTAGACATTAAAACCGTTTATTTGCTTTAAAAATTATTTCATGTCGACATTTTTTTGATATTTTCAGTCAATTCCTCTCTTAGGAATACCAGACCAGTGAAAATTATTTAAATTGAGTGCATTTTCAATAGAAAAATGGCCTTAATGCGTGCCAAAGTTGAATGTGCAAGTCGTTCAAATTAAGACGATTTTCTTAAATATTTTGGAACACCCAGTGTGTGTAACTTGGTAAATAAATAAAAATAATAAAATTTCTCATATTTACCGCAAACCAGCGACCTGTCATTAACGTTTTAAGGTTGACAATTGTGGAATAATCACGTGGTTTTAATTGCCTAATGCCCGATTTTGAAAGTTTACAATATAGTCCATCCAAGAATAAATTACATCTTGGGGGGCTTTGGAAAATCGAAATTATGTTAGTAATGCCCATTCAGTAATATTCCAAGTTGCAGAATTCAGGTTGGTGTTGGAAATAGATGCATAGAAATACCTGGTGAAACGACTCCTAAGTAAAGATCGTGACCAAAATTTGTAGATCAAAACGGCACTCTAGATTTGAGTTCTCGTTCTACTTCCGGAATAATCCGCAATATTTATCGGTCGTAGCGCTATGTTCTGTATGATATAGGTTATGTTATGTTTTTAGAGAAATTGAGGCTCCATAAAGGGGTGTATACCAGAAACCGCCATTTTGGGTCCAACCATAGACTCTAAAATTACAGACCCCTTCGAATGAAATGAAATTTGTAATCGAAAGAAATGAAATCTGTAATCAAATGAGCATATTTTCGGAATGAGAGATCTTGTGGTGACTTTTTTCGGCATGCTCACATGAAAAACGTTGGAAATACCTAGGTTAGGTTCGTGGTGTGAATAATGCCGCGGCATCTAATAGTCAAATTTATACTCATTTATTGTTTATGTTGGTGTATCACCCCGATAGATGTTGCGAGTCCTGAAATTTTCGAGTATATGGTTTGACCCAATCAACCATAGAGCCAGGTCTATCTAGCATACCTATCTTTATAGTGCTCTAGAGAAATGACACGATGTCTCTGATCAAAACATGTATTAATTTCGAATGTCATAAAGATTGTGATTATGGAATAATAGCGCGACCCCTTTGGGGAGAAATGAAAAGCACGAGATCTCAGATTTTTGATCGACAAGAAAGTCTTAAACAAAATCTAATCAGTGCCAACACCAGGTATTCTATGCATCTATTGTTGGAAGTAACACCGACATTTTGTTCTGTCATTAATGTTTCGACAAATTTTGGCAAATAATTAAGAAAGTGAAATAATTATCCGTGGAATGAGGCTCTTGAAGAGTGTACAGCTAATAAATGAAAAGCCTGCACAGAGCATGTAGAAAAAGAAATAAGAGAAGATTAGTCAAAATATATGGGATGTTATGATATTGCTGACAAAACCTTTCATTATGAACATGACGAGGTCTGCCCAGATGAGGAAATCATAATAGATAATGTGGTTGTTGAAACAGAATATAATAGGAATTTTTATATTCCATAGTTTACACCTTCATTGTTCACAAATATTGAAAGTAACAATGTCATGACAAAATTCTTCATATAATAAATAGATCCATTGGTTAAGTTTTGTTTCTGCCTTGATATCTATTACAAATTTCCCAATCCATCCACTTTGCAGTAACACGCTACAAATTATCAACTAGATTTTTTCTGTTTAGCGAATAATTCATAATGAACATTGGAAAGGACCGTGCTATTTGATCACCCACGATATTTTTAGTTATCGAACCAGAATTTCCAGGCTGCATGCTCCTATAATTGATCGTAAGATCGAAAATGTATCAATACAAGATGAAAATAATATACTGCTGGTATACAGATTCACACGCTGCGAATCGTATGTGAAAATTGGGAACATTTTCATGTTCAAAGTGCCTTTGAAAAAATATCATTCAATTTTTGGTTATTTCTATACAGGGTGGCCAAGAGATTGACGTTAAAAAGGAAAAAACAGGTCCCTCGTGTCATGGGCTATTCGAATCACCCCCATGTATGTTATGCTATTTTTCACGGTTTTCGAGTTATGAATTTTTTTATGAACCTTGAGAATTTTCGACTTGACCATCTTAAAAAAGAATAAAAAAAAAAAAGTACAAGACTTCTCTGTGAAATTCTTTTTGTAACTTGAGCCATTTTTTCGCGTCAATCACGGTTTAAAACTATTTCAAAATCATTTCATTTTCAATCAGCTGATTCCAAAAATCAAACTTCAGTTCGAACTATTCCACTACCTGCTTTCAAACCGCTGCAAATTATTTCGAACCATTTGGTGCGTGACGTCACCAGTTCGACGCTTAAACACGAATATTTCAAAACGGACGAAATAATTTTAAAATATTGTCACGCGAAAATATGGCTTTAATCTCCATGAATTGTACTTTTATACATAAAATAACCAGATCCGTAACTTCGATAGAAATTATGACAATGTTGGTCTCAAGTGAAGAAGTTACGTGAATTGGATTATGATCTGAATTTTCGAATCAAAATTAAAAATGTGAAAAGGCGAATTCACGGTTTCTTAGTATGCTTAAAAACTGCGATCAACAGTCAGCTTTCAGAATCATTGATAAAAAATGGTACCTACTTAACCCTCTACTTTTGCTAAAATTAGCCTTCAAAGTCATCGAAGTGGAAAAAATCAAAGAACTAGAACTAGAACTTTTGATATTTTATTGGGTAATTCATTTTCTGTAACATGCGTGAATCTTCTGACTCAACAAATATTTTCGTGAATTTTACTAATTAAATTCAGGTGAGCTCTTTTTTTTCTTCAACCGGTTCATCGTTGAGGCGGATTCTTCGGCAAGTTCATTCAGCTAATACATATCAAATTGGAACCAAATTTCAGCTCATTGTGTTTAATGTGTAGTTCCAAAGATATTGAGCTCCGAAGCAATTATTTTCAAATGTTAATAACTCCGAAACCACGCGAAAAAATTGGCCCATAATCGGACAATATGGGTATATTTATTGCTTTCCGTCGAATTTAATTGAATTCTGATTTCATTAATAAAAACGGAGGTGTATCATTTCCCCCTAAACAATACGGCAGATCCACGCCACTGGCTGCAAATGAATTCACGCGAAGCTAGTCTGCATTGTTGCCAGCGCGATTGCAGTGGCTACATCTGTCCTTGTTCCACTCATTGGAAATTGGTCGAGTAGTTGGCTTCAAAAGTTCCTGAATTTATGAATGACATGCCAGGTCTCCTCTTTCCTTGGTCTGAGGTTACTGTGTTTTGTGATTGTGTATTGTAGAAAATTCAAAATAGTGAATAATACAGGTATCAGGAATTGGACAAACGTAATTTAATTCTTCTTTTCCTCTGTGAAAGGAGAATTAAATTATTCCTGATACCTGTATTTTTCATTCAATAATACAATGGACGAAGAAAACGTTAATAATTCAAAATAGTATTATCTGATTGAAAATATTAATACACAGAACACAACTGCTTACTCCGAACTCAGCACAAGTTACAAGCTTCAAAGCTTGTAATTTCAGAGGGTTCTCCACAGGAGACCTAGGAGTAATCAGGATAAACAATATATCAATATTCGAATTCAGAAAAAGCAGACATGCATTTTACATACGGTAGTGCTAATGATAATGCATTTGAAGCACAAAGACTTTATGATGAACAGTACCCACAACGTAGACATCATACTTAGTACGAGAGATGGCGACCAAGATTTTTGACTCATAGCGGCTCGGCTAAAACCGCACGGAATCGATAGATTATATGACCCTGTAGCCAGAAATGCGATTTTCAGACATTTTGCGCGTAGCGTATGATCTGAGCGCATTTTCAAAAATGTCAAAAAAACAACATGGGTGACTCATAGCGGCCCGTCTGATTTCCGGAATGTAGTTAGATAATAGCCCTGAGATACCAATAACACAGTTTTCAGACACCAAGATTGTAGCGCGTAGGTACCCAGGAGACCAATAAAAAAAGGTAAAAAATGAAAAGAAAAAAAAAACTTACAGCGGCTCGTCTGAAAATGATTTTTATAGGTTAAGCCGTGTCAATTGATGTGGAAAGATCAATTTTCAGACAAAAAACATGTCGCCTTACATTTTTATAGCATTTCGAAAATGTCAAGAAATCTGACCTAAGTGACTCATAGCGACCTGTCTGAAATTCGTCGTCAATGATTGAATACGTTCCCCAGATGTGGAAAAAAATGATATCAGACAAATTGAATGTAGCATTTAACTAATCAGACAACTTTTCAATTTGCAGTACTTAGCCCGGTTGCATGAACGTGAAGTAAATTTACCTCAGGGGTATCGTTTTATCAATTTTGTCATACACATATTTATCAAACATTTATCTAATGTGTTTCTGAATTCAAGTTTCTTTCCTCAAGCACAAGAAATCAATGCTGAATAGCCGCAATCCTATAGAAATACTAGCACTGAACATGAAATTGAGGTAGCTACCAAATTTACTAATTGAAAATTCGGAAGAATGAAATGATAATACGTACTTTTGTAGTTTGTGGCAGTGGCGGCTCGTGCTAGTTTGAGGTGGTGAGGCACATCAGAAAAAAAACATTTCTTGGCATGGCGTTTTCGAGAAAAAGGCTGTTGCAAAACCGATGATTAGAATATTTCTTCATCGCTAGCATACTCAAGGTTATCTATTTCGAGGAACATTTTGCATTGTAAAATATTTACTTCTAACGATGAAGAATTAATTATCTTTCTCGAAAACTAAACATTTTGAAGGGTGTGTAAAAAAAGTAATTTGGAAAAAATAAGCATCCTTGTTGAAATTCTTAAATTTTTAGATCTTGTCATGAACATCGTCTACAAAGAAACACCCATTAACCAGAAAATTGAGAATATTGAAGTTTATATCACTCTGATAATGAAGTATAAAATCTTCCACTTCTCTATAATTTTACGATGGTTATTATTCATTTATTCATACTGACGAATCAAATGACCTAAGCCCAATTACAGACAGACAGTTCATATAGACTAAGTACATTGCACATAAAAAAAACAGAAAATGTAATACACAAAAGTCATTTCGGCAACGCCGGATAAATTAAGAAATATATGATTTATCCCCATAAGAATTACTCGAAAACTCAGCTGATTAGCTGAAAAATTTGTTCACATTTTTAACTATTAAGGAATTTGTGACGTACCACGCGGTCCCGCTAAATCCATTTCGCCCTCGGGTTTCCGATGGTAATTGAATTCAGTAATTTAAAAGGATTTTCGAAAGATATCATACGAACACTGAGACTGACAAACTTAAACCTACACGAAAAACGTTTAATACTATTCTTACAAATCCAACCCAATTTAGAAACTGACCCGAGTTCCCGCGGTGCTTCTCATACGAAATATATATCTGAATAGTGCAGAATAATTGCAGTATGCCCTTCGCTAGGGAATATCTAGATTCTGTGAGACTAGCCTCAGACTCAACTTAATATTTGGCGTTTAGGCGTGCGGGCTTCTCGCGTTCATATCGGGTTCCTGTTGCAGAATAATTGCAGTTTGCCCTTCGCTAGGGAATATCTAGATTTGCGTGAGGCTTGCCTCAGACTCAACTTAATATTTGGCGTTTAGGCGTGCGGGCTTCTCGGGGTCACATCGCGTCCCTGTGATGTAGAATAAGGCGCTAGACAAGGAAGTGCGAGGCCAGCCCATGGTCTGCCTCTGCCGTTCACTGGTAGGTGAGGAAGTGAGATGAATACACAGAAATCGTGAGATATGGAAACGTATACCCGGAGACGCATTTTATTGCTATATAATGAAGGGAAATTACGATATAAATGCGTATGGATGCAGATAATAATAAAAATTCGAAATGATTCAATAAATAATTAATAAAAAAATGGTATTTATACGTGTAATTCCTGACGTTTATTGGTGAGGCACTGCCTCACCTGCCTCATAGGACAAGCCGCCACTTTTGTGGCCAATAAAACATTAATTATTCAGCAAAAATATATGCATTATATTTATTTAGATATTATGAATTAGTTCAACGTTCAACTCAAATCATTTCTAATATATTCCTGATCCAAGTCCGTAAAATAATTTGAGAAATTTTCGAAATACTTCACAGAAATTCTTTTGATCATAGTCACTAACACCAAATAGATATATTCCAAATGAAATATATAAAAAAATATATGACTTCAATTCAGAAATTAGTTTTACATGAATTATATCCAACGCATCAACTCCTTGTGGTCAGAGCTTGTGGGCTAAGCAAGCCTGTGGTCACATAAATATTGGTTTACATCAATATGATTTTGACAAGTTGACTTCACACTTGGTTCATCTCTTTTCTTTGCGATAATATCGCATATGTCTTTCTCCTACTAGTGTAGCCGGAGTTTTTGCCGGGCGACTCCAGCACATTTTTTCGTTATAGGCGACACTCAAAATGTCTGAAAACCGTATTTTTGTATTTTGGGCATCCAGACGAATGATTCAAAACAAAAATGAACCGAGCCGCTATGAGTCACTTAGGTCAGATTTTTGACATTTTTGAAAAGACACTCAGGTCAAACGCTACGCACAAAATGTCTGAAAACACAAATTTTAGTGATAAAATAACAAAATCTATGTACATTTTCAATATCAGACGGGCCGTTATACGACCGTCGACCATTTTTTTTTTACACAGCAGAAATGCCCCCCCCGCGAAGATGCTACACTTCTGAGTATTACTACTTTTTGCATATGTGGATAACTGAAATCTTTGGTTTACACAAACCCAGTTGAAAATATCGATGATCTGCGAAACCGCATTGTGAGTGAAACGATACGAAATTCACCAGGAATATTTCATCGCATACCCACTCACATGAGGAGTAGAGTAAATGCTTGTATTGAAGCTGAAGGCGTGCATTTCCAATATTTATTATATTATTACAATAGCCCGGGAGTCGGTGATAGTTTTTGGTGGCCAATTTTAACCCTGGCCATAATTTGTATATAGCTCAATTTGTATTTGTCTTATAGCATAGTGACCGTCAGCTGGCGCACCAGTGGTGGGTTTGCCAACGGGAGCAACGAAAACACGTAAAAAAAATTGAGTTTCAATTGAGTACGTTGGTGGAAAACCCGTCCGCTGGACAATATGAATCCAGAAAAGCTCAAATAACTCGGAAATTACTGAATTTAGGTGCAAGAGCATCTGAGAGTGCTATCATTATTTTTCTTCGCAGAATCCAACGCAATTATAAGAAAGTAGGGTTCTAATTTGAAAAACAGAAGTTATGGCCAATTTTCGATTACAGTTTTCGACGCAAAATTTGAAACACCCTGTGATGATATTTATGAATTTCAAAAGATGCATGACGTTTCCACATTCTTCTACTTTGACGTTGTGTGAACGGTTTACATTTGGGATGTTCAGAATAAGAATAATGAACCTATAGTCCATCCAAGAATGATTGACATCAGAGCAGACCTTGAGAGTCCAGTCGCAGCTTTATTTCTAGTTACAAAAAAATAACTAAAAATTTTCTGTGCTTTCATCATAGATATAGTAATAACCTAAAAATTGAACGATATTTTTTTTAAGTAAGGAACTTTGAACATGAAAATGTTCCCAATTTTCATATACGAATCTGTGTGAATCTGTATACCAGCAGTATATTATCTTTATCTTGTATTGATACATTTTCGCTAAACCGAAAATATCTAGTTGATAATTTGAAGCGTGTTACTGCAATGTGAATGGGTTGGGAAATTTGTAATACAGGGTGCGGCACGGAGGATGGATGGTTTTAAAAAAATAATAAAAGCGTTAATTTTTACTCAAAATAGTATATTATTCGATGAGCACATAATAGTAATTATGTGCGAATAGAATACTATACTTTGTCCACGACTTCCTCAGTAAATTTCGATTTAATCTGCATTTTCAACAACGAAAATAGTTATCAAAAGCGTTGACATAACCTTTTCTGTGTTCGCACTGAATAATGCAAAATCTCGATAAACGTCAAAAAGTTCAGTTGGCATCGATTCATTTCCATACTTCCACTCTGATGAAAATGAAATACAAATGTATACAAGCTAGTGTTTTACCTTCATTACATGATATTTTTGATCGCATGCTTCAGGAATAATTTCTTCGCAAGAAAATACTCTAGCTTTCTTCCTTCTGATTTCCTTCTCAAAAGTGAACGCAGTTTTTTATAATTTCCAATATCGTTGCCTTCATTTATGTTGAGAGTATTCTTAAGCATGGAATAATGGCTCCATATAGGGTTGTTTGTTTATAGGTAGCTGATATTTTCGAAAAATACGCCAGTAAAACTGACTCCGAAAATTAGTGGTTTTCATTAGCTGCTCCAGTCCATGAAATTATTAAAAGCTTTGAGGCAGAGATTCCTTGATTTTTCCGGCAATAGATGTAATGCAGTATATCTTGCAGCCTCCCTTATTTCAGTTATTTCTGGTGGAATACACAACATTTCTTCATGACTCTGTTATGCAGATATCTTCGAAAAAAAAATTCAATTCATGGGAGGCACAATGCGTTGAAAACAGACGTTTCGAATATTTTTCAGCTTGTCAAACTGAATGGGAATCATAGAAGAAAACATTAACTGGTTATTTTTGTCTCTTAATTGCCATCGCGCCGATGGCTTGGTGCCGTCAATTTTCCAACGTGGAAAAAAAGGCGTCTCGGGTTCGAATCCTGACGAATTAAAAATTTTCAGAAGTGATTATTCAGCAGTGATTAATGAATCATTATTCACTAGTCATTATTCACCGGTGAATGATGACTACCATTACATTTCTCAAAGATCATTCAAAATGTAAGGATTATAGGGAAGTCGTGGACAAACACATTTATTGACGGAATCAGATTCTCAAGGAAATAGCATTTGAGACAGTCAAGTGTGGAAAATCACATCAGGCATGTGGTGGCCGAAATCGGTGATGCAGTGTTGGAGGCGCTGTGGGCTGTGCAGCGGTCTTTCGTGTAAGTGTTGCGGATTTTCATTAGCCCAATAACGGCAATTCTGCCGGTTAACCATGCCGTTGAGGTGAAAGTGGGCTTCGTCACTCATGAACAAAATGAGGTTCTCATTTTGATCGATCAGTGCTTCCATCTCACGTGCGAAGTTCATTCGTTGTGCATAATCTCCGGGGTGTAACTGTTGCACAATGGCCAATTTGTAGGGGTGAAAGCGAAGATCCATATGCAAAATTCGCCTCACCGAACGATCACTGAGGCGAAGTGCAGCAGCATGTTTCCGAGCAGATCGCGACGGACTGCGAAGAATGGCTTGTCGAACGCGTTCAACATTTTCAGGCGTTCGAACTGTTCGCACAGGTCCTCTTGGTCTTCTGTTGATCAATAAATAAATGCTAGGAACACACGAGTCTAACGGCACCTTCCCCACTTCTCTCGTCCTCAGTGGGGGAAAGTTATGCCCATCTGAAAAACGTCCGCCCTCCGTGCCGCACCTTGTAGATATCAAGACAGGAACAACGAATGGATCTATTTAATATATGAAGAATTTTGTCATGATATTGTAACTTTCCATATTTGTGAACAATGAAGGTGTAAAATATGAAATATGAAAAATATAAATATATTCCTATTATTCTGTTTCAACAACCACAACATGTTATTTTTTCCTCATCTGGGCAGAACTCGTCATGTTCATAATGAAAGGTTTTGTCAGCAATATACAGGGTGGCCAAGAGATTGACGTCAAAAAGAAAAAAACAGGTCCCTCGTGTCATGGGCTATTCGAATCACCCCCATGTATGTTATGCGATTTTTCACGGTTTTCGAGTTATGAATTTTTTTATGAACTTTGAGAATTTTCGACTTGACCATCTTAAAAAAGAATTAAAAAAAAAAGTACAAGACTTCTCTGTGAAATTCTTTTTGTAACTTAATTACCATGAATTGTACTTTTATACATAAAATAACCAGATCCGTAACTTCGATAAAAATTATGAAAATGTTGGTCTCAAGTGAAGAAGTTACGTGAATTGGATTATGATTTGAATTTTCGAATCAAAAATGTAAAAAGGCGAATTCACGGTTTCTTAGTATGCTTAAAAACTGCGCCCAACAGTCAGCTTTCAGAATCATTGATAAAAAATGGTACTTAACCCTCTACTTTTGCTAGAATTAGCCTTCAAAGTCATCGAAGTGGAAAAAATCAAAGAACTAGACATTTACTACAAATTTTTTTTTTACCATTTTAAGATTTTTCTGATCAAGTTATGATAGGAAATGCTGAAAATTAATGATAACTAGCTTCAGATGTTGGTCAAGAAAAGTTCCAGATAAGAAAAAGGCATAGGTATGGCAATAAATCACATATAATAATGTTAATAAAAAGAATATTATTTATAAAATTTACAGTAGGTTTTCAAAGTGGCCACCTCTAGCCTCGATCCAAATTCTACACCTTCTTAGAAAATTTTCATTTAATCGTATAAAACCTGCCGTGTTCTCTCTTAGGACACGTTCGGCTTCTCTTAACTTCAGTCGCAGCTCGTCTTGGTCCGCTGCGTCCGATCCACCTGTTCAGGTATCGTTCATTCAAGTGATTACTTTGAAAAACTACTGTAAATTTTATAAATAAATTTCTTTTTATTAACATTATGATGTGTGATTTATTGCCATACCTATGCCTTTTTCTTATCTAGAACTCTTCTTGACCAACATCTGAAGCTAGTTATCATTAATTTTCAGCATTTTCTATCATAACCTGATCAGAAAAATCTTAAAATGGTAAAAAATAATTCTGTAGTAAATGTCTAGTTCTTTGATTTTTTCCACCTCGATGACTTTGAAGGCTAATTCTAGCAAAAGTAGAGTGTTAAGTAACATTTTTTATCAATGATTCTAAAAGCTGACTGTTGGGCGCAGTTTTTAAGCATACTAAGAAACCGTGAATTCGCTTTTTCACATTTTTGATTTTGATTCGAAAATTCAGATCATAATCCAATTCACGTAACTTTTTCACTTGAGACCAACATTTTCATAATTTTTATCGAAGTTACGAATCTGGTTATTTTATGCATAAAAGTACAATTCATGGAGATTAAGTTACAAAAAGAATTTCACAGAGAAGTCTTGTACTTTTTTTTAATATCTTTTTTAAGATGGTCAAGTCGAAAATTCTCAAAGTTCATAAAAAAATTCATAACTCGAAAACCGTGAAAAATAGCATAACATACATGGGGGTGATTCGAATAGCCCATGACACGAGGGACCTGTTTTTTTTTACGTCAATCTCTTGGCCACCCTGTATCTTTTATTGCTATGATGAAAGTACAGACAATTTTTCGTTACTCTTTTGTAACTAGAAATAAAACTGTGACTGGACTTTCAAGGCCTGCTCTGATGTCAATCATTCTTGGATGGACTATATGTCAGTTCTAGAACGAAAACGTTGGTCTGATATTCCTAAGAGTAGGATTGACTGAAAATATCAAAAAAATGTCGACATTAATTTTTAAAGCGAATAATCGGATTAAATGTCTACATGAACAAAGCTGAATTCCCATTGTTTGGCCACCAGCACTTACTTCAAAAAAATATTTGACAGGTCTTTGGATTGCCTAATGATGGATTTCCATACATCCGATCATCCGATGATACGATCCTCCGAAGGTGTTGTGATTGGCAGAAATATTCAAAAAATGGAATATTTCGTCCAATCACAACACCTTCGGAATTCAAAATTGATATTTCTGCCAATCACAACACCTTCGGACGATCGTATCATCGGATGATCGGACGTATGGAAATCCACCTTAATGCATTCAATATTAACATGTTGACACATGTTACAAATTCATATAATTTGAGGTTTTCCACATTGAAGATAGTTTTTGAAATACTAAAAAAATATTTTAGTGATCTAATTACTCTCATTTAATTAAATAAAATCGATTTAAAATGTGAAATCTATTACCATTTATCACGTGACTGCAAATACGAATGAGAATACGTGACATCACTGTACTCCTAAACAAGCTGACCTATAACCTTACTGTATCCTATGTGTCATCACGAGTACGAACTTACGAAGAACAGAAGAGAGTAAAACGTATCACCAGTGAACTATTCGCGATTATTTGTTATTACGAAAAAGATTTGTTCGCAAGAAATCACACAAGATCAGTTCGATTCGACAGACGGCGAAGTCTGTTCACCGTAGAGTGACGTAATCATAATCACTTAACAGTATGAAGCTTTTCAGTGGGAATTTTGAAAACTCTTTTTATTTACGCATTTTTTATTGGTATTTGCTATATTTCTTCCATGGAAATATTTTTTTCGTGTTTGTATAGGGCTTATCTACAAATTAAAATCATTTCCAAAAAATAGTCAACATCCCTATTATGGATAACCCTGTATTCGTAACGATTTCGGTCATATTCCTCTATACTATATGGTTGCACCCTGGGGATGGAATGAGATGTTCCTTGAGAAAAGTTGAAGTTCATTCGATTCTGTTTCGAGATACGCCCGTAGTAAAAGTGGGTTATTCTCAACTTCAATGCCCTGTATCTCAAAAACTAGTCATAGGATTGAGTTAGGGCCATGGACACTTTTGATCAGTAGGTCGAGTAATACACATTGTACCAAAAAATTAGAACATTTGACGGAACACCATTTGCCATAAGGAAAGTGCGGGGTCCTTTTTTTAATTCAAAAATTAGTATTGAACACACTGAAATCTGAATTATTAATATTGTTGGTAATGTTGGTATGCTATAGCACATAAAACATACTTTTTTCTAATGATAATGAGAGTTTATCAAAGGGACAGGACGAAGGATTGAGTACCAGAACCTTTTTCCAAACTAGGTCATCGTTTCGTTGGATTTTCAAGTTTGCAAGAATGGAAAGTACTTTTTATTTCAATCATCAAGACGTTACAATAGTTCACAAAACAGGAAGAAAACACAATAGAATGTTACATTTTCGTGTAGATGTACATAAGGTTTTAAGTTTTTGAAATACTTCTAGACTTGGTGAGTTTTCCATAGGTGTCTTTTCATGGTTGTATTGATTTATTTGCGTTTTTAGGTTATGTGTATGTTGTGTATTGTGTTATCTTTGTATTTTGTGAACGACTGATGATTTAAATGAAAATTTCTTTTCAGCCTTGCAAAAGATGGAAAATCGAACTCAGTTTGTGCATTTTGAAACTTTTTTAATGTTGAGTATTCATCTGAATTAGATGAATGCTAGATGATGTCCCGATCCGGTCCGAATAAACCGTAAAGATACATTCTGGTTAATTCGTTTTCTTGATATAATTGAACTACAACCATCATTAACCTGAAGCTAAATGCTGTCATATTGCCAAGTTTAGCAATATGAAAAATATAAAATTATTAATTTTTTTCAGAAATGAGAGCCAGACTTCTCCAGTTTGTAACAGGCTCTTCCAGAGTGCCCTTGCAAGGCTTCAAGGCGCTGCAAGGTAGCACTGGAGCAGCGGGACCCAGATTGTTCACAATACATTGCGTGGACGTGCCTCCGCAAAATTTGCCCAAAGCCCATACGTGCTTCAACAGAATTGACATACCTCCTTACGATTCCTATCAAATTCTTTTGGACAAACTAACTCAAGCTGTCGAAGAAACCTGCGGTTTTGCTGTAGAGTGATCAGGGGTAAGTCCAAAAATTATTCAAGAAAAAATTATGAAAACATGAAGACAAATTTGGGTGATTCTCTCCATAAATATTCCTATTCGCGTGTTGAAAAAGCACTGACGTGAGTCAGGAGATTTTGGGAGCTCTATGAGCTTGTTAGTATATCCACCTTGTAAGTATATTCGCATCAAAGAAACCAAGGCAAAAAATTTTTGGCTGCTGTCGAATGAATCCTGCTTGATCCTGAATTTTATATTACAGAAACTTAGATGTCTAAAAATATGGTGTAAGAACTGATTAGTAACAATTAATTTTTAATAGAAACTGCGTATTTAACGTTTAATTGCATGCTCCTTGGTGTTCAATTTCATCTCCCACATTCGTGGGATTTTATTATTACATATCTCTACATCAACCGCATTTCCATCATTTAAATTTCTCGACTAAGTTGATAAACATTCTGACAATATTGTTAACTTGTAGTGCGATCTGAGAGTTAATAATTTTGCTGCGACTCGGTGATTTTTGAAATCCAAGGGAGCATCCGGATTATTCTTGAGATTTACGTTTTTTTTTCGTCAAATTTTATCGCATAAAATCAGGAATAACTCGAAAACGACTTGTTTTACTGAAAAAAAAACATAAGAATACGTTTATTTCCTAAAATGATTGATTCTTTCGGAAATATGAACCGTTTATCTTCTTCAAGTGGTTTTATGGTATTTTTGCTTGGATTTATGAGTCGGCTACGCTGTAACTATTATACCAGGAGACATATTGAATAAGTTTTGATTGAGGAATTTGCACCATGCATATAGGCTATAGGAGTATAGGGTAAACAATCAACCGAAATTCAGTTCATTTGAAAAGATAGTTCCGAAGATATGAAAAAAAGTTTTTTATTGGATTTTCGACACCCTGTATCTTTCAAACGAAACCAAATTTTTAAAAATGGTATGGGAAAAAAGTGTTTCGTTTGATGAGAGATGAGAGGAATCTACAGTTAAAATATATGTACAAGTCAAAGACTCACTGTATTAATATACCACAATTTATACACCTTGCAGCACTGAATTGGGTGTACTATGACATCTTTTACATGTTTTGATTGAAACATTATTAGTCCAATTCCCTAAGACACCCTATTCAATTATTTACTTGCTTCTTCGTGGCAGCTACATTAAAACCAAATTCGGTACAATTTATGTTGTTAGCGGAAGCAGAGAACAAAATCGAGTTATGCTGGATTTCCATACCTCCGATCATCCGATGATACGATCGTCCGAAGGTGCTGTGATTGGCAGAAATATCAATTTTGAATTCCGAAGGTGTTGTGATTGGCCGAAATATTCCATTTTGAATATTTCTGCCAATCACAACACCTTCGGACGATCGTATCATCGGATGATCGGATGTATGGAAATCCACCGTTATTCGTGCACTTATTGCATTTCCCAAAAGATGGTACAAGGAGAAATAATGGTCATATACAACAAAATGAAACGGAACGAAATATGTATAGGTATATTAAAAAGAGCATCAGATTAATGGTAAGGCAATGTCACGTAAAATATCTAATGCAACGAAATATTTGTTATATACTGGGTGCAACTAAATAACACCGAAAAAATTGAAGGGGTGACTCTTTCAGAAAAATTAAAGTGGGTATTTGTTATAGAATTTTTGAAAAACCTCCCCCTGGAAAAGTTACACCTCTCCGAAGATCAACAAAAAAAAGTTTTTCTTTTTTATTTTCCCTGTATACAGGGTGAGTTTTTGACTTGTACATATTTTAACTGAAGATTCGTGAGGCCAAAAAATTCCAAGAGGATATTGTTTAGATAGAAACATCGCCACAGATTTTAAGGTATCTTTTTATTTTTCATTGATTTCAATTTAATACGTGGTTTGTATCGTCATTCATATCCGAATTTCGTATTTCATCATCGACATTTAACTTCAATATAGACCGGTAACAATGAATTTTCAATAGAAACTGTGCTTATTGAATCCTTGGTGTTCAATTTTATCTCCCACATTTGTGGGATTTTATTATTAAAATATCTACATCAAAGTTTTCCATCATTTGAATTCAAATCTCGAGGTTGGTAAATATTCTGACAACATTGTTAACTCGTTTGAAGACCAGAGAAGGAATAATATTCGATGATATTTAATTCAGAGAAGCATTCAGATTATTCTTGAAATTAATGATTTTTTCGTCAAATTTTTCTGAGCCAAATTGGAAATAACTCGAAAACGACGCGTTTGATTGAAAAAAGACATAAGACATAAGAATACTTTTAGTTTCTTAAATGATTGATTCTTTCGAAAATATGAACCGTTTATCTCTTTAAAGTGGTTTCATGGTGTTTATTCGTGTATTGATGAGTCGACTACCCTGTAACTTTTATACTAGGAGAGATATTGAATAAGTTTCGATTGAGGAATATGCACCATAAAAACCAATGAACGAAAAAGGCTAATTCTATCAAAAGTAGTGTGTTAAGTACCATTTTTTATAAATGATTCTAAAAGCTGACCGTTGAGCGCAGTTTTTAAGAATATGTACTAAGAAACCGTGAATTCGCCTTTTTACATTTTTAATTTTGATTCGAAGATTCAGATCATAATCCAATTCACGTAACTTTTTCACTTGAGACCAACATTTCCATAATTTTTATCAAAGTAACGAATCTGGTTATTTTATGCATAAAAGTACAATTCATGGAGATTAAGTTACAAAAAGAATTTCAGAGAGAAGTCTTGTACCTTTTTTTTAATGTCCCTTTTGAGTTGGTCAAGTCGAAAATTCTCAAAGTTCATAAAAAAATTCATAACTCGAAAACCGTGAAAAATCGCATAACATACATGGGGGTGATTCGAATAGCCCATGACACGAGGGACCTGTTTTTTTCTTTTTGACGTCAATCTCTTGGCCACCCTGTATATTGCTGACAAAACCTTTCATTATGAACATGACGAGTTCTGCCCAGATGAGGAAAAAATAACATGTTGTGGTTGTTGAAACAGAATAATAGGAATATATTTATATTTTTCATATTTCATATTTTACACTTTAATTGTTCACAAATATGGAAAGTTACAATATCATGACAAAATTCTTCATATATTAAATAGATCCATTCGTTGTTCCTGTCTTGATATCTATTACAAACTAGCTGGCCCGGCGAACTTTGTTTCGCCTGAATGATACCTATACCATAGCCATCTTTATCTTAAGAAGGCCGTGCCTATACTTACTGTGGATTTCACTCACAAATCGTGATCACCAGTGATCGGAAATCAACGGCTTGGTTAGATTTCTGAACTGTCAAATCGAGTTGATTCTAGATCAAGCTCCGATCACCGGTGATGTGCTTTGTGAAACCCCTGTTTAAGTTGTATAAACTTACCATTGCTATTTTTTCAAGCAGGAGATAAATTAGGCATAATGAAAGTTCTGTCAAATGTCATCTGTCAAAAGTCATCTGTCAAATGTCATCTGTCAAATGTCATTTGTAAAATATCATCTGTCAAATGTCATCTATCAAATGTCATCTATCAAATGTCATCTATCAAATGTCATCTGTCAAATGTCATCTGTCAAACGTCATCTATCAAACGTTATCTGTCAAATGTAATCTCTCAAATGTCAAATGTCATCTGTCAGATATCATCTGTCGAATGTCATCTGTCAAATGTCATCTGTCAACCGTCATCTGTCAACTGTCATCTTTTCCACGGATATGAGCTGTCACACAAAACAGAAATACAAAAATAATATGTCAATTACTAATTATGGGCAATTTTGAATTTCCGCAAATATATTTATTACCCAAACATAAATCAGAAAGATTTCAGAAATATAGAGAAAAGATGAAAATGGACAACTCACGATTGATGCTGATCGTCACATTTACTTTACATTTCGGTGAAAATTCACTGTTCCACCAACTTGAGATCTTTACTCGCTTTAAATCTGATAATAGCCTTCCATATTATTATAAGTTCTATGCAAATTACACAATAATTGTATACATCGCCATTCATACTCTAGTAGTCTAGTCTATACCATTTCTGAATTTCCTACCCTTCAAGAAAATGAAATGCACCGTTGCCAGACTACTTCATGGCTTATATCTTCACAACGTTCTATTTTATTATTGCATTTCTATTGAATACCGTGAAACTTCGTTCTACTACTATTAATCCCCATGGAATATTCTTATACCGTTGGTAAGACCTACTGCACTTTTAACTATTCACTTGACATGCGATTCTGTGGAAGGAAAACTAACCTCCTTTGTCCAAATGTCAAAACCTATTTAAGTACTCTATGATTGCTCGATTGGTGGTAACACATAATTCTATGGGTGGTAAGAAAAAGGAAGGCTTTTTTTCTTTTCTGTAGGATATTTTTGGAAATATTTTGTTATATAAACCTTGCCCTAACAATAATAAACACAACAAAAAAAGAATTGTCCAATTTGGTGCGATCGTTTGAACAATATGGCATTTCGAAGTTTTGAACCAACCATAGATCGCCTTTTATTAATATAGATTTCCCAACCCATTCACATTGCAGTAACACCTAGAAGCATAGAATGAATGGAGGGAAGGCTCCGCTACAAAAATGAACTGCCAAAAACGTCCGCACTTGTCAGTTCGCCGCAAGGTCATGAGATGGCGCCAACGTCGTTCGTGGCTCCAGCATGGCTATAACGATACATATTTAAAATGAAATTCGTTTTGACAAATTTATTTCCGACCATAGACTTTCCATATAATTGCGCATAAATAGTTGATTAGAATGCGGTGATATGTCAACAATATTGTTATGATTAATATTTGGTGTTATTTTGAAGGGTGAGACTTAAAAAAATTCTTTTATTCAAGTAACGTACAGGTCTTCTTCTAGAAGCTGAAAAAAACGGAGATGGAATTGTCGAATTATAGTAAGAATTTGTTTCGATTTCTTCATATGGAACAACCGGACGTCATTTCAAGTCAATCAGAAGGCGTGATTATTCTTTCTTCAGAAATTTTGAATGCGTCATGATCCCACCGAGGCCTTTTTGGCTAAAATAGGTAATAATCAAATTGTTCAATATGTTTTGATACTTGTCAATAAAAATTCAAACTGTTTACCTTGTTTTTTCATTCAATAATTATATAGTACATAGCATAATAAATCACACTATATCAATTAAAAATATTATACTTAGCAACACACGTTGAAATGAACAAAACCATCAGGTAAATTAGATAGTGTGGAAACCCGCCGAAGACTAACACACCGGTTAGTTCAGGCTAGGCTGGTTCGTTATAAAGAAACAATCATCAACACTTCCAAGTATTTTATTCACTTCTTTTGTACTCCGCTGCAAGATGCAATACAATTCGCTTTTTCATTAAAAAACTATTCAACTGTTCTTCATTTTTTTCATTGACATTATTACTATCTTGGATCCATGAATTTTTCAACATAGAAAGCATACTAAAACCATAGATCTACTGACCTAATAACTGTAATCAACTCTATGTTGATTACAGGTTTCTAGTTTCAGTAGGTACTCGATAGTTCGAGTACTGAACTTTAGATGGAGCGGTGAGTTACAACAGATAGTTAAAGCCGCAGAAATTTTTTTTTATCGAGGCCGATTCAATTCGTATATTTCAGTAACTCACTTCAAACAATATTCGAATTCAATACAATTTGTTTCGACCTCCTTCAGTCCTTTCAGTCAACAACAAAAAGTTTTATTATTCAATCACTTTGGTGTTGGTCGTAAAAATGTATCAATAAAAATGACAACCACATAATATTCTTTGCAACTGTAGCGCCACAGAACAAGACATATGTGACATATAGCCCTATTTGCGATCACAGCGTTATCTATCGGGCGTCACACGAAACTCTAACCTCCGCCGAAATTGGAAGTTCAAAATGATCTGTCGAGCGTATGAAGCCTTCCCTCCATTCATTCTATGCTCCTAGGTAACACGCTTCAAATTATCAACTAGATTTTTTCGGTTTAGCGAAAATGTATCAATACAAGATAAAGATAATATACTGCTGGTATACAGATTCACACAGATTGGGAACATTTTCATGTTCAAAGTTCCTTACTTAAAAAAAATATCGTTCAATTTTTAGGTTATTACTATATCTATGATGAAAGCACAGAAAATTTTTAGTTATTTTTTTTGTAACTAGAAATAAAGCTGCGGCTGGACTTTCAAGGTCTGCTCTGATGTCAATCATTCTTGGACGGACTATAGGTTCATTATTCTTATTCTGAACATCCCAAATGTGAACCGTTCTCACAACGTCAAAGTAGAAGAATGTGGAAACGTCATGCATCTTTTGAAATTCATAAATATCATCACAGGGTGTTTCAAATTTTGCGTCGAAAACTGTAATCGAAAATTGGCCATAACTTCTGTTTTTCAAATTAGAACCCTACTTTCTTATAATTGCGTTGGATTCTGCGAAGAAAAATAATGATAGCACTCTCAGATGCTCTTGCTCCTAAATTCAGTAATTTCCGAGTTATTTGAGCTTTTCTGGATTCATATTGTCCAGCGGACGGGTTTTCCACCAACGTACTCAATTGAACCTCAATTTTTTTTTACGTGTTTTCGTTGCTCCCGTTGGCAAACCCACCACTGGTGCGCCAGCTGACGGTCACTATGCTATAAGACAAATACAAATTGAGCTATATACAAATTATGGCCAGGGTTAAAATTGGTCACCAAAAACTATCACTGACTCCCGGGCTATTGTAATAATATAATAAATATTGGAAATGCACGCCTTCAGCTTCAATACAAGCATTTACTCTACTCCTCATATAAGTGGGTATGCGATGAAATATTCCTGGTGAATTTCTTATCGTTTCACTCACAATGCGGTTTCGCAGATCATCGATATTTTCAACTGTGTTTGTGTAAACCAAAGATTTCAGTTATCCACATATCGTCGCCTTCAGGAGAAAATTGCGTAACTCCATTCAATTAACGAGGAGTTACGTAGTTTTCTCCGGAACAGGACGATATACAAAAATCCAAAGGATTAAGGTCAGGAGAGCGGGATGGCCAGTTACCAGCTCCTCCTCGACCTATCCATTGGTTGGCATACACCTCATCAAGGCGAGTTCTTGCACATATATTATAATGGGCTGGTGCACCGTGGTGCATAAACCATAAATTTTGCCTAATTTTAAGGGGAACTTCTTCGAGGAGAACAGGTTATTCTTCAAGGAGATGACAATACGAGACACCATTCAATCGTAGCGGAGAAAAATAGGGACCAATTAAATGATCGTCAATGATTCCAAGCCATACGTTTAAAGAAAATGGATATTGATGATTTTTCGTCAGCCCAGTGGTGATTGTTATGAAAATTCGCCTAGTCAGTAAATAAAATGTTACATAAGAACAGTGATGCTTGGCCAATCATATGATAAGCCACTGACAAAAAACCATACATGGTAAAAAAAATTTCGATTCATTAGCGCCTGTACCCGTTGGAGATGATAAGGATACGAGAGCTGTTCTTTTAAAATTCTAAAAATAACGGAATGGCTTACATTTAGGACGCAAGCTATTTTCCTGGTTCTAGTTTCTGGGATTCTTCAATTAAATTAAGTACTGCTTCTTCTACAACTTCACGAGTAAGACCAGAATCATTTTCAAAATTACCACGTTCCCGCAGGCTTCTAGTTGTGAATGTAGTATGATGTCTACGTTGTGGGTCTTTGTGCTTCAAATGCATTATCATTAGCACTACCGTATGTAAAATGCATGTCTGCTTTTTCTGAATTCGAATATTGATATATTGTTTATCCTGATTACTCCTAGGTCTCCTGTGGAGAACCCTCTGAAATTACAAGCTTTGAAGCTTGTAACTTGTGCTGAGTTCGGAGTAAGCAGTTGTGTTCTGTGTATTAATATTTTCAATCAGATAATACTATTTTGAATTATTAACGTTTTCTTCGTCCATTGTATTATTGAATGAAAAATACAGGTATCAGGAATAATTTAATTCTCCTTTCACAGAGGAAAAGAAGAATTAAATTACGTTTGCCCAATTCCTGATACCTGTATTATTCACTATTTTGAATTTTCTACATTACACAATCACAAAACTTGTGGAACAATAACAACAGTAACAGAAAATGACAGTGCACAATCCTGTTATCGGTATTATTATTTTTATAATTGTAATTGCAAAGCACAAACTACTAAACATTAAGGCAAACTACCCGCGCGTTAGCTCATATTTTGAAAACGCTTCGAATTATTTTCTATTAAATCCTTGAGTTTTCGAAAAAAATAAAAATAAAAAAGTCACTGTATTAGTTGAGCTTTTCGGCCATGAATTTTAAAAGGAAAATTTTCAACATTAAAGAGGTGTGAAAACAAAATCTCAGGGGGCTACTATTTCAACCCTCTCCAGAGTTGAAAAAATTCCAACATGTGTAATTTCATTGACAAATGATAATTACCAAGATTCGTGTCCTTAACTTAATATGCAGGGAAAATTAAAAAGAAAAACATTTTTTTTTGTTGATCTTCAGAGGGGTGTAACTTTTCCGGGGGGAGGTTTTTCAAAAAATTTTATACCCACTTAAATTTTCTGCAAAGAATCACAACTTTATATCTCAAGCAGGGAAACCAGGCCAAAGGATGCGTGGCTAGATAGAGGACTAGTCTCTACTGGTTTCAACCTTGGAGCACTAGGGGGAACTCCATTGTATTAAACCCCTTACCTCTGCATGCGGGGCTCTGCAGAGGTGGACTGTTCAGACCCTTGCTTTTCGTGGGACCAAACATGGATCAGAAAAACAAAAAACAAAACACCACCGGAAAAAGGGTGGAGAAATCCTCCGCCTCTTCTTCCAGGCACCCTTCACAGGGGAAGGTCAATAGACCGAAAAAAGCGCGACTGCCATTCGAGTTGCCCCAACTGGGACAACCGGGTGGCAGGGACGACCCGCTAAGGAGGGGTCTTAGTGGGGCGGGAGTTCGGAGGTACCTGCGACTCCTCCACCAAGGTGTTAAACCTGAGGAGGCTAGGGAGCAGGCCCTTCGGCGCCCGGCTCCGGAGACCACTCCTTCGGGTAGCAAAAGAGGCCCGGAGCTTATGACACCTCCGCAGCGGCCTCCAGCAAAGAAGCAGAAGACGGCTGCAGCAAAAACTAGGCAAGCCACCGGTTATGCAGCAGCTGTCAAAGCAAAGAAAACCTCCAGGGTAGGAATTATGCCTAAGGACTACCCCAAGGCTACCCTGGAGGCCGAGCAACTTTCCTCCCTAGAGGATATTCTAGTGGAGATGTGCCAGAGACAGGAGAGGGGGATCCACTTTGCTGGCGTTCATTTCAGAAATGGAATGATGCTGGTAGACTGTGGATCTCAGGGATCTGCGGAATGGATCAAGCGATCAGTTCCGCAATTGAAATCTTGGAAGGGGCCTGAGTTGGTGGTGCTAGAGGGAGACGACATCCCCAAGCCCACCAACATCACGGTCTTCTTTCCAAGAAGCCAGGAGATGGAGTCTGAGAAAATCCTCAGACTCGTGGAAGTTCAGAATTCCAACCTCAATACTGGGGCATGGAGAGTTCTGAACTCCAAGAAAGAGGGCAAGGGAACGGTCCTCACGATTGGGATCGATCCCCAATCAGAGGAAGCTCTGAAGGCGGTGGAATGCAGCCTAAACTTCCGGTTTGGGCGCATCCCAGTCTCAGGGCTAAAGGGTACTAATGTGCCAAATGTCGCGGCGGAGAGTTCGATGGACGTGGAGATGCCCTCCACATCCGGAGAACTCAAGACGCAGGGAGAAGAAGCAGACGTAAGTCTGGGCCAACCTGGTGGCTCTACCGGGGCGCCAGTGGGAGCAGAGATTTCCTCTGCTACCCGGGGAACTGATCCGAGCTGCCTGGCGGCCAAAGGGACCGACTCAGATTCCGAAAGGGAAATACCTCACAAGGAATCTGAGGAGGAACAAGAAAAGATCAAGGTTGGGGCATAAAGGGACTGGGTTACCACCATCTCTCCCCCAAAAAAATCTTCTTCTACAGAGTAGTACAAGTGAACCTGCATCACGCGAAGGGCTCCTCAGCGGTGATTGCAAGGTCATTTGCGAGTTTGCAACTTAGCATTGCTCTGATCCAGGAACCCTGGATCAACAAAGAAGGCCAAATACTGGGCTTGGGGTGCAAAGACTCAAGACTGGTTTATGACCAAAGGCAAACGTCTCCACGTGCCTGTGTGCTCATAAGGAGCAATATTAAATATATTTGTATTTCGGAATATATGTCTCGGGACCTGATTCCGATTATGGTACACCTCAATGTTGGGGGAATTGACCGAGACATTGTCATAGCATCCGCATACTTCGCTGGAGATGGGCCAATAACACCACCAGAGGAAGTACAGCGGCTAGTACGTTACTGCAACAGCAGGAAGTTGCCAATCATAATTGGATGTGATGCCAACGCACACAATACTATTTGGGGAAGCACGAACAATAACACCAGAGGTGAGTGCTTGCTTGAATATCTCTTGGCTAACAATCTCGAGACATTGAATGTAGGGAATACACCAACTTTTGTCACGAGAGCGAGAGAAGAGGTCCTGGACGTGACAATTGTCAACGTCGCTGCCAGGAAGAATGTCACTTCCTGGAGAGTGATGGATGAACCTTCACTCTCTGATCATAGAATTATCGAGTTTAGGGTGGAGGGAGATACCACCTCGCCACCCCTGATTCGAAATCCTAGGAAAACAGATTGGTTTCTTTATAGAAGCCATCTGAAGAATAATTTAGACCAAATCGTAATAGGGCGGGAAAAACACCGTTGTTACGATTTGGAGCAACATGTTGAGCAGGCAAGCGAGGCAATGATGGAGGCTTTTCACTCCAGCTGCCCACTGGCCAAAGCTCGATCAAGTAAAGAAGCTCCTTGGTGGAATGACAACCTGTCAAACCTCCGAAAGGAAGTCCGTAGGCTCTTTAATAAAGCCAAACGAGACAGTAACTGGCAAGGGTACACTGAGAAACTTACTCAGTACAACAAGGAAATCAGGAAGGCCAAAAGACTTAATTTTCAAGCCTTTTGTGAAAGCATCACTTCCACTCCCACAGCAGCCAGACTTCAGAAAGTCATGGCAAAAGGGGGAACTAACCCCACTATGTCGCTTAAAAGGCCAGACGGTTCGTACACTGAAGGAGAGAAGGAACGATCCATTCTTCTTCTCGAAACACACTTCCCGGGTAGTGAACCAATAAGTAATACTGTAATAGCAATGAAGCACACCAAGAACTCCCGCAAGGAGGACTGGGACATTGCTAAGAGTATATTCACAAGGCAACGGCTCGAATGGGCAATAAGCACCTTTCAGCCGTATAAATCCACAGGAGTAGATGGGGTGTTTCCGATACTCCTGCAGAAAGGAGTGGAGGAGATCCTCCCTCATCTACTGAAGATCACAAGAAGCAGCTTAGCATTGGGTCAAATACCTGAAAAGTGGAGAAGGGCAAAAGTAACCTTCATTCCCAAAGCAGGGAAAAAGGACGGGACTGACCCTCGTTCCTTCAGACCCATTTGCCTGACATCGTTTCTTCTTAAAACGATGGAGAAAGTCGTAGATAACTACATAAGAACGGAGCATCTGGAAAAAACACCACCTCCACAATTCTCAGCATGCTTGCAGAGCGGGACGTTCAACGGAGACCGCTCTGTATCAGCTGACTGAAGTCATCCAGAGAACTCTGAATAACAAAGAAATCGCCATGTGTGCCTTCCTGGATGTATCTGGGGCCTTTGACAACACAACACACGTGTCTGTCAGAAATGCACTTGAGAGGCGAGGAGTGAATAATACCATCTTAAAATGGATGTATGAGGTGTTAACGACGAGAATAGCTGAGACATCGATGGGTGAGGAATCCGTCTTCGTCAAAGCTACTCGTGGAACACCTCAGGGTGGGGTGTTATCCCCCCTCCTATGGAGCCTGGTAGTGGATGAACTTCTACACAGGCTAACGGAGCTTGGCTTCGAATGTGTAGGCTATGCTGACGACATAGTACTAATAATTAGAGGCAAATTCGAAGGTACTCTCTGCGACCTATTGCAGAAGGGCCTTAGAATCATTGAGCAGTGGTGCTTGTCAGTGGGGCTTAACATCAACCCAACCAAGACCACATTGATTCCGTTCACTCGGAAGAGGAAACTTCCAGCCATGAAAACGTTAGTATTAAACGGAAATATCTTGGAGTGGGGGTCTGAAGTCAAATACCTAGGAATAACACTAGATAGCAAACTTCTGTGGAATAAGCATGTTGATAATGCTACTGGCAGAGCTACGAGAGCTCTGATGGCATGCAGGCGTCTATGCGGCAGGAACTGGGGCTGTAACCCAAAAATACTGCGATGGATGTACGCCATGATTGTAAGACCTATAGTCACATATGGGGCAGTAGCCTGGTTTGCTAAGGCAAGTCAGGCAAGTACGAGGAAAATGCTCGACAAAGTACAAAGGCTTGCCTGTGTGTGCATCACGGGAGCTATGAGAACGTGCCCAACCAGGGCGCTTGAGATCATCACAGACCTCACACCTCTACATCTAGTGATTGATAGGGTAGCCCATGAGGCCATCCTCAGAGTATCTAAAGAAGGAGCAGGCAATGAGAGAGTCAGGTTTCAGAGAGCTTGGTCCTCACTGAATGACTACACCTCATCTGCAAACCTTCCTAGTGATGTAATGATCAAGAAAGTAAGCACTGAGAAGAACTTCAGTACACTGCTAAGTAAAAGAGAGGATTGGGAAAGGGAATACACCAACTACAATCTCAAAGAAAATACAATGAAATGGTATACAGATGGTTCTAAAACCGCTACAGGAGCTGGCGCTGGGATATACGGGAAAAGTACCAAGTGTGCACTATCGTTAGGCTCCTGTACAAGCGTCCTTCAAACGGAAATACTTGCAATCGCAAGATGTCTAGATATAAATCTAGAAAGAAACTATCAGAAGTGCGATATAGCTATTCATACAGATAGTCAAGCTGCTATTAAAGCACTGAGCTCCTACGTCATTGACTCAAAGCTGATTTGGGAGTGCCGAAACAAACTCAATGAGGTAGGCAAGAAGAATAAGGTCTCTTTAATCTGGGTTCCCGGTCATTCGGGAATCGTAGGAAACGAAGAGGCCAATACACTGGCCAGAAAGGGCGCACAAATACCCCTCACTGGCCCAGAACCCTTCTGTGGTATAGGAAAATGCACCTATAAGAAGGAGTTTATGCTGAAGGAGAAAACCGAAAGAGAAAAACTCTGGCGGAATCTCCCAGGGATGGATCACTCCAAAAAGTTCCTCCGGAACTTTGAAACTGCTAGATCCAAAAAATATCTGGATCTCAGTAAAAACCAACTTCACCTACTCACTGGCTTTCTCACAGGACATTGTCGCCTAAAAAAGCATCTGTTGAGAATGGGTTTATCAGACACTGATGAGTGTAGATTCTGTGGGGAGGAGGAAGAAACTCCTATTCACCTGATTACGGAATGCTATGCCATTGCAAGCCAAAGGAAAGAGTGCTTTGGACAAGAAACTTGTAGAAGTGGGGAGTTATCCTCCTTGAAGCCGTCCCAGATTCTGGATTTCATCAAATCTCTGGAACTGGAGGGCGAGCTGTAGGAGGCACGATGATAACAGCTCTGTCAGGGGGCACAATAGACCTTAAGGTCGCAGTGAACTGTAACCCCTTTTTACTATAAACTATATCTCAAGCAGAAATATGCAGAAGGCAATATGAATTTAACTCAGATTAAACAGCGGACAGTTAAGGTCGCCGTTCAGATCGAGTAAGAAAACTAATCCGATAGAGGCGCCACCGTGCATTTTATGGAATATCTCACTTACATTATCACTATGAGTTCTATGAATATGTCTATCCTTATGAAGAAAATGTACAAGCGCTTTGTATCCGAAGATCGCTGAACTATGAAATTAGTGAATACATATTTGGGTAAAGCACATATTTTTGAATTTGGCCATTCTCTGCCAATTCCGTATTTCAAGTTGTTTTTCTGAACGAAATTATCTGTGGAATCACTTTTAATCGGAAGTTGAACTATTTTCGTTTGAAATAAAACAGAAGCATGAGTTTGCTCATTTTATTATATTTTTGAAAGAAAAAACTAACTTCCGAAATGAAATCGATTTAAATTATTCCATTAAAAACTCCAATCCTTTCTAAGTTTACTCACAAAAACTCAGCTATTAAAGTGAAACCATTTTCGAATGCAACTTGAAATAAAAACACACTTCATTGAACGCCCAACTTTAGCGATATGTGAAAGCATTCTACGGGGCTATTTACTATATCATTCCAACCAAAACTGAGACATATAATTTTTCAACAGCGGCTTGGTGTAGTAAGGATATTCTGAACCTTCCTCCCTTGCACTGGGGCTTCAAGCCCCGAATTGTAAGAGAGATCGAGGTTGCAACCCTTGATCGGCTAAGGTGAGCGAAGGTAGCACGCTATGAACGATGACCGACAAAGGCACTCTCCGAACAGGCAACACTGGCAACAGGAAAGTATTAACAAAGGCAAGCGATGTGTTCACAGTTGTCTAACGAGAAACAGTATAGCAATCTCTGCACGCTTTGCCAAGGATTAACTTATTTGCTAGTGAACGAGAAACACTACTTTCAATAAAAATAGCCACCAGTAAACCGAAACGCAACGAATCTCTCCGTGAAAAGGAATCTCAATCAAAAACTGAATCTGGAAAAATATTGAATCGGAGATCAACACCGTAAAAAATTGAATATGGCTCTCAGAAGGGAAACGCCTTTTTATCACCTAACTGCGGGGTGTGGAACTGGAATGTCCTCCACTTGACTATTTTACAAAAAAAAAAAACAATGTTCTTGGTTGAATGACCGTGTGTCATCCAGTGGCGGCGCGTGGATTTTTATTTTGGGAGTGCACATGTGGGAGTTCGGGGGAGGAACAAAATTTGAAAACTAGCCTTCAAAACTTGCATTTCAGAGCACTTCGTGACGTTCTTTCGCCTTATCTCGGGATAATATTCATAAAAGGGTTTAGCGCAAAAATCTGAAATTGTAAGTAGGTACCTACAAGGAGAACGGTCTGTTAAAGTATAACTAAAAACTATAACCATTTGGAAAATGTTTGAAATGTCACTTGTTTCATCATCTTTATATTTAAATACCGTGGATTCATTCAAATGATCCCTGAGTGCTCAATCTAATTCGGCCGAAAAATTGATATTACCTAGATATATACAGGATTTATCGAATCATTTCCTTCATAATGGCCACGTAATGCTAATTCGAAAGCACCACAAAATTTAATACAATTTATGATTTTCGATAAAATGTATCTGTTCTTTTTTACTTGCTCAAAATGTTTCTCGATATTCAGTCGGTGAGCACTGTTTAATTGTTGTCGAATAATATCTTGTTTACCTAATAAATTAAAACCTAATTTGCATGGCAGAGAGGTGTCTTGGAACTTTGATATTTTTTTCTTTTAATGGATTAAATCCTTGACACCGGATCTGGTCCATTCTATTTGATCATCACCAGCAAATAAAAAACAAGGAAAACAATAAAGACTGTTACTTATTTCACAAACACATAACGATTCGGCTTTTTCATAAGTGTCTATCTTAAAGGTTCTTTTATAATCGCGTGTTTTACATTTTGTTACATGCGTGATCGATAAATTCAGATTTGGACGACCGGCACTTTTGATTTTTTATTTTTCTTCTGATGTTAGCAAAGAAAAACGAATTGTTTTTGAATATTGTACGCTAATGCAAATTAGATTCTCCAAATTTTCGGTCATAATTGCGCGAATACAGCAAACAAGGTAGACAGCATCTCACCCATAGACCCATAAATAAAGAATTATATTACCTATACTCCATTCACTTTTATAAAGTATCGCGGTTTGCCATGAAATTTTGACACATTTCACCGTATATATTTTGAAAATGTTAGGTTATGGTCATTGCACTGTCAGATACGCCCACAACGTTGCCGTTTCTGCTAAAAAATCGTAGTAATTACGTATTTATCAAAAGGTTCTTTTACTTTGGGAAATTAATGAATTTGAGAAAATATTATGTTAATTCAGAAGACATTTAAATACATTTTTCAACAACCTGAAATACTCCAGCATGAAAATGTAGTAGTTCTACGAAACCTGCGCCACAGTTAAATCTTCGAAGAACTAACTCCATTTACAAAGTTGAAAAAGAATAAATAGAAAGTAGACCTGGCAATGTCGCTTAATTTTCACAAGTGCCAACCTGCGTCTGTTCTAGGGGAAAAAACTTGATAAACCTAAATCATGGCCAACCGCGATACTTCATAAAAGTGAATGGAGTATACACACGACGTACATCGGTACATCGTAGCACCGTAGTTCTTTATCCATGACGTAGCCTACGCGTACACATTCTGCATGTGTACCTATGTCTGCTAAATCTTGTGGACTCTAGCGGGACGTTTGGGGCGCGCGGGGTCGCTGGTGCTCCAATCAAGGCTCACTTCGGATGTGCAGTGTTGAGTGTACCGACCATAGACTACCTATAGATAGGCAACTCCCCTTCGATTTCTGGTTCATTAAAAAGCGCCATCTATGATCTGTAGGCACACTATTTTTGGAAAGCATTGGACAAAATTACAGATCCCTAATCGTCCACAAACGCCATCTAGTGGTTCGCATATCAAGTAGTTATGAGCAAAAGGTTGAGAATAAATTAATTATAGGTGAGGTTTCATCAAATTTGGTGACAACTTGAAAGAAATTGTCACCAAATTCAATGAAAACCAAAAGAAAAGATCGAATATGAAAAATAAGATGTTTATTTCATACACATATCAGTAACAAATCATTCATCGAATACACTCATTAAATTTGAATCTATTTCAAACTGGAACACTATCAAGTACATTTTTTGTCAAAGAATAAAATAAATATACCAGGTAATAATATAGGTATGGCCTCAAAGAAGAGGACCGCAATCCATATGAATCAGTCGATTGTTGGATAGAGATTTGTGACTAGATCAGTTCGTACTACATTTGTTGATAATTATCGAAAAATTCTGTATATCTTATGACCTATAGCTAATAATGACTTCCCTGAGTTCTGAGTTCCCTCAGCACTGAAATTTCTTTCCCAGAAGCAATCCGCTTGCCATGAAACACTGAAAGTAAAAATATTTCAAAATAAATCATTAGCAATTGATTTAAGATAGATCTCCTAATTTCGGAAGCTGACTACAACCATTGAGTTTCCATTGAGTTTAAATATTTAAACTCAATGCTACAACACAATTTTAATTACCTTTTCTACTTGTGCTGGAAGTTGAGATTTTTCTTGATCCTGATGGCACATCTACGTTCATAATATCTGAAAATTAAAATGACCTTATTAGACATTAAAAAATGTTGATTGGCAATTCTCATCTCTCAAATTCTCAATTTTTAAAGATTGATTTGATTTAAGATAATTCAATCAAGGAATTTATGTTTTCTAAAAACTAAATACCTTCTGGGTACTCCTTAACTCTAGTCACATCAGATTGAAATGTTCCACTTGAAGTTGTTGGTTCATCATTTGATTCAACCCCATGGAAAAAATCATCTCCATGTGCAATTTCACTAATGCTTTCTAGGGGGAGATTTTTCTTCCATACACCTTTGAAGAAATGAGAACCTTCAACTCATGGCTATTTCCAGCGGAACTCATATATTCTGAAATGGGAGAAAAAATGTAATAGGTGAATGAAATTGGAACGTTTTAAATTACATACCTAGTAAATTGAGAGTTGGCAATGAATATTTCTTCAATTTTCCTTTTGGAAGTATGCAGTCTATGCTGAAATGAATGCCACAAACCACATAATACTTTACTGATTTCACATTAAACAATTCAGCATTACCAATTCTTTGAAGCCAGACGGCTATGGCTTGTATATTCCAATTCAGAATCTTAGATACTCGATATATATGTATAAAATTGATTAAAATATTTATGAAATTGGCGTTTCCAACATTGTTATTGTTTACACTTTTCATGTCATCAATGAATAGAGTCTAGGCGCATGCGTGAACCAAAAATCATGAAATTAATTCGTGCAACAATCGCTTGGTGGCGGTAGTGATGCGTGAATTCGGCCGTACTTAGAGAGTTACACCCCCCTGGTACCGACTGCCGTCTAGCGTCTACGACTCTACGCGTATTATTTGCATTGGCGTTCGAAGTTCGCTTGCCGTCTGGAGTCAGAAATACAGAACCGGAACGTCGGAAATGAAAAATTAAATTAAATACATACCCAAATATAAAACCAAAACGTTACGTTTACGTCAAACACAAAAGTAAATTCCTTCAGATGAAGATTATTAATTGGGGGTACACGTGCACATGTGCACCTATTGAGCAGCCGCCACTGGTGTCATCGGAATTCACGACGATTCTTTCTCGCATTTCAGGATGTTTTTTACGCAAAAAAATACAAACTGAAGGATTTCATCTAACTGGTTTATTTTTTTGAACGGAATTTGATTCCTGATTCCCATCATGATGAATAGGAAATTTGGTTCGAGATTGACACAACTTTGAAATTCAATTCCATATCCGATAATCACCATGTATGCTTATAAAAATTCAAGGCATTTAAAATCTCTATATGAGTCCATCTGAATAATCTCAGTTTATGGTTTCATTTTGTCGCATTTCCTCTGAGACACTCTGTATATTCAGTAGAATCATCGATGGAACAAAATGATAATATTTAATTTACGAAGAAACCCCCATTTTCATTTTTGCTACGTTCATTTGATAGTGTTGTAGAGCATTTCTGAATTTCCAATTTTTTACAGGTCCTGTTGGAGCAATAGCATAATTGAGGTTTCTCCACAATGCACAACTTCACTCACCAAAGCTGTTATTTAGGAAAGACTGCTTGAAGACTGTACTGTGCCTTTATCGCTGTTCAGAGTACACTTTTTACTATTTATCTACTTCACTACAATTTTCGATTGAATCACAAGTGCCTGAGCTTTTTATCAGATGTAATTTGAGGGTGGAAGTTGGAATGGGGATTTGAATATTTAAAAAATTCATTGATGTACGAACTAAATGGCAAGAGGCTTGCCAATCTGTAATATTCAAGGAGGAAAATTCAATTTATTATGTAATCATGAGTTTGACTGATATTTGGAATGTTTGTTACTAGTTGTACCAATGTACTCTTCTTTTAATTTTTTTGTATTGAAGACTTCCGAGAAGATGTTATGCAATAGTGAAATCCAGAGCAAGATACATTTCTTGTTTATGCCTTATTATAATTTTCTCCTGTGAAATAAGTGTTGATTAATATCTTGTGAAAAATCAATATATCTGAGAGGTGAACGAGTTCAGTGAAGAATCTAATCGAATAACTTCTCAGAATTTGTTATAATATTCAGCATGCCTTAAATTTAGGATCAATCATTCACGAAACATATCGTTGGCAATAATAAATCGAATCCATATCATTCTTTCTTAGATGTTTCAATATAGTTATTGTTCCTTATTCGTATTCCAACTAAAATGTTGAATTTTCTGCACAATGAGAAACTATTTCTGTATATTTCGCACTTTTCGAAGAATACTACATGGTAATATCTTCCAGTGTTACCATGGGTGAATTTTCTTTTTGGTTAGTTGAAGCTAGAATAATGTATATAATATATATATTTAGGAAATTGTACATTTATAATAGTTGTTATCCAATTAGTTTGGGTTTTTTATTTTGAGGATGTCCAACATGAATGCAGGTCGGATACTGTTTAGGTCTTGTACCTAAACACAGAGCATAGTTATAGGTATTCATATTGTGTATAAGTAATAAATTCTGTAATATGTTATGTTGTACATATATTTTGATTATGGATATACATGTATGTTTAATATTATTTTATGTTAATATCATTTTCAATTTCGAACTACAATACTGATGATACCAGTGAGTAATTGGAATTTTTTATATTTTCTTCATCGTTTTTGATGTTAATTTTTATATATATGCACGTGAAAATTAAAGTTTTCAAATTTGTTTCAGAATGCGGTTAGTTACAGAGATTATTCGATGCATTTCAATACTCTTATTTGTAAATACTTTTAGATTTGTAAGTGATAACGTTGACATAGTTTTCAGAGTGAAAATTTTTTGTGATTTCAAAGGAAAATATTATCTCAGAATTTTGTTGGAATCATATACTTCATTATTTGAATGCGATGTTACATATTTTCCTGAAAAAATTGTTTATTAGTCCAGTTTTTGTGAATTATGAGAGGAATATTTGTAAAAATAAGAGGAATATTTGTAAAAATCGAGCAGAATATAATTATACTAAATTATTTTCGAAAATGCTGTCGATTTTTATTTTTTCGGATACGTCCTTATTAACGATTCGCTTTCTGAGTGCACCGTTTAGTAAGTGGTGAATGCACAACGAGTACGTGGCTTCTTGGAGGTGAATGAAAATAATTTGAATTAAACGTCAGCCCTTCGACGTATTTACCAATAACTTGCTATTTCGATTCGGACCTCAGTTATAACTCTATTTTTTTTGGGCTGCTTTCGTTTTAATTTTGAGCTTGTAGATATTCCCAGATTCACGGAATGAAACTGAAGGATTTCAGGAGTAAGCTAATTATGAAGCTGTGGAGGCTCGTGACACGCAAAGTAAGAGAGAAATATATATTTATTAGTGTCAATAATATAGTATTGTTTACACAGGTCAGTATGAGATACTGAATGTAAACATACAGGGTGTACCACCATAAACCAGACAAACATACAGAGTGTAACAGCCAAATGGAATGAATTCGATAACGAATAAATGAGGGCGTGTTGGGAGAAACGCTCGGACACGTCGATTTGTAATTTTATAGCGCATATTTTTCAAGAAAATAATATTACATAGGGTGTTCCATGTGACCGTGGCCAATATCAACTTTCTTATTTCAAATGCAACCCCCTGTATATTATTTATTTTTCGAATTCTTCAGAGAATTCTCTAGACACAATTCATCCACAATGTCCTATACCTATCTCTAACTATTTCGGAAGTATTAAGTGTTTTCAGATTTATTGCAAGAATCAACGTTTTAAATAAAAATTATTTAATTTCACAAATTCGGTACATTACACTTAAAACCTAATAATTAATACTGGTTATTTCTTAATTATTAAAAAAACAAAAAAAAAAACATTAATGTCAATGTAGGAAATGTTCAAAATGCTAGCCGCGAACGTCTTGGCAACATGCTAATCTGGTGTAGAATTGTCTTCTAACGTTACTCAACATTTCAGGCGTGACTGATCTAATCGCGAGTGTGATTCGGTTTTTAGGTCCGTCCTAAGGGTTTCGTTTCGTATACAATACTTTTGACATATCCCCACAAAAAGAAGTCTAATGTGTCAGATCAGGGGATCGTGCTGACCATTCTATCGATCCGCGCCTCCCTTTCCACCGATTTGGAAAAATTTGGTTCAAGTACTGCCGTACATTGATTTGGTAATGCTCCATCTTGCTGAAACCATATTATATTGGCAGGAACTTGTGGATTTGCTGGATCAGTAATGGTTTTTGCTTACTTTCTTCATATCAAGAGGTAAATGGGAAATAAGTATTGAGTGAAATGTATCGAATTTGTGAAATAAAATAATTTTTATTCAAAACGTTGATTTTTGCAATAAGTGTGATAACACTTAATACTTCCGAAATAGTTGAAGATAGGTATAGGACATTGTACATGAATTATGTGAAGAATTTTCTGAAGAATCCAAAAAAGAGTTCGAATTTCGAAAAAAATTTTTAACGGAAATTCTTTGAATATCTAGTACGTTGAAAATGTGCTTTCCAAATTGGTAAACGAGAAAAAAATTCCAACTTCGCAGGTTTTCCGAGCCCTGCAAAATACTGAGATCTGACTAGAAACCTTCATTTCAAATGTCACGCGTAACTCACCACAATTATCAGAATATTGCTCAAAGTAGACATTAAACACCCTGTATCTCGCTTATGTGTCGAAAACGGGGTATATGTCATAAGGCAAAAATGAAACCGAATTTTAAGAAATGGTATGGGGAAAATGTGTTTCTTTTGATGAGAGGATTCCAGTTGAAATATTCAACAAGTCAAAGACCTACCCTGTATACATACAGGCCACAGGGTGTTTCATCATGAACCGGACAAACATACAGGGTGTCCCAGAAGTCGCGCACCCCATGGTGGGGACCGAAAGTGAAAAATATTCTAAGCCCCAAAAACCATATTTGAAATTTTTTGATAACATAGTTAAGTAGTAATTAATTAATGAAAGTGACCAATCAGGAGCGCGCTACAGAAGAATAATTAGGCAGTTGGAGACGCGAGAGTAAGACGCCAGAGCTGCTGCCAGCTTTTCACGTTCACTGTTCTGTTGCCCGCTCCCGATTGGCCACTTTCATTAATTAACTACTTCATCAAAAAATTTCAAACATGGATTTTTCGGCTTAGAATATTTTTCTCTTTCGATCCCTGTATGTTTGTCCGGTTAATGATGAAACACCCTGTATGTATACAGGGTAGGTCTTTGAATTGTTTAATATTTCAACTGGACTCCTCTCACCAAAAGAAACACATTTTTCCCATACCATTTCTTAAAATTCAGTTTCGTTTGAAGATACAGTGGTACCTATGTCGAAAATTCATGAAAAACAAAAACACTTTTCTGTATACCTATAGGTCTCATATCTGAGAAATAAAACTTTTGTGACAGAGAATGCTAATTTTATTTGGTGTGTAATATTGAAAAACAATTTTGGTTTTTATTGAAACACAAAACACATAATCTTACGTCGTTAATGAACACTACTGAAGTGATCAAGCAAATATCTAAATAGTTGTTCACATCATTAAGGTTCATCACAAAAGGTCTAGAAGGATCTTTTTGTGTGCTAAACCTCAAAGACTCTTGTACAATCCTGTTCAGCAAGGCATCGTCGAGAAAAGACTTGTAGGTACTGATATGGGGTCTCGAGCTGAAAAATTTCTGGAGGTAGCTCAGATATTCCACAAAAAGTTTGTGGAATACATAAAATACATTCCAGTTTTCGTTTTCGCCATGACATTCTCCGGTGCGTTGAGGACGTTGAATTATTCGACTCTGGCTCCAAATGAGATACTTTTTTTTCTGAAACAAAGAAATGAAGGCACATCTGCAGGGGAATGAAGATTGTTACCAAAAAAATTTTCATCGAGGCTGTCAGGAAAATTTTCATCAACTTCCATATCATCCTCACTTGGCAATGTGACAAACAAATCGAACAATTACTATACTCCATTCACAATTATAAAATCACAACTCTGGCCATGGTTTCGTTTTCAGGAATTGGTGCACCTGATGAAAAATCTGTGCGCGTACATAGAATATGGTTAATGACAAAACGACGATGCCAGTTTTTCTGTTTACATCAAAGTAAAAGTATCAAGGATTTTCCCCATTTTGTTAGTTCGTATCGATCGGCGATTTTGGGGAGGAATATCGATAGGAAATCGCCTATTTTTCCGTTCTTCGGCGTCCAGAAGAAGTTTCGTGCAAGTGTCATTTTTTTCCTTTCACGAGTTTTTGCGTGAGTACGAACGGCAAATTTGAATTGGACCAAAAATCGATTTATAGGCATAAATAAAGCGAAAGTAAGTACTAATCGACCTTTTTACACTTGATAACGAAGTTTTTTTAGGTATCTGGCCGTTTTGAAAGATTTCAAACGAAATTCCGGTCCCCCAGAAGTTTGGTTAGTTTCGGTATCGATTTTGGTGCTCAAAATTTATTTGGAATGTGTAAATGGACAAGAAAGGCTTCCTTATACGATCTTCTAACGGAAGCGACCGGAAAATATGGTTCAGGTAGAATTGAAATGTGTCACTGGAGCTTTCATTCCTTTGCCGAAAGTAAAAAAAGGCTATATTGAACCAGAATACATCGGTTTTTTCCATATTCCAGGAATTTGTGTCTTATTTTAGAACAGGTGAATGATAAAAGTGAAGCATATGTTTGATCTATTCCATTTTATTTGTACAAACCCACTGTGGTAGTAATGTATGAATATTTTTTAATCCAATAAATTACTATACAATCAGAATATTTTACTCCTTGTTCATAAGATCAAATAAATAAAATGTCGTCAAGTCTTGAACTTTCAGTTCAAGAGGATAATAAACATTAAATCTTCACAAGCATGCATATGAAAATTATGTGAAAGCAATGAAATTTTTTTCCATGGCGAAAAATAATATATTTCAACAGTGATCTCTTGTACTTTTCATGCAAATAACTAGAAAAGGAATCCTTATTTCTATCAATTCATATAAACGTTAATTATTTTCGTCCATCACATCTTTTCCAATTCATTCACATTCTGAGAAAAATGCTAAGAATGTAGAAAGGGCAACATAGTGTTGACTTGGAACATAAAAATATTTTGAAAAACGTCATAACTTCGATACAGAGTGGAATGTGTCAAATTTCCAATGCCAGAGCTGTGATTTTATAATTGTGAATGGAGTTTTTTTTTATAATTAGGACGATGATAAATTGTTCAGAGGAATTTTGTCACTCATCTTTGATGAAATATGAAATATGAATCATGTATGTTATTCTTTATAAAACTATTCAAATATAAAGCCGGACTCCCACTACTCGTGTATTTGGCAAATATTTTCCACTTGCCTATATCCCAGACAGCACCGGATATTCATAGAATATTCCCTGAATGTGCAAAATGGGATAGGTATATTCCGGATATTCGTAGAATATTCATAGAATATCATAGAATATCATAGAATATCTATATCCCATACATCATATTCCGAGAATATTCCCATACGAATATTCTAGGGATATTCCTAGAAGAATATGCTGAGAATATACCAAAAAGAATATTCTTTATAGAATATTTCTAGAATATTCGTAGGATATTCAAAATTGAATATTCTTTATGGTACATCCCTTGAATATTCCGCACTTAATATTTCTGGAATATTCCGTTCATAATATTCCTGGAATATCCTGTACGGCATATTAAAGTAATATGTGGAGATATACATTGGAAATGAAATTTCAAAATGTTTTTGGAATGCAATAAGCAGATGGCGACTGTATGTAATTAATTGTTACCATAAATTCAATTATCTCATTAATTATCAGATTTACGTACGATAACGAGAGTTATATAAATTCATGGTCTCATTTTATTTTTGAGTTGAAGTTTTGTATACAAAACTTGTGCGCAGTAAAATGTCACAAAACACTAGACCATGGACGTCATAGAATCCCGCCATAACTCATAAGCAGCCATGCAGCCAATAGAATGTCACTATTCGCCATCTGTCAAATTGCATGGCGTCGGTTAACCACATTTTAGGTTAACCACACCATTCTATCATTTCTATTTCTAATCGTTTCCTTGAAAGCTTCAGTTCGATACTTTTGTGAGTGTTATTTGACGTGATATTTTGAAAGATTTCTTAGTGAATTGAGTTTGAGTATTGCCTGGATTATTTGTTTTTGTGTTATCTATGAGGTAAGTGAATTTGATGAAAGGAATCTATGTGTCCGTGATGAATTGCGATTGATTAATTTTATTCACGACCATTTTGATATCGAAATCATATATTTATGAAAAAGACTTCGTTCATCGATCCCCTATTGTACATTTCTTTCTTTATATACGTTTTTTGGAGGTTATGAATGTTGTCAATCTCTCAGTGTTGTGTTATGTCTTAAAAAATGTTTTTTTCAGGGCCTCCGCGTGTCCTTTAGCACCACTGAAGCTGATTTAAATAAATATTTCATCTCATTGTTTTTGTTTTCTTCAATAAATATGATTATACCATAATATGTTTTTCATTTTCTATTCACTGGATAGATTATAATCAATATTTCTGAAAAGTATTTCAAATTTCAATTAGGCTCAAATGTTTATATTCAGTTTGAACTCCTGTGTTGAACTTTGGTTTACTGAGTAAAATCATTGAATAAACCAAAGTTTAAGTGGGCCTAAGAATGCATATATGTATATGTGAATATCCAATATTCCCTGAATATGAAAATGGTTTAAGTTTAAGATATCCATGGAATATCTCTATAATATTCCGAATATTCTAGGTATCTTCTATGAATATCCTTATGTGATATTATAGGAATATTCAGTATGAAATATGCCTTGAATATTCCAGGAATATTGAGAATATGCCTAGAATATAAGTTTCCGAATATTCCAGTAATATTCCATAAATAATATTCTTGGAACATTCTATGAATATTCGGAATATTCCTGGAATATTCTTTCCAGAATATTCTACGAATATCTGTGGAATTCCCATACGCATATTCATGGAATATTCCAATATGCCAAAATGAATATTCTAGGCACATTCTGAGAATATCCGGTGCTGTCTGGGATTTGGCATGTAGTGGCAGAGCCGGACCGTGGGCGTGGCGAAGCAGGCATTTGCCACGGGCGCAAACTAGCTGGGGGCGCAAAATGTGACATATGATAATATTCCATTTTAAAGTTTATCTACAGGGTGTTTCACCATAAACTGGACAAACATACATAGCCGTGTAGACGACAGAGAGAAAGTAATTTTTGCCTAATGACATATACCCCGTTTTCGACGCATAAGCGAGATACAGGGTGTTTAATGTCAACATGGAGCAATATTCTGATAACTGTGGTGAGTTATGCGTGATATTTGAAATAACAGTTACTGGTCACATCTCAGTATTATTTAGGGCTCAATTCAATTGTGATGTAGAATTCTGAAAAAAAAATTTCAAAATGGCGGAAAGCCTGCAAAGTTTGATTTTTTTTCTTTCGGTTGCCAATTTGGAAAGCACTATTTCAAAGTACTCGATTTTCTAAGATTTTCCATGAAAAAATTTTTTCAAAATGCCAACTCAACTTTTTTTTTACATGTCCTCAGTGAGAAAAAAATTTCGCCCAAAATTTTTGGAATTATTCGTGGTTCAACTCTCTTCAATTCTGAATACTTGGGTGAAAACAGAATTAAAAAATATCAATTGGTTTTCTTTTTGTAGCATTCCAAAAATTACGCTCGGAGAACTTTCATAATTTTTATTTAAAAAACTGGAGGCCGTACGAGGGCCAAAATTGTGCTGATGGGCTGCCAGAATGACCCGGACAGAAATATGAATTTATAAACCAAAAAAATTTTTTTCAAAAAACTTTGGAAAGATTCGAACTCTCTACGAGTATGAATTGGGTTTATTTTAATCTTATGAATGTCCGTTACCAAATCGACGCTATAGTTAATCGAAAGTGAAAAGATTCTCAACAAAGTTTTCTGAAAAAAAAATTTTTGGTTTATAAATTCATATTTCTGTCCGGGTCATTCTGGCAGCCCATCAGCACAATTTTGGCCCTCGTACGGCCTCCAGTTTTATAAATAAAAATTATGAAAGTTCTCCGAGAGGAATCTTCGGAAGACTACAAAAAGAAAACCAATGGATATTATTTCATTCTGTTTACACCTCAGTATTCGGAATGAAAAATAGTTCAACCGTGAAAAATTCAAACAATTTAAGCCGAAATTTCTTTTTCACTGAAGACATGTAAAAAAAGTTGAGTTCGGAATTTGCAAAAATTTTTTCACAAAAAATCTTAGAAAATCTAGTTCGTTGAAATAGTGCTTTCCAAATTGGCAACTGAGAAAAAAAATCCAACTTTGCAGGCTTTCCGCAATTTTGAATTTTTTTTTTCAAAATTCTACAACACAACTGAATTGAGCCCTAAAAAATACTAAGATGTGACCAGTAACCGTTATTTCAAATGTCACGCATAACTCACCACAGTTTTCAGAATATTGCTCATAGTTGACATAAAACACCCTGTATCTCGCTTATGCGTCGAAAACGGGGTACATGTCATAAGGCGAAAATGACTTCCCTGGTGTCGTCTACACGGCTATGTATGTTTGTCCAGTTTATGGTGAAACACACTTTATAACAGTATATATTATTTTGTGAATGAATAACAATTTTTGTATCGTTTTCTATTCATTTTATTGATTGAGTTTTTGTTCATTACCTTTTAAGAAATATGGGAGATTATTGTTAATAAAAAAGTTCTTCAAAAATACAATCAATAAATGTCAATTATGAAAAACATGTATTTATTGAAAAATGAATTTCTTCAAGGGCGCATTTTGAAAGTTTGCCACAGGCGCTAGAATCCTAGTTCCGGCTCTGTGTAGTGGGAGTGATTCACTCGGCCAATACTTGTCAATCTTGTCATTCAAATTCGAAACTTCATCTACTTGCAAAGTACGCAAATAATTGCGTTCCCGCTCAGAGAGAATTTTCCAACCAAAACTGAAAAATGTTAGGGGAGAACGGGGGAATTCCGCGCACCTAAGGGAAAATGCTCACCAAAACCTTCCTATGTACACACAAACTTTCATAATTTGATTGCTGAATCATGAACCTATTAGGAACTTTTTCATCACGAGGAAAAGGTTCAACTACCTATACCAATTGAGAAAAAAAAAATTCTGAAAACTGTCTTTTCGCGGTATTCCCCGACGTACGGGGTAATACCGCGCATGCCATTGGGTAATTATGCGCATATATTGAACAGCTGAGAAACCCGAAAAAATATTTTATTATTTAGGTAATAACCAACTACAATGTAAATTGAACAAATTTCCTTGAATAGGTACAAAAAATATTATTGAAGAATAACCCCGCTGCAGCTGCGCGTTATTCCCCCGGTGTGAGTCACCCATCCTAAATAATCATCGACAGTAGATGACGTTATATAATTAGTTGTTCTTTTGCAGTAAATGATCTACACATATGAAGGAAAATAGTCATGCAATAGATTCATTAGAATCAATAATAGAAGTACCTACAACGATTTCAATTTCTCTTGAAAATTAGATCAGAGCGTCGTGAAACAAAAAATCGGCTCCCTGATCTAAACTAAAAACACGAAAACCTTTAAATTACGGGAGGATGTTGGCAACGCAAATACGAGATGGCACGCTGTATTTAAATTTTGAAATAACTACACTGAGTTGCAGAATATCAATGCGCAGAATTCCCCCGTGCGCGGAATTCCCCCGTCTTCCCCTACATCAAAATAACTTGAAATTTTCTAAGGAATCTATTTCTGCAATGAAAAAATGGTGTTCTAATTTGAAAAACGGAAGTTGACGTCATTTCCGGAAAAACCGGAGGTGCTCATGCCTTGAAAATATTTTAGATTTCATCAGCATCGTGAAATACCTACTTATAAGTGCTGAATTTCATGAAAATACGTTCAGTAGTTTCCCGTATAAATATGGGTGAGGTTCCTCGTGAAAGACCCTGTATTTGACCACATCAGTCTATACTGTAATTTGAAGTAGGTATGCAGCAGTGGTCCGAAATTCCACGTGCTGTGATAATAGGAACGAATTATTTCGTTGATGCATATCTGCATCACCAATCACCATGCAACGTAGGGTGCAACATAGAATACTGAACCAAGATTTCTGAAAGCAATAATCTCTTCGCGTATGGCCTGGCAGTGCAGATTCTGATAATCATGAAGAGAAGAAAGGCATTTAACACTTTTTAATCACCTTATTGTTTGTTCTTGCTTCGTCAAAAGATACTCACGGTTTTATAGCTGCATGTAACCTAATGGTGAGAAATTTGAAAATTCGTGGTAAATTTTTACTATGTATTAGGTACTGTTTGTTGAAAATATTTTTCTTTCAATAGAAACTTTTCGATCAAACTCTGTTTCATTTAGTTTTATCGGTACCATAATTTCATTAAAGACACCCTGTAACTTTGTGAATATTCACTTATAAGAACACAAACTGCAGGTTCATACAAATTTGAATCCATGCATAAATCTGTGCTATAAAACTACTCATTTTCCCTATTCACATTCCTGATGGGGTTGCAATTCTCTCCAGGGGGTTGCTAGTAGAAACAAGCTTTGTATCCCAGATCGTGTCCCCCCGTCATAAAAAATCGACCTGTCAGAGTATTTTCACAAATTCTGATTCGTTTCATTAAGTTACCACGGGGAATGGATCAATATGTTTGTTTGAATGATCTGTTCCTTGTTGCCTTTTCGAGACACATGCCATAATAGGAAACAAATCTGTAACAGCTCCATTTCATAAGAATATATATACCACGTGCTCGTTCTATCCTAGATTTGATTTTCAAATCCTGATCCAGTTTCATGTTGGTCCATGAGCACTGATACCTGAAACGATCCACTCTCAACAGGCCATCCGTGTGCGGTCGTGCATGCGCAAGGCGTGCACTGCACAAGGCAAGTCGAGTGACTTTGACGTAATAGTAATTGTCATAATACCAAACCCACCTATAGCATAAGAAAGGACATCGCACAAAACAAACATTATACAGTACCAAGCGAGACGACGACGAGTTCGGACGTGCCGAGAGATTAAGTTTGTGTGAAAACCAGTTTAGTGCTTGTGGAGACCATCGAGTGAGGAGTCATAGACGGTGCCTCACGACAAGCGATGGAGATTAAGTGAGCCGAGAGAAGAAAGGAGTGTTGTCGGGGAAACATAGTTCTTGAGTTTAAGGAGATATAAATTGTCATCAGATTAGATTAGATTAATTTCATAATAGATATTATAATTGTTCAATAAACTATTGAATTCGCTCTGAAGTGTATCACTGTGACCACCCTGGGGTACCACAAACTGGCGACGAGGTGAAACAAAGCCAATAAAGTAAGTGCAAATGATATCATGGATATTTTACCTACAAATTACTGATCACTTTAAGAATAATATGATACTTGTTATTATTACAAATGGTAATTGGTAAGGTAGACTGGTAGAGGGCTGTGAGCCATTAATAACAAAGGTTATTGGAGAGTTTGGCTGTGAGCCGTATATTACGTACTTTAAGTACATGAAGCAGGCTGTGAGCCATTCATGAAGTAATACAGGAAGGCTGAGAGCCATGAAAAAGTAGTTTGCAGGCTGTGAGCCATATATAAAATAATACAGGAAGGCTGAGAGCCATGAAAAAGTATTTTGCAGGCTGTGAGCCATGAAAAAGTATTTTGCAGGCTGTGAGCCATGAAAAATTATTTTGCAGGCTGTGAGCCATACATAAAATAATACAGGAAGGCTGAGAACCATGGAAAAGTAGTTTGCAGGCTGTGAGCCATACATAAAAGAAAAAAAAAATCAGGGTTTACGAGCAGACATTTATCTATAAATATTTTTGTTTGTTTTCAGTACCGATCTTGAATTGAATAATTAAGAGAAAATGGGTGACTCATCAGGTATCAAACCATTCCTCGCTGAGAATTTAGATAAAGCACTCATTCGAAACGAATGGGAAAAATGGCTGAGATCACTTAAGCTGTACTTGGCATCGGAAGAAATTGTTGACCCAACTAAGAAAAGAAATAAACTGTTACACATCGGAGGAACACAACTTCAAGAAATCGCTTACAATTTACCAGGTGCAATTATTGAAGAAGTCGACCCAGCGACAAAATCTGACGTCTTCAAAACTCTGGTGGAAAAACTGACGGAGTATTTTTCCCCGATTCAAAATTCCACATTCGAAAGGCATGTCTTCAGAAACTTGAAGAAGGAAGAAGGGGAAAATTTCAGTAAATTTTTGCTCAAGATTAGGCAACAAGCTTCCAAATGTGTTTTTGGTTCGACAGTTCAAGAATCCAAGGAAATCAGTGTTAAAGACAAACTCATTGACGGCTGGGCTTCGGCGGAATTGAAGGCAAAGTTATTAGAAAAAGAACGTTCATTAGAGGAGATTATCGAATTATGCAAGATACACGAACAAGCAAGACAGCAGATCACAATCAATGGCTTCAAATAATCAGGGAGCATCTATATCGGCAGTTAATGAGATAACTTGGTCAAACAGACGAACACAAGGAAATAATTGTACACGGTGCGGCAGACATGGTCATTCAGCCTTTTCTAACCAATGCCCAGCTAAAGATTCAAAATGTCATAAATGCGGAGCTCAAGGACATTTTTCGGCATATTGCCGCTCGAGATTTGATAAAAGGAAGCCCAGTTCTTCAATGGGTGCACCGACAAAGCGAAGGAAATACAATTCAAGGGTTAATTATGTGGAGGCGTTTGAAGACGATGAGCCAGAAACGAATACCCAAATCAAAAACTTCGATTGTTTCAAAATTGATGAGTTTCGCCATTACAGCAGTCCTGAAGCAAGAGAGGAGCTTGTCCAATGCAAAGTAGGAGGAGTACCCTTAACACTTCTCATAGACTCAGGATGCGGTGTAAATATCATCAAAATGGAGGACTGGAAGAAGCTGAGGAAGCAAAAAGCCGGGGTGTGGAATGTAGACACAGAAAGAAATGACCAATTGAAGCCTTATGGTGCTGCAGAGCCCTTAAAAATAAATCATCGCTTCCAAAGCACGGTGGCAATTCCAGACAATACAGGTATCCTTGCCAACTTCTACGTAGTTGAGAACGGAGATGTTTCACTACTAGGTAGAGAATCTGCACAGAAATTGGGGGTGCTGAAAGTAGGTCTGAAGGCAATGGTGAATAATATTACCAATAAAACTACATTTCCCAAAATAAAGAACATCACCGTCAAACTATCAATCGATCATACGGTCAAGCCGGTTAAACAACCACTGAGAAGGATCCCAATTGCAGTTGAAGCGCTAGTTGAAGAAAAATTGAAAGAATCTCTCGAAAAAGATATAATCGAACAAGTAACGGGACCTAGCGAATGGATATCCCCCATAGTTGTGATTTTCAAACCAGGTGGAGATATCCGATTATGCGTTGACATGCGAAGGGCAAACGAGGCAATACTGAGAGAGAACTACCCATTACCGACTTTCGAGTCATTCATGACAAAATTGAAGAACGCAAAATTCTTTTCAAGATTAGACCTCGTCAGCGCATACCATCAGCTAGAATTGCATAAAGAAAGTCGAGCCATCACCACATTCATCACCCACAAGGGAATGTTCAGATACAAAAGGCTCATGTTCGGCGTAAACTCAGCTCCAGAGATTTTTCAGCGAGTCTTGGAGGGAATCCTATCTCCTTGCGAAAAGTGCTTGAATTATTTAGATGATATTATTGTATTCGGTAGCAGCGAAAAGGAACACGACCGATGTTTGGCAGAAGTACTCGACGTGCTTCATAATCATAATATCCAGCTTAACGACAGTAAATGTTTGAAGAAAGTTAAAGAGGTGAAGTTCCTCGGACACAAGCTTTCCGCGGAAGGTATTGATGCAGACGAACGCAAAGTCGAAACGATTATGAATTTCAGATCACCCACCACAAAAGAGGAAGTGAGAAGCTTTTTAGGTCTGGTAACATATCTAGGAAAATTTATTCCTGACTTAGGAACCACTACAGAACCCCTTCGACAGCTGATGAAAAATGAAACGAAGTTTGTTTGGACTGAAGCCCATCAGACATCCTTCAACAAACTGAAGAATGCATTAGCTAAGCTTCCCACTCTATCTTATTTCGACCCCAACCGCCGCACACGTTTAGTGGCAGATGCAAGTCCAGTGGCGTTAGGGGCAGTGCTGTTGCAATTCGATGATCAACAATGCCCCCGTGTCATCTCGTTCGCTAGCAAGAGCCTCTCGGATACGGAACGCAGATACTCACAAACGGAGAAAGAGAGCCTGGCTCTTGTTTGGGGCGTGGAAAGGTTTTATTTCTATCTAGCCGGATTAGACTTCGAGCTGGTAACAGATCACAAACCACTCGAAGTGATTTTCAAACCGACTTCCAAGCCCCCTGCTCGTATCGAACGTTGGCTATTGAGACTGCAGTCGTTTAGATTCAAAATCATATATCAATCAGGCAAATCAAACATCGCGGATTCAGTATCCAGGTTGTGCCAGATTGCAAATGAAGGATCTTTCGACCAAAACAGTGAAAGACATGTTTTCACAATAATCGAATGAAGCATACCGAAAGCCATGAGCATTTCTGACATCGTAACTGCCAGCAAGGAGGATGACGAAATTAAAGTGGCCGTTGAGAAAATCAACCAGAGTTCTTGGGAAACAACAGAAAAAAACATATATTTCCCGTTTCGTTGGGAACTAACAGCGTTAGGACCAATGATACTGCGAGGGAACAAAATCGTGATTCCCCAGGCCTTACGACAACGGACCCTCGAATTAGCACACGAAGGGCATCCAGGAGAGACCGTGATGAAACGAAGACTGCGAGCCAAAGTATGGTGGCCAGGAGTTGATAGAGAAACTGAAAATTTTGTCAAACGATGTAGGGACTGCTTGACGGTTGCACAGCCCAACAGACCTCCGTTTATGTCCAGACACAGATTCCCAGAAGGTCCATGGCAATACTTGGCTGTCGATCTCATGGGACCATTACCCCACCAAGAGATGGTCTTCGTAGTGATAGACTACTACTCCAGATACCAAGAAATAAAATTCCTGAAGCAAACGACCTCTGGCATAATAATCAAACATTTAAACGAAATGTTTTCAAGACTGGGTTTCCCAAAATCTATCCGTGCAGATAATGGGCGCCAATTTGTTAGCCAAGAATTCAAGACATTCTGCAACGAAAACAACATTGCTTTGACTCACACCCCTCCATATTGGCCACAGGCGAATGGAGAGGTGGAAAATATGAACAAGTCTATTCTAAAACGGCTTCAGGTCGGTTATTCAAATGGAAGGGATTTGCAGAACGAATTAGAGAAATTCATATTGATGCATAACGTCACACCACACGGCACTACGGGAAAGTCACCGTCGGAACTGATGTTTGGTCGTAATATCAGGGACAAAATACCATCAATTACCGACATAGATACAGAAAATATCAACGAAGAAGCGAGAGACAGTGATATTCTTAAAAAACAGAAGGGGAAAGAGAAAGAAGATATAGCAAGAAGGGCAAAAGAAGACAACATACAGACAGGAGATAAGGTGCTGGTTAAAAATATGGTGGTAGCAAATAAGCTAGTCCCCAGATTTGACCACAGAGAATATGAAGTACTAAGACGGGAAGGTAACGAGTTAACCCTGATGAGGGACAATAAAATATCTAAACGCCATGTTTCTCATACCAAGAAAGTGCCACAAGAAAAAGCATCGGAAGAACCGTCAACTAGAGAAGAGGAATCAACAACATCGGAAGGGGATCAAGCAACGTCATATCTTCGCTCCCAAAACACAACCATCGTCGACGCCGAGGAGCCAAGACATTCCGATCAATCCAAGGTTGAGCCGCTGAAGCTGATAAGGAAGGAGGGAGTGTGGAGACCATCGAGTGAGGAGTCATAGACGGTGCCTCACGACAAGCGATGGAGATTAAGTGAGCCGAGAGAAGAAAGGAGTGTTGTCGGGGAAACGGGTTTTGATAGTTCTTGAATTTAAGGAGATATAAATTGTCATCAGATTAGATTAGATTAATTTCATAATAGATATTATAATTGTTCAATAAACTATTGAATTCGCTCTGAAGTGTATCACTGTGACCACCCTGGGGTACCACAGTGCTCAAACGCAACGTTGATGTGCGCATCCAAGTTATTGCTTGTTAGAAGTTTTGTGTATTCGCTCGTTGAGTCCAGGTCCGAAAGGATCGTTGGTTCCGTGCGTGAGTGATTTCAGGACCTTTTAGTGAAGTTGAACAAGTAAGTGAAGTGACTATTATCCGAATTTAAACATGGATGAAAATTCGGATAACGATGGATCCTTCATGGATACGGAGGATAGATACACGACCTCTGAGGACGAAAGTGACGAACTGAAGGAACTCGTCAGGCTGCGACAGGAGAATGATGAGCTCAAAGCCAATTTAGCCGCTCTGACAACTTCCATAGCGAATCTGACAAACGAGTTGAGACTCTTGAGAGAAGAACTCTCCAATACGAAGTCTCCAAATCCACAGGTAAGAAGTTATTCCCAGGTTTTGACTTCTGAACCGGTAACGAACCAAGCTAATTCCAAAGCTACGCCAGTTGTCCCTCCCAAAAAGCCAGCCTCAATTATTGAGAACAGCAAAAAAGCCCCCCAATCGCAAGGAGCATCCCGGGCCAAGCGTGCCCGGAAAGAGAGCTCTTCCTCAATAGAGGAAAACTTACAAAAATCAACGGTGACACCTCAGTCACCTATCAAAGAGAAAATTCCCCCATTAACAATGATGGGGACTTCAGACTGGACGGAAATGTCTAAAGCGCTTTATAACAAAAAAATAAATTATAACCGGGCAACGGTAGTAAAAGACGGCATTAAAATTATTGCTTCGTCTGCAGAAGACTTCAGGAAACTCACTAAATTTCTTGATCAACAAGGTAAGGAATATTTTACCTACCAATTGAAAGAAGAAAGGAGAGTATACGCCGTTATAAGGTACTTGCCACTGGACGCGGATATTGAAGTTATTAAAAACGACTTAGGACTTCAAGGTATTAAAGATGCCGAAGTGACGAGAATGCCGTCAAATAAAACCAAAAAAGCAATTCCTCTTTACCTTGTAAAAACGCAGCACAAGGAAATATTTCAAATCAAAAAGATCTACAGCCTTTGTATCGAAATAGAGCCCAAAAAGAAGCCAGAAGGTCCAGGACAGTGCCATCGCTGCCAGAGATATGGACATGCTCAAAATAAATGTACATTTCCGTGGAGATGCGTGAAATGCTTAGGAGCGCATTGCACAAAAGAGTGTGCATTGACGCAAAAAGAAGGCGAAAGGAACGCGGCATGCGTTTTATGTAACCAGAGTGGACATCCGACCAGTTATAAAGGCTGCAGCGCATATAAAAATCTTACGAAGAAGAAAACACCGACAAAAAAAGAAGTCCCCCCCAAGAAAATCGCTGAAAAAATAGAGACTGTTGTTACTGTTGAAAAACCACAGGTACAAAAAACAAAGAAATCGTCCACAAAACCAATTGAAACCAGAAGGGAAGACCCTAAAGATGAACTTGACAAACTCACTGAGAAAATATTCAGCAGAATAATGCAGAAATTTGAAAAAGAATTCGAGAAGAAATTTCAAAACTTATTTGGAAATAAATAATTTATGAACATGCTATCACAGCTAGAAAATCTGAAGATAGTTTCCTGGAATATTAACGGAATCAGAGCCCGTAAATCAGATATTGAACAATTGTTAGAAGAAAGACATCCTGATATTATGGCGCTTCAGGAAACTAAATTAACTCCTAAAGATAAAATATCCTTCGAAAATTACGAAATATACAGAAGAGACAGAAATGAAAGAAACGGTGGAGGGGTTGCTATTCTCGTTAAAAGAGACGTGAACCATTACCTGAATGCGGTTGTAAATCCTGTGGACAATGACGTATCTATAGAGGCACTATCGATCACAATACAGATAAGAAGAGAAAGTATTAAGGTATTCTCTGTGTATAAATCGCCGCAAATAAATCTGCCAGAGAAAGAGATGAAGATTTTATTAGGGGGTCATTTTCCAAGAATATTACTTGGAGATCTCAACTGTAAATCTCAACAATGGAATTCTAAAATAGAGAATGCAAATGGCAAGAAATTGAAAGAATATGCCGAAAAGGAAGATGCTATAATCATGGGACCAGAAATACCGACATATTTACCTAGTGGCATGGAATCCCTGATGTGCTAGACATAGTTATAACGAAAAATATAGAACAAGATTTTGCTCTTGAAACGATAGAGGATGGAACATCTGATCACAACCCGATAGAGTTCATTTTAGGACATGGACCAAGAAATGAAGTGACTCAAACACGAGAACATACCGATTGGGACGAATATAAGAATAAACTCCAAGAAAATATCACGAGTATTCCACAAATTAACACTCCTGATGAACTAGATCAATCAGTCATAGCTTTGGAGAGTGCGATTATGAAATCCTATGAAGAGAGCACGGTTAGAACAACTAAACCTACTCCCAAACATCCCTATGGCGATACTCCAAAAGAGGTGAAAGAACTGATTAAAGTCAACCGAAAACTAAGAAAGAAGTACAGTATGTATAAAACAGATAATGATAAAAACAGACTAAACAGACATAGTCAAATACTTAAAAATGCACTAAGGGAGCTCAGAACGAATAGATGGAATAAGAAAATAAGTGAACTCAACACAGAAGACCACTCTGCATGGAAAATGCAAAAAAATTTACGTAATGAAAAAACTCTAATTCCACCACTGTATGGAATGCATGGAATGGCATATTCAAAAAGCGATAAAGCTAACGCTCTTGCCGATACTATAGAAAGGGAGTCAAGAATAAACTATTGTGAAGAAGACGATGAGGACCTAGAAGAATTAATAGAAGATAATGAAGAAGAAATGAAAGAATCACCACCGGATGACAAAATCCCTAACCCAACATCTCCGGCAGAAATCAAAGAGATAATCAATAATTTGAAAACAAGAAAGGCTCCTGGAAAAGATAAAATTACAAATCTCATGCTGAAGAAAATGTCAAAGAAAGGAACGGCAGCTCTCACTAGCATAGCAAATGGCGTGATGAGAACAGAGCACTTTCCAAAAAGATGGAAATCTGCCGAAGTGATTGTTTTCAATAAACCAGGTAAAGACAAAAAGTTCCCACAGAACTATAGACCGATAAGCCTGCTCCCAGCCCTAGGAAAAATTGTGGAGAGAGTCTTAGCCAGACGACTTAATGAAGAAACAGAGGCCCTGCAGACGATACCTAGTGAACAATTTGGGTTCCGAAAACAACATTCAACTGAACAACAGCTCCTAAGAATAACCGAGTATATCACAGAAGGATTTCAGAATAAACAAGCCACAGGACTACTACTACTAGATGTAACCAGAGCTTTTGATAGAGTATGGCATGAAGTACTAGCATATAAAATGAAAACCGCAGGTTATTCACCCAAGTTATGCAGAATAATAAGAAATTATTTGAGGGATAGGAACTTTTGTGTGAAAATAGGTGATGTTCATTCCACACTCAGATATTTGGAAGCAGGAGTTCCCCAAGGATCCATACTAGGACCGCTACTCTATAACATATACATACATGATATACCAAGAAATCCAAGATGCCTGCTTGCTCTATACGCGGACGATACGGGCATAGCAATCAGGCACAGAAATACAAAAATAATTCACAAAAGACTTCAAGAAGCTGCAGACGATATCAGTCAATGGTGTAACAGATGGAAAATCAAAATCAATGGAGAAAAGAGTCAAGCAATACTCCTTCAAAAGAGAAAACTGAAGATGGAATCGAAAATATCCATAGACGATAATGAAATAGAATGGCAGAATGAAGCTAAATATCTAGGAGTAATATTAGACAAGGGACTCACGTGGAAACAACACATTAAGTATGCAGTGGATAAAACGAATGTAGCAATGAAAAGACTATATCCGATTATAGGCAGAAGAAGCCAAATGAACAGAAACACGAAATTGAGGATCATAAAAGCAGTCGCCAGACCGCAGCTAACATATGGATCAACAGCATGGGGATATGCAGCGAGAACCCATATAAAGAGGATACAAAGTACAGAAAACAAATTTCTGAGATGGGCATTAGACGCCCCCTGGTTTGTTAGGAATGAACAGATACAAAAAGACATAAAATGGGAGTCCATTACTACATTCATCAAACGAAAAGCTGCAAAAGCCTATGAAAGAGCTAGTGAACATCCAAATGACGACATTAGAAGGTTAGTTGACTATGACCCCGCTGAAGATGAAAAAACAGCTAGAATTTACCGCAAAAGACCTAGAGACCAATTGCGAAAATGAAGATATAGAACTCCACAATTAGTGAGAGATATCCAATTGAAGGATGTACACAAACACTCAGCATAAAAGAATGCGAGAGAAAATAACAGATAAGATGATGGAAGGTTTATAGGCTTATGCCCGGAACCAACCGCAGAGGTGTTTAGTCGGTAAGGATCCGACACTACCCAGAAAGACTGGGTGTCTGATGTAAGATTCACCTCTTCTAGAACAAAAAAAAAAAACAAACATTATAATAATCAACAAAAATAATGTTTATGTGAGGATCTGCTCACATCTTTCATCAATTTTCCATACATTTCTACACCTAGACATAAATCAGACAAAATCTTATCAGTACCAAGAAAACAGCATAATATTCCCAACAGCACATTTTGCCAAAAAACACTTCCGACAATGGGTTCATAGAGTTCAAGCCAAAGATTAGAGATTCCCAAACTTTGAAAGTTTCTAATGGTGACTGTGGTAAAGCTAGAGCGGTGAAATTTTGAAGCATTATAGTGCTCTCATTTCTCTTCAGAAAAAAAATATAAGATGAGTCTGCGGCAGTAAGATTGGGTTAAAAAATATTTATCCAGAAATTTTTTTTTAACAATTCCCAAGTTTTGAAAATTCGTAATGGCGTCTGTGGCCAAGCCAGAGCGATCAAATTCTGGTGTATTATAGAGCTATTCGGGGCTATTCACTAAGCAAAGTTGTTATGGATAGTAACTGTAAATCGTCGTTATCCCATGTAATAAGCATGGGATAACGACGATTTACAGTTGCTATCCATAACAACTTTGCTTAGCGAATAGCCCCGATTATCCCTTTTCAGAAAAAAATTATTAGATGAGTCTGCGGTCGTAAGATTCTGAGAAACAAAATTATATCCAGAAAAAAACAAGGCTACTCTGGTTCCAAGTCCGCTTCGGAAGCCAAACCAAACTGTTCTTTTTCGACGATAGCTTCGCATTTCAAGTATGTAAATCCTTTTATAAACTATTTTCAGTGGTATCTTGAGTGCTTGAGCTTGACTCATTAAACTTATCAGCCTATAGTCACTGAAACTCCTGGCGTTGGCTTTCTTTGGTAGAGGAAAAAACGTGGACTCTATAACCAGTCCTGTCGGATTTCGCCGGTATCGTATATCTTATTAAGCAGTTCTACAAAAATGTCGATATTTTCTTCGTCAACAATCTTCAGAACTTCAGCGTAAATACCATCTCGTCCTGGGCTTTCATTGTTTTTGAGATGGCGTAGACTACCTACTTTACTTCACGTCAGTATTCCTATCGTTCAGAGCTATTCCAGCAAGCCGTTCTTCAAACATGTTCGTGATAGACTTTTCCCACTCAAGCAGTTTCTCGTTGGGGTAAGTTAACAGCTTTCCCTCTTCATTCAGCAGGGTATTCGGCAATCTTCTTGTGTAACTTTAACCCGATATTTGTTTCATATTTCTATGGAGATTATAGAAGTCGTTTTTGAGCTTGAGTTCTTCGATTTCCTCGCATTGCTTTACCATTCACTCTACAAGAAAGGATCAAAGGAAGATATATCAAATTATCTACCTATTTCTATAATGACCTCACTTTGAGCGGTTAATTTATGACAGAGTGCTAAAATTTTTCGATAAATTCTCCATCATATCTGACTCTCAACATGGATTCCGAGTTGGCAGATCAACTGGAACTGCAGCGTGTTAATTCCATATAATTCTATACCTATAATTTGATCCTTGAAATTAAAAGTGAAGCATCTAGAGGGTTCTGCCTAGGGTCAGTGAGACTATTGAGCATGTGCGATAACGGAGAGTGGGAAATTAGGGGCATCGTGGCGATCAGCGAATGCAGTTTCTTTATTTGTCTCTGTTTGTATTGAGCCACATATGGTATCCATGGATACATAATTACATGTCCCTTCTCTTCTCCCTGGGCATGCGTATAGCGATGACTTACCCTGGATTGAGGGGAACGATTGCCACACTTTGGTATATGTACTTATTAGCCACTACGCTCAAATTCTATATTTATAATTCTATGCTTTCTCTTCTCCCTACGCATGCGTATAGCGACAACTGACCCTGGATTCAAGGGGAACTATGGCTACACTTTTGTATACTTATTAGTTCGATGACTGAACACATGGTGATTGCACTGCACTGATTAGATTTTGTTTCGATCAAATTGAGAAGATCGGCAAGGTTTCGTTTTTTCCACTTCAGGTGGCGCTTTTCACTAATTATGACTGATTTTTATTAGTTATTCCAAATATTCGAATTTATTCTGGTGAACATGTTGTGTCAATAGCCGATAATTTTGTCAAGCAATAATTTGGGAATATATTCTTGATATTTTCATATCAGTATGGAGGTAAAGTATAAGACTTTCACCACATAAAAATCTCATTCTATGGTCAAGTCATAACTGACTTTGGCAGATCAGCTGTTGATTAATCAATCAAATCGATCAAGGGAAAAAGGACCGTAATGACGTTGGATGACATAATTAGTGAAGAGCGCCACCTGAAGTTGAAAAAACGAAATCTTGCCGATATTCTCAATTTGGTCTAACGTCATTCCATTCAAAATTTGACGAGTGCTTACACCAGTATTCTAGGCATCTTACTTATTAGCCACTACGCTCAAATTCTATGTATATTTATATGATTCTATGCTAGTACCACCAATTATAATTATTTATCAAACACAGAATAAACAGTTCTGTCATTCTGACATTCACAAAAAAATTCAAGTCTCGTTTTTTAGACAGCAATCTCAATGTTGGTCGGTTGATCTCTGTACGTTTTGTAAAAGGAAGAATGGATTTTGAGGAAGCACAAGAAGTTGACCCTGCTCATGACAAATTGGACGTGGAATATCGCCAAATTTTGAGGATAATAAAACCTTACATCCAGACCATAAACAACAATACATACTTGGCTCAGTATAGGATTTGGCTTGAAAAATTGAGTGAAGCGAAAGATCATGAGAAGTTTATTAGAAATCAGTATCTGATGGAGTTAGCAAGACAGATTCAGTGCAAGAATTTGGCCCCTCCGTTCACGCAAACACCACCGAGAGGTCCTTTGTCTCCTCTTAGGGGTAACCAATGGAATTTCGAGGTATGAGATGTCAGACAATGATAAGACAATTTGAATTCTGTTTCATATGATTCCTTCATTGAACAACAATTTACAAATTTGGGAGTACACGTGTAGAAAATTTCAAAAACGAATTGAAAGAAGTAGGTATTCAATATTAGGTACGCATCCGAAAACATAAATTTTATCACCCGACTATAAGCCAGCATGAGGGTAATGTTCTTTATTTTATGTATGTATGCACCGGGCAGAGGCGCAGCCAGAATTTTTGTTCGGGGGGGGGGGGGGGCGCGAATATTCAACTGTATCTACTGATATACAGGTAGAGAAGTTTGCATGCAAAAAAATCTCGGGGTGGGGGCCGGGCCTCCCCTGGCTGCGCCCCTGGCACCGGGTGTTCCTACATTGGAGATTTAAACTAAGAGGGCAGAATCCGTAACTTCCAAGAAATAGTTACAACACATTCAATAGTAAATAAATCTCCAATTCACTGAAATATGACTGTTCCGAAGATATTCCGAAAATTCCCTTGACTAAATTCTACCATATTTCGTCGGGGTTATTTTTCTTGAAAGTTTTCATCCAGGGTTCTTGTACCTTCTCTGAAGATTCATGAAAATTTCTGATTGGTATTAAAGCAGATGTTATTCTGATAAAAAAAAACTACAAGACATATAACTGTTCCAAAGAATATTTTCTTTATCATACTGCTTTATTTTGTCAGGTTCTTTTTTATTGAAGTTTTTATCAAGTCATTCTGTCTATTCTTTGAGGATTTACAAACATTTTCGAAACATTGTTTGGAGTTCTGATTGAAAACTGCAAGGTGCAAAAACGTACTTGAAAACAACAATAGAACTCATCTGAAAATCTGTATATCTTCATCTGGGCCATTTTCTGTGTATTTGCCTGTAATAATACAGTATAAGGACATGATAATTCATTGTGGAATCGAAACCGGCGAACCAACTATTGATTTGCTAATTTCATTCGTTTGAATTGTAATGTTTACTTTGATTCTGATATATCACAATCCCCTCACGTGAGGGGGTTGAAAATTGTGCATGAACAAAACTGTAATGGTCGACTTTCATTCGGTGACAAATTTCATCAGGTACCATCTTCTCAAAGTAAACGAGCCATGACAAACGACAAAGTGCACATACTTGAAACCTCTTTGAACTAACGAAATGAAAAAAAAATTCTTGAAAATGTCTGCACGCCTGTAAAGAAGATACAAAGACCTGGCCAAAAAAGTACCACATGACCCACATTCCCTGTTCAAAAAATTTAGAGGGTTGATGGGGGTGCAACAAAAATCCTTCAAAAATGCATAAAAATTTGGTGAAAGTGAAACAAAAATTGACCTGTTTCAGGATTTGGTTGCCAAATATTTTCCTTCTGAGAAAATTAATTTATTCCATAATTTTGACGCGCACTGTATAAAACTTCATTGGATTTCCCTGAAGAAGACTGACACATCAGTCGAAATTTTACCGATGAAGATTTATACATACCTAAATAAGTCCTGGTTTATGACTTCAACTCCCGATATTATACCTGTCTTGTTTTACATCGAAGTCGAGTCTCGAGACATCCACCCTATTACAAAAAATGGGATCTAGTGCATGAGTTCACGTTTTTAGCAAAACCGAAAATATCCTGCAATCACAATTACATTAAAAAACAACTCTTCTAACTAGCATATTCGAGTGTAGAACACAGTACCGAAATTCTATCTCAACAATCTTGTCATTTAAAAACATTCATCCAGACATCTCTTCTTTTTTTTTGATGATTCACAAACCTGCTGTTCGATCTTACTGCAGTACGAAGACATCAAAATTCACTGAAAATGAAGCAAATTTAATCTTCGGAAATGTGTATCATTTCTATCCATGGAGTATGACATCCATTTTTTATCAAATTTTATTTTCACTCCTAGATAAACATTCCCAAAATTATTCTCAATTACTATCTCGATCTATGGTTTGAAGAGTTTATCTGTTCACTACGGCTTGTGAAAGAATATCGATCTATTCACGTCGTTTGCAATAGCCGAAGAGAAGACGGAAATAATAGATTGAATTATTGAACAACTTATACGGAGCGAGTGGAGAGAATGGAGTGGACGGATATGTGTTAACTGAACGCAACTATTCTCTAAAGTCTAAATGATAATGAGAAATATTGAAATATATCTAGTTGTTCGGGAGCTGTATGCGAACAGACATACACTCAAAATGGGTCTCCTAAAAACTGTTGGTCATGTATAACTCCATATAGCCGATCGCAACAGGACGGAGTATTGAGTGAAAGTATTATACATTGTACAAGCAAGCGTTAGTGAGAAGCTGCAAGGAATCTGATTTTGTTTTCAAACTCCTTTCATTAAAAAAAATTGGTGGAGGACTAGAAAATGGCCTAATTTTCCTTCTTTGTTCAGGATGTCCCTTCTCAGCAACTCTCAGATGCCTCTGATCCTTACCTGAACAAACAAAGAATGTGCCAGCAATGGGCTGAAGACAATGAAAACAACCTTGCATCAATCAAAACGCAGTGGCCCTACCACACCGCAATACCAAGACCTAGAATGCCTTCTTCTAACCAACAATTGCTCACGCCAGACCTTCAGCATCTGAAGGAAGCGCAGAGATGCGTGCAGCGAAGCGCTACTACCGTCAAAAAAATAAGCCTGCTGAAGGAGATCGATGACCAGTGTCAAGAGAAATACTTGGAAGGTAACTATGTTGAATTTTTGACATTTGGTTGGTATCAACTGTTAAAGCCGTGTCAGAAAAAAAGGGCCACCCTGTAAAGTGATATAATAAAAGAGACCACCGAAATCTGCCTCGAAATAATTATTATTATGTCTTTTGTGTTGACGTTCACGAATTTCATCGTAGAAAGTTTTGTTGGGGAACTGTGCAGGTAATATACAGTGTGGAAAAGTCGAATGGAATTAACTCGTTATCTTGGTAACTGTACAGGGTGGGCATATTTCGATGTTTTAGCACTACAACTTTTAAACCAGAGGATACATATCCACGGATAATCGGTTGTGTAGTCGAATATCTATAAGACTTAACTCTTAATTGTTTCAGCCAAGCTTTCGGAAACTTTCGTTTCCTTCTTCAGGGCAGCTAAAATTACACAAGTCAATGAAATAATTCATGTATACTCCATTCACAATTATTAAATCACAGCTCTGGCATTGGAAATTTGACACATTCCACTCTGTATCGAAATTATGACGTTTTTCAAAATATTTTTATGTTCCAAGTCAACACTATGTTGCCCTTTCTACATTCTTGGCGTATTTCTCAGAATGTGAATGAATTGGAAATTATGTGATGGACGAAAATAATTATCGTTTATATGAATTGAAAGAAAGGATTCCTTTTCTAGTTATTTGCATGAAAAGTACAAGAGATCACTGTTGAAATATTTTATTTTTCGCCATGGAAAAAAATTGCATTGCTTTCACATAATTTTCATATGCATGCTTGTGAAGATTTAATGTTTATTATCCTCTTGAACTGAAAGTTCAAGACTTGACGAAATTTTATTGATTTGATCTTATGAAGAAGGAGTGAAATATTCTGATTGTATAGTAATTTATTGGATTAAAAAATATTCATACATTACTACCACAGTAGGTTTGTACAAATAAAATGGAATAGGTAAAACTGTTAAACATATGCTTCACATTTATCATTCACCTGTTCTAAAATAAGACACAAACTCCTGGAATATGGAAAAAACCGAAGTATTCTGGTTCAATATAGCCTTTTTCTATTTTCGGCAAAGGAATGAAAGCTCCAGTGACACATTTCAATTCTACCTGAACCATATTTTCCGATCGCTTCCGTTAGAAGATCGTATAAGGAAGCTTTTCCTGTCCATTTACACATTCCAAATAAATTTTTGAGCACCAAAATCGATACCGAAACTAACCAAACTTCTGGGGGATCGGAATTTCATTTGAAATCTTTCAAAACGGCCAGATACCTAAAAAAACTTCGTTATCAAGTGTAAAAAGGTCGATTAGTACTTACTTTCGCTTTATTTATGCTTATAAATCGATTATTAATCCAATTCAAATTTGCCGTTCGTACTCACGCCGAAACTCGTGAAAGGAAAAAATGACACTTGCACGAAACTTCTTCTGGACGCCGAAGAACGGAAAAAAAGGCGATTTCCTATCGATATTTCTCCCCAAAATCGCCGATCGATACGACCTAACAAAATGGGGAAAATCTTTGATACTTTTACTTTGATGTAAACAGAAAAACTGGCATCGTCTTTTTGTCATTAACCATATTCTATGTACGCGCACAGATTTTTCATCAGGTGCACCAATTCCTGAAAACGAAACCATGGCCAGAGTTGTGATTTTATAATTGTGAATGGAGTATAGGTATGATTATACTCACATCAATGTGAGAAGTGTTATTGTGTGTACGATCAAACATGTAACTCATAACAGAAAATGTTGAAAGCAACAGAAACAGAATAAAAGGAACTCATACCTACATCCCGAAAAGTCTAAATATAAAAGGTGAAAATGTCAACAAAAAACAAAAATTCATCGAAAATAAACAACAGAAAAGACAGAAGACACAAAGCGGAATGATAGCAGAAAATTTGTGACACAGCTATATCGACGGCCATAAGGCGTTTTATCGTGGATGTATTTTAGTATTCACATCAATTAAACAAATTGACAATGTTGCAGTATATTGCACTAATACTATTAAAATCAGAGTTAATATTCAAATTGTCACTGTGGCTCATGACTCATGATCTCAACGGCTTCTAAACTCGCGTTTATATCTACCTTTTCTGCTCTGATCTTAGACACCTCGCTTCTGAAAATTTCATAGTGTTTCCCGTAAATATTTCCTCTCTCGATAGGAGGGAAGTTGACCAAATATTCTTCAACAATGTGCTGCTCAATTATTTCTCCATAGCGCTGACTGTTTAAATTCCCATCGTAAATGCGATGGGTCAACACACGGTTTTTCATAATAGCCGAACCCGAACCTACCTTGATGAGGAACATCTACAGTAACATGGACAAAAATGTTCATTGTGTCTGTTAAATATACCAGCGCTACTTATGTGAACTTCGTCCGACCATATAACCTTCTCAATTGAAACGACGGGTGTTCTTTTAATTTCTCTAAATAGAAGAAACTAAGCCATTTCATGCTTCTATTTTATTTCAAACGAAAGACCCATGAAAAAACATGGTTCAACTTCCGATTAAAAGTGAATCTACAGATAATTTCATTCAGAAAAACAACTTGAACTAGGAATTGGCAGAGAATGGCAAAATTCAAATATATGGCGGGAAAAAGTTCCTGCTTCACCCACATATTCACTAATTTCATAGTTCAGCGATTTTCGGATAAAGAGCGCCATCGTTTATTTCTTCCAAATTAGAGAGATAGGTATTCATAGAACTTATAGAGGTAATTTAAGTTCTATGGAGATATTCCATAAATTGCACGGTGGCGCCTCTATCGGATGAGTTTTCCTACGCGCTCTGAACGGCGACCTTAACCTAGGTCATAGGATTCGAGGACAATGACCTAACCTAACCCATCTAACCATTTTCTGTGACAGAGCTATCATAGAACGTTTGAGAAGACGATGCCAGATTGTGTTGATTTCCTCTTTACAAGGAAACAGTATAACTCCATTCACAATTATAAAATCACAACTCTGGCCTTGGAAATTTGACACATTCCACTCTGTATCGAAGTTATGACGTTTTTCAAAATATTTTCATGTTCCAAGTCAACACTATGTTGCCCTTTCTACATTCTTAGCGTATTTCTCAGAATGTGAATGAATCGGAAAAGATGTGATGGACGAAAATAATTAACGTTTATATGAATTGATAGAAAGGATTCCTTTTCTAGTTATTTGCATGAAAAGAATAAGAGATCACTGTTGAAATATATTATTTTTCGCCATGGAAAAAAATTGCATTGCTTTCACATAATTTTCGTATGCATGCTTGTGAAGATTTAATGTTTATTATCCTCTTGAACTGAAAGTTCAAGACTTGAGGACATTTCATTTATTTGATCTTATGAACAAGGAGTAAAATATTCTGATTGTATAGTAATTTATTAGATTAAAAAATATTCATACATTACAGTGGGTTTGTACAAATGAAATGGAATAGGTCAAACATATGCTTCACATTTATCATTCACCTGTTCTGAAATAAGACACAAACTCCTGGAATATGGAAAAAACCGATGTATTCTGGTTCAATATAGCCTATTTCTACTTTCGGCAAAGTAATGAAAGCTCCAGTGACACATTTCAATTCATCGGAATCTGAATCCGTTGAATGCAATATAGGCATATTTCTTCTTTTTTTATCTTTTTCGACGTGTTTTTTTTCTGAAACGTGAAAACGATCAACAATAATCATTTAGAGACCGATGATGGCCATCCAGAACCCGTTTACTTACGAAAATCGTGCAATTTCATTCTGCAAGTTCTTCAGAAAATCCTACCTGAACCATATTTTCCGGTCGCTTTCGTTAGAAGATCGTATAAGGAAGCCTTTTTTTGCCAATTTACACGTTCCAAATAAATTTTGAGCACCAAAAACGATACCGAAACTAACCAAACTTCTGGGGGACCGGAATTTCGTTTGAAATCTTTCAAAACGGCCAGATACCTAAAAAAACTTCGTTAACAAGAGTTTAAAGGTCGATTAGTACCTACTTTCGCTTTATTTATGCTTATGAATCGATTTTTTGTCCAATTCAAACTTGCCGTCCGTACTCACGCCAAAACTCGTGGAAGGAAAAAATGACACTTGCACGAAACTTCTTCTAGACGACTAAGAACGGAAAAATAGGCGATTTCCTATCGATATTTCGCCCCAAAATCGCCGATCGATTCGAACTAACGAAATGTGGAAAATCTTTGATACTTTCACTTTGATGTAAACAAAAAAACTGGCATCGTCGTTTTGTCATTAACGATATTTTCTGTACGCGCACAGACTTTTCATCAGGTGCACCATCTCATGAAAACGAAACCATGACCTCCTATGTGATTGAATAAAAGTGAATGGAGTATAGGAACGTATTTCAAAACAATGATATCGCTGATTTGAATTCGAACTTCCGGATCATTTGACAGTCGAAAGCTCGAATCATAGATGCATAGAATACCTGGTGTAGCGACCCCTTACTAAAAATCGTGACCAAAATTTGTAGATCAAAACGGCACTCTAGATTGGAGTTTTTGTGCTACTTCCGGAATAATCCGCAATATTTTATCGGTCGTGGTGCTACTGCGGCAATGGAAAATAGCGCGACCCCTTTCGGGAGAAATGAAAAGCAGAACAAATACTCAGATTTTCGATCGACAAGAAAGTCTTAAACAAAATCTAATCAGTGCCAGCACCAGGTATTAGGTATTCTATGCATCTTTCTCGAATCTCTATGACAGCAGTCTATTATTCTTCGATCTTGGAAAAATTGAGTAAAGAGCATAGAAATGAAGAGACTACTATGTAGAAAGAAATTGTGGTTCGATGACTGAACTTCTAGGCATCTCAGATTGTGGTAATTATACGATGCTAAATTTTTCTATGCTTATCGACAATTGAAACCATAGAAAATTTTGAGACTCAGAACTCAGATGAAAATAGATATTTGACCATTTTCTATACTCATATTGTTATAAACCATACGATGTTATATATTTTTGGAATCAGCTTTCAGAAAATGGCACTAGTGTTTCCATTTAAAGAGAAAAACTTTGGGTCATAGCTTCGTAATTAAAAATGGTGCAAAGAAGACGAGCACGCCACTGGTTTCTACGTGAAAAAGTGCCTGTATAATGTATTAGCGGAGATATAAATTTTTCTTGATATCGCCAATTTTTCAATTTTCGCTTATAACTCGAAAACAAAAGAAGGAAGCCAAAAATTTATACTACTCTTGTTAGTTTCTCAGAAAAAGATATCGAGAATGGGGTATCAGATTTTGTCTATCTCCTCTGGTTTAAAAGTTGTAGTGCTAAAACATCGAAATATGCCCACCCTGTTAATACTTATGGAAAACTAATTCGCTTAACAGGGTTGAAGGTCAGGTTGTTGGAATAAAAACCACTTCTCAGACCATTGCCGACATGTTTCGATTTTAATCTAAAATCTTCTTCAGGGCTCTAAAATGAATTACAAGATTTTTTAATTAATAACACTTATAAATAAAATGTGTTGGAACCAGAGCTGTGCCAAAGCATTGTGCTTTGTGCTCGTGAAAGTACTCGGAGCCCTTTTGTGCTCCCGAGCACTGTGCTCCCAAGCACTTTTCAACAGCAGTGCTTAGTGCTTAGTAATTGGAGTGCTTCGGCCAAAGGCTTAGTCCTTAGTAATCCCGAAAGTGCTCCCGAGCACTTTTGCGGATTACTAAGCACTAAGCTCTGAGCCATTGTTGTACGAATTCATTTTTACATTAATAAAATCTTAAATCAACATGACAGTAACATCCCCAAAACTGTTTGGATTGCAATTACAGAGAGATGATAATGAGGAAACTTGATCATTATAAAAGGAAAATTGAAGGGCCCAAGTGTATTTTGTTAAATGGTAATTTGTGCGTTGACAACTTGATATCAATAGAAAAAGCAAAAGCCACGATTCTGTTTTTTTACGTTTTCATCTGACCAAAGAGTCTTATATAGACAACATCAAAGGGTTACACAGTTCATTGAGTTCTTATTTTGATACTTCTTCGTTATTTGCCACGCAACAATGTTTCGCAACTGGTTTGCTCCTGACAAATACGTTCAAGAATTGACAGAGTAACATTTCCATTTTTCCTTCAATTTTTTATTCAATTTTGTTTCAATAACTGGGAGTTTTCAGAAAAAAAAGTAAACTCGAAAAATTCAGTATATTTATGAATATTATCAAACAGAGAGATCCAGGAGCGAATAGCATTTTTCTCAATGAGAATTTATTATATATCATATTGAATCGAATTCAAAATTTTTAATATCACATACCTATGCCAACTTACAATTTCTTTTTCTATTAAAATAACCTCACTTTCAATATTTCCTAAAAAAAGTGCTTAGGGCTTAGTGCTCGAAATGTCGAATTACTTTCACAAAGTGCTTAGTATTCGCGAGCCTTTTGTGAAAATAACTGCTTTGTGCTCGAGACTCGGGAGCCTTTTTATTCAAGTGCTTAGTGCTTAGTGCTCGAAGCACTTTTCTTTAGTGCTCGTCACAGCTCTGGTTGGAACATGCAATGGGACAATACATCAATACAACAAATGAATAAAAATCACATTAATATCTGCATATTACAAATTCTAAATTGAAAGTACGAAAATCGAGAGAAACATTGAATATAATTCAGCTCAGTATACAGGTACTTGATTTAACATTAAAAAGGGGGGAACAGTTACTTACAGTCTTTTTGTGGTTTTACAGTCAAAATCATGGAAGATATGAAACAAACAACACTCTTGGACAACATCAAACGAGAATTTAACCAAAAATGGATAAATCGGAAACAGACTGCTGTGATCACACATATGTTATAAGTAAAATTGAATTGTGTTTTGATCTACCGAATTGACATTGACATTTAATATTAATAATTCGTTCAAGTTATTTTCCTTTTATTTTGTTGATGAGATAGTAATAGGCTTGTAACGGTTTATGTTCCGCTACAGGCTGTATTGAAACCTTCAATATCTGTTCTTCTGTTAATGGATTTTTCATCCTGTTTTATAGAGATCATCTCATGTAGTAACCTCTTTTTTAAAATTTTTTGGTGTCCTAATATTTTTGTTGAGTCGATGTTAAAATCAAAAGAATGGAGTGTATTCGATACATGTTCTGCTAAAGCGGTGTTGTTGTCTTTTTTATTTTTTAGAGGGTTGAGTATGTTGAGGAAATCTCTTTCATGCTCGGAGATTCTGTCTTTAAGATACCGACCTGTTTGTCCTACATATGCAGACTGACAATCCTTTGATTTGTTGCAAGGATTATAAGTGTTATTAATTAAAAAATCTTGTAATTCATTTTAGAGCCCTGAAGAAGATTTTAGATTAAAATCGAAACATGTCGGCAATGGTCTGAGAAGTGGTTTTTATTCCAACAACCTGACCCTCAACCCTGTTAAGCGAATTAGTTATCAATAACAAAGGTCTCAAACCAAAAACTTATGGAAAAACCCATTTTGAATTTTCAAAGCTCCGTGAAAAAGTGAACCTTACCTTCACCCTTCTTCCAAAGACTGGTACCTACAAGTGGTACAACTCCGATTTTTCAATTAGGAATTATGGGTATGTGATACATCGTTTGAAAGGTCGCTTCATTCTCTATCCAGAAATGTTATCATTTTCATTTTATTGCAAAAATTAGAATAGAAAAAAATAAAATCGTGTGATTACAGAAATTCATCATAATGATTCCTCGAGCGACTAATAACCACAGCAGTCAATGCCGTCAAATGAATATAAAAAAATTTCATCCAATATTCCCGATTTTGATAAAACTAGTTTTTGTGGACAAATTATGGATATCGAGTATTGATATCGATTACGATATCTTAAAAATGAGGGACATGTTGGGTAATCGTATAATCCAATTGTTAGTAGATGTTTGATGTTTCGTTTTCTGGTAGTATGCACTTTTTCTTTTATTGGGCATGCTTATCGTCAAAATTGCCGCTATTGGTCTAACGACAATCCTCACTGGACAAGGGGTAATGTTTAGGCAGGTAATGTTCGAAACTATATCATAGGCCCCTTTTCATTAGGAGCAATTTGAATGGCGATAATCATTCAGCACTTCTTCAAAATGATTGCCTTTTAACTTTGGCAAATTTATATCCTGATCAAGGAAATTCACATGTTGGAGCTTGGAGCACCCATTACCAACGCAATGTCCGACAGTACCGTCAGTACCTCGGCGCAATATTTCCAAAGACTAACAAGACGCGGCACTCTAATAATTTAGTTCCTAGACCCTCGTGCACGTGCTATTGACCTCGTACTAAATTTGCCGAAGAGCTCAGCGCGTCTTTTAGATAGACTCCTTCGAAAAGGACGCCCCCAATCAGATCGCAGATAGCAAACCCGAGGAAGCACGACCACCGATCCTTCGTGTATAGTCGGGATTGAATTCAATCAGGGTGGGGGCATAACCTCCATGAATTTAATAACAACAGAAACGTCAATTTTATCGTATTTTGACGAATTAACTAAATAATAAAGTTTTTCTGAAATGAATAACATATCACAAAGTATGGAAGTATTCAATGTTGATTTAATTACATAAAAACATTGAAATTATCTTCTTATTGTACTCTCTATTCGGTATATTCAATATCTTAGAAGATATGCCAATACCAAGTGAAACATATAAAAAATTTTGGAGTGCTCCTTGTTGATTGCCAAGATTTCTATGGATTTTTTGCAAAATCAATTGAATTGAAGTACTCATTAAGGATATTATTATATAAGAACTAAGAACACATGATATTATCTTCGAGTTACTGTTTTAAATTTCGCGCTTTCTCGGATTTTTCTCCCACTACCAAAGTTCAACTACCTCTTCATTCCTCGGCAACCCAAGGTCAAAGCGACGGATTCGGCTCAGATAGGACAGTGAAAAGTCTTTATAGTCTTTGATATTTCCAAATCGTTGGATAGGAAGGCGGAAAACGAACGAATGGCCATCGAGATACACTGATCTTAACCCACTATACAGGTTGAGTCTTTGACTTGTACATATAGGGTGTTTCACCATAAACTGGACAAGTATACATAGCCATGTAGACGATACCCGGGAAGCAGTGGCGTATCCAGGATTTCAGTTTGGGGGGGGCCCAAATTGAATTTTAATACTATCCTAAGCCTTCAGACTCTCAAGCAGAACTACTTTCTTTCCTGTGATTATATGGTTTGGGGGGGGGGGGCGGCCCCCCTGGGCCCCCCTCAATACTCCACGGCCGGGAAGTCATTTTTGCCTTATGACATATACCCCGTTTTCGACGCATAAGCCAGATACAGGGTGTTTAATGTCAACTTTGAGCAATATTCTTATAACTGTGGTGAGTTATGCGTAACATTTGAAATAACGGTTACTGGTCACATCTTAGTATTTTTTAGGGCTCAATTCAATTGTGGTGTAGAATTCTGAAAAAAAATTTCAAAATGGCGGAAAGCCTGAAAAGTTTGAATTTTTTTTTCTTGGTTGCCAATTTGGAGAGCACTATTTCAAAGTACATACTCGATTTTCCGTGAAAAATTCTTTTCAAAATTCGAACACTTTTTTTTACATGTCTTCAGTGAAAAAAAATTTCACCCAAAATTTTTGGAATTTTTCATGGTTGAACATTTGAACAATCTTTAATTCTGAATACTTGGGTGAGAACAGAATAAAAAAATATCAATTCGTTTTCTTTTTGTAGCCTTCCAAAGGTTACACTCGGAGAACTTTCATAATTTTTATTCAAAAAACTGGAGGTCGTACGAAGGTCAAATTAAGGCTAGTGAGCTGCCAGAGTAACCCGGACGGAAATATGAATTTAAAAACCAAAAAAATTTTTTTCGAAAAACTTTGGTGGGAATCGAACTCTCCACTTTCGATTTACTAGCGTCGCTTTGGTAACGGAATTTTATAAGATTAAAATAAACCTAATTCATACTTGTAGAGAGTTCGAATCCTACCAAAGTTTTCTGAAAAAAATTTTTTTGGTTTATAAATTCATATTTCTGTCCGGGTCATTTTGGCAGCCCATTAGCACAATTTTGGCCTTCGTACGGCTTCCAGGTTTTTGAATATAAATTATGGAAGTTCTCCGAGCGTAATCTTTGGAAGGCTACGAAAAGAAAACGAATTGATATTTTTTTATTCTGTTTTCACCCAAGTATTCAGAATTGAAGATAGTTCAACCATGAAAAATTCCAAAAATTTTGGGAGAATTTTTTTTTCACTGAGGACATGTAAAAAAAAAGTTGAGTTCGAATTTTGAAAAACATTTTTCACGGAAAATCTTAGAAAATCTAGTACGTTGAAATAGTGCTTTCAAAATTGGCAACAGAGAAAAAAAATTCAAACTTTTCAGGCTTTCCGCCATTTTGAAAATTTTTTCTAAGAATTCTACACCACAATTGAATTGAGCCCTAAAAAATACTTAGATGTGACCAGTAACCGTTATTTCAAATGTCACGCATAACTCACCACAGTTATAAGAATATTGCTCAAAGTTGACATTAAACACCCTGTATCTCGCTTATGCGTCGAAAACAGGGTATATGTCATTAGGCAAAAATGACTTCCTCGGTGTCATCTACACTGCTATACAGGGTCTTTCACGAGGAACCTCACCCATATTTATACGGGAAACTACTGAACGTATTTTCATGAAATTCAGCGCTTATAAGTATTTCACGATGCTGATGAAATCTAAAATATTTTCAAGGCATGAGCACCTCCGGTTTTTCCGGAAATGACGTCAACTTCCGTTTTTCAAATAGAACACCATTTTTTTATTGCAGAAATAGATTCCTTAGAAAATTTCAAGTTATTTTGATGTAACATTTTTCAGTTTTGGTTGGAAAATTCTCTCTGAGCGGGAAAATTCGAAAAAAAAATCGAAAATAGAGCTCCGCTGAAACAAGAATAACTTCGAGGTTTTTGGATGGAAAATTTTCATTTTTGGGATTTTCCAAGATGTAAGATTGATGTATCCACTTTAAAAATCGAAATCGCGATTTATGATACAGGGGGTGAAAAAATCGCTTTCAAAGTTAGGGATGACAAAATCGTGAAAAATCAATTTTTTCAAATCAGAACCCCATTTTTTATGGCAGATATTGAATCTACGTTAAAAAATAATGTGAGTGTATGTATCACACCCTTGCCCTAAAATGGATATTTTCTGAGTTAATATCCACTTTAGGGCAGTAGTTTCCCGTATAAATATGGGTGAGGTTCCTCGTGAAAGACCCTGTATATGTTTGCCAGTTTATGGTGAAACACCCTTTATATTTCAACTTCAGATCCCTCTCATCAAACAAAAACTTTCTACCTATACCATTTTTAAAAATTCGGTTTCGTTTGAAAGATACAGGGTGTCGAAAATCCATGATCAAAAAACACTTTTTTGATCATATCTTCGTAACCGCTATTTCAAATAAACTGAATTTCAGTTGATAGTTCACTCTATTCATTGTGCATATTCCTCAATCAAAACTTATTCAAAATTTCTCATGGAATAAAAGTTACAGCGTAGCCGACTCATCATTCCATGCAAAAATACTAGAAAACCACTTGAAAGAGATAAACGGTTCATTTTCTCGAAAGAATCAATCATTTGAAAAAAAAAAAAGTATTTCTATGTTTATTTTATGAAACGCGTCATTTCCGAGTTATTCCCAATCTTACCCGATAAAATTCGACGAAAAAATCAAAAAACATAAGAATAATCTGGATGCTTACCTAGATTTATAACATCACAGAATGGCTGAAATTTATAAACTCTCTGATCTCTATAGAAGTTAACAATGTTGTCAGAATATTAATAAACTTTGTTAAGACTAAAATCTATGATGGAAAAACGTTTGATGTATACTCCATTCACTTTTATAAAGTATTCCGGTTGGCCATGAAATCCTGACACATTTCACCGTGTTTTGAAAATGTTAGGTTAAAGTCATTTTCCTGTCAGATGAATGAGCAACATTGTCCTTTCTACATAGAGGTCGTAGTAATTACGTATTTATCAGTTTATTTACTTTGGGAAAATAATGAATTTGAGAAAATGTTCAATAATTCCAAAAACTTGGCAAATGTTGAAAAAACTTTTTTCTTTGTTAATACTGGAAATATTTCACGTATATAAACATGGTTGGAAGAGTCCGTTATGCTATTTTCTTGTACGGAAATCAAGAATCGTGTGTTGAAATTTTACTGAAAATAATGGACAGAATAGTCCGTTACCTTGTGATAGTTCATTCGAAAAAAAAATGAAAGTTCTCGAATAACCCAACAGAAAAACCTCTAAACGAACAGACGGACCTATGGAATATTCCTCACATTTCAAAATTCTCAAGATATAAGTCTACAGAAGACATTCAAATACTTTTTTGCAGAACTTGAAATACTCCAGTATAAAAATGTAGTTGTACTACGAAACCTGTGTCACGTTGACAACGTCTCTGAGAATTATTTTGACTTTCACGAGTTTTTTCAGAGTGGGGCATGAATTGATTTATTAAAAATATTAGGAATCGCTTGAACTTCTATAAAGGGATTATTGTCAATTTTGAGGCCCAAGGAAGGGGCCATGGTCCCTATGGCCACAGTTAGGTTAGTGTAAAAACAATTCTTTATGAGATATTGTTGGAATATCGTGGAAAATATGAACAAATTATTAGTGTTTACAAACTAATCTTCTGGAAAATCGAAGAAGGAACTCATTTTGATGGGAGAAATATGGCTTTTCAATTGCAGAAATAATCGGACAAAACTAAGTGTGTTTGCTAGGAAATATCGTGACTGTAAAATTTTCATTCCAATAAGGTTAGTGCTTGAGTATTTCCTGAATGTATCAACTCAATTTCAATCGAGAAATATAAACTTTGCATCAATTCCATAGAAACGTATCAGGCACCTATTTGGCCCAGTTTTTTTTCAAATGGCTATATCATTTAAACAGAGCCGATTTCGGAAAAATGGAAAATGAAAAAGAGATTTCTTTTGACCTCAAGAATCTACAGTTGCAATATATGTACAAGTCAAAGACTTACCCTGTATAAGTCTCGAACAAACTCGATATATCTACAAACTAACCTCAACTCAACGGATAGTTCCAGAATATCCGCAATATTTCACATTCGTGGCACTTCATTTCATTTCAAATTCAAATAATGAATTTTCCGATGGTCATTTCCCCAGACGTGACACGTCCTCCTCCCCCGAGATCTCCCACACGACCTCTACGCGCTTCCCCCACAGAAAGTGACGCAAAAAAACGCCAATCCTTTTCCTCCCAAAATCCCTCTCTGGGAGTGATACGGGAAGACAATTCGGACTGTCGTGAAGACGAGTCTTGGTGTGAGCTGTCTGACAATAGCAGCGCCTCCCTGGCTGTCTTGGGTTCCGGTGATACTGAGGACAAGGAGAAGATGAAGGGAGGCACTCATGGGGACCATTTCGAGAAAAAGATCAACACGCTGATGATTGAGATCAATGGGCTGAAAAGGAAGAGCGAGAAGGTTAATGAAAGATGCGAAATGACCGTGAGTAAGTGACTCTGGGATTTGATTATATTTTATTTCATGAACTGTGGTCCAACTTGAAACATAAGGCAGGATCTATGGAAAACGATCGGGGATTCATTGTAATTTCCACAATTCTCGATTGAAAGGAAACTCATCGTGCTATTATTGATGAGGGCTGGATTCAACTTCAAAATCAGAATATTCCGGGTTTTCTAGGCGTGTTGAAATAGCAGAAAATCAACCATATAGCAATAATGAATATGAAAATTCTATATGCATTCGGTGAAATGATCGAATAGTGTGGTATATTTTTTGCAGAAAATGTTCAAGAACACCTACCACCCAGAAATAAGAGCTCAGCAGAAGAATTGAGGTAAGAAACAATATACAAGTTAGGAGAGATTTGTCGGTGGAATCTCGAATTTTATCTTTACAGGGTTAAAAAATTTACGGAGAAAGTATTTCCCCAAGAGGAGCCAGTTGAGTATTAACAAATTTATTTTCTTCGATGTTCACTGGGACTTTTGTAGGCTGACGAGGGAAAGAAGGATTCAAACGAGAAAGATGCCAGCTTTCTGACCACCGATTGGAAAAAGATCATAGAGAGTTTGCAGGTCAGACTCAGCGAGACGCAGCAACAGAACAAAGAACTGAACTCGCTGACCAGCACGCTACATAAGAAGATCAAGGAGATGGATGCAGCTAAAGAACAGGTAGGACAATTTCATTGGAATCGTGATTCTGAGGACACTGAAATTTTAAATGAAAGCCTTGCAATTTTCATAGACAAGTTTTAATAAGGAGAAGAAAAATCAAGAAAAGAAAAGGAAAATACTTCTCGTTTCTTTTCTCTTACCTATCTTATTGGATTCAATTGAAAATTTGAATCCTCTTAAACAATATGTATATTCTACTAGATTTACAATTACCTCTGAAGATGACAGAATTATTAATTTATAATACTGAATCCAGTTTATAGTAAGTACTAACTTGAAGTTTTAGCAATGAATTCATAATTGCTGTACTGAATCAGAACAAAATGACAGCAACGATGAAATTTTCAAAATCGTTATTGTTATACAGGGTGTCCCACTAGTGCCGCAGCGGACGATATACGCGTAACGGTCTGAGATTGGCAAAATTTTTTGATGCCGACTTGATCTGCTACAAGAAGAGCACAACCTAAAAATATTTTCGAATATATCGGGTGGCCCACAAAAGAGGAATTGCGGGTGACTTTGTTTTTTCAAATGGGACACCCTATATTCAATAGTGTTTTTCAATTCTCTGAAACTTCCTGCATGCTTTCGTATACTTTTCACATATTTTTATTCGATAGTTTTCGAAATATTGGCCATTTTCACAAAAAAATGATACTTGTAGAGGCTTATGTTACCCAATTCTATTTCACGAACCCTTGCACATACCGATAACAGTTTTATATGGATTGAAAGACAAGACTTCAAAGTATCCTTTCCAGGTATGATAAAGCATCTTCAGCATACAGAGTGTCCACAAAAATATTATCAACATGACGAATTTCAAATCGATTTTCCAACCAAAACTGGAAAATGTTACATCAAAATAACTTGAAATTTTCTAAGGAATCTATTTCTGCAATAAAAAACTGGTGTTCTAATTTGAAAAACTGAAGTTGACGTCATTTCCGGAAAAACCGGAGGTGCTCATGCCTTGAAAATATTTTAGATTTCATCAGCATCGTGAAATACTTATAAGTGCTGAATTTCATGAAAATACGTTCAGTAGTTTCCCGTATAAATATGGGTGAGGTTCCTCGTGAAAGACCCTGTATATGTTTGCCAGTTTATGGTGAAACACCCTTTATATTTCAACTTCAGATCCCGATAACAGTTTTATATGGATTGAAAGACAAGACTTCAAAGTATCCTTTCCAGGTATGATAAAGCATCTTCAGCATACAGAGTGTCCACAAAAATATTATCAACATGACGAATTTCAAATCGATTTTTCTCCCTTTTTTCAAATGCATATAATTTTTTTTCATCATTGTAATCCGAGGTTGTAATCACCATTCATTTTACTTCATTTTTTGTCAAATACATTATATGCATATCTCTAACGGAATAGGATTTTTGAGCGCTATTTCGTAGTGTTTCCCTAAAATTCACATATACCTTCGAATTCAAATAGCAGATTTGGCTTTTCTGTGGTTATTGGGAACTGTCAAATTATTCCTTTCAGAATTAGCATCATTGAAGCTTCAATTCATATTATAGCGAAATGAGGAACTAGAAGGTTTTGATGTATATACTCAAAAATGTGATGAAATCAGTTACTGAAGAAAAAAACTTGCTTTCTGTACCCATTTTTCAAAATACATTTTTGATAATTTTCTATGTTTCTACTTTGAACGTCGAATCTTTCAAAAATTTCAAACAAGCTTTGAGCTTGCGAGCTTGAAGATCTGCGTGCGTGCCTGTGAAACTTATGAATATCATTTTTTCTAAGAAAGTTGTATAAGGATAAGAGCGGGCACTTTTTTGTAGCCTGAAGTTTCGAAACTCGTTTTATTGAAGCATTCATAACTTGTACATTCAAACTCATTGGTATTTTTTGAATTTTTACATCATTGTGTGAGTATTCATCCAATCCGTAAAAACTATGATGATTTGAATTGAAGCTGCAATAATGTAAATTTTGAATAGAATAATTTGACAGTCCCCAATAACCACAGAAAAGCGAAATCTGCTCTTTGAATTCGAGAGTATATGTGAATTTGGAGGAAAAACTCTAAAAAATCCTATTCCGTTAGAGATATGCATATTATCACGTATTTGACAAAAAATGAAGTAAAATGAATGGTGATTACAATGATGAAAAAAAAATTATATGCATTGCATTTGAAAAAATGAAGAAAAATCGATTTGAAATTCGTCATGTTGATAGTCTTTTTGTGGACACTCTGTATGCTGGAGCTGCTTTATTATGGCTGGGTGTGATACTTTGAAGTCTTGTCTTTCAATCCATATGAAACTGTTATTGGTATGTGCAAGGGTTCGTGAAATATAATTGTATAACATAGCCTCTACAAGTATCATTTTTTTGTCAAAATGGCCAATATTTCGAAAACAGTCGAATAAAAATATGTGAAAAGTATACGGATGCATGCAGGAAGTTTCGGAGAATTGAAAAAGACTATTGAATGTAGGGTATCCCATTTGAAAAAACAAAGTCACCCGCTATTCCTCTTTTGTGGGCCACCCTATATATTCGAAAATATTTTTAGGTTGTGCTCTTCTTGTAGTATATCAAGTCTGCATCAAAAAATTTTGCAAAACGCAGTCCGTTACGCGTATATCGTCCGCTGTGGCACTAGTGGGACATCCTGTATAATACATGTAGTGTGGCTTATCGGCATAAACTTTTGACTTCAGTCTAAAGGCGTTAAATAGCAATAGCGTGAGGGCCAATTCTAGTCACCAAATCGGGAAATGACACGACCAGGAGCAAACTCGTGCAAGAAGAATCACGGGCGGTATGAAATGTGGCACCGTCCTGCTGAAACCACATGTCGTCAAGATCAATAGCTTCCAAATGAGGCACAAGAAACTGTTGTATCACAGCACGATAACTTTCGCCATTCACCGTTACGGAACGCATTAGCAAGGCACACACGAAAGGGAAATCTGTGAGATCTGATCCGCAGTCCAGATTTGTTACAGATCTGGACTGCGGATGGGATCGCTCCCGCCGATCTGGTCTGTCCAGGATCATATATCTCAATGATCCCGACAGACCAGATCGGTGGGAGCGATCCGATCTGCAGTCCAGATCTGTAACAAATCTGGACTGCGGATCAGATCTCACAGATTTCCCTTTCGTGTGTCCCTTGCTAATATCTTCTTCGTTTTCGAAGAAAAACGGTCCAATTATTCCAGACCATAATGCGCACCCGGCACCATACAGGGATCCGTTGCTTTTTGATGAATCATTCGTGGATTTTCTAAGCCCCAAATGCGACAATTCCGCCTATTAACGAAGGCATCGGGATGAAAATGGGCCTCATCGCTGAAGATGATTTCGTTTGCAACATCATCAGAATCCAATTGGTGAAGTCTCTTCGCTGTTCATGGTCTATTGGCAGAAGTTGTTGATTCAGTTCGATTTTGTAGGTATACAGCTGTATCTTCAGTGAGAAATGTCCCATTCTTGTGCGCGATGTCGGATTGACGTTTCTGGCCTTTTTTTTCTCACGAACTGACGTGATGCTTCGTCCTGAACGACTTCTACGACCTCATTACACATCACTAACCGAATCAGTACTTTCGAATTTTTGGATTATTTTTTTCACAGTTGATGGATTAGGTACATTATTTCGACCGAACATTGAACGCATTTCATGAATAGTGGCAATTAAATCATTTTCAACAATCAAAACGTTCTACCGGGTTATGATCCATTTCCACTAAATCCCATCTGTCAACTTTCGATATGTCACGTCATATTCATGTGACATTATGACTGTCAAATATGGCGCCCAATGCAAATCTTGCGCTATCATTAAAACATCTTTCACATCAACATTACGAATTCATGTTCATGATAAATTTGCAGGTAAAACAAGAATTAAAGAAACAAATTACTGAACAACACAAGAAAGAATTAGACGTATTCATGAAAAACCAGTCAGAGAAAATGAAAGAAACGGAGGAAGCACATCAGGAGAAAATCCGGGAATTGAAGGAAAATTTCGAAAAAGAAAAAGAGAAACTGAAGAAAGATTATGAGGATGCGAGTAAGGAAATAACAGAAAAAAACGTGGCTGTAATCAAAGGCAAGGATAAGGAGATAAGTCGCCTGGAAGATATAATTCAAAGAGAATGTACTAGGTCAGGGTTCAATATGTTATACGCAGTTAATTGGTTATAATTCGCTATTTGATTGATTAATCTGTATGAACAGAACTGATTGTCTATATACTTCATTCACTTTTATAAAAGGCGCATTCGGTATTACCAATCCGGGAGAGGAGCGAGAGAAAACGGACACAGATATATAATAATTCGGATCTCTCTCTCTCTCTGGCTGAAAGAGGGAAAGAGAGAGAGATCCGTATTTATTATATTTCTGTGTCCGTTTTCTCTCGCTCCTCTCCCGGATTGGTAATAACGAACGCAGTTTGTGTATCCCGTTTGGCCAAGATTTAGGTTTATCAAGTTTTTTCCCTTGAAACTGACGCAGGTTGGCACTCGTGAAAGTCAAAATAATTTCACAGACGTTGCCAATGTGACACAGGTTTCGATCTCTGTGGTCGTCGAGAATCGAATCGCGTAGAAAACGTCAAAAATTCACGTTTTCGAAATGGAATTTTTGGATATAATCAGACCAGAGGAAATGTAGGAATGAATGGCGAGAACGTTTCGTAAGCAATTTCTTTTTTCCTATTTGTATTACAGTGAGTGCTTCTCATACGAAATATTTATCAGAGTGAGTTATAGGAGTGAGTTATTATTATATATAATAATTATATATTATTATATATTGGTTTATAGATAGAGGAGAAGGTGGTATTATGGAACCCTGCTGCTAATATGGAACCCTCGGTTAATTCTGAACTGGCCGTGATATCTAGGGTTCAAAAAGTTGAATATCCTTTATCACTTATGGAACAACTTGTGTGGGAAACTGCAGCGTATAGTACGCAGCAGAAATCCAACAGTGAGGGGTTATGTGTGAATGGGTTAAACGAAACTTTGATGCCGTGAATTCGTGTCAACATAAAAAAGACTTAAATCTGAGTTTCATATATTTTGGTATTCTGCCAGGCTAAAATAGGGCTTTTCTGTTGAAACCTAGTAGGTTATAATGCATTCTACGAGGTTCCAGAAAATTTGCCAAGCGATGTACTGTAACATGTGTTTTTGATAATATGGAACCCCAAAGGTAATGGTACCACAACCTAAGAAAAAAATGTCGAACAGTGGACGGAAAGCTTGATCTGCTGAAGTAATAACCAGCTTTCCTTACAAAATAGAATTGGAGACTTCAATTTCTGTGGATTCAGTATCTGATGTGCCATTTATGGGCACACAACGATTTTTCCGATTGGTGTGACTCCCGTCGTTCATTATCTCATATTATGAATTATAAAATAAAATTATCATGAGTGAGATAGATATTTTATGTTTATGCACCTAAAAATGCATTTCTTCGAATATAAGTTCTCATTTTTCCAAAGGGTCCATATTACCGGCCTACTTTTTCGGGAGTCCAATTTTGAGCTTTTTGAAATAATTAAATGTATCTTGTTGAATATTGCTAGTATTCTAAATTCGTTCAGGTAAACAAAAACTGAATATATATAGGGCCTATTAATACAAAAAACAAGAAGATAAACACAAATCTCTTCGGATTATCAAATGAAAACAAACTGGGGTTCCATAATACCACGTCTTCTCCTCTACTGTTACAGCATCAAAATAAGTTGAATAATGGAAATATTATTTTATCGGAGTAGATGAATAATCATTTTGATAAATACGTAATTACTACGATCTCTATGTAGAAACTACAACGTTGCGTATGTATCTGCCGGGAAAATGACTATAACCTAACATTTTCAAAATATACACGGTGAAATATGTCAGAATGTCATAGTAAATCGGGATACTTTATAAAAGTGAATGGAGTAGGTATATGTGTTCGAATTTTTTCCTGCCAAACATAATTTATAACTCTATTTTCTTTCAAATAGCTTGTACCTACTCGAGAATTAAAAAGGTCCGAATGTTTGTAGGTTTCTGTTCTGGGATCCCCTTATACAACATGCACGGAAAATTGATGCAAACTTCAATGAAGTCATCAATAATTATTATGAGATTGTTGTAAAATGTCTAGAATAATGGTGTAAGCACTCGTCAATTTTTGATTGGAATGACGTTCGACCAAATCGAAAACTAAACTTTGCTAATATTCTCAATTTGGTCGAAACAAAATCTTATCAGTGCATTCACCATGTGTTTAGTCATCGAACTTTCCTTCATACTGATATGAATCAAAATGCCAAGAATATACTCACAAATTATTGCTTGACAAAATTATCGACTATTAACACAACACACTCACAGAAATAAATTCAAATATTTGAAATAACGGAAAACAATCTGTCATAAATTGTGAATATAAAGCGCCTTCTGATGAAGTGAAAAAAATGAAACATTGCTAATATTCTCAATTATGTCGAAACAAAATCTAATCAGTGCAAACACCATGTGTTTAGACATCTTAGATTGTTTAAACATAACCATTTTTTTTTTCTGTAGCCTGTCCTAATTTGTATTCCGTAGCCTACCTGATGTGAATTTATGGATTTATTTAGGTTGGTGAGCGAGATCACTGTACTTCGAAGTCAAATAGAAGAAGCTTCAAACACCAACACCAGTAACGACGAACGCATCTTATTCCTTCAGAAGTGTATTACAAAAATGGACAGGCTTTTTCAGAAATCAGAAAGAGAATATTGTAGGCAGATAGAGAAGCTGAAGCAAGAACTAGACAACAGAGAAAAAGCTATACAGGTACAAATCCAATATACCAGGTTGCCTGTATTGACAAGTATCATTCGCAGATACAGTTGCAGACCCAGAAAGCTGAGGTTATCTCGAGATGCAGCGCGGATAAACAGTCAGAGCTGGATTCGATAGTGCAGAGTTTGGAGTCGAAGTATACTCAATTATTGGAGGTGCAACAGAGTCAGATAGCTAGAGTGAGAGAGGACGACGAAAAGATAATTAATGAGTTGAGATCGATACTGGATCAACATAATATACCTTATTAATATATTTTACATTAATTTTATAGAGTGTGATATTATATACAGTTATATCAACAAATGTTAATTATGCCTTCGCTCAAAATATGAAAGATAACCCTTCAAATTGAAATTTACAGGTACACTCCGCACTAGCACTCGTTCTACTTATATGAGGGGTACATTATTTCGTGATGTCTGCATTTTAAGAACTCTGAGAGCCGAGGATTGTCTCAGAAGATAAGGTTCGACTAAGTGATGAGGAATACTTGGTCAAAATCAATTCTGTCTGGCCGACCATACGTAAATAGCTTAATAGTCTGGCCAAGGTGGTGGTTGATCTGGTATTCCAGTCGAGAACTAGGTCGTTTCTTGGTGCTAATATTTGTTGACACCATCTCAGCACAGTTTCCGACCGAAGAGATCCATTGGTACTGCAGCCCAGTCTTTTACACCCTTTTTATAGTATATCCGAAGACACTCGACAAACTCCGAATTATACTAACTGACGTAGAAACTGCAACACCCAGAAGGAGCTGTTTAAATTTTATTTATTTTATGTGAAACATAGACAAAATAGCAAGGAGTAAATGATTAAAGGACCCCGCACTTTTTGTATGAAAAGTGGCGACCGGTCAAATTTTCTGAAAGTTTGTTATGTTGTTGTACCCGACTCAGTGACCAAAAAAGTCAATGGGTGCAACCCAATCCTATGGCTAGTTTTCTAAATACGGGGTGTTAAAGTTGAAAATTGCTCGAATTTTCGGATTTATTTTTTAATTATTAAGTGTTAGATTGGATTTTTGTTGCATACACACATTTACTACATGTTCTAGTTATGAAATTAGTGGATACGTATAATCAAAAATATTTATATTTACAGGGTGATTCACGAATATATGACGGTAGTTTTTTGCCAAAATTCACTTTTTCTACTGTGACGTCAGGAAGGCATATTTCTGAAATGTTCTTATCGATTTAGTATTATCACGACAAAATATTGCACAGTGCATATTTTCTATACAGGGTGTTTCACAGAGAGAACCACTAGACATAATCATTTTTTTTAGGATTAATTCGAAACCCTGCCTTTTTGAATTGATTTTTGGGAAAAGTAATACCACAAACATATGTGTGTCTCTAAGCTCCGAAATATTCATGGTGGTTTATTCATAGGAAGGTATTCTATTTTGAGAAAAGTCCAAAAAACATGAACACCCTGTATTCAAAAATTTCCTCGGTCAAATGCAACTATTTTTTCACTATATATTGATTCCCACAAGATCTCCAGAGGTATGAATTCTAAATCCGATACTATGACCAGTTTTCGAGGTACAGGGCGTTGAAGTGGAGAATAAATGATTACATCAGTTTTTTTTTTCAAATTGAAAAGCCGGATTGATTTTATGTTGCGCCCATGAATTCAGTATGAGTACAGATCAGATGCGCAAAGAAAGGTTCAGTTAAAATATATACTCTTACAGGGTGATTCAAGAATAAATGACAATAGCTTTTGCAAACACTCGATAATGCTACAGTTTTCGTCACAGAGAAATTATTCCATGAAGTTAATACCTAGTCGTCCACAATTTTCAGTCTGAAATAGTTCATTATGATTACTTTTCATAGGTATAGGTTGAGCCATAAATAATTATTTATGAAAAGTTCTCTTTCGAAGCATATTAATATGCGTCGAAAGAGAACTTTTCTGGTGAATTTTGAATAACTGTCTAACATTATATCAAGCAAGCATAACCGTAAGAATTTTTAAATAAATAAATATACAAGGTGATTTAAAAATAATCTTATACCAAAATTATGGCTCACCCTTTATGAAAAGTAATCATAATGAAGTATTTCAGACTGAAAATTGTGAACGACTAGGTATTAACTTCATGGAATAATTTCTCTGTGACGAAACTGTAGAATTATAGAGTGTTTGCAAAAGCTATTGTCATTTATTCTTGAATCACCCTGTAACAGTAAATATTTGAACTGAACCTTCTTTTGCGCATCTGATCTATATTCATACTGAATTCATGGGCGCAACATAAAATCAATCCGGCTTTTCAATTTGAAAAAAAAAACTGATGAAATAAGTTATTCTCCACTTCAACGCCCTGTATCTCGAAAACTGGTCATAATATCGGATTTAGAATTCCTACCTCTGGAGATCTTGTGGGAATCAATATATAGTGAAAAAATAGTTGCATTTGACCGAGGAAATTTTCGAATACAGGGTGTTCATGTTTTTTGGACTTTTCTCAAAATAGAATACCTTCATAGGAAGGTATTCTATTTTGAAATATTTGAAATATTCATAGTGGTTTATTCATAGGAATAAACCACTATGAATATTTCGGAGATTAGACACACACATATGTTTGTGGTATTACTTTTCCCAGAAATCAATCCAAAAAGGCAGGGTTTCGAATTAATCCTAAAAAAATGATTAGGTCTAGTGGTTCTCTCTGTGAAAAACCCTGTTTAGAAAATATGCACTGTGCAATATTTTGTCGTGATAATACTAAATCGATAAGAACATTTCAGAAATATGCCTTCCTGACGTCACAGTAGAAAAAGTGAATTTTGGCAAAAAACTACCGTCATATATTCGTGAATCACCCTGTAAATATAAATATTTTTGATTATACGTATCCACTAATTTCATAACTAGAACATGTAGTAAACGTGTGTATGCAACAGAAATCCAACACTTAATAATTAAAAAATGAATCCGAAAATTCGAGCAATTTTTAACTTTAACACCCCGTATTTAGAAAACTAGCCATAGGATTGGGTTGGACCCATTGACTTTTTTGGTCACTGAGTCGGGTACAACAACATAACAAACTTTCAGAAAATTTGACCGGTCGCCACTTTTCATACAAAAAGTGCGGGGTCCTTTGAGAAAAAAACGAAGGGTTTACAATTTTTTTAATAAATTTGTTGATAATGTGTTTGTCCACCGCGGTTACCTATACACTCCCCAACACGTCTTGGCATTGATGCAATAAGATGGTCTATTTCTTCTTGACGGATACTCTCCCATGCTACCTGTACTTCATGTCTCAGAGCCGTCTAAGTCCTTGGGGGCTGGGGTAAATTTCCAAGCCTTCTACTTATGATGTTCCAAACATGCTCTATGGGCGAAAGATCGGAGGATCTGGGCGGTCATGGCAAAATATTCACATGGGCCGCTTCCAAAAAGTTTAAACTAACTCTGGCAACATGAGGTCGAGCATTATCTTGCTGAAATATTGGATTTTCGAGCCGGTTAAGGTAAGGGAACTATTTCTTGAAGGTAACGCAGCGCTGTCATGTTACCTCGAATAAAGACTGAAGGTGACCTACTTGCATGTACAATAGCACCCAATACCATAACACCCACTGTACATACATGATGATCAACATCAAACTGAGGTTCACGTCTTTCTCCCCGACGTCGTCTAACCCTTCTCCGGCCATCATGTGCACTCAAGGAGAATCGAGATTCATCAGGAAAGACGACCTGATGCCATAACACATGCCAATGTTGACGTTCTCTGCACCACTGTAATCGTTGCCGGCGATGCTCAACCGTCAGAGGTAACACAAGATGGGTTCGATTATGCTGCAGCCCAAAAGACCTCATGCGGTGGTAAACCGTTCGGACAGGTACAGGATGGCCTTGTTCTCCTAACCACTCATCAGCCAAAGATCGAGTTAATAATAATAATAATAATAATAATAATAATGAATTTATTTCTGGAGTTAAAAAGCTACAAGAACAATAACACAGAAAAAGTCAGAAAAAACGAAAAAAATTACAATTCAAAAAACTCCTCAAAAGAATATAAAGTTTTCCTAATTAGAAAGCATCTCATTTTTGTTCTGAAAACAGATAGAGACGGTGCATTCTGTAAATCAGCATCTAGAGCATTGAAAAGCCTACAACTCATATAAATAAAATTCTTTTGGTAAAAAGTGGTTCTATGTTGCACTGGTAATAGTGACGATTTGAAACGGGTTGAATACACGTGATCAACTCTGTTCTCAGAAAATGAGCGCTTGTTTTTATAAACATAAATACATGCTTCATATATGTATACACCAACCAGAGTCATAATCCCCAAATCACGAAAGGCTTGCCTACATGATTGTCTATATGTTAAATTGGCTAAAATTCTTATTGCCCACTTCTGCAGAATAAAGACTCTTTTGGCCGTAGTACTATTTCCCCAACATAAAACACCGTATCTAAGGTGCGCATTAAAAGTACTGTAATAAAGGCTTAATAGCATATTGATATTGCAATAGCTGGACATAAACTTAAGAGCATAGCAGCTCCTCCTAAGCCTTACACAAAGATTATCAACATGTGAATCCCAGTGTAATCTATCATCAACAATGATACCTAGAACCAGTTGTCGCAAATCGGTCTCGAATGGCCATAACTCTAAGGCCCGTAAGATCAATTGCAGTTTAAACCGTCAGATGGCGATTAACTTGCATTCGACGATTATTTCGTAAGATCAATGTTCGTTAATCTATGGTCTCAGTTAAAACTGGAGATTATCTTTACTGGCCCAAGTCGACCGGTAAATCGCCAAGTAAAGTTTATTTTGACATAAAGCATAACCTACAAACCTAGATGTTGTTGGATCAGGTAGTTATTTAAAAAAAATATATAAATGTTTTCTCATGATAATGATTTGGGTTCTGATTCCGATGATGAAACATTGCTAGAATTGAATGAATTTCATGGATTGTACAATAGACCGTATTGTGTATTTGTGTGCGAGAACGAGAAAATCATTGGGATAAATGGGATGATATTAAATTCATTCGACGATTTCGTGTTTAAAAACATTCAGCAAGAATGGTTCTGAGGGAAATCGTAGATGGAATAGCTCACACAACGTCTCTCTAGTTGAGTTTTTCAATAACCATTTATGAAATAATAAACTCTTCGTGTTATAGCAATAATTTTCATACTATTTTCAGAAATCATGCACTCTCTGCAATGGATCAATTTTTGCTGACTAAGGTTTTATGCTACTATGGATGCATGCAATAAAACGAGTTACTGAAGCTATATGTGCCAAAAGAGGAGTTTTCCTCAAACTTGATCACTCCACTGGTCGACAACAGGCTAACCAATCTGGCTTCTACAACATTGCCAGATTTCCTAAAGTATATGGTGCACTTGATTGTACACATATTCGTATACAATCGCCAGGAGGAATAAACTCTGAACATTTCAGGAATAGAAAAGGATATTTCTCCCTGAACGTTCAGGCAATGTGTGGCCCCGATCTACAGATCTTGGATGTTGTGTCTATATCCCATATGTCGTGGTGCCTCTCACGATAGTACAATCTTCAGAAATAGTAGATTGTGTGCTTTATTTGAATCGGGAAAAATGGCACAAAATTTTATTTTAGGAAATTCAGGATATCCTTTGAAGGACTATTTATGAACTTCATTGCAAGAGCGGAGAGACTGTACAATGAGTCACACATCCGGACAAGAAATTGTATTGAGAGATGCTTTGGAGTATGGAAGAGACGTTTCCCAATATTGTCTGTTGGCATAAAAGTAAATTAAGAACTGGTTCAGGATATTATTATAGCATGTGCAGTACTGCATAATGTATGCATGGATGAACATGGATGGTACACATAGATGAACTACCAAGTTTGAATAACGACATTGAAAATTTATTAGATATTTCATCTTCCAATGAAAGTAGCATGATTGAAAATGCAAGGAATAGCCAATTGAAAAGACAAATTTTCATCAACACATATTTCAACCAATTGCTGCTGTAAAATTTGTATAAATGTATGTAATATAAAAAAATAAATGGATTCTTATTTCAATATGTGTTTAATGATTATATTCGATAATTCCTATGTCCAGCATAGTATTCGATGCATAATGAACTTATTAGGTGAAACCCACTAATATTATATTTTACTATCAATAGGGAGACTTGTTACTACGAATATCTGTTCATTACAGAGTGTAGAGGTACCTAATTATGGAAATGCAATAATAAAAAGAATTACTAAAATTTCAATATAGATTTTTTTTATCAAAACACAATGATTGTTTTTTTTAGAAGTATATCCTATTTAAATAGGTTATATTATGGAATGGATCATATGTTGAAACTCTCAACTATCGACAGTTTCTCTTTTTCTTTTTAGCCATTCGATAGAAATAACCTGTATTTATGAAGAAGTGATGCCAACAGCAAACGAAACACCCCAGAACATCTAATAAACACCAAAGATAACCTTATCTTCGATTTGTCCACAATTGAGCTTACCACCATAGATTAAAGTAAAGTTTAACTTTAATCGAAGTTTACTTTACCCTCGGTTTAATCTGTGAGTGATTGATCTTACGGCCCTAAGACGTAGACCTTGAACCTCATTTGTGCCCCTTCGACGTCCGGTGCCAAAGCTTCTTCGATTTTGGGCATTCTCAAACCACGCAGCACAACTCATAACAGTAGTTGGATTTCTGTTCGTACGGTCGATTTCTAGAAATGACCCCAGCTCCCGTAGACCAATGATTCGACCTCTTTCAAATTCTCTCATTTGGCGATAAATTCCGCACGTGCTCTAGGCATTTTAACAACAACTAAACATCAAATTTGGATCTCTCCGAACAGCTGGTTTGTTGTAAAATTCAAAAAAATTGCAAAAAACGACTACAATATTGGAGTAACAAAAAATGTTCACATGAAGAAACCTTCTCGATTTTTCCTCCAAATTTACTCCTTGCTATTTTGTCTATGTTTCAACAAAAAAAATTCATTTTATAGTATAGGTGAATATTCCGGCCTATTCCATATGCGCAGTCTGTATGTGGGATGTACTGTGGAGGGTTGTTATAAAACATAAAACTGCAGCGTTTTTACTCGATTGAATTATTATCTTTGTTTTAAAGTACCTGTTCGATTATGGCTTTGTGGAGTTCATTTTTGGAATTTTTCGAACCCACAACAGAAAAAAAATCAGGTTTGAACTCAGTCTTTACAGTTTTTCCAGCGAAAAGCATTCGTTGATGAATGAAAATCTCCCTAAAGATTATGCCTGTTCAAATATGTTTCCGTACCTTCTACCTTGATCTGATCTTGTTGATTGGTGTCGTCGGAATATCATCTCATATCTTTTACATCTTTCTCGTCGCAGATTCTTTCCTTTGTGTTGCAATGGTAAGGCATTCCGTGACTAGGTGACTCTGGCAAGCATATTGGCCTCTTCGTTTCCTCTGATTACCGTGTGACCGGAAACCCAGATTGAAGAAACCTCATTTTTATACTGTCTACCTCATTGAGTTTTCTCTCTCTAATCATCTTTTAATCAATCACATGGGAGCTCAGTGCTTTAATAGCGGCTTGACTATCCGAGTGAATGGCTTCATCGCGCTTCTTTCTAGACATCTTTCAATTGCCAGTAATTCTGCCTGAAAAACACTCGTGTGGGAGCCTAACGACAGTGTACACTTAGTTCTTGAGCGCCGGCCCCCATCCTGGTTTTAGAACCATCTGTATACCATTTTACGGAATTTTCTCTAAGATTGTAGTGGGTGTATTCCTGTTCCCAGTCCTCTCTTCTGCTTAGCATTGTACTGAAATTTTTCTTGATCATTTCTCTTCACTATCGATTAAACAAGGTAAATCCTTTTTCTGAACATATATAGAAGATAAGAACTTGCCACACCTGATGAAATATCAATCTAGCTAGTTGGGAAAATGAAGTGAAAATCTATTTATTCAGAATGAAATTTATTAATAACCCTGTATAAAAGTGCCGATTTGTTTTTGGATTTCTCTGTTGAATTATTTTTCAACGCTGCGGAAAGATTTCATTGTTTGAGTACAGGGTCAACTTATATCAACAAAGATAGTAAATGTCCGAAGTAATCTCACACCGATCCTTTTTTTATTCTGTCTAAGTCTTGATGAATAATAGGGTCAATAAACTGGCAGATTGATAAGTGTGGGCATAGGGTCAATAATAGACGAGACGAGATAAAGAATGGAACTGTAAGCAATACCACAAGAAAACAGAGCTGTGGAATGACAGAAATAAAATTAACTACGCCATTCGAGGAGAAAAATAGCATAGTTACATAATAATAATATTCACAATAGGTTTCACCCAGTTGGACTGAAACTAGCGGTGGTCACGATTCAACCCAAAATTCATTTTCGGTCATGGGAAATCATATCTATTTATTCGTATCATTTGAAGATAGTAATTTGAACATAAAAAAATGTCTAATTGGTATTTATAAGTTTCAAAATCATACTAATTAACTTTCTTCGTATTTTTATTATACAACCATCTAGTTCGAAGAGGAATATTCCATTTTTGAGCATTATTAGATACATTATTTACACATTATTTAGGTAGAAGTAGTACATATGTCATGATAGTTCAATTTTCGATATATGTAAATTGAGTAGTGATAAGGAGGTATCATCACGAAGGTGTGGTTTCACTCAAGTGTCCCTCAAAATACTGCTCACTCTTTCTTCCACTGCTACTTTTCGAGATTTCCACACAAACTCGCAAACTGCTATAATACATGCCACTCCCATGCCTCCCATCAAAACAACGAAGACACCTCCAACATTTGCAAGTCCAAGCTCGTTCGCTGTACTACTCGATTTGAGTACTTCGTCCTAGAAATTGAAGATTTTCAAAAAATATTGATGTCATACAAAATAGTATATTCTAAAACTAGTTGCAGAATGGGCTCCTATTCCAATACGAATGCGAAATTCGAAAACGAGCGACGAAGGAGCGAGCTTTCGAACGCATGAGTGTTGGAATTGCATTCTGCAACGAGTATTAGACGATATTTTCTCTATTTCAGTCAAATTTCGTTGAAATTCAATGAAAAATTCAGATTATACATCCTAGTGACTTTTGTATTGTATCTTGGCAGTTGGTGACTGTTACGAAATTGACATTTCCAAATTGACGTGTGTTGAAACTTGATAGGATCGGAAGCCAGTGCTGCCAACCAAGAAACGAAAATATAACTGAAAACAATGCTGTAATGAATTCAATACAGCACTGTTTTCAGTACTGTAATGAACCCATTACGATACTGGAAGAGAAATAGTTTTTTTCGTTCAGTTTTGTTGCCCTCAAACGCTTAGTTTAGACTCACTAATAAACAATTAGTGATGAAATTCCATCTGATCGTTTCTGGCCGTAAACATGATAACTTTTTGGAAAGAAGAGAACTATTCTAGTCCTGAAATTCCAAGTAGATTATTGCGAAAAAGGAATTATCGAGAAAATATTGGTCACATGAAGCACTGACGAGGAGTCAAGAGCTTCTGTCTGAGCCCTCGTTCATCAATCTTGTAAGTAGATCGACCTTGTAGGCAGATTCGCATTTAAGAAGAACACAAGAAAATTTATTTTCACAGCTTTCACAAAAATTGGACAACAGCTATCAAGTGAAACCTCAATGATTCCGAATGGGTCCGGTCGTAAACACACTAAACACAGTAATTCTCGAACGGATGAACCTATACTCCATTCACAATTATAAAATCACAACTCTGGCCATGGTTTCGTTTTCAGGAATTGGTGCACCTGATGAAAAATCTGTGCGCGTACATAGAATATGGTTAAAGACAAAACGACGATGCCAGTTTTTCTGTTTACATCAAAGTAAAAGTATCAAAGATTTTCCCCATTTTGTTAGGTCGTATCGATCGGCGATTTTGGGTCGAAATATCGATAGGAAATCGCCTATTTTTCCGTTCTTCGGCGTCCAGAAGAAGTTTCGTGCAAGTGTCAGTTTTTCCTTTCACGAGTTTTGGCGTGAGTACGAACGGCAAATTTGAATTGGACCAAAAATCGATTTATAAGCATAAATAAAGCGAAAGTAAGTACTAATCGACCTTTTTACACTTGATAACGAAGTTTTTTTAGGTATCTGGCCGTTTTGAAAGGTTTCAAACGAAATTCCGGTCCCCCAGAAGTTTGGTTAGTTTCGGTATCGATTTTGGTGCTCAAAATTTATTTGGAATGTGTAAATGGACAAGAAAGGCTTCCTTATACGATCTTCTAACGGAAGCGACCGGAAAATATGGTTCAGGTAGAATTGAAATGTGTCACTGTAGCTTTCATTCCTTTGCCGAAAGTAGAAAAAGGCTATATTGAACCAGAATACATCGGTTTTTTCCATATTCCAGGAGTTTGTGTCTTATTTTAGAACAGGTGAATAATAAATGTGAAGCATATGTTTAACCTATTCCATTCTATTTGTACAAACCTACTGTGTTAGTAATGTATGAATATTTTTTAATCCAATAAATTACTATACAATCAGAATATTTTACTCCTTGTTCATAAGATCAAATAAATAAAATGTCGTCAAGTCTTGAACTTTCAGTTCAAGAGGATAATAAACATTAAATCTTCACAAGCATGCATATGAAAATTATGTGAAAGCAATGCAATTTTTTTCCATGGCGAAAAATAATATATTTCAACAGTGATCTCTTGTACTTTTCATGCAAATAACTAGAAAAGGAATCCTTTCTATCAATTCATATAAACGTTAATTATTTTCGTCCATCACATCTTTTCCAATTCATTCACATTCTGAGAAATACGCTAAGAATGTAGAAAGGGCAACATAGTGTTGACTTGGAACATAAAAATATTTTGAAAAATGTCATAACTTCGATACAGAGTGGAATGTGTCAAATTACCAATGCCAGAGCTGTGATTTTATAATTGTGAATGGAGTATATATATTATATACATTTTCATTTTCAGATTAGGTTTGGATCCCGACCGCCGCGGTTGAATTCGTTTGAACAGGACCATTGAAAAGTATCCAATTTGGTCCATTTAGTTCACATTTTCCTCTGCATTTGATTCGTGACTTACCTTGCTGCATTTTCCCCCACCTCGTTTTTCTTTCCACCATCTGGTTTTCAGAATATGCAATTTCCCTTCTTCTTGTAGCTTCAATATAGCTCCGCTTATAGCCATACGAAAAGGCGAATCTGCAAAATATCGTAGTTTTTATGGCAAATCGGTTTATTATGAATATTATCAATAAAAGGGGTAAGTCTTTGTTTATATATTTCAACTGTAGATTTTTGAGGTCAAAAGAAACCTTTTTTTTCATTTTTCTGAATTCGGCTCTGTTTGAAAGATACACCCATTTAAAAAAAATTGGGCCAAATACGGTCCTGATACGACTCTCTGGAATTGATGCAAAGTTGATATTTTCTGATTGAAAATGAGTTGATACATTTAGAAAATACTCAAGCACTAACCTTATTGCAATAAATATATTACAAACACGATATTTCCCAACGAAGACACAAAGTTTTGTTCGATTATTTCTGCAATTAAAAAGCCATATTTCTCCCACCATAATAAGTTCCTTCTTCGATTTTCAATTATAATAAATGGCTTTGTTTTCACAAAGAGGAGTACAAAACATAATCATATAATAATTGTTTTGGTAGCCTATCTATGAAAAAGGCGGAGTTCAGTCATGCACGTATATATGCATATCCTGCTTAATTTAACCAGAAAAAAAAACGAAAACATTTGTCTCTATCTATCCCAACTGTGTTCTGCATTCACTATTGAAAAAGAAAAAAAAATAAAGGGAGAAAATCAAAAAGAGAGGCTCACACCCAGAGCACCCAGGAAGCAGCAAGAAAGAAATTATGTAGGTTCAATATTTTGAGATTGTAAGGAAGAAAATTGTAAATCTTGGCAATATTGTTATTGTTGATATATTGTTGATCCTGATTACTCCTAGGTCTCCTGTGGAGACCCCTCTGAAGTTACGTGAAACTTCTCTCATTCTCTATTCTATGAATAGGTGGAGTGATAAGTCCTTTATTTCTAATATCAATATTGTGGACATGGCTCCTGAATATTATTTTCCTAAAGAGGTAGCTGGGCAGTTTACTCATCATATTCAACCATCTATCTCCCTCAGTTTATATGAGATTCCTCTCAAATTTTCCTGAAGATTAGTTTGTGAACACTAATAATTTGTTTGTATTTTTCTAGATATCCCAACAATATCTTATAAAAAATTGTTTTTACACTAACCTAACCTCACTCCATCAACCTAGGTCATAGGATTCGAGGTCAATGACCTAACATAACCAACTTCTATGATATTTCACAGAGATTTTGAGAAGACGATGCCAGATTGCGTTGATTTTCTGTTTAAACAAGGAAGCAGTTTAGTATGTCCCCTATCGTTAACAGATGAACTAACGCAAGGGCACTTGTTTTGTTTACTTTTCGCTAATGACGTCCAGTCATTCCTTTTTGGAAATGCCGAACGAGTAGTTCCGATTCTCGCCGATATAGCGCTACGATCTTAATTCCAGTCGCCTATAATGCTGCGCGACTTCGCAATGCGAGGTAGCCAGCGCACAAGACAAACCGTTGTTCCACAGACCAAACAGTTGGTCTTAGGTTGTTGAGTCGGTAAAAGAAACCAGGTCAACCTCATTTGGGTACCTGGCCACTCCGGGATAGCTGGCAATGAAGCGGCAGATCGACTTGCCAGGAAAGGGGGGTCTCATATATCTAATATAATTCCTATATGGGTAATGAGCCAATCAAAATTGAAGCTGGGCTTTGGTCAGAATCACGATCTGCGCATGTGAAGTAATATTAAGAATAAAAATAACTTACTTATTCTGTCTCTCTCCGACACATCGTATTTTGTCGTGTAACGTATGTCATCCATAACTTCATGTGAATACTTTCGATCATAACCTCACAATTTCATGTGAGATGTTTCAATCGAATTATTCCGTTTTCTTTGAGTCCTGAATATTATCATTAACTCCTATTCATATTTTTGAATTTATAGGAAAATATTTCAGTGGCATATTTTCATCCGCGATATCTATCTTCTTGTTGACACTCGAAATATACATAACCTCAACGTTTCTCGCGAGTTTTGAATTTCCAGTTCACGCATGCGTATAATTCAATTCTTACCAACGATTTGGCTTCACTCTGTGACTGCGAATAGCAGAGGTATAATCCATATTGATGTTATTAGATATATGGGGGGTCTATTCCCTTCACCGGTCCAGAGACATTTTGTGGCTTCCCAACCAGCCATCAAGCGATGGCAGTTGAGGAATGGGAACAAAAGAGAAAGCCTACGTTCTCGCAAACGATCAATGGCCAAAGACAGGCCAAGTCATTTCTCTCCTACTCGACGAGCTGGACTAAAAAAGTTCTCTCACTCAGTAAACAGGAACTGAGGAAACTGACAGGCGCACTCACAAGACACTGCCCCACATTGATCATTTGTTTTTGTATGAGGACCGGAATTGCTTCCATTCGCCTCTCATCTCATTTTCCACTTTTTTCTACTGTGTTTAATTGAGAAGTTCACTTCTCGTTCATTTAGTGTTAGCTTCTGGATTCATCGGTAGTTGGTACTGCCCGAGGTACTTCCTCTTGTCAGTCTTTCTGTATGGTTTCTTCAATATCGCTTTTATTTCCTTGTTATCATGCTCTTTCATATCTTCGATCATCTTCTTGGCTTGTTTGTTTACTATTTCCTCTATAGTTTCGATTTTCAGTTCTTCTCTGATCTGTATATTACCGAGTATATTACTCATATACCATGGGGCACCTATTGCTGTCCTTATTACTCTGTTCAATGTTCCTTGTAGCTCTTTCTTCCTATAATTATTTTCAACATTGTACCAGGAGACGCCTGCGTACGCTATGCTTGGTATAAGCACTGTTTTAATTATCTTCAGTTTATTTTCCAGTGACAGTTTGCTGCTTTTATTTAGGAGCGGGTATAAACACCCGTGAAGTTGCCTAGTCTTTTTCCTGTTTTCTTCCAATTGCTTACTGAAGCTTAGTTTTTCATCTAGAATTACTCCTAGATATTTCACTTCTTCTTTCCATTCAATGTTCTGGTTTTCTATCGTGAGATTTCCAGCTTTTTCTTTCTTCGAGTTCGTTCCGTTAAAGATGACTGCCACTGTTTTCTTTGTATTAATCTTAATTCTCCATTTTTTGAAGTATTTCATCATTCGGTCTATATCTGTTTGCAATTGTTTCGTAACCGATTTACACATTCTTGAAGAATAGTAAACGGCAGTATCATCTGCGAACTGGCTAACTTGCATCGTATCATTTCTGGTATGTCCGACATAAAAATGTTGAATAACAACGGTCCTATGACCGATCCTTGTGGTACGCCGGCTTCAATCTTTCTTCTTGTGGATCTTGTTCCATCTATATTTACTTGGAATTTTCTTTCTTCCAGGTATGATTGAATGATTTTGATCAATTTGGTCGGAAATTTGTGCATCTTCATTTTGAATATCAATCCTTGATGCCACATCTTGTCAAAAGCCTTTTCTATATCCAGAAAAACGGCTCCGGTGTTAGTAGATAAATTCATTTTTTCCTTTATGTCTTCTATTATTCTAACCAGTTGTTGTGTTGTAGAATGCTTTTTGCGGAAGCCAAACTGGTGATCAGGTATAATCTTATTGGTTTCTGCGAATTCCGCCAGTCTTCTGTAAATTACTTTCTCTATGACTTTGCTTGAAGCCGATAGTAGACTTATTGGTCTGTAATTTGCTGGGTCATTTTTGTCCTTTCCTTGTTTCCTTATCAAAATTGTGTCTGCTGTTTTCCATCTTTCTGGAAAGTATCCTGTTTTCATTAGAGCCCTGGCTATTTCTGCAATTTCTTCGAGCGTTTCCTCTGGCAGGTTTTTGAGCGCTTGATTCATTATTCCGTCTGCTCCGGGTGCTTTTCTATTTTTTAGGTTCCTGATAATGTCGCTTATTTCTTCTTTGGTTATTTCCTGTAGTTGTTCATCTGGTTTATCCGGGCTTTCCGTTTTCGCTACTCTTCTACCAGTTTGTTGAAATTTTCGTCATCACATTTCAGGTTAGGCTTGAATTGTTTTTCTAAGGAATCCGCGAAAATCTCTGCCTTTTCTTCGTTTGTTGCTGCAACATTGTTTCCCTTCTTCAATATTGGTATTTTCGTTTTCGTCTTCTTTCCGGTTAATGCTGAAGCCATTCTCCATAAAGACTGATCTTCCGTGCCCAATTCTTCTAATTTTTTGTCCCATTGTTCCGTAAATAATTCTCGAACTCTGGATTTCACTTCGTTCGTTAGTTTGTTCAGTATAGTTTTGTCATCTGGGTGTAGTGTTTTTCTATACTGCTTCTTAGGTTTCCTTTTTTCCTCTAGTAGTACTTTCACGTCTACAGGTAGAGGAGTCTTCTTCGGTATTTGTTGCACTTTAGTCGACTGTGCTTGTGCTTCTATAATTCTTGTCTCTAAATCTTCAACTGCTCCGTCTATCTGTCCTTTATTGCTTATTTTCAAATTTCTAGTTTTGAAAACTTCTTTGAACTTGCTCCAATTTATAGATTTTCTATCGGTAGGTAGTTTATCTGTTTTGATGTCCAGGGTCAGGATCACTGGTGCGTGATCCGAAGAAAGGTCCATCATGGTTTCTATTTCGAAGTTCATCGAGACGTTTTTCATTATTGCTATATCCAACAAATCCATCGTTCCTGTGGCTCTGTTAATATGCGTGGGATCTTTTGGACCTACAACTACCAATTTGTGTTTGTCCGTTATTCCTCTAAGCTTCATCCCACTTTCATTGGTTTTTATGCTGTTCCAGTCGGGGTGTTTCGCATTAAGGTCTCCTGCAATTATTGTTGGTCTGTTACTCTTGAAGAAAGCAGTTATATCTGCTTCATCAAATTTGCTCTTTGGAGGCTTATACACAGAGTAAATGTTAATTTCACCTTCTTTTGTTTTTACACTCACACCTTTTTCTTCTATATTATTCGATGTTATTGGTGGTAGTTCCTGGTGACTTATACCCCTTTTCACTAAGATAGCTGTACCTCCGCATCTTCTTTGTTGTCTATCACTTCTGTAGGATTCATAGTTCCTAATCTTGAGTAGTTTCGTCGACTTAAACCAGGTTTCACCTAACAGTAGAATATCTATTTTATTTTCCTCCAAAAAGAGGGTTAATTTCTGTTTTTTCTGATTTACGGATTCTGCGTTCCAGAACGCAATATTCAAACATTTATACGGCTTACTATCCATTTACTTTCGTTCAAATAATTTGATCAGTTTGTCCTGCTCATTTATAAAGGCGATCTTCTGTTCAATTGTGGAGTTCGTTGCACACAGTGTGAGCGTCATTCTTCCTAGAATGACGGCTAGTTCGTCTTCTGGTTTGGTTTGCCTAGGTTCTTTGGCTTTCACGTTTTTCTCTTCTTTTTTGGTTTCCTTTTTCTCAGGAACAATCTCTTTTTGCGGTGGTTTTTGCTTATTTTCTTCGTTATTTGTTGTTTTGTGCTCCATGTTTCGTTTTGCCCAGATATTGTCTTTGGGCAAAGGTGCTTCCTTGAATTTCTTCTTCGACACTTCCGGGTTGTTGGGGTTCTTCGTACATTTAATATATGACGAAAGGTGGTCCCCACCACAATTCGCGCATTTCGGTGACGTCTTTTTTGGTTTCGGGCACTCTGAACTCATGTGCCCATCTCCACATTTCATGCATTTGAACGTAGCATGACAGATCCTCTGCGCATGTCCAAACAATTGGCATCGGTGGCACTGTATGATCTCAGTTCTTAATCTAAGGCTTTCCACTTGCACGGATAGCCCACAACAGAATTCCAGTTTTGTGAATATGGCTTTATAAGCCTTGTCAATTTCCACTAGGACAAGTGGGATAGGGAATCCCTTTTGCCCCTTCATCCTAGTTACCTTCGTTACGGGGTAACCTTGTTTGGCCAAATCATTCTCAATTTCTTCTTCGGTGATTTGGATCAAAACACCTCGGAGAACTACTTTTAATTTCTTCTCACTCTTAAGCTCGTAAGCATGAAATTGCTCTTCTGTTTCTTTAAGGGCTCTGTACAAGTTACGATAATCCTCTTCTTTTTTGGGTTCAAGTTGAACACCGTGACCCACTACCTTCGACTTTTTCACTTGTATATTTCTCCTCTGTATCATCTCGTTTATTTGACCCCACCTCAAGGGATCTCTGATTATCAAGTGAGCTATTCGCTCACTTTTCACTGGTCGATCCATTTGAGGTGTAGGTTTCTCCAAAGTCTTCTCTTCTTTGGGCACATCCTGGTCAATCCTGGTTGAATCCTGGTCACTTTCCTTTGTCTTCTCTTGGTCCTCTTCGATATCCATCTCGTCGTCGGATAATATATCGTATCGGTTAGATACTTCGGTCTTCCTATTATCACTGTCCTCACTGTTTAGCCTTGGTCGTTTCACAGTTTTCTTCGGTTTCTGAAAAGCCGGTCCGTCATTTTTGTCCACACTATCACTGCACTTATTGTCACTTTCACCAACTTTCACTAATCGGTTCTTGAGTTGACCGAATAAATCTTCCAAGTCGTAATCATTTTTCGCCAGTACTTCCGCTAGGTAGACAAATTCAGCAATGACCTTCTCCATTGTGGAACCAACGATCTGAGATCTGGACTCGACACACTACGAACTGGTCACACCACTTTACTCCTTTTTCACCGTTTTAGCGCTTGCGCACTCGTTACACGTCTGCTCTGTACGACGTCTCGATCGCCACTGGACACTGCCCCGTGAGGTATCACCTGAAGAACATGGGGAAGTCGCCGGAAGACACATGTCGTTTCTGTCAAGAAGCCACTGAGAAGCCAAGCACTTGTTATGCGAGTGTGAAGCTGTTCATTGGAAAATACTACAACACCTTGGCTTCCGGTTTCTAAAGCCGGAACAAGTGATGGATGTAGCCCCCAGAAATGTGATAAAGTTCATGGAGACACTATTGCCTGACTGGTGAACAGCGCGGGGATGCACAATAGATCTTTAGGTCAAGGTGCATGCGACTTCAGACGATCTTCCGCCCCTCCTCTAATCTAATCTAGGTTGTTGTATGACGCATGCGTATAGCGATAACCGGCGTAATGGCCTAAGATTTGTGGATTTATTTATTTACAGAGAAGAATGCAACCAGGTGATGATTATGTAAAGACTTTCAGTGAAAGTGAATTAATGTGATAATAACCATGTAGTGTCGAGTTTATAAAATTCCAAGAGGATATTTTTTAGATAGAGATATCGCCACATCATGTAGTGCTAAGTATCATTTTATTTTTCATTAATTTCAATTCAATACGTGGTTTGTATGGGACATTCATCATTAATATTCGAATTTTGTATTCCATTGACATTTATTTTTTAATATGGACCGGTAGATAACAATAAATTTTTAATAGAAACAGTGCGTATAAAATGTATAATTTCATGCTTCTTAGAATTCAGTTTTATCTCCCACACTTGTGAGATTTTATCTATACGAATATCTATATCTATACTAATATTATAAAGAGGAAAGGTTTGTATTTTTGTGTGTCTGATACGACTCGGCTCGAAAACTACTGGACCGATTTCAGAGAGGCTATACTTTTCACCCGATATCTATTATAACTTCAATAATTACCAAAAACCAGCCATAATCAGCTTTTTTCACGTGCGCTGCAAAAACCGTAAGACTTACGTGGAGCTTATAAAAAACACTTGATAACTGAAGTTTGTCAATAATGATAATTATGCTTTGTTTCTCAAAAGGCCATTGACATTTCACACACGTTTTGTGTCACTGTCAAACATCTTCAGTTTGGTCTAGAATTCAACTATGAATCGTCTTACAAACGAACAACGCTTGCAAATCATTAAAATTTATTATCAAAATGCGCGCTTCTTCCATTTTATGGTCAGCTTTATCGACCCACTCAAGCTTTTCGGGCTATTGTGACTAAATTTCGCACCAAATTTACATTGATAGGCATCAAACCACCAACACGCTTGCGTGCAGTGCGAACTGAAGAAAATATCGCAGCTATATCGGCCAGTGTTGGTGATGACCATCAATTATCGATTTGACGCCGTTCGCAGCAATTGGGTCTCTGTTACTCAACAACGCGGAAAATTTTGTTGAAGGATTTAGGTGAGAAGCCTTTTAAAATACAGCTAGTGCAAGAATTGAAGCCGAACGACCTACCACAACGCAGAAATTTGGGTTAATGATGGGCTCTTGAAAAGTTGGCTTTTGATCGAAAAATTGTGTTCAGCGACGGAGCTCATTTTTGGCTCAAGGGATACGCATACAAGCAGAATTTTTGATTTTGGAGTGAAGATCAGCCAGAAGCATTGCAAGATCTACTCATGCATCCAGAAAAAGTCACTGTTTGGTGCGGATTATGGGGCTGGTGTATCATTGGATCGTACTTCAAAAATGCGAACGTTGAACTTTTTTTCGTGAGATACCGGCCGGAATTTTGAAAAGGCCGAAAGGGTATGGCAAAATTGGACTAAGAGTATGAACCAAATATTTGCACGAAATAATCTTCAAACATTATACCAATATACCATACTGTCCATACTATCGATTCAAATAAAGATATCATGCATTCAACTGAATTTCATGTGTTTTTGTTCAGAAAACAGTTCCTATACTCCATTCACTTTTATAAAGTATGTATCGCGGTTAGCCATTATTTAGATTTATCAAGTTCTTTCACTTAAAACTGACGCAGGTTGGTACTCGTGAAAATCAAGCGACATTGCCAAGTCTACTTTCTATTTACTCTTTTTTAACTTTGTAAATGGAGTTACTTCTTCTAAGATTCAACTTTGACGCAGGTTTCGTAGAACTACTACATTTTCATTCTGGAGTATTTCAAGTTGTGCAAAAAGGTACCTATTCAAATGTCTTCTGTAGGTATTTCTTGAGAAGTGAGAATTCCATAGGTTTGTCTGTTCCGTTCGTTTTTCTGGGTTATTCGGATGCTTTTATTCTTTTTCCGAATGAACTATCACAAAGTAACGGACTATTCTGTCCATTATTTCTCAGTAAAATTTCAACACTCGTTTCTTGATTTCCATATAAGAAAATAGCATAACTGAATCTTCCAACCATGTATATTTACGTGAAATATTTCCAGTATTAACAGGGAAAAAAGTTTCTTCAACATTAGCCAGGTCTTTGGAATTATTGAATTCACATAATATATTCTCAGATTCATTAATTTCCCGAAGGAAATGAACATTTTGATAAATACGTAATTACTAAGATTTTTTAGCAGAAACGACAACGTTGTGGGCGTATCTGACAGTGGAATGACCATAACCTAACATTTTCAAAATACAGGGTGAGTCTTTGACTTGTACATATATTCAAACTGTAGATTCCTCTCATCAAACGAAACACTTTCTTTTCATAACATTTATCAAAATTCGGTTTGTTTGGGAGATACAGGGTGTCGAAAATCCATGAAAGAAACACTTTTCTGTTTATATCTTCGGAACCGTTATTTCGAATGAACTGAATTTTGGTTGAGTTTTTACTCTATTCATGGTGTACCTATATACCTCAATCGAAACCTATTCAATATCTCTACTAGTATAACAGTACCAGGATAGTCTCATCAGAACACGCTTAAACACCATAAAACCACTTTAAAAAGATAAACGGTTCATATTCTCGAAAGAATCAATCATTTAAGAAACTAAAAGTATTCTTATTGTTTCTCAATAAAACGCGTCGTTTTCGAGTTATTTCCCGGAGAAATTTGACGAAAGAATCATTAATTTCAAGAATAATCTGAATGCGTCTCTGAATTAAATATCATCGAATATCATTCTTTCTCTGGTCTTTGAACGAGTTTACAATGTTGTCACAATATTTATCAACTTTGTTGAGACTTAAATTCAAACGATGGAAAACGTTGATGTAGAGATATTTTAATGATAAAATCCCACAAATGTGGGAGATAAAATTGAACACCAAGGAGGATTTAATACGCATAGTTTCTATTGAAAATTCATAGTTACCGGTCCATATTGAAGTTAAATGTCGATGAAATACAAAATTTGGATATGAATGATGAATCTCGATACAAACTACTTATTAAATTGAAATTAATGGAAAATAATACGATACCTGATAATTTGTGGCGATGTTTCTATCTAAACAATATCCTCTTGGAATTTTATAAACTCGATACGGTTAAAATTATATTTCCGTCGACCATAGAATAAAAGCTCATTTTGACGCACTCGAAATCATCCATTAATGACCTATTTTAATGCATGATTTCTTATTAATGCATGATTGTCATGGCAACCGAACATAAAATATTCAGTCAGAGCACTACCGAGCTTGGTTGGAAATCAACTTCTGTCAAAGAAGGGTATATTGACAACTTCATTCAAAATGAAATAGAGTGCAGAAGATATTTCAGGTGGTACAAGTTGCAAAGTACATAATACTTCAACCTCCACTTTCTCCACACGTTCCTAATGAGATATCATAGGTAATGGTATAAATGTAAACTATTCAGAATGTCACAACATGTCCAATATTCCCTCTATGAATTTTTCGAATTGTTCCATAGGGAGCATAAATATTAATATATCGAAATGAACATAGAAATTTACATTATGTCAAATTTGTGTTTTATGCAAAATAAAAATTCATTTCTATCGAGAATTCATATTCAATTCGTGATGAGGTCGACGGAAAAATCTTGTAATCAACTCGTTTATTAATTCAGCGATTAATGGTCTCAAACATTGAAATATTTCGACCATTAATCGCTGTCATTAATAATCCCATTGATTAAATAACTATTAATTCACTCCACATAATAATCACATTAGAACAATAATTCACTGAACGTATTCAGAACTTCACATAATGTTTACAGTTTGTTCAGAGACTCTGGTTTGTTATTGTGAATAATTGGCCTCCAGATAACCAATCTGTCGGTTTTCGCTCTATGCATGCGTGGTGAAATTCGCGGAAATGTCGATTTATGATGGAAGGGCAGAATTCATAGATATGTAGATAATAGTATGTTCCGTAAAAAATCCTTAACCTCAATGAAAATCGGCAAGCTGACAATATCTTCTTGAAATTTCTGTGCAAACAGTCACAGAATCGATACAAATTAGGTTTGGTTGTTTAATAATAAATCTGAATGAAAAGTCTCTCTTCATGAGATTGTTTGGGAATTTCGACGAAAATATGAACAAGTTATTAGTGTTTACATACTAATCTGCAGAAACATCGAAGAAGGAACTTATTTTTGTGAGATAAATGTGGCTTTTCAGTTGCAGATATAATCCGATGAAACTAACTGTTTTTGTTAAGAAATATCGTGTTCAAACATTCTTATTAGAATGAGGTCAGTACTTGAGTATTTCCTAAATGTATCAGCTCAATTCCTAACGAGAAATATGAACTTTGCATTAATTCCAGAAGATCATTTCAGACACGTAGTCAGCCAATTTTTTTTTAAATGGCTATATCTTTTTAACAGAGGCGAATTAGGAAAAATTGAAAATGAAAAAAAGGTTTCTTTTGGCCTCATGAATCTACAGTTAAAATATATGTACCTACAAGTCAAAGATTAACCCTGTATACGCGGTGAAATGTGTCAGAATTTCATGGCAAACCGCGATACTTTATGATAGTGAATGGAGGATACATAGGTATATTTACTAATAATGGCTATTAGTGTTTACAACCTGAATACTGATATCCAAAAGATAAGCTGACAGATTAGATTTCTGTTTAATTGCGAATCCCATGATGAATTTGACAGCTGCTTTCTGAAAAATTGTCTCTGATCTGTTACAGAAATACTAACATTTCCTTTCGATAATGCGGTAGAATCTGTTATGGTTCTATAAACGTGATCTGTACAAAATACATGGAGCTAGAATATGGTTTCGGTCTGGTGACAATTATGAAAATTTTTCCAATGATACAAACGAGAATTTCTTCATTAGGTTCCAAAATGGCGCATGGCAGAACATCACTAGCATTCATATTATTAAGACAAACAAATTACCTTGAGGAGTGGCAATTCCATAACCTTTCGAATCCAGCATTCCCCCAATTTGCGTCAGTTCGCAGTTCCTCTCTATGACGTACTCAATTGATGTGGACTCCATCAAGAAAGCATAGCTACCTTTTCCTTTTATGACCCTATCCACACCTTCCATATTGCTAGTAGTAAACACAGTCGGCTTTTGAGACTCCATGAATGACCACATCCTCTGGTATGTGGATATATTGGATTCCTTTTGAGAAATCACAAATCTATTTTATACAGAACTCAATTAGTTTTTCTTAAAAAATTTGGGTAAGTACACCATTTTTATTGGTCATATTGATAGGAAAAGATATAGGAAATATAGTCCTCTGAAGATATTTTGTCGAATCCTGGGTTTTCTAGACAGGATCCAATAAGAATTTCACCTAACGTTTCGCCTTCAACTGCAGTAGGCCTTCTCGGAGGATTCTCGATCAGGGTTGTAAACCCACGTATAATTATTTCAGTTCGGAGCAGTCATTCGTCGGGTTACAACCTCCAACCCAAAAACCTCAGAAGATGGCTACCAGGCTACCGCAGTTGTAGGCCTAACGTAAGGTGAAATGCCTAGTGAATAATAATCAGGGCCGTATCTAGGTACTACTGCGCCTGTGGCAAGATTTTCTTCAGCGCCCCCAAATTGGCGTAGATTTTTTTCATCACGTTTCAAATTTTTTTTTTAGTTTTGAATAAACTAAATATATACATATATACATATACAGGGTGATTTTTTTAAGTGTTTCATTAGAAGTTTTCGAGGAAGGAATTGCAATACAAATTCAAAATTTTGTATTTTTGTTTTAGAGTGCATGAAGTCAATTTGAAAAATATTCCGGTCCTACCGGAAACGGATGTGAACTTCGTTATTTCAAATGGAACACCCTGTATATTAATACATATTTCAATTCTTCGTTTAATTCTGCAATGATTTGATGTATGATATGCGCAACCCCATCAAGCGATTGTTAAGATTTTTATTTTTTCGTCAAATTTTATCGGGTAAAATTGTACGCTGATACTGCTTCTTGTATAAATTATGAGGAAATATTATACAGGGTGCCTGAAACAGGGCTTCAAAGTGAGCCTCATTAAAACTACGAAATCTCATTTTTTTCAAATGGGAACCATATAATTTTATAATTCCGATCGATTGCTCGTAAAAAACTAGTTAGAGTGTGCCAAACATTTCATGTCTTTAAAATGAGTAGTTTCGCCGTAATCGAATAAAATTCGAATTTCACGACTAAAACCAGGTTTCTTCTTCTGAACATCAGGTTTATCAAGGTAATTTTCAAGTAAGCTATGTCAATAGTAATAATATGTCAGTTTTAAACTAAAATTTCTTCATTTAGTCATCATTGATTATCTGCTATGTTTATTTGTCACATTCGCCGCAAATAAAGAACAGACTTTTGTTATATCATTCTAGTGTACCTTTTTATTAGTGCTTGTTCTGCATAGTGCTTGATCAATAAAAATAAGTAAGAATAACAATTCCTAACATAGCCTACTTTGATATAGACGAGCATACCACTGAATTTGACTGATGGGAAAAACCTGGCTTTATTCATGAAATTCTGTCGAATTGAGTGGTATGCTGGTCTATTTCAAAGTAGGCTATGTTAGGAATTGTCATTCCTACTTATTTTTATTGATCAAGCATTATGCAAAACAAGCAATAAAAATAAAAAGGTACAATGGGCGCCCGCAGAAATTTTTCTCAGGGGGGGCCAAAATTTTTCTCAGGGGGAGCAAAATGAAAATTATTGAAATATTGAGGGTGTTAAGCTGAAAAACGATAAGGCCATACAAATCTCAGGGGGGGCCATGCCCCCCCCTGCGGGCGCCCATGTAAAGGTACACCAGAATGGTATATCAAAAGTCTGTTCTTTATTTGCGGCAAATGTGACAAATAAACAGAGCAGATAATGAATGATGACTAAATAAAGAAATTTTAGTTCAAAACTGACATATTATTACTATTGACATAGCTTACTTGAAAATTACCTTGATAAAGGCCTGGACACACCTGTCATGCAGCCTTCCGATCCGACTCCGGTCCGATATTGCTTAAAGAATCTGATCGGTGCGGGATCGGAAAGGGGTGAGCACACATGTCATGCCCACTTCCTGCTCTTTTCAGATTTGACACTCAGTCTACTCGAAATCGCCAGTTGAAACGGTTGCGAATATATTGCGCGAATGTTGAAACATTTTAGCAATCATGATTTAGCTATTGTGGCTATCTGTTTAGATGAAGAAGATCGACTTCTTCTACATTTAGTTTCTTCGCAACTTTTTTCCACATAATGTCCTTGTACTCCGAGTTTCTATATTGCTCTTGTGCCTGATCATAGAGAGCTGGAAACATTCGGACAGTTTCAATAAGCTCCTCCGCTTTTTTACCCGCCATTTCACTGAATTTAACACAAAAACTGCCACCGACAACCTTCCCGCATCAAGTAAACGAATGGTCTGCAATGTCGGAGCATGATGGGATACCGGAATCGGAGACGGGTGGGAGTAGGACGGGTCGCGTGTCGGACAGGTGAGACCTACTGCATTCCAAACCATTGTTTATTCCCATACAGTCGTCCCGCTGTATGACCGTAGTCGGATCGGAAGGCTGTATGACAGGTGTGTCCCGGCCTTAAACCTAATGTTCAGACGAAGAAACCTGGCTTTAGTCGTGAAATTCGAATTTTATTCGATAACGGCGAAACTACTCATTTTAAAGACATGAAATGTTTGGCACACTCTAACTAGTTTTTGACGAGCAATCGATCGGAATTATAAAATTATATGGTTCCCATTTGAAAAAAATGAGATTTCGTAATTTTAATGAGGCTCACTTTGAAGCTCTGTTTCAGGCACCCTGTATAATATTTCCTCATAATTTATACAAGAAGCAGTATCAGCGTACTTTCTTTTGTCTCACTGTTTCAAAAAAATTTCTTACAATGAGGGATTTTGAAGATATAAACACTAATTTGTGACAATCTTTCTGTCAAAAAACTCGAAAATCAGGCAATAACTCAACAATCGCTTGATGTGGTTGCGCATATCATACATCAAATCATTGCAGAATTAAACGAAGAATTGAAATATGTATTAATATACAGGGTGTTCCATTTAAAATAACAAAGTTCACATCCGTTTCCGGTAGAACCGGAAGTAGATTCCGCTTGAAAATATTTTACAAATTGACTTCATGTACTCTAAAACAAAAATACAAAATTTTGAATTTGCATCGCAATTCCTTCCTCGAAAACTTCTGATGAAACACTTAAAAAAATCACCCTGTGTATATTATAATATTATTCAGATATTTTCGTCACAAATTCGAAATAATACACAATAATATGGATATTTACCTATTTTTATTTTCACATCCTACCTGGCGGAGTCGCGACATCGCTCCTTACGCAAAAAAATATTTTTGGCGTATACATGAAAACCGTGACATGTTATCTCGAATATTTTGTTGGCGCTTTTATTTTTTGTTCTTTGAATTTTTTTGGCGCTCAATTTTTTTTTTCATTTGATATTTTTTGGCGCCCCTGCGGACCTTGCGCCTGTGGCGGGGGCCACTTGGCCACACCCTAGATACGGCCCTGATAATAATAAAGTTTATTAGTAACAACAATACAATACAATATAACCAAATTACCCATTCAACAGTGTAATAAACGATAACTCACCACGAAGGAGTATTGAGAAAATACTTCTTGTGTGTGGTTTAGATATCTGTTCTTTTTTAATGTCTCAATCGAGAATCTGTCAAAATCGGTATATTTTCATATACAGGGTGGCCACTTTTTCAATGGCATTGTATTGGTAACTTTTAAACTATAAGAGTTGAAAAGTCGGTCAAATGGAGAAAAAGTTGCATCCATAGAAGCATTGTTAAGCAGTTCAAACAAATCGAGATTATCAGGGCCGGTTATTGAGATATCATAAGAAAAGTAAATTCTGTCATTTTGATTTTTGTTTTTTTCCCACTTCATTTCAAATATTATCGAAAAATGTTACAGGAATTTTTATTCGACAGTAAATTATCCTCAAAATGACATAATCAGATTTCGTATCCAACGTTTCGTACTTCCTGGGCCACCCTCAACCTAATTTTTTTCAATACGGACTTGCATATTTTATGACACTTTTCGAAATAACTTTTAACGCTGAATTCAACGATATATCATACAATGTTATTCAAAGTTGATTTTACAAAATGGTGGACATTTCGAACAATTACTTCATTAATGTTCATCATTTACCTTCGAATAATCATTCCATTTGTCTTTCATTAAATGATAGTTTCGTTTAATTATTATGAATTAGGTTTTTCACCTAAATTTGTAAATAATTATTACGTAACAGAATTAAAGCAAGAAACAAGTATTGATTATTCACTAATTTCAAGAGGTGAAAAACCTAATTCATAATAATTAAACGATAATATAATTCAATGAAAGACAAATTGAATGATTATTCGAAGGTAAATGATGAACATTAATGACGTAAGTGTTCGAAATGTCCACCATTTTGTAAAATCAACTTTGAATGACATTGTATGATATATCGTTGAATTCAGCGTCAAAAGTTATTTCGAAAAGTGTCATAAAATATGCAGGTCCGTATTGAAAAAAATTAGGTTGAGGGGGACCCAGGAAGTACGAAACGTTGGATACGAAATCTGATTATGTCATTTTGAGGATAATCTACTGTCGAATAAAAAATTCCTGTAACATTTTTCGATAATATTTGAAATAAAGTGGGAAAAAATAAAAATCAAAATGACCGAATTTACTTTTCTTATGATATCTCAATAACCGGCCCTGATAATCTCAATTTGTTTGAACTGCTTGAAAATGCTTTTATGGATGCAACTTTCTCTCCATTTGACCTTCTAACTCTTATGGTTTAAAAGTTACCAATACAATGCTATGAAAAAGTGGCCACCCTGTATAATACCACTAGAGATAAAATTTTGTCGGCGAAATTTCTCGATTGTAAAATGAAAGTTTGTCGCCAATGACATTTTTATGAAAAAATGTCATCAGCGAAATTGTCGAGAAGCAACAAACTTGAATATCACAAGAGAGAAATATTACCTGCTTAAATTTCATCTCGAGTGGTATTCAACATGACTATTTTACGAGAAAATGTGTCTGAAGATGGTCACATTGGGCTTGTATTGCGCTATTTGACAAAGTATTCATCATAGATCAACTAAACGTTATTTCGTTCCCGGAGTGGAGCGAGAGAATACGGATACAAACGGATATACAATCACGTGACTTCGGAGCGCAGAACAGAGAGGAAAGTGTCAACTTGGTGTCAACAGACTGAATTATCGAACGCCAACGGAGCAAGCGAATAGAAAGGAGCTGACGGATATGTATATACCGAACGCGCCTATAGATGCATAGAATAGTGTTCTATGCATCTTTGTTTTCTCTATGGTATTCATTCCCGAAGCTATCTATGAATTTGAGAAACGTCAAAAAATTGTGGCTGAAATACCAACTTGTTGGTTTTGCCGATGTGAATGTTTTATCGATGAGAAACGAGTGTTGCTAACTAACTAATAAAAATGGAATGAGTGGAATAGTCATTACTCATTAATATCTTCTAATATAGTATGATTTTTCTTATAAGAATGCGTCGAAAATCGGTTGTTTATTATGTTGTAAAACTCTTAATTTCCATTGATACAGTCGTGTACTATCTTTCTTGGCTGCAGAAACATCCATTTCTTCAAAGAGTTCTTGAAAGAAAAGTAAGTCCTGCTTGCTTTAATTTCTTCGGGTAAAGAATCGAGAATTCTAGGAGCCAGGTAGGAGGAGCATCGACAACCCACTGATTTATTTCTTCTTGGTAAATAATATTCATGTACATTTCTAGTTTCCTGCGCAGTACTGACCGAGACGTCGACTAGTGTACACGTACCGAGAGTTGAGTTTGTGTAAACCAGTTCAGTGCGCCTTACGCCACGTTGATGTGCATCCAAGTAGTGCTTGTGAAAAGTTTCTGTGATTTCGTACGTAGAGTCCAGGTCCGAAAGGATCGTTGGTTCCGTGCGTGAGTGATTCACGGACTCTTTAGTGGAGTTGAAAAAAGGGTAAGTGACTATTAATTATTCTATTATCCGTTTTTGAACATATATGAAAATTCGGATAACGATGGATCCTTCATGGATATGGAGGACAGATACACGACCTCTGAGGACGAAAATGATGAACTTAAGGAACTCGTCAGGCTCCGAAAGGAGAATGACGAGCTCAAAGCAAACTTAGCCGCTCTTACAACCTGCATGGAAAATTTGACCAGCGAGTTGAAACTCCTGAGAGAAGAACTCTCGAAAACGAAATCTCCAAATCCGCAAACGAAAAGTTATTCCCAGGTTTTGACTTCTCAACCTGGGACTTCGGCCCAAACCGATTCCAAGATTGTCCCAATTGTCCCTCCCAAAAAAATTGCCACAAATAATGAGGATAACAAAAAAGCCCCCCAACCCCCAGGTGCTCCTCGGGGCCAAGCGTGGCAGAAAAGACAGCTCGTCCTCAATGGAGGACAATTTGAAAAAGTTATCGATGACGTCTCAGTCACCTGTTAAAGATAAAATCCCCCCAGTAACAATGATGGGGACTTCAGACTGGACGGAAATGTCCAAAGCGCTGTACAGCAGGAAAATAAATTATAACCGGGCAACGGTTGTCAGTGACGGCATTAAAATCATTGCCTCGTCTGCAGAAGATTTTAGGAAATTAACAAAATTCCTCGATCAACAGGGTAAGGAATTTTTTACCTACCAAATGGAAGATGAAAAGAGAATATACGCTGTCATAAGGTACTTGCCACTTGACGCGGATATTGAAGTGATTAAAAATGATTTAGGACTACAAGGCATTAAAGATGCTGAAGTAACGAGAACGACGTCGAACAAAACGAAAAAGGCAATGCCTCTCTACCTTGTGAAAACTCAACACAAGGAAATATTTCAAGTAAAAAAACTATATAGCCTCTGTATCGAAATTGAACCAAAAAAGAAGCCTGAAGGCCCAGGACAGTGCCATCGCTGCCAGAGATATGGACATGCACAAAATAAGTGCACATTTCCGTGGAGATGCGTCAAGTGTTTAGGGGCACATTGCACAAAAGAGTGTGCATTGACGCATAAAGAAGGTGAAAGGAACGCGGCATGCGTTTTATGTAACCAAAGTGGACATCCCGCCAGTTATAAAGGCTGCAGCGCATATAGAAATCTTTCGAAGAAGAAAACACCGACAAAAAAGAAGCCCCCCCCAAGAAAATCGCTGAAAAGATAGAGACTGTTGTTACTGTTGAAAAACCACAGGTACAAAAAACAAAGAACTCGTCCACAAAACCAATTGAAACCAGAAGGGAAGACCCTAAAGATGAACTTGACAAACTCACTGAGAAAATATTCAGCAGAATAATGCAGAAATTTGAAAAAGAATTCGAGAAGAAATTTCAAAACTTATTTGGAAATAAATAATTTATGAACATGCAATCACAGCTAGAAAATCTGAAGATAGTTTCCTGGAACATTAACGGAATCAGAGCCCGTAAATCAGATATCGAACAATTGTTAGAAGTAAGACATCCTGATATTATGGCGCTTCAGGAAACTAAATTAACTCCTAAAGATAAAATATCCTTCGAAAACTACGAAATATACAGAAGAGACAGAAATGAAAGAAACGGTGGAGGGGTTGCTATTCTCGTTAAAAGAGACGTGAACCATTACCTGAATGCGGTTGTAAATCCTGCGGACAATGACGTATCTATAGAGGCACTATCGATCACAATAAAGATAAGAAGAGAAAGTATTAAGGTATTCTCTGTGTATAAACCGCCGCAAATAAATCTGCCAGAGGAAGAGATGAAGATTTTACTAGGGGGTCATTTTCCAAGAATAATACTTGGAGATCTCAACTGTTAATCTCAACAATGGAATTCTAAAATAGAGAAAGCAAATGGCAAGAAATTGGAAGAATATGCCGAAAAGGAAGATGCTATAATCATGGGACCAGAAATACCGACATATTTACCTAGTGGCAATGGAACCCCTGATGTGCTAGACATAGTTATAATGAAAAATATAAAACAAGATTTTGCTCTTGAAACGATAGAGGATGGAACATCTGATCACAACCCGATAGAGTTCGTTTTAGGACATGGACCAAGAAATGAAGTGACTCAAACACGAGAACATACCGATTGGGACGAATATAAGAATAAACTCCAAGAAAATATCACGAGTATTCCACAAATTAACACTCCTGATGAACTAGATCAATCAGTCATAGCTTTGGAGAGTGCGATTATGAAATCCTATGAAGAGAGCACGGTTAGAACAACTAAACCTACTCCCAAACATCCCTATGGCGATACTCCAAAAGAGGTGAAAGAGCTGATTAAAGTCAACCGAAGACTAAGAAAGAAGTACAGGATGTATAAAACAGATAATGATAAAAACAGACTAAACAGACATAGTCAAATACTTAAAAATGCACTAAGGGAGCTCAGAACGAATAGATGGAATAAGAAAATAAGTGAACTCAATACAGAAGACCACTCTGCATGGAAAATGCAAAAAAATTTACGTAATGAAAAAACTCAAATTCCACCACTGCATGGAATGCATGGGATGGCATCTTCAAAAAGCGATAAAGCTAACGCTCTTGCCGATACTATAGAAAGGGAGTCAAGAATAAACTATTGTGAAGAAGACGATGAGGACCTAGAAGAATTAATAGAAGATAATGAAGAAGTAATGAAAGAATCACCACCGGATGACAAAATCCCTCACCCAACATCTCCGGCAGAAATCAAAGAGATAATCAATAATTTGAAAACAAGAAAGGCTCCTGGAAAAGATAAAATTACAAATCTCATGCTGAAGAAAATGTCAAAGAAAGGAACGGCAGCTCTCACTAGCATAGCAAATGGCGTGATGAGAACAGAGCACTTTCCAAAAAGATGGAAATCTGCCGAAGTGATTGTTTTCAATAAACCAGGTAAAGACAAAAAGTTCCCACAGAACTATAGACCGATAAGCCTGCTCCCAGCCCTAGGAAAAATTGTGGAGAGAGTCTTAGCCAGACGACTTAATGAAGAAACAGAGGCCCTGCAGACGATACCGAGTGAACAATTTGGGTTCCGAAAACAACATTCAACTGAACAACAGCTCCTAAGAATAACCGAGTATATCACAGAAGGATTTCAGAATAAACAAGCCACAGGACTACTACTACTAGATGTAACCAGAGCTTTTGATAGAGTATGGCATGAAGGACTAGCATATAAAATGAAAACCGCAGGTTATTCACCCAAGTTATGCAGAATAATAAGAAATTATTTGAGAGATAGGAACTTTTGTGTGAAAATAGGTGATGTTCATTCCACACTCAGATATTTGGAAGCAGGAGTTCCCCAAGGATCCATACTAGGACCGCTACTCTATAACATATACATACATGATATACCAAGAAATCCAAGATGCCTGCTTGCTCTATACGCGGACGATACGGGCATAGCAATTAGGCACAGAAATACAAAAATAATTCACAAAAGACTTCAAGAAGCTGCAGACGATATCAGTCAATGGTGTAACAGATGGAAAATCAAAATCAATGGAGAAGAAAAGAGTCAAGCAATACTCCTTCAAAAGAGAAAACTGAAGATGGAATCGAAAATATCCATAGACGATAATGAAATAGAATGGCAGAATGAAGCTAAATATCTAGGAGTAATATTAGACAAGGGACTTACGTGGAAACAACACATTAAGTATGCAGTGGATAAAACGAATGTAGCAATGAAAAGACTATATCCGATTATAGGCAGAAGTAGCCAAATGAACAGAAACACGAAATTGAGGATCATAAAAGCAGTCGCCAGACCGCAGCTAACATATGGATCAACAGCATGGGGATATGCAGCGAGAACCCATATAAAGAGTATACAAAGTACAGAAAACAAACTTCTGAGATGGGCATTAGACGCCCCCTGGTTTGTTAGGAATGAACAGATACAAAAAGACATAAAATGGGAGTCCATTACTACATTCATCAAACGAAAAGCTGGAAAAGCCTATGAAAGAGCTAGTGAACATCCAAATGACGACCTTAGAAGGTTAGTTGACTATGACCCCGCTGAAGATGAAAAAACAGCTAGAATTTACCGCAAAAGACCTAGAGACCAATTGCGAAAATGAAGATATAGAACTCCACACTTAGTAAGAGATATCCAATTGAAGGATGTACACAAACACTCAGCATAAAAGAATGCGAAAGAGAAAATAACAGATAAGATGATGGAAGGTTTATAGGCTTATGCCCGGAACCAACCGCAGGAGAGGTGTTTAGTCGGTAAGAATCCGACACTACCCAGAAAGACTGGGTGTCTGATGTAAGATTCACCTCTTCTAGAACAAAAAAAAAAGTTTCCTGCGGATGAATATTTTTTGTAAGTATAATTTTCTTGACAAATATTTTTAAAGCTAATTTGAAAAAATAAAATTGCCTAACATCCATCATTCCTGAGTTCTGGAAAGTCAAATCTCTGGAATGCCTGCGGTTTTTGTTGTATATAATTTTAAGTATATATTTTATAAGACTATTTCACGAACAAAATGAAAGGTCAGAAACTTCATATTCGAGAAAAGCAAAGAAAAACATGTAATGTTGACGTCTATACTCCATTCACTTTTATAAAGTATCGCGGTTTGCCATGAAATTTTGACACATTTCACCACGCGTATATTTTGAAAATGTTAGGTTATGGTCATTGCACTGTCAGATACGCCCACTACGTTGTCGTTTCTACTGAAAAATCGTGGTAATTACGTATTTATCGAAAAGTTCATTTTCAATGGGAAATTAATGAATTTGAGAAAATATTATGTTAATTAAATACCTTTTTGCACAACCTGAAATACTCCAACATGAAAATGTAGTAGTTCTACGAAACTGCGCCACAGTTAAATCTTCGAAGAACTAACTCCATTTACGAAGTTGAAAAAGAGTAAATATAAAGTAGACTTGCGATGTCGCTTGATTTTCACGAGTGCCAACCTGCGTCTGTTTTAGGTGAAAAAACTTGAGGAACCTAAATCATGGCCAACCGCGATACTTTATAAAAGTGAATGGAGTATACAATTTATATTCAGTAGTTGTCAAACCATGGGTATACATTGTTCAATCACAGATTTGTATGTTGTTCAATCGCTGAAAATACCGAAGTTGTCAGACCAATCATAATTCAGAGACAGTTGGTATTGTCGCGATAATACGAGCTGTCTTTGGACTGTGATTGGTCAGTTTTGGAAATGAGTGAAATAGTCAAATAAATGGACATTGTTAAAAAACGTGAATTTATTGAAAACGTAATTTGAAGAAAAAGAAATTTCACTTCAAAACAGTGGTGGCTCGTCCTGAATAACGAGTTAAGCATTGATTCGAGTGATTCGACTAAAGTTTTCTTTTGTTCAATAAAATTCAGAGTAATATTCGTGGATTTGCCAACTGTGAAATACATAAATCGAAATATTGAGATTAATCGATATAGACTTCACTTCTAAATTTATATTCATGCGTTCGAATATGACTTTGTTGCTTGAGTGTGTGAGTACGTGAGAAGTATGCGAGAAGATAAGCAATAGAGCTGTTGATTTTCGAATCAAGTTTCCTCATAAACGCAAGCGAGAAATCAATAATATAAATGGTATATCGAGACGCTGTCAGGGATTTGTCTAACTACCTGGGTGACCGGGATTCGGAGGCAACTTGAAATTCAGGGTTAGATAGTGGGAATCACGGGGATGAAACGCTAGTACTAAAATTGGAAACTCCAATCTGTGGTCACACACCTGGAAAATGGCCGCCAATGCAGCTAGCGTCTGACAGATTACGTTCGATATCTGTCATCGGCGAAATCCGCGAAATTGAAATAACCTCAAACAAAATGCAAACATGAAAATTTGGTGAAAGCAAAGATGAATAGACGTATGTGGATTTCGTTGTTTTTCAGATAGAGAGTATATGTTATTCAATTCTTTATCGAGGAATCATGTACAGAATTGTATTGTATAGAAATAATAGGTAACGTATGCACATACGAATGTTCAAAATGATTCAGAAGTTTCTGATAATCTAGAACTTTATCGATTTTGAAAATTTTAAGGATTTTGATATCATTACAGATGGTACCATTGGAATTAATTTTGCTACTGTATAACTGGCAGGTTATTCTTGGAGAAAACAGAATTGGCTGATTGGAATAAATTTAAACGAACTTTGGAAACCGACTGAATCACAAGTTACATTTTCACTTTCCAATTATTTGAGTAGAATAATAAGAAGAAATGAGATTTTCTCTTCCTTATTAATTTCATATATCAATAATGGAACCATTATTCATTAATTACGGTGAGGTGATAGATTTATGCTACATTGGAATTATTATATTTGAAATTTTTTTTTCATGCACTACTTTTATAAGCCAGAGGAAGATTTGATTTAGAATAGGGTTTTCAAACCTGTGATCCTGTAATTTATTTCTAGAAATATGCCCATTGTTGATTTTGTTTGGATGTACTTATTTAAGGTCTTCCGAATCTGAATATTGTTATATTATACAGGGGAAAATTTATTTTCATTCGTTTTTTAGCATATGAATTGATTTGATATCATTTTTCTGTAAAAACATATGTATTTTATGTAAATATGTATAAATATTTTATTTTGCACATAACAATTTGTGACGAATGTAAACTTTGAAATTTTACTGAGCACTATAGACATTCATTTCAATCATAATTTCAGTCACTGTTGTCACTAAAACTGTTGTCATGCAAGGCATTCGTTCTGGAAAGCATTATTTGATCCAGTGAACTGGTACCTGAACAAAACATGTCGTCAGTGATTTGACGATATTCCTATCTTCCAAACTTCCAGTGCCAATGCCTCTGACCTCATTTATCAAGTTATTAATATTTGACAGATGATGGATAATTTTTAAGTTTTCGAACTATGAGTTGTACCTTGAAAACAGATATATGAAGATCATGAAATCAATAAATCTTCCAGTTGAAATTGGTCTTTGAAAAGAAATCAACCTATTTCCAAGTGTAAGGTTCTCGTTCACATTAAGGTTAAATATTAATAATGAGGACGTTTAATTATTTTTCAACGTCCTCATTATTTATATTTAATCATGTGTTCGAGTCTGAAATCAAAGAAAATAATTCTCTTCACTAATTTCAAATATTCCCGCCACATTTTTCATTCCCACACACCAGGAAAATGGCGGCCGCCAGCCATTCAACTGTCATTCGTTTTGAACCGCGTTTGCACTTCTCTAATATATATGTTCTGTGGTGGGAATCGTAACATTACAACTAATCGAAACTTTTATACGATTACCCTTCTCGGAATCCACCCACGGAAAGTGGAAAAAAGTCTTGAATTGCTTTTGAAAACGATTTTATTTGTTTCTGAATTTTTAGATTCCCAATTCAAGCTGAAGGAATTAGTGAATGTAATTTCGGAATATGTTAAACTTTCATGAATTTTTTTTGTAAGCGAAAATGTGCTTATTTTCCTCGCCTCGCATTTACTGGTTCCGGATACTCAGATAAATTACTGTATTGGAATTTTCCTTTATTCGTACCTATTTATTGTTGACTGTTCTCTGGTGCCTTCCATAAGAGCATGATTGTTTAGGATCACATAGGAAAAAATTATTATCGAAATAGGGAATATGTATTGACATCATAGCACCCTAGATATGTCGTCGTAGGTACTCGATGTTCGTTATTTTCAAATATATGAATTCACTAACACTCAGTTGCAAGAACGATTCATTAAATCAGCATTAGTTAATTGTGCTTTAAATTCAATGGTTTCATTATTTTAATTTCTGTTGCAAGACGCTGATTTTTTTATAATTGACATTTCATTAGTTAATAGGTTTGTTCGCGTCGCAGTTCGGAACTGTACTTTTTGGTAATTTTTAATCCCACCCGTTCGTTTCGCACGGAACAGGTAATCCCATGACGTTCGCGTCGTCGGAACACTCGAGTTCGGAACTGTTCCCAGCTATTCTGACTGTTCCTGATCCGTAGATGGTACAGTAGGAACCGGTGCTCTACATTAACCTCAAAATCACTTAAAATTCGTTGATTCTAGATAAACAAACATGTCTTCGATTTCGAAATGTTATTTGCAGCGTGATGAAGGGTCTAATATAATTATAGATGAGGAAAATAATGGCACTGTTATTGATGAAAGTACGTCCGAAGAAGAATCAACTAGATAAGGAATTGCGCCAATCATTAAATCTAATTTCTACCGAATTTACAGTTGTATTTTCCATGTTATCCAGAGAAAACTTAAAACTATCAATGTTATACAGTTTGACTGAGGTTTTGAACAGAGTCTCTGTTTTGATTTGAATAATAAAGTACTTGGACTTGGTTCCCAAACGTTCGCGTCATGGAACAACGTGCCTCGGTTCCATGAGTTCTAGAACCAAGTTCTCTCTGAACCCAGAATAACAGAGAACTGCGACGCGAACAAACCTACTGTCTTGATAATGGAATCATTAAAAAAATTATGACATTTATACCGTGAAATCACTACGAACCACAGAGTAAATAAAAATATTATTGGCGAATCCAAAGATCAAAGCGCCCTCTTTCGGCACAAATTCCAAACTACGGAACTAGTAATGCATTGAGATCTTCTATGTTTCGCGTGCTTTTGAGCTATAATATTTTGTTTCATATCCAGGTATTCTTGAGTGATATTTCGAAGTTTTTATAGTGTTCTGAACAGATATATTACTATTTAAATAAAAATTGTTGAGAAGGTATTTATATCAGTGTTATTCATTTAAAATATTATTCACAAAGTTATCATGTTTTAGGTTACAAGGCGTGTTGTTTGAGTCTAATTTTCTGGTGCAGTTTTAACTGCTGAGGAAGGTTAGTACCATAATTATCAACAAGATGATTATGAAATTGATCATCGTAATTCAAAGTACTGAGTTGTGCCCTTAACTTACTGTAAGACAGAAATTAAATAAGGTGAAGTATCTGAGCAAAGGGATTCATGTTTTAATGCTAATGTTATACATAATTTTAGGCCAGTGGATTGATTATAGAACACTGAGTAAGCTAAGTACTAGTACTGAAAGAAATTGTTTTCAATTGTAACTGCAGTGATTTAAATTGCTCTTCAAGGACTAATAAAAACTGGTCTGTACGTTTTCATGAATTTCGTAAGAAAGAGGCCTTAACACTATGTAGTATGTTTCACTAATGCCTTCGCTATATTGGAAAAATTGGACTGAAGAATAGCATGGATAAACTATAGATGGTGAAAACTTGCTGAAAAGATTTTCGTTAAGTGTTTCTCGAACAACTGCGAACAATATTTTTAGTGAATATATTAAGTATAATAGCCAATATTTTGGAAGGTTGTATTCAGTGGCCAAGTTCTGAGGTTGAATTGATGAATTCACTGCTTAACATTTTGGAAATATTTAAGTAATACTTGATTATAAAGATATACCATACGTAGATCGTCATGTTTGTCATGTCGCATCAGAACTTATTCACATTCTGATCATAGTTTAGGCAGATGTAAATCTTTTTGTGTTGCTATTTTGTAGTTTATTCCTATGAAAATAAAGAACATTCAAAACAATAATTTATTTACATAATTTCCATCGAATACCTCGTGAATTGTCGATCTAATTAGAAGGGTAAAAAAGCCAATTTGTATAACAAAATTTTATAATCTCGACTCTGCACTGTCAATAATACATTAATTCACTGAAATTATCTACAAAATCATCACGAGAACTAAGAAATTCACTTAAAATAATCTGTTTTACATATCAAAACAACGTAGCTTCAAAAGAGGTTACTAGAATTCCTCCATGTTTGTTTACAGTCAGCAGCGCCCTCATCGGTGGTTGAAATTGCCAATAGAATATCTTTAGTTACATCTATGTCACAACCAAAATAAATTATTCTTCTTCAAAGGCGATAGCAAAATTGTGAAGAACTGCTGTAGCTACAATCACATTCAATATTTACTGCGTTCGTTAACGAACGCATTATTACCAATCCGGGAGTGGAGCGAGAGAAAACGGACACAGAACATCTAATAAATACGGATCTCTCTCTCTCTCTCTCTCTCTGGCTGAAAGAGGGAATTATTAGATGTTCTGCGTCCGTTTTCTCTCGCTCCACTCCCGGATTGGTAATACCGTATGCGCCTATTGTATTAATTTTTTTAAAAGTTATTCCTTTTTGAATGCAAGGAAATCTACGCTTCCACACCCCTATGCACCTCTCCACAGTATTTCTTGTATTTATATGGCTTTTATTATAGTTTTCTTTCTTCAGCCGTGGTGCGGGGATTTAGCAATGGAACTAATACAAATCTCTTACAAAAATAACCACTATCACAAAATAAATAGAAGTTTTCATATAAACCACTTTCCATATGAGCACATAATGGAGAATTATTAAAGATAGTGCAGTCATGGACAGATCCTGGCCATCGCACAATAATATTTCTTATTTTCAGTCTAGCATCTGACACAATTTGTACATTAATGGAAAAGTAGCCTTTCCTACACCCAAAGGTCTCTGCTAAGTTTCCTCCGGGTGAATTAATTTTTACGTGGGTGCAATCAATGGTTCCCATCACCCTTGGGAACCAGCAATTTCGAAAAATTCCTGCGCAACCTGGTGGCATTCACGTAGATTTGGCATCACTATTTGATTGTGAGCTAGGCTTGAAATAGTTTCAATCACTTTTTGAATAATTCGGCATATTATAGTAGATTTGTTACAGCCTACCAAATCCCCTAGAACAGCTTGAAATGAACCTGTTGCATAAAATCTTAGTGTTATGAGTAATTGCGTTCTAGCATCAATGGATTTGGATCGCCTGGTTCGGGTGCAATTAGATGCCTTATTTTGCTCAAAATATGCTCAATACTGAACCTGAATCTGGCTCGGAACTCTTCGTTTTCGTAATCATTCCATAAGTCTTTTCTATCCGGTATATTTCTGCCTGTTGTTTCTTCATCGGATAGTGAAGAAAAGCTGGACATGCTAGAGTCACTTGACATCACGAATTAATACCTTTTTTTTTCTTCAGTTTGTTCGTCACAAAACAATAAAACGTATTACTTGTGAGGGAAATTACAATTTAATGTGAGTTTTCCGTCGACCATAGAATAAAAGCTCATTTTAACGCACTCGAAATCATCCATTAATGACCTATTTTAATGCATGATTTCTTATTAATGCATGATTATCATGGCAACCGAACATAAAATATTCAGTCAGAGCACTATCGAGCTTGGTTGGAAATCAACTTCTGTCACAGAAGGGTATATTGATAACTCTATTCAAAATATAATAGACTGCAGAAGAAATTTCAGGTGATACAAGTTGCAAAGTAGATAATACCTACTTCAACCCCCACTTTCTTCACACGTTCCTTATCGGATATCATTGGTAATTATATGAATGTGAACTAAATGTAAATATTCAGAATGTCACAGCATGTCCAATATTCCCTCTCTGAATTTTCCGAATTGTTCCATAGGGAGCATAAATATTAATATGTTTATCGAAATGAACATAGAAATTTACATTATGTCAAATTTGTCTATTATGCAAAATAAAAATTCATTTCTATCGAGAATTCATATTCAATTGGTGATGAGGTCGACGGAAAAATCTTGTAATCAACTCGTTTATTAATTCAGCGATTAATGGTCTCAAACATTAACGCGCTCGCTCCGCTCACGCGTTAAAATATTTCAACCATTAATCGCTGTCATTAATAAAATAGTTGATTAAATAACTATTAATGACACAAACTTATGCCATTAAATTTTAAGCGATGAAGTGTCAAAATAATCCTCCATTTGAAGCAAAAATTGTTTCTTGCAACACGAAATATTGATAATGGCGAAATAATGGAGGTTAGAAATTAAATTAAATGAACAACTTAAGTTTACATTAAATTTGGTTTCCTGCAACAGAATCCCATGTTTAATGTCAAATGTGGCATTAAGATTTTAATGACACTTTTAAATTATAATGGACGTTCCTGCAACTGAGTGTTAGTGACATAATTTTTCGTTCTAATATTAGCTAAAACTGGTATAACCTGGCAATTCACCCAGTACCCGATTAAGTTGGGGTTTCTGGACCCCCGTCTATATTTCCTATACAAATATACAGGGCGAGTCAAGCTGAACGCCTCGGACTCTCGTGGTCAAATAGTAAATTTTTTCAGTAAACGGTCTGGGGATGTATATGTATGTCGATTTGGACTACATTTAAAAAATAATGACTTTCATACAAGGTGTTTGAGAAGAGCGTGACATATCAAAGTTATGTTTTTTCAAATGGAAAACCCTGTATTTTCTTGAATTCTGAATTCCTTTGATTACCAAACTCTCCGATTACGAGATATTCTACTATTTCAATATCATTGGAATAAGCAACGGCAGGTGTACAAAATTTTGTCTGGTCCCTCAAATCCCTTTAAGCTAGATGTGTCTTCAGTAGACGATCAATAGTATACAGCGTGTTTCATATTGCCAAGAACACTCACCGCATATTTGAACTCCAATAAATGGAACAAATGGTACACCCTATATTTTTCCACATAACGAGAATCGCCTTTTAATTTCCTTTCGAACCAATATATCATTTCCCTATAACTAAATGTGCTGCTACAGGAGTTATCGAAGCCTTTTCGAAATTCGATAAACTCTCATAAACTTTCATGAACCAGTAACCAGCTGATGTCGAATACTGAAGAATAGTCCTTCAATATTAGTGGCAAATTCAATTTGGACACTCAAATTAGAGTTCCCCAGACCGTTTACTGAAAAAATGTACCATTTGGCCACGAGAGTCCGATACGTTCAGCTTGACTCGCCGTCTCGCCCTGTATAACATTACGTTGCGTTAATGAGAAACTTACTCTGAAAAATGCAGCAGTTGATCCTCCCCTCAAAGCGCCATATTTGATTTTCGTCTGCTTAGCCAAATCTTCCGCTCCCTCGATAGGCGAATCCATGCGTTCCACAGTGAGAAATGCTGCCAAATTGGCAGTATAGGAGGATATCATAATCAGAGTGAAAAACCACCACATTCCAGCAACCATCCTTGTTGAAAGTGCCCTTTAAAAAATTTAGAAGATTCAATTATGAAAAATAAAACGGAAATACGAGTCGATTCCTTTGAAACGGAGATTCTTGCAAAAGTGATAGGTATATACTCCACAATTATAAAATCACAATTTTGGGGAGAAATATCGATAGGAAATCGCCTTTTTTCCGTTCTTCGGCGTCCAGAAGAAGTTTCGTGCAAGTGTCATTTTTTCCTTTCACGAGTTTTGGCGTGAGTACGAACGGCAAATTTGAATTGGACCAATAATCGATTTATAAGCATAAATAAAGCGAAAGTAAGTAACTAATCGACCTTTTTACACTTGATAACGAAGTTTTTTTAGGTATCTGGCCGTTTTGAAAGATTTCAAACGAAATTCCGATCCCCCAGAAGTTTGGTTAGTTTCGGTATCGATTTTGGAGCTCAAAATTTATTTGGAATGTGTAAATGGACAGGAAAGGCTTCCTTATACGATCTTCTAACGGAAGCGACCGGAAAATATGGTTCAGGTAGAATTGAAATGTGTCACTGGAGCTTTCATTCCTTTGCCGAAAGTAGAAAAAGGCTATATTGAACCAGAATACTTCGGTTTTTTCCATATTCCAGGTTTTTGTGTCTTATTTTAGAACAGGTGAATGATAAATGTGAAGCATATGTTTAACAGTTTTACCTATTCCATTTTATTTGTACGAACCTACTGTGGTAGTAATGTATGAATATTTTTTAATCCAATAAATTACTATACAATCAGAATATTTTACTCCTTGTTCATAAGATCAAATCAATAAAATTTCGTCAAGTCTTGAACTTTCAGTTCAAGAGGATAATAAACATTGAATCTTCACAAGCATGCATATGAAAATTATGTGAAAGCAATGCATTTTTTTTCCATGGCGAAAAATAATAAATTTCAACAGTGATCTCTTGTACTTTTCATGCAAATAACTAGAAAAGGAATCCTTTCTATCAATTCATATAAACGTTAATTATTTTCGTCCATCACATCTTTTCCAATTCATTCACATTCTGAGAAATACGCTAAGAATGTAGAAAGGGCAACATAGTGTTGACTTGGAACATAAAAATATTTTGAAAAACGTCATAACTTCGATACAGAGTGGAATGTGTCAAATTCCCAATGCCAGAGCTGTGATTTTATAATTGTGAATGGAGTGTATATGCATTTTTCTTCGAACTTTACCACACAAACCAGGTTAACTATACTATGACGTCCTAGTTAACTTCGGTTTTCTTTTGGAGGTTGACAGATTTGTTTCTTGTTCGTCGATGTATTCGACAATTTGAATATTCTATGCTCCTAGGAAATTGTATGAACATAAACATCAAAAACCTAACCTGCAACCAGATAACTCTCCTCAAACTACAGACCTCTGTGCTCAATGGCTCAAACTACCTCCGTAGGCTCTGGTTTGTGCGGTCGGTTTACTATGACGTCATAGTTTGGAATACACTTCGAGAAAATCAACAGTCACAAGCGAGACGACGACGAGTTCGGACGTGCCGAGAGATTAAGTTTGTGTGAAAACCAGTTTAGTGCTCAAACGCAACGTTGATGTGCACATCCAAGTTAGTGCTTGTTAGAAGTTTTGTGTTTTCGCTCGTTGAGTCCAGGTCCGAAAGGATCGTTGGTTCCGTGCGTGAGTGATTTCAGGACTTTTTAGTGAAGTTGAACAAATAAGTGTAGTGACTATTATCCGAATTTAAACATGGATGAAAATTCGGATAACGATGGATCCTTCATGGATACGGAGGATAGATACACGACCTCTGAGGACGAAAGTGACGAACTGAAGGAACTCGTCAGGCTGCGACAGGAGAATGATGAGCTCAAAGCCAATTTAGCCGCTCTGACAACTTCCATGGCGAATCTGACAAACGAGTTGAGACTCTTGAGAGAAGAACTCTCCAATACGAAGCCTCCAAATCCACAAGTAAGAAGTTATTCCCAGGTTTTGACTTCTGAACCGGTAACGAACCAAGCTAATTCCAAAGCTACGTCAGTTGTCCCTCCCAAAAAGCCAGCCTCAATTATTGAGGACAGCAAAAAAGCCCCCCAATCGCAAGGAGTACCCCGGGCCAAGCGTGCCCGGAAAGAGAGCTCTTCCTCAATAGAGGAAAACTTACAAAAATCAACGGTGACACCTCAGTCACCTATCAAAGAGAAAATTCCCCCATTAACAATGATGGGGACTTCAGACTGTACGGAAATGTCTAAAGCGCTTTATAACAAAAAAATAAATTATAACCGGGCAACGGTAGTAAAAGACGGCATTAAAATTATTGCTTCGTCTGCAGAAGACTTCAGGAAACTCACTAAATTTCTTGATCAACAAGGTAAGGAATATTTTACCTACCAATTGGAAGAAGAAAGGAGAGTATACGCCGTTATAAGGTACTTGCCACTGGACGCGGATATTGAAGTTATTAAAAACGACTTAGGACTTCAAGGTATTAAAGATGCCGAAGTGACGAGAATGACGTCAAATAAAACCAAAAAAGCAATTCCTCTTTACCTTGTAAAAACGCAGCACAAGGAAATATTTCAAATCAAAAAGATCTACAACCTTTGTATCGAAATAGAGCCCAAAAAGAAGCCAGAAGGTCCAGGACAGTGCCATCGCTGCCAGAGATATGGACATGCACAAAATAAATGTACATTTCCGTGGAGATGCGTGAAATGCTTAGGAGCGCATTGCACAAAAGAGTGTGCATTGACGCAAAAAGAAGGCGAAAGGAACGCGGCATGCGTTTTATGTAACCAGAGTGGACATCCGGCCAGTTATAAAGGCTGCAGCGCATATAAAAATCTTACGAAGAAGAAAACACCGACAAAAAAAGAAGCCCCCCCCAAGAAAATCGCTGAAAAAATAGAGACTGTTGTTTCTGTTGAAAAACCACAGGTACAAAAAACAAAGAACTCGTCCACAAAACCAATTGAAACCAGAAGGGAAGACCCTAAAGATGAACTTGACAAACTCACTGAGAAAATATTCAGCAGAATAATGCAGAAATTTGAAAAAGAATTCGAGAAGAAATTTCAAAACTTATTTGGAAAGAAATAATTTATGAACATGCAATCACAGCTAGAAAATCTGAAGATAGTTTCCTGGAATATTAACGGAATCAGAGCCCGTAAATCAGATATTGAACAATTGTTAGAAGAAAGACATCCTGATATTAGCACGGTTAGAACAAGTAAACCTACTCCCAAACATCCCTATGGCGATACTCCAAAAGAGGTGAAAGAACTGATTAAAGTCAACCGAAGACTAAGAAAGAAGTACAGGATGTATAAAACAGATAATGATAAAAACAGACTAAACAGACATAGTCAAATACTTAAAAATGCACTAAGGGAGCTCAGAACGAATAGATGGAATAAGAAAATAAGTGAACTCAACACAGAAGACCACTCTGCATGGAAAATGCAAAAAAATTTACGTAATGAAAAAATTCAAATTCCACCACTGCATGGAATGCATGGAATGACATATTCAAAAAGCGATAAAGCTAACGCTCTGGCCGATACTATAGAAAGGGAGTCAAGAATAAACTATTGTGAAGAAGACGATAAGGACCTAGAATAATTAATAGAAGATAATGAAGAAGAAATGAAAGAATCACCACCGGATGACAAAATCCCTCACCCAACATCTCCGGCAGAAATCAAAGAGATAATCAATAATTTGAAAACAAGAAAGGCTCCTGGAAAAGATAAAATTACAAATCTCATGCTGAAGAAAATGTCAAGGAAAGGAACGGCAGCTCTCACTAGCATAGCAAATGGCGTGATGAGAACAGAGCACTTTCCAAAAAGATGGAAATCTGCCGAAGTGATTGTTTTCAATAAACCAGGTAAAGACAAAAAGTTCCCACAGAACTATAGACCGATAAGCCTGCTCCCAGCCCTAGGAAAAATTGTGGAGAGAGTCTTAGCCAGACGACTTAATGAAGAAACAGAGGCCCTGCAGACGATACCGAGTGAACAATTTGGGTTCCGAAAACAACATTCAACTGAACAACAGCTCCTAAGAATAACCGAGTATATCACAGAAGGATTTCAGAATAAACAAGCCACAGGACTACTACTACTAGATGTAACCAGAGCTTTTGATAGAGTATGGCATGAAGGACTAGCATATAAAATGAAAACCGCAGGTTATTCACCCAAGTTATGCAGAATAATAAGAAATTATTTGAGGGATAGGAACTTTTGTGTGAAAATAGGTGATGTTCATTCCACACTCAGATATTTGGAAGCAGGAGTTCCCCAAGGATCCATACTAGGACCGCTACTCTATAACATATACATACATGATATACCAAGAAATCCAAGATGCCTGCTTGCTCTATACGCGGACGATACGGGCATAGCAATTAGGCACAGAAATACAAAAATAATTCACAAAAGACTTCAAGAAGCTGCAGACGATATCAGTCAATGGTGTAACAGATGGAAAATCAAAATCAATGGAGAAAAGAGTCAAGCAATACTCCTTCAAAAGAGAAAACTAATGATGGAATCGAAAATATCCATAGACGATAATGAAATAGAATGGCAGAATGAAGCTAAATATCTAGGAGTAATAGGTATTAGACAAGGGACTTACGTGGAAACAACACATTAAGTATGCAGTGGATAAAACGAATGTAGCAATGAAAAGACTATATCCGATTATAGGCAGAAGAAGCCAAATGAACAGAAACACGAAATTGAGGATCATAAAAGCAGTCGCCAGACCGCAGCTAACATATGGATCAACAGCATGGGGATATGCAGCGAGAACCCATATAAAGAGGATACAAAGTACAGAAAACAAATTTCTGAGATGGGCATTAGACGCCCCCTGGTTTGTTAGGAATGAACAGATACAAAAAGACATAAAATGGGAGTCCATTACTACATTCATCAAACGAAAAGCTGCAAAAGCCTATGAAAGAGCTAGTGAACATCCAAATGACGACCTTAGAAGGTTAGTTGACTATGACCCCGCTGAAGATGAAAAAACAGCTAGAATTTACCGCAAAAGACCTAGAGACCAATTGCGAAAATGAAGATATAGAACTCCACACTTAGTAAGAGATATCCAATTGAAGGATGTACACAAACACTCAGCATAAAAGAATGCGAAAGAGAAAATAACAGTTAAGATGATGGAAGGTTTATAGGCTTATGCCCGGAACCAACCGCAGGAGAGGTGTTTAGTCGGTAAGAATCCGACACTACCCAGAAAGACTGGGTGTCTGATGTAAGATTCACCTCTTCTAGAACAAAAAAAAAAAAAAACTTCGAGAAATATTGAGTTGTTATCTTTTTGTTAACCTGGTTTGTATGGTTAAGTTCGAAGAAAAATGGCTTATGTATAGATATTTTTACGCTCTTGATTCTAGGAATGGTTAGAAGTTTGCTCAGATATCTGTCATTTTCGAATTTTGAAGCGGTGGATGCTACGATACCGTTGATAAGAAAGCGTTGCCGTCACATTTGTAAAAGTAGTCTGTAACTCTGGTGAAGTGCACGCCAACGTTTTCTGTAGCGATAACTTCCGTCGGCCACCGTCACTGTCGACGTTTTGTTTACGTTACTCACCATTATAATAGTATGTTTTATACATTGATCATGTAATGCCCATTGAATGAGAGAAGCATACGCTGTTTTATCTACACCCGATAAATGATGAAGAACTATAAATATTATTGATGCATTTTCAGTTTCAAGGCTATACCTAACCTGAAATGTAAACAATTCGGTCTTGCTTCCAAAAATGATTTATCGGGTGGAATTTTAACTGAAAATTAAAAATATACGTTAATCTTCGATAATCGACCGAATACTTAACTCCAAATAGCGATTAAATTCGAAAACTATGCATCTTAAAAAATCACGTCATACCTCGGTCATATCGAACGTGAACGCGATAATTCGAATTCTCTGGCCAGGTCTATGACGCCGAAAATTTTGCTATTTCGGCGAAATTCTCGATTTTCGCGAATTCTTTCAAAATACTTCCCGATATCGGAGAAATCATAAAAAAACACCACCGTGAAGCTCAGTTCTTAATCCTTTTAGACGTCTCCCTCTCTGTAGCGAACGGGAGCCGCTGATTGAAAAATAATGGATTTCTATTGATTAAAAATCTGTTTCGTAATGAAAACTCTGTATCATAATGATTCTCATTATAAAACGGAATATGGGCATATAAGTGTATTATTATAGTACGGGTCTAGCTAGATAAAAGTAATATAACGGACACTACATGACGGTACCGCTTTGTAGGAAACCATACTCTACGAATTTATTTCGAAGAATACCAATTATTTCTTGAATTATTACGGGATTTTCAGTATTCACGAATAGGTACTCACTTCGGGAGAAAATCACAGCCTTGCTGCATCAGAGATCCTATTGCAAACCACATGCAGTTGAAAAGAGTGAACTGATTTTCTAATTGGTCTGGATTTGGATTGCACGGGTGCGGATTTTGCCATTCGTATGGAGTAAACCTGAAAATAATAGTTTTTAGTGTAATTCACAATAAGGACCTCCAAAAATGAATGCAACAAATAAATAGCTTTCCTTGACTAGAGCTGCAAAAAGTATCTCGAACTCTAAGAAATTTCAAGTTCGATTTAATCCCAACTTTTCATTTGTGGGATTTCACAATTTATAAGATTTTATATATCGCTCTATATCAATCGTTTTTTCATCATATAAATTTCAATACTCACAAGGCATAGACAACTTATTGTCTATGCTTACAAGGTTTCTAAATGAAAATGCGACAAAGTCGATAAACATTCGAACTGTCAACTATATATCTAAAAAAATCAATACGGCTCATACGCTGCTATTCAATAACATAAAGTGAAGCCAAATCTTTGGTAAAAATTGTATTGCACGCATGCGTCAACTGAAAATTAGAAAATTGCAGGAAATGTGAACGTTATGAATATTCCGAGAGACAACAATTTATAGATATCGGGGATGAAAATATGCCGCTAAAATATTTTCAGTTCAGTTCCAAAAGATGAATAGGAGTCACCAATGGAATAAGAGCTAGAAGAAAACGGATTAAATCGATTGAATAATTCTCATTAAATTGTTAGGATATGATCGAAAATATTATCACATTAATTAGTGGAAGACATAATACAATGTGTCAGAGGGAGAAAGAATGAATTAGTTTTGTTTATTCTGAATATTACTGCTCATGCGCAGATCGGAATTCTTACCCAAGCTCACAAGCTCACAGAGAGCAAAAAAATTTAATTTAATGGATGAAAAGGGAATAACTCGATAATGGTCTTATAGAATTGTAAAGCACTCGTCTTGCACAATTAATAGATCTTCAGGTCAATATGTTTGCGAAGCTCAGCTAAGGCTGAACGCCTCTCCTGAAATCTAACGTACTCGTCACACTGTCCCCTCCTTGAGCCTGTTCTGTCCCAGAACAGATCGCATGGATTCTTCAGAGGACCGTGGCGGAATCTGCAGTCGGCTCCCTTTCTACTCTGATGAAAGTAGCGCATCTAAGATCTGTATAGACCAATCCAACGATCTGTCACGATCAGCTTTTTCAAAATGGTTGCTGAAATAAACAAATATCAAACCGAGGATATTCAGTTACGAGGTACGTGTTTCAGGGTAGTTTCTGTTGGTTTCTCAATTTTCAACTTCAATGTCTTCAATTATGCCATGTAAAATGATAGTTATAATAGAGAAACACTATTTCAGAAATGTTTGTTATTTGTTTGTTCCAGCAGCCATCTTGAAAAAAGGTGATCAGCTGTTTTGTTGGATTGGTCTATACATGCCCTCTGGAAAACTACTTCAAGCATGCTTCGCACTACCCGCCAATTCAGTAGATCAAGCCCACAACCAAGCTTGGGAACTGCTAGTTTCCTAACGCCGAAGCGTTGAAGGTCTTCTTTCAAGCCATGCAGCGAGGTCCATAAATTCTGGTAGGTGGGCTTCTGGAAAGGGTGCTGCTTGGTAACCAAATAGCAAATGAACCAACCCCTTGATCTTAAACATTTCCTGATTCTGTCTGGGCTGCTGCCCCATTATCTCCTCTTGCCGACCAAATTTGTTTTTGAATACTCTTGCTATTACCTTACTCATACGTAGATCGGCTGCTACACAATGAGCAGGCGAGTATTCCTCGGGGACTGTGAACAGGTCCTGATGAACTTCCTGAAGCCTCTGCTGAGATCCATCTTCATTTTCCCAACAACGTTTCAGAAGACCTTCAACAATCTTCAACGTTTTCCATTGGGCCCAATACGACTTGACATTTTGGTATTTCGGCTCACTCTGGATACTTTTTACCAAGTAGGTCGTCTGCCACTCTTCTTCTAACTTAGGATTACTCTCAAATCTTGATCTCCCTGCCAAAAATACCGCATGAAATCTCATAAGAACATATAGACAATTTATGAGATTTCATAAGGATCAATGAGAAGAAACTGTATCCTATACGTACGTTATTCAAGACATGTAAACTTCTTATAAGTTTTTATGAGGATTTATAAGTATATGTAATTTATAAGCATATCCGAATACAAGGTGTACGAGTTTCTATCAGGTAGGATTCGTTTGAGGAGGCTATGAGATTCTATACGGTATTCCAGTTTCAATCATAATTATGTTTTATGCTCATTCACAAGCCTGAACACCTACGAGGAGCATGTGGAATGTATCAGGAATTCCTTATGTAATTTTATGCGGATCTTATGAGTTTTAATGTGGCTCAAATTAACTGAGAATTCACAAGTTTCAGTGAGGAAGCTCGGCTGTGAAGTATAAGAGTCTGTATCAGGCATTGTTAGATTTAGGCGGCTACGAGATTCAATAGTGTATTCCAATTTCAATCATTATTATGTTTTATCCTCATTCACGAGCCTGAAAGCCTATGAGAAATATGTGGAATGTATCAGGAATTCCTCATGTAATTTTATGCGGATCTTATGAGTTTCAATGTGGCTCGAATTAACTGAGAATTCACAAGTGTCAATGAGGAATGTCGAGTTTATAAGAGTCTGTATCAAGCCGCAAGGGCGGATTTACGGGGGGGGGGGGCTGCCAAAAATGTCTCATAGAAACTGATAGAAAATGTATGTACGAGAACTTATAAGATCCTAATTGGATAGTGAAACCACGAATCCGTATAAAACCATATACGATATTCATCAGTATTTAATGGAGACTACAGATATACATTGCTTAAGTTTCTAATGGCATTTCCTAACGTAAATCATATCCGTTTCTATAAGCGTTTCCTACATTGAATTGTCCTTGTTCCTACGAGTTTTATAAGACTCTATAGTTTTCAAATGTGTTTTTCACACATAAGACCTACCTGTTTCTAATGTGTTTCCATAGATAACTCATATCCGTTTCTACGAGTTTCTATAAAAATCTATAGTTTTCAAATGTGATTTTCACACACAATACCTATCTGTTTCTAATGTGTTTCCACAGATAACTTATATCCGTTTCTACGAGTTTCTATAAGAATCTATAGTTTTCAAATGTGGTTTTCACACACAATACCTACCTGTTTCTAATGTGTTTCCACAGATAACTCATAAGTATCTGTTTCTACGAGTTTCTATAAGAATCTATAGTTTTCAAATGTGGTTTTCACACACAATACCTATCTGTTTCTAATGTGTTTCCACAGATAACTTATATCCGTTTCTACGAGTTTCTATAAGAATCTATAGTTTTCAAATGTGGTTTTCACACACAATACCTACCTGTTTTTAATGTGTTTCCACAGATAACTCATAAGTATCCGTTTCTACGAGTTTCTATAAGAATCTATAGTTTTCAAATGTGGTTTTCACACACAATACCTATCTGTTTCTAATGTGTTTCCACAGATAACTTATATCCGTTTCTACGAGTTTCTATAAGAATCTATAGTTTTCAAATGTGGTTTTCACACACAATACCTACCTGTTTCTAATGTGTTTCCACAGATAACTCATAAGTATCTGTTTCTACGAGTTTCTATAAGAATCTATAGTTTTCAAATGTGGTTTTCACACACGATACCTACCTGTTTCTAATGTGTATCCACAGATAACAGTGTTAGTTTGAGGCGGCTATGAGATTCAATATGGTTTTCCAATTTCAATGACATTGATATTTCCATCAACAGCCTCAGTTCCCATGTGTAGAAATTCACAGGTTCAATTGAATAATTGAAATGAGAATGTTGTTGTGTACCTACAGAGTGGACAGTCATTTCAGGATTCGACAGACGGCGCGGGCATCGGAAAGTTCAGGCAAAGAGTAAATACAAGAGACCTCACTCCCCCTAATTATGAAAGAAATCGCGAACATCGTTTGTTTGACCTTGAAAGTCATATGTGAATGACGAGGTCTAATCGAGGGGTGCCAATAACAGCCCAGCTTGTTGTAGTTGAATTCAAGGTCGACGAACCAATGTTTCGCGCCAAGCCGAAGTGATCTCTCTTGTATCCACTCTTTGGTTCAGGTTATAACGCGGTCGACGCGGACGCATAGACTTATAATACAAAATGGACGAGCCACTCGGAAAAATGCTAGGTCCCAGCATACAGACTGATGTATCGTCATCCTTGTCATATGATTTACAACCATGTTGCCGCTTTTACCAATAAATTAAACCCAACTTTCTGAGATTCGTTTAAATGTTATGAAAATTGTATGAAAGAACCATTCAAACATAAATTTTCAATTTGAAAATTTATTCAATAAATTCGCAAAAGTTAGTAATTTCATAAAATCACACGAAATCAACAAAGTAAAGAAAAAATTAGTGGAAAATAGTAACAGAACAATTCGGTAAATTTGACGATAATTCTGTTGTAGCGGCAACACTGATGCCTTCCAAATTGCTTCTTGCCTACCAGTTTGGTAGGCAAACTATATACCTCTCTGTTTAGTCAGAGCCTCCAGATTGCCCCTCTCTCTCTGTATCCGGGGACCTAAGCTTCGAATGCAGAAAGATCGGGTGGCAGGGCAGGGCACTGCGCGTGCGCGGATGCGTGGAGCGTGACTGCGTGGACGTAAAACACGTGTGATGCAAATTGAGAATTGACGAATTATTTCTTATTTGTTGGGAAATTGCAATAATAATTAATTTCACTTTTCTAGAATAAAAATGTGATGCATCAGTACCTTTATGAAAGACTATTATGTGTTTTCGGTCTGAAGAGAACATTGATGTTTTTGTGTGAAGTGGGGTTATAATGTTATATTGTAGAAAACTAGAAACAAGCTGGAATCTGATGTGAATTATAATTATATCTTTCTAGAAGAAAAATGTGATGGATCAGTGCCTTTATGAAAGACTATTATGTGTTTTCGGTCTAAAGAGAACATTGTATTTTGTGTTAAGTGAGGTTATTCTGCAGAAACAAGTTGGAATATGGTGGAAATTATATGAATAGGTATGGTTTTCCGTAATTATGTGTTCTTCTCAAGTTACTTCTGTAAAATTATTCCATATATTGTCCCCAATCTCAATGAAATTATGAAATGTCAAAACGGATCAGAAATAAACATTTTAAGCCGCTATGAATTCTTTCACTCCAACTGTATAAATCCACCAACCATTAGTTCGAACATACAGGTATATGAAACGTTTTATTATAATCCTAGGAATTTCAGTCAGAAACATATGGAAGATATTTTAACTAGACGTTTAAACTGTCAAATTCTCATTAGCGAATGATAAACTGTGAATTATAATGATTTCTGGCGAATATCGGTGATGGTAAGATCTCGGGTACGATATGAATTTACATTTTCACTCTAACTTCAATGTTATACATTCGTTCTATTATATAATTGTACTAATTTTCTGAATTGCCATCAGAAACACATTTGAGAACTATAGATCCTTATAACTTGTGACCAGGGCCGGATTAAGACCACTTGGCGCCCGGGGCACAATATATTTTTTCGCCTTCTCGATTTCAGCGATTTCCGTATGTAATTAGTAAGTCGATGAATTCGCCCCCAATTCTGAATTCGCCCTGGGCAATTGCCCTTTTTGCCCTGGGGTTAATCCGGCCCTGCTTGTGACTGATATTAAATCTTAAACATTCTCATTCATTTTCAAACCTCATTAACTCGTAAAACATACAGCAGAAATTAATTTTGTGTAGAAACAGATTTGAAACAGGTAGGTATTACGTGTGAAAAACTCATTGAAAAACTATAGATTCTCATAGAAACGGATATTAAGCATGTGTGAAAACACATTAGAAACCGGTAGGTATTAAGAGTGAAAACCATATTTGAAAACTATAGATTCTTATAGAAACTCGTAGAAACAGATATGAGTTATCTGTGGAAACACATTAGAAACAGGTGGGTATTGTGTGTGAAAACCACATTTGAAAACTATAGATTCTTATAGAAACTCGTAGAAACGGATATAAGTTATCTGTGGAAACACATTAGAAACAGGTAGGTATTGTGTTGAAAACCACATTTGAAAACTATAGATTCTTATAGAAACTCGTAGAAACAGATATGAGTTATCTGTGGAAACACATTAGAAACAGGTAGGTATTGTGTGTGAAAACCACATTTGAAAACTATAGATTCTTATAGAAACTCGTAGAAACGGATATGAGTTATCTGTGGAAACACATTAGAAACAGGTAGGTATTGTGTGTGAAAACCACATTTGAAAACTATAGATTCTTATAGAAACTCGTAGAAACGGATATACCTAAGTTATCTGTGAAAACACATTAGAAACAGGTAGGTATTGTGTGTGAAAACCACATTTGAAAACTATATATTCTTATAGAAACTCGTAGAAACAGATATGAGTTATCTGTGGAAACACATTAGAAACAGGTAGGTATTGTGTGTGAAAACCACATTTGAAAACTATAGATTCTTATATACGGATATAGGTTATCTGTGAAAACACATTAGAAACAGGTAGGTATTGTGTGTGAAAACCACATTTGAAAACTATAGATTCTCATCAAAACTCGTAGGAACGGGTATGAGTTATGTGAAAACCACATTTGAAAACTATAGAGTCTTATAAAAACTCGTAGGAACAAGGACAATTCAATGTAGGAATCGCTTATAGAAACGGATATGATTTACGTTAGGAAATGCCATTAGAAACTGAAGCAATGTGTATCTGTAGTCTCCATTAAATACTGATGAATATCGTATATGGTTTTATACGGATTTGCGGTTTCACTATCCAATTAGGATCTCATAAGTTCTCATACACTCATTTTCTATCAGTTTCTATGAGACATTTTTGGCAGGGCTTCCTCTTGTGCTCGTCGAATTTCTGGGGGTAGCCAGTCATCTTCGAATATCGGCCTTGTCCTCCACACAAGATCATTGGTTGCAATTATCGGGGCAAGATTTTCTTGTCAAATCTGTGGACATGATTCATCGAATTATCACTTCAGTGGAATTTTTAGCCTGGCTCAATTTATGCCCCTTATCATCAATCCTTTTTAGTTTTCCAGCTGTGGCTCTTTTTCCAATCCTTGGGCCATTTCGCTTGAAACGACCACTTTTGTTGCAATAACAGCTCACAGCATCCTTTTCCTTAGCATTCAATAATCTGCTAATCTCTTCTCGGATGATTTCCCCAAGACGTCGGTCTGCATCTTGGACTTGTCTCACACGAAAATGCCCTCTATGCGACGCCTATTTCGCTGCCTCGAATTCCAAAGATTGAGCTGAGGCATCATCAATGGTTTTAAGGCGTGCAAGTCTCAAGGCATGTTGAATTTCGCTGTCCTTGATCCCGCCGACAAACGTCTGGATTGATAGCTGTTCAAGGAAGCTGTCTGGAGCTGATGGATAGGCCAGCCTCACTAATCTGGCAACATCGGCCTCCAACTCCTTGAGATTTTCTCCAGTTTTCTGCAACCGGTTCTTTATTGGCCCATGTTGAACTTGCTGTTGGTGAGCATCGCCATAGCTCATCTGAAGTTTGGATGTTAAAACTTCATAACAGGCCTGTTGACTTTCCGGTATTGTCTGCAGTGTATCTCCTCGTAGAGTTACTATTATATTAATGCTGTGGCTTTTTCGTTGTCGCTCCAACTGTTTGCCAACGCAGCAGCTTCAAATTGTATCTGATATTTCGACCAATGAACTTTTCCATCGAATGAAGGTGGCTTGATTTTCATTTTACCACTTTCTGTGTTGTTTTGCGATTTCACGAAGCTATAGGATTGTAAAGCTAGAGTTTATTTTCTATTTGACGTTCTTTTCAGGGACTCTATCAACTTGGCATGCTGTTCAATTTTTCTTGATATTTCTTCAAATTTTCCTTTAACCGTATCAACTTCTTCTCCAATTTTTTCGTCAACCTTATCAAATTTTCATCAAACATTACTTCCTTGACAGCCTCCATTCCCTCATCTAATGTACTTGCAATTTGACTCACCAATTCGTTACAATTATTAATTTTTTTCTCCACCTTATTTTCCATTTTATACATGTTTTCTTTTTCTTTCTTTTTCTCATTTCTTGAGAATAAGCTTCCACCTTATTTTCCATTTTTGAACTCATTTCTCGAGAATTTTCTTCCACCTTATTTTCCATTTTATCCATTTTTAAGCTCATGTTTTCAAAGGCTTGCTTGACAAATCTCATATACTCGCCTGGTCCATTTTCTCTCTTCGTGATCTTGTTGTCGGCATTCAAAACCACCCCACACTTGACACCAATTTAACGTTTTCTTGATTACTAAAACGTCCGAAATCATTAAACTATCTATTTACACTAATTATAACACTACTTATCAACAACTTTATAACTAATTCTAGCAAAAGTCTGTATAATTTATATCCACTGAATTATTTGCACTAGTATTTATTTTCACTCGTTGCTTGGTTCTCTGAATGAATTAATCCCTATACAGTCAGCGCGACAGGTCGCTCTCACCGTATAGGAAACGGAATGCACAATGGAACACTCCGTTTCCTAGCAGATATGCGCGATGTGCTTACTGCCCTGTTAGTCTTCTGGGTGACGTGGTGACGATGGGACAAATTGCAAATTATTAATAAATATTAGGTAGAGTCTACCACATTTTTTCTCTGTAAACATTTTTGTAGTCGCTGTTTTTTTTTTCAGCAAACCTCGCGTAAGTCGACATTCGGTTTATACAACCATATGAAGTATGAAAATGCAATTGTGCGACAATTGTCCTACAAATGAAAAACGAAGATTTTTTGGGATAAAAAATTATGATAATGTCTTTTTTTTTCTTATTCACTCTCCACCTTGAAAATACGTCGCGTTCATTCAAAAATTAAAGAATTCACTGCTCTAATTTGGTTATGAATAGACTATATGCATTTATCGGATATAACTTTGCTCATGTTACAAATAATCATTTGATTTTTTGAGGACCATTTAAGAAGGATGTGCTGAATACTATCATCTAGCTGTCCGACGAATAAAGTTCGGCAATTTTAGTTGTTGTCGATATAATATTCTCAGTAGTGATCGAGTTTTTTTTGTGCAAACATTTAAAAATATCCGTGGCTTTAAAACGAAAAAGGAGGAAGTGACATCCTTAAACTGTGCAAAATATTCTTGGCATCAAGAGAACATCATAATCACAAATGACAAAGATGTCATTCTACCTGACGATTGGTGTGATACTTCTACTGGATACCATCCGTGGCTTTAAAACGAAAAAGGAGGAAGTGACATCCTTAAACTGTGCAAAATATTCTTGGCATCAAGAGAACATCATAATCACAAATGACAAAGATGTCATTCTACCTGACGATTGGTGTGATACTTCTACTGGATACCATTCGTCTTGTTACAATGAATAATGCAATGTGAGGAAGAAGTATTTTCATTGTTTTCTTTTATTAGATTTGAATGAAAATGTCAGTTAACAATTTGAATTATACACTTTCAATCAAAATCAATAGTTTCATTTCAATAATAATCGAAAAAAGTTTCTGAAAAAAAACCATTGAATTCAACTAGACTAAGGAATTGCCGCATTTTGTATGGTGGACAGTTGTTTTTTCTATAAAACGAATCTCTCTAAAATATAAATTCATTATTATCCGATAAATATTAAAGAATTTGAAAACTCAAAAAAGCCGTCGATTTTCATCTGTCGGACAAGAAAAACACCACATTTTTTGTCGGACAATTGCATTTTCATATTTCATATGGTTATACGGGTGTTTTTTTTCGAGGTATAGAACTTTAAGTTGGAATAACTGTTCAAGATGGCGACCGATTCAACAGCTGTCAAGTGATTTATTTTTAGTTTGGTTTGGCAATTCATCATGAAAAGACTCACGCCTGAACAACGCTTGCAAGTGGTGCAATTTTATTTCGAATATAATGGTTCTGTGCGGAATACGTATCTCGCACTACGTCCATTTTATCGTCGACAAAATCGTCCATCAGAGCAGTTAATTCGATTGACCATGGAACGTTTTCGCATCACGTTTACTCTTATTGATAACTCGCATTCCCAGAGACGCTTTATGGGCTGGTGAAATCATCGGTCCGTACTTCTTCAAAAACGATTATGGCCAGAACGTTACAGTCAATGGTGATCGGTATAGAGCCATGATTACTAACTTTTCTATTCCTGAATTGAACAACCATGATGTCCAGGAGCTGTGGTTCCAACAAGACGGCACAACATGTGACAGCTCGTGCCACAATCGATTTATTGAAACACACGTTTGGTGACCGCCTAATTTCACGTTTTGGACCTGTGAATTGGCCTCCAAATCTCGTGATTTAAAACCTCTTGACTACTTTCTGTGGGGCTATGTAAGGTTATTGGTCTATGCGGATAAGCCACAAACGCTTGGCCATTTGGAAGACAACATTCGCCGTGTTATTGCCGATATACGGCCACAAATGTTGGAAAAAGTAATCGAAAATTGGACGTCCAGATTGGACTACATCCGAGCCAGATGTGGCGGTCATATGCCAGAAATCACATTTAAAATGTATTGCCACAAGATTATCTTTCGGATAAATAAAATTCATGTCAATCGAACTGTCCATCCTTGTTTTATTGCAATTTAAAGTTCTATACCTCTAAAAAAACACCCTTTATAAACCGAATCTGAAAAAATCAGGAGTGTATTGATAATAAAAAAAATGTGATTTTCAGTCATGTTTATATTGGTGGACAATCATGTTTTCCCATTTTTCTCAGATTGTTTTTATGATTGCATTTTACAAAAAAAGAGTACATATGATTAAAAAAAAATGAAAATATGGTCGACTTACGAGAGGTTTGCTGAAAAAAATCCGCTGCTACAAAAACGTTCACAGAGGAAAAATGTGCTAGACTCTACCTAATGAAGCTGAACAGAAAGTATGAAAACTTTATTAATAATTTGCAATTTGTCCCATCGGCACCCAGAAGACTAACAGGACAGTGAGCACATCGCGCATATCTGCTAGGAAACGGAGTGTTCCATTGTGCATTCCGTTTCCTATACGGTGAGAGCGACCTGTCGCGCTGACTGTATAGGGAACGGAAAAATGCATACCGGAGGGAGGAGAGAAACCTTCCACCGCATCGGGATTCGGGAACATTCTCGATCACGGGAGCGCTGAATGCAAAGGGCCGCACTCGTCACAGTATTTATGCGTGGATTTGAGAGGCTACGATGTACCTTCTACACAAGGGGAAATATTGAAGAAGGGTTGATTTGGGGAGATTAACTATTATTTTACTTCATCAGGATTTTTCTCGATTTTACAAATTACAATTTCCACTACTCAGACGATGTCTTTATAACATATTCTGTTAAAATGTGAAGAACTATACAGGATTTGAATTCAAACAGCTGGAGAATTTCCGGTGAAACTGGAATTTCAGTATTAACTGAAATATGGCTTAAGGTGACTTATAATTTTTCATAAATTTGAAGAGCATAAGAAAACTTAGGCGTAGAGTGTTTATAATACAGAGTCTTGCCACTTTCCCCAGCAATCCAACATAGCAGTCGTTAATTGACGTTCATACCTCAGATGTAGAATCTAAACTTGTTTCATGCTGAAGAAATGTCGTCACCATTGTGATAGCTATTGGCATAGTGGAGATAAGGGGAACAGACTCCACTCCCCCTTTTAGGGACTTTAGATTAATGCAGACTGAATCGCCTTATATGTACTATGTATAAATTATATATTCAACTATTTCATCCACTCACCTTGCTAACACGAACAACAAGACAGAAACTCCAAGATAAGCAGTGGCCATATAGATCCAAACGTCAAGCGACAACGGCGACAGAAATGAAAAAAGATTAGGAGGCTGTTTTATAGGCTTCCTATACAAGATGCTGACACCCAAACTCATGAAAGGCATCGTGAAATCAACAGCCTGTTCCCTCTCATATGTGATTGTTAGATCAGCTACAGCAAGATCTGCCCTCTGGTCCAGAAGTTCTCGTATGGTACCATCCCATTCCTTCGTTTCTCTGTTGTAGGAGCCATAACGACCGTCCGGTGCCAAACGTATTGTATAGTTGAAGCCAAGTAGACGGGATATCTCGTGGATCAAGTCTACGGCATAACCCTCGTATTGCGCATTGCCGGATAGCATTTCACTGGCTTCTTTTCTCATAACATAGGGGGCACTCTAGAATAGAATTTTTCCGCAATTAATTTCGCAATAAGAAGTTTCTTAGAAAAGTAGCTAACTAATCTCAATAATTTTAATTTTTTTTTCCTGGAAATACCTTTCTCCAACGACTGTTCAGATTCTGCTTGTACATAGTAGGCCGGACAGTACATTAATTAGGCATCCTTAATTCCTTAATGGATATGGATATTAAGTGAATATTCCACTGTCGAAAGGATAATATGTGATGTCTGACTGAATGCCTTTTACTTTTCATATTTCGTGAATTTACTTAAGAATCGGAATGCTAACTCACCAGAATAGTCGTCACTATGAACGTTTTATTTTGAATTAGCTCTACAATTTGAGTGTACTGCTCTCCATAAGTTCTCGTGAAATTCACACCTTCAGAAGAATTCCAAGTACCAATTTTCCTCAGCCCATCACGTGTAAGATCGATTATGTCAAGTGCAAAGTCACTACGGAACCCTTCGTGATCAAATTTGATGACCCCTGTCAATCCTCTCATCTCAACCTAAATATGAAAACCTTCATCAGTATACTCCATTCAGTTTCATTTAATCACATAGGAGGTCATGGTTTCGTTTCCAGGAGTTGTTGCACCTGATGAAAAGTCTGTGCGCGTACAGAAAATATCGTTAATGACAAAACGACGTTGCCAGTTTTTTTACATCAAAGTAAAAGTATCAAAGATATTCCACATTTTGTTAGTTCGAATCGATCGGCGATTTTGGGACGAAATATCGATAGAAAATCGCCTATTTTTCCGTTCTTCGTCGTCCAGAAGAAGTCGATATGAGAAATTTCGTGCAAGTGTCATTTTTTCCTTTCACCACTTTTGGCGTGAGTACGAACGGCAAATTTGAATTGGACCAAAAATCGATTTATAAGCACATCGATTTATAAGCGAAAGTAAGTACTAACTAATCGACCTTTTTACACTTGATCCGAGACTCTGACTTGATAACGAAGTTTTTCTTAGGTATCTGGCCGTTTAGAAATATTCCAAACGAAATTCCGGTCCCCCAGAAGTTTGGTTAGTTTCGGTATCGTTTTTGAGGCTCAAAATTTATTTGGAATGTGTAAATGGACAAAAAAGGCTTCCTTATACGATCTTCTAACGGAAGCGACTGGAAATTATGGTTCAGGTAGGACTTTCGAGGAATTATGAGGAAAGAACTTGCAGAATGAAATTGCACGATTTTCGTGAGTAAACGGGTTCTGGATGGCCATCATCGGTCTCTAAATGATTATTGTTGATCACGTTTCAGAAAAAAAAACACGTCGAAAAAGCTAAAAAAAAGGGAAGAAATATGACTATATTGCATTCAACGGTAGGTGAATTCAGATTCCGATGAATTGAAATGTGTCCCTGGAGCTTTCATTCCTACTATCAATCCTTTGCCGAAAGTAGAAATAGGCTATATTGAACCAAAATAAATCGATTTTTCCATATTCCAGGAGTTTGTGTCTTAATTTAGAACAGGTGAATGATAATTGCGAAGCATATGTTTGACCTATTCCATTTTATTTGTACAAACCTACTGTGGTGGTAATGTATAAATATTTTTTAAACTAATAAATTACTATACAGTCAGAATATTTTACTCCTTGTTCATAAGATTAAATAAATGAAATGTATATCTATAATTGAATTGACATTGATTGATGAATGAATAAAACTGTTATTTATTTGAAATAAAGAAATACATATTAGAAATAGAAATGTTATGCACCCTCACAATCATATCACATACAATATCATGATGAAAACAAAGCACATCGATAAATCTCTACAATCATAAATTTGATTGTTACCCTTTGTTGTCTTCCTGTGAGATAAATCTTCTACTCTTATTTTATTAAGTTAGCTATTAAGGTTAAGTATTGCTTAAACTTGGAGAAATGGTTGAAACGCATTCCTATAGATTTTTTTCCGTAGAATCCAGTGGCGTAGTCAGTTTTTTTTAAATGCAAAAAATAATGTTTTTGATAAGCTAAGATTGTGCTCAATAAGAATAAAAAATAATATACAGGGTGTCCAATTTAAAAAAACATATTTTCGCTCAATAACAGAAGAACGGAAAGTTTAATTGAAAAACTGACTACGCCACTGCATTCTACGGAAAAAAATCTATAGGAATGCGTTTCAACCATTTCTCCAAGTTTAAGCAATACTGAGATACGGGGGGTGATTAAAAAGTGATACTTTTCATTTCCAGCCTGTATAGCAAAAACTAAGAGGGCTATGCAAAAACTGATTTCGCCATCTCAAGTTTCACAAAAAAGTAGCACACTGTCGCGAAAACCGCATCCCGCTAACGTTAAAAATAACGGGGATATCCCGTAAAAGTGCCCAAAATGGGATACCCTGTACTCTTATGGTTCAAAATATCATTTTGAAATTCAAAATTCATTTCGATTAATTGAGGCCGAATTACAATGAAAGATTTAGAAACATCATTTTGAAGTTCGTACATAGAAATAGATTCTGTGGTAGTTAGGATCAAAGCAGAAAAATCAAGAATGTGGAAGATGTTTTGAAGTATGGAAACCGGGGTGATAAAAAATTTGAATTGGAAAAATCAAAGAGAAAAGTCAGAAAATAAATTGGGAAAAATTAAGGGAAAGTAGAAGTAAATGGGATGATTCAGAGTTGAAAACAACATTTGAATGATAATTGGAACATTATATGGAATATGAGCTGTTAAGGGTGCCTAAAGAAACCAACAAGAAAAAACACGATACGAGTGCTAAGTTGAGAAGATTGATATTAGAAGACGGAAGAAATATGACGAGAGTGTTTGAATGATAAAGAAAAAATACGGAGCAGAGTTTGGGTTTGAAAACAGGATTGAAGTGTATGGACAATTGAAATAGATATAAGTGAGTTTGATTTTATTTAGAGATAGAATAAGTTGTTTTTTGTGCATTAGAATAAGAAAGTTGATAATAGAATTGAAGTTTGTATGAATCTAAATTTTTGATTTGAATTTGAAACCTCAATTGAGAAAGAGAATTACCGGGCAAAGCAAAATTTGAATTTTTAATTGATTTGTTAGATTCAATTCATAACAGTACCTACTCAAGTTCTAATCTTATTGAAAAAAAAATGTTACAAACATGATATTTCTTAACAAAAACACTTAGATTTTTTCGAATATACCTATTTGTATTCAAAAAGCCATATTTCTCCTATCAAAATATGTTCTTCGATTCTCCTAAAGATCAGTTTGTAAACACTAATAACTTGTTCATATCATCCCCGATATCCCAAAAATATCTTGTAAAGAAAGGTTTTTCACTCAATTCGTGATAATTGAAGCTATACAGGGTGAAGCGTGGTTACTTCTTTATTTTAAACTCTCGCAACTAAGCGGCTAATAATAGTAGAGCGTTGGTTTGTGGCTTGTTCGAAAGCACGTTTTCTAAGGTTTTTGTTTCTTGTCAACAATGCAGTGGACAAAGCAAAAGCACGCGCTCGTCGTGGATACTACTTTTCTTTTAACCCTTCGATCATCGCAACTCAGCGTGTTTTCAGAAACCATTTCAATATCGGACTTGCAGGTCGTGTTCCTGATCGGAAATCGACTTCTTTATGGGTGGACACATTCAGGGATACCGGTAGTGTGCAAAAGAAACATAATAGATCTTCCAGAACCGTCAGGACGCCAGGAAACATCGAAATGGTAAGGGCAACGATTTTGAAACTTGTAGAAATGAATGCAGGGAAAGTGGTTTCGACAGGATGGAGCTACGGCTCACATCTAAAGAAGGTCAATAAAGATCTTGCGTGAACACTTCCCCGAAAGGCTCACCTCTCTTCGGTGGCCAGCACGATCGCCAGATTTAGCCCCATGTAATTTTTTCCTGTGGGGCTACCCTAAATCGTTGATATACATGGATCGTCCAAAGACCCTTCGACATCTCAAGAACAATATTCGTGCTGCTATTGCTGACATAAGCACAGATATGCTGGAAGAAGAGGACAACAATTTCAAATTCCGACTATCTCAGTGCATTGACGGGAACGGTGGCCACCTTCGAGATGTCGTTTTGAAAACCAAATGAAATAAAACTTTAAATGTACCCCTGTACACGACAAAAATAATTAAATCAATATCAAATGTGAATTTTCTTCAATATGTTCTGGGTAGGGGACAAAGCTTAATTAAAGCTCTGCGTAGCACCCCTATCGCGGTTTTGGCAAGAGCTACGCGAGCCATTTCGTCTTTTCCCGGGATGATCTCCGCAACCCTTTCGCGCGTCCACGCGAGTGGTGGTTCGATTTCGGCCTTGATTGAAACTATGTCGCCAAGAGAAGTTGCATAGGCGTTTTGAACATGTCATTTTGGGCGCTGAGTTAGAGTATGCCGGCGGTCGTTTATCCACCCTTGAGAGCATAGCGATTATATCAGTTTCTTCAAAACCTTTTTCCGGAACACCTTCGGCGAAATGCAAGAAAGAATGATGCTGTTTTTGACATGATTTGCAGCGGTTTTTGGAATCATATTCTGATACGGTATGGGATCTTGATAAGCAGTTGACGCAGGCCCTCTTGTTTTTTATGCACTCAAGACGGTCTGGGATGCTTTTAGCGTGAAATTCCGTACAACTGTATATTGTATGTTCACCGCCGCACATTAAACAATTTGTCCTTAGATGACCTTTTGGAGAATATCCGCTTTTTAAGAAAAATGAAGCACTATGGTTTTTTGAGGTGATGAATTCTGACTTAGAACCGTCAGCGTAATTAGGTGCACATAGGAAATAAGTCTCCAAAGCGTTGCACCGCGTTATAATGAAACTATTTACTTGTTCATAGCGTGGCATTTCATTAGAGGCGAAATGTTGTTCGAAATCCTTTCGCGTATTTGCATCGAGTCGATCTAACAACATATTTGTCATGATGAAATCCCATTTGTCGACCTCATAATTCATTATCCTCAGAATCTCAAGGTATCAATAATATTTCGGAGGGTTTTATGATCACCTTTTGTTGCGGCTGGAATTCCATGAAGAGCCTTCTAGCAATTTACTGCCCTGAGGCGTCTATTGTCGTACCGGTCTCGCAAAGCATTGTAAGCGATGGGATAATTGGTTGAAGTGAGTGACAAATTCTTTATTAGTGCAATTGCGGGTCCCTTCAATTTCGAAATCAGGTAACTAAATTTTTCTAGATCCGAGAGTCGTTCGTTATTATGGACAAGCGTATCGAACATCTCAATAAAAGAAGGGAATTCCTGAATATTACCTGAGAAATCCCTTATCTCGATTCTGGGCAGTGGAATCCCTTCGCTTGAATTGTGGTTGAAATTGCGAGTGGTGTTTAAAAGAGTTTGCTGTGCGCTTTCTCTTTCGCTCACGAGTTCGTTATGAACAGTCTCGATTTCTAAACAGCGTAAGCTAAAGTCCGTCAGAATTTCTGTTTGCGATTTCAATTGATCGGGATTACAGGCAAGTGCGGATACGATGTTAAGGTGTTGTTTCTCAAAGTCTTTCTGAATGTTGCGTAAGCCCTTATGAGCCATTTTGAGCCTTGGAATCTGATCATCGTCCAGCTTCGCATTGGCGGCACATGTTTCGATCAAGACTAGTTGGGTAATGGCGACTTGTCTGAGAGCATCGGCTCTCGCGATTTTCTCTTCTATCGTAAGAGGCATGGTTTGAATGAAGTGAATTGAAAAATGCGCCTAAGTACAGGGTGGGCAAAATTGGTGCTACATGAACTAAAACTTTTTAACCCGAGAAGATAGAGAAAAATGAATGGCACCTTATAGTACTCTTTTTTCAAAAAACTGATAATGCCATCAACTGCATTCCTCTATCTTCTTTTGTTTCCGAGTTATAGGCCAAAATTGAAATTTGGGCGATTTCAACATTGGTCATTATCTCCGTTTCTGTTTATGCTAGGATGTTGAAATAAAAACATTATACAGGCACTTTTCTGATAGCAATCCAGTGGCGTACTCTGATTTTTTTATAAAAGGTTCATTTGCTGAGTTATAACATAAAGTTGTGTTTTTTCTTATGGAAACAGTAGTTTGAAATGACTTAGAAAGAATCGCCATTTTTTTCCCGTTTCAGAAATGTATCATATGTTATACATAGCCCTCAGATTAGTTAAGATATAATGAAAAATATGGTTTGTAAATGGAATTCGAATTATTGAGTAGGCTGAATCATAGAATTATGTGTCTCTACGCATGGTGTAATTCTTAATTCACGTTTGAATACTTGATGGTGCGATCCCTGTTTGAAAAAACTGTTAGTTATTAAAATTTGAAGTCATCGTTGGCGGCATTATGGAGATATTCCAAAATTACGAAAAATATGATATGTTGAAATGTTTCATTTTAGCGAATGAGAATAGTGGGGCAGCAAGTGATTCAACTGTGAAATAATAATTACACCATGCGTAGAGACACATAATTCTATGATTCAGCCTACTCAATAATTCGAATTTCATATACAAACCATATTTTTCATAATATCTCAACAAATTGTGACGACCTTCCGTTTCTATTCTTTACCATCTTACCTTCCGAAGACAGAAACCTCGGGCGCCACCTCTAGTTTAAAGTGTTGAGGACACTCGGAACCCGTAGGCGGTACTCCTACGGGTGTCCAGGAGCTGCAGTCAGAGAAGATTATGCCCAGGGGCCTGATGTTAATATATTTTATTCCCTATCTCTGAAAATTATTGTAAAAATTCTGCTCGGGAAAATAAAACTCACAATGACCAGGACACTTATATTCTAGGTTCGGTAATATATACAATGAGCGAATGATATCAATGAAAATGAATAGATATGCACAATTACACAATGATGTTAAATCAATGGAAAGCGATATTGGTACAATGATTTCGATAGTTGAAGTGTAATGTGTCGGGGCCAATGGTAATGTGGTGTACGTAGCGGTGCTCCTGGTGTGTGATGCTATGCTGGTGTCTCGGCGTATATGTCGTAGAATGATGTCTGTATACTTCGGTGTACATGATGTGAAATGATAAATTTCCGTCTCGGCGTACATGATATGAAATGATAAATTTACGCCTAGGCGTACATGATGTCCCTCTCGATGAGAACTGGTAACTGGATAATATCCACACACATTACCAATGGCGAAGTGTTGTAACCAATGATGTCGCTGATATAGTATACTTTTAACAATGTACCAGGAATAGGAGGAGTAATTTGTTCGGAGGCGGGGTGTAACGTGCATTTGTGATGGAAAATTATACATGCAAAGATTCAAAATATACACTACTACGAAAATGAGAAAGCGGTCAAAGTAACGTGCGGTAGCAAGCGGAAATAAGCGAAATGAAGCAAGAGTGCAAGCAGAAAATATTGTGAGAAAACAGAACTACGGCAGGTAATAACGTGGGCAATGGAACGCTTGAATAAAACTAAACAAAGTTTCATTGTCGGAGCGTTATGATTGGTAGGAGACATAAAGAAAGGAATGTACCCGTATAGAACTGTGAGATGCGCCGTTTTAAGCTAACATCGCACAATCCCACACACTCGGAATCCAAAGAGACATGTAGGCCGTTTCAAGCTAATACACGGACTCTAAGAACTCGGGCGATACAACAAGGGGAATACAGGGCCACTGAATGCGCCATTTGAAGCTAGCATGCGTGTCCCTGTACTCTCGGGATTACCATGAATTCATACAGGCCATTTAAAGCTATTGTACGGAGCCATGGGGAATTGGAAGGTTGGAGACAATACCGGGTTGTGCATGCGCCATTTGAAGCTAACATACACCACCCTGTATACCAGGAGAAATCCACCGAGTCAGGCACGCCATTTCAAGCTACTACCTGGCACCATGGATGTTGGGAAAGGAACGAAGATGTAAATGCGCCGTTTTAAGCTAACATGTACATCCCCGCATACTGGGAAATTCATAGAATTATGCAGGCCGTTTGAAGCTACTACACAACTCCATGACCCAGAGAGGTAAAGGATCGAAATGGGAAAATACAGTAATACACCGACAAATCAACAAAATAAAATTTAAATGAAATAATCATACCTTGCTCACGCGTAACCCTTCGGTTTACTCACTGTTTTCGGATAAATAACTAGACCTGGACCTGGACCTGGGAAAAACCTGGATTTGCACTAATGCCTCTTTCACTGGATTCGGAGTTTTCAAGACTGGCGGTACCACGGTTAATTTGAAAATTGAATTCCAATTACCGACCGCGCGTCCGACCTTATACGTTTCCGGGTCGCGGCGTTTGACCACGCCCAGCGCGGTCGACCCCGCGGCCGTGACCTATCGCGCATCAATCAGCGTGACGACTGCCGCGGGCCGATGTACCCACTAATTCAGCCGGAAAACTTGCTACGTTACATTCCCCTCCTTCTTCGGATAGAAAAGAGAAAACTAGTTTTCTCTTTTCTAAGGCATTTACATCTGTAACATTGAAAATAAAAAATTTACTTTCCCTATATATACAATACTAAAATCAAATAAAAATTCATAAAAATAACAAAATCATTGGTCGACAATTTCATCGCTGCGCCGGAATCTTAACCCATCTGGATGATCCACCTATGGCCACCTTCACCCGGAAGTCCCTGCTCGGGCGCCATTTGCGACGACCTTCCGTTTCTATTCTTTACCATCTTACCTTCCGAAGACAGAAACCTCGGGCGCCACCTCTAGTTTAAAGTGTTGAGGACACTCGGAACCTGGTAAGTCGGAAGTCGAACAATGGTGTTCAACAAATCTTCTAATCTCATCCTCTCAGTGGGTAGTTGTAGATTCTTCGGAACTTGCTCCTCCTCTGGTCTGTCCAGTTGACGGGGACTTCACGGAAAGGCTGGCAACATTTCGGTCCCTGCTCGGGCGCCATTTGTGACGACCTTCCGTTTCTATTCTTTACCATCTTACCTTCCGAAGACAGAAACCTCGGGCGCCACCTCTAGTTTAAAGTGTTGAGGACACTCGGAACCCGTAGGCGGTACTCCTACGGGTGTCCAGGAGCTGCAGTCAGAGAAGATTATGCCCAGGGGCCTGATGTTAATATATTTTATTCCCTATCTCTGAAAATTATTGTAAAAATTCTGCTCGGGAAAATAAAACTCACAATGACCAGGACACTTATATTCTAGGTTCGGTAATATATACAATGAGCGAATGATATCAATGAAAATGAATAGATATGCACAATTACACAATGATGTTAAATCAATGGAAAGCGATATTGGTACAATGATTTCGATAGTTGAAGTGTAATGTGTCGGGGCCAATGGTAATGTGGTGTACGTAGCGGTGCTCCTGGTGTGTGATGCTATGCTGGTGTCTCGGCGTATATGTCGTAGAATGATGTCTGTATACTTCGGTGTACATGATGTGAAATGATAAATTTCCGTCTCGGCGTACATGATATGAAATGATAAATTTACGCCTAGGCGTACATGATGTCCCTCTCGATGAGAACTGGTAACTGGATAATATCCACACACATTACCAATGGCGAAGTGTTGTAACCAATGATGTCGCTGATATAGTATACTTTTAACAATGTACCAGGAATAGGAGGAGTAATTTGTTCGGAGGCGGGGTGTAACGTGCATTTGTGATGGAAAATTATACATGCAAAGATTCAAAATATACACTACTACGAAAATGAGAAAGCGGTCAAAGTAACGTGCGGTAGCAAGCGGAAATAAGCGAAATGAAGCAAGAGTGCAAGCAGAAAATATTGTGAGAAAACAGAACTACGGCAGGTAATAACGTGGGCAATGGAACGCTTGAATAAAACTAAACAAAGTTTCATTGTCGGAGCGTTATGATTGGTAGGAGACATAAAGAAAGGAATGTACCCGTATAGAACTGTGAGATGCGCCGTTTTAAGCTAACATCGCACAATCCCACACACTCGGAATCCAAAGAGACATGTAGGCCGTTTCAAGCTAATACACGGACTCTAAGAACTCGGGCGATACAACAAGGGGAATACAGGGCCACTGAATGCGCCATTTGAAGCTAGCATGCGTGTCCCTGTACTCTCGGGATTACCATGAATTCATACAGGCCATTTAAAGCTATTGTACGGAGCCATGGGGAATTGGAAGGTTGGAGACAATACCGGGTTGTGCATGCGCCATTTGAAGCTAACATACACCACCCTGTATACCAGGAGAAATCCACCGAGTCAGGCACGCCATTTCAAGCTACTACCTGGCACCATGGATGTTGGGAAAGGAACGAAGATGTAAATGCGCCGTTTTAAGCTAACATGTACATCCCCGCATACTGGGAAATTCATAGAATTATGCAGGCCGTTTGAAGCTACTACACAACTCCATGACCCAGAGAGGTAAAGGATCGAAATGGGAAAATACAGTAATACACCGACAAATCAACAAAATAAAATTTAAATGAAATAATCATACCTTGCTCACGCGTAACCCTTCGGTTTACTCACTGTTTTCGGATAAATAACTAGACCTGGACCTGGACCTGGGAAAAACCTGGATTTGCACTAATGCCTCTTTCACTGGATTCGGAGTTTTCAAGACTGGCGGTACCACGGTTAATTTGAAAATTGAATTCCAATTACCGACCGCGCGTCCGACCTTATACGTTTCCGGGTCGCGGCGTTTGACCACGCCCAGCGCGGTCGACCCCGCGGCCGTGACCTATCGCGCATCAATCAGCGTGACGACTGCCGCGGGCCGATGTACCCACTAATTCAGCCGGAAAACTTGCTACGTTACAAAATCTGAGGGAGATGTATAACATATGATACATTTCTGAAACGGGAAAAAAAATGGCGATTCTTTCTAAGTCATTTCAAACTACTGTTTCCATAAGAAAAAACAAAACTTTATGTTATAACTCAGCAAATGAACCTTTTATAAAAAATCAGAGTACGCCACTGGATTGCTATCAGAAAAGTGCCTGTATAATGTTTTTATTTCAACATCCTAGCATAAACAGGAACGGAGATAATGACCAAAGTTGAAATCGCCCAAATTTCAATTTTGGCCTATAACTCGGAAACAAAAGAAGATAGAGGAATGCAGTTGATGGCATTATCAGTTTCTCGAAAAAAGAGGACTATAAGGTGCCATTCATTTTTCTCTATCTCCTAGGGTTAAAAAGTTTTAGTTCATGAAGCACCAATTTTGCCCACCCTGTACAGGGGCTTATCGGAGAATTTCGGAGCAAAACCGAAAAACGGAGGACCCAATTACTTAAAGATTTGAAGTAATTTTCAAACGGCACCGTTGAAGTGAATTCTTCAGCGATAAATGAGTGCGTAATACAAAATATGCAAGTATAAAGAAAATAATCGAATTGGCAAATGCAGAATGTGAAACTAAACTCAATGTCGCAATATCTCAGGATTGTAGGTAATCCCCGAAGAAATTATCGTCGCTCAAGTTAAAAGACGAATATGAATTCGTGGCAAATTCAAGTTTCCGGTCCGAAGAACCAATGTTTGGTCTCGGGTTAATTCCCTGATGAGTGGACTGTAATTTATCTAAGGTTCGCACCGGTTCTTGAGAGCTTTGACAATTCCTCTGGAGAACACAATGAAGAGATTTCGTACAAGGGACACAAAGGCAAAGTATGTTCTGACTCACCTGTGGTATGCTGCGTGCTGGATATGATAAGGCCTCAATTGGCTGAAGTAGGTTTTCTGGCTGCACTATAGGTTTTGCGGCGCGCGGGTTACGTTAAGGGCCTTACTTGACCGTACTAGGTAGGTGTCGCGCTGTTCGTAGTTGAACTAGTTATGTCTAGGTTGAGACTGGTTATATTTGTTTGTGTCTGTCCTGAGGTTGAGTACCTGTTCGAGCCACAGAGTTTTCTAACCCCGTGGTGGGGGGCATTTGACTGTTCTGCTTCAGAATAAGCCAAAACATAGATTTGCATCATGCCGCCTTGAGTTGCATTGCGTACAAGGAACAAAGCAGACATAATGCAAAGCCAATTCGATATTTACATTCTATTTACATATATACAACAATATATAGGGAATATTTACAGTTATTTGAGTGGGGACCGAACAATATCTATGTATTTCATTGAAATTCGTTTTTGATATTTTTCTGAAGGATGAATCGGTAACTCTAAATTTCAATAGAAACTGTGCGTATAAAATGTATAATTCCATGCTCCTTAGAATTCAATTTAATCTTCCACATTTGTGGGATTTTATATATCTATATCAAAAGTTGTTCCACCATGTGATTTTAGTCTCAATAAAGTTGATGAACATTCTGACAACATCGTCAACTTCTGGTGCGATCAGATAGTTAATAATTTTTCTGCGATTCGGTGATATTTGAAATCCAGGGAAGCATCCAGATTTATGATTTTTTCGTCAAATTTTATCGGATGAAATTACGCGTTTCATTAAAAGAACATAACAATACTTTTATTTTCTAAATCGATCAATTCTTTTTCAAGTACATAGTTCTATAGTATTTTCGCATGGATTTATGAGTCGCATACGATGTATGGAGAGACATCGAAAAAGTATTGATTGAGGAAAATGCATCATGAATGGAGTGGACACTCAACCGGAATACAAATAATTTGAAATGACGATTCCGAACGTATGGAAAAAAATGTGTTTTGTTCATGGATTTTCGACACCTTGTATCTTCCAAACGAAACCGGATATTGAAAAATTGTATAAAAAAGTATTCCGCTTCATCAGAGGAATTTACAGTTAAAAAATATTTACAAGTCTCAGCCTCACCCTGTATATTATACATATGGTTCCAGACGTATAACCATAGACCATAAAGACTTGGATCGGGGCATCCCTTACTAATTGGAAATGAATATGTTCATGTATTGATGAAGACATTCATGGCCCGAAACAATTTAGAATATTTCCGGTGGAACCGGAAGTACATTATTCATAAAAAATATGGCAACAGATGCGTTTTGCGTCAATGCACTTGCGTGCGAAGTTTAATAAATATTTTCAATAAAACAAACTATCGGGAATCGGACAATATTTATTTTCTCCTTTATAAACTCTTCAGCCAACGTTTCGGTAGCACCATTGCTCCTTTATCAAGGCTTCGAATATTTATTGACGGAGAAATCGCATATAATAAAAGTAGGTCGCAAAATAGTTTGATTTTATTGAATATATTAAATGGATGATAACTACAGTCACGATTTAATAAATATTGCCCATTTATAAAAAAAAATTACTGGGTTCTATATTTTATCCTTATATCACAATGATTTTATCGTGAGTAATATCATAAGGGCATCTAGTTTTTCCGAAAAAAATTAAAAATGTTGTTGAGTAATATTTTAACTAGAAGCATGAGTGCTGGTGGCAACAAAAATCCGAGTTGAAGACGAATGCTTTTTGTTAAGAAATATTACTTTGCATTGTGTTTTTTCGATTTTTTCACAGGAAAAATTAGATGCCCGAATGGTATTTGACAAGACTATTTCATGAGTAACAGATTATTCTGGATGCATTATACAGGGTGGCCATTTGAAAACGAAACAGACGAGATTACAGACGAAATAAATTTTTTCGATAGAAATGCTTGGACAGGTCGATTTCTGTTTCGAGGGGGACAACTTAAGATGTAGGTTACTGACGCATAGCGCTTCAACCCTTACTGCTACAACCCCCACCCCCAATTTTTGAATAGGGAAGATGGGGTGAGTGATACCTCAATTCAAAGGTATTTTTATACTGATTTCAGCACAGTAATTGTTTTTTCATTTTATGCATTAGTTCTCGAAATATTTATGCGTTAGTTAATTTTATCACTTAAATTAATTTTTTGCGAATAATTGACATTTCGTGCTTCCGAAACACCAAAATCGGGCTGTGTAGAGTAAATTTTACTCTTCAAGTGGCCCCAAAGAAATAAATCTAGTGGTGACAGATCTGGCGATCTGGCTGGCCATTCAGTGGGATCCCTTCTTCCAATCCAACGATTTGGAAATCTTTGATCCAGATATTCTCGAACTCGTAAGGCGTAGTGTGGAGGAGCTCCATCCTGCTGAAACACAATCTGATCTTCCAAATAATTTCCTGCATTGTTTTCAAGTGTTACCGCATGTTATTGGAAATACTGCAAATTATATCGAAGATAATTTAGATTGAGTTTCAGCAAGATTGAGCTCCTTCGCAATACGCTTTGTTTGTTCGACATCTTGATTAAAGATTTCTATGTCAGTGGATTGGAGGAAGGAAGCCACAGTCATGGTTGTTTTGAAGCTCAAAATGTCGATTTTTCACAAAAAAACACTACAAGTGCCATGAAAACACTACTTCATTTTCAAATACTTAGTTGAGAATATTTCGAGAACTAATGCATAAAATGAAAAAAAAATTACTGTGCTCAAATCAGTATAAAAATACCTTTCAAATGAGGTATCACTCACCCCATCTTCCCTATTCAAAAATTGGGGCTGAGGGTTGTAGTAGGAAGGGTTGAAGCGTTATGCGTCCGTAACCTACATCTTAAGTTGTCCCCCTCGAAACAGAAATCGACCAGTCCGAGCATTTCTATCGAAAAAATTTATTTCGTCTGTAATCTCGTCTGTTTCGTTTTAAAATGGCCACCCTGTATAATATGTACTATTAATTTTCGTTGACAACAACTGTCAAGTTTTGCCGCAGGTAAACCCGAAAAAACTGCTGACACAGTTTTTCCATCTAAAAACCATTTGTGATTCAAAATTGCGCGTTTCTGATTGGTGGAAATTAAGACGAGGGAAATAGTAAAGACACAATCGAGTTTCAAAAAGGGTCTGTGTCTCAAAGCTCTTCCAATTTACCTCGCCAAATCACAAATTAGAATAATAATAAACTCACCACTTTCATGTAGTTGATCAAACTGTATCCGTGAGGCCATGTATCCACCGCATCACAGCTCATTGGCTTGATGTCTATTCTTTGACTGGAATCCAAATCGTGTAGAGCTTTGGCGAACAAGTGAACTGCGTCGTACATAAGAGCTGTCTCTGACTTCAAATACAAATTAGTTAAAATGTATGGAGACGGTTAAACCGATATCCACACAAAATTCAAAATAAGGTGTGTCCATAAATAAATTAGCCATCAAAGCACTGAAAAGTAACCCAGTAAAGCTATTTTACGGAAACCCTAAATGCAGAACTGAAATTTTTTGACTTGGTTGGCTTCATTTCTGAATGGAGAAACTAGCAATCTTCCTGAACTGAGATATCCATATAACTCTCCAGAGATCACCGTCATAGGTTTTCCTTCTTCGATCGTCGGTGCGCATATCTCTGCTATATTTATAGCGCCGGGTGCTGATGGTTTCTCTGCTAAACTTCAGAGGTGTGCTGGATCCATTTCACACCCTCTTTCCCTCATATTTGAGCGTTCGTACGAGACTTCTTGTCTGCCTTCTACTTGGCATAGTGCGCTAGTGGCTCCAATATTCAAGAAGGGTGACAAGCGCAATGATGAAAATTATCGTCCCATCAGTCAGGTGCCGATCTTGTCCAAGATAGGTGAGAAAATCATTCAAGAGAGAGTCCTCCATTTCGCCCTTGAAAACCAGACAGCCAACACGGTTTTCTCCCAGGACGTTCCGTCGTTACCAACCTCCTCGCCTCAATTCCTGGTCAAAGTCCTTAGATAGGTCCCATACTGTTGACGAGATCTACCTGGATTTGTCAAGCGCATTCGATCGTGTACCCCATAGACACAAGTTGAAGCATATGAAATTCGTGGTCGACTACTCTGGTGGATCGAGGCATTTCTGACCCATCGAATCTTCCAGGTAAGCGTTGGCGGAACTCTCTCATCACCAAGAAAGAGCAGTTCTGAGTGGTGTTCATCAAGGATCTGTATTGGGGCCACTTCTCTTCATCCTCTATATTTCTGATTAACCGAAAGTCTGAGTTGAATAAAATAAATAGGTATAGCTCTGCTTGTGCTATGAAGCATTCTTTTCCGAGATTTTATTTTAGGATCAATAATCCTAGCATCGGCTTCTATTTCTATTTGACCAAGTATTCGCGATCAATGAGTAGAACCTTATAATACCATGACGAAATTATATATCCATCGTTTGAGTGGAGAGAGCGCTCTAATTCTAAAGCATGAATGAACGAATAACGAAAGAATAAATTCAGTTGTTAAAAACACTCAACATACCCTCATGGCGTTTGTTACTTCTCCAAATGAAGATTTCATATCACTGTTATTCCACTCTTTCAGTACATTCTCCACATCGGGGTTCTGGGGGTCCACTAAACGAAAAGCTGTGATATTGGTACCACCATGTTTGAAGTCTTCAAGATCGACAGCATGCAGATCCTATAAAAATGGAATCATAACAAATAATCATATCCCGCCATGATTATGATGATGAGCGCCTGCAAAAATAATACATGATGTGTGTGAGTAATGAGTGCCCTAGCCTAGTGGTTGGGGCTCGGACCTGGCATTATTATTATTTTGAACCGGTGTCGTTATGGCTCGATTAGCCTTCCGGGAACTGCGACCACATAGATCTTTTGTTCTCTACCCTACTTATTCATTGAAACACAAGGAGGTCGTCGATGGTGTTGATAAGACCGGTAACATCCTTAGGAGCCTTGGCCGTTACCTCGTGTTTATCCGGGACATGTCTCCTCATATCAATGGTTCTTAGGCCAACCAGTTCTGAATACTTGAGTACCATATTGTGTTCAGGTGTTTCTGCCTCTGATTCACAGAGTCTACAAATCTCTACTGCTGACTTTCCCATACGGTACGAATGATACAGGGTGGGGCAGAAGAACCTATCCGATTTCAAATCCCTTTTTCTCAGAAGAGAGAGCAGGTAGAGTAGTGGGGTAAAAACCGTTAGAAAGCTGGTTTTATGCCATTTGTCAGTAGTCAACATGCCTTGGTCTGGTGAACATCGTGCTTTTGTTATTGAGCGGTTTATCGAATGCGGCGGTTCGATAATTGCTACACAACGTGCTTTTCGAATTCATTTCGGACTCGGGCGTCATGATCCTGTTCCACATCACGCTACGATTAAAGTGTGGGTGTCAAATTTTAGACAGACGAGTTCAGCATTGAAAAAGAAGTCGCCTGGACGTCCCAGGACAGCAACAGGACCTGAAAACGTGGCCAATGTGAGAGCCGCGATTGAACGTTCCCCGCGTCGTTCGGCGCGAAAACATTCGCTCGCTTTGGGGATTTCCAACCGCAGTATTCGGCGAATTTTGCACCGGGACCTCAAAATGCATCCCTACAAAATGGTTGTTGCACAGAAATTAAGTGAAAGGGATTTTGAAACCCGTACGAACCTGTGTCGCGATCTCCGAGAACTGCCAAACGACGATGTTGTGCTCTTCACGGACGAAGCCCATTTTCACCTTTGTGGCGCCGTAAACAGGCAGAATTTGGGGTTACCTCAAATCGAAGGTTTACCAGCATCGACCAAGGACCCTTCTTGCTTTACGAAGGGAAATTGCTCGGGCAATTGAAGAAATTCCTGTGGAAATGACGGTGAAAGTCATGGAAAGCTACCGCGAGCGCCTAAATAAGTGTATCCGCTCCCAAGGACGACATTTGAGTGATGTGCTTTTCAAAACTTAAATTTAAAAATGGATTAAAATTTGCGATATGTTAATAAAAAAATTTTTTTGACAAGCTGAGTGGTTTTAATTTTATAACGTTTTGAAATCAGATAGGTTTTTCTGCCCCACCCTGTATTTGCCCTGTCATCAGATCTACCATAACCCGAAGCTCAGCTCGTGACAGCTTTAGAAGCTAACTTGTATAGGTCGGTGAAATCATCACGAATTTCTTGGATTGAGTAAGTCCAGGAGTGTTTTTCCAGAGGGGTTATTCTGTTGTCCAACTCCCATTGGTAGACCGCTGCCTTATATTGATTATATTTCCAAGCCCACAGAGAGCCTTATGTCCAGCAGGTCCAGGTGTTACCCTTGATGCTTTTTTCGCAAGCTTATTCATTTCCTTCAACACCACAATGCCCTGGCACCCATAGTAGGGTCACTTTATAGCCTTCGGCCAGTTGCTTTATGGTGTTATGGTAATCTCAGGTCAGCAAGAGATCACGCGCAGCGTGATTCCAGGAACATCAGCGTGGCCTCGCAAGTCAGAGTTTAATCTCGACGCTAGGAAATAAATTTTCTTGTCAGACGGTAGTGGGCCACCATTTGACTGTTGGGTCGAAAATTAACAGTGCTCTGCCTTAGGTGGCGTTAGGACGCAGTAACAAAGCCTACACAGAAAACAACTGATTCTCCTAACTCGCACAAGCTGAAAGCTTCTGAGGGGTCTCTTCGGGAGACCTAGGAGTTATCAGTATAATCATAAGGTGACTTGACGAAATCATGATGGTTACCATCATCACGATGATAATCGTGGTGATATATCGTAATATAAGGGGTCCTTCTCATTGAGCGTGTTCTAGACGAGCTTTGCTCGATTAACCATCAATACACTGAAACAATGATTCTTTTATGCAGTCTTTAAAAAACTGATTAGCAAGTTTGCATGCTGCCTCTAAAATACGAAAATATCAATTCGAGTGTCACTGCAAGGGACTTCTTTTCGCTGAAACATAGGTCGCTTATTCCAACATCATGAGTTATCATCGTAGGAAAAATATGGAGGCCATCGCAATCTTTAAGCACCATTGTTCATAGTGCTTGGTTGCTAACGATCTGCACTGCTAAAACTAAGGATTTCCGAAGCGGAGGAGATGAACTGATTGACCACAGCGGCGCTGGGGCTGCGTCTATCAATACAGTAAAGATCCAGTAACAACGCTAGTTCGGAGTAGTCATTTGTCGGATAACAACCCCCGACCTAGAAACATCTGAAGACGCCGTTCGCAGATATAAGCGAAATTTCTTTAGGAGCACGGTTAGAAAGCCCAGAATACTCTGAATTTTCAGTTAGTTCATTGAATGCCATTTCCAAAGAGTTCAAGTACTCCAATCAGAAGATCATCCACGAAGAAAAGAATTCTGCCTGTGGCTTTGAAAAAACCAACATTTAACATCATCAATTATGTTTACCGACGAAGCCACTTCCATAAGAAATGGAGGGAATAATTTCCATAATTCCCATGTATGGTCAACAGAAAATCCTTATGCTGTCAAAAGAACAAGTTTTCAGCAGAGGTTTTCCTTGAATGTATGGATCGGTCTCGTGTGTGGTATGCTTATTGGGCCATTCTTTCTACCACCACGATTGTCGGGTGAAGACTTTCTTGATTTCCTTCAAAACAATTTACCAGAATTATCAGAAGATGTGTCTCTCGATATTCGCAAGAGAATGTGGCTCGTATTAGATGGAGCACATTCGCACTATCGACGAAATGTCCAAAATTATTTGAATAGTGTGTTTCCTCATGGGTGAATACTGATACGTCGTGGTGGATCAATTTCTTGGCCTGCACGCTCCCCGCATCTCAACCCCTGTGGTTTCTTTCTCTGGGGTTATTCGAAAACATTAGTGTATAGTGAGGGTGAAGTGAATAGAGCAGAAGAACTCAAACAACGCATTGAAAATGCTTGTGGAATTATTCGTGGGCAAATTGATTTGATAGTTACTGCATGTAACCATTTCTTATTACGCCGTCCGAGACTTTGTGCACATAAAACGAATGGAGATAATTTCGAACAAGTTCGGTGAACAATTTGAATGAATGTTTGGGTAGGTTTCCTTAATTTTTATCACACGGCCTTTCAAATCAGCAATTTTCCACTGCTTACTTCGAACTTAAGAATTCCCCCTTAGAAAAAATCGCCTAATAAAGATTGGAAAATAATAATACAAATTCGAAAAAAATTGTAGTGCGTAGAACAGTAGAACAGATCATTTTGTCATATGCCGCGTTACGTTCTCTATTCTCGTTAAAAGAGACCATTATCTGAATGCGGTTGTAAATCACGAGAACAATGACGCAACTATAGAGGCACTATCGATCACATTAAAGATAAGAAGAGAAAGCATTAAGGTATTCTCTGTATATAAACCACCGCAAATAAATCTGCCAGAGGAAGAGATGAAGATTTTATTAGGGGGTCATTTTCCAAGAATAATACTTGGAGATCTCAACTGTAAATCTCAACAATGGAATTCCAAAATAGAGAATGCAAATGGCAAGAAATTGAAAGAATATGCCTAAAAGGAAGATGCTATAATCATGGGACCGGACATACCGACATTTTTACCTAGTGGCAATGGAACCCTTGATGTGCTAGACATAGTTATAATGAAGAATATAAAGCAAGATTTTGCTCTTGAAACGATAGAGGATGGAACATCTGATCACAACCCAATAGAGTTCATTTTAGGACATGGACCTAGATATGAAGTGACTCAAACACGAGAACATACCGATTGGGACGAATATAAGAATGAACTCCAAGAAAATATCACGAGTATTCCACAAATTAACACTCCTGATGAACTAGATCAATCAGTCATAGCTTTGGAGAGTGCGATTATGAAATCCTATGAAGAGAGCACGGTTAGAAAAACTAAACCTACTCCCAAACATCCCTATGGCAATACTCCGAAGAGGTGAAAGAACTGATTAAAGTCAACCGAAGACTAAGAAAGAACTAGAGGATGTATAAAACAGATAATGATAAAATCAGACTGAACAGACATAGTCAAATACTTAAAAATGCATTAAGGGAGCTCAGAACGAATAGATGGAATAAGAAAATCAGTGAACCCAACACAGAAGACCACTCTGCATGGAAAATGCAAACAAATTAACGCAATGAAAAAACTCAAATTCCACCACTACATGGAATGGCATATTCAAAAAGCGATAAATCTAACGCTCTTGCTGATACTATAGAAAGAGAGTCAAGAATTAATTATTGTGAAGAAGACGATGAAGACCTAGGAGAATTAATTGAAGATAATGAAGAAGAAATGAAAGAAGCATCATCGGAATGTAAAATCCCTCACCCAACATCTCCGGCAGAAATCAAAGAGACAATCAATAATTTGAAAACAAGAAAGGCTTCTGGAAAAGATGAAATTACAAATCTCATGCTGAAGAAAATGTCAAAGAAAGGAACGGCAGCTCCCACTAGCATAGCAAATGGCGTGATGAGAACAGAGCACTTTCCAAAAAGATGGAAATCTGCCGAAGTGATTGTTTTCAATAAACCAGGTAAAGACAAAAAGTTCCCACAGAACTATAGACCGATAAGCCTGCTCCCAGCTCTAGGAAAAATTGTGGAGAGAGTCTTGGCCAGACGACTCAATGAAGAAACAGAAGCCCTGGCGACGATACCGAGTGAACAATTTGGGTTCCGAAAACAACATTCAACTGAATAACAGCTCCTAAGAATGACTGAGTATAGGTATCACAGAAGGATTTCAGAATAAACAAGCCACAGGACTACTTCTACTGAATGTAATCAGAGCTTTTGATAGAGTATGTCATGAAGGATTAGCATATAAAAGGATAACCGCAGGTTATTCTCCCAAGTTATGCAGAATAATAAGAAATTATTTGAGGGATAGGAATTTTTGTGTGAAAATAGGTGATGTTCATTCCACACTCAGATATCTAGAAGCAGGAGTTCCCCAAGGATCCATATTAGGACCCCTACTCTATAATATATACATACATGATATACCAAGAAATCCAAGATGCCTGCTTGCTCTATACGCGGACGATACGGGCATAGCAATTAAGCACAGAAATACAAAAATAATTCACAAAAGACTTCAAGAAGCTGCAGATGATATCAGTCAATGGTGTTACAGATGGAAAATCAAAATCAATGGAGAAAAGAGTCAAGCAATACTCCTTCAAAAGAGAAGACTGAAGATGGAATCGAAGATATCCATAGACAATAATGAAATTGAATGGAAGAATGAAGCTAAATACCTAGGAGTAATATTAGACAAAGGACTAATGTTGTGGCCCTTTTTTGATAATATATAATGAAATTTATTTTTGGAGTTTTGGCAGCATCGCATATTCTTGGAAATCAAGACGTATGTGTCGCTAGATAATTAATTCAGGTTTTTGATGTCGGAAGTAAAAGTTAACGTTAAATTTTGGTTTGGTGAAACATAATTTTCGGTGTTAAAAATACAATTTAGGAATATTATCGGACATTGTTGGATATAGTGGAAATACAGTTCATTTGGAGGACAGTTTGCATTGTATAAATCCTATTTTGTTCCATTTCATTAAACCTTTACCCTGTTCCTTTATATCCTTATACAGTGCGGTGCTGTGCGAAAGCAGAGGGCAGTTTATTGGTAAGATCATAGCCATTTATTATCATCTTTACTGGTTCAAATAGGAAAATGCAACATTTTTTGGTCCTTCGGGCCGGATATTTGAACTTCAATTCAAGTGTCAGTTTAGATTTATTTCGGTTTAAATCGGTTAAATACAGAGTTTCGGAACTCATTATTTTAATTTCATTCAGAAATATTCAGATTCAGTTCATTTTGTTTGTTCATAACACGGTGTTGTTGAGCGAAGAAAAAACGTACGAGAGTAAGAGAGTTTTTTCGTATATTTTTTTGGCGGCTGGTTATTGCGAACAGATTCCAAGAGTAAGCGTTGTTGCCAAGCGTACGTAAAAGAATTAGATTCATTGTTAGTACTAGCGGGGTTGGTTTTTTGAGTATTCTGCGCATTTGACTTCCAACAAAATGGGAGGAACGACGGCTGAACGACAAATAAAGGTGCTTCAGGCAAAGAAAGCATCTTTGTTTTCAATACTGCAGAATTTATTGGATTTGTCAAAATCACTGCCTGATGAAATTGCTAAAACTAAATTTTTAACAATGTTCAGTTCAATTGATTCTACAAGGAAGGACCTACTGAATGTTATAAACGAGATAATGGAGCTCAGTTTTGAGATTAAAGAGGATTTTCAACCAAATTTCGCTATACTTAGAACAATTGATGAAATGTGCTGTCATATTCAAGTAACTGCGGCTAAACTGGAACGAGAAAAAATTCAGAAAAATGTCCCTACGGGCACTGGTGATTCTCAAGAACGTCCGGAATTTTTGCGAAATCTCCCTACACTTCCGAAGATTGAATTGCCTGAATTTTCGGGAAATATAAGGGAATGGGAAACCTTTTATTCAATATTCAAAAGTTTGATTCATGAAAACAAATTACTTACAGATACCGATAAAATGAATTATTTGGTGGGTCGTTTGAAAGGATCGGCGTTGACTATATGTTCTTCGTTAGCTCCTACTGGAGAAAATTACGATATCATATGGAATTCACTTGTAGAAAAATATCAGGATAAGCGCGCCCTTGCAACTAATTATCTATGTCAGATTTTAGATTTCAGATCGATACAGGGTGAGTCGTCTAAGGGTCTCAATATATTTTTGGAAAAATTTGATTGTGCGGTACAGGCATTGAAAAAACTCAAATTGGATGATTTGTCGGACTTCATCTTAATGCATCAGGCTCTTTCTAAACTCGATAATGAAACGGTGAAATCTTTCGAAACGACAGTTCGGGGTAAAGGAATACCTACATATGAGAATTTAATTAAGTTTGTCAAGGAACAATCGAAAATTTTGGCATTAAATCAGCAAGCGACTACCAGCAGAGGTGATGGTTATAAATCTCGTAATCCGAAATCATTCTTTGTACATCAAAATAGTACTTGTGTAGGGACGGATCGGTCGAATACATGTATTTTTTGCAATAGGAAATACCATTCGTTGAGTAGATGTGATAAATTTAAACTACTGTCACCATCTAAAAGATATACTACAGTGCGAGATAACAACTGGTGTTATAATTGTTTATCGCCTAATCACGGGGTAAGAGATTGTCCTTCAGACAAATTATGTTCTGAGTGTTCCAGAAAGCACCACTTCTTATTACATACGGGACGTATACAGGGTGCATCGGAAAATTTTCAAGCTTCGAAAACGGATTCGAGTACAAATACATTGGTTTCAACAACTAATAACAATTTTTGTGCGACTGCTTTGGGTGATCAGGAAACTCATACTGTTTTATTGTCGACGGTTGTGGTAGATGTTTTAAACGGCTCGGGTGGTTTGAAGACGGCTAGGTTTTTGGTTGATAGTGGCAGTCAAGTTAACTTGCTTACTAATAGATGTTGTAGAAAATTGGGATTGAAGTTTTCGCAATGTTCAACATCAATTCATGGGATTGGATCTATTTCAAACTCGATTAGGGGTTTCACAAATATAGTTGTTTCATCTAGACATGATTCTACGAAAAAATATTCGATTGAGGCATTTTTGGTAGATAAAATAACGGATAAGCTTCCAATAACGAAAATTGATCGCGGCGTGTTGAGGAATTTTGGTAATATACAGTTAGCAGATGAACAATTTGACCAACCGGCGGAAGTTGATGGTATTATGGGGGCGGACCTTTTTGCGATTATTGTGGGTAATTCGGTAACATCAGCGTTGGGATCACCAGTGGCGGTACAAACGGTATTTGGTCATATGATTATGGGAAAAGTTCCTAAGTTAAAATCAAAGGCGGACTTTGGTGTATTTTTTAATTTAGGTGATGAGTGTCAATTGAATGAACTTGTTGGTAAATTCTGGGAAATGGAACAAATTCCGAAGAAAACTTTGCCTGATCCAGAAGCGGAAACATGCGAGAATTTGTATTCTACATCTTTTGGTAGAGATTGTGAGGGACGATTTATAGTAACACTTCCTTTTAAGAATTCTCCGAAAACATTAGGTAATTCTAAGACTGCGGCATTAATTCGACTTTATTCATTGGAAAGAAAGTTGGCAAAATTTCCTGAACTTCGATTAAGTTATAATGAAATAATGAGAGAATCAATAGAGTTAGGCTATATGCATGTGGTTGAGGATGAATATTTAAATGATTCAGAACCTGCGTATTATATTCCTCATCATGCTATTGTTAAGCAGGAAAGTTCAAGTACACCAATTCGTGTGGTTTTAGATGCAAGTGCATCATCTGATAATGATGTTTCGTTAAATGACATTCTACATGGTGGTCCAAAACTACAAACTGATCTATTTTCTATGTTGTTAAATTTTAGATTGTTTCGAATAGCGGTTACAGCGGATATTCGTAAAATGTATCATCAAATAAAATTAGTTGACTATCAATGGAGGTTTCAGAGAATACTTTGGCGTTTCAGTCCTGATGATCCGGTTCAGGTATTTGAATTTAATCGTTTAGCATTCGGGGTAAAATCAAGTCCATATTTGGCTCTTCGCACTATAAAGCAGTTGATAAAAGAAAATGGATATAGTTATCCTTTGGCCGCTGAGGTAATTTCAACCGATGTTTATATTGATGATTTGGTTTGCAGCATTCCGACCGAAGAGGAAGCATTTAGCTTATATTCACAAGCGGTTTCATTGTTTGCGGAGGGGAAATTCGAGTTAGTGAAGTGGTCTTCAAATTCTATCGATCTGTTGAAGATTATTCCTATAGAACAACAACTTTTGAATCCGGTAACATTTAAAACAGATACAAAAATTTTGGGTATGTTCTGGAACCATGAGACTGATACTTTAAAATTTTTCTTTCGAGTACCAGATTCACGATGTACGAAGCGGATAATATTGTCCACGGTAGCTCGATGTTATGATCCGTTAGGACTGCTTGCACCATTTATTTTATATTTGAAACTTTTAGTAAAAGAACTGTGGAGATTGACTTTGGGTTGGGATGATGATGTAACGGAGGATATATCGAAACGTTGGTCAATATTGAGGAGAGAATGGCCGGTACTTGAGCAGTTCCAGTTTGCACGACATTCTGGTATCATGAAAACTTCTCCTGTTAAGTTGATTGCCTTTGCAGATGCTAGTAAAGATGGATACGGTGCTGTTGTTTACGTGAGGACAATCGGAAATGATGGTAAAATCATTGTAAACTTATTATGTGCGAAGTCTAAAGTTTCTCCGACTAAATTAATTACGATTCCTAGATTGGAATTAGCAGCGGCGGTACTTTTGTCCGAATTGGTCAAACGCGTTACAGAGGAGTTTGAGAAACGAATTGTTATTTCGAAGATAGTAGCCTTCTCAGATTCTTCGACGGTTATTCAATGGTTGAATACTGCATATTTGAAAGATATATATGTGGCAAATCGCGTCTGCAAAATAAAGGAAAATATCCCAAAGGCACAATGGTTTCATATCTCCGGAGTAACAAATCCCGCTGATATTTTATCTAGAGGTTGTATTCCCTCTCAATTAATTGACAATCCCTTATGGATTTCCGGTCCCATTTGGTTAGAGTCTTCAGTTGAAGAGTGGCCTATCACCGAAGAGAGTTGTTTTAGAGGCTCTGAAACGGAACTAGAGCAAACAATGTGTTGTATATCTGTTCAAGCTGAAGAAGATGATTCGTTTTTTCTAATGTTTTCACGACTTTCATCTTGGCTGTCTATTTTACGGGTTACGGTTTGGGTACTTAGATTTTTGAAGAAGCTTCCTAAGAGAAAACTATTTACAGCTGATGATCTGAAAAGAGCAGAGATTGTATTGATAAAAATTGTTCAGAATAAAGCATTCGGATCGGAATTAAGGTCACTGAATTCAGGAAAGGAGATATTTGGAAAATTGCGAAAATTAACTCCCTTCATTCACGATGGAGTTCTCAGGGTGGGGGGGCGATTAGAAAATGCTCCGCTAAAATTCACTAGTCAACACCCAATTTTACTTCCGGGTAAAGATCCTTTCACGGTGAAATTAATTCAATATTACCATAGAATTAATCTTCATGCGGGTTCATTTCTTTTGGAAGCGCTATTGAGACAAAAATATTGGATAGTGGGTGGTCGTAATGTCATACGACAGCAAGTACATGCTTGTAATCGTTGTTTTAGAATCAGGCCTAAAAATAATTATCCTTTGATGGCGAATTTACCTACTTCGAGGGTGAATTCAACGAAAGTGTTTTCTCATACCGGCGTGGATTACTTCGGACCCTTTAATATATCCCTAGGTAAAAAAAGAAAGGTTCAAGTGTTCAAAGGTTATGTATGTTTGTTCGTGTGTATGAGCGTGAAAGCTGTACACTTAGAACTAGTCAGTTCCTTATCGACAGATCATTTTTTACAAGCTTTCAAACGGTTTTTAGCACGAAGAGGTTCGTGTAATGTTTTGTATTCTGATAGGGGTACTAACTTCGTAGGTGCTAAAAGGGTTCTTCGAGAACTAAATGAATTTATTAATTCTGATCAATTCATAGCAGCTTTTCAGACAGAATTAGCGATAAATGGTATTGAGTGGAAATTTAATACGGCAGGAGCACCACACATGGGCGGGCTGTGGGAGAGCAACGTCAAATCAGCCAAGAATTTAATATATAAGGTACTCGGTACTCAGGTGCTAACCTTTGAAGAATTCAGCACTCTTCTTGCGCAGGTTGAAGCCTTATTAAATTCGCGCCCTCTTTGTCGTATATCATCGGATTCGAGTGCGCCAGAAGCCTTAACACCATCGCATTTTTTAACATTATCACCGTTGAAAAATCTGCCATCGTATGATCTATCGGATATTAAGTTGAGTAGGCTTGATCGTTTTCAATTGGTGGATAAAATGGTTCAAGATTTCTGGAAGCGCTGGAAGTTAGAATATCTAACGACGTTACAAACACGGGAGAAATGGCATTCAAAATGCTCAAACATTAAGGTTGGCACAGTCGTCTTATTGAAATGCGAAAATTCGCCGCCATTGCATTGGCCATTGGCGTTAGTTACTGAGGTCCATCCAGGAAAAGATGGTATTGTCCGTAATGTATCGCTGAAAACAAGTAAGGGTACTTATACACGGCCTGTAGTAAAATTATGTCCTTTACCGACCCAGTAGTCAGAAACATTGACTACTAGTTTTCTTTCTTCTGTGGGTTATTCTTTGTGGTTTTTTCTTTTTTTATAATTTTAAATGAAAGGTGGTGATTTGGACAAATTCTTTTGTTACCGGTATTTTTATTTTCAAGTTGAACTGAAATTGATTTTTCAGGGTGGGCGGTATGTTGTGGCCCTTTTTTGATAATATATAATGAAATTTATTTTTGGAGTTTTGGCAGCATCGCATATTCTTGGAAATCAAGACGTATGTGTCGCTAGATAATTAATTCAGGTTTTTGATGTCGGAAGTAAAAGTTAACGTTAAATTTTGGTTTGGTGAAACATAATTTTCGGTGTTAAAAATACAATTTAGGAATATTATCGGACATTGTTGGATATAGTGGAAATACAGTTCATTTGGAGGACAGTTTGCATTGTATAAATCCTATTTTGTTCCATTTCATTAAACCTTTACCCTGTTCCTTTATATCCTTATACAGTGCGGTGCTGTGCGAAAGCAGAGGGCAGTTTATTGGTAAGATCATAGCCATTTATTATCATCTTTACTGGTTCAAATAGGAAAATGCAACAACTAACGTGGAAACAGCACATTAAGTATGCAGTGGATAAAACAAATGTAGCAATGAAAAGATTATACCCGATTAAAGGCAGAAGAAGCCAAATGAACAGAAACACGAAATTGAGGATCATAAAGGCAGTCGCCAGACCGCAGCTAACATATGGATCAACAGCATGGTGATATGCAGCGAGAACCCATATAAAGAGGATACAAAGTACAGAAAACAAATTTCTGAAATGGGCATTAGACGCCCTCTGGTTTGTTAGGAATGAACAAATCCAAAAAGACATAAAATGGGAGTCCACATTCACAAACGAAAAGCTGCAAAAGCCTATGAAAGAGCTAGTGAACATTCAAATGACGACCTTAGAAGGTTAGTTGACTATCACCCCGTTGAAGATGAAAAAACAGCTAGAATTTACCGCAAAAGACCTAGAGACCAATTGCGAAAATGAAGATATAGAACTTCACACTTTGTAAGAGATATCCAATTGAAGGATGTACACAAACACTCAGCATAAAAGAATGCGAAAGAGAAAATAACAGATAAGATGATGGAAGGTTTATAGGCTTATGCCCGGAACCAACCGCAGGAGAGGTGTTTAGTAGGTCAGAATCCGACACTACCCAGAAAGACTGGGTGTCTGATGTAAGATTCACCTCTTCTAGAACAAAAAAAAAAACGTTGGTTAAAAATTTCTATCTATTCATGCACCCCCTCCCCCTGAAAAACTGTCTGAATCCGCCAGTGCTGTCATCAGATGTGTAGTTATGGAGTAATATATAAATTCGAGGAAAAACGAATAAGTAGCTGATGAAGAATTAAAGTATACCTAAGAAGCTAAAAGACAAAATTTAAATATGGATACTCACCAGAGATGTTATCAGATAACTGTGATAGTCGCTCATCATACCTATTTGTTGTGCCTGTTTCAAAACATTGTGAATCCTTTCTGTAGAACAATCTAGTACAATGTGTGATTCAGCTGAGTTTTTTATCTGCTTCAGAAGGGGTCTGAAATGTTAGAGAATTTCATTTTGGATATATGATATTAACAATCTTCGAAATACCTGTAATCTGAGCCACTGCTGAGTTGTCGAACTGTGATGGGAAATTCATAAGGGCCGTGAGCTTTGAGTAACTCTTGAAGTCTCACTAAGCCTTCGTTATTCTCGTATATTATCGTAAAGGATTTCCAACCCCATGCTTTGACCAGATCCACGTAGGCCTAAAATATTATAATCAGATAAATAAGAAACTCGAAAGGCTTTTTTTGTCAAATTTTCTGTACGACTCTGAATTATATACCTACATAAAAAGCGACTTTATGAAATGTCGTTTACTCAAAACTCTAATCGAAAATAAAACTAGAATTTCAAATAAATTCAATGTTTACCTTAGAAAGTGTGGTTGGATGGGGATAGAGATTAACCAAACAACTTTCTCTCCGAAGCCTGTAATCCCATCTAGTTTCTAAATGTGGTATTTCCATAGTATCACAAATAGACTGCACATGGCTAGCTGTATGCGCAGACTGTGGACCAAATATAGCCGCTACACCATTTCTCAGGAGATGACATACTGAAAATATCCAAACCAGAAATGGAGAAATTAAATACCTCACTTGCAAAAAGAATAATGAGAATCTCTGATGAATAATTTGTCCTCTATACCTTTTTTCGATGCATGAAAACTATCCTGAGGAGGCATGTGCTCGATCTGAGCATTCAGCTTGGATCGGGGCAGAATAGATCTGTTATTGTTAATTTTTTCCACCGCATATTTGAAGGCTAATTCTTGCTTGTCATCTGCTGGATGAAATAAACCCCCTGAAAATTCGAAAACGATTTGCAGAAGTTGTTTTTATTACCTATTTCTAACGCTAGCCTCCGGATTCTGCAGGATTACCATCCTGCAGTTATGTCGAGGCCACACCGAGCGCTATGCTATGGACGCTATGGACGCTACGTATGCGATGTTCGGACATAGCGGACATAGCGTACCAGTGTCGGTGTGGCCGGGTACATTTAAAATACCGATGGCTAATTTTGAGATGCATCGCGAACATAGCGAACATAGCGTACGTAGCGCTCGGTGTGGCCGCAACATTAGAGCATTATCCATTATCAATTCGGCTTTATTTTCTGTCAAACTTCAAGTTAAAATAAGACAATATTTTCACCGATGTGCGATTTGTGTATTGATATACAGGGTGTTTCACCATAAACTGGACAAAGATATATAGCCGTGTAGATGACACCGAGGAAATCATTTTTGCCCTATGACATATACCCCGTTTTCGACGCATAAGCGAGATACAGAGTGTTTAATGTCAACTTTCAACAATATTCTGATAACTGTGGTGAGTTATGCGTGACATTTGAAATAACGGTTTCAGGTCACATCTTAGTATTTTTTAGGGCTCAGTTCAATTGTGGTGTAGAATTCTGAAAAAAAATTCAAAATGGCGAAGTGGATTTTTTTTCTCGGTTGCCAATTTGAAAAACACTATTTCAACGTACTAGATTCTCTGATATTTTTTTTCCAAAATTCGAACTCAACTTTTTTTTCATGTCTTCAGTGAAAAAAAAAATGTCGGCCGAAATTGTTGAAATTTTTCATGGTTGAACTATCTTTTATTCTGAATACAGAGGTGAAATCAGAATGAATTAATATCTATTGGTTTCTTTTTGTATCCTTCCAAAAAAGTTTTTTGACGAAAATATTCTTTTATAAATCCATATTTCCGTCCGGGTCACTCTGGCAGCTTATTAGCCTAAATTTGGCCTTCGTAGGGCCACCAGTTTTTTTAATACAAATTATGAAAGTTCTCCGAGAGTAATTTTTGGAACGCTACAAAAAAAAACCAATGGATATTATTTCATTCTGTTTTCACCTATGTATTCCGAATGAAAGATAGTTCAACCATGAAAAATTTCAACAATTTCGGTTTAGATCGAATTTAGAAAAAATTTTTTCAAGGAAAATCTCAGAATAGTAATTTACGTGACAAGTCCGGAAAATAGGGTTTTTTTGCGCGAATAGACAAGATCCTAGGACCAGCCGGAGGCGAATCCTGGAAGTCTGTGAGTCCAAAAAAACTAGTTTGGGGCGTGTTGCGTACAATATTTTTTCGGCAACCGTGTAGAATTACAAATCAATGAGATAACACATTACTTTATTATACATTTTGATTCTTATTTGAATTAAACAAAACAGAAATGTCATCCGTTATTTCGTTGCTATTCTGATGATCATGACAATGACAACAACGACGTGATTTTTTTCGGCCTAGTCCGGAAAGTACGTGCTTTCCGGACTAGGCCGGAAAATGCTACATCGTCCTGGATGTGGGTACATTCCGGACGGTTGCCGAAAAAATCTAGTACGTTGAAATAGGGCTCTCCAAATTGGCAACCGAGAAAAAAAATTCCAATTTTACTGGCTTTCCGTCATTTTGAATTTTTTCTTCAGAATTCTACACCACAATTGAATTGAGCCCTGAAAAATACTAAGATGTAACTCACCACAGTTCACAGAATATTGCTCAAAGTTGACATTAAACACCCTGTATCTCGCTAATGCGTCGAAAACGGCGTATATGTCATTAGGCAAAAATGACTTCCTCGGTATCACTTGCTATGCGAATGTGGAGCTGTTCATCGGAAAAGGCTACCTTGGCTCATGGTTTTTAAAGCCGCCGGAACAAGTGATGGATGCAGTCCCCAGAAAGGTGATAAAGTTCATTGAGGAGACACGATTGCCTGACTGGTGAACAGTGCGCGGGATGCACAATAGATCTTTAGGTTAAGGTGCATGCGAGTTTGGATGATCTCCCGTCCTTCCTCTAATCTAATCTAATCTAAAAACACTTTAACAGGGCCTACTGGTGGTCATGGAATTCACCTTTTCTTTAACTGTAAAGTTATTTCCAGCTAAGTTGTTATGTACGAATAGGGATGTTGACTATTTTTTGGAAATAATTTTAATTTGTAGATAAGCCCTATACAAACACGAAAAAAATATTTTCATGGAAAAAATACAAATACCAAGAAAAATGCGTAAATAAAAATAGTTTTCAAAATTGCCGCTGAAACGAAGTGATTATGATGACGTCACCATACGATAAACAGACTTCGCCGTCTGTCAAAGCGAACTGATCTTGTGTGATTTCAAAAAATCGTTTGCGTAATAACAAATAATTGTGAAATAGTTCGCTGGTGATACGTTTTACTCTCTTCTGTTCTTCCTAAGTTCGTACTCGTGATGACAGTAAGGTTATAGGTTAGCTTGTTTACCGAAAAGTGACGTCACGTATTCTCATTCGTGTTTGCAGTCACGTGATGAACTGTAATAGATTACTCATTTTAAATCGATTTTATTTAATTTAATGAGAGTAATTAGATCACTAAAATATTGTTTCAGTATTTCAAAAACTACCTTCAATGTGGAAAACCTCAATTTTTATGAATTTGTAACATGTGTCAACATCCCTATTCCAAATAACACGGTGCTTTGAATCTTCGAGAATATACAGTATTGAATTGAAAAGTTGAAGATATTTTCAGAACGATATCAACTATTGAGTCTCGGATTTACTACTGGCTCATGTATTTTTGCAATGATTAATCAAAAACTTTGAAAAAATATATTTGATACTCACCTATACGTATTACGTCTGGAAGACTGGAGCATTTATTTATTAGAATAAAATGAAGAAGAATTAGAGTTGCCAGGAGTTGCATGGCACACAACCTGTAACATAATGTTGAGCTTTGAACCAACAATTTTCAAAGCTTTCATTCATACAATGAAATACAAGTAGGCAAACTAAAAACGAAATACAGCCTTTATTAACGAACAAACTTTTAATTGGGATCTTTCTATCGGGTGTTTTTTCAGAGTGATAGAATTTTCGATAGGGATAACTGTGATTTGATACAGAAGCAGCCATGTTGTTTCGACATTTCTGTTCAGTAAGCATTGACAGATTATCATGGAAAGAATCACGCCGCAACAACGTTCACAGATTGTTGAAATTTATTTTCAAAATCAGCGTTCTATTCGCCAAACTTATAGAGCCCTTCGTGAAATTTATGGTTTACATAACCGTTCATCAGACTCAGAGCAGCTTATTCGTCGAACTATCGATAGAAGTTATCGCTGCTGTAAGTGAAAGTGTTAATGAAGATCCTGATTTGTCTTTTCTTCGACGTTCACAACAATTTGGTCTCTATGCATCCATCACATGAAAAATTTTGCGTAGAGATCTTGTCGATCTTGGTCTACACCCGTACAAGATCCAACTGGTTCAAGAGCAAAAGCCACTTGAACATAATAAGCGTCGTTTGTTTGCTGATTGAGCCCTAGAACAGCTTGAAGTTGATCCACCTTTTTATCGAAAAGTTGTATTCAGTGATGAAGCTCATTTCTGGTTGAATGGCTACGTAAACAAGCTAATATTACAGTGAATGAAGCAGTATAATCGTAGGCATTCCTCAATAATAAGTTATTGTGTTGAAATGGTAGGATTAGGAATATGCAGGAAAAAAAAAACATAAATTTTTTCAAAGAGCAACGTTTCGCAACTTCATTGTTGCTTTACCAAGCTCTGAAACACAAAAAATAGACAGGTGAAGGGCGAAAAAATTAATGAGCTTTGTGTTTACCTAGACGAAGGTGACGTATCTATAATTCCTTCATTGTTGGATAGGGATGTGTCGTTCTCGAACGAACGGGTTAAAAAAACCGGGTCTCAAAAGCCAATCGTTCGTTCGGTTCCTCTCTAGAAAAATAACCCGTTCTTTCGAACGGTTTCGATGATTCAATGCCAAATGGTTGTTGCCTCATTCATTCGGTCTTATCGATCTCCCGACGTACCCGACGTCGGTGTCGGTACTCGGTCTCGGTACTGTCGGTCGGGTCTAGCAACCATAAAGTAATAAACAGCTGGAACCGAAAGAGATGATTTATGGCTCGTGTCATTTTTGTGGATTCTTGAACAGAAGTTCAGGCGGTCTTCGAAAAGAAGACGAGTTTGGTATGGGAATTCGGATTTACCCAAAACAACAGATGATAATAGGAAAATGCCTACTCATGAAAAGTAAACAGATCTGCCCTGTCGATCAATACGATACGGGTCTAGTTTATCTGACCTACTCTCTAATGCCGGCCATCCACGAAGCGACCGACCCGGGCGTTTTATGACATTTTATGAGACCACGAGCGAAAAGAGTCTCTGTGATTGGTCGGGGGCTCATTAAATGTCATAAAAGGCCATAAAACGCTCGGATCGGTCGCTTCGTGGATGGCCGGCATAACTCTCTACGTCTCTACGGGCCTCGTTCGATCGATAGAACGATTGAACGAAGGAAGGGCGAACAGTTCTTTTTGAACGGGTTTTTAGAACCGGTTCTTCACAGTGAACGAACGATACCGATCCGGTTCCTCAAAATTCGACGAACGACACATACACATTGTTGGACATACACTGCACGGTAAACAATGCAGGTGGACAACGACACACTCTCTCCGTCGTCAAATCAGGTACTAGTTTTCATTAGGCAACCAGATGATTCAATTAGTTGAATAAAAATATTTCCAGAGATATTTCCTTTACGCAGAAATAATAGAAAATTCGACGGAGGGAGCGGCGCCCCCAGCTCAGATGATTTAGATATATATATGAATTAACTAAAAATCAAATGTGACAAAACAACAAACTAAGATTTCGTGTAAAAAAAAGTGTCCTTATGAGTTTTTCTAAGCCCATAAATCTTCGGTGGGACAGCATTGTGGATACTGATCATTTTGTTCTTTGTTTTGTCTATGTATCCATCTTCGAGTAGTTTTTTGGCGAAACCATTCACCCGTTTTTGGTATCTCTTGGTTGGGTCTTTATCAACTGGCTTGTACGTATCTCGGTCTGCAAGCATCTCCCACATTTTATCCTCATATTCTTTCACCATCATTATCACCGTTGGGTTTCCTTTGTCTGATCTCCCCACTAAAAGGTCATTATGGAGCCTGGGGAACTGTTTAGTCTCGTTCACCTCTTTCATCAGTATCCTCTCGGATATGCGGACGATATTGTCCTGCTGATAAGAGGTAGGATACTCAGCGTTGTCGTCGATTTGATGCAAAATGCTTTGCGGATAATCGAGCGGTGGTGCATAACATACGACCTTTTAGTAAACCCTAAGAAAACCGAAATGGTTCTCTTTACGAGGAAAAGGGTGCCTAGTGACATTAGACTTCCCAGTCTGTTTGGAATGAGGCTCACCTTATCTGACCAGGTCCGTTATCTCGGTGTTATACAGGGTCTTTCACGAGGAACCTCACCCATATTTATACGGGAAACTACTGAACGTATTTTCATGAAATTCAGCACTTATAAGTATTTCACGATGCTGATGAAATCTAAAACATTTTCAAGGCATGAGCACCTCCGGTTTTTCCGGAAATGACGTCAACTTCCGTTTTTCAAATTAGAACACCATTTTTTTTATTGCAGAAATAGATTCCTTAGAAAATTTCAAATTATTTTGATGTAACATTTTTAGTTTTGGTTGGAAAATTCTCTCTGAGCGGGAAAATTCGAAAAAAAAAATCTAAAATAGATCTCCGCTGAAACAAGAATAACTTCGAGGTTTTTGGATGGTGGATATTAACTCAGAAAATATCCATTTTAGGGCAAGGGTGTTACATCTTGAAAAATCCCAAAAATGAAAATTTTCCATCCAAAAACGTCGAAGTTATTCTTGTTTCAGCGGAGCTCTATTTTCGATTTTATTTTAGAATTTTCCCGCTCAGAGAGAATTTTCCAACCAAAACTGAAAAATGTTACATCAAAATAATTTGAAATTTTCTAAGGAATCTATTTCTGCAATAAAAAAAAAGTGTTCTAATTTGAAAAACGGAAGTTGACGTCATTTCCGGAAAAACCGGAGGTGCTCATGCCTTGAAAATATTTTAGATTTCATCAGCATCGTGAAATACTTATAAGTGCTGAATTTCATGAAAATACGTTCAGTAGTTTTCCGTATAAATATGGGTGAGGTTCCTCGTGAAAGACCCTGTATTGGACCGCAAACTTCTGTGGAATAAACACATCGAAGCTCAAGCGAACAAGGACAATATAATATTTTGGTCCACACGTAAGGTGCTCGGCAAGGGATGGGTCTTCAGACCACATATTATACACTGGCTGTATACTGTGGTAGTGAGGCCTATCCTCACCTATGCATCAGTGGTATGGTGGACTTCCTTACAGAAGGCCAACAACCGAAACATCCTCATGTATGCCAGAGGAGAGCTTGTCTTAGTATAACAGGCGCTCTAAGATCTACTCCCACAGTATCAATGGAATGCATGTTGGGCATTCCTTCCATACACCTCACCATCACTGAGGTGGCTATGAAAACATCACTCAGAATCTGGGAACAGGGACAATGGCATGATCGTGGGGGATTCAGGAGGCACGCAATGGCTCTCAAGATGGTGGAGGACATTAACCCGTCCCTCCTCCGCAGAGGGGACCGTGCGTGCGCCCGATTCTGCTTCGACGAGCCCTACAAAGTAGTTGTCCCTGGCAGAGATCAGTGGTGTAAAGCAGACAGGTTACTCAAACCTGAGGGCCCCACCTCGTTCACCGACGGCTCGGTTTGTAACACGGGTGCCGTTGCTGGGATTGTTGGACCCAGATCGAAGTGGTCCATTCCTCTCGGAAAAGACTGCTCAATAGCACAAGCAGAGCTATATGCTGTCTTGGTATGTGCGGTAGAGAGTATCCGCAGAGGTTACTCTGGGAAACACATATGTTGCGACAGTCAGGGTACACTGAAAACCCTCTCTGAAATAAAAGTAACCTCTAACTTGGTTTATAAATGCAGAGAGGCTCTGCGCGCGCTAGGCTCAGATAACACTCTCAAGGTTATCTGGTGCCCGGCGCATGCGTCTATCTCTGGCAATACAAAAGCAGATAACTTAGCCAAACAAGGGGCTCGCTCGACTTTTACTGGGCCGGAACCCGCGCTTCCTATCTGTCCCACATATATCAAAAACCTCTTCAAGAGATGGATCGATGAGAAATTCTCCTCTGAGTGGAACATGAGAACGGATCTTAGGCAGTCGAGACTCCTCATCAAGGGGCCTTCTTCTAAGCCGGAGGTCAAAAAACTCTTGATTCTCGAGAGGAAGCAATTATCTCTGGTGCTCTAACTGGCCATCTGTTTAACAAACATTTATATAGAATGGGACTAACCGAGTGTTCCCTGTGCCGTTGGTGCAAGAACGCGGATGAAACGGCGGAACATATACTGTTCACGTGCGACAATCTCTCTGTACTGAGGTCAACACACTTAGGGAACCCTACACCTTCCATCTCTATGGTGAGAGGGACTCCTCCTTGTCGGCTCGCGGCATTCTTGTCAGCGTGCCTTTGGGTCTGAGTCTCTCTAGTATCAGAAGATGCGGAATGAACAATGGGCCACAAGGCCTACGTTCTGCCGACAAAAGGCGCCGCACAGAAGAATAGGATCCTCTCGGATTTCAGGTTTACATGTTGTTTACAGAAATTGGTCAAGATGTTAGTGGTACAGGCTCTTAATCTATTTTTCTCAGTTTCGTCATCCTGGCAGTTGTGAATACAATATTTTAGATCCTTTATGATTTTGTAGATTGGAATTTCTGAGTTGGTCAAGGGAAGACCAAACTGTGATCCCAACGATAAAATTCTCTGGACTGGCTCGGGTAATATAGTCTGTGTATAGTTGTATATGAAGCCATTCCCATCTTCAACAAGTACGTTAGCTGTTTTTCTCAAGAGGTCCTCGATCTTCTTGATATTTCCCTTTTTAATTCGTTCAAATTGTGCACTGAATTTGGTTTCAATCGCCTTCAGAGTGTTCGTAAATATGCTCTCAGGCAAGAGAAGCTGACCCCTCTGCAATCGTGTGGAGCCTAGGAGTTGCCTATTTTTCCACTCGGTTATAGGTATCAATCTCAATATTTAAAGCCGATTTCTTAAGTTTGTTCAAGAACATTTTTCTTGAATGGATGTTTCTTAGCCTGCAGTAGCGTATTGTTGGTTATATGTTTGGGTAACAATGTTTTGTATCTGCATTGTAGTAATAAAATGCGTCTGTTCTTTAAAGCAGTCAACTTTATAGTGTCATTAAAAAGTTTTTTCAGCAAGTGGTGTGCCTCATTGCCGTATGTGCTTTCGATGTTAGCAAAAAATCCCATTGTACAGGGTGTACCATTCGTTTTGTCCTATCCCCTTATATAGGAACTCACAGATGTAATAGAGAAAAGTTTCAGATAAAAGTTGTTCGTGTTAATGTAATCTTTTATTGTATAATAATTTCAAAATGGCGTCGAGCTTATACACAGGGTGGTGGCATAAAGTTATACTTTTTCAAATGGAACACCCTATATATTATTATATTTTTGAAAAGAGCTGAAAAACACGATTTCAGTCATATATAACATTAATAGTCTATTATGTTCCGTTTCGGATTCATGGCTAGTTTTCAGTGAAAGGGGGTCCAACTTTGGAATGCAATAAAAAAGTCTCTATGGAATGGATTTGAATGAAACTTGCACAGGGAGTTTTTCAATTTAGTTGTCTTTCATATTTGATCACAAACAATTTGATAGACAGCGATTAAAATCAATGCGATTGTCTTTCTTCAACCTCCAAATATCTCGAATTTTTCAAATGGAACACCCTTTATTGAGTTACATCATTTGAAAGATCTCTTCAAGACGACTCATTGAAAATAGTGTCAAAAGCTTGGAAAAGCGATTTACCTCTTGTATTGCCCAAAATGGTGGCTATTTTGAACATTTACTGTGAATTTATTTGTTGTGATTTGATTGGATGATTAATAAATTCCTTTTATTTTGGATGAATTTGCTTCTGAATATTTCTAAACTAAGCAGCTAATTTCAATATATCGTGACCTTTACAACGATATATTCAAATGATTATGCTATAAAATCTCAACATTACATAAATGAGTCGTCTATAAGTTTTCCTAAATAAATTTTAGACCTATGCTACCCTACATATTTAGATTCGTCTTGAAGAGATCTTTTGAATGATGTAACTCAATATAGGGTGTTCCATTTGAAAAATTCGAGATATTTGGAGGTTGAAGAAAGACAATCGCATTGATTTTAATCGCTGTCTATCAAATTGTTTGTGATCAAATAGGAAAGACAACTAAATTGAAAAACTCCCAGTGCAAGTTTCATTCAAATCCATTCCATAGAGACTTTTTTATTGCAGTCCAAAGTTGGACCCCTTTTCACTGAAAACTAGCCATAAATCCGGAACGGAACATAATAGACTATTAATGTTATATATGACTGAAATCGTGTTTTTCAGCTCTTTTCAAAAATATAAAAATACATTGGGTGTTCCATTCAAGTAAGTATAACTTTATGTCACCACCCTGTGTATAAGCTCGACGCCATTTTGAAATTATTATACAATGAAAGATTACATTAACACGAACAACTTTTATCTGAAACTTTTTTCTATTACATGTGTGAGTTCCTATATAAGGGGATAGGACAAAACGAATGGGACACCCTATACAATAGATGAAGCAGTATAATCGTATTCCTCATTAATAAGTTATCGTATTCTTTTTATAATATGAAGTCCACTAAATGTTTGTATACACATCTTTAAGATCCGATCCTACTGAACTTTCTCCCAAATTTAATTTACAGTATTCCTTGTTCTTGTGGAAAATCTTACATTGGCCAAAAACCAGACAATCGGGGCTATTCACTAAGCAAAGTTGTTATGGATAGCAACTGTAAATCGTCGTTATCCCATGCTTATTACATGGGATAACGACGATTTACAGTTGCTATCCATAACAACTTTGCTTAGTGAATAGCCCCGAATACCTTAAATCTCGTATCAATCAACATAGAAATGACTGTAAAATCATAATCAAGAAAAGCCCAATAAAACAGCTTTAGCGGCGCATCATTTTGAGACTGGTCACCCATTTTTGTTCGACGATGCAACCGTTTTGGATAGAGAGCAGAATTGGTTCAGAAGGAACGTGGGTGAAATGATCCAAATATACAGAGAGTAACAGCCAAATGGAATAAATTCGATAACGAATAAATGAGGGGGTGCTAGGAAAAACGCTCGGACACGTCGAATTATAATTTTAAATGCGCATATTTTTCAAGAAAATAAAATTATATAGGGTGTTCCATGCGACCATGGCCAATACCAACTTTATTTCAAATGCAACCCCCTGTATATTATTTATTTTTTGGATTCTTAAGAAAATTCTAGACATAATTCATGTACAATGTCCTATACCTATCTTCAACTTTTTCGGAAATGTTAAGATTTTTTACACAAATTAACATTTTAAATGAAAATTATTTTTTTCGGCAACCGTCCGGGATGTACCCACTTCCCGGACGCTTTTTCTATGAGAAAGTAGCATTTCCCGGCCTAGTCCGGAAAGTACGTACTTTCCGGACTAGGCCGGAAAAAATCACGTCGTTGTTGTCATTGTCATGATCATCACAATAGCAACGAAATAACGGATGACAGTTCTGTTTTGTTTGATTCAAATAAGAATCAAAATGTATAATAAAGAAATGTGTCGTCTCATTGATTTGTAATTCTACACGGTTGGCGAAAAAATATTGTACGCAACACGACCGAAAATAGTTTTTTTGGACTCACAGCCTTCCAGGACTCGCCTCCGGCTCGTCCTAGAATCTTGTCTATTCGTCCAAAAAACCCTATTTTCCGGACTTGTTACGTAAATTACTATATTTCACAAATTCGATACATTACACTCAATACTTATTTCCCATTTACCTCTTGATATGGATAAAGTAAGCAAAAATGCCTGAAATGTTGAGTAACGTTAGAAGACAATTCTACACCAGATTAGCATGTTGCCAAGACGTTCGCGGCGAGCATTTTGAACATTTCCTACAATGACATTAATTTTTTTTTGTTTTTTTTTAATAATTAAGAAATAATCAGAATTACTTATTAGGTTTTAAGTGTAATGTACCGAATTTGTGAAATAAAATAATTTTTATTCAAAACCTGGATTTTTGCAATAAATCTGAAAACATTTAATACTTCCGAAATAGTTGAAGATAGGACATTGTGCATGAAATGTGTCTAGAATTCTCTGAAGAATCCAAAAAATGAATAATATACAGGGGGTTTCATTTGAAATAAGAAAGTTGGTATTGGCCACGGTCACATGGAACACCCTATATAATATTATTTTCTTGAAAAATATGCGCATTTAAAATTACAAATCGACGTGTACGAGCGTTTTTCCCAACACGCCCTCATTTATTTTTCCATTTGGCTGTTACACTCTGTAGTGTATATGGCTGATACTGTTAACCTGAGGTCCTGAGGATTGACTGTTCCAACCTCAGCGTGATTTACAGTAATATTTTAAAGGTATACTCTCGCCAGATGAGTAGTTTTAGAACATAGGAGGAATTTCATGTAAAGATTTCTGTATATGTTATATGTAATTGTTTAGTTTGTTGTTTTGTCCCATTTGATTTTTACTTCATTCATATATCTAATTCATCTGAGCTGGGGCCGCCGCTCCCTCCGTCGAATTTTCTATTATTTCTGCGTAAAGGAAATATCTCTGGAAATATTTTTATTCAACTAATTGAACCATCTGGTTGCCTAATGAAAACTAGTACCTGATTTGACGACGGAGAGAGTGTGTCGTTGTCCTCCTGCATTGTTTACCGTGCAGTGTATGTCCAACAATGAAGGAATTATAGATACGTCACCTTCGTCTAGGTAAACACAAAGCTCATTAATTTTTTCGCCCTTCACCTGTCTATTTTTTGTGTTTCAGAGCTTGGTAAAGCAACAATGAAGTTGCGAAACGTTGCTCTTTGAAAAAATTGATGTTTTCTTTTCCTGCATATTCCTAATCCTACGATTTTAACACAATAAATTACAGTGAATTGTGCTCGTTACAGATCGATGATCAATGATTATTCGAATGGTATCGAGCCAGAAAAGTTTTGGTTCCAACAAAATGGTGCAACACCTTATGCTGCTACAGTTGCAATTGATTCATTGAAAGAATGATTTGGCGATAACATTGTTTCGAGAAATGGTCCGATTGATTGGCCTCCACTGCAGAAACGGAAGCTTAGGCCGTTTGCAATTTCAATTTCTGAAGAAATATCATTTCGGAGGTAACAATCGAAGTTATGCTAGATCGAAGCGTGGATAATTTTTTATTGGATGCAATATCCCCAAAAACCTATATATTTTGATACGAAACTGGGACCGTTTGATTCTTTCTGTCCACGGCTATTGAATGTGTTCATGATCCATCAATTTTATCAAGCAGTATGATATCCATAGTTCACTTATGATTTATCAAACTTCAATATGACAACAACAGAATATATCAATTGAAAACTAGAATTCTTTTGAGCAGAGAATTCTATTGTGATTGTGATATTGTTTATACTGTTCCTACTCCTAGGTCTCCCGAGTAGACCCCTCTAAAACTACAAGCTTCGAAGCTTGTAACTAGAGAATTCTATTGAATGTCAAATCGATTTGAAGAGGCAATTTGTTCGTATAAATAAAAATTATTTCAAGAAAAAATCATTCCACAGTCGTGGAAAAAGATGGGTATTCTACTCGCATATTATGGCTATTATTCACTTGGATGATTTACCCAGCTCGACTTCATTGATGTTTACCAGGTGGTAAACCTCGTGAATGAAAATCACCATTACCTATATATGCTTCTCGAATAATATACTATTTGCCAAGATTTTGTTTGTTTTATGTTTTCCATATTTCATTCTTGAGTTTTGTTCAATAGACTAAAGGTGTTATGAATCAACAAAATGAATATTGAGAATGATTCGAATGAATTGAAGACCTTTTTTTATCAAATAACTCCGTCGTTAACCCTTGATCATTTTTATTTATTTACTCAAAAGGTTGAGTTTATAGATATCGTTTCTATTTAATACAGATATACAGGGTGTCCCACGGTCGAGTGCCTATTAGACGTTTCTGGAGAACTGGCCTTATTTGAAATCTGAAAATTAGGATTATGATATTGTTGGAAATTCTCTACAGACCTAAAATATTTTTGGAGCCTGAGCACTTCCGGTTATACCAGGAGTGGAAATAAATTTGTTCAAAAAATATTTTTTTCAATATTTTCATTTCTGTTATGATTGAGTATTCAATGCTGAATACATTTCTGTTGAAACCATTGTATTCATTCAAATAGTTTTCGAAATATCGAAAAAAAACCTGCAAAAATGTCAAAAATTCATAGTCAGTGTTATGTCCATTATTCCTATTCTGAACATCCCGAGTGTAAACCGTTCTCACAACGTCAAAGTAGAAGAATGTTGAAAGGTCATCCATCTTTTGAATTTCATAAATATCATCACAGGGTGTTTCAAATTTCGTGTCGAAAACTCTGATCGAAAATTGTCCATAACTTCTGTTTTTCAAATTAGAGCCCTATTTTTTTATGATTGCGTTGGATTCTGCGAAGAAAAATAATGATAGCACTCTCAGATGCTTTTTTTCCTAAAATCAGTAATTTCCGAGTTATTTGAGCTTTTCTGGATTTATGTTGTACGTAGAGTCAAATTCATCAAATCTGAAGTGATTCGATGAATATTCCTATAAAACCATAGTTACAACTAATAATTAGACCTGTCACCTCTGAATTATTAATGGGATCATTTATCTTCTATGGTCACAGAATATTCTCATGCCAACATATTCGATGACTATTCTTATGAAACCATAGTAACCATTGAAGTAAAATCGAGAAGTAAGGTTAATGCCTAAAATTAGAGCTGTCACTTGTGAATTATCAATGGGATAATTTATCTTCTATGGTCACAGAATATTCTCATACGAAGGATAAGATGAATTTGACTCTACGTACAACATGAATCCAGAAAAGCTCAAATATATCGGGGATTACTCAATTTCGGAGCAAGAACATCTGAGAGTGCTATCACTATTTTTCTTCGCAGAATCCAACGCAGTCATAAAAAAATAGGGTTCTAATTTGAAAAACAGAAGTTATGGCCAATTTTCGATCACAGTTTTCGACACAAAATTTGAAACACCCTGTGGTGATATTTATGAAATTCAAAGGATGCATGACCTTTCTACATTCTTCTACTTTGACGTTGTGAGAACGGTTTACACTCAGGATGTTCAGAATAGGAATAATAGACATAACACTGACTATGAATATTTGACATTTTTTTAGGTTTTTTTTCGATATTTCGAAAACTATTCGAATGAATACAATGGTTTCAACAGAAATGTATTCAGCATTGAATACTCAATCATATCAGAAACGAAAATATTGAAAAATAAATTTTTTGAACAAATTTATTTCCACTCCTGGTATAACCGGAAGTGCTCAAGCTCCAAAAATATTTTCGGTCCGTAGAGAATTCCGAACAATATCATAATCCCAATTTTCAGATTTCAAATAAGTCCAGTTCTCCAGAAACGTCTAATAGGCACTCGACCGTGGGACACCCTGTACTTCAGACAATACAATGCTGATTTACAATATGGGAATTGGATTGGAGATCGAAACCTATGGAAGATTAGGCCTTAGATTATTTGTATTGAATCGAGCGTCCATGAACATATTTTGATACAACAATTGGGCCTTTCTTTGCCAGGAACATTTTCGGTTTTTTTTGTTTTCTGTAGTTCATTTTCGAATTTCATCAAAAAGCTTAAAGATTCCGACTATAGGCGCTATGAATCAGCAAAATGGATATTGTAAATGATTCGAATGGGACCTTTTTTATCCAGTAACATCGTCCGATTTCTTAGAAATTCCTTGTTCAAGGCAGATGAAGTCTTGACGCTTGATTATTTTCCACACAAAAAGTTGAGAATTTTCAGTCAGATATGCTGATATTAGTGATATCATTCCGAAATCATGCAACATTAATTCAATGTTGTGAGTATTTCAATAACACATACCCGAGAAGAAACTATTATATTCCTCAGAATATACACACCGATATCGACGTCATCATCAAAATTATGAGCCACTACCTATGCTCCCCCAGAACTGAAATGGCCAGCATCCCCTCTGGATCTGCGCGTTAGGATTTGGAGCTGCGCTTTAGAGATGGACCTGGAGAAAGGGTGGGCGATAGGGGATGTGAAGCAAGTGAAAGAATAATAGGAAGATTTCCATCAGCATAATTATCATTACGTTAATTGTTATCATAATTATGTATTTAATTATTATATATACTTAATCATATTTTTCATCTGTACATAGTAAAAATTTTGTATTGTTTGATGGAAAAAATTCTATGACCTTAAGCAAGTTATGTTATCTTATGTGGAAAAGCCTGATCTCATTATAATAATACTAAACTTATCCACCTTCAATATGTGATTTACAAATGGTACCAGGAAAACTAAGTTGAACACTTTCTGTGACAATGTTAGTTTTCTTAGAACGCCTTCGCAATTGTTTTGTGCTGATAAGAAAATTTATGTTCGGATTTCATTATCTTCAATTTTGAATAATGGATCGATTAACGGAAATGAAGAGAATATGAATTTCAAAAATGAATAGTTACGGAGAGCACAAAAAGAAGTGAGTCGCTTTACATATTTAATAGAAAATCTTCGTTTGTTAACTCTTTGCTTTATGCAGAATGAGACAAAATAGAGAAAATTCGAACAAGTCTAAATAAGAGGGGTACGGTGACCGAACATTAGACCCCTCCAGCACATTCTTGATCCGCCTTGAAAGGGCACAACTTCTTGTTCGAAATTGAGTCGCTCTAGTCTGCCTGGACCTCTCCAAACCCTTTCTCGTCGACTATCACTTTGTAAAACCGAATCGTGAATCGTCCGAAAAAAGTTAGTTGCGCCATTGTGATAAAAGTCAGTCTGGGTGGTGTTCTGCCCACTGCCGACTTGAATATACAGATGTTCAGGTGATAGCCGAGGTACTCCTAAAGGTCTTCTTGCCCTTAAATTTGAGGAATGCAACCGTCTCAATAGGTACGTTCGGCCAGTCGCTTCCATTAACACTTTTTGCTCCGAGTCGTTCGGCCACTCATTTCAGATCGCAAAGTGTCAATTATATGTCGTTCGTGTCAGACGGAGTAGAGCTTTTGGAACCAACTCTGAAAACCCTAGCTCCTGAGATAGGGCGCGAAAGGAGGTTCTGAAGAAGTAAGGTTAGGTTAGACGGACGGTTAGAGTTGAAATTTTAAAATTAGTGGATTAATCCAAAGTTTGATTTCAAAGATATTTTCCAAGAACACCCGTAATGTGGTAATGACTGAGAAAGGCGTTACAGGAAAAAGAATTATGTTGCAAGCGATTTCAATTGTCATTCGTTCATTCAAATAAGGACAAGTGACAAGTTCTAAAAGTTCCACTAACACTAAGCGATCTGTGATAAAAACTCTGGTTCGAATCTCCCCGTACCGGAGTTGACAAGCCGAACTCACCTCTTATTGTACTGGTTGAGACTACCTGTTTGCAGGTCCTCAAAAAATGACTTCGACGGCCTGTTACAGATACTACTCGATTCATTCGAGTAGAATTTCCGCTATAATGGTCTTCCTTTGCTGATGTTACTCTGGGTCGACCAGCCACCGGTCTTCGGGCAACGCTGCCGGTTTCCAGGAGAAGGGCCACTATGATGTCCGTGAAGTTAGCACCCACATTTTCGAAAATGAAGAAATTTTTTTTGCATTCGTTAGTAACTATTTGTAACCTCGAAATTTTCGTTTGTACCTCAAGGGTACTCATAGAAAAACGCCGCATTCCGCTGGGTGCTAACTTCACGGGCATCCACTTCTCCATTTTTCGAGAAAAAAAAGATACGATCGGAAAGTCCTTCGTTAGTAACTACATATTTGTAACATAAAAATTTTCGTTTATAACCTAACCCTTACTGAAAAAATGATACCCCTAGAATTCTAAGTTAGCACTCACATTTTCGAAAATTTAGAAATTTTCCATTTCATTCGTTAGTAACTATTTGTAACATAAAAATGTCCGTTTGTTACCTAACCCTTACTGAAAAAATAACACACTTTACACCCACATTTTCGAAAATTAAGAAAATTTTTTTGCATTCGTTAGTAACTCGTTGATAACTATTTGTAACATAAAATTTTCCGTTTGTAACCTAACCCTTACTGAAAAAATGTCACAACTTACATGCGAAGTCAGCACCCGCATTTTCGAAAATGAAGAAATTTTTAACTCCACGGGCATCCACTTCTCAATTCTTTGCGAAAAAAAATACGATCGGAAAGTCCTTCGTAAGTAACTATTTGTAACATAAAAATTGTTGTTTGTTACCTAACCCATACTGAAAAAATGACACCCCTAGAATGCGAAGTTAGCACCCACATTTTCGAAAATTCACAAATTTTCTATTTGATTCGTTAGTATCTCGTTAGTAACTTAGTAAATTTTTTTTAGTACTGTTACGTCGTGAACGTGTGTTGCCTGCGTGACTTGCTTCACCTTCAACGACTCGAGAACCGTCTCACTCTGGTGACAGTCTGCGGAAGTATTTTCTTGCGAGTGCGCGCGAGAGATAATAATGTCAATTTTCAATTCATTGAGATAATAATGTCAATTTTCAATTCATTGTTTACACATCGTGCATAAAAGTTGGTTAAAAGCTTGCTAATTTAATAGTGCCTTCTAAAGCGAATAAAATTCGTGTTGAATACTTTCGTTGAGAAAGAATAAAATCGTCTGATCGCGTCACCATAATATTTTGTGCTATCCTCTGAGGAATAAGTTCGCCTGTGGTTGAGCAACTTGGAACTTGAGTAACTGGTGAATTGGTCGCTACTAACGACGTCCATCTAAAGGAAAGGTATTTCCCTGTTTCCACTCCTTATACCCCCTTTCGGCTGCTAACTTAGTAGTTGACCACCTACGATCGCCGTCGGCTTATATTTCTGAGGTAGGTGCCTTTATTTAATCGGTTGCTTAATTCTCGGACGCACTTCTTCTGAAGTCGATTTGCAGCGGTTGACTTGCTGCAATCGTCTATTGGTGCCGAAACCAGGGAACTTTAGATCTTAAATTCTAATTCAATTCATCTTTCAATTCTCATTGTAGTCATTTCATTCGGGAAATTTAACAGTGGAATTCTTATTTGTTTTTTGCTATCGCTAATCATCTGTTTATCATATTCGCATTAATCGTCTGTTCATTCCGGTAACATCTTCGGAATTCATTTTACTTACCGGGGTTGCTCGCGAAGTAAAAATGCCGTCGACGGATAAATTGAAAGCTACGATCAGTGAATTCATCATCAAGCGAGAAAATGCTTTCGCAGCAGCTTCAACCTTATTTAAGTTGATTAAGGGGCTGACTACTGAATCGGATGTGGCCAATATGTGCCTGGCTGAGTTATTTAAAATCGAGAAGGCCCTCAAAGAAGCTGATGAGTTGATAGTTAAACTGAACTCTCAGCTGGAGGAGGCGGATCGGGACAGGTCGCCATCGAAATTCGCGGCATTCTTTGAGATCTGTCTGCAGATCCGCGCTGCTCATAGTCAGCTGACTGCATCTGCGTCGGTCGCAAAGACCGGGTCATCCCCTGTGGACCTTCCAATTCCTCGGGTCGAGTTGCCATGTTTTCATGGCAAAATCGAAGAATGGCCCAGCTTCATCGCACTTTTCGATGCTCCTGTGCATCTGAACAGTTACCTGGCGCCTGTTCAGAAATTTCACCTTTTAACTTCTGCTATATCTGGTGAAGCGGCTTCTGTCATCTCCGGCTTCGAACTAAATTCCCTAAACTACCCTTTAGCTTATCAGGCCCTTTACGCTCGGTACCAAAATCCCCGTCGGCTGGCTGACTTGTATGTAAACCAGATATTGGATTCGCGGCCTGCATCTGTTTCTTCCTTGCCCCAATTACAACAATTCGCCACCACGCATCAAAATGCCATCAACGCCCTCAAGGCATTGTCCATTCCAGATCTGGCCGATTATCTTCTGTTTTCCCTTGCCTTGCGCAACCTGGACATACCATCTCGCCAGCTGTTCGAAGGGCAGTTATCCTCTGATGAGTTTCCCAATCTCGCACAATTGCTCGAATTTACCAATCGACAATTGCGAGTGTTGGAAAGCACTTCCATCACCTCATTCCGTGCATCTGCGCCAAAGAGGCCGACCAGAACCCAATCACCAGCGGGGTTAGCGTCTGCTCCTTCATCGTCTGCTCCCTCCTCAGCTGGTCCGTCCTCTCGTCGTCATGCCTATACAGGGGTACGTCCTCCTCAAGCCTCTAGCTCGTCGTCTGTATGTGTGTTCTGCTCGGCAAACCACTCCATTCGACAGTGTCGTGAATTCAAAGCCATGACCATTCATCAGCGAAGATCTTTCGTAACTGAGAGGCGATTATGCAGAAATTGCATGTCATCGTTCCACGCCACTGTTGATTGTGGTTCGGATCAGTGCTGCCACACATGCGGGGGACGTCACCATACGATACTTCATCTAGCCTCTGCGGGTTCCACGCCCTCTTCTGGTACCCAACCGGAGGAGAAACCATCGAATCAGCCTCCTTCTCAATCTTCTGCTACATCAGAGCCGCCAGCCCGTGCCTCCACCTCTCGGGGCACTGCAGTGAGGGGTAGACTGCGTAATATACCTTCATCGGCAGGCTCAGCTTCTCATCGGGCTTCCCCCGCTACATCTTCCCGTAATTCTTGCCACTCATCCGGAAGTGGTACCGAATGATTTCGAGTATGGTCATCTCGCCGTCATCTAACCCTGCCAAATAGTCATCTGTTTTCATATCCGCGATCTTCCTTGCGCCAGACCAAAGATCCTGGCCTCCTTATGCCTACCGCCTGGATCCGCTTAGATAACCAGCGGAATGTTGTATTCGGCCGAGCTCTTCTCGATTCAGGCTGCCAACACACATTAATCACCCGCGCTTGGGCCACCAAACTTCGTTTGCGCATTCACCCTGAAGTTGTTCAACTTCGCACCCTCACTAACGCAGATCAGTTTCGCATCCAAGGATACGCATACGTTAGTCTCTGTCACCAAGGGGATCCCCCTCATCTTATCATCAAGGCCTACGTCGTTGACAGCCCCATAGATCCTCTCCCTGTCCAAGCGTTTAATGGCCGATGGCCCGAGTTTCAGCAATTCAACCTAGCTGACCCACTCTTCTATCTGCCTCGTATCATAGGGATGTTGATTGGATCGGATGTGCTCCCTCATCTTATTCTTCCTGGCACGCTGTGTCCATCGTCTGAACTTCCGGGGGCGTTGTCTACCACCTTAGGCTGGGTGCTTTATGGGCCCTACGCTCGCCATCGCAAGAAGACTAAACATGTTTCCTTCTCACCTGACGCTGCCAATGGTCGCGCTCGACATGTCCCCAGTTGTCATCGGGTTTCACGGCAGCACGCTTCTCCCTCGTCTTCTGCAGGGTCATCATCTGCTGTATCTTCTTCACCGTCTTCTCATCCTGATTCCCCTCGCTCAGAGTCTGCCTGCCCTTCCCTTCGTGACAAGACTGAATCTTCTGACACATCTCCTCAAATCTCACCTTCTGTTATGATAAGTTCTTCTGCCGTCCCTGATCTTCAAACTATTCCTTCACCCTCCGGACAGCACTCGGATCACGAACTTGTCAACATCGTTCGGCGCTTCTGGGAACTTGATAAGGTACCTGACGTGCTTCCGCTGACCCCTGCCGAGAGAGAGTGTGAGATGACATACTGCGCTGATGTCACCCGCGACTCCAATGGAAGGTACACTGTTGGTTTGCCCTTGGCATCGTCTCGGCTGGGCACCTCCGTCAACGTGGCGACTAGACAGTACATTCGACTGGAACAGCGTCTGGACAACAACCCTACTCTTCGTGTCGCTTATCATGAGTTCATGCGAGATTATCTCGAGAGTGGCCATATGGAACTGGTCCCTGAGTCTTCTGATTGTCCGCGATATGAGCCATATTATATTCCCCATCATCCCGTACATCGTCCAGATGATCCTCCTGACAAAATTCGTGTGGTCTTCAATGCCTCTTGTGCATCCGCTAATGGCAAATCCCTTAACGATCTTCTGCTTACTGGTCCGAAGCTGCAAGCGGACATTTCCACCCTCCTGCTTCGCTTTCGTCTATATCGCTTCGTCTTCACCGCCGATATTAGACAGATGTATCGACAGATCCTGATACTCTCTGAGCAAAGGGACTATCATCAACGTATAGTCTGGCGTTTCAGCAAACACGAACCGCTCCAATATTATCGCCTGAACACCGTCACGTATGGCGTTTCTTCTGCTCCCTTCTTGGCACTTCGGACCCTTCGGCAGCTGGCTTCGGATGACGGACCCAAGTTTCCTGCTGCCAGGCAAATCTTGCTGGATGAAATTTATGTTGATGACATCTTGACGGGCTGTTCATCCGAAGCTGAAGCTCTTGAGTTGCGGCAGCAGGTGCAGGACCTGCTCAGGGCGGGCGGCTTTGAGTTGCGCAAATGGGCTACCAATCATCCTCCTCTGCTAGACGGTATTCCAGCTGATCATCGTAGAGAATTTTCCTCTACCGATCCTCTTCTTCTCGATCGTGAGCCAGGTCTCAAGATTTTGGGACTTGGGTGGAATCCTTCTTCTGATCACTTCTTCTATTCTGTTCATTCGACTTCAACGGTCATCACCAAGCGAACCGTGTTGAGTCAGATGGCTAGAATCTTCGACCCCCTGGGATGGTTAACTCCTGTTACCTTCTATGCTAAAATCTTCTTCCGTCAGCTCTGCCTACTCCATCTGGAGTGGGACCAACCTCTTTCGAATGAGGTTCAGCCCCTATGGCTGCAGTTTCAGTCCCAGCTCCCCACTTTGTCAGAGCTCTACATACCACGATTCATCCCTGACGTTTCTTCTTCTGCGCATCGGCTGATCGGCTTCTGTGATGCCTCTGAATCAGGCTACGCTGCGGTCGTTTATCTCCGCACTTTGGCATCGTCTGGTCATTATCAGGTGTCCCTTCTAGCAGCTAAATCAAAAATTGCTCCTTGCAAAGCCATAACTCTGCCTCGTTTGGAGCTATGCGGGGCCCATCTTCTCGCCAAGCTCATGCACCATCTGTCCACTCGCGTGTTGGAACATCTCGGCGCTGAGTGCATGGCCTTCTGTGATTCCTCTGTGGCCTTGTCGTGGATCCGTGGTGAGAGTCACAGGTGGAAGACATTTGTTGGCAATCGGGTTGCTGAAATACAGGAGCTCATTCCCTCTGATCGCTGGAGACATGTAGTGTAGAGGACAATCCAGCTGATTGTGCCTCTCGAGGACTGATGCCTACAGACATTCATCATCACCCATTGTGGTGGCGGGGTCCTCACTGGTTGTCTTTCGACTTATCCTTATGGCCTGTTTCCTCTGTTGATTCCTCTCAAACTGATCGAGTGGACGAGGAAGCAGAGCCAATCTCCGCTTTGATGTTCGCGGCTATCTCCGATGAACCCACCTTCATTGACCGCTTTTCCTCATATCTTCGACTCAAGCGGGTCACCGCCTTTTGTCGAAGATTCATAATGAATACTCGTGGTCTATCACCCCCTCGGTCAGTTTTTCTTTCCTCTGTTGAGCTCCAGGAGGCGGAGGCCTGCTTGATACGTCTCGTTCAATCCGTTTATTTTGCCGAGGAGCTGACTGAGCTTCGGAAACCATCTTCTCGTCTCCGGCTCATCATGAAGCTTCACCTTTTCTGTGACCAGCAAGGAATTATTCGTGTTGGAGGCCGCCTGTCGGCGGCCTTGTTGCCGTATAGACACAAACATCCTGTTCTTCTTCCAAAGAAAAGCCATCTCACTCATCTGATCATCGATGATGCCCATTATCGTCTCCTGCACGCTGGCGCCTTGGCCACTCATTCGTACATTCGTCGCCGGTACTGGATTCTGGATGGACGCAATGTTGTACGCAATCGACTACGCAGGTGCAATCGATGCTTCTTCTGCAAACCTCGTCCCATGGTACAGCCAATGGGCAATGTGCCTCCCGAGCGACTATCCTCTGCCATGGCCTTTCTTACCACTGGTGTAGACTACGCCGGACCCTTTTATGTCACGAGTGCGCGATTACGAGGGGCTGTCAGCACAAAAGCATATCTGGTTGTCTTCATCTGTTTCACTACCAAGGCAGTTCACCTAGAATTGGCATCTGAGCTGTCCACTCCAGCGTTTATCGCTGCTTATCGGCGGTTCGTTGCGCGCCGAGGTCACCCTTCCGTCATCTTTTCCGATAACGGGACCAATTTCGTTGGTGCTCATAACTACCTTCGTGATCTTGGCCGCTTATTGTCTGCTCCACAACATCAGCAGAGTCTTTCCGATGCCGCTTCGTCCTCCGGAACTGATTGGCGATTCATACCGCCTTCCAGTCCTCACTTTGGCGGCCTTTGGGAGGCCGCTGTAAAATCTGCCAAGCATCATCTCACTCGCGTCATCGGCGAGCAGAAACTCACTTATGAGGAATTTCTCACTGTCTGCACTCAGGTTGAGGCCATCCTCAACTCCCGTCCTCTGTATCTTCCCTCATCTGACCCTTCGGATTTTGAGGCCCTCACACCAGGGCATTTCTTGATTTTCCGCTCCCTCAGCGCTCCTCCTGACCATGATGTCAGTTCCGTGTCTGTGAATCGTTTATCTCGTTGGCAATTGGTCCAGCGATTCCAGCAGGACTTCTGGAAGCGTTGGCGTCAGGAATACTTGCATACCTTGCAGCAACGTCATAAGTGGTTGCAGCCGTCTACCCCTGTCCTTCCAGGCACTGTTGTCATCATTCGAGACGACAATCTTCCTCCTCTAAAGTGGAGTATAGGCCGTATATCATCTGTTTTTCCCGGAGCTGACTCCACAATTCGTGTGGCTGATGTTGCTACCCCTTCTGGGACAGTTCGACGACCAATCGTCAAACTGTGTCCTCTTCCAAGTCAGTAGATGACTTTTTTCTTTCGTCTGTTCACTCCTTCCAGTTCTTACTGAAGGGATCCTTCAGGGCGGGCGGCATGTTACGTCGTGAACGTGTGTTGCCTGCGTGACTTGCTTCACCTTCAAAGACTCGAGAACCGTCTCACTCTGGTGACAGTCTGCGGAAGTATTTTCTTGCGAGTGCGCGCGAGAGATAATAATGTCAATTTTCAATTCATTGAGATAATAATGTCAATTTTCAATTCATTGTTTACACATCGTGCATAAAAGTTGGTTAAAAGCTTGCTAATTTAATAGTGCCTTCTAAAGCGAATAAAATTCGTGTTGAATACTTTCGTTGAGAAAGAATAAAATCGTCTGATCGCGTCACCATAATATTTTGTGCTATCCTCTGAGGAATAAGTTCGCCTGTGGTTAAGCAACTTGGAACTTGAGTAACTGGTGAATTGGTCGCTACTAACGACGTCCATCTAAAGGAAAGGTATTTCCCTGTTTCCACTCCTTATACCCCCTTTCGGCTGCTAACTTAGTAGTTGACCACCTACGATCGCCGTCGGCTTATATTTCTGAGGTAGGTGCCTTTATTTAATCGGTTGCTTAATTCTCGGACGCACTTCTTCTGAAGTCGATTTGCAGCGGTTGACTTGCTGCAATCGTCTAAGTACCTCAAGGGTACTTGGAGAAAAACACCTCGTTTCGATGGGTGCTACCTTCACGGGAATCCACATTTTTAAGAAAAAGAAGAAATTTTCCTTTCATTCGTTAGAAACTCGTTAGCTCCTATGCAACATCAAAATTTTCGTTTATTTTATTCTTTAATGAAAAAGCGACACTCCTAACATGTGAAGTCATTTTTGAAAATGAAGAAAATGTTTTCTGCATTCGTTAGCAACTCATTATTTACTGTTTGTAACCTAATCTTCAGTGAAAAAAAGACACCTCTGATATCTGAACATTTTCAAATATACTATAGTTTTTTGATCTCGATAGCTTTTATTTATGAACTATTTTTGACACTCATTTCAAATTTTCAACCCAATCGACAAAAAAAAAATTCGGGTATTTCTTCAGAATACTCGAATACCTATTATACAAGGTGCGGCACGGAGGGCGGACGTTTTTCAGATGGGCATAACTTTCCCCCACTGAGGACGAGAGAAGTGGGGAAGGTGCCGTTAGACTCGCGTGTTCCTAGCATTTATTTTATTATGCACAAGCACAACGAATGAACCTCGCACGTGAGATGGAAGCACTGATCGATCAAAATGAGAACCTCATTTTGTTCATGAGTGACGAAGCCCACTTTCACCTCAACGGCATGGTTAACCGGCAGAATTGCCGTTAGTGGGCTAATGAAAATCCGCAACACTTACACGAAAGACCGCTGCACAGCCCAAAAGTTACGGTTTGGTGCGCTGTATCGCAAACTCGCATCATTGGCCCTTACTTCTTCGAAGACGTTAATGGTCGTGCTGTTACCGTGAACTCAGAGCGGTACGTCGAAATGATCAACAACTTCTTTATCCCCGAATTACGACGGCAACGTGTTCCAATCCGACGTGTGTGGTTCCAACAGGATGGGGCGACCGCCCACACAGCCAGAGCATCAATGGACGTTATTCGCCCTCTCTTCCCTGGTCGCCTTATTTCCAGGTTTGGCGATGTTCATTGGCCTCCCCGGTCCCCAGATTTATCCATATGCGATTTTTTCTTATGGGGACACCTCAAGGCTAGAGTATACGAGACCAAGCCCCGAACTCTGGACGAATTGAAAAGGGCTATTCGCGTGGAAGTTGCCCAAGTTGAGAGAGCGATGTTGGAGAGAGAGTCTACGCGAACTTCCAAGAGCGCCTCCAGCACTGCATCACCGATTTCGGCCACCACATGCCTGATGTGATTTTCCACACTTGACTGTCTCAAATGCTATTTCCTTGAGAATCTGATTCCGTCAATAAATGTGTTTTTGAGTAAAAATTAACGCTTTTATTATTTTTTTAAAACCATCCATCCTCCGTGCCGCAACCTGTACTATTGCTCTTGATGACACTTCATCTGTAATTTTGTCATTTTTCAGTAAGCGTTAGGTTACAAACGAAAATTTTTATTCTGTATTATTCACGTCCATGTTCAAAAGTGAAGCAATGTATCGCAGGAATTTGGACAAATGAAATAAAATCAATTATGATTTTGCCGACGTTTCGGAACTAATTGTTCCTTTTTCAAGGCTACATGAAGATAAATATACAACATTACACATCATACAACTAATAACGACATAAATTTAAAATAATTAGGCGAAGTCAAGAACGAATAAATGATTCCGATGAGTGACAGTCAGTTAATTAAAAACAAAACAAATTATCGAATTTTTGAATCGGGATTACATATGGTGAACGCGATGTAACCGTCGACATATATGTTCTTCTTCGATGTTGGCTTACTCAATTCACCCCAAACTGCCAAATACACGGTGTGAACAAATATAAAAGGGAACATGAACCTGATCAAAAATACAAAAAACAAACGCGGAGACATACATGCATCAATTGTTATCTGTTTGGTAATATTATTCTAGAAATCATGCGGTCATAAACAGTACTCAAGTTATTTGTGTCTTCTCTGTAATTCACTGTATTGTTTCTTCTTATGTGTATCATTTCACTTAGAAGACGTCTGAAATAATTCTGCTCTCTATCCAGGATGGCAACGCTTTCAAAATCGAATGTATAATGTATGTCCCTCTCTGTGTGAATGTTGTGTGAGGGCAGTCTGGTTCTCATCTTTTGTTCTTTGGCCATCACTCCTATGTTGTCGTACCCTGTCTTTCAGTTATTGTTTTGTGGTGTGTGGTGTTGTGTATACTTCATTGCAATCCTGGCAGGGAATCCTATATACAATACTAGACTGCATGATGGGAGGGGTTCTGTCTTTAATGTTGGTGAATTTTTTTTTTGCTTTCAAGGATGTTATAGAAGGATGTCGTGCAACCAAACTCTTCGAATATATTGTGTATTTTGTAGGAAAAACACAAGCTTAAAATATTTCAACTTAGTAGTCACTTCGAGTGTTGAGTTGGTGTGTGTATTGGTAATCGCGTTGGCGCCCCCGCCATTATTAATCCGACTTAGTTTAAGCTTGTAGTTGTTTATAGCCTTTCTGATATAGTAAGGGGGGTAGTTGTTTCCCAAGAGTATGTCTGTTATTTTCATTATATTTTTCTTTTCAAACTTTTCGTGACTCAGTGATAGAGCTCTGTAGATTAAATTGGCAGCAATATTTTTCTTTTGTTGGACACTATGGTTTGAAAGGAAGTTGAGACATCGACCAGAATTAGTCGGTTTTGCATACCAATCGGTGATCATTCCATTGTTTTCTCTTTTTTTTTAATGTTGTGATTTTCACGAAAAGGAATATCCTGTAATGTTCAGAGAACATCGTGAGAACCAAGTGCAAGCAGGTAGGAATTGGTGTTCTTCTTGAATTTCTGGAGGTTATATGCCTCGGGGAACACCTCCCTAGGCAATGTGTTCCAAAGCCTCGCTGTTCGTTGGATGAACGAGTCTTTGAAGAGAGATGTTCTGCAGGTCTCCAAAGTTACCACGAAGGGGTGTGAAGACTTAACTTGACGGGTTAGTCTTGAAGAGACTGCCAGAGGGGGAACGATTGCTGATAATTCAGAAGAGCATCGCCCATGGAAATATCTATAAAATAGAGACAGATCGCCCACTTTTCTACGGTGTTCCAGAGAAGTGAGCGAGCTTGTAATCTACGAGTTTTTATAAGACTCTATAGTTTTCAAATGTGGTTTTCACACACAATACCTACCTGTTTTTAATGTGTTTCCACAGAAAACTCATATCCGTTTCTACGAGTTTCTATAAGAATCTATAGTTTTCAAATGTGGTTTTCACACACAATACCTATCTGTTTCTAATGTGTTTCCACAGATAACTTATATCCGTTTCTACGAGTTTCTATAAGAATCTATAGTTTTCAAATGTGGTTTTCACACACAATACCTACCTGTTTCTAATGTGTTTCCACAGATAACTCGTATCTGTTTCTACGAGTTTCTATAAGAATCTATAGTTTTCAAATGTGGTTTTCACACACGATACCTACCTGTTTCTAATGTGTATCCACAGATAACAGTGTTAGTTTGAGGCGGCTATGAGATTCAATATGGTTTTCCAATTTCAATGACATTGATATTTCCATCAACAGCCTCAGTTCCCATGTGTAGAAATTCACAGGTTCAATTGAATAATTGAAATGAGAATGTTGTTGTGTACCTACAGAGTGGACAGTCATTTCAGGATTCGACAGACGGCGCGGGCATCGGAAAGTTCAGGTTATAACGCGGTCGACGCGGACGCATAGACTTATAATACAAAATGGACGAGCCACTCGGAAAAATGCTAGGTCCCAGCATACAGACTGATGTATCGTCATCCTTGTCATATGATTTACAACCATGTTGCCGCTTTTACCAATAAATTAAACCCAACTTTCTGAGATTCGTTTAAATGTTATGAAAATTGTATGAAAGAACCATTCAAACATAAATTTTCAATTTGAACATTTATTCAATAAATTCGCAAAAGTTAGTAATTTCATAAAAATCACACGAAATCAACAAAGTAAAGAAAAAATTAGTGGAAACTAGTAACAGAACAATTCGGTAAATTTGACGATAATTCTGTTGTAGCGGCAACACTGATGCCTTCCAAATTGCTTCTTGCCTACCAGTTTGGTAGGCAAACTATATACCTCTCTGTTTAGTCAGAGCCTCCAGATTGCCCCTCTCTCTCTGTATCCGGGGACGTAAGCTTCAAAGCTTCGAATGCAGAAAGATCGGGTGGCAGGGCAGGGCACTGCGCGTGCGCGGACGCGTGGAGCGTGACTGCGTGGACGTAAAACACGTGTGATGCAAATTGAGAATTGACGAATTATTTCTTATTTGTTGGGAAATTGCAATAATAATTAATTTCACTTTTCTAGAATAAAAATGTGATGCATCAGTACCTTTATGAAAGACTATTATGTGTTTTCGGTCTGAAGAGAACATTGATGTTTTTGTGTGAAGTGGGGTTATAATGTTATATTGTAGAAAACTAGAAACAAGCTGGAATCTGATGTGAATTATATCTTTCTAGAAGAAAAATGTGATGGATCAGTGCCTTTATGAAAGACTATTATGTGTTTTCGGTCTAAAGAGAACATTGTATTTTGTGTTAAGTGAGGTTATTCTGCAGAAACAAGTTGGAAATGGTGGAAATTATATGAATAGGTATGGTTTTCCGTAATTATGTGTTCTTCTCAAGTTACTTCTGTAAAATTATTCCATATATTGTCCCCAATCTCAATGAAATTATGAAATGTCAAAACGGATCAGAAATAAACATTTTAAGCCGCTATGAATTCTTTCACTCCAACTGTATAAATCCACCAACCAATAGTTCAAACATACAGGTATATGAAACGTTTTATTATAATCCTAGGAATTTCAGTCAGAAACATATGGAAGATATTTTAACTAAACGTTTAAACTGTCAAATTCTCATTAGCGAATGATTAACTGTGAATTATAATGATTTCTGGCGAATATCGGTGATGGTAAGATCTCGGGTACGATATAAATTTACATTTTCACTTTAACTTCAATGTTATACATTCGTTCTATTATCTAATTGTACTAATTTTCTGAATTGCCATCAGAAACACATTTGAGAACTATAGATCCTTATAACTTGTGACTGATATTAAATCTTAAACATTCTCATTTATTTTCAAACCTCATTAACTCGCAAAACATACAGCAGAAATTAATTTTGTGTAGAAACAGATTTGAAACAGGTAGGTATTACGTGTGAAAAACTCATTGAAAAACTATAGATTCTCATAGAAACGGATATTAAGCATGTGTGAAAACACATTAGAAACCGGTAGGTATTAAGAGTGAAAACCATATTTGAAAACTATAGATTCTTATAGAAACTCGTAGAAACAGATATGAGTTATCTGTGGAAACACATTAGAAACAGGTAGGTATTGTGTGTGAAAACCACATTTGAAAACCATAGATTCTTATAGAAACTCGTAGAAACAGATATGAGTTATCTGTGGAAACACATTAGAAACAGGTAGGTATTGTGTGTGAAAACCACATTTGAAAACTATAGATTCTTATAGAAACTCGTAGAAACGGATATAAGTTATCTGTGGAAACACATTAGAAACAGGTAGGTATTGTGTGTGAAAACCACATTTGAAAACTATAGATTCTTATAGAAACTCGTAGAAACAGATATGAGTTATCTGTGGAAACACATTAGAAACAAGTAGGTATTGTGTGTGAAAACCACATTTGAAAACTATAGATTCTTATAGAAACTCGTAGAAACGGATATAAGTTATCTGTGGAAACACATTAGAAACAGGTAGGTATTGTGTGTGAAAACCACATTTGAAAACTATAGATTCTCATCAAAACTCGTAGGAACGGGTATGAGTTATGTGAAAACCACATTTGAAAACTATAGAGTCTTATAAAAACTTGTAGGAACAAGGACAATTCAATGTAGGAATCGCTTATAGAAACGGATATGATTTACGTTAGGAAATGCCATTAGAAACTGAAGCAATGTGTATCTGTAGTCTCCATTAAATACTGATGAATATCGTATATGGTTTTATACGGATTTGCGGTTTCACTATCCAATTAGGATCTCATAAGTTCTCATACACACATTTTCTATCAGTTTCTATGAGACATTTTTGGCAGGGAAGCGATGCATCACCCACGAGACGAATTGCCCTTTTTTGTACGGAATCCAAGAGCTTTAGGGTGTGTTTAGGTGCAGCACTCCAAACATGGGAACAGTATTCCAGGACAGGTCGAATCTGTGCCTTATAGATCATAAGCAGCTGACCTGGGGTGAAATAGCTCCTGGCACGAAACAGAAAACCAAGTTTTTGGGATGCACTTTTGGCAATGGATCTCACGTGATTCTCCCAGGAAAGGTTACTGCCGACAGTAATGCCAAGCATCGAAATGGATGACTTCAATGGTATGGTCACTCCCGACAATTTTATGCTGGGCACAGTAAGATCGGCTTTTCTAGAGAAAAGACATGCTTGTGTTTTGTTTGCGTTGAATTCTACCAAGTTATTAGATCCCCATTCAAGAATTGTTGCCAAGTCCATATTTATGTTGTTAACATTTCTTCCTCGTTCGTTTTTGATTTGGCGGGCTGGTATTGGAGCCCTAGAAGAAAAGGCGGTATGGAGAGTACTATCATCCGCGAAGCTGTGCACTGGACACGAAGTTGCTTCCAGCAAATCGTTGATGTGAAGCAGAAACAGCGTTGGAGCCAGAACTGATCCCTGCGGAACACCAGCATTTATGGGTAGAGAGTCAGACGAAACTCCATCGACCACCACATGGAGAGATCTGTTTGAGAGAAAACTAGCCAGCAGAGAACATAGCTTTGGGGGCACGCCATAAGATGGAAGCTTGGCGGGGAGTCCCTGATGCCAGACTCGATCGAATGCCTTGGAGATATCCAGTGCTACGGCTAGGGTTTCACCATATTTCTCGGTAGATAGCTGCCATATATGTGAGACGTAAGCGAGCAAGTCACCAGTGGATCTCTGATGACGGAAACCATATTGCCTATCGTTGATAATTCCTGAGTGTTCCAGATGTTTCATGAGCTCGAAGTTGATGGCTTTTTCCATGACCTTTGAAATAATAGATAACAGAGCGATAGGTCTGTAGTTGCTAGGTAGGGTCTTTTTGCCTTTTTTAGGTACTGGTTGTACTCTTGCGGTTTTCCAGTTGGATGGAAAAACACCCAATTTGTAAGAGTGGTTGAACAATTTGCAGAGGACAGGTGTTAGTTCGGGGGCACATTTTTTGAGAACAATCGGTGGGATTCCGTCGGATCCACTGGCTTTGTTGGTGTTGAGACCCAACAGAATCTTTCTGATAGTACGTTGGCGAAAGGTTATCTCGGGCATATGGCTGTCAATAGATGTAATATTCGGGGGTTGTTTTCCCGATGAATCTAGAGTGGAATTTTCAGCGAACAAATGCGCGAAGATGTTGGCTTTTTCCAGGGCAGTCGTTGCTAGTGTTCCATCTTCCTTGGTTAGAGGGGGAAACGAGCTGGAAGTGAAGTTTCTTCCTACAGCTTTGGCGAAGGACCAAAATGAACGGGATCCGTTAGGGCATTCAACAAGTCTAGATCTTATTTTGGCATTGTGAGCATCTTTTGAAGATTTGATTGTCTCATTGCATATGCCTCTAGCCTCCACATATTCTGCTCTAGTCTCAGGGCCTGGATTTTTTTGCCATCGATGGAATGCTGCCTGTTTGGAAGCGACAGCCTTAGAGCAGTTCTTGTTAAACCAGGTCTTATCGGATAATGTTCTCCTTGCTGTGTTCGGTATGTAAGTTTGCATCCCCAACATAATTATTTCAGAAATTGTCTCGGCACATTCTGTTGGATCTTCTGAGGAGAAACAAGCTCTCTTCCATGGGAACGCTGAGTAAAACATACGAAGCCCTTCCCAGTCGGCCGATTTGTAATGCCACATGAGACGGGGTGGTATTGTGCGGCTTGATGGTTATCACTATAACATCGAGAAACGGCAAACTCTTATTATTTTCTATCTCAATGGTAAATTGAAGTTTCTCATGAAATGAGTTGAACATATTAAGTGTTGTCTCAATTCGGTCTTCAGGTAGGATCAGAAATGTATCGTCGACATATATTCTCATGATGGGGACACAAATATTCAGCTGACCAGCAACATACTCAAATACCTCCAACATAACTAATTCAGCAAAATCAGGACTGGCAGGGGATCCCATGGCTGCAGTAGCGTATATAGAAAATATTTTCGGGGGGGGGCCCGAGATGCTTACACCATCAAATGCTTCTCGAGCCTGTTTAATTTATTAAAGTAGTTCAGTTTTCTTTATCCATTTCGGGGGGGGGGGCCCGGGCCCCTTGGGCCCCCCCTATATACGCCACTGCATGGCTGTTCCATCTGATTGTTTGTAAAAAGTGTTGTTAAATGTAAAGTAACTGCTGTCGAACATAACTTCAACTAGCTTAATGAAGTTGTTCTTGTCTAGTTCAGTGAAGCAGCTTATGTATTGCTATCTTTTAGTGATGATCTGAACAACTAATAACAAACATCCCAAAATCATTAGTTGTTCAGAGTTCAGATCATCACTAAAAGATGGCAATTCATAAGCTGCTTCACTGAACTAGACAAGAACAACTTCATTAAGCTAGTTGAAGTATTTTTATTTTTAATTAACTGACTGTCACTCATCGGAATCATTTATTCGTTCTTGACTTCGCCTAATTATTTTAAATTTATGTCTTTATTAGTTGTATGATAAGGTATGATGTGTAATGTTGTATATTTATCTTCAAATAGTTAATAAACGCTTTCTTTTAGCCTTGAAAAAGGAACAATTAGTTCCGAAACGTTGGCAAAATCATAATTGATTTTATTTCATTTGTCCAAATTCCTGCGAAAATTTTTATGTTACAAATAGTTACTAACGAAGGACTTTCCGATAGTATTTTTTTCTTTCGCGAAAAATTGAGAAGTGGATGCCCGTGAAGTTAGCACCCAGCGGAATGCGACGTTTTTCTATGAGTACCCTTGAGGTGCAAACGAAAATTTTGAGGTTACAAATAGTTACTAACGAATGCAAAAAAAATTTTTCTACATTTTCGAAAATGTCGGTGCTAACTTCGCATGTAAGGTGAGTCATTTTTTCAGTAAGGGTTAGGTTACAAACGAAAATTTTTATGTTACAAATAGTTACTAACGAATGAAATAGAAAATTTGTAAACTTTCGAAAATGTGAGTGCTCCGCATTCTAGAGGTGTCATTTTTTCAGTAAGGGTTTGGTTACAAACGAAAATTTTTATGTTACAAATAGATACTAACGAAGGAATTTCTGATCGTATTTTTTTTCGCAAAAAATTGGGAAGCGCGTGAAGTTAGCACCCAGCGGAATGCGGCGTTTTTCTATGAGTATCCTTGAGCGACCTGATCGGCGGCAGATCAAATCTTACAGATTTCCCTTTCGTGTGTGCCCGGCTGATGAATCATTTGAAATCAGAAGAAGGAGCTCTTCCTTTTTGGAAAATAAAATACAGCGTGTACCATTGAAATGAAATTGATTATTGTGGCCTTTGAATATTTAATAAGGTTTGTAGGGTTCGGTATATAGTCAAAAAAGGAAAAAACTATCTGTAATCGATCTTTTGCGCTACGGTTTCGAATCCATTCGATTCTTCTTCAGGCTAAAAACAATATAACAAATTACATACCTACACAAGCTGATCAAGCAAGAGACCAACCTACCGAAACAAATCAACAACAGAATAGCCCCAAAAGGCAGTACATAAATTTAGAAAACTTTACAACTAAATCTCGTCAATATCACATAAAATTCTCAAGAAACATCTAGTCAATCATAATGACATTAAGGACTAAAAATTAAAACGTCAACATTTAGGCAAGCTCATTTAAACGAGAAAAAGGAACGCAACCAACTGTAATGAAGCGTCCTTCATTTTGAGAATCTCGGTAAGATCACTTCGAAATTTTCCGATAGGCAACCCGTAAATCTCATTCATGTCGTTCGGTTGCAATTTAAAAATCAGGCGTCGATTATTGTCAACCTGGCGTTGTTATCTCTCTTCGTCGTTTCTTTTGTTGGTCGTTTGTTTTTCCATTTTTTTTGTAGAGTTTAAAATCTCGTATAATGGCGGCGATTTTTGCGTCGTAGTTACCTCTAGGAAGTTCTAGAATGTTCACGAAAAGTGGGAACTCAGGTAGACCAATAAGAGCCCATAATGATCGATTTGTTTTCGAAAATTTGAGGAATTTTTACGCGCGCGACTCCCGATGATGGAGGGGACCTTTTTAGGAGGGGCTGGACGCGACGCGATTGAGATTGAGAGTTGTGAAATATTGGTAGAAAAGATAATCGAGAGTTAAAAGTTCAAAGTCAAGTTTAATAATATAATTCATTAGTTTCGAGAACGTTTTTTTTACACCGGATCCGTAAAGAGGAGGTTCATTTTTGGACCGTGAAGTTCTTTTCCGCCGTTTAGTGTCCTGTGAAAGCTAACGAAATCTCTATAAGGTAGGAAAAATCTTGATCTGGGCTTTTCCGAATTTTTATTCCGTGTTCCGAACCATCTTTGTATTCATTTTGTGTAAAATTATCCTCTTACTCGAACGACGTGTGATTTCCATTCTTATTTGCGACGTTCCCGTGAAAGAAAACCGGTTCCGCTTGAAACCAAGTCCGGGGCCGCGGCGCGTTAGTATAGGCGGTCGAGCGTCCCGACCCAAGGTCACGCGGTTTTCACGCCCGGACTCGGTCCCCTGCAAGTTTCCGTGAATTTCGACTTCTCTGTCCGCTTATTAGGAAGTGTTGTACCCCTTATTTCTTCGGCGCATTAGTTTGATCGTACCCCTCGAGGTGCGACACCCAGTCGGTGCGATCGACTATAGCTGTTGGAGTCATTCTGGGGTGGATCACGGCCTTTGAGATTCGTGATTGGCAACGACATTTTGGCGGTTTCCCGTGAATTTTGACTCGTCTATCCGCTCATTAGGAAGTGTTGTACCCCCTTATTTCTTCGGCGCATTAGTTTGATCGTACCCCTCGAGGTGTGACACCCAGTCGGTGCGATCGGTTTTAGCTGTTGGAGTAATTCTGGGGTGGATCACGGCCCTTTGAGCTTCGTGACCGGCAACTACATTTTGGCGGATGCGCTGCGCTGTTTTCCGGTTTCCCGTGGATTCTTGGCTTGTCTCGTCGCTTTTTAGGCAGTGTTGGGTCCATTGTTGCTTCCGCACATTAGTTGAGCCGCACGGCGAGCGGTGGAACCCCGTTGTTGGGGCCGACTATTTGCTGGGGGTACTTTGGAGCGACACCCAACCTATAAGTGCCGTGACTCGCCTCGACATTTCAGTGGGTGCGTTAATCCTTTCGGCCGATCGAATCCTCGGTTGCCTATTCGACCACTAATTAATCGTTCGAGTAAGAAACATTGTAGTGTAGTTTTTTTTACGAGTATCCAGACATACGATGGTGGTTCGGAAATCGTAGCCCATTTCAATTTTTCTATATTATTTTTCGCTTTATATACTCACTGCTTTGCTCCTTCACGGCTGCTTTGAATGCTCTCATTGTTCATTTATTATAATTAGATTTTCATTTTCTGTCACCGCTTATCTTTCGTCTGTCTCACCTGCTCACCCCGTTAACCCGCAACCGTTTTCATTTCTTTTCATAATACCAGTAAGGCTTTGGTAACTTTCATACTTGCATTTTAATTGGTTAATAATTGATCTTAAGAAACAGTTTAGTACTTTGATTTTGGTTGTTGCATACATTATTTAGTTGAGTTTACATTGTGTTACATTTTAGTTTCACATTATAGTTGTTTAAGGTTTTACTTGTTTTATTATCCCAGCAACAGCTAGACATATTCAATAAAGAACATACTTTTCAATCGCTAACACCTTAGATTGAGCCGAACCCTTCTCCAACTGTCTAAAAGCTACCCAGGCAAGGGCTCGAAGTGAAACTTTTTATAAAGGAGTCACAACCTTTTAAAACCCATTGTGGCTGGCGCCCGAGCGATTATATTTCCGCCGACAATAGCCAATAGGTAAAGAAAGCCCGTCACAAATTGGCGCCCGAGCAGGGACCGGATTTCTTTTGAATCAAAAGGTACTTTCTTAGCTTTGTTTGGCGCGGTTTGTTGAGCAGGTATGGAGGTGAACAGACTGAGAGCTGAGGAGTTGATTTGGGAGTTGGAAGCCCGTGGCTGTAAGGCGGCCAGAACCGTCAACGAGAACCGTATGCAGCTGCGAAAGGCGGTAGCCCAGCAGATTCCTTTCTGTCAATTGACCAGAGATACTGGGGAGGAATTGAATAACGCCCACCGTATTCTGGGATGTCTGTTGGAGGACGTGCGAGAGTTTGACGAGGATAACGCAGCAAACGTGGAGACCGGTATCAGAAGCCGTTTGTTGCACGTACAGCACCGTCTGAGCCAAATCAAACCGACGTCGTTGGGAGAACACGACAGGCTGGATGAGCTGAGGGACATTTTGGTCCAAGCATTCGAGATGTTGAAGGATGCCAAACTCCTAGCCGATGCAAGGAGAGCCGTACAAGAAACGTTCGGCGGCCCACTGGAGGGCGACCTAAACGAACAGAGTCGAGAGCAGGAGTTGATTTCATTCGAGGAACCACCAGAACTTCGATCTCAGGTGCCTGGTCTCGATGATTTGCAAGATGGCGGAGGCAGGAGCCGGGAATACCTAAACTCAGATCAAGTGATGAGGGAACGGAGAAGACCTACCGAATCCCGCGGAAATGATACCTCTCAGCTGACCGGAATACCGAGTGATTTCCTTCAACGCTTGCGAGAGCGGGCTTGTGAAGCAGTCCGGAGACGATTGAATTTCACCAGCCCTCTTGGACCACGGAATGACGACACATTAGCGCGACCGATACGAAAAGATAGGCCAGACATAGCCGAATCTACTCGCCGGATTTCTTTCCCATTTCTCGATGCAGCGGAGTCAGAGTGCTCGGCTCGACTAAGACCTGATTCAAACGAGGATAAACCTGAACAAGAATGCGTCGCACGAACGGCGGGCATTAGGAAGGCAGGAGCCGACGAGGTCCGTCCGAACCTGAATATTGCTGATCTTGGATGCGCAAGACGACCTAGTTCAACGTGCAGTCAACCTTCCATCCCCGTTTATAAATGGAACGTACATTTTGATGGCTCCACTAGTGTAAACACCTTCCTGGAAGAGGTCGAGCAGCTATCTGAAACTCGCAAAGTTACACGACAACAGCTTTTCGAGTCCATTTTTGAGCTTTTGAGGAAGGATGCACGAGATTGGTATATTCCCAGACGAGGTTCCTTCGGAAGTTGGGAAGATTTCAAGGAACAGCTTCGTGAAGCCTTCCTACCACTCGATTACGAAGAAAACCTCTTGGATGAAATCAGAAAACGCACCCAAGGAAATGGAGAGAAACTATTACTGTTCGTTACCAGGATGCAGAATCTGTTTTTGAAGTTGACGACCAAACGACCATCCGAGGAAGAGCAGGTGAACATTATCAAAAAGCGCTTGATACCGTCACTCCAGGAAGCGCTCGCCTTCCAAGAAACGAACAACTACGAACAGTTGCTGAAGAAGGGAAAAGTGTTCGAGTTGGTGAAATGGCATGCCGACAATTATGTCTCGCCACCGGATCGGAAGGGTTTGATAGATGAGCCTCATCTAATATACAGAAACCCACGTTCGAAAGTAGCAGAGAGTCTGGTCGTGAATTCGTCGCAGCAGGAAACAAGGGAACATACATCCCCGCTACCATCCACACCGGGATCCAAGGTCGCTGTCAAACCGGAGGAATCAAAGGAGAGGCCGAAACCTCCACCGGTTAAACCGTCAGACCCGCCGTCACAGGAAACACAGAGGAGGGTTCATTTCATGGAGAACGGCCCTCAGTGCTGGCGATGTGGAAAGATAGGTCATATGAGAAGGGAGTGCCGATCACAACCAAGACTGTTTTGCTCACGATGTGGAAGACCCGGAATCCTATCACGGGATTGTCCATGTTCGGGAAACGAGAGCGGAACTGCCATGACGAGGGGAGGAGGCAGTTCCCGTCCGCAGCATCCCCTATAACACCGCAGTCGCCTTCCAGAGGAGAAAACCGTCCAATTATCACCGTCCACATAGGAGGAAACTCCTTCAAAGCCTTGTTAGATACGGGAGCCTCCAGATCTTTCGTGAGCCAGAGAACAGCGGAAACATGCCGGAAGTTAGGAGTTTTGCCTGCCAAAGTCACAGGCATGTTGGCCACCGTAGCCGATGGAAATTCCGTAGCCGTTGAAGAGATGTACAAGCCGTTGTGTACGATTGGCGACGAAGAGATCGAGCCTCGACTGTATTTGGTACCTCATTTACCGGTGGATTTGATTTTTGGTATGGATATTCTGACATCGCACGATTTCTATATCGACTTCCGTACATCCCGATGTTTTCTCAAGGGAAAACTGTTGATGAAACCGGAACCTGCAACACATGGACCACATAACTCGATGGTAGGTTCGTTGAGTTCCGAAGAGAAAATAACATTACGAGAGTTCTTAGAGGTAGAGATGGGAAGTTTTCAGGAAGTACAAGGCCAGACTAACTTGACCAACCACGAGATTAAGATCAAACCTGGTACCGAGCCGATTAAGCAAAGATACCGTCCGTATAATCCGAAAATGCAGGAGATCATTAATCAAGAAGTGGATAGAATGTTGGAAGAGGGAGTCATCGAACCGTCTAAGTCTCCCTGGAGCTCCAGCGTAGTCATCGTGAGGAAGGCCAATGGAAAACCTCGCTTTTGTATCGACTTCCGCGCAGTAAATGAAGTGTCTGTTAAGGACGCTTACCCGTTGCCCTACATCGCTGGGATTTTGGACAAACTCCGGCGAGCCAAATATATATCGACCCTAGACTTGAAGCAGGGCTATTGGCAGGTCCCGCTGTCCGAGGAAAGTAAGCCTATTACCGCCTTTACAGTCCCTGGAAGGGGCTTGTTCCAGTTCAGAGTCATGCCCTTCGGCCTACACTCCGCAGGGGCTACGTTCCAGCGGTTGTTAGACAGAGTCATAGGCCCGGAGATGGATCCGGATGCTTTTGCATATCTAGACGACATAGTGGTACTGGGTGAGACGTTTGAGAACCACTTAGCCAACCTGAGAACCGTATTCCGCCGTCTCCGTGAAGCGAATCTGAAGATAAACCCGGAAAAATGCGAATTCGTAAGAAGCTCGCTTAAATACCTTGGACATGTGGTGACTGAAGATGGAATTGCGACAGATCCTGATAAGATCGCCGCCATTAATTCCATGTCACCGCCAAGGACAATCCGAGAACTCCGGCGATTCTTGGGAGTGGCGAGTTGGTACCGCAGGTTCGTAGAGGACTTTACGAAGACAGTCACTCCGCTGACGTTGCTGCTGAAGAAGACACAAAGGTGGAAATGGGGAAACGACCAACAGCAGGCGTTCGAGGCCTTGAAAGCCAAGCTCACCGAATCTCCGGTCTTGGCGTGTCCGGACTTTTCGCAACCGTTCACGTTGCAGACTGACGCCTCAGACACTGGACTTGGAGCCGCTCTAACACAAGTTTTGGAAGGTCATGAACGAGTGATCGCTTACGCGAGCCGTACGTTGAACGACGCCGAGAAGAATTATTCGGTGACCGAAAAGGAGTGTTTGGCCATAGTTTGGGCCATCGATAAAATGAGGCCGTATTTGGAGGGATACCGTTTCACCGTGGTCACAGATCATGGGAGTCTCCGCTGGTTACAGTCGATAAAATCTCCCACAGGAAGGATAGCGCGATGGAGCGTGTTCTTACAACAGTATGATTTTGAAATAAAATACCGGAGAGGGACACTGAACCGAGTGGCAGACGCCTTATCACGGGATCCGTTGCCGTATCAAGAACATTCCTGCCTAGCTGAAAATGTGGTGCTGTGTCCATGGTACGTGAGGAAATTCCAAGAAGTGTCCAAAGACCCGGCCGGACACCCTGACTATCAAATACAGAAGGGGAAGTTGTACCGACACTTTTGGAGCTCCAACGACTTCACCGAACCGGAGATGGGCACACCGTGGAAGTTATGCGTCCCCACTGAGGACCGTCTCACGGTATTGCGAGAGAACCATGACAATCCCGCGGCTGGTCATCTGGGTATTGCGAAGACCATTACCAGGGTGGCCCAGAATTACTATTGGCCCGGAATGTTCCGCGAGGTAGCCCTATATGTTCGACGATGCAAACGTTGTCAGCAGTACAAAGTCTCTCAGCAGAAGCCCGCCGGCAAAATGCAACCCTACGTAATCAGTGAACCGTGGAACACCGTAAGTACTGACTTGATTGGTCCGTTACCCCGTTCGAGGAAAGGAAATACCTTTCTTGTCATGTTCCAGGATCGTTTTTCCAAATGGGTAGAATGTAGACCGCTCAGAGCGGCCACCGGCAAGGGGGTATTCCAAGCCTTCTACGAACAAGTAGTGTTGAAATTCGGATGCCCTAAAACCGTGATAAGCGACAACGGCTCCCAGTACGATGGAAGGTTATTCAAAGGAAACATCCGGAGTCTAGGTATCAGGCATAGGTTCTCACCGGTTTACTCACCCCAGTGCAACCCCGTCGAGAGAGCAAACCGAACTATCAAAACTATGATAGCGCAGTTTTGCGAAGGGGATCACCGTAGTTGGGATGAGCACATAGGGGAGTTGACGTTCGCAATAAACTCAGCAAGACATGAGTCCACCGGGTTTACACCGTCGTTCCTGAATTTTGGAAGGGAGATAAGATCCCCAGAAAAGAACCGTCGCGATGTGCAAGGAGCTGACGACGAGGAAGGCGCCGGCGAAGAACCCCGTACACAAGACGCAGCCCAATACGCTGACCGCTTGAGACACCTGAAGGAAACTCATGAATTCGTGCGAATCCAATTGGAGAGAGCATTCTGTCAACAGAGCCGCTACTACAACCTCCGTCGAAGGGAGTGGACCTGTAAGAATGCCCCGCTCGAATGAAACACTGTCAGAGGTCTCCTGGAGGGAATCGCTAAACCTCGACGAGATGTTGATTAGCGATTACGAAGACTTCCTGGAGAGAAGACGCGAGGAACAAGAGGCCCCGACTCCCAAGCCTGAGGCCACCGAGCGTCCCGTAACGAAGGTCTCCGAGGTAGCACTGAATCAACCCCACGATCCCGTCAAGCCGAAGTCAGCAGGCCGTAAGCGTGTCCAATGGAGGAGACAACACCGTCAAAGTAGAGCCTCCGAACGAACCATTGAGGGAAACGAACGACCTCAATATATACAGCTCTCTGAAGGGGCGTGTTGGCGCTGTGGGTTGATAGGACACGCCAGGAAGAATTGCCACAACAAACCGAAGTTGTTTTGCTCGAGATGCGGCAAAATGGGAGTATTATCGAGGAATTGTCCTTGTCGATCGAGGGGACAATCTCAGAAGTCATCGAGGACGGAACCGAGGAGACAACCATCAAGAGAGTCTCAGGAAGAACGTCGCCGCGGTGGACACCCGGCTGTCGTTGCTTCCTCTGCCCAGTCGGCAGGACGTAACTCCAGGAGGTCAGTTGGAGTCCAATGTGAAATCTTGAGAACCCCATCGTACATGAAACCCATGGTGATGACGTGGCGACCCGACGTGTTCTTCGCCATATGTAACTAGACATGACCGCGGGGGGTAAGGTAAGAGCGGGTGAGATGGGGGAGTTTAAAAAAAAAAAAACCTTCAGTTTTTTTTTGTGGAAGACAGGGGGGTGTAATGAAGCGTCCTTCATTTTGAGAATCTCGGTAAGATCACTTCGAAATTTTCCGATAGGCAACCCGTAAATCTCATTCATGTCGTTCGGTTGCAATTTAAAAATCAGGCGTCGATTATTGTCAACCTGGCGTTGTTATCTCTCTTCGTCGTTTCTTTTGTTGGTCGTTTGTTTTTCCATTTTTTTTGTAGAGTTTAAAATCTCGTATAATGGCGGCGATTTTTGCGTCGTAGTTACCTCTAGGAAGTTCTAGAATGTTCACGAAAAGTGGGAACTCAGGTAGACCAATAAGAGCCCATAATGATCGATTTGTTTTCGAAAATTTGAGGAATTTTTACGCGCGCGACTCCCGATGATGGAGGGGACCTTTTTAGGAGGGGCTGGACGCGACGCGGAGGGATTATTCAGAGTTGAAGATCCGGAGGGTGAAAAATTGAGATTGAGAGTTGTGAAATATTGGTAGAAAAGATAATCGAGAGTTAAAAGTTCAAAGTCAAGTTTAATAATATAATTCATTAGTTTCGAGAACGTTTTTTTACACCGGATCCGTAAAGAGGAGGTTCATTTTTGGACCGTGAAGTTCTTTTCCGCCGTTTAGTGTCCTGTGAAAGCTAACGAAATCTCTATAAGGTAGGAAAAATCTTGATCTGGGCTTTTCCGAATTTTTATTCCGTGTTCCGAACCATCTTTGTATTCATTTTGTGTAAAATTATCCTCTTACTCGAACGACGTGTGATTTCCATTCTTATTTGCGACGTTCCCGTGAAAGAAAACCGGTTCCGCTTGAAACCAAGTCCGGGGCCGCGGCGCGTTAGTATAGGCGGTCGAGCGTCCCGACCCAAGGTCACGCGGTTTTCACGCCCGGACTCGGTCCCCTGCAAGTTTCCGTGAATTTCGACTTCTCTGTCCGCTTATTAGGAAGTGTTGTACCCCTTATTTCTTCGGCGCATTAGTTTGATCGTACCCCTCGAGGTGCGACACCCAGTCGGTGCGATCGACTATAGCTGTTGGAGTCATTCTGGGGTGGATCACGGCCTTTGAGATTCGTGATTGGCAACGACATTTTGGCGGTTTCCCGTGAATTTTGACTCGTCTATCCGCTCATTAGGAAGTGTTGTACCCCCTTATTTCTTCGGCGCATTAGTTTGATCGTACCCCTCGAGGTGTGACACCCAGTCGGTGCGATCGGTTTTAGCTGTTGGAGTAATTCTGGGGTGGATCACGGCCCTTTGAGCTTCGTGACCGGCAACTACATTTTGGCGGATGCGCTGCGCTGTTTTCCGGTTTCCCGTGGATTCTTGGCTTGTCTCGTCGCTTTTTAGGCAGTGTTGGGTCCATTGTTGCTTCCGCACATTAGTTGAGCCGCACGGCGAGCGGTGGAACCCCGTTGTTGGGGCCGACTATTTGCTGGGGGTACTTTGGAGCGACACCCAACCTATAAGTGCCGTGACTCGCCTCGACATTTCAGTGGGTGCGTTAATCCTTTCGGCCGATCGAATCCTCGGTTGCCTATTCGACCACTAATTAATCGTTCGAGTAAGAAACATTGTAGTGTAGTTTTTTTTACGAGTATCCAGACATACGATGGTGGTTCGGAAATCGTAGCCCATTTCAATTTTTCTATATTATTTTTCGCTTTATATACTCACTGCTTTGCTCCTTCACGGCTGCTTTGAATGCTCTCATTGTTCATTTATTATAATTAGATTTTCATTTTCTGTCACCGCTTATCTTTCGTCTGTCTCACCTGCTCACCCCGTTAACCCGCAACCGTTTTCATTTCTTTTCATAATACCAGTAAGGCTTTGGTAACTTTCATACTTGCATTTTAATTGGTTAATAATTGATCTTAAGAAACAGTTTAGTACTTTGATTTTGGTTGTTGCATACATTATTTAGTTGAGTTTACATTGTGTTACATTTTAGTTTCACATTATAGTTGTTTAAGGTTTTACTTGTTTTATTATCCCAGCAACAGCTAGACATATTCAATAAAGAACATACTTTTCAATCGCTAACACCTTAGATTGAGCCGAACCCTTCTCCAACTGTCTAAAAGCTACCCAGGCAAGGGCTCGAAGTGAAACTTTTTATAAAGGAGTCACAACCTTTTAAAACCCATTGTGGCTGGCGCCCGAGCGATTATATTTCCGCCGACAATAGCCAATAGGTAAAGAAAGCCCGTCACACAACACAGACTCGATGTCCGGTAGCTGGGACTACAAAACTTTGACAAAACAACATCCGACCTAATAGATCAGGGCCGAAACCTTCAAAAATGGTAAAAAATGAAAAAAAATTACAGTAGGATGAAACCCATTAAAAAAGGAGGGAAATATGATCAAAATGAAAGGAAAAATAAATTACGCTCGATCCGAGTACGGGAAGTGGGAGGGGTGAGTTTTTAAGGGTGAAAAATGGTTTTCCTTGATTTCCGGCAAAACTACAAGTCCTATGGAAGAAAGTTGAATGGCAAAGTTGTAGGTAATGAAAAGATCTACAACTTTTGTATGTGCAATTTTTTTACATAACCTCAAAATTTGGGTGAAAAATTCAAAAAACCAAGTTTTTGGTTTTTAATCTATATCTTTTTCGTAAAAAAAATGTTTTCTACGAAATTTTGTGAAAACTTACCTTATTATGCCCCAAATACACTGTAATTTATTAAATTCAAAATATTTATGTTTTCGCCTTATTTTAACTTAATATCAAAAAAGCCCCCCAATTTTCAATCGAAAATTCTGACGTCAAAATATCAGCTTTTTTCAAAAAGCTTAGGGGCTTTTTCTTCATTGAAACATCTACTTTCTGATGGTGTAAAAAAAATATACATTACTATAGGAAATGTTCTCAGAAAATGCAAAAAATTGAAAAAACTCAAATTCGAAATTTTTTTTAATCATTATGTACAATTTTGAGGTATTTCTTAAAATTTACTCTTCAATTACTCAAAAAACGTAAGATTTCCTGTTTCATTTATAAACGAAAAAATTGCAAATTGAAATATACTTCTATAATTAACAAAAAAATAAGTTAATAAAGTTAATATTTAATAAGACATCTACAATATTTTGAAAAAGTTGTAGAATCTTGTTTAAATAATATTTTTAGATGACTATTTAATGCTGTTTTAAGATAATTCATATACCTTAGTGACCTTTGGTTAATTTTTAACCCATTGTAAGTTATTTCATAGAGAAGTGGGGACTGAGTTACTCTAATGGTGGGTTTCATAAATCGTTGATTGAACAAATCACAGAATTATTCGACGAAATTGTCAAATCAACCAATAGGATTTCTAATTTTCGAAATTTTTAGCATACAATTGCTTGATTGAGTGAGTTGTGAGAAATTTACTTTATTCAAAGAATTATTTGGAATCTACATAGCAAGGTAAATACTATCTGTATTTTGATCTATATTAATCAACTTTAAATAAAAATAGAAATATTTTCTTTCATAAATAGTATGTTTAACGTAACTTAACCTAAAAAATTAAAATTGAATGATATTTTAGTACAAGAATAAAAACTAGTAATTTCGTTTATTTTGTACAAACAAATTTAGTTATACTCATGATAAAACTTTGAAGGCATTATTAATTTGATTTTGCCTTTTCAGATTGTCAGTATGGATGAATCTGTTTGTATAATCTGCAATAAGATAGGTGACAAGCAAGTGTATGAAATAAAAAAAAACAGCTTTGAATCGTTTAGTGGCGTCTAGCAAGAAGAGAATCGACAATAAATACAAAAAATTTGAAGTTTTAAATTCAGCTTTTATTCATCGAACTTGTCAAAGTCACTATAATGATGAGACTGCAATAGCTACATTCTGTAGCTCAAGACGTAAGAAATCACAGGAAGGAAAAGAAATGAATAAGGTCGCCCTTACATTTAATTTTCAATCTAATTGATTTCTCTGCGGTGGGTTCTTCGGTTTTTCGAATCTGCCGATGAAGAAATGCCTTCGAAAGACAAAAACTAATGAATAACTGATTAGAATTTCAGATATGGTATTTATGAATAACAAGATTAACGTTTTTGAAAAAAAAATGCGTAATCAGAATTAAGTATCTAAATTCAATAGTACGATTTACCTGTATATTTATATTGTATAAGATTTTCTATGACATGAATGTAATTCTAATTAAATAAATAAACTCTTTTCCCAAAAAAAAATGCAGCAATCACATTTTTTTGATGAAATTGTATATAGTGATTAATAAAAATTTTCGAATTTGAGTTTTTTCAATTTTTTGCATTTTCTGAGAACACTCCTTATAGTAATGTATATTTTTTTCACACCATCAGAGAGAAGATATTTCAACGAACAAAAAGCCTCCAAACTTTTTGAAAAAAGTTGATATTTTGACGTCAGAATTTTTGATTGAAAATTAGGGTGCTTTTTTGATATTAAGTTAAAATAAGACGAAAACATAAATATTTTGAATCAAATAAATTACAGTGTATTCGGGATATAATAAGGTAAGTTTTCACCAAATTTCGTAGAAAAAAAATTTTTTTTGAAAAAGATATAAATAAAAAACCTAAAACTTGGTTTTTTGAAATTTTCATATAAATTTTGAGGTTATGTGAAAAAATTGCGAACACAAAAGTTGTAGATCTTTTTATTACCTACAACTTTCCCCTTTAACTTTTTTCCATAGGACTTGTAATTTTGCCGGAAATCAAGGAAAACCATTTTTTACCCTTAAAAACTCACCCCCTCCCACTTCCCGGACTCGGATCGACCGTAATTTATTTTTCCTTTCATTTTGATAATATTCCCCTCCTTTTTTAATGGGTTTCATCCTACTGTAATTTTTTTTTGTTTCAAAAATTATCGACCCTGGTCTATAACCCCAAATTTTACATTTATTTATTATGCTATTATAAAAACAACTCTAGTTATCTAAATCTGACCTATAATTAACCCAATTCTTATATTTCTTGATATACCTGAACCGTTTCAGCAAAAACGCAAAAAGTCTCTTCCTATAGTTGCATTCCCTATGAAGAATCTTCACACTGTCAATAGAGAAATCAAAGGAATGCCCCATCCCCAGTACAGGGTGTCCCATTCGTTTTGTCCTATCCCCTTATATGGGAACTCACACATGTAATAGAAAAAAGTTTCAGATAAAAATTGTTCGTGTTAATGTAATCTTTTGTTGTATAATAATTTCAAAATGGCGTCGAGCTCATACACAGGGTGGTGACATAAAGTTATACTTTTTCAAATGGAACACCCTATATATTATTTTATTTCTGAAAAGAGCTGAAAAACACTATTTCAGTCATATATAACATTAATAGCCTATTATGTTCCGTTCCCGATTTATGGCTAGTTTTCAGTGAAAAGGGGTCCAACTTTGGACTGCAATAAAAAAGTCTCTATGGAATGAATTTGAATGAAACTTGCACTGGGAGTTTTTCAATTTAGTTGTCTTTCCTATTTGATCACAAACAATTTGATAGACAGCGATTAAAATCAATGCGATTGTCTTTCTTCAACCTCCAAATATCTCGAATTTTTCAAATGGAACACCCTATATTGAGTTACATCATTCAAAAGATCTCTTCAAGACGAATCTAAATATGTAGGGTAGCATAGGTCTAAAATTTATTTAGGAAAACTTATAGACTACTCATTTATGTAATGTTGAAATTTTATAGCATAATCATTTGAATATATCGTTGTAAAGGTCACGATATATTGAAATTAGCTGCTTAGTTTAGAAATATTCAGAAGCAAATTCATCCAAAATAGAAGGAATTTATTAATCATCCAATCAAATCACAACAAATAAATTCACAGTAAATGTTCAAAATAGCCACCATTTTGGGCAATACAAGAATTAAATCGCTTTTCCAAGCTTTTGACACTATTTTCAATGCGTCGTCTTGAAGAGATCTTTCAAATGATGTAACTCAATATAGGGTGTTCCATTTGAAAAATTCGAGATATTTGGAGGTTGAAGAAAGACAATCGCATTGATTTTAATCGCTTTCTATCAAATTGTTTGTGATTAAATATGAAAGACAACTAAATTGAAAAACTCCCAGTGCAAGTTTCATTCAAATCCATTCCATAGAGACTTTTTTATTGCAGTCCAAAGTTGGACCCCTTTTCACTGAAAACTAGCCATAAATCGGGAACGGAACATAATAGGCTATTAATGTTATATATGACTGAAATCGTGGTTTTCAGCTCTTTTCAAAAATATAATAATATATAGGGTGTTCCATTTGAAAAAGTATAACTTTATGCCACCACCCTGTGTATAAGCTCGACGCCATTTTGAAATTATTATACAATAAAAGATTAGATTAACGCGAACAACTTTTATCTGAAACTTTTTTCTATTACATGTGTGAGTTCCTATATAAGGGGATAGGACAAAACGAATGGGACACCCTGTACATGCTCCATTAACGCAGTACGCTGATTTGAAATATTTCTACATGTAGACCTAGGGTCGGATAGTCTACTATTCAGATATTGCTTTGTAGTACCGATATAACATTTGTCACAATGGATTGATCTTATAAACAACATTGGACACTAACTTTTTTCCATCTCGATCTTTGAGGTTACTAAACACCAGGTTGTTGAAAGTGTTATTAGAATAATATATAAATTGCATGATGTGATATCAATAAGAAACTTAATTGAATTTGATAAGTTAAAATACATAAGACATGAAATTCTATGACACCCTCAGTTTTGAAGGAAGTGAATCAAAGCATACTTGGATTTTGTTGAACGAAAAGTGTTTTTTCGAAATTGTCGATATATACCTAGTGAACTCGGAAGTATACCATGATATATATTTTTGTAATCGTTGAAGAAAGATAAATTTGAGAATATCATTTCCCATTATGGTTCCCATTCGAAAAAAAATGATTATTGCTCCAAAATTTGGGCAGATAAGTACAAAACATCGAATAGCACCGCTGAAAAGCAGTAAGGAAAGAGCTCGTAAGTTGTGTTCATTTCGAAAGCGTAGATCCTATAATACGGTAGATATAGTCAATTATAATAATGGACCAAATACCAAAATCGCCCTGTAGCTCAGAAACTAGGCGCCGTAGCAATTGGGGTTTTCAGCAATTTATGTTTCTCGAATAAAGAGAACATGACATGTATATTACTTTTTTTATCTCTTATAGTTCAGGAGTTGTAGTATGTGCTTAAACTATACCATTGAAATCTGACCACCCTGTACGTCATTAATATTCATAATTTTTTTGCTACATTTTGTTTAACATTTCATTTTTTGATATGGTACCATATTTCGCTCATCACTTTGTTTTTATTTCTTTATATTTTGATTGTTGCAAACGATGTTGTTACGAGTCGAAAATAATGAGGTAATAAAAAAGATTTGGGACTAATTTTTTATTGAAAATAAATATGAAAAACAGAAAAAAAACTTGATATACAACAATAATACATAGGTCAATACTTTTCATTCAACATTTTGCATTGGAACTCGAGAATTCAGCCTATTCTCCTGAAAATGGTTAATAATTTGGCATTAAGTCTGATTTTCAATTTATAAGTCATATATTGCCAGCACAATCTTCATGATCCGTATTGTTGAAGCTCTCTAACAGATTTTCGATGAAATCCTTGAACTCTTCGGGATTCCTTCCTATCATTTCGACCTCGCTATAGATGACTTCGTCTTCTTGATTGCAATAGTCCCTCACTTCAGAATATTCCTCGTTCAAATCTATGGACAGTGTCCTTGTCACAGGTGCGAGTCTGTCTGAAACAAAATAAATCAACAGTTTGAAAAAATAGAGACTTGCCATTGTTCGAAAGGGCACTATGAAAGCAATCTTTGGCTTATAACCTAAAGCCATTTTTTCGTAAGTAATATCATAAATGCATCCAAGAAGCATGAGTGCTGGTGGCAAAAAAAATCCGAGTCGAAGACGAGGATTTTTGCACCTGTACTAATGCTTTTTGTTGAAAAATTTTACTTTGCATTGTGTTCTTTCGCTTTTTTTCACAGGAAAAATTAGATGCACGAATGGTATTTGACAAGACTATTTATGAGTAACAGATTATTCTGCATGCATTATGTAAAGGTATCAATTTTAAAACTGAAACACAGGTAATTTATTCAATCACAAAATAGGTACTTCTAACTTAATTATTTATGGTACAATTAAAATTTAAATTGCAATTTTGGTACACAGTAGGAGTATTGCTTGAAATCTTTGTTAACTCATTGATAACGTTGGGTGTAGGAGTAGGTACATCATTAATGTTGTTGATGGGTCCATCTGTAGAGTGAGAAGCTCGAGGAGTGACTGCAGGATCTTCTGTTCTCAGTTTTTCAGCTGGAGGTTCTGAGGCGTCACTTCTAAGGGTGTTTATGATGTTGAAATAGTGCTCATTATCCATTTGCAGATAAGGCTTAATTGAGTTGGCTGAACTGTGGCCAGTAATTTTAATTAATTGTTGTTAACCTACCCCTGCTTTAGACGAGTTACTGACTGCTGTCGACCGCATTGAGTGGTTTGTTATTTTTATTTCTTTTGTATTCAATCCTGTCTTCTCAGCCTCTTCTTTAGTCCATTCCGAAAGTTCGTTTCTTCCCATTGGAGTGTTTTTGTACCACCCACTTGATTGTTCTTTGTTCCATGATGGATTAACCGTTAGGAATAATCTATCAGTTGTTACATATTTTAGATGAACGTTTAGCCATAGCCATCAGAATTTTAAAAAGGCGGACTGGACAAAAGGTTCGGTTCTTCGTGTTGGGAACCAGCCATTTACTATCGGCCATTTTTTCTTCACCCTGGTTCGTTTTGCAGAGATGATTGTATTCTACCCTTCCTAAAAAGTAGGATTTTTTACAATAAGTTATTTTGAAAACTGTATTCTACCTGTTTTTATCCCAGAATTATCCACTTTCTCTTCAATTACAATTTACTGCTTCTCCACCTCTCCAGGCAAGTTCCACTGAAGCGATATGGTAAAATTTCCGCTGGAGTCCTGCTGGAGTGTCTTCGTCCCATAATAAAACCATTGCATAATACTCATCCAATTTTAATGAAGCAGAGCTCGACTTCCTTTTATTTGCGCACATCTGTAAATTCTTTCGTTTTCGAGCTTTCCTACTAGACTTAAAGATAATATCCTTGAAAGGGTCAAAAATTATTTTCCACTTCACAAAATACATTTCTTGCATTTTTTTTGCGACGGTGTTCCACATTGTTTTCACAACTAGTTCTTTCCACGCCCAATCTTTCAGTATGAGGTTCAGTTGATCTAAACTTGTAGTTTCAATAAGCTCATATTTCTTTGCCCTGCAGAATTCCGTAAACTGTTCCCATATTGAAGTATGAGTTTTAACGGTATTGTACGGTACACTCTTCTCAATCGCCAGATCAATATTATTTAATTTCCAAAGCGACTCATTTTCATCACATAATCTAACTAGCACTGTTTTGAAACAATATTACGAAAATTGACAATGAAATTAGGAAATTGTTTAGCGTCGTTTAATAGATGCAAAGAAATACCTGGTGTAACTACTCCTTACTAAAAATCGTGACCAAAATGTGTAGATCAAAACGACACTTTAGATTTGAGTTCTCGTTTTACTTCCGGAATAATCCGCAATATTTTATCGGTCGTGGCGCTAGTGCGGCAATGTAAAATGGCGCGCCCCTTTCATGAGAAATGAAAAGTAGTTCAAGAACTCAAATTTTCGATCGAAAAGAAAGTCTTAAACAAAATCTAATCAGTGCCAACACCAGGTATTCTATGCATATATGTCGTTTACTGGTGTCTTAGGAGATCCTAATTACTATTGTTTTCAAAGGTATTGTAATTTTCGTTGACAACGTCTGTCAAGTTTTGCCGCGGGTAAACCCGAAAAAACTGCTGGCAGCTACTGCCATACAGTTTTTCCACCTAGAAACCATTTGAAATTCAAAATTGCGCGTATCTGATTGGTCGAAATTAAGACGAGGGAAATAGTCGCGTGAATCGAGGTTCAAAACTTTTCAAAAACATGTCGAATTGAACGTCACTAGTTCGTGTATCGCTAAAATATCACAATTTCAAAACGGTGACGCCTTCATATAAATTTCAATATTTCATATAATATTTATAAATCTCATATGTGTTTATTCGTATAATTTTTGTCCTAAGGATAAATCCTGTATTTTTAAAATGGATTCCAATCAGATTATGTATGGTTCAAGTGTTCTCGTCCTGATTAACGAGATGCTATTTGAAAAATATATCCAATATATTAGTATCTATTAGTTTCGATTGAATCAAGAGGAAGAACCAGTAATATCAATTTTAAGATTTTGAACTGTATTTAAAACTGAACAAAATATTGTCACGCGAAAAAATGACAATATGCCAATGTCATATTGACATCCTGTTTCACGAAAAATTTGTTTTATCAGAAACAACAATCAACTGTGTTTGAGTCGATTAGGTCCAATGAATATCACCGTCCTAGCAACTATAAAAACAACGAAATAGCTCCACCGGGCACTGTGGTTTCGACGTTATTTTATCGTTATCACTTAAACCTAAACCCGTTACAGTGACAATATCAGGTAGAAAATATTCCGATGAGATAGAATATCCCAATAATTAACTAGGAATTAAGTCGACTATTTCAACCGATTGGTTCCGTATGCGTCCGCGCAGAACGAAGAAGAAGTACGTCTCGTCAAAGTTCCGGCAAAGGAAACAGTACTGACCGAGACGTCGACTAGTGTACACGTACCGAGAGTTAAGCTTGTGTGTAAACCAGTTCAGTGCGCCGTACGCCACGTTGATGCGCATCATACAAGTTAGTGCTTGTAAAAGGTTTTTGTTTTCTCGCGCGTTGAGTCCAGGTCCGAAAGGATCGTTGGTTCCGTGCGTCAGTGATTTACGGACTTTTAGTGAAGTTAAAAAAGGAGTGAAGTGCCTATCACGAATTGAAACATGAGTGAATATTCGGATAACGATGAATCCTTCATGGAAATGGAGGATAGATACTCGTCCTCTGAAGAAGAGAGTGATGAATTGAAGGAACTCGTCAAGCTCCGAAAGGAGAATGACGAGCTCAAAGCCAATCTAGCGGCCCTGACAACCTGCATGGCAAATTTGACCAGCGAGATGAAACTCTTGAGAGAAGAACTCTCCAAAACGAAGTCCCCAAATCAACAGGTAAGAAGTTATTCGCAGGTTTTGACTTCTGAACCAGGAACATCGACCCAAACCAATCCCAATACAGTTATCCCTCCCAAAAAGATAACCTCAATAATTGAGGATAGCAATAAAGTCCCCAAACCTCAAGGAGCTCCTCCAGCCAAGCGTGCCAGAAAAGAGAGTACGTCCTCAATTGAGAACAACTCAACAAAGACAACGGTGACACCTCAGTCACCTGCTACAGAGAAAATTCCCCCAGTGACAATGATGGGAACGTCAGACTGGACGGAAATGTCCAAAGCTCTCTACAGCAAGAAAATAAATTATAACCGGGCAACGGTTGTTAAAGACGGCATCAAAATTATTGCCTCGTCTGCAGAAGATTTCAGGAAATTAACAAAATTCCTCGATCAACAAGGTAAGGAATATTTTACTTACCAAATGGAAGAAGAAAAGAGAGTATACGCCGTCATAAGGTACTTGCCACTTGACGCGGATATTGACGTGATTAAAAATGATCTAGGACTACAAGGCATCAAAGATGCTGAAGTAACGAGAATGACGTCGAACAAAACGAAAAAGGCAATGCCTCTCTACCTTGTGAAAACTCAACACAAGGAAATATTTCAAGTGAAAAAACTATATAGCCTCTGTATAGAAATTGAACCAAAAAAGAAGCCTGAAGGCCCAGGACAGTGCCATCGCTGCCAGAGATATGGACATGCACAAAATAAGTGCACATTTCCGTGGAGATGCGTAAAATGTTTAGGGGCACATTGCACAAAAGAATGTGCATTGACGCAAAAAGAAGGTGAAAGAAACGCGGCATGCGTTTTATGTAACCAAAGTGGACATCCCGCCAGTTATAAAGGCTGCAGCGCATATAAAAATCTTACGAAGAAGAAAACACCGACAAAAAAAGAAGCCCCCCCCAAGAAAATCGCTGAAAAAATAGAGACTGTTGTTACTGTTGAAAAACCACAGGTACAAAAAACAAAGAACTCGTCCACAAAACCAATTGAAACCAGAAGGGAAGACCCTAAAGATGAACTTGACAAACTCACTGAGAAAATATTCAGCAGAATAATGCAGAAATTTGAAAAAGAATTCGAGAAGAAATTTCAAAACTTATTTGGAAATAAATAATTTATGAACATGCAATCACAGCTAGAAAATCTGAAGATAGTTTCCTGGAATATTAACGGAATCAGAGCCCGTAAATCAGATATTGAACAATTGTTAGAAGAAAGACATCCTGATATTATGGCGCTTCAGGAAACTAAATTAACTCCTAAAGATAAAATATCCTTCGAAAACTACGAAATATACAGAAGAGACAGAAATGAAAGAAAAGGTGGAGGGGTTGCTATTCTCGTTAAAAGGGACGTGAACCATTACCTGAATGCGGTTGTAAATCACGAGAACAATGACGCAACTATAGAGGCACTATCGATCACAGTAAAGATAAGAAGAGAAAGTATTAAGGTATTCTCTGTATATAAACCACCGCAAATAAATCTGCCAGAGGAAGAGATGAAGATTTTATTAGGGGGTCATTTTCCAAGAATAATACTTGGAGATCTCAACTGTAAATCTCAACAATGGAATTCTAAAATAGAGAATGCAAATGGCAAGAAATTGAAAGAATATGCCGAAAAGGAAGATGCCATAATCATGGGACCGGAAATACCGACATATTTACCTAGTGGCAATGGAACCCCTGATGTGCTAGACATAGTTATAATGAAAAATATAAAACAAGATTTTGCTCTTGAAACGATAGAGGATGGAACATCTGATCACAACCCGATAGAGTTCATTTTAGGACATGGACCTAGAAATGAAGTGACTCAAACACGAGAACATACCGATTGGGACGAATATAAGAATAAACTCCAAGAAAATATCACGAGTATTCCACAAATTAACACTCCTGATGAACTAGATCAATCAGTCATTGCTTTGGAGAGTGCGATTATGAAATCCTATGAAGAGAGCACGGTTAGAAAAACTAAACCTACTCCCAAACATCCCTACGGCGATACTCCAAAAGAGGTGAAAGAACTGATTAAAGTCAACCGAAGACTAAGAAAGAAGTACAGGATGTATAAAACAGATAATGATAAAAACAGACTGAACAGACATAGTCAAATACTTAAAAATGCACTAAGGGAGCTCAGAACGAATAGATGGAATAAGAAAATAAGTGAACTCAACACAGAAGACCACTCTGCATGGAAAATGCAAAAAAATTTACGTAATGAAAAAACTCAAATTCCACCACTGCATGGAATGCATGGAATGGCATATTCAAAAAGCGATAAAGCTAACGCTCTTGCCGATACTATAGAAAGGGAGTCAAGAATAAACTATTGTGAAGAAGACGATGAGGACCTAGAAGAATTAATAGAAGATAATGAAGAAGAAATGAAAGAATCACCACCGGATGACAAAATCCCTCACCCAACATCTCCGGCAGAAATCAAAGAGATAATCAATAATTTGAAAACAAGAAAGGCTCCTGGAAAAGATAAAATTACAAATCTCATGCTGAAGAAAATGTCAAAGAAAGGAACGGCAGCTCTCACTAGCATATCAAATGGCGTGATGAGAACAGAGCACTTTCCGAAAAGATGGAAATCTGCCGAAGTGATTGTTTTCAATAAACCAGGTAAAGACAAAAAGTTCCCACAGAACTATAGACCGATAAGCCTGCTCCCAGCCCTAGGAAAAATTGTGGAGAGAGTCTTAGCCAGACGACTTAATGAAGAAACAGAGGCCCTGCAGACGATACCGAGTGAACAATTTGGGTTCCGAAAACAACATTCAACTGAACAACAGCTCCTAAGAATAACCGAGTATATCACAGAAGGATTTCAGAATAAACAAGCCACAGGACTATTATTACTAGATGTAACAAGAGCTTTCGATAGAGTATGGCATGAAGGACTAGCATATAAAATGAAAACCGCAGGTTATTCACCCAAGTTATGCAGAATAATAAGAAATTATTTGAGGGATAGGAACTTTTGTGTGAAAATAGGTGATGTTCATTCCACACTCAGATATTTGGAAGCAGGAGTTCCCCAAGGATCCATACTAGGACCGCTACTCTATAACATATACATACATGATATACCAAGAAATCCAAGATGCCTGCTTGCTCTATACGCGGACGATACGGGCATAGCAATTAGGCACAGAAATACAAAAATAATTCACAAAAGACTTCAAGAAGCTGCAGACGATATCAGTCAATGGTGTAACAGATGGAAAATCAAAATCAATGGAGAAAAGAGTCAAGCAATACTCCTTCAAAAGAGAAAACTGAAGATGGATTCGAAAATATCCATAGACGATAATGAAATAGAATGGCAGAATGAAGCTAAATATCTAGGAGTAATATTAGACAAGGGACTTACGTGGAAACAACACATTAAGTGTGCAGTGGATAAAACGAATGTAGCAATGAAAAGACTATATCCGATTATAGGCAGAAGAAGCCAAATGAACAGAAACACGAAATTGAGGATCATAAAAGCAGTCGCCAGACCGCAGCTAACTTATGGATCAACAGCATGGGGATATGCAGCGAGAACCCATATAAAGAGGTTACAAAGTACAGAAAACAAATTTCTGAGATGGGCATTAGACGCCCCCTGGTTTGTTAGGAATGAACAGATACAAAAAGACATAAAATGGGAGTCCATTACTACATTCATCAAACGAAAAGCTGCAAAAGCCTATGAAAGAGCTAGTGAACATCCAAATGACGACCTTAGAAGGTTAGTTGACTATGACCCCGCTGAAGATGAAAAAACAGCTAGAATTTACCGCAAAAGACCTAGAGACCAATTGCGAAAATGAAGATATAGAACTCCACACTTAGTAAGAGTTATCCAATTGAAGGATGCACACAAACACTCAGCATAAAAGAATGCGAAAGAGAAAATAACAGATAAGATGATGGAAGGTTTATAGGCTTATGCCCGGAACCAACCGCAGGAGAGGTGTTTAGTCGGTAAGAATCCGACACTACCCAGAAAGACTGGGTGTCTGATGTAAGATTCACCTCTTCTAGAACAAAAAAAAAAAAAATAAAAAAGCAAAGGAAAGCTGCGAATTCCAGGAATTCATAAATATCTATGGGGGAACACGCATTGCACGGCATAGCAATTAGGCACAGAAATACAAAAATAATTCACAAAAGACTTCAAGAAGCTGCAGACGATATCAGTCAATGGTGTAACAGATGGAAAATCAAAATCAATGGAGAAAAGAGTCAAGCAATACTCCTTCAAAAGAGAAAACTGAAGATGGAATCGAAAATATCCATAGACGATAATGAAATAGAATGGCAGAATGAAGCTAAATATCTAGGAGTAATATTAGACAAGGGACTTACGTGGAAACAACACATTAAGTATGCAGTGGATAAAACGAATGTAGCAATGAAAAGACTATATCCGATTATAGGCAGAAGAAGCCAAATGAACAGAAACACGAAATTGAGGATCATAAAAGCAGTCGCCAGACCGCAGCTAACATATGGATCAACAGCATGGGGATATGCAGCGAGAACCCATATAAAGAGGATACAAAGTACAGAAAACAAATTTCTGAGATGGGCATTAGACGCCCCCTGGTTTGTTAGGAATGAACAGATACGAAAAGACATAAAATGGGAGTCCATTACTACATACATCAAACGAAAAGCTGCAAAAGCCTATGAAAGAGCTAGTGAACATCCAAATGACGACCTTAGAAGGTTAGTTGACTATGACCCCGCTGAAGATGAAAAAACAGCTAGAATTTACCGCAAAAGACCTAGAGACCAATTGCGAAAATGAAGATATAGAACTCCACACTTAGTTAGTAAGAGGTGCATTGCACGGTTTGACCTCACACAGGAAGTTCATCAGGACCTGTTTACAGTCCCTGAGGAATACTCGCTTGCTCATTGTGTAGCAGCTGATCTACGTATGAGTAGGGGAATAGCAAGCTCATTCAAAAACAAGTTTGGTCGGCAAGAGGAACTAATGGGACAGCAGCCCAGAGTCGGGAGATGTTTCAGATTGAAGTCCGGAGGTCGTTTCATTTACTATGCGGTTACCAAGCAGCATTCTCACCAGAAGCCCACGTACCAGAATTCATGGACCTCGCTGTATGGCTTGATAGAAGATCTTCAACGCTTCAGTGTAGGAAACTAGCAGTTTCTAAGCTTGGTTGTGGGCTGGATCTACTGAATTTACGGGTGGTGCGAAGCATGCTTGAAGTAGTTTTCCAGAGGGCAGGTATACGGATCCTAGTATGCAGTTTCTACCCAAATTGAATCGAATTCCCCAGCAAAACCAAAGAATGCTACTTCCATCAAAGAGGCTACTGTAAAAAGATTTCACCACGGTCCTCTGAAGAATCCATGCGATCTGTTCTGGAACAGAACAGTGTGCATTCAACGCTCCCGTGATCAAGAATGATCTCGACGCGGTGGAAGGTTCCTTCGATCTCGATTGCACCATAACCGGTAAGTTCTGAAAGTTTTCCATTTCTAGACGCCTCCAGGCTTTACGCGAAAATGTCAAAGAAAGGAACGGCAGCTCTCACTAGCATAGCAAATGGCGTGATGAGAACAGAGCACTTTCCAAAAAGATGGAAATCTGCCGAAGTGATTGTTTTCAATAAACCAGGTAAAGACAAAAAGTTCCCACAGAACTATAGACCGATAAGCCTGCTCCCAGCCCTAGGAAAAATTGTGGAGAGAGTCTTAGCCAGACGACTTAATGAAGAAACAGAGGCCCTGCAGACGATACCGAGTGAACAATTTGGGTTCCGAAAACAACATTCAACTGAACAACAGCTCCTAAGAATAACCGAGTATATCACAGAAGGATTTCAGAATAAACAAGCCACAGGACTACTACTACTAGATGTAACCAGAGCTTTTGATAGAGTATGGCATGAAGGACTAGCATATGAAATGAAAACCGCAGGTTATTCACCCAAGTTATGCAGAACAATAAGAAATTATTTGAGAGATAGGAACTTTTGTGTGAAAATAGGTGATGTTCATTCCACACTCAGATATTTGGAAGCAGGAGTTCCCCAAAGATCCATACTAGGACCGCTACTCTATAACATATACATACATGATATACCAAGAAATCCAAGATGCCTGCTTGCTCCATACGCGGACGATACGGGCATAGCAATTAGGCACAGAAATACAAAAATAATTCACAAAAGACTTCAAGAAGCTGCAGACGATATCAGTCAATGGTGTAACAGATGGAAAATCAAAATCAATGGAGAAAAGAGTCAAGCAATACTCCTTCAAAAGAGAAAACTGAAGATGGAATCGAAAATATCCATAGACGATAATGAAATAGAATGGCAGAATGAAGCTAAATATCTAGGAGTAATATTAGACAAGGGACTTACGTGGAAACAACACATTAAGTATGCAGTGGATAAAACGAATGTAGCAATGAAAAGACTATATCTGATTATAGGCAGAAGAAGCCAAATGAACAGAAACACGAAATTGAGGATCATAAAAGCAGTCGCCAGACCGCAGCTAACATATGGATCATCAGCATGGGGATATGCAGCGAGAACCCATATAAAGAGGATACAAAGTACAGAAAACAAATTTCTGAGATGGGCATTAGACGCCCCCTGGTTTGTTAGGAATGAACAGATACAAAAAGACATAAAATGGGAGTCCATTACTACATTCATCAAACGAAAAACTGCAAAAGGCTATGAAAGAGCTAGTGAACATCCAAAAGACGACCTTAGAAGGTTAGTTGACTATGACCCCGCTGAAGATGAAAAAACAGCTAGAATTTACCGCAAAAGACCTAGAGACCAATTGCGAAAATGAAGATATAGAACTCCACACTTAGTAAGAGATATCCAATTGAAGGATGTACACAAACACTCAGCATAAAAGAATGCGAAAGAGAAAATAACAGATGAGATGATGGAAGGTTTATAGGCTTATGCCCGGAACCAACCGCAGGAGAGGTGTTTAGTCGGTAAGAATCCGACACTACCCAGAAAGACTGGGTGTCTGATGTAAGATTCACCTCTTCTAGAACAAAAAAAAAAAAAAACAGTGGAAATAAATTGTACAGATTTTTGCTGAAATTAGTTATATAGTTGTAGATAAGTAGTGTAAATAGATAGTTTAATGATTTCGGACGTTTTACTAATCAGTAAAAAGTTTCAACACTTTTTTAGCCGTTTAATTCAAAACTGAGGGTATCATTCTTGGTATACATTTGAAGCTTCTCCTGAACATGTGTTGGTAAAAATGAACATACCAGATACCAATAATAAGATCAAGATGTGTACAATTATTGGACAACGGACTACGATGGAAGAACCGATATATAGATAGATACAGTTTTTTCACGACAACGTCCTATTTGATCGTTCCAAAACCATCCACATTCTTCATTTTGAAATTTAATTCACGAATTTCACAGAGTAGACTCAACAAACCTCATATCGACGAAAAGCATTCACGAAATGTCATGTAATGGTGCAATAAAATATCGGGTTTTGCATTTGAAAAAATCGACATAATTGAATTTGTAATTTGTCATTTAAAAACCAATGTAGTTGGCGATAAAACGAAGACATCGCATTCTTGCTCATTTGAAAAGATGCGCAGAAACTTAAGGAATCGATTGGAAAAAAGATGAATAAAATGTTGTTGAGCGGCTCTGAAGTTTTTCTGTGAGTCTTCGCACGACGCTATTTCGACACATAAATTGACATATAGGTACTCCATTCACTTTAATAAAGTATCCCGGTTGGCCAAGATTCAGGTTTATCAAGTTTTTTTACCGAAATGACGCACGTTGATGGTACTCGTGAAATGTCAAATAATTCTAAGAGATGTTTCCAATGCTCTTCTTCAAATTTGTGAATGGAGTTAGTTTAACTGTGACACACTATTTCATTTTCATACTGCAGTATTTCAAGTTGTGCAAAAAGGTATTTTAATGTCTTCTGTAGGCTTGTTTTGAGAAGTGGGGAATTCCATAGGTCCGTCTGTTCGTTTAGAAGTACGTTTATTATTTTTTCGAATGAACTATCACAAAGTTACCATTATTTATCAGTAAAATTCCAAGACTCGATTCGTGATTTCCGTACAAGAAAATAGCATAACTGAATCTTCCATTCATGTCTATTCGTGTAATTCAGTATTAATAGAGAAACAAGTTTCTTCAACATTCGCCCGGTCTTTGGAATTATTGAATTGACATAATCTTTTCTCAAATTCATTATGATCCCAAAGTAAATAATAATTTGGATGAATACGGGATCACTACGACCTCTATGTAGAGAGGACAACGTTGCGTAGTTATCTGACAGGAAAATGACTATAACCTAACATTTTCCAAATATACACAGTGAAATGTGTCAGAATGTCATGGCCAACATTGCAACAGTGAACGCAATATACAGGGTGCCCCACTAGTGCCGCAGCGGACGATTTGCGCGTAACGGTCTGAGTTTGGCAAAATTTTTTGATGCAGTCTTGACATAGGTACCCCAGGAAGAGCACAACCTAAAAATATTTCGGATGGCCCATAAGAGGGGAATACAGGGTTACTTTGTTTTTTTCAAATGGGACACTCTATATTCATTAATTTTTTTTTCAATTCTCTGAAACTTCCTGCATGCTTTCGTATACTCTTCACATATTTTCATTCGACAGTTTTCGAAATATTGGCCATTCTTACAAAAAAATAATACTTGTAGAGGTTATGTTATCCATTTATATTTCACGAACCCTTGCACATACCAATAACAGTTTCATATGGATTGAAAGACAAGGCTTCAAAGTATGCTAGCCAGCTATAATAAAGCATCTCCAGCATATGGAGTGTCCACAAAAAGACTATCAACATGACGAATTTCAAATCGATTTTTCTTCATTCTTTCAAATGCGATGCATATAATTATTTTTCATCATTGTAATCTCCATTCATTTTTCTTCATTTTTTGTCAAATGCATGCTATGCATATCATTAACAGGATTGGATTTTTTAGAGTTTTCCCTCTAAATTCATATTAACTTCCGAATTCAAAAAGCAGATTTGACTTTTCTATGGTTATCGAGAACTGTCAAATTATTCTATTCAGAATTAACATCATTGCAGCTTCTATTCATATATCATCATAGTTTTTACGGATTGGATCAATATCTACTCACAAAATGATGTAAAAATTCGAAAAATACCAATGAGTTTGAATGTACAAGTTGTGAATGCTACAAAAAAACGAGTTTCGAAACTTACGGATACAAAAAAGTGCCCGCTCATATCCTTATACAACTTTCTTCGAAAAAATGATATTCATAAGTTTCACAGGAACGCTCGCAGATCTTCAAGCCCCAAGCTTGAAGCTTGTTTGAAATTTCTGCACGATTCGACTCTTCAAGTAGAAACATAGAGAATTATCAAAAATGTATTTTGAAAAATGGGCACAGAAAGCAAGTTTCTGTCTTCAGTAACTGATTTCATCACATTTCTGAGTAGATACATCAAAACATCTAGTTCCTCATTTCGCTATAATATGATAACATGAATTGAAGCTTCAATGATGCTTATTCTGAGTGGAATAATTTGAAAGTTCTCAGTAACCACAGAAAAGCCGAATCTGCTATTTGAATTCGAAAGTATATGTGAATTTTAGGGAAACATTTCGAAAAAGCTCTTAAAAATTTTATTCTGTTAATGATATGCATATCATGCATTCGACAAAAAATGAAGTAAAATAAAAGGTGATTACAATGATGAAAAAAAATTATATGCTTTGCATTTGAAAAAATGGAGAAAAATCTATTTGAAATTCGTCATGTTGATAGTCTTCTTGTGGCCACTCCATATGCCTGAGAGGCTTTAGTATCGCTGGCAAGGATACTTTGAAGTCTTGTCTTTCAGTCCATCTAAAGCTGGTATTGGTATGTGCAAGGGTTCGTGAAATATAATTGGATAACATAGCCTCCACAAATATAATTTTTTTGTCAAAATGGCAAATATTTCGAAAACTGTCGAATAAAAATATGTGAAAAGTATACGGAAGCATGCAGGAAGTTTCAGAGAATTGAAAAATACTATTGAATATAGGGTGTCCCATTTGAAAAAATAAAGTCACCCTCTTCCTCTTTTGTGGGCCACCCGATATATTCGAAAATATTTTTAGGTTGTGCTCTTCTTGGAGTATATCAAGACTGCATCAAAAAAAATTGCCAAATCAGACCATTACGCGTATATCGTACGCTGCGGCACTAGTGGGTCGAAAACTAATGCAAATAAGTCAATGTAATCTGGGTGCGTTTTATCCACAATTGAGGGCAATAGGTAACTATAATTCACTTATTTTTTCTTATACCTACATGACCACCAAACTAAGCGGATTATACAAAAACACGTGCATTGTTTACCAATAGACGTTTGCTCTCTATACCCCAGTCCAGCGTTGCCGCTTTTTGACAATGCCCGGGCTCTGTAGTTAAAGATGGCTATGGTTAATGGTACTGCCACATCAATTATCAGTATTATCACACCATAGTTCTGATCGGGATCCTTCTCAATGAATACAAGGTCCGGTCTATTCAAGTCCACAGTTCGGTCTGTTGTTATTGTTCTGTCCGAATAGAGAACCGCCCTGTCCGTTTCCAACACCGCGGCGGGTTGATACTTACCTGTAATATGGCGGACTTCATCAAACCATGTTAAAGTGCTAACTACTGGTGAACAATCTTTGCCACTTGGTTGTGTCGGCACAGATATGCGTTGTTGGTAAGGCTTCAGCAACCGGCGATTATAGTTCAATAGATTCTCCACCCGCGGTCCGCGCTTCATTTCCTGCATCTGTCCAGCTGTCCTCCACGTCTAGCTTCAAACAGTGTTATACGCAGTTGCGAGTTCTTTTAACTCGATCTTGGATTGCCGTCAGAAATCTCTAAGTTTCAGGATACAATCGTCCCGCATTCAACCACAACAAAGCGGCAATTCATCAAGGTGTTCAGGAAATCTGCCGTGCAAAGCTTGTTCCCCCCATATACTTCTATCTTCGCTTCTGGTGGTGATATGGAACGTCAGTTCTCTGTGTTGTAGTTTCAGAGGTGTGTATCCCTTATCTTCTGTTGTCACCAATTTCATCCGGCTATCTTCAAACTCTAGCAGTCGCTGCCTCAAGTTTCTCTCCTGGGTTCTGCAAAGTCTATGGATGTTCAACAGGCCTCGTCCACCATCTCTTCTAGGCAGATAAAGCCTTTTCACCGATGCATTGGTGTGCAGACATCGGAACTTTGTCATAAGGCGGCGGGTGAGTCGGTCCAACTCATCCAGATCAGCATCTGACCATTTCAAGACTCCGAAAGTGTTGGTCAGAACTGGCGTAGCCCAGGAGTTCAACGCATCGATCTGGTTTTCTGCAGACAGCTTGGTGTTGAGCACTTTTATAACCCTGTTCTTATAATTATGAATGATTTTATCGTCTGTGAATTCAATTAGAAGGAAAGATTTTAGCGGCATGCAGACAATTTTTTGAAATTCCGGAAATAGTTACACACTGTGCAGGAGTTGAACCTTCGTCTCCTACTTTCCGGGTACGGTGCTCTTACCAACTGAGCTAACTGTGTGTATGATACTTTTCCCGGAATTCAATATCATGAGGTTCCCCTCATATGTAGTGAGAGAGGGGGTTCCTAGGTGGGGAGCACTGATTCGTCATCATTAGCCAGAGGACTCCTTTATCCTTTACTTCATCGAATTTCTTCGATTTCAGTTTAGGTCAGATGTTGGATTCCGACCAATGATGAAATACTAAGCCGAGAATTAATAATTATGAATGATTTTATCGTCTGTGAATTCAATTAGAAGGAATGATGACGAATCAGTGCTCCCCACCTAGGAACCCCTCTCTCACTACATATGAGGTGAACCTCATGATATTGAATTCCGGGAAAAGTATCATACACACAGTTAGCTCAGTTGGTAAGAGCACCGTACCCGGAAAGTAGGAGACGCAGGTTCAACTCCTGCACAGTGTGTAACTTTTTCCGGAATTTCAAAAAATTGTCTGCATGCCGCTAAAATCTTTCCTTCTACCTGTTCTTATATTTCACCATAAACTCTGTTTTCAAACTCGTGTGATCAATTCTTTGATTCTGTGATGTCCTAGATATTTGAAGGTATATCATCTTCTGGTAACATATTGCAGATGTCCTGAAACCCTTCCTAAGTGTTTTCCAACTTAGCCTTCTTGATGTTGATTACAGCGCATTTATCGAGACCAAAGGACATGCCAATGTGGCGTACTGAATCTATGAGGGAGTGAAGCTGGCTTTGGTTCTCGCTAAAGAGTTTGGGATCGTCCATATACAACAAATGGGATAATCTTCTCGGGTTCCCCATTGAAAGTCTGTACCCCTTGCTGGTGTTGTTCAGAATTGCAGACAGGGTGCCATACAGAACCACATCGGTGACAGTGCATCGCCTCGAAATATTCCTCTTGATATTTTTATGTTATGACCAGCGTTAATGTTATTAATCAGGATATTTGTTCTCCATGTACCCATAAGATGTTGTGGTACGGCTCTTATTTCCGGACAAATCTTATAAATCTCCAGTACTTTGACAAGCTTATCGTTGGACACTGTATCGAACGCCTTCTGAAAATCGATGTAACATTCACTTAAATTCCTCTTCCTCGTCTGGCCTTGTTTTAAAACTACATCATCTATGTTTAGTTGATGTTTGCATCCTGCAGATCCACAAGAGCAACCTTTTTGTTCTTTCTCCAAAATATAGTCCATCCAAGAATGATTGACATCTCGGGGGGCTTTGGAAAATCGAAATTATGTTGGTAATGCCTATCAGTAATATTTCAAGTTTCAGAAGTAAGGTTGATGTTGGAAATAACACTGACATTTTGTTCTGTCATTAATGTTTTGAAAAAATTTGGCAAATAATTTAGCGAGTGAAATAAATATTTTTGGAATGAGGCTCTTGAAGAGTGTACAGCTAATACCTAAACGGAAAGCGTGCACAGAGCATGTGGAAAAAGAAATGTTTTTAACGAAAAAAAATTAAAACATCGAAAAATCGAGGGGGACCTAAACTGATTTACCACTAGTTTCAATGCTGGCAAACAAGTAATTTTGCTGTTTTTTCAACGGGATCTGGAGTGAATAGGGGTGCTGGGTGGGTAAGATTCTTAGAGATTTTCTTAAAAAAACGACAATTTACGAAAAGAATTAGTCTTGCATAGTCTAAAAAGATTAAATTTTGCCAAAAATGTCTAGCTCATTGACCTATTTTTTCAAGGACATGACCTTGAAAAGAATTCAAAATCATTTGAAAAATGTACAATTTGATTAGCGCTGAATCAATGAATATTTCAAATTTTCTCGAGTCTATAGTTTCTGAAAATTTCAAGAATAATTTATTTTTTCGAAATTCTCCGACAGTATCCGTTGATAAAAATATGACGACCAGGGGCCCGATCCTCAAATGTCTATTTGGTCGCATGCGACATCACCAGATTGTCGAACGAAATCAAAAATTGGTATGCTCAAATGTCGCATTTGACAAATATCGATAGACAAGAAGACGACACGGATACTCTAACATTAGAGTATCCGTGAGAAGACGAGTGGGTAGGAGCCACTCGACATTTTTATCATCCTTATGTCATTAATATGAGGTTATGTAAGCCCTTCCCGTGTGTTTGTTTACTTTTCCACTTTCGAGTTCGACATTGTCATTTTCAGCGAATGAAATAAATACTCGACATATTATCGCGTTCCATATTTCCGATAGACATTTGAGAATCGGGCCCCAGGAAGCATATTTTCATTAAATCTAGATGCGATTGCTCCAAAAACGTACCTTGAAAGAGAATGACAAGACAATGATCACATTTTCGGTATCCTCTTTTCTGTATTGTAACCGCAACTTGGAACACACACATTTAAATCTTCCTCTTCTTCCACACTTGAAGAAATTCTCACAAATTACAATTTAGAATCTAAGATGAATGAATATCTCGAATTAATTTTTAATTTTCAACTGTCGAATTATTATTTTTGTTCTCCGTAGAAACGTATAACACGCTTGATTTGAAACGTGAAAATTTTGTTTGAATTGAATTCAGCGTACGATGCTTGTTGCCACGTTGAATCATTGCATCTTTATTGCTCAAAATTTGTAACCGAAGTTTTCTACAAAAACGAAACCCATCAACGATATGTTCATGGGCGTACCCAGGTAGGGGCAGGGGGGGCAGCTGCCCCCCCCTTGAAGATAAAATAAATGTAAATTTTCGTGCAAGTGGGAAATAAAAACGTGTTACCTACTCTTTTCAGGTATGAGCTGCCCCCCTCTAGCTGAAATCCTGGGTACGCCCTTGGATATGTTGAATTTAAATATGTCATTATTATATATTCGATATCTCGCGTAGGAATGGAACAAGATATAGAAAATAGATTGGACACATTTTATTCAAACGTCATTTCACGAATATAAAGTTGCTTTCTCGAGGTTCACATCACAATATCAGTTGAATTATGTTATTATTGCAGTATATATTAAATTAAGCCATAAGACTCCGAACTGACATAACCTAACCTAACTGCTGAAAAACGATAAGGCCATAAAAATCTCAGGGGGGGCTATGACCCCCCTGAACCCCCCCTTGCTGGAGCCCATACCCTCGTTTGAATAGAACGAATAGAACGAAAAAAAAAAAACGTCATCGGGAGACAAGGGAATAAATGTCTAAAGCCTAACTTGAACTTACCCAACCCAACTGCTGAAAAACGATAAGGCCATAAAAATGCTGAAATTAAAACTGTAGTATCTTTTCAACATTTACAATCACGAGACGAAATATTTTAAAAATCGGAGAGGGGGAGCTAAACTAGAAATTGACCAAAGTTACAATGTCATGACAAAATGCTTCATGTATTAAATAGATCCATTGATTAAGTTTTGTTTCTGTCTTGATATCAATGATATCTATTACAAATTTCCCAATCCATTCATATTGCAGTAATACGCTTCAAATTATCAACTAGATTTTTTCGGTTTAGTGAATATTCACATTGAACATTGAAAAGGACCGTGCTATTTAATCACCCACGAAAATTTTCGTTATCGAATCAGAATTTCCAGGCTGTATGCTCCTATAATTGATCGTAGGATCGAAAATGTATCAATACAAGATGAAAATAGGTAATATACTGCTGGTATACAGATTCACACGCTGGTAATCGTATGTGAAAATTGGGAACATTTTCATGTTCAAAGTTCCTAACTTTGAAATAATATCGTTCAATTTTTAGGTTATTTCTATATCTTTTATTGCTATGATGAAAGCACAGAAAATGTTAAAAAAAAGTTACTTTTTTGTAACTAGAAATAAAGCTGCCACTGGACTTTCAAGGCCTGCTCTGATGTCAATCATTCTTGGATGGACTATACTATTTGCAACACAATGATAATACATATATCGCATTATTGAGGAGAGAAGTAAATAGCTTGTACACCACTGATAAGCACGTACCTAATTGGTCTGTAGTTATCTGGCTTGATGCAGTCTCCATTTTTGTAAAGCATGAAGGTATTGCCTCGAGTAAGAAAAGAAGGAATTTTGTGAGGGTCTTCCAGTGCCTCCGAAAAACATGTAGCCAGACTTGGGTGACATGCTGGAAATTGTTCAACCCAGAAATTGTGGAGTCGGTCAGGTCCTGGCGATTTCCAGTTACTAGTTGCTTTAATTTGCTTGGAGATTTCCTCGACTGCGAAATGATCCATTTTTATTTCAATTTTATGTCTGCTGTTCGATGTCCTTCAGCCAGCCAGTATTTCTTTGGATTTGTTCACTTTCCGACCATGAGGAGCTCCAATATTGCCGAAAATCGTCTTTGCTGATATTAGCTTGCAAATTGGCGGAGATTACGGTTGGTTTTTGTAGACCCCTGAAGAATTTTCTTTTGCCCTTTGCAAATTCGGTGTTCTGTTGTTTTCTCTTCGACAGTTCGTTGTATCTCCTCAACCGAGCTCCTTTTGTTTTAGCTTGTAGTAGCTCTTTCGTCCATTTCTATCTATTACTGTGATGGCAGCACAGTACAGAGATAAGTGGACTTGTTCCAACGTGCATTGAGTGCTAAGGCGTTCTACCAATATTTCGTTGAGCCACTCAATGTTAATTTTGAAAGGATGGGGCGATTGAGTGGATCGGTAGATTCGTATCGGGTCAGGTTACTATAGAAGGTCTCATATACGATATACAGTTGGAGATATTGTGGGCAATCTTGGTGAGCAGTTCGCGTGATAGACAGTTCCCCCGCCGTTTCTGCTGGTCTCTTCAATGGCTCATTAGGTTCTTCATTCTGATTTCCGACAATCCGTCTTGAGATATGGTAAAGCTCATTTCTCTCTTGATCTCATTTAGTTCTTGTCATGTCAGGTACTTTTTCGTATTATTAGGTACATTTTTCCGATCGGCAATGTTCCCTTCTGTAAGCTGAAGTTCCGGATGCCTCTTGGTGAACTCGGTATAGAGGGAGTATCTCCATCCAGGAAGTGCTTTGTCATCGCAATTGTTCACGTAATAAAAAACTCACTTTACTTCAATATGCATTTCGCGGTTCCACTCAATACGTGCGTTGCGAGCTCCCCTCCGGACAGTCCTCCTCACAGTGGTCGAGCCAGCAATTGGAGAGGCATTTCGATCTTCTGCCATGATATCGGATTCAGATTCTTGTTGCTGTAGTAGTGCAGTTTTTTGTTGTATGATAGGACTTCCTCAGCACCCTGCCACCGACGGATCGCATGCTGTCATGCCCAGCGTCGGCTCCGGACCATGCCCTGGCGCTCCTCAGGCAGCGACTCTCTTCCGAGGCTTAGTATCGGCTTCGTTTTCATGGGTTTGTTACCATTTGCCCTTGGTGGCACAGGTAACTCGGGCCGTTGGGACGTCACCCCCCATGTGGCATGGTGAAAACCACACCATACCCGTGCGGTTTTATTATCAGTGGAACCTATACCATCTAGCTACTATGCGCTTCTATACGTTAGAGAATCTTTTAAAGCCCATGAATGAATATCATTAATTACCAACCTTCATCATTATTTTGGAAATGCGCATCCGCCTCCGATTGTATTCGTCTGTGGTTGACCTTTGGACTCTTGGGAACCATCTTTTCCTGAATTAAACCAAAATGAACACATAAGAAGAGATATTTGGATCAATAAATTTTCATGAATTTCAATATCGTGAAAGAATAGAGTAGGTATAGGAGAACATTTTAATATGAACAAAGGTGACACGAATAGCTTCTGAGTCATTTTTTTCGTGGAGGAAACAATTATTATGTTTTTATCCTTTCTGAGTGAATATTCTCTTATAACCTAAACGTCCTAAGTACATCGGTAAATTTACAGAGTTTCCCGTTAGATACAGTGCATACCCTCACCAGATGTAGATAGAGGAATATTGATCGACAATGAAAAACTAATTTCTGGTTTTCCTCAGAGATGCAGGGAGTCTTCGACTTGTACATTTATATTTTAACTGTATATTCTTTCGGCCAAAAGAAACCTTGCTCTCATTTTCCATTTTTTCCGAATTCAGCTCTATTAAAAAGATATAGCCATTTGAAAAAAATTGTGCCAAATACGTGCCTGATAACGGATACGATTCCAAGAAATTATTGCAAAGTTCAGATTTCTTGATTTAAAATGAGATAATACATTCAGGGATGTCACAAGTACCTACTAACCTTCTCGGAATAAAAATGTTAAATACACAATATTTCTCAACAAAAACACCTAGTATTGTCCAAATACTTCTGAAATTTACAAGTTATATTTCTTCCTTCAAAGTAGGTACCTTCTTCCCTTTTTTTTCCTGAAGCTTTCTTTCTAAAACACTGATAATTTGTTCATATATTCCTCGATATCCCAAAAATATCTTATAAATGAAGGTTTTCCATTCAATTTGTGATTAATCAAGCTATATCAACCTATTTTGTATTCAAAACAATATTCTTCTATACATATTTCACAGCGTTTCTGAGAAGACGTTGCAAGCTTGTTGATTTATCGAATAACATAATATAAATATCTTCGATTTGTATCTACGATCACCTTCCTTGATATCAGAAGTCGACCCACCTCAAACGTCCCTGATCTGCGATGTCCCTACTCACGACGCATGCGTATATCGACAACCGGCGATTTCAAGTTCCGTTGGCGCTGCGGACTGTAAACAAACATGGAGGAAATATTTTCGAGAGTTATGTTGTTATGAAGGGGAAAAGTTACTATCAGTACCAAGCGAGACGACGACAAGTTCAGACGTGGCGAGATATTAAGTTTGTGTGAAAACCAGTTTAGTGCTCAAACGCAACGTTGATGTGCGCATCCAAGTTAGTGCTTGTTGAAAGTTTTGTGTTTTCGCTCGTTGAGTCCAGGTCCGAAAGGATCGTTGGTTCCGTGCGTGAGTGATTCCAGGACTTTTTAGTGAAGCTGGAAAAGTAAGTGAAGTGACTATTTTCCGAATTTAAACATGGATGAAAATTCGAATAACGATGGATCCTTCATGGATACGGAGGATAGATACACGACCTCTGAGGACGAAAGTGACGAACTGAATAAACTCGTCAGGCTGCGACAGGAGAATGATGCTCAAAGCCAATTTAGCCGCCCTGACAACTTGCATGGCGAATCTGACCAGCGAGTTGAAACTCTTGAGAGAAGAACTCCCCAATACGAAGTCTCCAAATCCACAGGTAAGAAGTTATTCCCAGGTTTTGACTTCTGAACCGGTAACGAACCAAGCTAATTCCAAAGCTACGCCAGTTTTCCCTCCCAAAAAGCCAGCCTCAATTATTGAGGACAGCAAGAAAGCCCCCCAATCCCAAGGAGCACCTCAGGCCAAGCGTGCCCGGAAAGACAGTTCGTCCTCAATTGAGGACAACTTGAAAAAGTCAACGGTGACGTCTCAGTCACCTGTTAAAGATAAAATCCCCCCAGTAACAATGATGGGGACTTCAGACTGGACGGAAATGTCCAAAGCTCTCTACAGCAAGAAAATAAATTATAACCGGGCAACGGTTGTTAAAGACGGCATCAAAATTATTGCCTCGTCTGCAGAAGATTTCAGGAAATTAACAAAATTCCTCGATCAACAAGGTAAGGAATATTTTACTTACCAAATGGAAGAAGAAAAGGGAGTATACGCCGTCATAAGGTACTTGTCACTTGACGCGGATATTGACGTGATTAAAAATGATCTAGGACTACAAGGCATTAAAGATGCTGAAGTTACGAGAATGACTTCGAATAAAACGAAAAAGGCAATCCCTCTCTTCCTTGTGAAAACGAAGCACAAGGAAATATTCCAAGTGAAAAAACTATACAGCCTCTGTAATGAAATTGAGCCTAAAAAGAAGCCTGAAGGCCCAGGACAGTGCCACCGCTGCCAGAGATATGGACATGCTCAAAATAAATGTACATTTCCGTGGAGATGCGTAAAATGTTTAGGAGCACATTCCACAAAAGATTGTGCATTGGCGCAAAAAGAAGTAGAAGGAACGCGGCATGCGTTTTATGTAACCAGAGTGGACATCCGGCCAGTTATAAAGGCTGCAGCGAATATAAAAAACATTCGAAGAAGAGAACACCGACAAAAAAGAAGCCCCCCCAAGAAAATCGCTGAAAAAATGGAGACTGTTGTTACTGTTGAAAAACCACATTTACAAAAAACAAAGAACTCGTCCACAAAACCAATTGAAGCCAAAAGGGAAGACCCTAAAGATGAACTTGACAAACTCACTGAGAAAATATTCAGCAGAATAATGCAGAAGTTTGAGAAAGAATTCGAGAAGAAATTTCAAAACTTATTTGAAATAAATAATTTATAAACATGCAATCACAACTAGAAAATCTGAAGATAGTTTCCTGGAATATTAATGGAATCAGAGCCCGTAAATCCGATATTGAACAATTGTTAGAAGAAAAACATCCTGATATTATGGCTCTTCAGGAAACCAAATTAACTCCAAAAGATAAAATAACCTTCGAAAACTACGAAATACATATACAGAAGAGACAGAAATGAAAGAAACGGTGGAGGGGTTGCTATTCTCGTTAAAAGAGACGTGAACCATTACCTGAATGCGGTTGTAAATACCGAGAACAATGACGCAACTATACAGGGTCTTTCACGAGGAACCTCACCCATATTTATACGGGAAACTACTGAACGTATTCTCATGAAATTCAGCACTTATAAGTATTTGACGATGCTGATGAAATCTAATATATTTTCAAGGCATGAGCACCTCCGGTTTACCGGAAATGACGTCAACTTCCGTTTTTCAAATTAGAACACCATTTTTTTATTGCAGAAATAGATTCCTTAGAAAATTTCAAGTTATTTTGACGTAACATTTTTCAGTTTTGGTTGGAAAATTCCAAAAAAAAATCGAAAATAGAGCTCCGCTGAAACAAGAATAACTTCGAGGTTTTTGGATGTAAAATTTTCATTTTTGGGATTTTTCAAGATGTAAGATTGATGTATCCACTTTGAAAATCTAAATCGCGATTCATGATACAGGGGGTGAAAAAATCGCTTTCAAAGTTAGGGATGACAAAATCGTGAAAAATCAATTTTTTCAAATTAGAACCCCATTTTTTTATGGCAGATATTGAATCTACGTTAAAAAATAATGTGAGTGTATGCATCACACCCTTGCCCTAAAGTGGATATTAACTCAGAAAATATCCATTTTAGGGCAAGGGTGTGATGCATACACTCACATTATTTTTTAACGTAGATTCAATATCTGCCATAAAAAAATGGGGTTCTAATTTGAAAAAATTGATTTTTCACGATTTTGTCATCCCTTATTTTGAAAGCGATTTTTTCACCCCCTGTATCATGAATCGCGATTTCTATTTTTAAAGTGGATACATCAATCTTACATCTTGAAAAATCCCAAAAATGAAAGTTTTCCATCCAAAAACCTCGAAGTTATTCTTGTTTCAGCGGAGCTCTATTTTTGATTTTTTTTTTCGAATTTTCCCGTTCAGAGAGAATTTTCCAACCAAAACTGAAAAATGTTACATCAAAATAACTTGAAATTCTCTAAGAAATCTATTTCTGCAATAAAAAAAATGGTGTTCTAATTTGAAAAACGGAAGTTGACGTCATTTCCGGAAAAACCGGAGGTGCTCATGCCTTGAAAATAATTTAGATTTCATCAGCATCGTGAAATACTTATAAGTGCGGAATTTCATGAAAATACGTTCAGTAGTTTCCCGTATAAATATGGGTGAGGTTCCTCGTGAAAGACCCTGTAGACCGGTAGAGGCACCATCGATCACAGTAAAGATAAGAAGAGAAAGCATTAAGGTATTCTCTGTATATAAACCACCGCAAATAAATCTGCCAGAGGAAGAGATGAAGATTTTATTAGGGGGTCATTTTCCAAGAATAATACTTGGAGATCTCAACTGTAAATCTCAACAATGGAATTCTAGAACAGAGAACGCAAATGGCAAGAAATTAAAAGAGTATGCCGAGAAGGAAGATGCGATTATAATGGGACCGGACATACCGACATTTCTACATAGTGGCAATGGAACCCCTGATGTGCTAGACATAGTTATAATAAAGAATATAAAGCAACATTTTGCTCTTGAAACGATAGAGGATGGAACATCTGATCACAACCCGATAGAGTTCATTTTAGGACATGGACCTAGAAATGAAGTGACTCAAACACGAGAACATACCGATTTGGACGAATATAAGAATAAACTCCAAGAAAATATCACGAGTATTCCAAAAATTAACACTGCTGATGAACTAGATCAATCAGTCATAGCTTTGGAGAGTGCGATTATGAAATCCTATGAAGAGAGCACGGTTAGAAAAACTAAACCTACTCCCAAACATCCCTATGGCGATACTCAAAAAGAGGTGAAAGAACTGATTAAAGTCAACCGAAGACTAAGAAAAAACTACAGGATGTATAAAACAGATAATGATAAAATCAGACTGAACAGAGAACAGACATAGTCAAATACTTAAAAATGCACTAAGGGAGCTCAGAATGAATAGATGGAATAAGAAAATAAGTGAACTCAACACAGAAGACCACTCTGCATGGAAAATGCAAAAAAATTTACTTAATGAAAAAACTCAAATTCCACCACTGCATGGAATGCATGGAATGGCATATTCAAAAAGCGATAAATCTAACGCTCTTGCCGATACTATAGAAAGAGAGTCAAGAATTAATTATTGTGAAGAAGACGATGAGGACCTAGAAGAATTAATTGAAGATAATGAAGAAGAAATGAAAGAAGCACCATCGGATGGTAAAATCCCTCACTCAACATCTCCGGCAGAAATCAAAGAGATAATCAATAATTTGAAAACAAGAAAGGCTCCTGGAAAAGATAAAATTACAAATCTCATGCTGAAGAAAATGTCAAAGAAAGGAACGGCAGCTCTCACTAGCATAGCAAATGGCGTGATGAGAACACAGCACTTTCCAAAAAGATGGAAATCTGCCGAAGTGATTGTTTTCAATAAACCAGGTAAAGACAAAAAGTTCCCACAGAACTATAGACCGACAAGCCTGCTCCCAGCTCTAGGAAAAATTGTGGAGAGAGTCTTGGCCAGACGACTCAATGAAGAAACAGAAGCCCTGGCGACGATACCGAGTGAACAATTTGGGTTCCGAAAACAACATTCAACTGAACAACAGCTCCTAAGAATGACTGAGTATATCACAGAAGGATTTCAGAATAAACAAGCCACAGGACTACTTCTACTAGATGTAACCAGAGCTTTTAATAGAGTATGGCATGAAGGATTAGCATATAAAATGATAACCGCAGGTTATTCTTCCAAGTTATGCAGAATAATAAGAAATTATTTGAGGGATAGGAACTTTTGTGTGAAAATAGGTGATGTTCATTCCACACTCAGATATTTAGAGCAGGAGTGCCCCAAGGATCCATATTAGGACCCCTACTCTATAACATATACATACATGATATACCAAGAAATCCAAGATGCCTGCTTGCTCTATACGCGGACGATACGGGCATACCAATTAGGCACAGAAATACAAAAATAATTCACAAAAGACTTCAAGAAGCTGCAGATGATATCAGTCAATGATGTAACAGATGGAAAATCAAAATCATTGGGGAAAAGAGTCAAGCAATGCTGCTTCAAAAGAGAAAACTGAAGATGGAATCGAAAATATCCATAGACAATAATGAAATTGAATGGAAGAATGAAGCTGAATACCTAGGAGTAATATAAGACAAAGGACTAACGGGGAAACAGCACATTAAGTATGCAGTGGATAAAACGAATGTAGCAGATGTAGGCAGAAGAAGCCAAATGAACAGAAACACGAAATTGAGGATCATAAAAGCAGTCGCCAGACCGCAGCTAACATATGGATCAACAGCATGGGGATATGCAGCGAGAACCCATATAAAGAGGATACAAAGCGCAGAAAACAAATTTCTGAGATGGGCATTAAACGCCCCCTGGTTTGTTAGGAATGAACAAATCCAAAAAGACATAAAATGGGAGTCCATTACTACATTCATCAAACGAAAAGCTGCAAAAGCCTATGAAAGAGCTAGTGAACATCCAAATGACGACCTTAGAAGGTTAGTTGACTATGACCCCGCTGAAGATGAAAAAACAGCTACAATTTACCGCAAAAGACCTAGAGACCAATTGCGAAAATGTAGATATAGAACTCCACACTTAGTAAGAGATACCTATCCAATAGAAGGATGTACACAAACACTCAGCATAAAAAAATGCGAAAGGGAAAATAACAGATAAGATGATGGAAGGTTTATAGGCTTATGCCCGGAACCAACCGCAGAAGAGGTGTTTAGTCGGTAAAAATCCGACACTACCCAGAAAGACTGGGTGTCTGATGTAAGATTCACCTCTTCTAGAACAAAAAAAAAAGTTACTATTATAGATGTTTTTCTCCGATCCGATGATTACGTGAAGACTTTCAGTGAATTAATGTGATATTAACCGTGTAGTGTCGAGCTTATAAAATTGACGTGTATAAATTGGCATATTTTTCTCCAGTTAGGATTGTTGCAAATTGTCACAGAGGACATTGTTTAGACAGAAACATCGTCACAGGTTATTTAGTGCTAAGTGTCATCCAATTTTTCATTAATTTTAATTCAATACATGATTTGTATCGACATTCATCATTCATACATATCTGAATTGAGTATTTCATTGGCATTTATTTTCAACATTTCTTATTGAAAAATGAACCGGTAACCAATGAATTTTGAATAAAACTGTGCGTATAAAATCTATTATTTCATGCTCCTTAGAATTAGATTTTATATCCCAGGTTTATGGGATTTTATTATGATATATCTCTACATCAAATTCCAATCAATTCCATTCAAATTCATCCAGATTAATCTTGAAATTCATGACTTTTCCTTCAATTTTATCGGATAGAATCAGGAATAACTCAAAACCACTCGTTTCGTTGAAAAAACATAAGTATACTTTGTAATTTTTAAAATGATTGGAAATATGAACCGTTTATCTCATTCAAGTAGTTTTATAGTTGTCGTGGATTTATGAGTCGGCTACGCTGTAACTTTCATACCAGGAGAAATATAGAATAAGTATTGATTAAGGAATATTCACCATGAATAAAGGGAACAGTGGAAACACTCAACCAAAATTCAGTTCGTTCGAAAATACGGTTCCGAAGATGTTGAAAATGGATTTTCGATACCCTACATCTTTCAAATAAAACCGGATTCTGTAAACTGGTATACGAAAAAAGTGTTTCGTTTGATGAGAGGAATCTACAGTGAAAATACATGTACAAGTCAAAGACTCACCCTGTATACAGAGCTGATTTCATTAAAACCAAAATAAGAGGCGGAATTCATTGAAACCTAGGACGTTGTTGACACGTGTTCAAATCTAGAAAGAGGATTATTTATTCCAGGATAGAACCCATTATTCCTCATTGAACTTATTCAGGTTGAAAATTTAACTCTGTATGTCGAATTTCAAATTATTGCTTTACTATCCAAATTCTTGAAAATTGACTATCTTTTTATTGCACAGAAACCGTTCGAGATATACGAATGAAATTTCGTAGATGCAGTTATGAATTTTATGTTCATCATTGGCTCGCATTCGGCTTAAATTTCTAAATGAACAAAAAAGGTATGCCACTGAAATACTTTGAACTTAAAATCATTTTTGAATTCCTCTTTCAATTTTGTACCTTTTTTCGTACAGGGCGCTCCACAATCATTACTGCGCAGACTGCGAAAGCCTTCGAGTCTGGATGGAAATTTGTCCCTTTCTGCGAAGCCTTCGTCGCGGCACAAGAGACCGTAACAAGAAATTCTCAATGCGAGCTCCCAAAGATATCTCGAATTAAACCAGAATAGGAAATTCACATTGCGTGCTCCAAAAGTTATCTGGAAAATGACAAGAACAAGACGGATCATGGAACGAGATTTTGAAATGCATTCCCAGTACTTGTTGAGATATCAACATCAGAGAAGAAAGAAATATTGAATTGAAAATTGATAAAGTTCATATGCGTTTTTATTCGTTTCCATATTCAAATTCCTCTGTTACTTTTTACTATTTTATCCCAATTATTGTATCCTATAACATTTTAGTTGAAGGATTCACACAATATTAATTTTACATTACTTGACTTCAATATTATGAATATGAGTTTATGGTTTTTCAACATTCATACATTACAGATATATCACAACATCTATTGTTTAGACTTCGCTGGGAGTAATCTGGTGAGGGACATTTGAAGGAGATATAAAGCGCTCTACAACCTCCTCGAGAAGTAACAAAAGGCGTCACAGTTTCACAAATAGACGTCGCAGACAGAGCCGGATTAACCATTAGGCAGAGTAGGCGACTGCACGAAAAAAATTAAATGTTTCAGACGGGGAAACTTGCACTGCCTAGGGGCCCCCCACATGGTTAATCCGGCCCTGGTCGCAGGGCAATCTTTGTGTTGCCTGGGATATTTTTTGGTCAAATTTTGCCATTAACGAACCTACCCCGAAAATTTCAAGTTTTTAAGTTTATCATTTCGAGAGTTATGGTGTTTACGGCCGGTCGGACAGAATTGAATTTGACCACGAATTCGTAATCAATGCGTCCAATTCTCAAAATACAGATATCGCCAATAAAATATATAGCCCTAGTTTAAGTGGAACGAGCGGTCAAAACAGCGCTATTACTCCTACACTACTTGATTGTGTGCTATGTAAAGAGAGATAAGTACAGGAATCCTTACAATGAAATTTTTTTTTCGCTCTAGCAATTTTTGATATTCAGCCAATAGGACTCGTGTTTCATCTACGCCACCAGAAGAAAATTGGGCACCTTTATCACTCTCCTCGCCGTGCTTCCTGGTAACTTGCTTCAACAATCTGAGGAAAATATTGTTCTGCTTCTTCTTCAAGTCCTCGGATTTACGAGACGTTTTTTTTTCATCAGAATTACTTGGAATCATCCCATATGTATGTGGGTCTTCATATACATTCATTTCATCTGCTTGCTTTATTGGTCTTTTTTCTCTTTCTGGCTTCTCAAAGTCTGGCTCATGATAATGGGAAGCCCCTTGTATACTTGAATGAAAGCCAGGTTCAGAATATAACTCATTTTCTGGATACGTAGAGCTGAATGTATGTCTAGTACACTGTAGGTTTACTGGGTGAGGTTTATGAGGAGAAGGATGGTTTCCTTCAATTTTCGATGCACCACTCATTTCATTCATCTCAGTTTTATCTGAAATTTTCCTCTCATGTTTCGAATCATTCCTTGAAAATGTTGATTTTGGTTCATTATCGTATTTTTCAGACGAATATTGTTTTGTTATAAGCCCAGTGTGATGTTTGATATCTTTGGATGAATTTATATTGATTACAGCATACAATTCATTATCTTCTTCCCATTCCATAACTGATGGACGGTTACTGTTATTATTTTCGTTAAACTTCGACTTAGGATTTGAATTTCGGCATGAAACTTGTTTTGAAACTGGATATATTAGTTTATCTATTTGTGATTTACTCCCTGGTGAACTCATATTCAGATTTCTTATAGCATCAGTGGGTATAAGATCCTTTGGTGAATCTTCCTTATATTCTTCGTATAAATCGTTTTCTTCCGATACTAAAAAATCATCAATTTCTTTTTCATATAAAGTTTTCTGCTTCCTCTGCATATATTTCTCGATACCTGCTTCTGTGTTTTTTGGGCCTTCGCATGAACCTTTGTCAAATCGTACATAAGTGTCGTTTTCTTTTTCTATTGTTGCACCGTGTTTCCGATTTTGTTTTTTAACTTGTACCACTTCGTACATATGATTCTCAAAAATTTCAGACTTTGGTCTAGGCTTTTTAAGATCTCCTTGGAAATGAGGTTCTGTGTATAGCTCTTCTTCCATTTTTCTATGGTCAACAATAGACGAATTTACTTCATCGTAAAAACTATTGTCTGATTCGTCATAGCCCTCAAAAATCTGCATATCATCTCTGTTGTCAGTGTTGCCATATATGTCATTCTGCAAAATGAGATATTCTTCATCTCCGTGTGAAAATTCTTCACCATCCCGATTTTTTTCATCTGAATTGAGATTATCAACGCTTTCATAGTATTCAGAAGGGGGTGGAGGAAATTGGAACTCAGAACAATCTTTACGAGGTGGAGTTTCTTCGAAAGGTTCAAGTTCTGAATATAAATATTCGGTAGATTGGCAGGATAATTCCTTTCCACCCTGTCTTTCGTATAGCTCATTTTCGCAAAAGTTTGAAGTTTCTTCTGACTCCTCATTATTGTAGTATGCTCCTAACAGTGAAACCCGACTTGGATTTTCAATCAGTCGGGATATGGGAATATATTTTGAAGAATTAAGAAGGGTTGTTTCAGACGTCTGGATATTCAGGTTTGAATTTGATATTTCTGTTACATCGTTTGGATTCTTATGGTCCTCTGATTCGTCCTGAAAACTATTTGAAGATCTACGAACTATATCTGATTCTCTCGGTTTCTCTTCAATTATTTCTTCGTTTATTTGATTTTTTTTAATTTCATTGTCAATGCAGTCAGATTTTTTTTCTCGACGATTTGTATTTTCATCTTTCAATGACATATTTTCCTCATAAGGTTCTTTTGATTTACTTTTATCATCTGCTTCAATAGTATGCTGCTGATTTACATTGAAAACTTTTCTAGCTTCCAAAAAACTTATACTTCTTTGCGTCGAGTTATGGGTTTTTCTATAAAATGCATTTTCTTCTTTTTTTTCGTATGTACAGACACAGAAATCTTCTTCTTCATGAATAACATTTTCTGCTTGGGGAATTGCTGGCTTTCCATCTATTTTGGTGGTATTTGGTGAGTTTTGCTTCATCTCAGAAGTAACCATTCCTTTTTCTGGGACTATATTTTTATGGGTTGGATTGTTATCGCTTGTTGGAAGGTTCTGTTCTTTCAGCATGGGTCTACTATTCATGATGATTTGATGATCAGAAACAATGCTATCGCAGTATGATCTAGCCCCAATTTTTTGTAGTCTCTCCAGGATTTGACCTTGATTACTTTCTGCCGTTTTGGGATGTTGTGACTCAGCGTCTGATGATGGTCCTGGCGAATTCGTTTGCTGAAATTAGATCTGAGATAATATCAGAAGAAGATTTTTTCCCGATTTACAAACCTTTTGTTGTTCTGGATTCTCCATGGGGTAATCAAAATGGCGATGATTTATCGGACTGATATCCACATTCTTCTTTTTGTATACGGTATTGTGGATTGCTTTCAGCCATCTTAATTCTTCGTCCGTGGATTCTGCTCTCTACGGAAAAAATACGGCGTTGACAAAATACGAGAATCAATCGAAAAATGACGAGGACTTTGATTTTTTGAGATAAAAATAAATTCTGTATACCTTCTGGTTTCGCCAGAAGTGGTCTCAGTATTGTAATTAAAATGCTAATTTCATTTTCCCGGATAACATGTGAAAAATCATGACGTTCATCAAGTAAAAAATCATCATCCTTAAAAAAAAAATTCAATAAAAATTTTAGCTAATGAATAATGATCTAGAAGACATTTGGTTTCAGCAGGATGGCACTACACCTCACTTTGCAAATGACACATGTGTGATATTCAAAAATCATTATCAGAAAAGATTCAGGTAGTTGTGACATGTCTAAATATTTTGACAATATCGAAGAGTATTCAAGTGCTTATTTTAGATGTCATATCAAAATGCCAAGTGATTATTCAATGAAGCACACATGTGAACTAGGAATTGAATTTGAAGACGCTCTGGCATGTAAGAGGACATTGCCCATTTTTCATTCGGGATTTAATTACATTTGAACAGGCCCGGATCTAGGGTGGCCCTGGGCGCCAGCTTAAGGGGGCTCTAAAAACAACCAGAAGTTAAATTTTCTTTATTTTTGATTTTCTCGGAAAAAAATATTATTATTTAATATGACCAGACTCTGTGAAGTGCCATCTTGACTACTCAAAAAAAGGACAAACATCCTATCTTCCCAAAAATATGCAAAATTAAATTATCGATTTAATGGCCACCAAAGTTTGGAATAGCATTATTAATGAGATCAAGGAGGCCAACTATTTCACTATTATATGTTCGACTGTACCCCAGATGTATCTCTCACAGAACAAATGAACCACTAACCAGGTTAGCAGGTTTTACGATATTTAAATAGAACAGAACGTATTCTGGATATAAGATAATGGCGAAGACTTATAATACTGAAAATAAAGGGAAGTTTTATTGACTTCTTAGAAGTTGACAAGCTGGCATATACATAAAGGAGTCCAATCCAGAATTCTACACTCTCTGAATCTTGTGGGTGTCCTATTCGTCTTTATCATGTTCAGAAGCAGTAAATTTATTTGGTGTTGTACAAAAACTGTATTGTTTTTTTGTTAGTTCAACCACACGACGGACAATTATGAAAAAGTGGACAAAAACAAATTTTAAAGGAAGTAGCCAAACTAGATGGACTCAACATCAAGCTGTTGATGCCTTGCTCAATAATTTACCAGGAGTTGTGAAGGTTGTGGAAGAAATCAAAGAATCCTCTCTAGTCGCAGAATACAAGTATGAAGCTGGTCATTTGTTTCATGCTGTGATGCATTTTAGATTCATACTGAACCTAACAATTTGGAATAATATTCTGCGAGAGATCAATATGGTCAACGTGGAAATTCAGAAAGGAGATATAGTTATTTCACGTTCATTATCGTTCATGCAAGGTCTTATGAAGATCTTGCAAGGAATGACAGAAAAACTTATTGTTGTTCCTCAATGGCCATGCCCTTTTAAACATGCAAAAAGACGATCTGCAGAAAATGGGACCCTTTTAGCGCAAAAATATTGAAGAGACTTGAATGCAGTTGATTTTTGTTAGGAACTAGCGGTTTTCAAAATGTTGGTTCCTGAAATAAGTGAAAGATCGACTTCATTAGACCTGCTACAAATTCTTCACAGGCAAGATCTGAAAGATGATTTCCCTATAATGTCAGTATAGCTGACATTATATAGAATATAGAGCACATTGCCTATACCTACCACGTCTGCAAGATGTGAAAGCAGTTTCAGCAAATTGAAAATAATAAAAAATTATTTGCGTTCCTTAATGAGTCAGAAAAGTCTCTATGGCCTCTCGATCTCAGCTATAGAATACAAAACTGCTTCCGAAACAGATTTCGAGGAGCTGACAGATGCGTTCGCGGAAAGAAAATCACGCCGCGTGATGTGAAGAAAAAAGTCCAATTTCTTTCCTTGTGATATTATCCTTATTTTTAGTTTTTATTTTCATTATTCATTTATATTATTCATTTTTGTTTTTTCTATGAATTCATATATGGACATATTAAACAAATGGGGGGGGCGCAATCATGAATTTTTGCCCCGTTCAGAAAAAATCGTAGATCCGGGCCTGAATTTGAAAAAACTATTATTTTTGTGGCTTGAGGAGTCCTGCATAATATTGGTATAGAAATGAAGTAAACTGATTCTATTCATAACTCTGAATCTGAATGAAGAGGTCGAAGTTAATCCAGAAATAAATGTGATCTATCAATGTTATGTGCATTTCATGTATCTACTCAATCAAAGGAGATCGAGAATGATTTATACTTGTCCAAAATATAACTACATCTTTGTACGAATGAATGCTTATGCAATTTCATTGGATTTTCTGTATTGGCCCAGCTTTCATTTGGTATTTGGCATAAGAGTTTGAGATAAAACTAAGTATCCAGAATATTAAAATAGTAACTTAGATCATTCGAATCAAATAAGTTGACGAAAGTGATGATCACGACAGCGTTTTTTTCCAATAGCTTTGAGTGGAAAAAAATCCTAAGAAGTCCCTCCTCATTTTTTATTAGTTTGTTTTGATGTAAAAATCAGATTTCTCTATTTACTTCAAACTCTTTACCGTGACGAAACACGATAACATTTTAGAATTAGCTCCTTGTTTTTTCTTCATTAGCAGGGCCGGATTAACCATGTGGGGGCCCCTAGGCAGTGCCGGATTAACCACGTGGGGGTTCCTAGGCAGTGCAATCTTCCCCGTATAAAACATTCAATGGGGCACGTGGGCCCCTAGCTGATGCGGGGCCCCTAGCTGATGCGGGGCCCCTAGGCAGTCGCCTACTCCGCCTAATGGGTCATCCGGCTCTGTTCATTAGACTACGATTATTGAATTTATCCAAACATGACATAAGAAATAAGATTCTGGGTAGCCAACCCAAAAAGTGAGAATGTTCCACATAAACTCCACATCCGCTGGCTGTAGCAGAGATACCCAGTCGACCAAACCACGAAAAGTGCAGGTTATACCAGCCTAACTGGACGGAAGCAAATGTTGGTGGGCATGGGCGCCCGCAGAAATTTTTCTCAGGGGGGGCCAAAATATTTCTCATGGGGGGCAAAATGAAAATTATATTGAGAGTGTTGTGCTGAAAAACGATAAGGCCATCAAAATCTCAGGGGGAGCCACGGCCCCCTGCCCCCCCCCTGCAGGCGCCCATGTTGGTGGGCATACTTTCGGGAGAGGATACACCTTACACGCATGTCCGAAAGGTTATTGAACAACAGTCAGAACAACGTCAGATATTGAGACAAGAGGAATATAAGCAAAATGTGAACAACCTACAAGAAACTTCGAACAGAAAAGATATGCTTGGGTATTGACATAACATCCTTGGAAATATGGATGGAAGATGTGAGAGCAAACTTTGCAAAAAATATACAAACAACCAAGAGAAATCAGGGGAAAGGAATTTTTCCGATTCATATAAGGATATATTGATATTGATTAATGATTATACTGATTACTCCTAGGTCTCCCGAGGATAACCCTCAGAAACTGCAAGCTCCGGAGCTTGTAACTTGCACGAGTTCGGAGAAGCAAATGTGTTCTGTGTAGGCTTTGTTACTGTGTCCTCACGCCACCTTAGGCGCAGCACTCTTAATTTTCGAACCAACACTGAAATAGCGGCCCACTAACGTAGTCTAGAAAATTTCTCTCCTAGCCTCGGCATTGAACTCGCTACTTTCCGCTTTAGAGGCAATCGCCTTAACAACTTTGCTACGGGGTATGTCGAGGCAACCACGAATTCCAAATGTAACATCGAAAGGATAGTAAAGGAACTATTTCCAACAACAGGGGAAGACGTAACACGCAGGAGACGAGAAAGGAGATGAGGGTCAGATCAGCCCAATAAAACAATTTCTTATGCTATTAACAGTTTTTACCTCATTTCGCCATTGATTCATCTTATACAGGGTGAGTCTTTGACTTGTACATATATTTTAACTGAAGATTCTTGAGGTCAAAAGAAACCTTTTTTTCATTTTCCATTCTTCCGAATTCGGCTCTGTTAAAAAGATAAAACCATTTGAAAAAAAAAAATTGGGCTCAATACGTTCCTGAAATGATCTTCTGGAATTGTTGCAAAGTTCATATTTCTCGATAGAAATTGAGTTTATACATTTAGGGAATACTCAAGTACTAACCTTACTGGAATAAAAATGTTGCAAACACGATAATTTCAACAAAAACAGTTAGTTTCATCGAATTATATCTGCAACTGAAAACCCACATTTCTCACACCAAAATAAGTTCCTTCTTCGATTTTTCTGCAGATTAGTTTGTGAACACTATCAACTTGTTCATATTTTCCACGAAATTCCCAAACAATATCGTGAAAAAAGACTTTTAATTCAGATCATCAGAATTCATTATTAAACAACCTAACCTAATCTATTTTGTATCCATTCTGTGAATGTTCGCACAGAAATTTCAAGGAAATGTTGTCAGCTTTCTGATATTTTCATTCAGGTTAAGGATTTATTACGAACCATAGAATAAATCACGATACACTTGTGTACCGTGGTATAAATATCTATGAATTTTGCCGTTTCCATCATAAATCGAGTTTGCCGCCAATTTAACCACGCATGCGTCGAGCGAAAACCGAAAGATTGGTTAGGTATCTGCAGGTCAACTATAAACAATAACAAACCAGAGTCTCTGAACAAACTGTAAACATTATGTGAAGTTCTGAATACATTCAGTAAATTATTGTTCTAATGTGATTCATGTGATGTGAATTATTATAATCTCAACCGTGTCGAGTTTATAAAATTCCAGGAGGATATTGTTTAGATGAAAACATCGACTCAGATTATAAGGTATCATTTCAGTTTTCATTAATTTCAATTTTATCTCCCACATTTTCGGGATTTTATTATTAAAATATCTCGACAAAGTTGATAAATATTGTGACAACATTGTGAACTCTTTTAGACCAGAGAAGGAATAATATTCGATGATATTTAATTCAGAGACGCATTCAGATTATTCTTGAAATTAATGATTTTTTCGTCAAATTTCTCCGGGTAAAATTGGAAATAACTCGAAAACGACGCGTTTTATTGAAAAAAATAGGAATACTTTTATTTTCTAAAATGATTGATTCTTTCGAAAATATGAATCGTTTATCTTTTCAAAGTGATTTTATGGTGTTTTAGCGTGTATTGATGAGTCGACTACCCTGTAACTTTTATACTAGGAGAGATATCAAATAGGTTTTGATTGAGGAATATGCACCATGAATAGAGTAAGAACTCAACCAAAATTCAGTTCATTCGAAATAACGGTTCCGAAGATATAAACAGAAAAGTGTTTTTTTCATGGATTTTCGACACCCTGTTTCTTCGAAACCAAACCGAATTTTGAAAAATAGTATAGGAAGAAAGTGTTTCGTTTGATGAGAGGAATCTACAGTTAAAATATATGTACAAGTCAAAGACTCACCCTGTATATGCAAGATCCACAATTAATTCATCTCTCAGATTAATTATGAGTTAACGCAATTTACAGATTACCTACTTCTTATTCCCCATTCGAATTTTTATCTTTTATATAAGACATATATGCATCACTATTTTATCGCAACTGAGCGAATGAAGTAAGCTGATCGATCCCAGATATAAATTTAGGTCACTTTCTGAACGAAAAATATTGATGGGCACAGAAACATACTCACTAGAGTTAGTACAGAGCCTGACCTGGTTGATATCTGAAATTTTAAAGGTGTTGGTGAGTCGTAGGCACAACTGGGTCCCAGAGTAATGGAGCCCTTACACGGAGAAAGAGCATCATATTCTTCCTTCGAACCGTAATAAAGAAGAAGATGTCCATCCAACACGAACCAGTATCTTTTCCACAAGCTCATCAATGTCCCACGTTTTTCCAGATATCCTGTGATTTTTTGACAGTTTTTCGAGTCATCTGATCTATCAGTCTAGAAGAAAAAAGTTTTTTATAGAACAGAGATCAAAAACAGGTTATTGGTGAACTCAATAGCAATCGTTATAACGATTTTACAGAAGACCACCACACATTCTAATTTCTAATTAATAGTTAACATACACACATCGTCAATAGTCTTCGTCCCTCTGGGTTTTCCGAGAAATAAGCCATCTATGTTCTGGAAATGAGATGGAAATTCAACTGCAATATATTTGATAAAAAAATCTTCGTTTACAAACTTTGCTGCGAGCAGGATGGAACAAAATGGGAAAAATGAGAAAAAATCTAAATTTATCGATTATTTATTTTTGTTGAATCATAGTTTCTCCACAACAATAGTCCACATTACCACCTCTTCTTTCAATCAACTGCACAATACGCCTATGCATTCCACGAAACAAACAACACATTAATGAAAGGCTGAACACAATTCCTGAAAAGTTGAAGGTGGGTTTTGGCGAATGGATATTGCTCTCCCTAAGTAATCCCAATAGTGCTCAATTTGATTCATGTCCGGTGAGTTTACTGGCCAGTTCATTCTCTGGATATTGTTCTCTCGAAGAGTGTTTCGAACCCTTCATGTGCTGTGTAGAGGGGCGTTATCATCCTGATGAATGAAATTATCCCCAAATTCGTTGCGCACAGGAACAATGATTGGTTCGATGATGGTTTCTACGTAATTGGATTCATCCATTGTTCGTTCAATGATAATAAGAGGGGAACGGCGACCGAACATTAAACCCTTGGCACATTATTGATCCGCTTTGAAAGGGCACAACTTCTCGGGCGAAATCGAGTCGCTCTATAGTCTGCCTGTACCTCTCCTAACCTTTATGGTCGATTATCACTTTGTGACTCGTCCGAAAAAAGTACTTTGCGCCTTTGTATAAAAAGACAGTCTTGGTGGTGTTCTGCCCATTGCCGACGGGTAGCTCTTATGTCCAGGAGATTGCCAAAGTACCCTTAAAGGTCTTCTTGCCTTTGAATTTGAGGAATGCTACCCTCTCTTTATGGTACTGGTTGAGACTACCCGTCTATACGTCCTCAAAAAATGACTTCGAAGGTTTCTACAGATACCGATTCCTTCGAGTAAAATTTGCGATATAATGGTATTCCCTTGCAGATGTTACTCTGGGTCTCGTTACTCTCGTTCTGGGTCGACCAGGCACCGGTCTCCGGGCAACTCTGCAGGTTTCCAGGAAAAGTACCTCTATGCGCCCTACTGAAGTCCGTGGAATATTCAAACGTTGCTCAATCTGGTAGTTCGACAAAGCTTCTTGATGTAGGGCTACTATTCTTACCCGGTCAAACTGAGAAATTGGATGTCCCGAAATTTTCAACGGAATACACCTGTATTCTCCCAAAGAAGAAACATTTTTTGCTGGTTAATTGTTTTCATTCAAGTGATAATCTAGTGAAGATTCCACACACTAAAAATTGTCATGTTACATTCAACAAGTTGAGAGTTGATGGGGGCCAAGACCTTTGACGATGTATATGTATGGTATGCCTCAATTACACTCAACCACTATTTCCCGGAATACTTCTGCGGCAGTATGGAAAGGCAGTGAGTATTTACACTCAGCTCAGACATTTCTCTCGCGATCAAGTTTTGGCAATGGCGGACGACGAAATTGCAGCCTCAGCGCTCTTAGTACAGTCAATCTGGCTAAAAATGGGCTAATAATTTCCAAGTGGATGAAACTTGGTAAGTCGTTAGAGACTAATGAAAGGAAGCTTACCTGTGACTGGCCAGGGCCACCTATTCGGGGATTAAAAAAAAACTCAAAAATATTTTGAAATGCACTTTTCTCTAAAACTATGCATTTCACAGAAAAATTTATTGAACAAAAAATGTAGAAGACATCTTTATCTACAATTAATGTCATTGGTGCTATGTTGTAAAACAAAAAATGTGCGCAGTAGGTGGCGCTAAAGTTCCCAAAAAAGTGTTTTTTCAATTTTTCGTTCAGAAATTTTCATTTTTCAGTTACGATTCAAATGGAAAAATTGTTCCTTTCAATTTTTTAAACAACTTTTATTTTAAAACTTTTTTCGTACGACTTACCGTTTCAAAGTTATAGTGGCATAGTATTAACAAAAGGGCCGAATCATAGAGCTGCCCAATTCTTCTAGGAATATTTTCACTCATTTTCACAGAGCAAAGTTTTGCTGTCACTACTCTCCGAAACTTACATAGCAACTGAAAAATGTACCTTCCTAGAAGAATTGGGCAGCTCTATGATTCGGCCCTTTTGTTAATACTATGCCACTATAACTTTGAAACGGTAAGTCGTACGAAAAAAGTTTTAAAATAAAAGTTGTTTAAAAAATTGAAAGGAACAATTTTTCTATTTGAATCGTAACTGAAAAATGAAAATTTCTGGACGAAAAATTGAAAAAACGCTTTTTTGGGAACTTTAGCGCCACCTACTGCGCACATTTTTTGTTTGACATTAATTGTAGATAAAGATGTCCTCTACATTTTTTGTTCAATAAATTTTTCTGTGAAATGCATAGTTTTCGAGAAAAATGCATTTCAAAATATTTTTGAGTTTTTTTTGAATCCCCGAATAGATGGCCCTGGCCAGTCACAGGTAAGCTTCCTTTCATTAGTCTCTAACGACTTACCAAGTTTCATCCACTTGGAAATCATTAGCCCATTTTTATATTTTTTTCGACAGATTGGCTGTACTATCTGTCTGTTTCATTTAAATAAATATGTGAGTATCTTGAAAACATATAAAGAGAGAACAAGTTAAGAAAAATATAGTCATCTTTGGACTCGACAAGAGGCGCGAGGAGGTAACACCGGAGTGTCTTCGTGAGATTTACTTGGTATAGAGTTGGTAGAAAGTGATTTTGGGGATATCTATCCTCTTGGAAAAACCGACAATTGTCCGATAAAACTGGAGCTCAACTCATATCTTAAGAAGAAAGAGATTCTGAAAAACTGCAATAAATTGAAAGGAACGAAGGTAACTGTGGATAATGACCTCACACAGGAGCAGAGGAAGGAAAATAGAATATTGGTGAAACATTTAAAAAGTGCAAGACAGCGCGAAGGAAGCGGAAGCTGCTATGCTGGTAGACTATTTATCGACGGAGTTTCTTACGGGGCAAAGGATTTGGAAAATATAGAAAATACTAAACTAACACAAATTGGCTTGCCGCTCAACCAGGAGGTGGTACATGGGGGGAGGCTGATGGAGGGGAAAGGTCCGACAATTCAAAGATACTGCCAGTGAAGGCGGTCCAGGAGAAAAGGGTGAAGCGGGGGGAATCCAGAACACGTTCGGGTAGTAAGATACAACGTAGATAAATAAACTCGTTTTTCTGATACTAATTGAAAATAATAAATAAATAAAAAAAAAAAGAAATAATAGTGGTAATAAATAAATAAGAGTTATACATACTTTGTTTTATTGTGTGGGTTTTGTTTTTGGTTTTTGGGTGAATAATTGGTGTACACATAAAATAAATCGATACAAGTATGGATACCTTTATAAGGAATTACCAGAATGAGAATATCTCGACAAATGTGATAGGTAATGTTGGTGATTTCAAGGAATATGTACGTAAAGATGAATTTAGTATGATCCATATGAATATAAGGAGTATTTCCATGAATTTGGGAGAGTTTCAATTATTTTTGTGCTACCTTTCATATAAATTTGACATAATAGTTTTGACGGAGACACATAATAAAATACTCAATTTGGAAATGCATAATATGGATGGATATACATTATTGTACAACAATGGCGTTTATAATAGAAATGATGGAGTAGTAATATACGTTAAACAGCCTAAACAGGGCATTCAGTATGATAGCAAAATTGTTAAAATAGGTGAATTAAAGGCGATTGAAGTGGATATCCACACAAAACAGAAACTCAAAATAACTGCAATATATCGATCTCCTCAAATCGAAGTATCTATATTCAATAAAGAACTGTTACATTATTTACAGTGCATTGCAAAAAATGATAAACACATAATTGTCGGAGATTTGAATGTTGATCTGATGTCGAGTAATTCTTCTGTAGAAGAATATAAAAATATTCTGCATAGCTCAGGATATCTATCCTTCATAAATGATTGTACACGGCCAGAGAGTGTTACGTGTTTGGATCATTACTGGGTTAAAACTCCGGACACGACTGACAGTTTCAGGGGTTTTATTCTGCAGCATTTGATCACCGATCACTATCCAATAGTACTGATTACCAACATAGAAAAGCATAAAACCGCTAGGAAGGCTACTATAAAGGAGAAAAATTACATTTTATATGATAAATTGAGACAGAATTTGAAAAATTAATCATGGATGGCGATTTATCAGGAAACTAATATAAATACAATGACAACCAAATTTATTGAAATCTTAAAGAATCACATAAAGGATGCTTCGAACATAGTACGATTAAAACGAAAGAAGTTGTTAGGAAAAAATGGATAACAGGGGCTTTATTGAAATCAATTAATACAAATAATGATCTATACTTATATTTAAAGAAAAATCCTGATGATGGAAATTTGAAGAATCAATATAATATTTACAAAAAGAAATTACATAACTTAATAAACACCGCAAAAAAAAACTATTTAGAAAATTTTATTCAGAGTCATCACACGGAATCCAGAACCATTTGGAATTTCGTCAGAGAGAATTGTGAGCCCAATAGACCTGAAAAGGAGAGAATAAATATAAAAACAGAGAATAATATCATTATTACAGATGAAAAAGAAACTGCAGATGAATTCGTTGACTATTTTAGTTCAGTTGGAGAAAAATACACAAGTAAAATAATACCCCCAAAGTGATTTCGTGGAAAACATATGTCACCAAAACCATTCATTTTTTTTTATATCCCACCCATCCAATAGAGGTGGAAGGAATGATTGACCAGCTAAACGCCAGTACTGACCGAGACGTCGACTAGTGTACACGTACCGAGAGTTAAGCTTGTGTGTAAACCAGTTCAGTGCGCCTAACGCCACGTTTATGTGCATCCAAGTAGTGCTTGTGAAAAGTTTCTGTGATTTCGTACGTAGAGTGCAGGTCCGAAAGGATCGTTGGTTCCGTGCGTGAGTGATTTACGGACTTTTTAGTGAAATTGAAAAAAGGGTAAGTGTCTTTTAATTATCCTTTTATCCGTTTTTGAACATGGATGAAAATTCGGATAACGATGGATCCTTCATAGATATGGAGGACAGATACACGACCTCTGAGGACGAAAGTGATGAACTTAAGGAACTCGTCAGGCTCCGAAAGGAGAATGACGAGCTCAAAGCAAACTTAGCCGCTCTTACAACCTGCATGGAAAATTTGACCAGCGAGTTGAAACTCCTGAGAGAAGAACTCTCGAAAACGAAATCTCCAAATCCGCAAACGAAAAGTTATTCCCAGGTTTTGACTTCTCAACCTGGGACTTCGGCCCAAACCGATTCCAAGATTGTCCCATTTGTCCCTCCCAAAAAAATTGCCACAAATAATGAGGATAACAAAAAAGCCCCCCAACCCCCAGGTGCTCCTCGGGCCAAGCGTGCCAGAAAAGACAGCTCGTCCTCAATGGAGGACAATTTGAAAAAGTTAACGATGACGTCTCAGTCACCTGTTAAAGATAAAATCCCCCCAGTAACAATGATGGGGACTTCAGACTGGACGGAAATGTCCAAAGCGCTGTACAGCAAAACAATAAATTTTAACCGGGCAACGGTTGTCAAAGACGGCATTAAAATCATTGCCTCGTCTGCAGAAGATTTTAGGAAATTAACAAAATTCCTCGATCAACAGGGTAAGGAATTTTTTACCTACCAAATGGAAGATGAAAAGAGAATATACGCTGTCATAAGGTACTTGCCACTTGACGCGGATATTGAAGTGATTAAAAATGATTTAGGACTACAAGGCATTAAAGATGCTGAAGAAACGAGAATGACGTCGAACAAAACGAAAAAGGCGATGCCTCTCTACCTTGTTAAAACTCAACACAAGGAAATATTTCAAGTAAAAAAACAATATAGCCTCTGTATCGAAATTGAACCAAAAAAGAAGCCTGAAGGTCCAGGACAGTGCCATCGCTGCCAGAGATATGGACATGCACAAAATAAGTGCACATTTCCGTGGAGATGCGTAAAATGTTTAGGGGCACATTGCACAAAAGAGTGTACATTGACGCAAAAAGAAGGTGAAAGGAACGCGGCATGCGTTTTATGTAACCAAAGTGGACATCCCGCCAGTAATAAAGGCTGAGCGCATATAAAAATCTTACGAAGAAGAAAACACCGACAAAAAAAGAAGCCCCCCCCAAGAAAATCGCTGAAAAAATAGAGACTGTTGTGACTGTTAAAAAACCACAGGTACAAAAAACAAAGAACTCGTCCACAAAACCAATTGAAACCAGAAGGGAAGACCCTAAAGATGAACTTGACAAACTCACTGAGAAAATATTCAGCAGAATAATGCAGAAATTTGAAAAAGAATTCGAGAAGAAATTTCAAAACTTATTTGGAAATAAATAATTTATGAACATGCAATCACAGCTAGAAAATCTGAAGATAGTTTCCTGGAATATTAACGGAATCAGAGCCCGTAAATCAGATATTAAACAATTGTTAGAAGAAAGACATCCTGATATTATGGCGCTTCAGGAAACTAATTTAACTTCTGAAGATAAAATATCCTTCGAAAACTACGAAATATACAGAAGAGACAGAAATGAAAGAAACGGTGGAGGGGTTGCTATTCTCGTTAAAAGAGACGTGAACCATTACCTGAATGCGATTGTAAATCACGAGAACAATGACGCAACTATAGAGGCACTATCGATCACAGTAAAGATAAGAAGAGAAAGCATTAAGGTATTCTCTGTATATAAACCACCGCAAATAAATCTGCCAGAGGAAGAGATGAAGATTTTATTAGGGGGTCATTTTCCAAGAATAATACTTGGAGATCTCAACTGTAAATCTCAACAATGGAATTCTAAAATAGAGAATGCAAATGGCAAGAAATTGAAAGAATATGCCGAAAAGGAAGATGCTGTAATCATGGGACCGGAAATACCGACATTTTTACCTAGTGGCAATGGAACCCCTGATGTGCTAGACATAGTTATAATGAAAAATATAAAACAAGATTTTGCTCTTGAAACGATAGAGGATGGAACATCTGATCACAACCCGATAGAGTTCATTTTAGGACATGGACCAAGAAATGAAGTGACTCAAACACGAGAACATACCGATTGGGACGAATATAAGAATGAACTCCAAGAAAATATCACGAGTATTCCACAAATTAACACTCCTGATGAACTAGATCAATCAGTCATAGCTTTGGAGAGTGCGATTATGAAATCCTATGAAGAGAGCACGGTTAGAAAAACTAAACCTACTCCCAAACATCCCTATGGCGATACTCCAAAAGAGGTGGAAGAACTGATTAAAGTCAACCGAAGACTAAGAAAGAAGTACAGGATGTATAAAACAGATAATGATAAAAACAGACTAAACAGACATAGTCAAATACTTAAAAATGCACTAAGGGAACTCAGAACGAATAGATGGAATAAGAAAATAAGTGAACTCAACACAGAAGACCACTCTGCCTGGAAAATGCAAAAAAATTTACGTAATGAAAAAACCCAAATTCCACCACTGCATGGAATGGCATATTCAAAAAGCGATAAAGCTAACGCTCTTGCCGATACTATAGAAAGGGAGTCAAGAATAAACTATTGTGAAGAAGACGATGAGGATCTAGAAGAATTAATAGAAGATAATGAAGAAGAAATGAAAGAATCACCACCGGATGACAAAATCCCTCACCCAACATCTCCGGCAGAAATCAAAGAGATAATCAATAATTTGAAAGCAAGAAAGGCTCCTGGAAAAGATAAAATTACAAATCTGATGCTGAAGAAAATGTCAAAGAAAGGAACGGCAGCTCTCACTAGCATAGCAAGTGGCGTGATGAGAACAGAGCACTTTCCAAAAAGATGGAAATCTGCCGAAGTGATTGTTTTCAATAAACCAGGTAAAGACAAAAAGTTCCCACAGAACTATAGACCGATAAGCCTGCTCCCAGCCCTAGGAAAAATTTTGGAGAGAGTCTTAGCCAGACGATACCAAGTGAACAATTTGGGTTCCGAAAACAACATTCAACTGAACAACAGCTACTAAGAATAACCGAGTATATCACAGAAGGATTTCAGAATAAACAAGCCACAGGACTACTACTACTAGATGTAACCAGAGCTTTTGATAGAGTATGGCATGAAGGACTAGCATATAAAATGAAAACCGCAGGTTATTCACCCAAGTTATGCAGAATAATAAGAAATTATTTTAGAGATAGGAACTTTTGTGTGAAAATAGGTGATGTTCATTCCACACTCAGATATTTGGAAGCAGGAGTTCCCCAAGGATCCATACTAGAACCGCTACTCTATAACATATACAAACATGATATACCAAGAAATCCAAGATGCCTGCTTGCTCTATACGCGGACGATACGGGCATAGCAATTAGGCACAGAAATACAAAAATAATTCACAAAAGACTTCAAGAAGCTGCAGACGATATCAGTCAATGGTGTAACAGATGGAAAATCAAAATCAATGGAGAAAAGAGTCAAGCAATACTCCTTCAAAAGAGAAAACTGAAGATGGAATCGAAAATATCCATAGACGATAATGAAATAGAATGGCAGAATGAAGCTAAATATCTAGGAGTAATATTAGACAAGGGACTTACGTGGAAACAACACATTAAGTATGCAGTGGATAAAACGAATGTAGCAATGAAAAGACTATATCCGATTATAGGCAGAAGAAGCCAAATGAACAGAAACACGAAATTGAGGATCATAAAAGCAGTCGCCAGACCGCAGCTAACATATGGATCAACAGCATGGGGATATGCAGCGAGAACCCATATAAAGAGGATACAAAGTACAGAAAACAAATTTCTGAGATGGGCATTAGACGCCCCCTGGTTTGTTAGGAATGAACAGATATAAAAAGACATAAAATGGGAGTCCATTACTACATTCATCAAACGAAAAGCTGCAAAAGCCTATGAAAGAGCTAGTGAACATCCAAATGACGACCTTAGAAGGTTAGTTGACTATGACCCCGCTGAAGATGAAAAACAGCTAGAATTTACCGCAAAAGACCTAGAGACCAATTGCGAAAATGAAGATATAGAACTCCACACTTAGTAAGAGATATACAATTGAAGGATGTACAGAAACACTCAGCATAAAAGAATGCGAAAGAGAAAATAACAGATAAGATGATGGAAGGTTTATAGGCTTATGCCCGGAACCAACCGCAGGAGAGGTGTTTAGTCGGTAAGAATCCGACACTACCCAGAAAGACTGGGTGTCTGATGTAAGATTCACCTCTTCTAGAACAAAAAAAAAACCAGCTGAAATCGAACAAGGCACCCGGTCATGACCAGATAAGAGCGGAAACTCTGAAAATAAAAAAAGAAATATCAACATCTTTGACATTTTTAATCAACCACAGTTTCGATACGGGATGTTTTCCAGAGGCATTCAAGTTGGGTATTGTTGAACCATTATATAAGAGTGGAGATAAGTCAGAGGTGGGTAACTATAGACCAGTAACGTTAGTATCGAATCTGTCAAAAATTATGGAAAAGTTGGTGAAATCTCGAATGATGAAATTTATAGATAAGTGTGGAATAATTTCAGACCGACAATATGGTTTCAGAGAAGGAAAGTCCACTGAAGATGCGATCACTGAGGTAACAAAAAATATATACAAGTTTATGAATGAGGGTTTCCCATCCCTGTGTATATTCCTCGACGTCTCGAAGGCATTTGACACTGTTTGCCATAAAAAGCTCTTGAAAAAACTGGAAAATTATGGTTTTCGAGATAGGATATATGATTTTTTGCAGGATTATTTGATGGATCGCAGGCAGGTGGTAGACATCGATGGATTTAGAAGTAAAGAAAAGATCATATCTTACGGTGTCCCTCAGGGAACTGTGCTCGGTCCCATGTTGTTTCTCGGAGTTTCTCCTCTATGTGAATGATCTTCTGAACATGGAGTGTGGGGGCACAATAATAAGTTTTGCGGATGATACCGTTATACAGTATCACGCTGCAACCTGGATGGATCTGGAAAGTAGAGTTCAGTCGGACTTCGTAAAAATAAAAGACTGGTTTAACTTCAATTCACTTACCTTGAACTTAACTAAGACGAAATATCTTCCATTCTCATCATATATTTCCGGACTTCCTCCGATGAAAAGTATCAGAGTGCAGAACTTCGAAATACCACAAGCCGAGTCAATAAAGTATCTCGGAGTAATTATTGATAGGCAAATGAAATGGAAGGAACATTGCGAATGTCTAACACAAAAACTAAGAGGTCTTATATACAAATGGAAGAAGAAATGACAGGTTTTGAAGTCTAATTATGAAGAAAACCAATTATGTATATATGTATATGTATAGGCCGACGTTTCGTTTATTCTTATAAACATCCTCAGGGCACTGGAAGAGATAACAGAGAACTCTGCGTTATGACTCAATCAAAACATGGAAGGCATAAGTGAAGAAAACAAGACAATTAATTAACAAATGGAATACAGTATAAAAACAAATATAAACAAACGAATTTAAAGTTCAAAAAGTAATTCTACAAAATATGTGGTGTATATGTTACGGGCAATGTAATTATTTGGGTCAGTATTCATAATGCTTGGTTATTATGAATAATGACCATTAAAATTGGGCAATTTGATGAATTTGAATTACTTTACGATAATTTCTCACATTGCCCGGTCATTATAAATACGGCTATTATTTCTTTGGGCACTTTGATTAATTGACAGGCAATGAGACATCCACGTGCGTGTGGTGTGCTTTTGGATATTTTTGCAATTTTTGGTACGCCCAGTATTCTGCAAAGTGATAATGGGAGAGACTTTGCTAACAGTACTATTAGCGAACCATGTAGCATGTGGCCCGAGTTGAAGATGGTGCATGGGAAGCCCAGACACTCTCAAAAGCAGGATTCCGTAGAACGTGCGAATCAGGACGTGGAGAATATGCTTTGTTCGTGGCAATGTGCAAGATTGTCATCCAAGACAGGGGGCCAAGGCTAAAGTCGATGTGTCTGTAATGCCGACCGTCCAAGAAGCTTTTTTTTCGAGCGTTTCACGACCTCATCTGGACGCGTGACTTTTCAAGCTTCTAACCGGGCCTTTGAGCATCGTATAATTCACCACCGACGTAGCGTCCATTTAAGCTTCCGCGTTCAAGAACGTGGAGTCTCGAAACGCTTCGGACGCTTCGGCCGCTTGAGGAAAGTCCCGTCGACCATCCACGGAGACTGTTTACAAACTTCTTGCAAAGCTGGCAGCTCGAAAGTCCCGTAAAAACGCATAGTGAGTGGCCTACTTAAAGGTGGATGTAAATCCGACAAGTGCAGGTGTCCTAAAGAAAAAAAGCTATGTAACTCGAAATGTCACCAAAGTGGAAGCTGCTCTAATAAATAAACCCTCTATGTCTAGCTACATATTGACATTTTGTGTAAATATGAATTTGTAATCACGTACATATCTGATATATTATTTTTATTTGGACTTAAAATTTGTTTGTTCCTATTTATTTCATCGCCACCCGTTTGTTTGTCAGCATGTGAAATTTTATTTGTTATTTTTTCTATGGTACTTTGTCAGTAAGGCATGTAAAAATTTGTTATTTTTCATAAGAAATATGAAAAAAAATGGTTTTTAAATTGCCCACTTGACTTGAAGCATTATACATAATGACCGGGCAATGTAATATTTGCAACATGATTTATCATTTTGTCATATCCTTTTGGGCACTTTTCAAATTTATAAACAATGCCCAATTATTTACATTGCCCGTAACATATACAAAGTAAACTGAAAATGAACAGTAAACAAAATACTTACAATACTATACGATTTTCCTTGTCAAACAAAACAATACATCAACACAACAATGAACCTACCCATTCATCAAAAACGCATTCATTATTCGACAAGATTATATACAAATTTAAACAGATGAAACGGTATGGGATGGAGACGAGGTATTTAAGGATGTTGTATTGTGCTCTGGTTCAGTCTCAGGTAAACTATGGAATTTTGGGATGGGGAGGAATTTATAGTTGTCATCTAAAGTGTCTTAATACGGTGCAAAAGAGGATACTAAGGATTATATATGGAAAGTCCATCAGATTCTCAAGTGACCGACTGTACGATATTTCTAAGATTTTTGATGCCCGTTTACTGTTCGTGCAAAAAAATAATTAAAAACACATATTTGGGAAAAATAAAAATAGAAGGACTCGACCACAGGTACAGCACAAGGAGTAGACAAATAGAATACAAGACAAGTAAATGTAATAAGGGAATAGGACAGAGGTGTCATGATTATTTAGCGCCGAGAATATATAAATTCATACCAAATGAAATAAGAAATATAAAAATATTTAGCAGGTTCAAAAGGAATGTTGAGCTTTGGATGAGGGAAAATAAGAAATTATTACAGGATTTAATTAAATAAATACCTACCCCAATTATGACAAAATTCTCGAATGTGACCGATACTGCCCGAATCTGACCATATATCCAGGAATTTGACATTATGTACCCGATTAAGAGTGAGATGAATGATATATAAAACTTTTGAGATGTGTATGTCGTATAATAGTTTTAATTGGGGCGCAAATTTGATTCAATTAAGTGTGGAATAGAGGAATAAAATTCAATTGGAAACGCATGAATATGGAGCAAATGTGACGCTACCTCACACAGACGGTGGGATCGTTCCGACGAGCCTGCCATCTCAGAGGGCAAGCGGATGTTTATTCCAAAACATGATTTTGTTCGTATGCAATTTATTGGAATGTAAATTACTTGATGAATAAACATATTATTATTATTATTTTTTTTTTTAAACGTCCGTGTGAGGGGAAAACCCTTTATGGGCACCGAGAGGGTCCGCACTCTCGGTAGTATGAGAATCCAAGATCTTGTTTGGTTACTCCCTAAAAACCCCTCACACTTAAATGGAGGAGTTCTTCATCCTGCCCTCGTAGCGTCCCTTAACAAAAGAGATGAGCTGCAAGTGGCTTCTAGAGTTCATGGGACCTGATGATATGAAGTGACCCGAGCAACACTGCTTTCTGCATTCTGTGCGCCAATACCTCGGCCAGTGATCTACAGGCCGGAATAATCTTCAATTCATCCACGTAGTTGGCTCTCATTCCACCGAGACATCCTATGATTAGTACGACCATCCTAACTTTATGACCTGGGTATAAAGTTCCAAGCTCGAACATAAGATCTTTGTACTTTTGCCTCTTCTGTTCTTCTTTCATCACAACATTATTTTCAGCAGGGGAGGAGAATTCCACGACAAATAACTCCTTCAGTTCCTTGTCCAGAAGAAGTATGTCTGGTTTAACAGCATTGATCTGTCGTGTTGTTGAGACAGGATAGTTCCAGCATATGCGAGCTCTTTCGTTCTGGACCACCGCTTCAATCTCCAGAGGGACATATGGTAGCACCGGTTCCTTGTCTATCTCATACGCGGCTCTCAGATGGAAGTATAGAATTCGGAGAGCCGCGTTGTGTCTCTCCACATATCCTGATGGAGCATGGACTCTGCAGGCGGAAAGGATGTGCATAATCGTTTCCTGTTGCCTATGGCAAGCTCTGCAAGTTGTTGGGGTATCCATTTTCATGATGTTCTTTTTATACCATCTCGTATTTAGTACTCCATCCTGACACGCCATCACAAATCCCTCTGTCTCTGACTTGAGGCTAGCGGACTTCAGAAAGGCGAAAGACAATTCCTCAGACAGGTCCTGGTCTTCTAAACTTCTGAAATATATGGAGTGCAAGTTCTTACTCATATGATGTTCGAGTAATTTATCCGCCTGAGACTTTCGGATCAGTCTCGCTAGGCTTCTTTGTTCCGCCTGAGTGATCGGTGCTCCAGCGAGCTCGGGATTGATCAATACGCCGGATATGCTGAGTTTCTCCACGGCCCTTTGTGCAGCTCGGAAAAGGAAGGCTCCATGGTTCGCAATTTCATGCTGAGCAACAAATTTCAGGAGCGGATCTTCACTTCTTAGAATCCTTACTGCCATTTCCAATGTTTGTTGATAGTGTTGATATTCCAAACATTGCAATCCTCTACCCCCCTGGCTTCTGGGAAGGTATATCCTCTGTATCGAACTGTTGGGATGAAGGCTACGATTCATGTTCATTGTTTTCCTTGTTGACCTATCAAGATCTAGGAGTTCGTTCACCGTCCAGTTCACCACGCCGAAAGAGTAGGTGAGAATCGGGATGGCTAGCATATTTGTAGCAGATACTTTGTTCTTTCCCGACAGCTGCGTTTTCCAAATGTCCCTCAGCTTTTTTTTGTAGCTGGCTGTTAAGGCATCCTTTATCTGGGTTGTCTCCAGTACACCCCTTTGTTTCATCCCAAGAAATTTGTAAGTTTCTCTGTCTTCGAGGTGTCGGAAAGTCATTCCATCTTCCAGTCGAATGTCTTGTCCTGCATCTTCAGCTTTTCCCCTGCGCAAATGAAAAACAGCACACTTGTCCAAACCGAACGACATTCCCATTGCTGAGGTGTAGTCTGAAACGATATTCAGCAGTTGCCGTAGTGCGGACTCGGAGGGAGCGTAGAGCTTCAAGTCGTCCGTGTACAAGAGATGCGAGATCAGGTGGTTCCTTCTGCCTGGTGGTCCGGCCTTGTACCCTATCTTGCTCTCCCTTAACTCAATCGTTAGTGGTATTAGAGTTATGCAGAATAGTAACGGGCTCAGCGAATCTCCCTGGAAAACTCCTCTTCTGTATCTCACCCATCCCGTATAAACGGTTCGACCCTCTGCTCGGATGGCAAACTTCGTTTTCCACAGCGCTATGATGTTTTCTATCGCGTGGATGATGTTAGGGTACACCTTCAGCATTTTTAATAACCGTACTATCAGTTCGTGCGGCGTGGTGTCATATGCTTTCGCGTAGTCCAACCATGATGTGTGTAGGTCGCGCTTGTAGTGTCTGGCGTCTAGACATACGCTCTTGTCTATGAGCAGGTTGTCCTTGCATCCTTGCACTCCTTTCTTTGCTCCCCTCTGTTCGTAGATACTGTTCCACACTGGTCCAATAACCCTCCGTATTTGATCTTGAATTACACTTGTGAGGATCTTATACAGTGTATTGAGGCAAGTGATTGGGCGGTAGTTCTTGGGTTGCCCTAAATCACCTGATTTTGGTATCAGCACTGTTCTACCCTCCACCAGCCATGAAGGAATAGGCTCACGGCGAGTCAGCATCCCGCTGAATAATCTTGCCAGGTGTTGGTGTGTAGCTGGAAATTTCTTCCACCAGTAGTTTTGAATACCGTCCAGTCCAGGTGCTGTGAAATCACGCTTGTTCTTGAGGGCTTGTCTTATATCTTCGGTTGATATTTCAGAAGGTTCATCGTTCTGCTGTTGGTTTTGGTCACACATTTGCTGGAATCTGAGGAGTGCTGGAGTATCCCTGATTTCTGCTTGTTGCTCTTACAGGCTTTTCCAAAATTCTTCGACCTCTTGAGGTGATGGTGGGTTCTGTGCCTTTTGTTGTGGGGACTGAAATAATTTCGATGATTCTGCGGTGAAGGTGTTGTTATCTTCAATCCATTTTTGCCTTTTTATCAGTTTCTTTCGCGCTGCAGCAAGTGATCTTATTCTATCTACAGCTTTCTGCTTCAGTAGATGGACTGTGGGAAAGTCTACTGTACGATGTATGGAACGAAGCTCCTCGATCATGTCCTTCATTTTCTTGCTCGATTTAATTTTTCCTTTCAGAACATCTATGATACATTGGTACCAAGATGCCTGCTGCCTCATTGATTTTATTTTGATGTCGAGCCGACTGAGTCTTAACCTATGCTTATCATTATTCGTAGCTTTACTTTTCGGTGGACATAGAAGTGAAGAGGCCGCTCTCACTGCAGCCACCACATCTTCTAGTGAACAGGTCTCGTTAAGATGATCTTGAATTATTTTATCCAATACGGCTAGATCTTCAGCCTTATGTCTTGTTTTTATTCGGGTGGCCTTGACAAGTGGGTTTCTAACGGCAGCCTCGAATGCTTCCCTTGTATTGACGATCAACTTCGGAACATCTGTCACCGTTCTTGGCATTTGTTGCTGTTGGTCAGGAGCATCTGTCACCTGCTCTTCAGCGTGTTCTATTTCTGGAACATCTCTCACTTGTTCCGCTCTTGGCCTTGCCCCCAGGGCTATTCCTTGGTGTTGTTGGTTTGGAGCATCTGTCACCTGCTCTTCACTGTGTTCTATTTCTGGAACATCTCTCACTTGTCCCGCTCTTGGTCTTGCTCCCGGGGTTATTGCTCGATGTTGTTGGTTTGGAGCATCTGTCACCTGCTCTTTACCGTGTTCTATTTCTGAAGCATGTAACGTTAAAATATGGCATAGGCAACCAAAGTTGTAGGGACGTGTATGTGGGGTTGCCGTCCAAAAGAAGTTCGAGATCGTATTTCGATTGATGATGAAACGCGTGAAAAAGTGGTTATCGCGAGTTTTTTTTGGTGACTTCTGGAACATTCGGAGGAAAACGGGATATAGGATTTTAATTAAAGAGAGAGAGTTGTTCGCTACGTATATTCGATAATATAGTAATTATTCTTAATTTTTCTTCGAAAATCCTATATTGATTAGGGATACGATAATTACTGTGTCATTTAAATATATTGCTGGTTATTATTGGTTTGGAGCAATATATTTCCCAATTTTGGGGATCAAGATATACTGGAAAAATTCTTCTCGAGGCCGAACAACAGCCATCCATCCCTGTTGGGATAGTGCACAAATTTCCATCCTGGTTGGAGTTCCGTTCCTGTTATAGAACTTCCATATTCTCGCAGGGAATTCTTCGTCGTTGGAACACCGTTCCTGCCCGGTACGAACATCGTTCACCTGATGTTGGAGGTTCCATTTGTCCCCGGAATTTCACTTTCAAGTGGTCCGTGAATTCGAAACTTTAACTATCCTGGTTCGTTTTCTGATACCTGGTATGTAGATAAATTTTCCATCTTTCGAGTGTTTACCTACTGCAGTTCTACATATATCGAATGGTTTGCAATTACCGAAATAAGGATATTGGGTCATTATTGTTTGGTTAATTCTTCACCTTCTGTTTTTTTATTACTTCCACATAATTGGATAGTTTGTCAGTTTTATAAATGAATAATTTCTTTGCCTTTTTTTAATTAGTTGAAATCATAAGTCAAATTAAAATCTCTTTAAAGTCAATACTTTGATTAAAAATTTTCATAGATAAAATTCACTTATTAAACATAATTAGTTTTTTTTTTGTTAAAATCACACAATATCTACTGAAAATTGATTGTTATTCGAAGGTGTAAGCTAGACTTGATCAAGACTGGTATTCATACTAGTTATTTACTAGTATTGTTGTTTGGTAAATGAATTTGGAAAGTGTGTTGTTACCAGTGGCGTAACATAGGTATTGAAATTTCCGATAGTTATATTCTTTTTGGTTGAATATATATGTATTAAATATTTTCTTTTTTTATTTGAAATTATCATCTATTCTCGCCTTAATCATTCATTTAGTGATTCAATTTCATTAGTTCGGTGTTTGAATTTGATAAGTTCCATTAATTTACGTGTTTACTTGGACTTAGACTTCACTTAACATCTTTATATACAGAGTGTCCTATTTTAAATACGTTGGCGCCCAATAAAGAAAAGAACAGAACCCACACCGTCTCCTATTGAGCAAACCGTGGTGACAGTGGGCACTCTGAATTATTATTTTTTTTGAACATTTGGAACTTGAATTTTTTTTTTGCTAAATTTGCTTTTGTTGGCGTTACAAGGATCTCTCACATGTTCTGCTCTTGGCCTTGTCCCAAGGGCTATTTCCTGGTGTTGTTGGTTTGGAGCATCTGTCACCTGCTCTTCACCGTGTTCTATTTCTGGAACATCTCTCACTTGTTCCGTTCTTGGCCTTGTCCCCAGGGCTGTTGCTTGATTTTGTTGGTTTGGAGCATCTGTCACCTGCTCTCCACCGTTTTTTATTTCGGGAACATCTCTCACATGTTCTCTTATTGGCCTGTTGGAGCGTATACCAGTCCCAGTTCGGCCCGCGATATTTCTCACCAGGGCTACAGCTTGTTCTTCAGTTGTGTCAATCGTCAGTTGCTGATGTTGGCTCGAAGCATCTGTCACCTGCTCCTCAGCTTGTTGCTCCGTCCTTTCTTGCTCTTGAGACCACCATATGATTCCACTTCTTTTGAGATGACTGATCTGATCTCTAAGGTTTTGCTGCGTCATGAAGTCAAGGTCTGGATAATTTTCGCACCACAGACCATGCAGCCTATTCATGTATCCTCGTCTTTCGGGTCTTGATCTTCTGTATAGTGCAGACAGCAGGCTATGCTGCTCGGGCGTCCACTTGTGGCGTTCCCTTTGTGCCGTCCTGTTTCGGCTGCCGGTTCCGACTACGGGCTGCTCTTTCGAACGTTGAATCCCTATGTGACCGACAACCTGAACTCTCTCCTCGTCGATGTCCTCCTCGTCTGAAGGCATAGCTTCTTGGATGGCAGGCGCCTGCCTTCTCAGCATCCTGCCGTTGGTGTCCCGCATGCTGTCACGTCTAGCACCAACTCCAGACGCGCCCTGACGATCCCCAGGCAGCGACTGTTTTCCGAGGCTTAGCTTATATGTGTCCGACATCGGTTGAGAGTGACCGGGGTCCGCGGGATTGTCACACCCGTATACTACAAAGTAGTACCCCCGTGCGGGGTTATTATTTTTTTTTTTTTTTTTAAATGTGGAACGCTTCACGATTTTGCGTGTCATCCTTGCGCACTGCGCAGGGGCCATGCTAATCTTCTCTGTATCGTTCCAATTTTAGTATATGTACCGCCGAAGCGAGTATTATTATCATTATTATATAACTCCAAAAGAAAGTTCGTCGTCGTAGAAGATGGCTGATTCTCTTCTCACCATCGTGCACTTTGTGCAAGTTTATGGTTTTCATCAGAAGAATCCCACATCACTCTTTCGATCTCAAGGTGTTCTAGAAATGATATTATTTTTTCGTTGCTCCACTCTTCACTCCGTCGACATTTTTCGCAACAATTAACGATTTCAATCAATTGATACGACAATGTACGCAACGCTCGCATGACAATAACTGGGCAGAATGTGATCACTCCATGCCACTTGCGCTGCCGATCCTTTGACTGCAGCACGAAAAACCGCTAATTTAGGGAGTGACCGCAGTGCGAGTAGCAGCGCGAGTGAAGAAATAGATTTTTTTCTGTCACACAATGTCACTAATAATAGCTGCTTTCTTGCACTTTACTCGATTTAATTAGACGTGCCAGTGGCGGAGATATTGAATTTGCACAAAAGTTTTACCCCCCAACTTTTAGACCGCAGGACAAATTTGCATTTGCACAGCAAATTCTGATGCGCAAATGTGTTTTACATAAATAAAGTACTCCTGGTTCATAATCAAATATCAATTCTGTATTTGACTCCATCTTGTTCATTGGTTTCGTGATGAAGACCTTTCTTTATTATATTATATATTTATTTGTGTTTTCTTAAAGTAGTAGCTTGTATCTTTAGAAGACCTGAAAATGGGACTAATCTGAAGTCTCGAAACTAGTCGTCAAAAAATAAAGATTGTGGGATTTAAGGACCTTTTTCTCTTCTTTCATGATGAGTCACCCACATTTGTCAATCTTCAATTTTATTTCTTGTAATTGGAAAAATGAGTAGTGATAATTAAGAAGTCGATTAATTTCAAAAAAATTTGACAACTCGAGGCATTTCAGGTACGGCATAATCCCATATTATGCCGACCCTGCGATGTGTTGAGCCTGCTATAAGAGTTTAGCGGCTACTGTTCAGCATTTTGTTTCTCGGCTAAAAATTTCGGGAAATAGTGGAAATGGGCGGAAATTCATATAAGTACTATCATATTCGATATCCTCGTCTATAAAAGTACGAAATACGACAAAAATTCGTTTTAAGCAACATTTATCTCTTAAAATTTGTGAGGTGGAACGAACAACGAAAACATCGCATTTTCGATTTTGAAAAAGCATTAACTAGGAGGCGAATATAATGTTTGTCATTATCTGAATAAAATTCCAACAGAAAACTGTCGAGTTAAAATTGTTTCGCCTCGTTCGTATTCGCATTTCATTGAAACGTCGAATGAGGACCGGCATGCCGTACTTGGTCGCTAGAAAGCGTTCGATGCTTGGCGCTCTCGTCTTCCCGTACACATTTCAATTCTCGGACTGATTTGAGTAGACGGAAACGACGCGGCGTTGAGATTGGAAGAGCGTATTTCCAAGAACTTGAAATATATCAGTGATATACAAATATGATTTATAGAATTTTATTTACACAGGTCTTGGAAATAAAATAATTATAATAAATTTGGTAATTCAACAGAAGAAAGAGTAATTTAAATTTTGGCTGGACATAAAATATACAGATTGTTATTAGTTATTCAAATGAATTGAATTTATTCTGGTGAACGTGCTGTGTCAATAGCCGATAATTTTGTCGAGCAATAATTTGGAAATATATTCTCGACATTATAATTCATATTAATATGAAAAAATATGAAAATATATTATATATGTATATATAAAAATGTCATTCTGTGGTCATGTCATAATTGACTTTGGCAGATCAGCTGTTGAATAATCAATCAAATCGATCAAGGGAAAAAAGACCTTATTGACGTTGTATGACATTGCGGCGCCGCCACGAAACATTGCCGATATTCTCGATTTGGTCGAACGTCATTCCATTCAAAATTCGACGAGTGCTTACACCAGTATTCTAGGCATCTTAACTTTCAACTATTCACTTGACATGCGATTCTGTGGCAGAAAAACTAACCTCCTTTGTCGAAATGTCAAAACCATATATCTAATAATTCCTATATGGGGAAAGAGCCAATCAAAACTGAAGCTGGGCTTTGGTAACAATCCAGATCTGCGCTTGTGCGGCAATATTGAGAATAAAAATATTTTTTTAATTCTATCTCTCTCTGACACATCGTATATATTATGTCGTGAAACGTATGTCATTCTTAACTTCATGTGAATAGTTTCGATCGTAACCTCACAATTCAATGTCAAATGTTTCAATCGCTTTATTCCGTTTTCTTCAAGTCCTTAATATCATTGTTAACTCTTATTCATATTCTAAAATTGAACTGGAGGTATTCCAGTGACTTATTTTCATTCTGGAAATCTATTTTCTTGTTATCTTTCAGAATAAACATAACCTCTAAATTTCTCGCAATTTTTGAATTTCCAGTTGACGCAAGCGTACAACTCATAGAATTATAAATATAGAATTTGAGCGTGGTGGCTAATAAGTAAGATGCCTAGAATACTGGTGTAAGCACTCGTCCAATTTTGAATGGAATGACGTTCGACCAAATTGAGAATATCGGCAAGATTTCGTTTCTTCCACTTCAGGTGGCGCTCTTCACTAATTATGTCATACAACGTCATTACGGTCCTTTTTCCCTTGATCGATTTGATTGATTAATCAACAGCTGATCTGCCAAAGTAATTATGACTTGACCATAGAATGACATTTTTATATGGTGAAAGTCTTATACTTTTCTTGATATGAATTTTTATGTCAAGAATATATTCCCAAATTATTGCTTGACAAAATTATCGGCTATTGACACAACATGTTTACCAGAATAAATTCGAATATTTGAAATAACTAATAAAAATCAGTCATAATTAGTGAAAAGCGCCACCTGAAGTGGAAAAAACGAAATCTTGCCGATATTCTCAATTTGGTCGAAACAAAATCTAATCAGTGCAATCACCATGTGTTCAGTCATCGAACTAATAAGTAACAAAAGTGTGGCAATCCTTCCCCTTAAATCCAGGGTCAGTTGTCGCTACACGCATGCGTTGGGAGAAGAGAAAGGGACATGTCATTATGTATGCATGGATACCATATGTAGCTCAATAGTCAATACAAACAGATTGTTGTCAATTGCTGATCGCCATGATGCCCCTATTCTCCTACTCTCCGCTATCGCACATGCTCAATAGTCTCACTGACCCTAGGCAGAGCCTTCTAGATGTTTCACTTTTAATTTCAAGGATCAAATTATAGGTATAGAATTATGTGGTACAACTCAAGCCTTACCAAAGATCAGGCTTCACTTTGTGACTTCGAAAAGCAGGGGTATAATCCATATTGGTATTAGTAGATATATGGTCAAAACCTACATAAGTAGGTACTCTATGATTGCTCGAGGAAAAGGAATGCCTTTTTTACAAGCTTTTATTTAGTTTCACCTGTCACGGTGTCTGTCTGTCTGTCTGTCTGTAATCAAATCTTGCAAGTTAAATATGACACACTTCTAATCGTCCGATTGATTTGAAATTTGGCAGGTGTAAATAATTCTGGTGACAATGCATCATGAAATATTTTTTATAGAAAAAAACAAAATGGAGGCTCCAAAATGGCGGATGAGTTTTGTAATTATCATCCGATTCCGTTCAAAATTAGTATCTGGGGGTTTTTGGGTTCGACAATGATGATTCTTCTGTCAAAATTGAAAAAGTCAAGATGGCGGCTACAATATGGCGGACGAGTTTTGTAATTATGATCCGATTTTATTCGAAATGGGTATCTGGGGGTTTTCTGGGTCGGAAATTACGATACTTCAAAATTGAGGAATTCAATATGGCGGCTTCAATATGGTGGATGAGTGTTGTTATCATAAAAGCTTGTCTTAAAAAATGATTTTTTTATTATAGCTTGTTTCTTTTCTGTGGAATTTTTTTGGAAATATTTTCTTATATAAACCTTGCTCTAACAATAATACACACAACCAAAAAAGAATTGTCCAATTTGGTGCGATCGTTTGAACAATTAGGCATTTCGAAGTTTTGAACCAACCATAAATCCTCTTTTATTAATATAGATTGTTTCAAAAATGATTTTTTTATTATAGCTTGTTTTGCGCTCACATTGCAAACGCTGACTGAGCCGCACGAGATAAATCAAAATAATGTACTCGATATTGTACTCCTAAAAAAGGTCAAGTAGGTATATGTCTATCTCTATGGGATAATCCACAATAATCATTTTTTATCCTTCACATTTTACGGGAAAAATGGCTTATTCAGGAAGTTATTTTAAGCAATACAGCATTGATCCTTATCCAATTAAGTACCTAAAATACATTGTCCATTCAATATAGATCAATATGGCCCTTTACAGCATGTAATTTAAATGGATATTTCTGAAAATATTACAGATTTGAAATGCAGGGACATAGCGGTGCGGCGCTGGCACTACCATTGTTTATAAGGGTTGAATTGCATCCGTGCTAAGCCGGGTCGGGTCGAGTATAATGCAAAGTTGTTTTCGCTGTCTGTCCCTATGTATGTTTAAATCTTCAAAACTACGCAACGGATTTTGAAACGGTTTTTTTAATAGATGAAGTGATTCAAGAGGAAGGTTTATATGTATGATACATACATAATATTGTAGAGCAACACTGATGAATTTACAGGTTTCTAATGTGATGTCGTAAATAAACAAATTTTTTCGCGCTTACATTGCAAACGCTGGAACCGCACGAGATAAATCAAAATAATCTACTCGGTATTGTACTCCTAAAATAGGGCAACAAAGAAGTCCGCGATGGTATATTATGTCTATCTCTCACGGATAACCCACAATAACCATTTTTTATCCTTCACATTTCACGGGAAAAAATGGCTCATTTGGGAAGTTTTTTTAAGCAATGCAGCATTGATCCTTATCCAATTGAGTAGCTTCAATACATTGTCCATTCAATACAGGGTGAGTCTTTGACTTGTACATATATTTTAACTGTAGATTCTTGAGATCAAAAGAAACCTTTTTTTCATTTCATTTATTTTTTCGAATTCGGCTCTGTTCAAAAGATATAGCCATTTTTTTTTAAAATAGGGCTGACTACGACTCTGAAATGATCTTCTGGAATTAATGCATAGTTTACATTTCTCGATAGAAATGGAGTTTATACATTTAGGCATTTAGGGAATACTCAAGTACTAACCTCATTGGAATAAAAATGTTGCAAACACGAGAATTTCAACGAAAACAGTTAGTTTTATCGGATTATTTCTGCAACTAAAAAGCCACATTTATTCCACCACAATAAGTTCCTTCGATTTTTCTGCAGATTAGTTTGTGAACACTAATAACTTGTTCATATTTTCCTCGAAATTCCCAAGAAAGACTGTTCATTCGGATCATCAGAATTTATTATTAAACAACCTAACCTAATCAATTTTGTATCCATTAGGCAATCCAAATCACGTGTTTTTACACCATAGTCAACCTCAAAACGTTTCTGACAGGTCGCTGGCTTGCAGTAAATATGAGAAATGTTATTATCTTATGCATTTCATGAGTGAACATGTGAGTTTTTATGATTTGTAATATCAAAAAATATCCTGAAGCAACACTGACGAAAAAAATTCCACTCAATCATATCATCTCAACTTTAAGTATTGAGAGCCCGAAGAGATTGAAGAGAATGTATTGGAGAAGAAATATTTATCAAAGCAATGTACCTGTAACTTATTTATCCTTTTATATGATATAAATTTAAATATTCATCAGTTTTACAGTTTACATGAACTGAATACTATGCTTATTCCAGTGTCTACGAAGAAATATTCACTTCAGTTTCTTATCATCGATATTGTCAAGTATTGATGACTGCTGGCCAAATTTCCCTTTTTTTCCTGGTAAGTCACTCAATGACTCAATATGTGTACCTATAATACACCATGTTACACATACTGAGTTTTCCAAAATATTCATAAAAATCTTCTTGATTTGAAAGACTTGCACATCCAACTTTTGCACACGTTCATGGCATTTTTTATTGAAAATGCACTTAATTTAAATAATTTTCACTGGTCTGATAACCCTAAGAGTAAGGTTGATTAAAAATATTAAAAAAATTCCACATAAAACAATTTTTCAAGCAAATTAACGGTTTTAGTGTCCACATGATCAAAGCTAGATTCCCATTGTTTGATCACCAGCACTAACCTCAAAAAATATTTGACAGGTCGTTGGATTGCCTAATTCTGTGAATATTTGCACAGAAATTTCAAGGAGATGTTGTCAGCTTGCTGATGTTTTTATTGAGGTTAAGGATTTTTTGCGTAACATAGTAAAAATCACGAAACACTTGTGTACCGTGGTATAAATATCTATGAATTCTGCCGTTTCCATCAAAAATCGACTTTCCCGCAAAATTTCACCACGCATGCGTAGAGCGAAAATCGACGGATTGGGATTGGTTATCTGGAGCAAACAATAACAAACCAGAGTATCTGAACAAACTGTAAACTCATGTGAAGTTCTTATGTGATTATTATGTGAAATGAATTGATATAATTGGTTATCTGGAGCAAACAATAACAAACCAGAGTCTCTGAACAATTTATAAACATCATGTGAGGTTCTGAATACATTCAGTGAATTATTGTTCTAATGTGATTATTATGTGAAGTGAATTAATATAATTTTAACCGTTTCGAGTTTATAAAATTCCAAGAGGATATTGTTTAGATAGAAACATCGCCACAGATTATCTGGTATCGTATTATTTTTCATTAATTTCAATTTAATAAGTATTTTGTATCGAGATTCATCATTCATATCCGAATTTTGTATTTCATCTACATTTAACTTCAATATGGACCGGTAACTATGAATTTCCAATAGAATCTCCCACATTTGTGGGATTTGATTATTGAAATATCTCGACAAAGTTGATAAATATTGTGACAACATTGTCAACTCGTTTAGAGACCAGAGAAGGAATAATATTCGATGATATTCAATTCAGAGACGCATTCAGATTATTCTTGAAATTAATGATTTTTTCGTCATATTTCTCCGGGTAAAATTGGAAATAACTCGGAAACGAAGCATTTTATTGAAAAAAAATAGGAATACTTTTAGTTTGTTCAATGATTGATTCTTTCGAGAATATGAACCGTTTATCTTTTAAAGTGGTTTCATGGTGTTTTAGCGTGTAGGTATTGATGAGTCGACTGCCCTGTAACTTTTATACTAGTAGAGATACTGAATAGGTTTCGATTGGGGAATATGCACCATAAATAGAGTAAAAACTCAACCAAAATTCAGTTCATTCGAAATGACGGTTTCAAAGATATAAACAGAAAAGTGTTTTCCCATGGATATTTGACACCCTGTATCTTCCAAACGAATTTTGAAAAATGGTATAAGAAAAAAGTGTTTCGTTTGATAAGAGGAATCTACAGTTGAAATATATGTACGAGCCAAAGATTCACCCTGTATAGATCAATATGGTACCTTACTGTATAGAGATGCATCTAGGATTCTAGGTTTCATTATTATGAAATAAATAAATAGATTGTAGCGATTTTTGGTACGTATAAGAACGGCAAAAAAGTTTTAAACCTTTTAAAATCTAGCAGCTGTGCCCAATCACTATTAAAAATATTCCTTGTATTTCTATCATTCAATTTCGTTGGCGGAAAGATTGGCATATTTCATTCGGATTGATAGTACTTTTTTCAGTTTGTCAATAACTGTCACCGGTTGAAACAATATACTATTTACTAATCTCAAAATGAAAAAGCTGTCTGGCTGTTCTTCAAAACTATGATTATTTTCAAAACTGTTGAAAACATTTTTCTAACCTTATATTCAGAATCCTCTTGCACTTGTTCCGTCTGCATTGTATCACCACCACAGCATCCGTACAAACAAGAAATGGAAACCATCACTTTGTTCCGATTTTTTTACGCGAAATTATTCTCTCGGAAAATTTTGATGTTTCACCCATTAACCTGATAAGATAATCAGAAAACCTATGTAGCCTTGTCCGAACGGATTGGGCTGAACTAGACACCACCGATGTATCACAGGAAGCACGATTACAGAAATAATCTCGGTTTCTTTCCTGTTAAGCTACGTTTCGTGATCTTTTTTGCATTGGTTCATCAACTTAGGAAAGTATTACTTTTCTCATCATACAGAATAGTGTTATTTACTAGTATGTATATTGTTCTATGAGCGGTTATGTAAGTCATAACACACGCAGATGAATTACCGTGTTATGACTTCTTCAGTAAAATTCGAATCAATCTGCATTTTAAACATTGACAATAGTTGTCAAAAGCGATTTCTGTGGTCGAAAATTGAATCGATATCGGATCCCGTAGAAAACGTCAAAAAGTCACGTTTTCCAAATGCAATTTTTGGATATTCAGACCTAAGAAAATGTAGAAATGGATGGCGAGAACGTTACCTTGATGTCCGAAATAGAGTTCCCCATTGACCCGACTCTTTTATTCATTTCGTAAGCTACATTTTTTTATTTGTATTAGAGTGAGTTTATAGAGACTACTACAGATCAAATTCAGTTGAATAAAGGATATACCTATTATTCTATGGGAGTAGATAAAATATTTCTACACCCGTACTATAATAATACAATTATATGTCCATAATCCGTTTCGTAATGATATCCATTACGATACAGATTTTCATTGCGATACAGATTTTAATCGATAGAAGTCCATTATTTTTTAATCAAGCGGCCCCCGTCCGCTACTGAAAGGGGGCATCGGAAAGGGGAAGAACGAAGCTCCACGGTGATGGTTTTGGATTTTTCTGCGATATCGGGAAGTATTTTGAAAAAATTCGCGAATTTCACCGAAATCGCAGAATTTTCGGCGTCATGGACCTGCCCAGAGAATTCGAATGAGAAATGTGTGTGAAGTTGGCCCATCACTTTTTGATTTTCGAAAAAAAAAATTGTGCTGAATTGTGCTAGGTTTGAGCTGCTTTGTGCCGTTAAAATTTTTCCATTATCCCGTTCGGTTCTCAAGATATTTCACTGAATGTGTGAACCGGCCAGCTTAGCTCTGTTCAGCTCTATTCTGTTCTGAAAGTGGAACTCCGGCAACAGCGTTATCGAAGCTCGCGAAATCTTGACGGTTGTGCTTACACTGTTGCGATCTTCAACGGTCAAGTAGGTAGTTTGTTGCTACGTTGTTGCCATTAATAACCGATTTCCCGCCAAATATATGGATTTATTTAATTTTTTCGATTTGAAGAGACAGGTTTTTTCCCAAAATTCGAACGTCACAAGTCAGCACATATGTAGCTCAATTTTTTCTCATTAATTTGGGAAAAGAAAAATTATAATTGCTGTTCCAACTTTTTTTTTATTCAAATTTACGGAAAACTTCTAAACTAGGGGAACTTTCGGGAAACTCCATACATGTAAACCACAATCTATTTCAGCTGCTGAAAACCAATTTTCTGAACAGAGCTAAGCTGGCCGGTTCACACATTCAGTGAAATATCTTGAGAACCGAACGGGATAATGGAAAAATTTTAACGGCACAAAGCAGCACAAACCTTGCACAATTAATCACAAATTTTTTTTTTTTCGAAAATCAAAAAGTGCTGGGCCAACTTCACGCACACTGTTGCCACATATCGTATTTTTCAGGAAGTCCACTGAATTTTCATATTTTCTCTATTTGAACGGAAAACTGACAGTTTTTCCTAGAAATATGACCAGCACAAGTCAGCACAAATGTAGTCCAATCAGATAAAACAATTTTCGTCGAAGAAAACGAAAGTACTGGGCTAACTTTTTTTTAATTTCTTCATTTTCGGGAAAATTAGCAGGATATTCGTGAAAATTTCAACGGCACAACTTTGCCTACGTATAGCACAATTTTTCAAACAGGTTTAAATTGGAAAAATTCAAAAGTGCTGGCTGACTTCATTTATCATTTTCGCCATTTCTCGGAAAATCAGGGGAATTTTCGTGAAAATATTTACGGCACAAGACAGCACAAATGTAGCACGAATTTTTCCACATATTTAGGAAAAGAAAAACAAAAGTGCTGGGCTAACTTTTTTCTTGAATCTCGATTTTCTGGAAAATTAGAGGGACTTTCAGAAAACTTTGAACAGCACAACTAAGCACATGTATAGCACAAACTATTTCAGTCATTAAAACCCAATTTTTCGAAAAGTGCTGGGCTAGCCCATTTTATTGATTTTCGAAATATCTTGAGAACCAAATGGAATTAAAAAAATTCAAACGGCACAAAGCAGCACAAACCTAACACAATTCAGCACAAAATCAAAAAGTGCTGTGCCAACTTCTCACACACATGTCCCCTAAGGGTATTTCTGAAACCGTTGGAGCTAAAAAAATTTTAAGTATGAAATTTATGGCCTAGTTTTTCATGACTAATTCAACAATGCTTTCAGTTTTTTGGTATATAGAAAACTTTGGAAGTTTTGGATTTTGAAATTATGTTGTTTTCGGGCACACTGTGTATCTCGATAACCTCTTATGATTTTTTCGAGATTAAAACTGTCTTTGACAGATATTTTCACGTAGAATTCATTGGTACACATAAACAATTTTTTTTGGGCTATCGTTTTCGAGTTATAACGCAAACTTATAGTTTTTTTAATAGGACACCCTATATTTCATAACGCCATTGAAGGGCATATTTTTTTCTGATTGAAATAATATACAACACTTGGTATCTAAAAATAATTTTCATAATTAAAATTCGAATTTCATACTTTGAAGTCGATTGTTTCATCAATCAAAGGTGCTCCGACAATAATTATTAAAATATAGAGTGTCCCATAAAAAACTATAAGTTTGGGTTATAAATTAAAAAACGATAGCCCAAAAAATTGTTTGTGTACGCCAATGAATTCTACCTAAAAATATTTGTCAAAGACACGTGACTTGTGCCATATATTGTTTGATTTGAGAAAAAAGTATGTATCGCTCTTTTTCAGAAGAATGAATAAAAAATCTCGAAAATATCATAAGAGGTTGTCGAGATACACAGTATACCCGAAAACGCCATAATTTCAAAATCAGTATTTTATATACCAAAGAACTGAAAGCATCTTTGAATTCGTCATGAAAAACTAGACCATGAATTCCCTATCACTACTTAAAATTTTATATCTCCAACGGTTTCAGAAATACCCTTAGGGCACTGTACACACAATACAGAATCTTGAATTTGATTAAAATTCCTTTCTCGAATACGTCTAATGAAACACTTAAAAAATGGTAATTTTTATACGATCGAAATGAAGACTAATCGAGCCATAACTGGATGAAATTTCGATTCTGTAGGAGATGTAGAATTGATTTTTTCCCGAAAAATAGGACAAAAAGGGCCATTTCAAACTCGATAAAACTGTTTTCACAAATATCCTGATAATACATTTTTCACTTTTACCAAATTTTTATGCATTTTTGAAGGATTTTTGTTGCACCCTGTGTCATCCCCATCAACCCTCCAAATTTTTTGAATAGGGAAATGGGTCATGTGGTACTTTTTTGGCCAGGTCTTTGTATCTGCGTGAAGAAATTCTCAAGAATTTTTTTCTTTTAATTAGTTAGTTCAAAGAGGTTCGCAGTATGTGCACTCTGTCATGGCTCATTTACTTTGAGGCAATGGTACCTGATGAAATTTGTCACCGAATGAAAGTCGACCATTACAGTTTGGTTCATGCACAACTTTCAACCCGTACGAACCCTTTAATGGGGAAAAATGGAGTGAACTAACTAACTTTCCAAAAAAAAAAGTTCTTGGAAATTTCTGCACGCCTGTAAAGAAGATACAAAGACCTTGCCAAAAAAGTACTACAAGACCTACTTTCCCCATTCAAAAAATTTAGAGGGTTGGTGCGGGGACGCCACAGGATGCAACCATTATTCTTCAAAAATGCATAGAAATTTGGTAAAAGTAAAACAAAAATTGACCTGTTTCAGGATTTTGTTGCCAAATATTTTTCTTCTGAGAAAATGAATTTGTTCCATATTTTTGACACGCACTGTATTTGAGATTCATGAAGAGAGAGAAATGAAAATGAGAAAGGCAAATTTTCTCTTTCTCTCGCCCGAATTAAGAAAGCTCAGCAAGGGCCGAACTACACATGTCTAAAACTATATAACAAGCATCCCTGATCGTCTAAAGCAATTATCAACGGAGGCTTACAACAGGGAAGTCAGGAAGATTTTACTGCTGAGGCCATTATACACCGTAAATGAGTTCATGAACTGAAATTAATGTTTGTCATATTTGTTATGGTTTGTGAGTTTGTCTTTTATCAAACTAAGTGTATTGCATTTTGAAACTGACGACCCATGTAGTAGTATTTTTTGATGGCATATATGAATCTATATTCTGTCTGATCGCATATACCTACCTATGTATAAAAAAATGTCTTTCATGTAACCCTGAAATTGCTTAATCACCTCCCTCATCGATTACAAAACATCAATAGCATAGCAGTTTTCGAAAAAACGGTGACTGATGTGCTGCTGAATAAGGAACCGTAAGTGTACGGCGCAGTTTTTAAGCATACTAAGAAACCCTGAATTAGCCTTTTTAAATTTTTAATTTTGATTCGAAAATTCAGATCATAATCCAATTCACGTAACTTTTTCACTTGAGACCAACTTTTCCATAATTTTTATCAGAGTTACGAATCATCTGGTTATTTCATGTATAAAAGTACAATACATGGAGATTAAGTTTTTTTGAGATGGTCAAGTCAAAAATTCTCAAAGTTCATAAAAAAATTCATAACTCGAAAACCGTAAAAAATCGCATAACATACATGGGGGTGATTCGCATAGCCCATGACACGAGGGCCCTTTTTTTTCTTTTTGACGTCAATCTCTTGGCCACCTGATGTATATGGAGCTTTGCGTGTTTCTGTTTCAGAATAAGGGACCGTAAATTCGGGATCTCCTCAGATGATTTTATGATATAAAGTTCTTATACGGGGTGGTATACGGGTTCAGATACGGGGTGTTAAAATTTAAAAAAAATGGTTTTATGAAATTATTTTCTACACCGTACACTTTTTTTTTAGTTTTGGTAGGTTATGAGTACGCAATTTTCAACAGTGGCGTCCGTACAGACTTCTATCCGAATATATTCGGTGAAAAAATTGGTAAGCCCATAATTTTTCTCGAATTTTAAATTATTTTCGTAATTACCATATAATTCACAATAAGCATGGTTTCCTGAGTTTTTTACCTGCGACGAATACTTTCTGAGAGTAAAGAAATTCTTTGATTACTTCTAAAATCGCCTGGACACAGATTAAGGCAGCTTAGTTTGCAAAATTTTGTATAGGAAAAAATGTGTCTTAATGCGTACTCATGACCTACCAAAACTCAAAAAAAAACTTGTACGGTGTAAAAAATAATTTCATAAAACCAATTTTTTTTTTAATTTCAACACCCCGTATCTCAGAAACAATGCGTCAGGGACCTATAGTCCATAGGAACTTTATATCATGAAATCATCTGAGGATTAAGTTCCCGAATTGGCGGTCCCTTATTCTGAAACACCCTATATATTACCCACACAAAATTTCAGTGATTTTTTTTCAGTTATATAACTTTGTTTTTATATCTCATGTACCATTTATACTTAGAGGAATAAATTGATTATCGAATTATTATTGATTCGTATCACGAACCTTCCTCACGTAACAATTCCAATTGTACAGGAAGAAGATATGAAACTCGACTTTTCTATTTTCTTCTTCTTTCCCGAAACCTCCACTTCTTTCCGGTTATCTGGAACTTGTAACGTTTCTCGTTTCTCACTTTCATGTACCTACCTAACATTGGACGGCTCCCCGTACAGACGGTTAGATCATCGCGTCATTGTCGAGATTTCGCGGTTTTGCTTTTTTTTGAAGCAATAGGCATTCGCCTTCTAGATGAAGATGAAGCGAAACAAGAGTGATGAACATTATACTCCATTCACTTTTATAAAGTACCCCGGTTGGCCATGACATTCTTGAACATTTCAACTTGTATATTTTGAAAATGTTAGGTTATAGTCATTTTCCTGCCAGATAAATACGTAATATTGTCCTCTCCACATAGAGGTCGTAGTAATCACGTATTTATCAAAATGCTCATTTACTTTGGCGAAAGTGATGAATTTGAGTAAGTATTGTGTGAATTCAATAATTCCAAAGACCTGGCGAATGTTGAAATAGTTATTTAATCAACTAGTTTATTAATGACAGCGATTAATGGTCGAAATATTTTAACGCGTGAGCGGAGCGAGCGCGTTAATGTTTGAGACCATTAATCGCTGAATTAATAAACGAGTTGATTACAAGATTTTTCCGTCAACCTCATCTCGAATTGAATAAGAATTATGGATTGAAATAAATTTTTATTTTGCATAATAGACAAATTTGACATAATGTAAATTTCTATGTTCATTTCGATATACATATTAAGATTTATGCTCCCTATGGAACAATACGAAAAATTCTAAGGCCCGGTTTCACCAACGTTCTACATCTCGTTTAAGGCACTAAACGAGATTATCTGTGGTTTTTAACCTAGATTAAGGTTAGAAACGTTTCACCAAAATTTTAAACCGGTTTATCTCGGTAAACGAGATTAATTTTTAACTGCTCATTTTTCGGAGTTTATCGACCTTAACTTTGGTTAAGTAGGAAAGTTTGGTTATGTTTATATTTATATTCTGATGTCAGTCCTGTTCCCGTGTATTTACATTTTGTAGTTTGTACAAGAGAAGCTAGTCTGGAAAGAGAATCAATAATTGAAATTCAGAAAATATAAAATAATTACTGGTAAGTACTAAGTAGAGATATATGTTTCATAACTTAATTTTTGATAATCCTGATTTTGTTGGTAGTGAAAAGTTTCTGATGGCTGCTTTGCAACGACTGTATGATCTTGCGATGAGCGATGATGATGAGTTTTCTGTACGACGTCCTCGATGGGTTCGTGAGAGAGAGGATAACTTCGATAAATATGATGATATTGATTTTATGGTGAGATTCAGACTATCGAAAGAAGCTGCCATCCACGTCTTGGAATCCATAGAAGATAAATTGGAATATCCAAGTAATAGGTAATCCATCATATTTAGTTCATTTCACATATTTCATTCAATATTTTTCCAGAAATAATTCGGTGTCACCGATAAATCAATTGCTGTGCACCTTGCGCTATTATGCCACTGGTTGTCATCAGTTATCATCTGCTGATTTTGGTGGGTTCAGAAAGTCCACAGCTCATAGAATAATACATAGAGTGAGTGCAGCTATTGCATCCCTTTCTCCCCTTCACATTACATTCCCACATACACATGAGGAGAAGTGGAGAACTCAAGCAGATTTTTTTAAAATAGCAAGTTTTCCCAGAGTGTTAGGTTCGGTTGACTGTAGTCACATTAAGATTCAAACCCCAGGTAAATTGAAGCAAAAATTCCATTTTGTCATTAATTTACAGATTATTACTACAATTCTGATACAAATTGTTATAGGTGGTGACAATGCTGAACTATTTCGCAATAGGAAAGGATTTTTTTCTTTAAACGTGCAAGGAGTATGTAATGCGAAATTAGAATTCACAGACATTGTTGCGAGATGGCCTGGAAGTACTCATGATAGCCACATATTCAATAATAGCCACTGCAAAATTCGATTTGAAAACCAGACTTATGGGGATGGTGTTCTTGTCGGTGACAGTGGTTATGCCTGCCGGAGTTATCTCATGACTCCATTAGGTATATGTGAGAGTGCAGCCGAACACCTATATAATGAATCCATAATCAGGACCAGAAATCCTATCGAGCGAGTTTTCGGGATTTGGAAAAGGCGATTTCCTGTTTTAGCTCTGGGGATTCGGGTAAAGATGGAAAAGACATTTCCCATAATTGTGGCCACTGCTGTGCTCCATAATATTCTTAGGAGACGAAGGGAGGAAGTTCCACCTGATGACGCAGATTTAGAATTGCCTGCACCATGGGATGTACTTTTAGCCCAGGGAGATATGGGGCAAAATTCTGTTGATACTGTTCCAACACATGTACCTAATAGACGGGAGAATCCCAATTTTCGAGAGAGGCGTAAAATTATTAATCAGCATTTCACAAGGTAATTTACTAATGCAGCCAATTTGACTTTGACCCATTTTTCATAATAACAGTGCAGGGTACTTTGAAAGATTTTCATGATTCATTCGCAAATAATTGACCTGTTTCTTTTTTCTTCTTTTTTAGACTCGTAGCCATGGAAAGACAACGAAGGGAGGCTGATAGACCACACGAATAACGAATATAATATATTCTTCTGTGCTACACAATATAAATGGAAAAACTGATTTCCCTCTGAACTGCCTATATGTAATTATTGTTGGTCTTGGTAGGGGCCACCATTTCACTGTTGGGTCAAAAATTAACAGTGCTTTGCCTAAGGTGGCTTGAGGACACAGTAACAAAGCCTACACAGAACACAACTGCTTACTCCGAACTCGGCACAAGTTACAAGCTTCGAAGCTTGAAGTTTCAGAGGGGTCTCCTCAGGAGACCTAGGAGTCATCAGGATAAACAATATATCAATGCATTGTATGATTTGTATGTGAATAAATTATTGAGAAATACAACTCTTTATCATCATCATTATTTTATTCATGAATAAAAGTAACTTGAAATCATGGAAAACTATCACTTTCACTGGATGGTGATAATCCTCTATTGATTTTTTTAAATTTTTCCTCGAGAATTTTAGTTCGGAGCTTCTCTTGTTTAAGTTTTTCTGTATTGATTTTCATAATCAATTCATGCTCCTCCGCAGCATATACACTCGCAGTTTTCAGAGCTTTAATTTTCTCTGCTACAAGCTCATCATTTGAAGTACTGCTTATTACAGGACGTCTCCTGCTTGTTGATTTAGAATGCCTAGAACCTCCATTTTTTGAGGATCGTGGAGTCTCCTCAGGGGCAACAGTGGCTGAATTCAAGGGCTCAGTTGGGTTTTCCTTTTCCATTTGAATATTTTCTGGTGGAGCATCCATACAATCTCCAGGGTCCATACGATTGTATGTTGATGGAAAGTCTCGCAGTATTCTCGTCCTAGGAGTCCTCAAGTTGGCCGAAGAATATGTAGACCAATCCCCATTTATAGATTCCTCCTGCAAATCTCAAATAATGTAAAATACAGCAGTTTCAGAGAGATAATGTTGTAAAAATTAGAAAGGCTCCATGTTCTACTCACATTTTGTTGGTTAAACTCATCCCCTGAACTGGCCTCATTGTTATCCATATGTACTGCTGTAAATAATCAAAAAGTGTTATATGTTACAAGTGAGAGAACAGTGAATAAAACTTACCACTTGAAACAGCTATATCAGTATCATACGTATTGCAAAATCCGACTGCCACAGGTAGAATAAGAGCCCTCTCCTTATCGAATAAAGGCTTCTCTTCTGGTCTCACATGTTTGACCACTGGAGGTCCTCCACCTACAATAGTCATATAGTATTTTCAAAAATTCAGCATTAAGTAAAGGGTGTGTACCGGGTTTTTCACTATAATTTGACCCCCCCTTTAACTTTGTTACTAAAGGAGATACAAAAAAATGTTTCATACGAAAATTTCACGAAATCAACTGAGGTTTTTTAATATGACTTCACGAACTGAAATATATACAAGGTGGCCAACATATTGATGGCAACTTCATTTTTTCAAATGGAACACCCTGTATATTTTCCTATATTTGTCTAGCTCTTTTTCCCCTAATTTCGAATATGTAACATATGTTGGTCTATCTCTCTTATTCTGAGCACCACAGAGTTTCAAATTCAAAGAACAACCTGGCAAGCTCAGCAATAACTTTTCAAGTGGCAGGCTGCGATTACTCAAAATGTATTTTGTAAATACATGTAATTACGTATGTCATTTCGTTACTAAGGAGATAACTCCAAAAACGGGCATTTTGAGTAATCGCAGCCTGCCACTTGAAAAGTTATTGCTGAGCTTGCCAGGTTGTTCTTTAAATTTGAAACTCTGTGGTGCTCAGAATAAGAGAGATAGACCAACATATGTTACATATTCGAAATTAGGGGAAAAAGAGCAAGCCAAATATAGGAAAATATACAGGGTGTTCCATTTGAAAAAATGAAGTTGCCATCAATATGTTGACCACCTTGTATATATTTCAGTTCGTGTAGTCATATTAAAAAACCTCAGTTGATTTCGTGAAATTTTTGTATGAAAAATTTTTTGTATCTCCTTTAGTAACAAAGTTAAAGGGGGGGTCAAATTATAGTGAAAAACCCGGTACCTGTAGCAATTCTGCTAGCATTATCATGCGTGATCATTTTCTTCGTGGTTTTTTTTAAATTTTCCCAAAAACTCTTGAGAGAAGTCCAATTTCTCAGAACATTCAAGTTCTGAGAATTGAACTCTTCCGCGAGAGCTTTCCATGCCTCCATTTTTTCCTTCACACTCACAGCGTCACTTTTTTTATTTTCCAAATTCTGGAACCGGGCTTCAACTAGCTCAACTAAAAATATTTTTTCCGCAACGGAGAAGTTTATATCTCTCTTCCTTTTTTCTAAAGATATATTTATTTCAACAAAGAAACCGAGAAAAATTTAAATTTTCAAATAAATTTGTCCGTCTTCCGCTGAATTTGAAATTTAAAAGAATTCATAGAAGATATGGAGCACAGAATGGCATTCTTCACATTGTTGCCAGATATGGCTATCCGCAAAATCCCGTTTAGCTAAACGTGATTAGGCTAACCACAAAACAGCATGGTGAAACGAATTTGACGGTAAACTCGTTTAAATTTTCTGGTTAACCTATCCGGAGTTTACTTAATCGCGATTAAGGTTTCTGTTGGTGAAACCGGGCCTTAGTGATTAGTGCGCTGATAACTGACTGCATAACATACCGTACTTCCAACTCATATTCTTGGATACTTCATGAATATCTGTAGAATGCCTAAGAAAATGAACACGTTTCTTTTTTTGCTTCGCAAGTAACGATGCTCCTGGCCTGAACATGCTGAATAATTCTTCATTTCACGTTTCTATGAATTGACCTCAACTTCAATCAGCCTCATTATCGGGTCTTACATATACGAATGTGTTCGAAGAAAATGACAGCTTCTCTCGAAAAACTATCTGACACGAAAAAAATCTGAGCAACTGATAGAGATTATACAATTTCGTTTATGTGTGTAGTGCATACAAAGTAATAATACTTCTACGATAATCCCAAATTCAATTTATATTCACAATTATGTTTTTTCGAAATACCGAGAATAAACTTTTTGATATTCGTTCATTTCAGAAAATGATTTGATAGCACATAATATGATACACATATCCATTGCTTTCCAAGACAATCGCGCATAAATTCAGTAAAATTTTAAGAAGAACTAACTGGTAATCAGGAGATTTGAGGGCTCGTTCATCGGCATTATCAAACTTGACATTCGGGCATTCGAGAACAGCACCCAAAATGAAAATATCAAGTTTCTAGGTTCTTCGGGTCGAGAGTGATCGTTTTTACGGCCGGACGAATCGAATGTCCGCCATATTATGAGTTTCAACCTCAGCGTTGTTGGAAACGGTCGAAGCAGTTCGCTATAGGGTCAGAATACCAACAGATAGAACTATGGACTACAATTAATAGACCAGTTTCAGTACGCATTGAAAAGGATATTCAGCGTGGGGCTATATTTGATGTGGTAGTACCTCTGGCTTATGAAATCGGAACCACAAAGTAAATATAACATGAGATTTCTACTGTGTTGTGGCGAAGTCTAGCACAGCTGTCCACACTCCACCGCATGTAAACAGAAAAGAAAAAAAATTCCAATCTGGGATATGCTACATGGAACGAAAACGAAACTTGATAGAATTCAATTGTAAGTGTACCTAGAACCCTTGTAGAAGAAGTTAAGTCCAGTTTTCATACCCCTCTCACCTCGGATGAACCGAAACGTGCGTTTTCCGATACCTCCAAGGTCCGAAAATCTGGCCACTTCAACACTCAATCCTTGACCGGATATGAACAGCTCAACCGTATCAAGAACATCAGACCACTACGTCAAGGGCACGAGAAGGACAACGAGACCTGCACCAAAACATCCACACGGTGATACACCAAGGGCAATTAAATATCTCATAAGAGAAAATCGAAGACATCGAATATCATTCAGACAATACAGAATCACTAAATCGCTACTGTCAGATACTGAAAACCGCCCTGAAGGAATTGAGAACGAGTAGTTCGAACAAGAGGGTTCATGAATTGAATACAAAAGATCACTCTGCGTGGATACTGCAGAAATCTCTGAGAAGAGAAAAGACTCAAAGGCACCTACACGAAGGAAGACGAATGGCCTATACGAATATTGATGAAGCACAAGCAGTGACAGACTTGATCGAAAGAGAATTGAGATTAAGTATAGCTGCTCACACAAATATTGCAAATGGAATAATGAAGACAGAACAATATCCCAAGAAGGGAAAACCGATGAAGTAATAGTTTTCAATAAACCTGGAATAGAGGAGAAATTTCGTCATAACTACAGGCCGATATGTCTGTTGTCGGCCCTAGGAAAAGTGGTAGAAAAGTAATCGCCCTGAGGCTATCACAAGAGATAGAATGTCTGAATCTCTTACCTGCAGAGGAATTCGTATTCAGAAGGAATCGCTTCATATAGCAGCAATTGTTAAGACTTGCAGAATACATAACGGAAGGATTCCAGAACAAACAAGCAATAGGCGTAGTTATTAGACGCAGCCAGAGTATTCGTCAGAGTGTGGCATGAGGGATCAGTTTATAAAATGACAGAAGCCGGATACCCGATGAAACTTTACAAGCTGATCACATATCGTCGGTCCCGTGCCAAAACCATGAATGTGCAAAATTGACCGTTTTGACCTAAGTGCATCCTAAGTCTTGTAATCACCTAAATTATTTATTTAGACAACATAAATAAGTGAATACGACTTCTACTTCTTGCAGAGAATATTTGAAGTCACACAAAAATCCTATTTTTCCCACTAATTACAAACTTCAAATGCGATTATCTCAATACTGTGATTTTGCACATTCATGGTTTTGGCATGGGACCGACGATATTATCTAAGAGAGAAAAAAATCTGAGCGAAAGCGGAAGGAGAATGCTCCACAATGAGTGTCATGTCCATGATAAAAAGTCACAAATACCATGTACAACTTTATTCCAAATTAAATCAATGCCAATCAATAATATAATAACCATTTACATCGAATACCAGCTTAAGACTAAAACTATAATTCATATGTTTAACCCAACTTCAATATCACAGAATCATGCGCATATTATATACATTATATTATACAGTATATTACAATATCTCCCCATTTTCAAATTATCATATTATATGTACAGAATTACCTATCAAAGTTTAATGACTATGCTATACAGAATCATATATACATATATATCATATACACAAATATTCTAAACCTTCAAATTTTTATTTTTCAGTCTCTCAGATTTTCTAACAATTACATCTTTTCCCAACTCGACATCAATTTGATCATATTTTGAAAATTTTAACATTTGGTCAACATGTCTCTTAATAACCAGTCCGCTATCACACAACAAATTAAATGTAACAGGCGATAACTTTTCAATAATTTTCGCCTGAACACGATACCTTTTATTATTTTTGTACGCATCCACCATCACCACTTCTCCTACTTTGAAATCTATTTTCTTTATTTTTTCCTTATCTGATTTTCTAAATTGCTTATAAGATGTTTCATTACTAACATTTTCTCTTAAGAGATGAAATCTTGTTTTTATATCCCTTTTGAAAATAATGTCTGAGGGCGATTTACCTGTTGTAGAATGCTTCGTTGTACGATAATCAAATAAAAACGAATTTACAGCAAAATTTAATGGTTTACCTTCTCCAGTAATCTTCAGAATCTTATTTTTAAATGTACCAACAAAATTTTCTGCTGCGCCATTAGTTGCTGGATGATAAGGTGGGGAATAGGTATGACGTATACCTAAAGATTTTAAGAAGTCGTTGAATTCCGCACTTGCAAATTGAGGACCATTATCTGAAACTAAGTGATCACATAACCCAAACCTTGAAAAAACAGTATCAAAAACTTCAATTAATTTACTAGCTGAGGTGTTATTTTTCATATTTATAACTTCCGGCCATTTGCTATGTGAATCAATTATGATCAAAAACATATTTCCTTGAATAGGTCCCAAAAAGTCAGTATGTAATCTCGACCATGGGTTAGGTGGAAATGGCCATTGAAAAGTACTAATTTTATTATTTTGTTTTCTATTTTGCACACATAATTCACAACTATTTGCAAATCTTTCTATTTCATCATCTAAACCTGGCCACCAGAAAAATGAACGAGCTATTTGTTTCATTCTAACTATACCAAAATGAGACTGGTGAAGCGATTTTAGCAATTCATTCCGTAATACTCTGGGTATTATTATTCTAGAACCCCGAACGAGACATTCATTTTCAATACTCAATTCTGTTTTCTTATCGAAATACATTTTCTCTTCCAAAGACATATTTACTGAATTGTCTTCTGCCCAACCAAACATTAATTTTCTTTTTATCTTCCCTAAAAATTTATCTTTTTTTGTTTCTTGTTTTATTAAATTCAAATCTACCAACTTACTCTCAATTCCTACAAAATTTATGATATCTAATTCCGAATCAAAAACAACCATTTTATCTCGTACTGCTAACCTCGAAAGTGCATCACAATTACCATTCTTTGCTGATGAAATCAGTTCGATTTTGTATTTGAAACCTGACAAAAAATAAATCCATCTTAATAATCTATTCTGAACCGTAATGTTCAATTTCACTGAACTACCAAATATATATTTCAATGGTTGATTATCTGTTTTAAGAATAATTTCATTACCAACAATATAGTGATAAAATTTTCTGAATCCGAAAATTATAGCTGCTGCTTCTTTATCTAAAATAGATCTATGTAATTCGTTTTGAGGTATCAACTTAGATGCAAAGGCAATAGGTCTCTCCGAACCATCTGAAAACCTGTGGGACAATATAGCTGATAATCCTGTGTAACTCGCATCTGTAGCTAATACTAAAGGAACATCTTGCTGATATGGAACCAAAATTTTATCTGATGCTAACTCACCTTTTACCCAATCTACCGCTCTATCACAATAAGTATTCCAGTAAAATTTATCCGCTTTCAAAACATCGTATAGTACCTTGAGTTCATCAGCTCGCTTATACAAAAATGATTCGTAAAAGTTAATTAATCCTAAAAAAGCTTGAAGTTCTTTTTTTGTTTTAGGATAAGGCATATTTAAAATTGAATGAATCCTACTAGGAGATGGTGCTAAACCCTGACAGTCCAATTTGAATCCTAATATCTCTATTTCTGACTTAAAAAATTCACATTTTGATTCGTTTACTTTAAGTCCTGCTTCATTTAGTTTTAAAAATATTTTCTCTAAATTATCAAGATGTTCTGAATCGTTTTTTCCTGTGCAATAAATATTGTCAATATAAATTTTAATATTCGGAATACCTTTCAAAATATCAGTGACAATATCTTGACATTCTGCTGGGCTAGAAGCTATACCCTCTGGCAATTTCCTATACCTAAATAACCCTTTTTGTGTAATTATTGTCAATGGATCTCTACTTTCTTCAGCTACTTCAAATTGCATAAATGCATGTTTCAAATCAATCTGGGACCATTTGGTTCCAATCTGCAAAGTCTGAAAAACTTCTTCTTTCAAAGGTAATGGGTGTCTTTTAACAATTATCTGAGGATTCACCGTTAATTTAAAATTACCACATATTCTTACTCCTTCTCCTTTAATTACGGGAACTACTGGGGTAGCCCATTCACTAACATTAACTTGTTCCAAATTACCAATTTTTACCAAACGATCGATCTCGGCGTCTACTTTATTCTTTAAAGCAAAAGGTACATGATACGGTTTGCATTGAACCGGTTTATAATCTTTTTTAAAAGTCAATTTTATAGATTTACCTTTATATTTACCTGGACTATTATCGAACAATTGAGGATATTTTGACCTGAAATGAGAAATGATACTTTCATGATTATTCAAGCAATTTACTTTTAACTGGGGTTTAAATGTTATTGGCCACATACTGAAAGCTTTAAGCCATTGTCTTCCTATTAAATTTTTACCTTTTCCTGCTAAAACATAGGCCTTTAAATTTGCTTCAACTCCTCCGAAATACACATGAAGATCTGTCAACATACCAATTACATTTAACCTTGTTCTGTCATAGCTGGACAATAAAATATCTGCCTTTTTGATTTTCTTATTTGAAAAATAATTAGCAACAGTTGATTCTGACAATACTGTCACGAGTGATCCTGTATCAACTTCAAATTCTACCTGATTATTATCAATAATTAATTTTAAACTATGAGGTTCTACCATAATATTTTTCACTTGAACTTCAGTATCAGTTATAACATTATTCTGCTGCATATAATAAAAATCTAAATCTGAACTATCTAAATCTTCATTTTCTACCACGCTTTCATTTACTAAATTAATTTCATTTTGTTTTTTCATACATGCCCTATCAATATGACCTTTTAATTTACAATAGTTGCAAGTTTTCCATCTCAATCTACAATCCCTAGCAAAATGATTAAATGCACCACAACAATAACATTTACGACTATTTGAGGTTACTTAGTATTCTATATCTATGGGTTACTTGTACCTGAACCTGAGAACTACTCGACTTCCGGCTTCTGTTTTCTCGCCTGGAATTACTGTTTCTATTATCTGGTTGTCTATAATTGTTGTTCTTGTACCCCATTGGTTTCTGACTGTGGTCTTTTGATGTGGAGGGAGCGGCTGCGTAGTTTGATTGTGAAGATTTGAATTTACCTTCCACGTTGCCAATTCCTCTTCCTGTGTATTGATAACGATTGGAATATTTTGGACCAGCCTTGTTCATGTAAAAAACAGAATCTTCGGTAACAACATTTGCGGGCTTCATTGATAAGGAATTTTTTATAGCTGCTTCTCGATCCTCTGCTATCTTCACTGCACTTTGAAAAGTTAAGTTATCTTGACGAAATAATTCCACTTTTGTTTCGTGATTTATAAGGCCAAATACAAATTGATCCCGAAGAGCAATGTCAAGATCTTTGAAATTGCAATAAAAAGATCTTTCTTTTAATTTCGTAAGAAATGCATTTATTGATTCCGAAGGTAATTGTTTCGTAGCGTAGAATTTATTTCTTTCGGATATTTCTGAAGGCTTTGGATGTAAATGAGAGTTCATGATGTTAACCAGTTGAGAGTAGGAATACTCTTTGGCCTTTTTTGGTGAAGTTAAATTGCGAAACAGCATAAAAGTTTCTTGACAAACTCGCGTTAATAGTTCTGCACTTTTTCTTTCCGGCGGTACAGATTGACACTCAAAGATTAATTCCAGTCTTTCGACGAAAACTTCCCAATTGTCTTTGTTTAAGGTGAAACTAATTTTATTAAAGTCAGACATGTCGATGTCGCACCTATAAGGTTCTAACTTCTTGAACGTTACGTTTTTTTCACGAAGTTTTTTGACAAGCGTTTTTCTTAAGTTATCAACACTGTCACTTTCACTCACGGTAACGCTATAAGTTTTTAGTTTTTCAATGAGTTCTTGTTTATTAAGTTCGTATACCCAGCTCACTCTCACTTCACTGGATGGACTTCTCTCCCTAGAACTCGATTGAGAACTTTCAGTATCATCCGCTGTCAGCATTCTTTCTCAATCTTCTTATCCAGAGCGATCCATTTGCTGCTTTACCATAATCCTCGTCGCCAGATTATTGTCATGTCCATGATAAAAAGTCACAAATACCATGTACAACTTTATTCCAAATTAAATCAATGCCAATCAATAATATAATAACCATTTACATCGAATACCAGCTTAAGACTAAAACTATAATTCATATGTTTAACCCAACTTCAATATCACAGAATCATGCGCATATCATATACATTATATTATACAGTATATTACAATGAGAAGTTTGGGAGCAGGAGTGGCGCAAGAATCAGTAATTGGACCACTACAGTACAACAAATACATACATGATACACTTGAATCTCTCCTCGATGAGTGATTAATAGGAGTACAGAAACTTATTAGAACGAATAGAGCAAGACATAATCGAAATAGTTATTTAATCAACTAGTTTATTAATGACAGCGATTAATGGTTGAAAAATTTTAGCGCGTGAGCGGAGCGAGCGCGTTAATGTTTGAGACCATTAATCGCTGAATTAATTAACGAGTTGATTACAAGATTTTTCCGTCGACCCCATCACGTATTGAATATGAATTCTCAATAGAAATGAATTTTTATTTTGCATAATAGACAAATTTGACATGATGTAAATTTCTATGTTCATTTCGATAGATTGATATTTATGCTCCTTATGGAACAATTCGAAAAATTCATGGAGGGAATATTGGACATGTTGTGACATTCTGAATAGTTTTTTTTTTTTTTGTTCTAGCAGAGGTGAATCTTACATCAGACACCCAGTCTTTCTGGGTAGTGTCGGATTCTTACCGACTAAACACCTCTCCTGCGGTTGGTTCCGGGCATAAGCCTATAAACCTTCCATCATCTTATCTGTTCTTTTCTCTTTCGCATTCTTTTATGCTGAGTGTTTGTGTACATCCTTCAATTGGATATCTCTTACTAAGTGTGGAGTTCTATATCTTCATTTTCGCAATTGGTCTCTAGGTCTTTTGCGGTAAATTCTAGCTATTTTTTCATCTTCAGCGGGGTCATAGTCAACTAACCTTCTAAGGTCGTCATTTGGATGTTCACTAGCTCTTTCATAGGCTTTTGCAGCTTTTCGTTTGATGAATGTAGTAATGGACTCCCATTTTATGTCTTTTTGTATCTGTTCATTCCTAACAAACCAGGGAGCGTCTAATGCCCATCTCAGAAATTTGTTTTCTGTACTTTGTATCTTTTTATATGGGTTCTCGCTGCATATCCCCATGCTGTTGATCCATATGTTAGCTGCGGTCTGGCGACTGCTTTTATGATCCTCAATTTCGTGTTTCTGTTCATTTGGCTTCTTCTGCCTATAAGCGGATATAGTCTTTTCATTGCTACATTCGTTTTATCCACTGCATACTTAATGTGTTGTTTCCACGTAAGTCCCTTGTCTAATATTACTCCTAGATATTTAGCTTCATTCTGCCATTCTATTTCATTATCGTCTATGGATATTTTCGATTCCATCTTCAGTTTTCTCTTTTGAAGGAGTATTGCTTGACTCTTTTCTCCATTGATTTTGATTTTCCATCTGTTACACCATTGACAGATATCGTCTGCAGCTTCTTGAAGTCTTTTGAGAATTATTTTTGTATTTCTGTGCCTGATTGCTATGCCCGTATCGTCCGCGTATAGAGCAAGCAGGCATCTTGGATTTCTTGGTATATCATGTATGTATATGTTATAGAGTAGCGGTCCTAGTATGGATCCTTGGGGAACTCCTGCTTCCAAATATCTGAGTGTGGAATGAGCATCACCTATTTTCACACAAAAGTTCCTATCTCTCAAATAATTTCTTATTATTCTGCATAACTTGGGTGAATAACCTGCGGTTTTCATTTTATATGCTAGTCCTTCATGCCATACTCTATCAAAAGCTCTGGTTACATCTAGTAGTAATAGTCCTGTGGCTTGTTTATTCTGAAATCCTTCTGTGATATACTCGGTTATTCTTAGGAGCTGTTGTTCAGTTGAATGTTGTTTTCGGAACCCAAATTGTTCACTCGGTATCGTCTGCAGGGCCTCTGTTTCTTCATTAAGTCGTCTGGCTAAGACTCTCTCCACAATTTTTCCTAGGGCTGGGAGCAGGCTTATCGGTCTATAGTTCTGTGGGAACTTTTTGTCTTTACCTGGTTTATTGAAAACAATCACTTCGGCAGATTTCCATCTTTTTGGAAAGTGCTCTGTTCTCATCACGCCATTTGCTATGCTAGTGAGAGCTGCCGTTCCTTTCTTTGACATTTTCTTCAGCATGAGATTTGTAATTTTATCTTTTCCAGGAGCCTTTCTTGTTTTCAAATTATTGATTATCTCTTTGATTTCTGCCGGAGATGTTGGGTGAGGGATTTTGTCATCCGGTGGTGATTCTTTCATTTCTTCTTCATTATCTTCTATTAATTCTTCTAGGTCCTCATCGTCTTCTTCACAATAGTTTATTCTTGACTCCCTTTCTATAGTATCGGCAAGAGCGTTAGCTTTATCGCTTTTTGAATATGCCATTCCATGCATTCCATGCAGTGGTGGAATTTGGGTTTTTTCATTACGTAAATTTTTTTGCATTTTCCATGCAGAGTGGTCTTCTGTGTTGAGTTCACTTATTTTCTTATTCCATCTATTCGTTCTGAGCTCCCTTAGTGCATTTTTAAGTATTTGACTATGTCTGTTTAGTCTGTTTTTATCATTATCTGTTTTATACATCCTGTACTTCTTTCTTAGTCTTCGGTTGACTTTAATCAGTTCTTTCACCTCTTTTGGAGTATCTCCATAGGGATGTTTGGGAGTAGGTTTAGTTTTTCTAACCGTGCTCTCTTCATAGGATTTCATAATCGCACTCTCCAAAGCTATGACTGATTGATCTAGTTCATCAGGAGTGTTAATTCGTGGAATACTCGTGATATTTTCTTGGAGTTCATTCTTATATTCGTCCCAATCGGTATGTTCTCGTGTTTGAGTCACTTCATTTCTAGGTCCATGTCCTAAAATGAACTCTATCGGGTTGTGATCAGATGTTCCATCCTCTATCGTTTCAAGAGCAAAATCTTGTTTTATATTTTTCATTATAACTATGTCTAGCACATCAGGGGTTCCATTGCCACTAGGTAAATATGTCGGTATTTCCGGTCCCATGATTATAGCATCTTCCTTTTCGGCATATTCTTTCAATTTCTTGCCATTTGCATTCTCTATTTTAGAATTCTATTGTTGAGATTAAGGCAGCTCGTAGACCGGTACGACGCTACCGCTACGCGACCGTGATTTCTGGTCGCTCACAGGTAGCGCACGTTATTTTGAATGGGAGCGCGCACACCGGGGATACCGCGACGCGACCTGTAAGCTACCGATCTCGGGAGACTGAAATGAGTGAATGCTCGATCGCCAGCATTGCGCGACCGCTAATTCTGGTCGCTGAGAGATCGCGCCCTTTATTTTAAATAGGTGCGCGTACACCGGGGATACCGCGACGCGACCTGTAAGCTACCGCTCACGGGAGATTCGACATGTCGGTCGCCAGGGGACAGCGACGCGACTGAAATGAAATTTGTTCTAATTCTGAGTAAAATCAGCACTCACTACTCATGAGGTATTCCCTCGGGTATTCCTACGGTGAGAGGGACTCTTCATGTCGACCTATGAGGTCGACTCGTGGCATTTTTGTAGACGTGTCTTGGGGTGTGAGTCTCTCAACTAGATGCGGATGAACAGTGGTGCACAAGACCTGAGTTCAGCCCAGAGAAGGCATTCTGGAGCCTGAACACTCTCGGTTATACAAGGAGCGAAAATAAATTTGTTCAAATAATTTTTGTTCTATTTTTTCGTTTCTGATATGATTGAGTATTCAATGCTGAATACATTTCTGTTAAAATATTCAAATAGTTTTCAAAATATCGAAAAAAAAACCCGTAGTCAGTATTATGTCCATTTTTCTTGTTCTCAACATCCTGAGCGCGAACCGTTTTCATAACATCAAAGTAGAAGAATGTGAAATGGGCATGCATCTTTTGAATTTCAGAAATATCAAATTTCCAAATTTTGTGTCGATAATTGGGTTTTCAAACCAAAACCCTATTTTTTATGATTGCGTTGGATTCTGGAGAGAAAAATAATGATAATGCTCTAAGTTTTTTTTATAATTTCATTTTCATATATTACTTTATTAGAGTAGTATCATTATTTTTCTTCGCAGAATCTTACGCAATCATAAAAAAATAAGGGTTTTCCTTTGAAAAACAGAAAAATATGGCCAATTTTCGATCACAGTTTTCGACACTCCCTGTTATGATATTTCCAAAATTCAAAAGATGCATGTCCTTTCCACATTCTTCTACTTTTATGTTATGATAACGGTTCACGCTCAGGATGTTGAGAACAATAAAAATGAATATAATACTGACTACCAATATTTGACTCTTTTCCGTTTTTTTTTTCGGTATTTTGAGAACTATTTGAATGGTTTTAACATAATGTACCTATTCATCATTGAAAACTCAATCATATCAGAAACGAAAAAATAGAAAAAAAAAATATTTGAACGAATTAATTTTCGCTCCTTGTATACCTTACCGGGAGTGTTCAGGCTTCAAAAATATTTCAACTCAGTAGGGAATTATGAACAATATCATTATTCAAATTTTCGGATTTCAAATATGTCCAGTTCTCCAGAAACGTCTATAGGCACTCGAACTTGGGACACTCTGTATATCAAGAGTCTTTGTGAAAATATTCACCGATAAAATAGTGGAGGAGTACTTACTACTAAATACCTTTGAAATGTGTCGAATACATAGGTCGGATACGAATAATATGCTCGAGATAAATTCCACTACTTTCGCTGTTATTTGATTATCAATGGATATTTTGAAGCGGAATTTTAGGGTCAGATAGTACTCGATACGATCTTCAACATTGGTTATCGCAACACCCCTTTTTCCAATTCAAAATCAAGGGGTTATACTCACCCTCGTTAGAGGGTTGAAGTTACGGGTATGAAAAAAGCGGAAAAGTTCTTCCCCCTCAAATCAGAAATTGACGAGTCCGAGAGATTTTCCACATTTTCATTTTGAATTTGAAATATTGTGGTGCTAATTTTTTGTTGGACCACCCGATATCATATACATATTCTGTGCTTCGGCCTACTTAATACTCAATAATTGAAATTTCACATACAAACAATATTTTTCATGATATCTGGACGAATCTGAGGGTGCGATGTATGATGCATGATATATTTCAGGAACGGAAAAAATGGCTATTCTTTGTAAGTCATTTGAACAACTGTTTTCCTAAGAAATTACACAACTTTATGTTAAAGCTCAACAAAAAAAACTCTTGGAAGAACTCATGATACTACACTCGATTGCTATAAAAAAAATATCTGTATAATGTTTTTATTTAAACATTCTGGTACAAACAGCAACGGAGATAATGACCAAAGTTGAAATCGTCGAAATTTAAATTTTGGCCTATAGCTCGAAAACGAAGGAATGCAGTTGATGGCATTATCAGTTTACAAAAAAAGCCGTAATTTGCCGTTCATTTTCCTCTATCTCTTTGGGCCAAAAAGTTCAAGTTCAGGTATCGCCAATTATGCCCACCATGTACAGAACAGTTTATTTTCGATTGGTGCACTTCGGTGACCTATAGTTTTGTGGAGTGGAGACTCTTTTTCAAATAATAATAAGCTGATATTATGCATTCATCACTGCTTGACATTTTTGACAATGGAGAGTTTTTTTTATAACATAGAAACCGATCGCGTATCGGTCGCGTAGCGGCATCGTAGCTTTGGTGTGAACGACCCATGTTACTGATCGCCGCGACTCAAATCTCGTCGCGGTCGCGTAGCGGTAGCGTCGTACCGGTCTACGAGCTGCCTTACAGTTGAGATCTCCAAGTATTATTCTTGGAAAATGACCCCCTAATAAAATCTTCATCTCTTCCTCTGGCAGATTTATTTGCGGTGGTTTATATACAGAGAATACCTTAATGCTTTCTCTGCTTATCTTTACTGTGATCGATAGTGCCTCTATAGTTGCGTCATTGTTCTCGTGATTTACAGCCGCATTCAGGTAATGGTTTACGTCCCTTTTAACGAGAATAGCAACCCCTCCACCGTTTCTTTCATTTCTGTCTCTTCTGTATATTTCGTAGTTTTCGAAGGATATTTTATCTTTAGGAGTTAATTTAGTTTCCTGAAGCGCCATAATATCAGGATGTCTTTCTTCTAACAAATGTTCAATATCTGATTTACGGGCTCTGATTCCGTTAATATTCCAGGAAACTATCTTCAGATTTTCTAGCTGTGATTGCATGTTCATAAATTATTTATTTCCAAATAAGTTTTGAAGTTTCTTCTCGAATTCTTTTTCAAATTTCTGCATTATTCTGCTGAATATTTTCTCAGTGAGTTTGTCAAGTTCATCTTTAGGGTCTTCCCTTCTGGTTTCAATTGGTTTTGTGGACGGGTTCTTTGTTTTTTGTACCTGTGGTTTTTCAACAGTAACAACAGTCTCTATTTTTTCAGCGATTTTCTTGGGGGGGTCTTCTTTTTTTGTCGGTGTTTTCTTCTTCGTAAGATTTTTATATGCGCTGCAGCCTTTATAACTGGCGGGATGTCCACTTTGGTTACATAAAACGCATGTCGCGTTCCTTTCACCTTCTTTTTGCGTCAATGCACACTCTTTTGTGCAATGTGTCCCTAAACATTTTACGCATCTCCACGGAAATGTGCACTTATTTTGTGCATGTCCATATCTCTGGCAGCGATGGCACTGTCCAGGGCCTTCAGGCTTCTTTTTAGGCTCAATGTCAATACAGAGGCTGTATAGTTTTTTAACTTGGAATATTTCCTTGTGCTGCGTTTTCACAAGGTAGAGTGGGATTGCCTTTTTCGTTTTATTTGACGTCATTCTCGTTACTTCAGCATCTTTAATACCTTGTAGTCCTAGATCATTTTTAATCACTTCAATATCCGCGTCAAGTGGCAAGTACCTTATAACGGCGTATAATCTCTTTTCTTCTTCCGTTTGGTAAGTAAAATATTCCTTACCTTGTTGATCTAGGAATTTTGTTAGTTTCCTGAAATCTTCTGCGGACGAGGCAATAATTTTAATGCCGTCTCTGACAACCGTTGCCCGGTTATAATTTATTCTTTTGCTGTACAGCGCTTTGGATATTTCCGTCCAGTCTGAAGTCCCCATCATTGTTACTGGGGGGATTTTATCTTTTACAGGTGACTGAGACGTCACCGTTGAATTTTTCAAGTTGTCCTCAATTGAGGACGAACTGTCTTTCCTGGCACGCTTGGCCCGAGGAGCTCCTGGGGGTTGGAGGGCTTTTTTGTTATCCTCAATATTTGTGGCCATCTTTTTGGGAAGGACAACTGGGACAATCTTGGAATCGGTTTGGGCCGATGTCCCAGGTTCAGAAGTCAAAGCCTGGGAATAACTTTTTATTTGATGATTTGGGGATTTATTTTTCGAGAGTTCTTCTCTCAGGAGTTTCAACTCGCTGGTCAAATTTGCCATGCAGGTTGTAAGAGCGGCTAAGTTTGCCTTGAGCTCGTCATTTTCCTTTCGGAGCCTGACGAGTTCCTTAAGTTCATCACTTTCATCCTCAGAGGTCGTGTATCTGTCCTCCGTATCCATGAAGGATCCATCGTTATCCGAATTTTCATCCATGATCAAACGCGGATAATAGAATAATTAATAGTCACTTACCCTTTTTTCAACTTCACTAAAGAGTCCGTGAATCACACACGCACGGAACCAACGATCCTTTCGGACCTGGACTCAACGCGCGAGAAAACAAAAACCTTTTACAAGCACTAACTTGGATGATGCGCATCAACGTGGCGTACGGCGCACTGAACTGGTTTACACACAAACTCAACTCTCGGTACGTGTACACTAGTCGACGTCTCGGTCAGTACTGTCTGAATAGTTTACATTCAGTTTGCATTTATATCATAACCTATGATATCCCATAAGGAACGTGTGGAGAAAGTGCAGGTTGAAGTATTATCTACTTTGCAACTTGTATCACCTGAAATTTCTTCTGCAGTCTATTTTATTTTGAATGGAGTTGTCATTATACCCTTCTGTGATAGAGTTTGATTTCCAACCAAGCTCGATAGTGCTCTGACTGAAAATTTTATGTTCGGTTTCCATGGAAATCATGCATTAATAAGAAATCATGCATTAAATTAGGTCATTAATGGATGATTTCGAGTGCGTTAAAATGAGCTTTTATTCTATGGTCGACGGAAAACGTCGATATTAAACCAGCACAATTAGTTCGAGAATTGACAATCACGCGATAACACGATTCGTAGGCAGATGACCGGAACTGAGAAGAAGCAGGTCAGGTTTAGTGGGTATTCGCCCCCATGAGAACAAGGACTCTCACACTGTTCCTCGGGAAGGGAGGTTCGTCTGTAAATGGATTCCCCCTGTCAAAAATAACTGTAGTGAGAACAAGTTTTTGATAAACTGAATCAACGCTAGAGATGTTACGAAATTAACCTAACAGTTTATTGGAAATAGATGACCGAACTGTTCCAGGAACATGTTATTTTAAAAGAACGGAACCTGATCCTCGGAATAGAACCAACTATTCATTCGGCGGGTCCTTCCTCATTCAAGATTCACGAAACTGCTCCATTATGAATGTGTTATTGTTATTAGGTTGATATTGCCTGTTGTCGAGAGGAATATGCGAATTCGACATAACATACTGTTTTTGTTTTAGTAATAGGGGAAAGAGAATGAGTCGGAGGTGAAGATTATATTGGTTTGATTCCTGCTTAGTTTGTAACTTTGGCCGGAATTCCAAAATGAAAATTTGTCTGATTGCCGTTAATTCTTTCTCTATAATATTACATAGTGCGAAAAGTTGATTTGATTGCTTTCCGTTATCAGCAGCGTTTTCAGAGAACAACTTTTGGGAGTCGAAGAAGCGATCTTTGAAATTGAGGTTTTATGATGGTTGTTTCGATTGCACCAGTTCATATTTTTCATCCCAATTAATTGCATTGGTTCACGATGATAATATGAGAACGAGACTATGTATATTGATTAGTTAAATTGACATCGTGAAAGCACAAAAAATCTTGAGTGGAAAAGTATCACTGTATCACTCAATGAAAAAATTTCTAAATCGAACCAGATGGCCTTCTCGTTTCATCGATAAGAAGTTTTATAACTGTAGCGGTCTTCTCACTACAGCAGAGTTTAAACACCCTTATACAGGGTGTATTTTAGACTGAGGCTTTTCTTTTGCCAGATGGTATAACTCTTCAAAATAAGTCATTTTACCAAGATACCTAGAAGCATTTCGACAAAATAACAGGAAGGTGGACGTTTTGATACCTAATTGTTACTTTCGTTCGAGTATACGGAAAGTTGACGGAATTGGAGGGTAGTTTGATTCACTCTCTTCCATTCACGAGAAAGTAGATAAATTATGAGAAATGAAAATAATAAATACTGTATCCATTCAACGACACATAAACTGAATTTCTTGGTGCTGGTTTTTTTTTTATTTTTATTTAACTTTGATGTTCACAATCCAGTAGATATTCCAATCTTTAGGACACTCAATCTTGAACGAAAATAACTATTTTATTGTATTGACGAAAGAATTGAAAAGCTCTAATCGAATTTTCTAGTTATTCAACTATTGAATGTTTTTTATTCATTTCCCTGGCAACGATTGCCTACGCTTTTGATTTTGATGAAGAAAATTTGGATTGAATTCAATTCATTGAAAACTGAACATAAAAAATTGAACATAGAAAATTGAACAAACTCCCCGGGCTGAACCGTTTAGGTTAAGAAAATACAACTGCGAGATATTTTAAACAGTAGATTGATCATTTCTGTCACTAAATGGTAGAGGACATATTTTAGTAATAGACCTTGTGAATGTTCCTCCTTGAGTTCTAACTTTGACTATTCGAACGAGTGAGTCTTTGCCCGGAATCACTTCAATAACACGTGCTGAAAGCCATTTGAGTGGAGGTGTTGTTTCATCCTTTAATAAAACAATGTCATTCAGATGAATATTATTATAAGGAATAAACCATTCAGGTCTGTTTTGCAATCTATTCAAGTAGTCAGTTTTCCAACGTGTCCAAAATTGTTGCTGAATTTGGCTACATTTTTGCCAGAGTGTTAATCTATTTATTGGAGAAGAAGTGTGATCCTTTTCTGGATAGGTCGTTAAACTGGACCCTATTAAAAAATGACCTGGTGTTAAAACGTTGAAATCTGAAGGATCATTTGAAATACCACAGATTGGACGTGAATTGAGTACTGCTTCAATTTGGGCTAGTAAAGTGGTAAATTCTTCGAAGGTGAACACATAATTTTTCATTATTCTTATGAGATGATATTTCGTGCTCTTAATGGCTGCCTCCCAGAGGCCACCATGATGAGGTGAACGAGGGGGAATAAACTTCCACTGAATATTATTTCGATCGGCGTACCTTTGCAAAATTTCAGAAGTTCCAGGTTTTTTGAAGAATTCATTTAATTCCTTCAACTGGTTTCTTGCGCCCAGGAAATTAGTGGCGTTGTCATAGAATATTATCGAAGGATTTCCACGACGAGCAATGAATCTTTTTAGAGTAAAAAAAAAAAGGATCTGTACTTAACCCTGAAACCAATTCGATGTGAACGCTCGAGTTGTCATACATACAAACACTGCCATGTAGCATTTCAATAATGGGGACCTTTTATGCGGGGATGATTTTATTAGATAAGGGCCGCCAAAGTCTACAGAAGTGTTTGCGAAAGGACGTGTGACTTGAAGTCTTTCTTTCGGAAGATCTCCCATTAATTGTGAACATAATTGGGGTTTGAACTTATAACAAGTATGATATTTGTTAATAATGCGCTTTATTTCTCCGTCTAGCGGCCAATATTTAAGTCGGATGCTCGAAAGTGTGTTCTGAGGACCTGCATGTAATAGTCTCAAATGTTCTGATTTCAATATTAGAGTTGAAATATGATTTTTAGATGGGAGCAGTATAGGGAACCTTTGATTAAAAGGAATATCAGCATTTGAGAGTCTACCTCCGACTCTTAGGATACCGGTGGAATCAATAAAGGGATTGAGTTTTTGAATTACTTTATTTTTTAATATCTTTCCGTTCTGTACATAATCTATCTCACAAGAAAAATACCGTCGTTGAGTAACTTGAACAATTTTGATCTCTGCTAAGTTAAGTTCAGTAACAGAAAGTGAATGATTAAATTTTTTGAATGAATTTTTGCAATTGTTACTGAACCTGAAGCAAAAGGCTATGATCCTTATCAGACGAAATAAGTCAGAATACTTTGTGAAATCATCATAGATATCCAATACGGTTTGAACGAAGTGAACAGTCTTCTTTTGTTCAGGAAGATTACCAATGAATTCCTTGACCTTGAATTGTGTCAAATCAAGGTCTGGTTGGAAAAAGAAATCGGGACCATGCCACCACAAGTCAGAGACTACTAATTGTGATGGTACTGAACCCCTGGATAAAAGATCTACAGGGTTGAATTTGGATCTAATATGTCTCCATGTTGCGCCTTTTGAATTCTCTTGGATTTGAGCTACTCTATTAGAAACAAAAACAGCCCAACATGATGGATGTGATCGGATCCATGCTAACACTATTTCAGAATCAGACCATAAATTTATGGAATCGATATTTTGTAGGTGAGATGGCAATAAATGAGAGATCTTTGAAACAAGTTTTGATAATAGTAAAACACCCATCAATTCTAGTTTAGGTATAGATAAGATTTTCAATGGAGCAACTCGACTTTTAGCTGTAATCAGATGGGAAGAGACAGAGTGATTTGAGTAGATCGTACGCAAATAAACACAACCTCCATATGCCTGAGAACTGGCATCAGCAAATCCATGAATTTCATATCGAACAATATCTGATTCAAAATGCCGAATAGTTCTTGGAATTTTCAATTCAGAAAGCATCGAAAGACCTTTCAAGACATTCTTCCATTCTATTAAAAGTTTAGAGGCTATATTTTCGTCCCAACCAATTTTTGCAATCCAAACTTTTTGCATTAGGATTTTTAAACTGACGACAATGGGATTGATTAGCCCCAGAGGGTCATAAATTGATGCTATTAGCGAAAGAACTTCTCGTTTACTATAAGATTCTTTGATGCAAAAATTTGGCAAGGCAATCATAAAATTATCAGAATGGGAGTCCCATAGCATACCTAGAATTTTGTTTGAGAAGTTTCCAAAATTTAGAATGTAATTATCTTTCTGAGAAATTTGTGAAATACGTTTCAAAAAGTCTTGAGGCTGATTGCAAGCAATCAATGAGTAAGTTGATGGTGAGTCTCTATCAGAGTTGATACAGTATGACAGCCAAAAAGAAAGTCATCTATATAAGGAAGAATTGCCTCACTAGCCAGAGGAGAGTTGTCCTTATTTTGTTTTGCTAGTTCTTTAAGGCATCTTATACTTAGGAAAGGAGCTGAATTTGTGCCATAAGTAACTGTTTGCAATTCTATACAGTTCAGTTCATCCTGAGGATTGTCACGCCACAAGATGTTCAGTAAATATGTGTGAATAGGGTTTATTTGGATTTGCCTAAACATTTTTTCGATGTCAGCAATAAGAACATATTTGAATGTACGGAAACGAATCAAAATATCGAATAAGTCTGGCTGTAAAGTATAACCTTTTAGCATAATATCATTGATAGAAAAACCAGTTGAAGTTTTCATAGAACCGTCAAATACTACACGAAGCTTGGTTGTGACACATTGATCACGAACTACACAATGGTGAGGTATGAAGTATTTGTTGAGGAATGATTTATTGGTTAAAGTTAGAGGTATATGTCTTGCATGCCCTAAGGATAAATATTCATTGATGAATTTTGAATATTGAGTTTTTCGTTCAGGTGAATTTTGGAGTCGCCTTTCCAAATTCAAAAATCTCTTTTTCGCTTGAGAGAATGAATCACCTAGTTTGAAAGGTTCACTTGGACTTTTGAATGGTAAATCAACCTGAAACCTACCAGATGGCGAACGAATGGTTGTATCTTTGAATATTTGTTCAGCTTGTTGTTCTGATTGAGTTAATATAGATTTAGATGAATTTTGTACTTCCTCGATTTCCCAGAATTTGGTTAAAATATGATTCAATGTATCCTCTTGATCAGCTGTAGGATCTACAGTTTCCGACGAAGATTGTGCTGTTATTAAATGAGTAGTACTAGTACGAGACATGCATGCTGACTGGGGAATATTTCCAGCAATTAAATATCCTAGATGCGAATTTTGAAGAACAGGCAGCCCAGGACCTAATTTAACTATACCGTCAGTAATAATTTCGAAGTATATGTCTGCACCCAGAAGAATGTCGACATTGGAAGGAGTATTGAAATTGTTATCTGCTAATTCAATGTTTAGTGGAATAGGCAGAAGACTCAAATTAATTGGTACCTGTGGTTGGTTACAAGTTATAGTTTTAAGAACAGCACAGGAAACCCTAAATTTTCGGTCGTTATGTACTAACGAGTGAATTATTAAATCAATCATTTTATTTGACATAGAACAACTTTGAGATATACCAGAAATTCTAATTTTTTGATCATTGGTTTTGAGAGATTAAGTTTCTTCAGTTACAAATGATGCTGAGTCTGTCAAACAACGAGCTACGATTGACTGGTTGTGTGAATTATACAATTTAACACGGGCAGTAGCTAGTAGTACTTCATTATTAGAGGAATGAACTGAAAAGAAGACAAATGTTGAGCAGGAGAAACATTATCTGCTCGAAGTGGAATGAAAGGTTGGGCACTAGTGGATAAATGTGTAAATGATTGTGGTGAGTTATTTGCTCTGGATAATTCTTCATGAGACTTTGAATGAGAAATTGAATTTTGAGATGAATTCTTATTGAGATGGAGTAAACTATGATGAGACCTGTGACAAGTAGAACATTTGTGTTTACTAGAACATGTTTGAACATTATGGCCTAATGAAAGACAATTAAAAGAGGCATTTTTTGCCTTAACCGCAGCATGACGATCTTTAGGAGATAAATTCAGAAATCTTTTACAGGAATATATTCTGTGTTCATTAGTACCACAAATGAAACATTTGAAAAATTTAGTGATATCTGACCTATCAACATGATGAGAACTAGTATTAGTAGAGCACTATAAACATAGGTATGCTGGATACAAATAATTCTATACCTATAACTTGATCCTTGTGAATTTCCTTGAAGCCGTCGACCTAGGCATATGGAGACTACTGCTCATGCGCGAATAAGGGGAAGTAGCTTGGAGTAGGATTCTAAGCAGGGTAGGGGCAATATGGCGGCTATAGCGCATGCGTATAAGCCATCATATGTCCAGGTCTTGGCTTCATTTTTACGCAATTTTTTGCACAATGCTAGCGGTATAGAAGTTTAAGTATATGGCTGGATAGACCTGGCTCTATGGTTATTGGGTCCAACCATAGACTCGAAAATTACAGGACTCGCAACATTTTCATCGCCATCTATCGGGGTGATACACCAACATAAACAATAAATTATTATGAATTTGACTATTAGATGCCGCGACTTTATTCTAACACCACGAACCTAACCTATTTCCAATATTTCTCATGTGAGCATGCCTAAAAAAGTCATCACAAGATCTCTCATTCCGAAAATATGCTCATTTGATTACAGATTTCATTTCTTTTGATTACAGATTTCATTTCTTTCGATTTAAGATTTCATTTAATTCGAATGGATCTGTAATTTTCGAGTCTATGGTTGGACCCAGAATGGCGGTTCTGGTATAATCCCCTTTATAGAGCCTTAGTATTAGTATATTTGCGGGAATATTTCAATTTTGAATGTTCTGTTGAATCACTCGAACTTAAATTTTCCAGAACCTTATATTTTCGTCCTAAAAATTCTATGAATTCTGGGAGCGTTGGAAATTCAGAAACATTTCTTCCTCCATCAAATTCCTTTCTTAGGCTAAAATCAAGCTTTTGCGTGAAAATTTGTATGAGAATAAGGTCAGTGAGTTTCTCTGATAAATTATACTTATTTAAAGCTGCTAAATTGGTTTTGATTTGTGAAATGAAGTTTCTCAGATGATTATCGTTACCTTTGGATAAGGATGGAACATTCAAAAGGTTTCTAATATATGCATTCACAATAAGGTATTGATTATCGTATCTATCCCTTAACGTGTTGATCGCAATTGCAAAGTTCAATCCGATAAACTCCAAATTTTCTATGAGCTGTAGTGGTTCTCTTGTTAGAGCAGATTTTAAATACATAAGTTTCTGAACGTCAGATAATTTTTCATTATTTGTTATAAGTGCATTGAATAATTCAAAGAAACTTGGCCATTGTTTGATATCGTTGAGAAATTTGGAATAGAAATTTCGGGTAACTTTATGCTAGAATATGATATCGTTGACCGATTATCAGAGTGAGAATTTGATTGTTGAGTGTCCTCAGATTGATTCCCAATATTAGTTGCAAAGGAAATCAAATCAAAATATTTATCTTCCATAATTTCTCTGTCTTGGCAATATGATTCATAATCCATGACTTCCAATTCAGTTTGAAAATTATCATAATCTTTGAAAATTTGCATCAGTTGTTCCAAACGTAATTTACACTGAACAATATCAAGAGGTTTATCTTGATTGTACCAATTTTCCATTCTTGTCAACTTGGCCTTTACAATGCCTCTGTTTTTGATCAAAGTTTTCACTTCAACATCGACTTCACCAGAGTTCAAATTATGTTTTGACATTGTTATAGTTTGGAAGAAGGCAATAAATTGTAATTATCAGAGAATATTAATGAGGAATGTGACGAAATTTGCACGATTCTAGTGCTACTTATCGTAAATCCGAGCGTAAATCCAACGATGAATTCGCTCTGTAGAAGCGTAGAAGCAGTAAATAATCAACAAGAACAGCTGATTACTCGATTCCTCTTCTATGACTGGTATTTCGGTGGTTGTGATCAAACCATCAAATTGTGAACGCTTTGACAGCAAAGGGAGATGAGAGCAGTACCAATACAAGCGTACACCCCTTTAGGATTGGACTTGCCCGACTGTGTTTCTAGATGTTCTGTGGTCTGTGGATGACAACTTGGAACAGGAACTTGGACCCAATGTGTTTTTCTTGATCTTGGGAATTGGAATCAATCTTCGATCGCAGAAGTCAGTAGTAGGTAGAATGTAGAATTTACCATCAATATCCGGCCCGAAGGACCATTTTATGTATCCATTCAACGACACATAAACTGAATTTCTTGGTGCTGGTTTTTTTTATTTTTATTTAACTTTGATGTTCACAATCCAGTAGATATTCCAATCTTTAGGACACTCAATCTTGAACGAAAATAACTATTTTATTGTATTGACGAAAGAATTGAAAAGCTCTAATCGAATTTTCTAGTTATTCAACTATTGAATGTTTTTTATTCATTTCCCTGGCAACGATTGCCTACGCTTTTGATTTTGATGAAGAAAATTTGGATTGAATTCAATTCATTGAAAACTGAACATAGAAAATTGAACAAATACAGTAAGCCCGGGGTGGTGTGAACATGAGATATTATATGAACTTAAAAATATTCACAATGATATTCTTTGAAATTTTGTAAATTGTAATTTTTGAGTATTCCGACTGAAAAGATTGCCGTCCACTGAACAAGGTTGTAAAGAACAACTTTTAAATGGACGACAAACGTAACAGAAAGGGAAAAGTATTGAAAAAAAGGGAATCTTTTATGGGCATCCCTTATCAGTCGTTTCCTGTGCTGAAAAAGACAATTGTCATAATACTGGCCATTCGGGAATTTGCATTCTTGTCAGGAAGCTCCTCAAATAAAGATGCCGACATTTATGACTAACGTTTCGAAACAATCTGTTTATTGATCTACAGCTACACCCTTCCTCCATAAGCAGGTACTACATCTATTAATAAAGAATTATGATCTCTCCGGCCCTTACCTATAATGTGTTCAGTGAAATTTTTGGGTTTATTACTGGGGTAGTTTCCGGGGTAGGTATTATCGAAAATTTAAACTGGATTTTTTTTTTCCTTTCCACAAATTCTGGCAAATTCCGCATTCTCTTTCCGTGCGTAGTACAGATTGGTCTTTGTAGATTCAAGCGGAATAGTTTGTGTTTTGGGATTCTTTTTCCATTTGAATTCACATCAAGATTTCCTCAAGTGCTAAGAGATAATATAGACACATATCCACTGCGATATAAGTAATTGTTTGAAGTGGTGTGAAGGTTCAAAATATTCACGAAGAAAAAAACTCAGGATTACTACAATTACATACATTTGTAAGTATTGGATTTTATCTCATACACTCAAACTTTTCCGTCTTTCTGATGTTTACATAGAGTCCTTGTATTTCATTACGTATACATGATGTAACTCAGCAGCAGCACCGCTTTATAAACGAAAAGCTTAAAACAGAAAATATTGTGTTTATATATGGAGATGTACAAAAAACAACTGGAATCCACAAACTGGATACAACTTTATTAAAAAATATATATACAGGTGTCCCACTAGTGCCGCAGAAGACGATATAAGCGTAACGGTTTGAGTTTGGCAAAATTTTTTGATGCAAACTAGATATACCGCAAGAAAAGCACAACCTGAAAATATTTTCGAATATTTTGATGGATTCGGTCTTTACTTGATGGAAATTCATGTTCAATAAAAGGTAAATAAAATTCAATTTCCACAAACAATATTTAATTTCGAACGACGATCGTTTCGCCTCACTGAGGCTTCGTCAGGTTCTACATTTGAATCTGTTCAAATGTAGAACCTGACGAAGCCTCAGTGAGGCGAAACGATTGTCGTTCAAAATTAAATATTGTTTGTGGAAATTGAATTTTATTTACCTGTTATTTTCGAATTTTGTTCAAATATGTCGTACTTTGAGAAGCAATATTATTCCTCCGAAAAAAATACATCGTAATTTAAGTTTTTGTGTATTAAGTCAATTTTGAAATATTTCGAAAATGACACTGAAAACATGGTGTGGATGTAGTTCGGTGATAATTCTCAGTTGACGTTGGACCATTCGGTCTGGTAGGGTGAACAGTATCGGAGACCTAGTTCGTATTCACATTTCATTTGTCATTATTTATAATGGCAAATGATTTATGTCTTATTATTTTCAACTATATAGGTAGCTGCCTTCTCAGCTGATGATTTTATATCATCATTTTCTTCGTTCATCTTTTTAGGTTTTGATAACCTACTAACTGCGAACGTCTCCGCGCTTCCCAGGTGAATTGGTTAAGCGTTCTCTAACGTTGAAATTCACAATCTGGTGTTGCAATTTGGAAGAAAGTTTCCTTTATTGTTCATTCAATCACCGAGGGGGGGTCTTTTCTGAAGATGGATAGATGTCGCTCATTAATAGTCATCCGATATAATGCACGACAGATATCCATATCTTGACGAAAAGATTTTCCATCCAGCGTCGACTTTGGGATATTCCACCCTGATGAGTCCTAAATAGGACGAAACTGCAGTCGGTGCGATTCTCAGTTGACGTTGGACCATTCGGTCTGGTAGGGTGAACAGTATCGGAGACCTAGTTCGTATTCACATTTCATTTGTCATTATTTATAATGGCAAATGATTTGTGTTTTATTATTTTCAACTATATAGGTAGCTGCCTTCTCAGCTGATGATTTTATATCATCATTTTCTTCATTAAAAATAAAGTCCAAGAAAATATCACGAATATTCCACAAATTAACACTCCTGATAGCATTGGAGAGTGCGATTATGACATCATATGAGGAGAACATGGCTAGAAAAACTAAACCTACTCCCAAACATCCATATGGCGATACTCCAAAAGAGGTGAAAGAACTGATTGAAGTCAACCGAAGACAAGAGAGAACTACAGGATGTATAATGTATAAAAAAGATAATGATAAAATCAGACTGAATAGACACGGTCAAATACTTGAAGACGCACTAAGAGAGCTCAAAACGAATAGATGGAATAAGAGAATCAATGAACTCAACGCAGTAGACCACTCTGCATGGAAAATGCAAACAAATTTACGCAATGAAAAAACGCAAATTCCACTGCATAAAATGGCTTATTCACAAAGCGATAAATCTAACCATTCTAACCTTCTTGCCGATACTATAGAAAGAGAGTCAAGAATAAATCATTGTGAAGAAGACGATAAGAACCTAGAAGAATTAATTGAAGATAATGAAGAAGAAATGAAAGAAGCACCACCGGATGGCAAAATACCCCACCCAATATCTCCGGTCGAAATCCAGAGATAATCAACAATTTATGAACAAGAAAGGCTTCTGGAAAAGATAAAATCACAAATCTCATGCTGAAAAAATGTCAAAGAAAGGAACGGCAGCTCCCACTATAGCATAAGCAAATGGAGTGATGAGAACTGAGCACTTTCCAAAAAGATGGAGAACTGCCGGAGTGATTGTTTTCAATAAACCAGGTGAAGACAAAAAGTTCCCACAGAACTATAGACCAATAAGCCTGCTCCCATTCCTAGGGAAAATCGTGGAGAGAATCTTAGCATTAAACAAGAACAATAAATAGACCCCGAAAGATAACTGCGACAACAACACATCCGCCACACCCGCAGTGAAGACCTGACCGAGTTTGTCAATTCAATTGACATCTGATTTATTTGAAACATCGTTTCCAGGATTTTGAAAAGATTAAATGTTATTAGAGAAAATAGAGAATTCATGAAAATGTGCCTTCCTCCCCGTGAAGGGTATACAACAATCTAGTCAATTCGGTTATGCCGAGGCCACACCTCGCGCTATGCTAGATAAGCTATAGAAGCTACGGACACTACGTATGCGATGTTCGCTAAGTTCAGCGGCCACACGGAAAGCTACATACACGAGTATATCTTTTGCGTTTTCGCAATCATTAGGTTCAGTTGTATTTCACGATGTTACCAAGCACGGTGCCATGGGATAGTGATAGCGATGACGATGAGTTGCTCCTATTGTTATCGTTGTGCAAAAATAAACGTAGAAGAAAATGGGTCCACGAAGTGAACAAAATAAGAAATGATTTCGGCATTACCTCGTATATTTTGGTTTCTATAACATTCCAGGCTTTTGTTCCACAGAAAATCATGCTTCCGCACTTCTTCAATTAAAAGTTCGAGGAACGACATATCTCACTCCACTACAGCCCTCGCGATGTTTTGAATATAGCCAGAGAATATAGCCGAGAATCAAACATTAGGCGACGTGGCATACATCGCGAACATATGTACACGTACCGAGAGTTGAGTTTGTGTAAACCAGTTCAGTGCGCCGAACGCCACGTTGATGAGCATCCAAGTTAGTGCTTGTGAAAAGTTTCTGTGATTTCGTACGTAGAGTCCAGGTCCGAAAGGATCGTTGGTTCCGTGCGTGAGTGATTTACGGACTTTTTAGTGAAGTTGAAAAAAGGGTAAGTGTCTTTTAATTATCCTATTATCCGTGTTTGAACATGGATGAAAATTCGGATAACGATGGATCCTTCATGGATACGGAGGACAGATACACAACCTCTGAGGACGAAAGTGATGAACTTAAGGAACTCGTCAGGCTCCGAAAGGGGAATGACGAGCTCAAAGCAAACTTAGCCGCTCTTACAACCAGCATGGCAAATTTGACCGGCGAGTTGAAACTCCTGAGAGAAGAACTCTCGAAAAGGAAATTTCCAAATCCGCAAACGAAAAGTTATTCCCAGGTTTTGACTTCTGAACCTGGGACATCGGCCCAAACCGATTCCAAGATTGTCTCGATTGTCCTTCCCAAAAAAAATTGCCACAAATAATGAGGATAACAAAAAAGCCCCCCAACCCCCAGGTGCTCCTCGGGCCAAGCGTGCCAGAAAAGACAGTTCGTCCTCAATGGAGGACAATTTGAAAAAATCAACGATGACGTCTCAGTCACCTGTTAAAGAAAAAATCCCCCCAGTAACAATGATGGGGTCTTCAGACTGGACGGAAATGTCCAAAGCGCTGTACAGCAGAAGAATAAATTATAACCGGGCAACGGTTGTCAGAGATGGCATTAAAATCATTGCCTCGTGTGCAGAAGATTTTAGGAAATTAACAAACTTCCTCGATCAACAGGGTAGGGAATTTTTTACCTACCAAATGGAAGATGAAAAGAGAATATACGCTGTCATAAGGTACTTTCCACTTGACGCGGATATTGAAGTGATTAAAAATGATTTAGGACTACAAGGCATTAAAGATGCTGAAGTAACGAGAATTACGTCGAACAAAACGAAAAAGGCAATGCCTCTCTACCTTGTGAAAACTCAACACAAGGAAATATTTCAAGTAAAAAAACTATATAGCCTCTGTATCGCAATTGAACCTAAAAAGAAGCCTGAAGGCCCAGGACAGTGCCATCGCTGCCAGAGATATGGACATGCTCAAAATAAGTGCACATTTCCGTGGAGATGCGTAAAATGTTAGGAGCACATTGCACAAAAGAGTGTGCATTGACGCAAACAGAAGGTGAAAGGAACGCGGCATGCGTTTTATGTAACCAAAGTGGACATCCCGCCAGTTATAAAGGCTGCAGCGCATATAAAAATCTTACGAAGAAGAAAACACCGACAAAAAAAGAAGCCCCCCCCCCCCCCAAGAAAATCGATGAAAAAATAGAGACTGTTGTTACTGTTGAAAAACCACAGGTACAAAAAACAAAGAACTCGTCCACAAAACCAATTGAAACCAGAAGGGAAGACCCTAAAGATGAACTTGACAAACTCACTGAGAAAATATTCAGCAGAATAATGCAGAAATTTGAAAAAGAATTCGAGAAGAAATTTCAAAACTTATTTGGAAATAAATAATTTATGAGCATGCAATCACAGCTAGAAAAATCTGAAGATAGTTTCCTGGAATATTAACGGAATCAGAGCCCGTAAATCAGATATTGAACAATTCTTAGAAGAAAGACATCCTGATATTATGGCGCTTCAGGAAACTAAATTAACTCCTAAAGATAAAATATCTTTGGAATACTACGAAATATACAGAAGAGACAGAAATGAAAGAAACGGTGGAGGGGTTGCTATTCTCGTTAAAAGAGACGTGAACCATTACCTGAATGCGGTTGTAAATCACGAGAACAATGACGCAACTATAGAGGCACTATCGATCACAGTAAAGATAAGAAGAGATAGCATTAAGGTATTCTCTGTATATGAACCACCGCAAATAAATCTGCCAGAGGAAGAGATGAAGATTTTAGGGGGTCATTTTCCAAGAATAATACTTGGAGATCTCAACTGTAAATCTCAACAATGGAATTCTAGAACAGAGAACGCAAATGGCAAGAAATTGAAAGAGTATGCCGAGAAGGAAGATGCTATTATAATGGGACCGGACATACCGACATTTTTACCTAGTGGCAATGGAACCCCTGATGTGCTAGACATAGTTATAATGAAGAATATAAAGCAAAATTTTGCTCTTGAAACGATAGAGGATGGAACATCTGATCACAACCCGATAGAGTTCATTTTAGGACATGGACCTAGAAATGAAGTGACTCAAACACGAGAACATACCGATTGGGACGAATATATGAATAAACTCCAAGAAAATATCACGAGTATTCCACAAATTAACACTTCTGATGAACTAGATCAATCAGTCATAGCTTTGGAGAGTGCGATTATGAAATCCTATGAAATGAGCACGGTTAGAAAAACTAAACCTACTCCCAAACATCCCTATGGCGATACTCCAAAAGAGGTGAAAGAACTGATTAAAGTCAACCGAAGACTAAGAAAGAACTACAGGATGTATAAAACAGATAATGATAAAATCAGACTGAACAGACATAGTCAAATACTTAAAAATGCACTAAGGGAGCTCAGAACGAATAGATGGAATATCAGTGAACTCAACACAGAAGAGCACTCTGCATGGAAAATGCAAAAAAAATTACGCAATGAAAAAACTCAAATTCCACCACTGCATGGAATGGCATATTCAAAAAGCGATAAATCTAACGCTCTCGCAGATACTATAGAAAGAGAGTCAAGAATCAATTATTGTGAAGAAGACGATGAGGACCTAGAAGAATTAATTGAAGATAATGAAGAAGAAATGAAAGAAGCACCATCGGATGGTAAAATCCCTCACCCAACATCTCCGGCAGAAATGAAAGAGATAATCAATAATTTGAAAACAAGAAAGGCTCCTGGAAAAGATAAAATTACAAATCTCATGCTGAAGAAAATGTCAATGAAAGGAATGGCAGCTCTCACTAGCATAGCAAATGGCGTGATGAGAACAGAGCACTTTCCAAAAAGATGGAAATCTACCGAAGTGATTGTTTTCAATAAACCAGGTAAAGACAAAAAGTTCCCACAGAACTATAGACCGATAAGCCTGCTCCCAGCCCTAGGAAAAATTGTGGAGAGAGTCTTAGCCAGACGACTTAATGAAGAAACAGAAGCCCTGGAGACGATACCGAGTGAACAATTTGGGTTCCGAAAACAGCATTCAACTGAACAACAGCTCCTAAGAATAACCGAGTATATTACAGAAGGATTTCAGAATAAACAAGCCACAGGACTACTACTACTAGATGTAACCAGAGCTTTTGATAGAGTATGGCATGAAGGACTAGCATATAAAATGAAAACCGCAGGTTATTCACCCAAGTTATGCAGAATAATAAGAAATTATTTGAGGGATAGGAACTTTTGTGTAAAAATTGGTGATGTTCATTCCACACTCAGATATTTGGAAGCAGGAGTTCCCCAAGGATCCATACTAGGGCCGCTACTCTATAACATATACATACATGATATACCAAGAAATCCAAGATGCCTGCTTGCTCTATACGCGGACGATACGGGCATAGCAATTAGGCACAGAAATACAAAAATAATTCACAAAAGACTTCAAGAAGCTGCAGACGATATCAGTCAATGGTGTAACAGATGGAAAATCAAAATCAATGGAGAAAAGAGTCAAGCAATACTCCTTCAAAAGAGAAAACTGAAGATGGAATCGAAAATATCCATAGACGATAATGAAATAGAATGGCAGAATGAAGCTAAATATCTAGGAGTAATATTAGACAAGGGACTTACGTGGAAACAGCACATTAAGTATGCAGTGGATAAAACGAATGTAGCAATGAAAAGACTATATCCGATTATAGGCAGAAGAAGCCAAATGAACAGAAACACGAAATTGAGGATCATAAAAGCAGTCGCCAGACCGCAGCTAACATATGGATCAACAGCATGGAGATATGCAGCGAGAACCCATATAAAGAGGATACAAAGCACAGAAAACAAATGTCTGAGATGGGCATTAGACGTCCCCTGGTTTGTTAGAAATGAACAAATCCAAAAAGACATAAAATGGGAGTCCATTACTACATTCGTCAAACGAAAAGCTGCAAAAGCCTATGAAAGAGCTAGTGAACATCCAAATGACGACCTTAGAAGGTTAGTTGACTATGACCCCGCTGAAGATGAAAAAACAGCTACAATTTACCGCAAAAGACCTAGAGACCAATTGCGAAAATGAAGATATAGAACTTCACACTTAGTAAGAGATATCCAATTGAAGGATATACACAAACACTCAGCATAAAAGAATGCGAAAGAGAAAATAACAGATGAGATGATGGAAAGTTTATAGGCTTATGCCCGGAACCAACCGCAGGAGAGGTGTTTAGTCGGTAAGAATCCGACACTACCCAGAAAGACTGGGTGTCTGATGTAAGATTCACCTCTTCTAGAACAAAAAAAAAAAAAAATACATACTTACACTAGTTAGCTAAAGAACTCTGGCTAATCAAACTCGGAATAGCTCGAAATTTTGGCGTTTTCTATCCGTAATGTATCCGTGAAAACATTTTGCCGCTCTTGTAATTAAAAAAATATAACATGTTTGGCTAACTTGATATGAACTTAGCAAACACATACAAAGTAGCTCATCTTTTTCTGTGGTTTATTCGAAAATGAATAAAATCTGAGATGTTTCGCCTACCTGAAAATCTCAACATCTGAGTTTTATGGTAGTAATAAATTTTAGCTTCCACACAGTCTGTTGCATATGGTTAGAAAACCCAGCTATCAGGCTTCTGCATCGGTCGGTACTGTTTGTTGTGTTTGAACAATGCGCAAATACAACCATAACAGTCTGTAATAAAATGGTAAATAAGTAATTGCTGTTATAACCAGGCCCGAAATGCTACATCTGGCAAATTTCAATGATATTGTTTGCATACTATTCGAGAAAAATGCGTTCCGACTGTTGCAGATCGATTGAAATCAAAATAACATCAAGTCATTTTGCCACAAAAGTAAGCCAAAAAAGTGTTTTCATCACGGATGAATCACTGCAAAAGATAAAATAATGTTAATTGCTGAAACCATGTTTTTAATACGTGACCTGTTGATTTGATATCAAGTTAAGCAGAAAAGTTGATGTTTCTTTAAACAAAAGCGGCAAAATTCCTGATTCTGCATAAAAAAATAATGACATTATGCCATATAACTTTTGTCCGCAAATGCTTGCTTTTCCGAGATACGGGGCGTTAAAGTTTTATTTGCGCGAATACAATCAATGAGGCGAAATGTTGATTGAATCTTGTCACGTCTGAGGGAGGTCATTTTGAATATTTGTTTTAGTTTTGCGCCATATTTATTTATGAGTATTATTTTCTGTTATTGTAATTGTTCAGGTTTAATGTTATTGTATTAGATAGTTTTTGATAATGTATTAAAGAAATGATATCACAGTTGAAATAACAATGAAAAGTAAAGTACATGCTTACTAATGTGAAATGAGAAAACGCGTTAAGCTGTTTTATATTTTTAGATAAAAACGGCGCCCCATACGAAAAAAAGACAGGATGGATTTTTTGTCACGAATTGAACAGAGAATCCAAAAATAATTGCTAGTTTGAAATATCTCAGTGGTGTTCCATTTTTTTTAATTGAGAACATATGGCGTATGCTCGCCAATGATAATCATAAAATTTATAATTGCTTGTCAGAAATTGCGTAATAACTACCTCTTGAAACCCACCAAATTTCATTCGCATATCTCGACCGGTTTCAGAGCAATAAATAAATATGTAGTCAGTTTTTGAGTATAACATTAATACCCCATATCTCGGAGAACAAGCATTTGCCGACAAAAGTAATATAGCATAATGTCATTTCATTCAGAATCACCTCCTGTATAAGGGCGGCAATTTTTTTTAACGGTTAAATTCTCAGCTATTCGGAATTGGGCTGTTTTGCTTACTTTACGTACATTAATTATAATGATAAGGCTGGTCTCGAAATAACCAACCCAGAACTCCGCTTCAATGGCTCAGTCATTCCTCGTTCCCCTTGGTCAAAGCTGAACCGAGTGCGGACGGAACAGGATAAATATGCCGATTCCCTACACCGATGGCGCCTTACGAGACAAACGATCCGCCATACCGTCTCAGACTGCCCAACCCGACTTCGCAGAATGCTCTCAAGATGCAATCGAATGGCTGTGCAATTTGGACATCAAAATATAGCTTGTCAGAGGATCTACGATGTGTTTTTGTATATTTTAAGCTTATGTACTGTCGAAGTGTAGAGCCATAACGATCACAGCGTCCTCTAGGGGGCGGCACACCAATCTCTAACCTCCTCCGTCAAGTCCAAAATGATGTGTCGAGCGTATAAAGCCTTCGCTCCACTTAGCTTATTCTATCTATCAGTTGCATCAGTCACAAGCGAGACGACGACGAGTTCGGACGTGCCGAGAGATTAAGTTTGTGTGAAAACCAGTTTAGTGCTCAAACGCAACGTTGATGTGCATATCCAAGTTAGTGCTTGTTAGAAGTTTTGTGTTTTCGCTCGTTGAGTCCAGGTCCGAAAGGATCGTTGGTTCCGTGCGTGAGTGATTTCAGGACTTTTTAGTGAAGTTGAACAAGTAATTGTAGTGACTATTATCCGAATTTAAACATGGATGAAAATTCGGATAACGATGGATCCTTCATGGATACGGAGGATAGATACACGACCTCTGAGGACGAAAGTGACGAACTGAAGGAACTCATCAGGCTGCGACAGGAGAATGATGAGCTCAAAGCCAATTTAGCCGCTCTGACAACTTCCATGGCGAATCTGACAAACGAGTTGAGACTCTTGAGAGAAGAACTCTCCAATACGAAGTCTCCAAATCCACAGGTAAGAAGTTATTCCCAGGTTTTGACTTCTGAACCGGTAACGAACCAAGCTAATTCCAAAGCTACGCCAGTTGTCCCTCCCAAAAAGCCAGCCTCAATTATTGAGGACAGCAAAAAAGCCCCCCAATCGCAAGGAGCACCCCGGGCCAAGCGTGCCCGGAAAGAGAGCTCTTCCTCAATAGAGGAAAACTTACAAAAATCAACGGTGACACCTCAGTCACCTATCAAAGAGAAAATTTCCCCATTAACAATGATGGGGACTTCAGACTGGACGGAAATGTCTAAATCGCTTTATTACAAAAAAATAAATTATAACCGGGCAACGGTAGTAAAAGACGGCATTAAAATTATTGCTTCGTCTGCAGAAGACTTCAGGAAACTCACTAAATTTCTTGATCAACAAGGTAAGGAATATTTTACCTACCAATTGGAAGAAGAAAGGAGAGTATACGCCGTTATAAGGTACTTGCCACTGGACGTGGATATTGAAGTTATTAAAAACGACTTAGGACTTCAAGGTATTAAAGATGCCGAAGTGACGAGAATGACGTCAAATAAAACCAAAAAAGCAATTCCTCTTTACCTTGTAAAAACGCAGCACAAGGAAATATTTCAAATCAAAAAGATCTACAGCCTTTGTATCGAAATAGAGCCCAAAAAGAAGCCAGAAGGTCCAGGACAGTGCCATCGCTGCCAGAGATATGGACATGCACAAAATAAATGTACATTTCCGTGGAGATGCGTGAAATGCTTAGGAGCGCATTGCACAAAAGAGTGTGCATTGACGCAAAAAGAAGGCGAAAGGAACGCGGCATGCGTTTTATGTAACCAGAGTGGACATCCGGCCAGTTATAAAGGCTGCAGCGCATATAGAAATCTTACGAAGAAGAAAACACCGACAAAAAAAGAAGACCCCCCAAGAAAATCGCTGAAAAAATAGAGACTGTTGTTACTGTTGAAAAACCACAGGTACAAAAAACAAAGAACTCGTCCACAAAACCAATTGAAACCAGAAGGGAAGACCCTAAAGATGAACTTGACAAACTCACTGAGAAAATATTCAGCAGAATAATGCAGAAATTTGAAAAAGAATTCTAGAAGAAATTTCAAAACTTATTTGGAAATAAATAATTTATGAACATGCAATCACAGCTGGAAAATCTGAAGATAGTTTCCTGGAATATTAACGGAATCAGAGCCCGTAAATCAGATATTGAACAATTGTTAGAAGAAAGACATCCTGATATTATGGCGCTTCAGGAAACTAAATTAACTCCTAAAGATAAAATATCCTTCGTAAACTACGAAATATACAGAAGAGACAGAAATGAAAGAAACGGTGGAGGGGTTGTATGATATATTAAATGGAAAAATATACTTTTTTACTTAAGATCTTTATTTAATTACTCTCAATTTACAACTGGTTAGTTCTTCACATGTAACCCCACTTCAGACTGAGAAAGTATGAAGTGGGGCAACCATATTGCGCATATCATCAATTTCAATACATTACATCTTTCCACCCCTTAATTCAAATTAATAGAATAATGAAAATATTATTGCTATTTTACAATCTTTAATTAACAGGTAATCAAAAACTAAGAAGCTTGATAGCTTTCAGGTGGCTTAATCACACGCTTAGGTCTAGTTTGTACCTCAGTTTGTACGGTTTGATTAGTAGAGGTTACATTGATATCGTGTGGGGTCACTGTTTCAGCAACGGTTATTTTATTTGGACAACTTATATCTGGCAGGGTTTTTTTTCAATTGATTTGCATGTCTTCTCCAATTTTTTTCTAACTCTGGAATATATACAAGAAAAGTTACTCTACCAATTATCTTTTGAATTCTGCCTTTAATCCAGGTTGGCTTGTTTTGATCGCGATAATCCTTCACTAAAACAGTATCCCCAACTAAGAATTGGACATGGTTGTTGCCTTTAAAATATCTCTTCTGTCTATCTTGAGCTTCTAAAACTCTATTTTGCAATACAGTAGACGGTTTATACAATATTGCCTCAAACCTTGTCCTTATATTACGACCAAACATAATTTTTGCTGGAGATTCTCCAGTCGTACAGTGCTTCGTAGTGCGATAGTCCAACAAGAATCTGCAGAGAACTGTATTCGTGTCCACAGAGTGTTTTTCTACAAATGCCTTTTTTAAAGATGTTTTTATTAACTTTACAGAATTTTCGGCAGCACCATTCGATTGTGGATGAAATGGGGGTATCGTTATGTGCGAAATATGATTGTTGGTTAAAAACAATTCGAAGTCAGAAGATTTAAAATATGAAGCATTATCCGAAACTAAGGTAATTGGTAAACCGAACCTTGCAAAAATTTGTCTTAAAATTTTTATTGTTACAACCGAGCTAGTAGAAGTAGTCTCAAAAACTTCGGGCCATTTCGAATGAGAGTCAAGTATGATCAAATAATATTTTCCTGCGATTGGTCCCAAATAGTCGATATGCAATCTCTCCCACACTTCCTTCGGCCAAGACCAACTGGACAATGGAACTTTTGGTGGATTAACCGCGACTCTAGAACAACTATCACATTTTTTAACCGTATCTTCGATTTCTTTATCTAAATTTGGCCACCAGAAGTGCGTTCTAGCTATGTTTTTCATTTTGACCATTCCAAAATGTGTTTGATGAAGAGATTTTAAGAAGGACGGTCGTAGCTTGCTCGGAATAATAATTCTATGGTTCCAATACAGACAATTATCAACTACTGAAAATTCAAAACGTCTAGAAAAGAATGGTTTAATATCTACATCGTTTACATACCCAGGCCATCCTGTTTTCACCAACCTAATTATTTTAGCAATAACCTCATCATTATTAGTTTCGCGTACAATTTGATAATAATTCATGGGTAATTCGTCACTATTAGATAGAAAATTGCAATAATTCATCTCTATTTCCTCAGTACTCAGGGTATTGTTATTTGAATGATTCTTCAATAGCCTGGACAACGCATCTGCATTATTTTTTTTCGACTCGACATATTCAATTTCATATTGATAGTTGGATAGTATCACGGCCCAACGTCTAAGCCTGTTGGCCGAAAATTGAGGAATAGGTTTGTGCTGTCCAAAAATTGAGATCAATGCTCTATTGTCTGTTACTAACTTGAATTTTCTTGCGTATAAAAACTGATGAAACTTCAAGACTGCGAATATAATTGCTAAACCTTCTTTCTCTACGTGGGAATAATTCTTTTCACTATTGGAAAGTGTTCTGGACGCGAAAGCGATTAGCCTTTCTATACCTGTAGGAAAAATGTGACTCAATACAGCGGCTACTCCATATGGACTAGCATCAACGGTCAGTTTAATTTCCAATGAAGGATCGAAATGTACTAAAACTCTAGGCGAAGCTAGAAAAGATTTAATCTGCTCGAAAGCCTTTTGACACCTGTCAGACCAATCCCAATGCAAATTTTTTTTTAATAACTCATATAACGGATGTAATATAGTTGACAAATTTGGGATGAATCTGCCATAGTAATTCACCATTCCCAAAAATGATTTGAGTTCACTCACATTGTTTGGTGCTTCCGCATTTTTAATAGCTACTGTCTTTGATTCGCTGGTATGCAAACCCTCTTTATCAATTATATAGCCTAAGTACTCTATACTATCTTGAAAAAACTTGCACTTTGGCCGACTTACCTTCAGACCAGAATTTTTTAGAATTCTCAAAACTTCTCTCAGTCTTTCTGCATGTTCCTTATCGTCTTTTCCCGTTATCAACACGTCATCCAAAAATACTACAACCCCCTCTAAACCGGTGAACAACGATTCCATTATTTTTTGAAATTTAGCAGGTGCTGACGCAATTCCGTATGTTAATCTATTGTACCTGTATAATCCCTTATGAGTAACAATTGTGGTGAGCTCTTTAGAACTATCGTCTAAGCCTATCTGTTGGTAAGCATCAGACAGGTCGAGTTTTGAAAATTTTACTCCACCCTGTAGACAATTGAACAGATCATCAATTCTCGGCAGGGGATGTTGGTCAACTTCGATATGAGGGTTGATAGTTACTTTATAGTCTCCACAAAGACGCAATGATCCATTTTTCTTCAATACCGGTACGACTGGAGTTCCCCATACACTATAATCCACTGGATACAGAACATCTAAAGAAACAAGTCTATTAATTTCGGTTTCTATTTGTGATTTCAAGACATAGGGTACAGGTCTAGCTCTATAAAACTTAGGGTTAACATCACGATTCTTAAGATTGATAGTTACAACTCCCTTTGAAAATTTTCCTAACCCATCAGAAAATACCTCATAGAATTCATTAATTATACTTCCAGCTTCATCATTCACGAAATTCACATTATCTACAATTCCCATGTTGTATGCTATTAAAAAATCTCTTCCAACTATTGGCGGACCGCCATTTTTAAATACAAAAAAATCTATGTTATTTTTGACATTTTTGAATTCCACGTTTGCTCTAAAGATTCCTAACGGTCTTACTTTGGTACCGTTATAGAAATGTAAACATTGGTTCGAAGGAGACAACGTATGATCACGTGCATAAAACTTTGAAAACACATTTTCAGACATGCAGGAAACACTAGCTCCTGAATCAATTTGGCATAAAATTTCGTGAGATTCAATGTTTACTTTAATCGTGAAATGAGTGTTTTCAATTTTTTCATTTATATTATATAATTGTAGGTCATCGAAGTCATTGTTCAAAGGGTTATACGAGTTCTCAGTATTATTGTCACTTTGCAAATAATTATGGCTGTATCTATTTTTATTTTGTTTTTGGAGACAAACATTAGATAAATGTCCCTGAACCTTGCAAAAATTACAAAAATATGATCTAAAAAAACACTTATCTTTGTAATGTCCTTTTTTACCACAGACTGCGCAACTTCCCTGGTCCTGTATAGCACGATGGCCCTCTGCTTGATGACGTTTTCCTTCGTCACTCTTCTGATTATTGCGTTTGCGTATATGGTGAAACGGCTCCGACTTGACCTCAAGACCTGAAATCTGGTAACTTTGACTCGCCGCCATTTTGTTTTCCGCCACGTTGATCGCTTGTTCAAATGTGATCTCCTTCTTTTCTTCTAGTAATCTATCCAAAACTGCTCCCTTCTCAAATCCGCAGACAAAACGATCCCTGAGGCAAATATATATCCAGTTCTCTTCCGAATTCACATGAAACAGCCAAACTTCTGACTCTTGCAGCCCATTCCTTGATATTTTCACACGAATCTTTCCTAGCGGCGAAGAATTTATATCTTTCAGCTAAAATTGACTTCTTTGGCGTGAAATGTTTATCAAATAATTCCAGTAACGAATCATAAGATTTATCTTCTGGAAGGTCGGGTCGTCGGGACTACATATGTTAAATATCAGTTTATAGGCTTCTTCGTCCAACATGTTTAAAAGGATCGCCCTTTGTTTGTTGGTATTAGATATTTCGTTGGCTGAGAAATAGTTATTCATTCTCGCCTTATAAATGTTCCAGTCCGTAATGTTCAAGTGGAATTCTCTTAAATTTCCAACAATTGATGCATTTTTAGACGTACCGGCTTCTTCATCATCAGTGGAAGGCATATTCGGTTCACTTCACTCGTCGCCAATTTATGATATATTAAATGGAAAAATATACTTTTTTACTTAAGATCTTTATTTAATTACTCTCAATTTACAACTGGTTAGTTCTTCACATGTAACCCCACTTCAGACTGAGAAAGTATGAAGTGGGGCAACCATATTGCGCATATCATCAATTTCAATACATTACAGGTTGCTATTCTCGTTGAAAGAAACGTGAACCATTACCTGAATGCGGTTGTAAATCACGAGAACAATGACGCAACTATAGAGGCACTATCGATGACAGTAAAGATAAGAAGAGAAAGCATTAAGGTATTCTCTGTATATAAACCACCGCAAATAAATCTGCCAGAGGAAGAGATGAAGATTTTAGGGGGTCATTTTCCAAGAATAATACTTGGAGATCTCAACTGTAAATCTCAACAATGGAATTCTAAAATAGAGAATGCAAATGGCAAGAAATTGAAAGAATATGCCGAAAAGGAAGATGCTATAATCATGGGACCGGAAATACCGACTTATTTACCTAGTGGCAATGGAACCCCTGATGTGCTAGACATAGTTATAATGAAAAATATAAAACAAGAGTTTGCTCTTGAAACGATAGAGGATGGAACATCTGATCACAACCCGATAGAGTTCATTTTAGGACATGGACCTAGAAATGAAGTGACTCAAACACGAGAACATACCGATTGGGACGAATATAAGAATAAACTCCAAGAAAATATCACGAGTATTCCACAAATTAACACTCCTGATGAACTAGATAAATCAGTCATAGCTTTGGAGAGTGCGATTATGAAATCCTATGAAGAGAGCACGGTTAGAAAAACTAAACCTACTCTCAAACATCCCTATGGCGATACTCCAAAAGAGGTGAAAGAACTGATTAAAGTCAACCGAAGACTAAGAAAGAACTACAGGATGTATAAAACAGATAATGATAAAATCAGACTGAACAGACATAGTCAAATACTTAAAAATGCACTAAGGGAGCTCAGAACGAATAGATGGAATAAGAAAATCAGTGAACTCAACACAGAAGACCACTCTGCATGGAAAATGCAAAAAAATTTACGTAATGAAAAAACTCAAATTCCACCACTGCATGGAATGCATGGAATGGCATATTCAAAAAGCGATAAAGCTAACGCTCTTGCCGATACTATAGAAAGGGAGTCAAGAATAAACTATTGTGAAGAAGACGATGAGGACCTAGAAGAATTAATAGAAGATAATGAAGAAGAAATTAAAGAATCACCACCGGATGACAAAATCCCTCACCCAACATCTCCGGCAGAAATCAAAGAGATAATCAATAATTTGAAAACAAGAAAGGCTCCTGGAAAAGATAAAATTACAAATCTCATGCTGAAGAAAATGTCAAAGAAAGGAACGGCAGCTCTCACTAGCATAGCAAATGGCGTGATGAGAACAGAGCACTTTCCAAAAAGATGGAAATCTGCCGAAGTGATTGTTTTCAATAAACCAGGTAAAGACAAAAAGTTCCCACAGAACTATAGACCGATAAGCCTGCTCCCAGCCCTAGGAAAAATTGTGGAGAGAGTCTTAGCCAGACGACTTAATGAAGAAACAGAGGCCCTGCAGACGATCCGAGTGAACAATTTGGGTTCCGAAAACAACATTCAACTGAACAACAGCTCCTAAGAATAACCGAGTATATCACAGAAGGATTTCAGAATAAACAAGCCACAGGACTACTACTACTAGATGTAACCAGAGCTTTTGATAGAGTATGGCATGAAGGACTAGCATATAAAATGAAAACCGCAGGTTATTCACCCAAGTTATGATGTACATAAAGTTAGCAAAACAACTCTCACGAATCGAACTCGGAATAGCTCAAAATTTTGCCGTTATTTATCCGTAATTTATCCGTGAAAAAATTTATTTTGCCGCTCTTATATTTAAAAAGATATGGGGTGTGTCGCTAAGTTGATATCAAGTTGGCGAAACAACTTTTCAAAAAATGGTTTCAGCGAGAAAAAAAGTAGCTCATCTTTTTCAGTGATTTATCCGTAAATTATCCGTGAAGAAAAAAACATCGCAACTCTTGTATTTTAAAAAATATTGGGTGTTTCGCTAACTTGATATCAAGTTAGCGAAACAACTTTTCGAAAAATGGCTTCAGCATGAAACAAAATAGCTCATCTTTTTAAGTGATTTATCCGTAAATTATCCGTGAAAAAAGAAATTTTGTATCTCTCAAGGTTTCGCAGAAAAATGACAAAATCGGATTGATCGATCGGGAGCCGACGGAAAATAATTTATGCATTTTTCTCGAAAACTAAGAAAGCAATATTGTTCAAATTTGGAGAGATGATGTAGCTTTACATCTTTGATTTATCCGTGAAGAGAAAAATTTTGCCGCTCCTGTTTTTAACAAAATAAAAATGACAAAATCGGATTGATCGATCGGGAGCCGACGGAAAATGATTTATGCATTTTTCTCGAAGACTAAGAAAGCAATATTGTTCAAATTTGGAGAGATGATGTAGCTTTACATCTTTGATTTATCCGCGAAGAGAAAAATTTTGCCGCTCCTGTTTTTAACGAAATATCACGTGCACCGGTAAGTGAACATCAAATTACCACGTGACATATCGAAAAAATTATTTCAGCATTCAACAGATAATTTACTTTTTTTCGGTGATTTATCCGTAAATTATCCGTGAAGAAAAAAACATCGCCACTCTTGTATTTTAAAAAATATTGGATGTTTCGCTAACTTGATATAAAGTTGGCGAAACAACTTTTCGAAAAATGGTTTCAGCACGAAAAAAAATAGCTCTTTTTTTTGAGTGATTCATCCGTAAATTATCCGTGAAGAAAGAAATTTTGTATCATTCAAGGTTTCGAAGAAAAATGACAAAATCGGATTGATCGATCGGGAGCCGACGGAAAATAATTTATGCATTTTTCTCGAGAACTAAGAAGGCAATATTGTTCAAATTTGGAGGGATGATGTAGCTTTACATCTTTGATTTATCCGTGAAGAGAAAAATTTTGCCGCTCCTGTTTTTAACAAAATAAAAATGACAAAATCGGATTGATCGATCGGGAGCCGACGGAAAATAATTTATGCATTTTTCTCGAAAACTAAGAAAGCAATATTGTTCAAATTTGGAGGGATGATGTAGCTTTACATCTTTGATTTATCCGTGAAGAGAAAAATTTTGCCGCTCCTGTTTTTAACAAAATAAAAATGACAAAATCGGATTGATCGATCGGGAGCCGACGGAAAATAATTTATGCATTTTTCTCGAAAACTAAGAAAGCAATATTGTTCAAATTTGGAGGGATGATGTAGCTTTACATCTTTGATTTATCCGTGAAGAGAAAAATTTTGCCGCTCCTGTTTTTAACGAAATATCACGTGCACCGGTAAGTGAACATCAAATTACCACGTGACATATCGAAAAAATTATTTCAGCATTCAACAGATAATTTACTTTTTTTCGGTGATTTATCCGTAAATTATCCGTGAAGAAAAAACACATCGCCACTCTTGTATTTTAAAAAATATTGGATGTTTCGCTAACTTGATATAAAGTTGGCGAAACAACTTTTCGAAAAATGGTTTCAGCACGAAAAAAAATAGCTCTTTTTTTTGAGTGATTTATCCGTAAATTATCCGTGAAGAAAGAAATTTTGTATCATTCAAGGTTTCGAAGAAAAATGACAAAATCGGATTGATCGATCGGGAGCCGACGGAAAATAATTTATGCATTTTTCTCGAAAACTAAGAAAGCAATATTGTTCAAATTTGGAGGGATGATGTAGCTTTACATCTTTGATTTATCCGTGAAGAGAAAAATTTTGCCGCTCCTGTTTTTAACAAAATAAAAATGACAAAATCGGATTGATCGATCGGGAGCCGACGGAAAATAATTTATGCATTTTTCTCGAAAACTAAGAAAGTAATATTGTTCAAATTTGGAGGGATGATGTAGCTTTACATCTTTGATTTATCCGTGAAGAGAAAAATTTTGCCGCTCCCGTTTTTAACAAAATAAAAATGACAAAATCGGATTGATCGATCGGGAGCCGACGGAAAATAATTTATGCATTTTTCTCGAAAACTAAGAAAGCAATATTGTTCAAATTTGGAGGGATGATGTAGCTTTACATCTTTGATTTATCCGTGAAGAGAAAAATTTTGCCGCTCCTGTTTTTAACAAAATAAAAATGACAAAATCGGATTGATCGATCGGGAGCTGACGGAAAATAATTTATGCATTTTTCTCGAAGACTAAGAAAGCAATATCGTTCAAATTTGGAGAGATGATGTAGCTTTACATCTTTGATTTATCCGTGAAGAGAAAAATTTTGCCGCTCCTGTTTTTAACAAAATATCACGTGCACCGGTAAGTGAACATCAAATTACCACGTGACATATCGAAAAAATTATTTCAGCATTCAACAGATAATTTACTTTTTTTCAGTGATTTATCCGTAAATTATCCGTGAAGAAAAAAACATCGCCACTCTTGTATTTTAAAAAATATTGGATGTTTCGCTGACTTGATATCAAGTTGGCGAAACAACTTTTCGAAAAATGGTTTCAGCAAAAAAAAAATAGCTCATCTTTTTAAGTGATTTATCCGTAAATTATCCGTGAAAAAAGAAATTTTGTATCATTCAAGGTTTCGAAAATGACAAAATCGGATTGATCGATCGGGAGCCGACGGAAAATAATTTATGCATTTTTCTCGAAAACTAAGAAAGCAATATTGTTCAAATTTGGAGAGATGATGCAGCTTTACTTCTTTGATTCATCCGTGAAGAGAAAAATTTTGCCGCTCCTGTTTTTAACAAAATATCACGTTCACCGGTAAGTGTACATCAAATTACCACGTGACATATCGAAAAAATTATTTCAGCATTCAACAGATAATTTACTTCTTTTCAGTGATTTATCCGTAAATTATCCGTGAAGAGAAAAACATCGCCACTCTTGTATTTTAAAAAATATTGGATGTTTCGCTGACTTGATATCAAGTTGGCGAAACAACTTTTCGAAAAATGGTTTCAGCACGAAAAAAAATAGCTCATCTTTTTAAGTGATTTATCCGTAAATTATCCGTGAAAAAAGAAATTTTGTATCATTCAAGGTTTCGAAGAAAAATGACAAAATCGGATTGATCGATCGGGAGCCGACGGAAAATAATTTATGCATTTTTCTCGAAAACTAAGAAAGCAATATTGTTCAGATTTGGAAAGATGATGTAGCTTTACATCTTTGATTTATCCGTGAAGAGAAAAATTTTGCCGCTCCTGTTTTTAACAAAATATCACCTGCACCGGTAAGTGAACATCAAATTACCACGTGACATATCGAAAAAATTATTTCAGCATTCAACAGATAATTTACTTTTTTTCAGTGATTTATCCGTAAATTATCCGTGAAGAAAAAAACATCGCCACTCTTGTATTTTAAAAAATATTGGATGTTTCGCTGACTTGATATCAAGTTGGCGAAACAACTTTTCGAAAAATGGTTTCACCACGAAAAAAAATAGCTCATCTTTTTAAGTGATTTATCTGTAAATTATCCGTGAAAAAATAAATTTTGTATCTCTCAAGGTTTCGCAGAAAAATGACAAAATCGGATTGATCGATCGGGAGCCGACGGAAAATGATTTATGCATTTTTCTCGAAAACTAAGAAAGCAATATTTTTCAAATTTGGAGAGATGATGTAGCTTTACATCTTTGATTTATCCGTGAAGAGAAAAATTTTGCCGCTCCTGTTTTTAACAAAATATCACGTGCACCGGTAAGTGTACCACGTGACATATCGAAAAAATTATTTCAGCATTCAACAGATAATTTACTTTTTTTCAGTGATTTATCCGTAAATTATCCGTAAAAAAAAAAACATCGCCACTCTTGTATTTTAAAAAATATTGGATGTTTCGCTGACTTGTTATCAAGTCTTGATAACAAGTCAGCGAAACATCCAATATTTTTTAAAATACAAGAGTGGCAAAAGGAGTGGCACAGGAGCGGCAAAATTTTTCTCTTCACGGATAAATCAAAAATGAAAAGCTACATCTTTCTCAAAAATTTCAACAATATTGCATTTTGCATTTTGAGAAAAATGCATGACAAACGTTCCGTCGGTCGCAGATCGATTAATCAGATTTTGTCATTTGTCTGCAAAACGTTGAATGATACAAATTTTCTTTCTTACCGGATAATTTGAGGATAAATCACTTAAAAAGATGAGCTTTTTTGTTTTGTGCTAAAACCATTTTTCGAAAAGTTGTTTCGCCAACTTGATATCAAGTCAGCGAAACATCCAATATTTTTTTAAATACAAGAGTGGCGATATTTTTTTCTTCACGGATAATTTACGGATAAATCACTGAAAAAAAGTAAATTATCTGTTGAATGCTGAAATAATTTTTTCGATATGTCACGTGGTAATTTGATGTTCACTTACCGGTGCACGTGATATTTTGTTAAAAACAGGAGCGGCAAAATTTTTCTCTTCACGGATAAATCAAAGATGTAAAGCTACATCATCTCTCCAAATTTGAACAATATTGCTTTCTTAGTTTTCGAGAAAAATGCATAAATTATTTTCCGTCGGCTCCCGATCGATCAATCCGATTTTGTCATTTATATTTTGTTAAAAACAGGAGCGGCAAAATTTTTCTCTTCACGGATAAATCAAAGATGTAAAGCTACATCATCTCTCCAAATTTGAACAATATTGCTTTCTTAGTTTTCGAGAAAAATGCATAAATTATTTTCCGTCGGCTCCCGATCGATCAATCCGATTTTGTCATTTTTCTGCGAAACCTTGAGAGATACAAAATTTCTTTTTTCACGGATAATTTACGGATAAATCACTTAAAAAGATGAGCCATTTTTTTTCGTGCTGAAACCATTTTTCGAAAAGTTGTTTCGCCAACTTGATATCAAGTTAGCGAAACACCCAATATTTTTTAAAATACAAGAGTTGCGATGTTTTTTTCTTCACGGATAATTTACGGATAAATCACTGAAAAAGATGAGCTACTTTTTTTCGCGCTGAAACCATTTTTTGAAAAGTTGTTTCGCTAACTTGATATCAACTTAGCGACACACCCCATATCTTCTTAAATATAAGAGCGGCAAAATTAATTTTTTCACGGATAAATTACGGATAAATAACGGCAAAATTTTGAGCTATTCCGAGTTCGATTCGTGAGAGTTGTTTTGCTAACTTTATGTACATCAAGTTATGCAGAATAATAAGAAATTATTTGAGGAATAGGAACTTTTGTGTGAAAATAGGTGATGTTCATTCCACACTCAGATATTTGGAAGCAGGAGTTCCCCAAGGATCCATACTAGGACCGCTACTCTATAACATATACATACATGATATACCAAGAAATCCAAGATGCCTGCTTGCTCTATACGCGGACGATACGGGCATAGCAATTAGGCACAGAAATACAAAAATAATTCACAAAAGACTTCAAGAAGCTGCAGACGATATCAGTCAATGGTGTAACAGATGGAAAGACAAAATCATTGGAGAAAAGAGTCAAGCAATACTCCTTCAAAAGAGAAAACTGAAGATGGAATCGAAAATATCCATAGACGATAATGAAATAGAATGGCAGAATGAAGCTAAATATCTAGGAATAATATTAGACAAGGGACTTACGTGGAAACAACACATTAAGTATGCAGTGGATAAAACGAATGTAGCAATGAAAAGACTATATCCGATTATAGGCAGAAGAAGCCAAATGAACAGAAACACGAAATTGAGGATCATAAAAGCAGTCGCCAGACCGCAGCTAACATATGGATCAACAGCATGGGGATATGCAGCGAGAACCCATATAAAGAGGATACAAAGTACAGAAAACAAATTTCTGAGATGGGACTTAGACGCCCCCTGGTTTGTTAGGAATGAACAGATACAAAAAGACATAAAATGGGAGTCCATTACTACATTCATCAAACGAAAAGCTGCAAAAGCCTATGAAAGAGCTAGTGAACATCCAAATGACGACCTTAGAAGGTTAGTTGACTATGACCCCGCTGAAGATGAAAAAACAGCTAGAATTTACCGCAAAAGACCTAGAGACCAATTGCGAAAATGAAGATATAGAACTCCACACTTAGTAAGAGATATCCAATTGGAGGATATACACAAACACTCAGCATAAAAGAATGCGAAAGAGAAAATAACAGATAAGATGATGGAAGGTTTATAGGCTTATGCCCGGAACCAACCGCAGGAGAGGTGTTTAGTCGGTATGAATCCGACACTACCCAGAAAGACTGGGTGTCTGATGTAAGATTCACCTCTTCTAGAACAAAAAAAAAAAAATCTATCTATACTCCTAGCTTAAACTACGTGCTAGAACTAGAACAGTTCAGATGGTAGCCGGCATTAAAAATTAATGGAGGGGAACTGATATTAATATCAATATATCGTTTAATACCGATTTATCGAAGTTCGAATGTATATACTGAAGACGAAAAAAGTTCAGTATTGAAACAGCGGACAACTTTCGACCCACCTTACCTACTTAAGGAGCAGCAGAGGGATGAGATGGCACGCATGCACTTAAGGGTCCGGTCCGAGTAATTTTATTCTAGAAAAGACCCATGTTTTCGTTTCAATGTGACACCAAACTGTTACTTAAGAATGTAGAATTCATATGCAACAGTTTGGTGAAGTTAACGGACAGCCAACGTTCCTTCTTCGAAAGATCGAATTCTAGGAATTCTTCGAAGATTTTTAGACAAGCTCGTGTTATAAAGTTATTTCGTGTTGAGAACACGTAATTGACTTTAAAGCTATCCGAATCGTACAAGAATGGAATGAATTTGCTATATTTTTGTGGTTCTGAAAAGAACCGTTTTTTTACATCGAAAGGAGATTCGTCAAATATTTTAAGCACGTTCTCCCCTGATACGTCTGGCGAGCTGTATATCCTTGGGCATGATGGTGACCCTTTTGGCGTGAATGGCGCACAAGTTGGTGTCCTCAAACAAGCCAACCAAATATGCTTCGCTCGCCTCTTGGAGTGCCATTACAGCGGAGCTCTGAAACCCGAGATCGGTCTTGAAATCCTGTGCGATTTCACGCACCAAACGCTGGAAGGGCAATTTTCTGATAAGCAGTTCGGTACTCTTCTGGTACCGACGGATCTCACGTAGTGCTACGGTCCCTGGACGGTAACGGTGAGGTTTCTTGACGCCACCAGTTGCTGGAGCACTCTTACGTGCAGCCTTCGTTGCTAGTTGTTTGCGCGGAGCTTTTCCCCCGGTAGACTTTCTTGCAGTCTGCTTGGTACGGGCCATTTCGTTACCACAACTAATGAAATTATATCAGAAAACGATAAAAGATAAAACGGACAGAACAGTGTCAATTAGTGAATGGGTTTGAGACAAGAGTAGTCAAGTCAAGTCAAGTATCATCGTTGAATTTGCAGGCGAGAATTTCTTCTATTGCTGCTGTCGTCGTATTCGTTTTCCTGTGTGTTATTTCTTCATTTCTTCGACACCTTAATGATGTTACTAGGTCATGGTAGTTTCTCCAGTTTCTCTTTTAGTAAGGTTCTCGGTCTTTTTGTTTTTCTTTTTTCATCTGGGTCGTAGTTGGTCGCTTCTTTTAGTTGGTTGTTTTGGTGTGTCTCTGGGGAAATATAGTTGCTCAGTACGACTTCAACTATCGACTTCAAAATACACAGCGAGCGACATCGGATGGTCACAGCACTATCATAATGGCAAACAGCTTCAAGGAAGACTTGGACTCACTCGACGAAGCGGGAGCCCGAAAGGTGATTGAATACTTATACGAAAAAATCAAACGAGACAAAAAACATAAGGAAACCGACGACGAGGATGAAACACCAAACAAAAAACAGAAATATTCTAACAAAACTGCAGAACCACAAATTACAACTCACAACAGATACGAAAGACTATCCAATGACATTGACACTGACGACGTGAATAATTGTGATTCACAAGACGAGAAATCACAAGCGAACGAAGACGAGACTAAAGACGCGCATGAAGAGAGCCAAAAAAGAAAGAGGACCCAGAACAATGAATGGATTCAAGATCAAAACGGAAAAATGGCCCACACCCCCATAACCATCAAAAGAAGTGAGGACTGGGGTCTGGTTGAAAAAATACTGAAAAACAAAAAGATTAAATACACCAGAGCGACAACGACTATTCACGACATAAGAATACAGCCAGAAACGATTGAAGACTACAGAAAATTGAGACAGGTTTTAGAAGAACAAAAAATACCCATGACTACATACACACTAAGAGATGAGCGACCACTTAAAATTGTCGCAAAAGGCGTTCCAACGGAATTCACAATGAGAGAAATAGAAGATGACCTAAATGAAAAAGGATACCCGATCAGAAAAGTCAACCGGATGCTGGGCAAGAACCAACGAGAGCTTCCCATGGTATTAATCGACATCGACCGAAAATATAAATCCCTCTACGAGATAACCCAAATCCGAGGAATCAACGTCGTGATGGAAAGCCTTCACCGAAAACAAATCATACAATGTCACCGCTGTCAAGAATATGGCCACGTGCAGAGGAACTGCACAGCTGATTATCGCTGTCTAAAATGCAGCGAAAACCATTCCACACACCTATGCGAAAAAGTAAAAACTATACCAGCAAAATGCGCCAACTGCGGCGTACCCCACCCGGCGAGCTCGGTCAAGTGCCCCAAAAAACCCATCAAGAAGATACCAGACAGCGTCAATCACTGGCGCGTTGAACAAGTAGAAACCAAAAACTTGAAGGAAATAATGGATGAACAGAACGCAGAAAAGAAGAATCGAAACACAGAAGATCAAAAAACCAATACCAACAAGAGAACCGAAATCGTATCGGAACTGTCGAAGCTACTAATGGAAATAGTAGAGTTGAAACCCTCACCGGAACAAACTCAAAAAATCACTACGAGGATTGGAAATATTGCACTACTCTTATAATCGACAAAAAGGATGAGAAGAAAAATAGACCGAGTATCAATAATTTCATGGAACTGTCAAGGAATAACCCCGAAAAAACAAGAATTAACTGCTCTCATAGAAGAAAACAACCCGGATATTGTTCTTCTGCAGGAAACATTTCTAAAACCGCAGAAGGAATTGAAAATAACCAACTTCACAACATATAGAAGAGACCGGAATGCTACAGCCGGAGGAGGTGTGGCCGTACTTGTAAAACACGACCTGATACACCGCCCACTACCACCTACCAATGAAGAGACCAAAATCGAAGCAACAGGCATTGAAATCACTAGAAAAAACAATGAAAAACTTCTGGTTTTTTCATTGTAAATGTAAAATGGAAGAAAGAGAACTGAACGAGATTACAAACGACAACAAAATCTTGATAGCTGGAGATTTAAATTCAAAACTCAAAGAATGGAATTGCAAAACAACGAATCAAAGAGGGAGATTTCTCAGAAGATATTGCGAAAACAAAAACCTGCATGTGCTAGCCCCTAACGAAGAAACGCATTCAATCAGAGGGAGCGCCGATATCCTGGATATTGCCATTATTAAAAATTTAATAGAGAACATACAAATCGAAGTTCTGAATGACACGAGCTCAGATCATCACCCGATTAAAATAATCATAGAGGGTGAAGAGACAAAAAAGAAGAAGACGACCCACGAATGGAAAATTTTTAAAGATACCCTTGAGGCATCCACCAAATTAAAGCCCATAACAAACAAGGAAGAACTTGAAGCATCAGTTCTGAATCTGGAAAACAGCATAGCGGAGGCACTGAAATTGTCTACGAAAATAGAAGAAGTAGACCAGCAGAAAATAAAACTTCCTGAAAATATAAAAAACCTCATAGCCCTCAAGAGAATAGCCAGAAAAGAGTACCAAAGAACACTCGATCCCAAACACAAGTCAATTATGAATAAGCTGAACATCCTGATTAAAAAAGAACTAAATGACCACTATAATGAAAGGTGGAACGCCAAATTAGAAAAATTCACCGCGGAAGGCCAACCGCCGTGGAAAATAGCAAAAGCCATGAAGAAAGAAAAACGACCCAATACAATGCTTAAGATTCAAAACAAAACCATTACCACAGACGAGGAAAAAGCCGAAATATTTTGCAGAATCCTGAAAGATCAGTTCACCGATAACAAGACCATCAATCACAAATTCGATTTAGTAGTCGCGAGGCACAATCAACAAAATTTAGCTACACAAGAAAACTACAAATTTGACGAAATAACCCCCACTGAAATAAGTACCATAATACATAACCTGAACGCCAATAAAGCTCCAGGCATGGACCAAATAACGAACAGAGCATTGAAAAACATACCGGACAAGACTATTCAACGATTAACAGACATATGCAACGCAATTTTAACTCTGAGGCATTTCCCAAGCAGATGGAAAACCTCTGAAGTGATCATGATACCCAAACCAGGGAAATCAGGAACGAACCCCAACAATTATCGACCCATTAGCCTACTTACAAGCATTAGCAAAATTGCCGAAAAATGCATTCTGGAAAGAATGAAAATAGTCATCGAAGAAAACGGCATAATCTCAGACGAACAACATGGTTTCAGAACAGGACACGGCACAGGAACCCAACTGACAAGAACTATCGAAAAAATTACCATGGAAAAACAAAAAGGCAACGATACCGCTGCCGCATTCCTAGACGTCTCTAAAGCCTTCGACAAGGTCTGGCACGAAGGTATGGTTCATAAAATGACACAGAAGAACATCCCGCTAGCATACGTAAAGCTTATAGCCTCGTACCTAGAAAACCGAACTTTTTATGTGAAAATCAATGAATCAAAATCCAGAGAGGAAACGATCCAAGCAGGAGTCCCTCAAGGATCACTACTTGGACCAGTACTATACTCCATATACACAAGCGACATACCGAAGATGAATGATACCACCCTAGAACTCTACGCAGACGACACGGCAATTCTCGCCCCAGGAAAAACGATAGGAAGCGCTATCAAACGATTGCAAAAACACTTGGACGAAATGACTAAATGGTTTAAAGTATGGAAAATTCAGATAAATGAAGAGAAGAGTCAACCAATCATGTTTTCGTACAAAAAGAAAAGAGAGAATCCGGATAGAAAAATAAACATAGGCGGCAAGGAACTAGAATGGAAGAACGAAGTAAAATACCTAGGCATTACCTTCGACAAGGAACTGAAGTTTAACAAACACATAATTGAAACAAGCAACAAAGCAAAGCAAATCAAAGGATACCTGTACCCCCTCATAAACAGAAAGAGCAAACTCAACGAAGAAATAAAAGTGAGAATATACAAATCAATAATAAGACCTGTCATGACTTACGGCAGCGAAATTCTGATCATGAACGAGACACAATTGAAAACACTAGAAATAGTGCAAAACAAAATACTCAGGGAAGCCATCAACGCCCCCTGGTACATAAGGAATGATGATATACGCCAAATAACGAGAACAGCAAAACTCGAAGACTTCATCACAGAAATGGCCAAAAGAGCCTACAAAAAAGCAGAGACAAGAGTACTCCTTCCTCCAATACTTAACTACTTGGCCGTCAATGGGAACGCCTCGTGGAACGCTATTGGTTGCGATGAATTCATTGGAGGGGATAGCAGAAATGAATTTATAACGTTTCTCTACGGCCTACGCTTTGTAGCTAGTCTAGTGCTAGTAATAATAACTTTAATTCAACTATGACTGGACGAGGAAAGGGTGGTAAAGGTTTGGGAAAAGGTGGTGCGAAGCGACACAGGAAGGTGCTCCGTGATAATATCCAGGGAATTACTAAACCTGCCATCAGAAGGTTGGCAAGACGTGGCGGCGTTAAACGTATCTCAGGACTTATCTACGAAGAAACTAGAGGAGTGCTGAAAGTTTTCCTAGAAAACGTCATCAGAGACGCAGTAACCTACACTGAGCATGCCAAGAGGAAGACTGTTACCGCTATGGATGTCGTATACGCCCTGAAACATCAGGGTCGCACTTTGTACGGTTTCGGAGGTTAATTCCTCGGTAACCTGAATTACCTAATAATTCGACAACCGGTCCTTTTCAGGACCACAAAATACATTTATCATTACCATTGTGACGAAACGAATTTCTTCAATTGCACGGATAGAATTTTAATCAAAATGGGTTTCTGGCTGTATGGCTGTAGTATCATCTTGTATCTGTGAATAATAATAATTTATAAATAGAGAACGGTCGCTTTTGTTTCGGTAGGGTAATCAGGAATAAACTGAATTTTTTTTCACATGTTATCGCGTGCTGTTTCATTCCGCTGAAGTTAATTATCAATGAGAAAATAATATTCGGCTGTAGATAGATGTGTACTATCAGATGAGTTCGACGTCTGAGATCACGAATAAGAGAAAGAATCAACAGCAGGCAGACAATACTTCTGCACTTTTTCCGGAATTTCAAACAAATGTCCTCTTTCTGTCAATTCTTTCTCTGATCCTATTAAATCTTGTTTTTTGAAAGATGCCTGGTATAAATGCTCCATTTTCATGATATTTTATGTATAGGGCGATATGGGCCGAAATTAAGGATCTATACCTATTTGACACAAACGCTCCCGGCTTACTGGCTGTCTTTAAATGAGTATTTGAGATGAAACCTTTGAGGATAACACAACAGACAGCCAAGGACCTCGCTTGTTTAATTGGCAATGTCATAATTTTCTAAACCAACTGGCTAGTGACTCATGGGTGTGAGGAACCGAATGAAAAGCGTGCCTCAGAAATGTACGCCTTAAGGCTAGTTCCATAATCGAAAATAAAGTCTCCTTTTCCGTGAGAAGTCCCCTTTACAGATGAAAAGGGTTCCATAAACTAAATCATAAAGTTCGGATACTGGGCCTTCAAGGAAGAGAAAGTATCCGTTCTCTTCGCGCATGCTTTATGAATATAAAACAAAACTCTGTTCTGTCATTTCAGTTCAATAAATCACTAGATCTCACAATAGCCAACGCTAAGAAATTTGACAGTTACGAAAAAATGGAAGCTTTATCTAAATGAGGGTCGGATTATGTTTATGGAACCGGATGCACTTTCAAAGGCGGCTTCCTTGCATAGAGGCATTTACGAAAACAAGGCTTTTCGTAAAGATTATGGAACTGGGCCATAAATCAGCTGCCAATAAACATTGGTGAGACAGAACTTGATACCTTCAGTACAACTACATCAAACAAGATCCAAAGAAGCCGTGCATCGTCATTGCATTATTCGAGTTAAACCTCCAAACACGTCTGACAATACTAGGTATACCAACGTGAATCGATAATAATAACGAATCAATTTTTACTATTAACTGATCAAAACCGTATTACTTCAAACGTGATTTCAGTGTTGTGATGTGATGAGGTGCACTACTTCTATTGAGTTTTGTATATGGAGGCCCTGAAAAGGGCCGATACATATAGCTCTTGCCGTGAAAAAACGCAGATTTTACTTCTTCTTCTTCGGAGAAACCACTTTTTTCGGTGTCGCTGCTGATTTCACCGTTTTGGGTTTCGGGGCTTTAGGTTTCTTCGTCGGCGATTTCGTGATCTTTTTGGCCTTAGAGGGAGACTTCGTAACCTTTGGCTTCTTTTTCGCTGCTGCTGCTGCCACCACAGGCTTCTTAGTCTTCGACTTACTAACTGTTGTTTTCGGCGATTTCGCTGCGGTCGCCTTTTTCTTTTCCTTTGCTGTGGTGCTATTTTTGGTTACGCCATCTTCGGACGTGACGACGGCTTTCTTGACGCTTTTCTTCTTAGTTCCGGTCGTAGAGCCCCCAGCGGCCAATTTGAAGGAACCAGAGGCGCCTTTACCTTCGGTCTGTATGAGAGAACCGGACTCTACGGCAGACTTGAGAATTGAGATATTTCCTTATGAACGGAGCGAGCCTTTCCGCATCGACCTTGTAGTTGGCACCAATAAATTTCTCGATTGCTTGCAACGATGATCCGCTCCTTTCCTTCAGGTCCTTGATTGCGTTGTTGACCATGTCGGATGTCGGGGGATGGCTGGGTTTAGTTGGCTTCGAAGTTGACGTTTTCTTCTCAGACTTCTTAGCATTTTTTCCGCTAGTCGGCACCGAAGCAGTGCTTTGTTGTAATTCCGTTTGGGACGTCGACATCTTGTCACTAGTTTATCGATAATAATAAACTAAAATCTTGGGTATTGGTAGTTTTAATATAAATAATATTCAGAAGTTCCGGTTATATAGTTACGGAGTTACGAAGTGAACAGAAATTTGATCGCTTCCAAGTGCCAGACCTTTCGAGTTTCAATTCTACTTGAATCTTCTGTAGCTTCATTCTTCGAAAGATTTGTGGAAATTTTGCGTAGTCCATGAATGTATATTATCTTTCTTTGATTGTGTCATTCGTTAGTAGTCTGGCGGAATCGACAAACAATAATAATAATAATAATAATAATAATAATACCTCAGGGGCTCCGGACGGTTTTCTGGAGTACGGGCTTAGCACACCCGAGGTACCCTAGCTACCTGGCAGTAGGTATAAAATGCACTAGCAATGGAATGTACAATTTACGGAGCAAACGGGTGAATCGGCATTGTACCACCAGAACCTCCTGTCGCGTTCAAGATTTAGGAAGAGGGTCTTGTTCGAAAAATGAGTCACAGTCTCCCTCGGATAACGACGGAAGCAGCGTGATACCGAGTAGGGCTACTGCAACACCCCACCAAGAGGGAACTGCTATCCACAGTCCTCAACCCACTCTTGATGCTTCAACGGCGACGCAAGTCACTATGCCCGCGACCACGAGAGCTGGACTCCCTAGGAAACGCATGAAGTGGACCCAAGAAATGAACTCCTTCATTATGCGCTCCTACTACAAGATCACACACTTGGAATCGAACATGACAGCATACCGATATGGATTGCATCAAGAATTCATAGAGAGATATCCAGAACTCCACCACATTTCTGAACAAAGGATATCAGATCAACGACGAACTATTGTGAAAAACAACCTACTCTCTACGGACACATTGAGGAGTATACGAGATGAAGTCCTCATGGAACTGAGAAACGACACTGGAGCTAACATCGAAACACATCCAGAACAGAACCAGAATGAGATCCAGAATATGGAATCTAATGATAATGGGGAAGTACCGTCTGATTCAAATGGATCAGGGGAATATGCGCACTCTGCAAGATCACTGCTCAACATGGCCATGGTTGAGTTCCAGGGAGCCAATCCAACAAAACGCCCGAAGCTGCCTAAATTAAAAACTAACAAGAGCACCAATATTATTCTGGCCAGTGTAAATGCAGCTTTCGATGACCATCTTGAGGACTTCAACAGCCTGGAAGGAATACACACTCTCGTGTATTGTGGGGCAGTAGCCAGGGCCCCCGTAACCGGGTGTGCAACGCGTGCAACGCACGCGGGCGCCACTTCAAAGGGGCGCCAAACCGAAGGTTTGGCAAAAAAATGAAAAATCCAAATGAAAACATATAAACATATCAAGAAATTTCTTAAAGAAATAATAGCTCTTTTTGTGCCATGCGCTAGCACATAGCTTTTCTGAAAAAAAAATTGATGAACAACCGCCGAAAAACGATTATGAAGTCAATTTTCATAGACTCTCAAATTCAACCCGATTTTTTCATGCGAAAAAATATTTTTTTCAAAGAGAAGAAACCGGAGTGCCCTCAGAACACCTTTTTTAACTTCAATTTAAAGAAAAAATCAAGCTTTCAGGTTAAAAATTTGGGGCGTAAACTTGGAAAAATGAAAGGCACTTTTTGAATGGAGAATCGGTGCCGTAGCCGATTTTTTCATGCGAAAAAATAATTTTATCAAAGACAAGAAATTGGAGTGCTCTCAAGACATCTCTTAACTTCAATTTAAAAAAAATCAAGCTCTTAGGTGAAAAATTGAGGGCGTGAACTTGGAAAACTGAAAGGTACTTTTTGAATGGAGAATCGGTGCCGTAGCCGATTTTTTCATGCGTAAAAATAATTTTATCAGAGAGAAGAAATTGGAGTGCGCTCAAGACATTCAACCTCAATTTAAAAAAAATCAAGCTTTTAGGTTAAAAATTGAGGGCGTAAACTTGGAAAAATGAAAGGCAAATGGATCGAAAAAGATTCAGAGTGAAGTGTGTGGTATGTGGACTTTTTTCAGTACACTTGAATAAATCATTTATTTTTCTTCGGAATTGAACTTAAAAATCTAAACATACAAAATAATGATAACAGATGCTGTGTGATCCTGTAGAGTGTGGAGTGTGTTAATCTGGTAATGCAGAATTAAAAAACTACACTACAAAATTTTCTAAATATTTTTAATGCTCTCGGGGAAAAACATTGACTCACAATCCAAAATACTCCCCCCCTTCAACCCTTGGTTTTCTAATCCTTTAATGCACAGTTGGAAAATTTTCGAAGTTATTCCCCCCCCCCAAAAATTTGGCTTTCCGTCCCTGCTTACCAGTATCTGTGGCTTCTGGGGAGAGGTCATTTTGAAAATAAAAAATAATAACAAATTTCCTTCGATCAACTATGAACCAAGAGAGGCTATCTGGTTTAGCAATACAGGGTCTTTCACGAGGAACCTCACCCATATTTATACGGGAAACTACAGAACGTATTTTCATGAAATTCAGCACTTATAAGTATTTCACGATGCTGATGAAATCTAAAATATTTTCAAGGCATGAGCACCTCCGGTTTTTCCGGAAATGACGTCAACATCAACTTCCGTTTTTCAAATTAGAACACCATTTTTTTATTGCAGAAATAGATTCCTTAGAAAATTTCAAGTTATTTTGATGTAACATTAATTCGAAAAAAAAATCGAAAATAGAGCTCCGCTGAAACAAGAATAAGTTCGAGGTTTTTGGATGGAAAATTTTCATTTTTGGGATTTTTCAAGATGTAAGATTGATGTATCCACTTTAAAAATCGAAATCGCGATTCATGATACAGGGGGTGAAAAAATCGCTTTCAAAGTTAGGGATGACAAAATCGTGAAAAATCAATTTTTTCAAATTAGAACCCCATTTTTTTATGGCAGATATTGAATCTACGTTAAAAAATAATGTGAGTGAATGCATCACACCCTTGCCCTAAAATGGATATTTTCTGAGTTAATATCCACTTTAGGGCAAGGGTGTGATGCATACACTCACATTATTTTTTAACGTAGATTCAATATCTGCCATAAAAAAAATTGGGTTCTAATTTGAAAAAATAGATTTTGATGAAGTAATAAGAGAATTTGCTGCTGCTAAATCAAGAAAAATACCTATTCAACTTAATGAAAGTTCTAGTTTATATGAGGGATCGTAGAAGTTTTTTTGTTATCAATTAATAATTGATTGTATTTTATTTTTTTTTATTGTTTATTATTTCTATAAAAATAGAAAAGTTTTCGTTTTATCATAAAATAATGAAAATATATTTTTTATAACTGGATCTCGTACATGAAGGGCGCCAAAATAGTGTCCCGCACGCGGGCGCCACTCAGCCTTGCGGGGGCCCTGGCAGTAGCAACCCTTCGACTACACAAACAACAAGTCCACACCCCCGAATTTCACACACGGGAAAGAACTATAAAGAAACCACCATGGCAAATCCGATTGGAGAAAGACATCGACAAAATCAGAACGGAAATAGGCCGTCTTACCGAGTTCCTGCGGAATGAATCCCCTTCACGACGCCTGAAATCGTTTGTTAGAAAAATTCTGAAGAAGATTGGTAACACCATGAACAAATCGGAAAGCCAACATCACATCATCATATATGTGGACACCCTGAAACAGAAACTTCAAGCGAAGGCGAAAAGACTATCCAGATATGTGAAATGCACTCAACGGAAACAACATAACCAATTGTTCCACAACAACGAGGCAAACTTCTTCAAACACATCACCAAAAGCTCAAACAAAGTTACCAGAGCTATGCCAGAAGCCCAGTCATTGAAAAATTATTGGGCTTCTCTGTGGTCGATGCCTAAGGAACATAATGAGAATGCTGATTGGATCAGGAGGGAGAAAAATCGAACGAACATCCCACAAATGAACTTCGAAGAGATATCAGTGGATGAAGTGGTGACAGCACTGAAGGAAGCAAGCAATTGGAAGGCTCCAGGAGTCGACAATATCCATAACTTCTGGTACAAGAAATTTGGCCATCTGCATGAAGCCATAGCGAGACAGTTTACGCATATACTTCAACATCCTCAAGAAGCTCCTACATTCTTAACCGAAGGAGTAACCTATATGCTTCCAAAAAGCGATAGGACACAAGACCCGTCGCAGTACAGACCTATCACTTGTCTTCCAACACTATATAAAATACTCACCTCATGTTTATCCAACCGAATATATCAACATTTGGATCAAAACAACATTATGGCTGAAGAACAGAAAGGATGCAGAAGAAAACACCAAGGGTGCAAGGAACAACTCATCATCGACTCAGTGATCATGAAACAGGCCCATGAGAAAGGACGGAACTTGCACTCAGCCTTCCTCGACTATCAGAAGGCATTTGACAGCACCGCTCATTCGTGGCTCATCGAGGTGCTGCACATTTATGGAATCAATCCTGTTTTGGTGGAATTTTTGAGGACAACAATGTCTCAGTGGCGAACATCAATACAAGTCACTATGAACAACAAGACGATTAAGCTCGAAGAAATCCCCATACGTCGTGGGATCTTTCAAGGAGACTCCTTGAGCCCATTATGGTTCTGTTTGGCAATGAACCCTTTATCATCTATGCTCCACGGTACGAAATGTGGATTTAAGATCAAGACAGCGCGGGAAGAACATACTATTTCCCACCTACTCTACATGGACGACATCAAACTATATGCTGCAAACAAGAAGCAATTGGATGAGCTCCTGAAAACCGTCAGTTCTTTTTCGAATGATGTTCGAATGGAATTCGGCATTGAAAAATGTAGAACCCTGAACATCCATAGAGGAAAAGTCGTGGACGGTGAATCACAACTACCGAATGGAGATATACTTCAAGCCATGAGGGATGGGGAAACTTATAAATATCTGGGATACCAACAGGCTAGATGTTTGGAGCAAAAGCAGTCGAAGGCAAAAATCCGGGAGGAGTATACTGGCCGACTTAGAACGGTGATGAAGTCACTATTGAATTCTGGAAATCTCATCAAAGCCATCAACAGCTACGCAATCCCAGTGCTGGTTTATTCATTTGGAGTTATCAAGTGGACCAAGACAGATCTGGAGGACATTCAAAGGCAAACTAGAACGATGCTGACGAAACAGAGAGGTCATCACCCAAGGTCATCAGTATTAAGAACCACTTTACCACGGAAAGAAGGAGGACGAGGACTTGCGGATATTGTCAACCTTCACACTCGCCAGATCAAAAACCTCAGGGAATTCTTCTTTGAGAAGGCGAATAATTCCAATCTACACAGAGTTGTTACTTTGGTTGATAAGAAGTTCACACCTTTAACTCTGGCTACTGCAGATGAATTGCTGGATCTGCCATCCCTTTCTGAAACTGACAAGCTAGAACAATGGTCAAGAAAAGAACTCCATGGACGGCATCACCATGAGTTAAATCAGCCACATATTGACAAAACATCATCCAACAAATGGTTGTCGAAGGGTGAACTCTTTCCTGAGACGGAAGGTTTTATGATGGCTATACAAGATCAAGTCATCTCCACCAACAACTACAAGAAATACATCATGAAGAACCGTACACTGCCAACAGATATGTGTAGGAAGTGCCATCAAAAATCTGAAACAATTCAGCATGTAACTTCTGGCTGCGAACAACTGGCCAACACTGATTACCTCCACCGACATAACCAAGTGTGCAACATCATACACCAGAAATTGGCGCTCAAGTTCGGACTTCTCAACTCCTACAAGCCGTATTATAAGTATCAGCCGCTACCTGTGTTGGAAAATGACTCTTTTAGACTATACTACGATAGGCCTATTATCACTGACAGAACGGTGACGAATAACAGGCCGGATATAGTAGTTTACGACAAGAGGGTTAGAAAGGCAATTTTGGTGGATGTAGCTGTGCCCAACAATAATAACATGTTGAATAAGTACCAGGAGAAGATATGCAAGTACACAGACCTGGCTTTCGAAATCAAGGAAATGTGGCACCTAGAGAAGGTTGATATCGTTCCAGTAATCATCTCGTCGACTGGATTGATACCTAAGAGCTTACACAATAGTTTGAACAAATTAGAATTAAATGTAAACAGCTACATTGAAATGCAAAAAGCTGTTATTCTCAATACCTGTAGAATTGTTCGTAAATTTTTGTCAAGTGTATCGTGATCGAGCCTATTCCCTTTGATTATTATATCTGGGAAAGGTAAATTTATCCGGCCAGGTGCCGAGATAGTGATTAAGTCCACGATCCATGAAAATAATAATAATGGAATAATGGGGAAAATGCCAGCAACGAGAAGTGGAAACCGATATCATGGCAGAAGATCGAAATGCCACTCCACCTGCTGGCTCGACCACCGTGAGGAGGACTGCCCGCAGGGGAGCTCGCAACGCACGTATCAAGTGGAGCCGCGAAATGAATATTGAAGTAATGCGAGCTTTTTATTACGTGAAAAATTGCGAGGACAAACCACTTCCTGGATGGAGATACTCCCTCTATAACGAGTTCACCGGAATGCATCCGGAACTTCAGCTGACGGAAGGGAATCATTCATGAAAAAGATCGAATTATCACAGAGGATCGCGGGATATGCACAACGGGCTGTAGCATTGCAAACCTGTCACATCGTGCGGAAATTCCTGAACTAGTGGGAGGAACTGAATTGTTTTTTCACTGGTTCATAGAAATAATACCAGCTTAAGCTGAGACCGGGAGACCGATGAGGAAGAATAATAATAATAAAACCGCACGGGTGTGGTTTGGTTTCTGCCACGCCACATGGGGGGTGACGTCCCCACGGCCCGAGTTACCTGGGCCACCAAGGGTAAATGGTGGCGAACCCATGAAAATGGGGAAAATGCCAGCAACGAGAAGTGGAAACCGATATCATGGCAGAAGATCTAAATGCCACTTCACCTGCTGGCTCGACCACCGTGAGGAGGACTGTCCGCAGGGGAGCTCGCAACGCACGTATCAAGTGGAGCCGCGACATGAATATTGAAGTAATGCGAGCTTTTTATTACGTGAACAATTGCGAGGACAAACCACTTCCTGGATGGAGATACTCCCTCTATAACGAGTTCACCGGAATGCATCCGGAACTTCAGCTGACGGAAGGGAATCATTCAAGAAAAAGATCGAATTATCCCAGAGAATCGCGGGATATGCACAACGGGCTGTAGCATTGCAAACCTGTCACATCGTGCGGAAATTCCTGAACTAGTGGGAGGAACTGAATTGTTTTTTCACTGGTTCATAGAAATAATACCAGCTTAAGCTGAGACCAGGAGACCGATGAGGAAGAATAATAATAATAACCGCACGGGTGTGGTTTGGTTTCTGCCACGCCACATGGGGGGTGACGTCCCCACGGCCCGAGTTACCTGGGCCACCAAGGGTAAATGGTGGCGAACCCATGAAAGTGGGGAAAATGCCAGCAACGAGAAGTGGAAACCGATATCATGGCAGAAGATCGAAATGCCACTCCACCTGCTGGCTCGACCACCGTGAGGTGGACTGTCCGCAGGGGAGCTCGCAACGCACGTATCAAGTGGAGCCGCGACATGAATATTGAAGTAATGCGAGCTTTTTATTACGTGAACAATTGCGAGGACAAACCACTTCCTGGATGGAGATACTCCCTCTATAACGACTTCACCTGGAGGAATCGTTCAAGAGAAATCCCAGAGGATCGCGGGATATGCACAACAGGCTGTAGCATTGCAAACCTGTCACATCGTGCGGAAATTCCTGAACCAGTGGGAGGAACTGAATTGTTTTTTCACTGGTTCATAGAAATAATACCAGCTTAAGCTGAGACCGGGAGACCGATGATGAAGAATAATAATAATAATAATAATAAATCCGCACGGGTGTGGTTTGGTTTCTGCCACGCCACATGGGGGGTGACGTCCCCACGGCCCGAGTTACCTGGGCCACCAAGGGTAAATGGTGGCAAACCCATGAAAATGGGAAAAATATTAAGCCAACAAACCGATATCATGGCAGAAGATCGAAATGCCACTCCACCTGCTGGCTCGACCACCGTGAGGAGGACTGCCCGCAGGGGAGCTCGCAACGAACGTATCAAGTGGAGCCGCGAAATGAATATTGAAGTAATGCGAGCTTTTCATTACGTGAACAATTGCGATGACAAACCACTTCCTGGATGGAGATACTCCCTCTATAACGAGTTCACCGGGAGGCATCCGGAACTTCAGCTGACGGAAGGGAATCATTCAAGAGAAATCTTCAAAATATCGAATTATCCCAGAGGATCGCGGGATATGCACAACGGGCTGTAGCATTGCAAACCTGTCACATCGTGCGGAAATTCCTGAACTAGTGGGAGGAACTGAATTGTTTTTTCACTGGTTCATAGAAATAATACCAGCTCAAGCTGAGACCGGGAGACCGATGAGGAAGAATAATAATAATAAGCTTTATTCATCCCTTAAGACATTCAATGTATGAGACAAGTCAAATCAAGTAAACATCATGAAAACATATCAGAAACAAAAAACAACAGCAAAGAAAACAAAATAATTATAACAAAGGATCATCAAAGTACTCTCTAAGACTATAATAGCCCTTACCACTTAACATAGACTTTATTGTCCTCTTAAAACAGGCAAAGTTCAATCCTTTAAAACACTCTGGTAACTTATTGTATATTTTAATACCCTGGTAAGTAGGCGAATGTTCAAACCTCGTTGTTCGATGCTTAGGCAGCGACAGAATTTCCGTATTACGCGTACTATATGAGTGATGGCCAGATAGTTTCTCCAGTGACCCTAAACTTTGCCTGATTAGGAGCAGTGACTTATAAATATAAATACATGGAACAGTTAGGATGTTATTTGCAACAAAAAGAGGCCTACATGACGATCTCGAGTCTATACCGAAGATCAAGCGAAGGACCCTCTTCTGAGCAACAAAAATTCTATTCACATCTGTAGAAGTACCCCCCAGTAAGATATTGTACGATATATGACTATAAACCAAACAGTAGTATAAATTAAGCAGATATTCAATAGAAAAACAGTTTTTAACACGGGATATCGCATAATAAGAAGAGTTTAATTTTTTACTTAATACATCAATATGATAACTCCACCTAAGATATTCGTCAATATATATACCCAAAAACCTGATACACTCCTCCGATTTTACTGACGACTTCGAACAGGTGATAGTCAGAGGTTCACCACCGATGTTTTTACTCCGGAAATGAATACATTTGGTCTTGTCAACATTCAACAACAGCGCATTTTTCCGACACCAGTCATTAAAATTTTCAATGAGGCTTTTGCAGCCATCAACAAGTTCAGGGACATTCGAGGCAGTGATGGCAACAGAAAAATCATCTGCAAAAATAAGCACTAGCACTGATTTCAGGTACTGAGGTAAATCGTTGATGAAGAGAATGAAAAATAGTGGACCCAAGACAGAACCCTGGGGCACACCTGATGATATGTTATACCTTTCACTGAAAATATCTTTGACTTTAACTGTCATAGACCTACCGGAAATAAAACTGTACAACCAGTCGAGAAATACGCCTCTAAATCCCAGGCTATAAAATTTTTCTCTCATGAATTCAAAGGAAAGAACGTCCAAAGCACAGGAAAGGTCGAAGAATAACCCTGCGACCTGTCGTCCATCATCCAGACTTTCATGAACAAATTTAGTAAAATTGAATGCTGCTGTTTCTGTGGAACGACCAGACCTAAACCCATGCTGAGAATCAGAAACAACACCAAACTTATCCAAAAACTGTGTAATTCTTGTGAGAACGATATTTTCAATCACCTTGGATATTACGCTCAGCACAGATATAGGCCGGTAGTTAGAAATATTATGAACGTCATCTTTGTTCTTTAACACAAGGAGAGATCCTGTATTTGGAGAACGGACTATGCATCTGGCACGTCTCGGAATTCCTGATTACTGAGGTCCGACTTATTCCTACACAGAATCTTCGCTATATTTGAAGAAAATGACGAATATCATTTCCCACAGAGTTGATGTGATGATGAGTTATTGTGTAACGATTTTATTGAACATCGATGAGTACCTATAATAATGATCATGTGATTCAATACGACGGTCAATGTGAATGGTGGCATAGTTCGGTAGAACATCGGTGCCACTATGTTTGTTCAAATCGAAACGGTTAATTTCAGTTCACTTTCAGCTCGTCCTTTTTCTAATGGTATCCGAAATATGTTTTGATATTTCGATTGGCACGATAAGATGGTCTGATTCCGTATTATCGTTTAGACGCTAGTACGATTAATATTGAATTCTCACCATTCGATCATTTTCACGTCCCTGTCGAATTCCATTGATCGTTTATCTGACAAACGTTTCTATATACCTATGTAGGTACAATGAATTGATTAGTAATCACCATTGAATTTTGTTAGCTCCAGAGTTGAAAGCATGATATGTCAATGATGATTTGTAATCGAATTGTCCGCAATTTCGGCTTCAGTTTCTGATTCTAAGATGTCGCCGTGAACACTTTCGATGTAATAGTAGGATTCCAAGAAATCCTCACGAATTTTCAATTCGTCCTCCAAACTCCCGTCTGACTCGGTTATTAGCGATGAAATGACCGTGTTATGCTGTTTTAAAAAATCGTCTTTGATACCCTCTTAGTCTTGATAACGCGCATTGAAACGGGAGAGTATTTATTTGTCCGTGATGACTTTATCTGCGAGATCGTGCAAATTTAGAACATCACGAATGTAAATCGATCGAAAAGTTGAGTGCTTTTGTATTTTATTGTCATCTTTAATGAAATATTTGGGATATTACAAAGTGCTACAAATCTTTACCTGAATTGCGACTGGGTCAAAAGGTTCAAAATATTCTAGACGTTGCGGCAAACACTGCAATGAATTGTAGAGAAAGGAATTTCGTACACAATGGAAGAAGGAGCAAGTACTTTGTGTAAAACATGAAAATTATTAATTTCGATTTCTTCAACTCTCAATATGACAATAAATTGAAACTATTCCGGCTCGAAAGACCAATGCTATCTTGCAGAGAAGAAATGGAGTGCTGTACCAATTCTTATCACCACGAGAATTAAAGAAAAATGTATGTATGAAATAGAAACGAATACCACAAAGTAAACACTGAACGAAACGGTTAGTCTGACTTGAAGAGATGTATCGGCCAGTTTTCTTCCTTGTGTGGGTGTAGTTTTCATATCATGGAACTAATTCACTGTATTAACAATTGGGTTTTTGTCGTTGACAAAGAAAGTGAGGGTATATATCTGTGTTAGGGCGACGAGCTGAGCCGTATAGAGGTTGCGACTGGTGACAGAGTTATTTCGCACTGAACTGGTAGAAAAAGAATGTTTTCGGGATTCTCGGCGAACCACAGAAAAAGTGGGTGAAGTCATAGACCTGTTCTTCTTTGTAACCGACGAAGAAAGCCCATTCGCAGTAGGAAACTTTGTGGTATTTAAATAAAATACAGGAGCTCTTTTGGAGAGAAGAAATGGACTGGCGTACCAGTTCTTGTCGCCACGAGAATTGAAGAAATGAAAAATGGATGTATAAAAGAGAAATAAATACCACAAAGTAAACACTGTAGGAAATGGTACTTACGGTTGTTCAGATCTAAAAGTTACGTATCTTCTTCTGTGTGCTTTCGTAGGTGTTGTACCGCGTAGAGTCCTTTTCTCACTTGACGAATACACTTTTAGGTACGAATGTAACGAGGACAGACTTTGGGAAGAAAACTAGAGTATATTCGAACTTTTGCGTATCGAGGTTGCGACGTGGCAGCGGGTGAATTTGCACTGAACAGGTAGAAAAAGAAGGAAAATTCCGGGTTTTTCGGTGAACCACAGGAAAAGTGTATAGAGTCATAGACCTGTTCTTCTTTGCAACCGACCGGGAAAGCCTACCTATTCCAGTAGGACACTTTGTGGTATCAAACTAATGAGAAATCTGAATTTTGAACAAAAAGTGATGAATATAAATACTCCAATCACTTTTATAAAGTACCCCGGTTGGCCATGACACATTTCAACGTGTATATTTTGAAAATGTTAGTTTATATCTAGTCATTTTCCTGTCAGAAAAATACGTAATGTTGTCCTCTCCACATAGAGGTCATAGTAATTACGTATTTATCAAAATGCTCATTTACTTTGGCGAAAATAATGAATTTGAGTAAGTATTGTGTGAATTCAATATTTCCAAAGACCTGGCGAATGTTGAAAAAACTTTTTCTTTTAATACTGGAAATATTTCACGCTTATAAACATGGTTGGAAGATTCAGTTATGCCATTTTCTCGTGAGGAAATCGAGAATCGAGGGTTGAAATTTCACTGAAAAATAATAGACAGAATGGTCCGTTGCTTTGTGATAGTTCCTTCGTAAAGACGAAAAGAGAATCAACGTACTCGAATAACCCGACAAAATAACGAACAGACGCACCTATGGAATTCCCCTACATTTCAAAATTATTAAGAAATATGCCTACAGAAGACATTGAAATACCTTTTTGCACAACTTGAAATACTCCAGTATACAAATGTAGTATAGGTAGAACTACGGAACCTGTGTCACATTTAAACCTTAAAAAACTAACTTCATTCACAAAGTTCTTGGGAATCCATGTGAATGGTAAAAATAAGCATTGGCAACGTCTCTGAGAATTATTTTGACATTGCCAACCTGCGTCAGTTTTAAGTAAAACGAACTTTATAGACCTAAATCTTGGCCAACCGGGATACTTTATAAAAGCGAATGGAGTATCGGATCTAGGAAGTTTTACAGAGGGCATGAAGATTTTCAACCAAGAGTACAGAGTGAGCCAAATTGGACACATTTGAATGGGATGTCCCATTTATAAAATAGATAACAAAAACTGATGTCAGTGTCTCATCGTTTGAGTGTAAGAGGGTGTATCATTCAATGGTGTCAGTATATTTTCCTAAAATGATGCTTATCAATTTTTATTTATTTCATGAAATTCGAATACAAATAAGACAATTCATAGTAACTACATTTTGTCAGCACAAGACAGTTTGCGAAGCCGTTGTAAAGAAACACAGAATGAAATTTACGTATTTTTGGTAGTTTTCATATCTTGAAGGTAACTAAGTTTATTATTATTCTAATAATATTTGGGATTATTCGCGTGAATATTATAATGAATTCTTCTAATGATTTTATATTTTTCTATTTCAACCATTAAACATGAAAATAATACTACTTCTATACTCAATTTTCGAAAGAAAAAATGGTACGCCACTGAGTTATTTCAAACTTAAAATCCTCTTTGCATTCACCCCTTATGCTTTTTTCCGTATGAGACACCGTTTTTATGCAAAAAATATATAATATAAGATCTCAACGAATATTTTTCATTTCTACAATATATTAAAAAAATATATCTGAAAATTATTTGGAAGAATTAACATCATTACCCATATACGCGCCAATGATGAAAATAAAATTCACAATTGCATGTCAAAAAATTGGCAACCTGCACTTCTTCTCAAAACCTACCATATTCCATTTGTATCTCGACCGATTACAGAGCAACGAATAAATCGCTAAATAGCTTTTAAGAAAAACAACCCGTATCTCGAGTAATGTTATAAATTGAAATAAATCAATTGAAACACACTCATCTAGGTTATAAAATAAAATTAGAGAATAAAAAGAATAATGATACCTTCAGATGTTAGGTACTTAACTTGATTAAAATACAGGAGCTCTCTTGGAGAGAAGAAATGGACTGCTATATCAATTCTTTTTACCACGAGAGTTAAAGAATAAAAAATGGATGTATAGGAGAAATAAATACCACAAAGTAAACACTGTAGAAAATGGTACTTACGGTTGTTCAGATTTAAAGTTACGTATCTGCTTCTGTCTGCTTTCGTAGGTGTTGTACCGCGTAGAGTCCTTATCTCACTTGTACACTTGTTGCTTTCGTTACGATGTCCGACTTGGGAAGAAAACTAGAGTATATGCGAACTTTGGCGTATCTAGGTTGCGACTGGGGCAGCGGGTGAATTTGCACTCAACACTTGAGCAGGTAGAAAGAGGGAAGATTCCGGGTTTTTCGGTAAACCACAGAAGAAGTGGGTAGAGTCATAGACCTGTTCTTCTTTGCAACCGACCGGGAAAGCACATTCCAGTAGGAAACTTTGTGGTATAATAAAATAAAAGATATGAATTTTGAACATAACTGAATATTTACAGCAGCCGGTAGAGAGACAATGTATTGACCTCTTATTGACCAGTACATTTCCGATTGCATTGTGTTGTGTTTCCTAAATATATACAAAATAGAAACGTTTCGTTTACTTTCTTCACGTTATGGAAATAAGGATTATGTTTGTAAAATAATTTGGGATTATTTTCTGTGTTCATATATTTTGATTGATTTTAGAAGATAAAATATTGGCTTGTTGTTTTGATGCTTCCAGGTGAATATTATCTTTTATTTCTGTATAGTTTGAGATAATTAATAAATATCTTTCAGCGCATCGATCCGAGCCATTATTCAATATCAAAAGAGAAGAATATTATAAATCGAAAAAAACGTCATGATGAAAACACCTGTGCAGGATATTTCAAAATTTGAAGCAAATCTAGATCATTCAGAAGAAGAAACGCAAATATTAATACTTGAATTGATGAAAAATATGACTCAATATCCGCAAGAAATGAATATGATATCGGCAGAGTCCAGAATCATGAAGCTCAGATAAAATTATTGCAAGGTTTGTGATTCTTGTTCAAAAAATAAATCTCGAAGGGAACATGAACACGGACTTTTAATCTGAGTAAGGACCAGCCAGCTACAGAACCTTTTCAGATTGTATTCTTGGATACAATAGGAGGTTTTGGGGGTAGAAGGTTTACAAAGAAATAGCAACATTTATTGGTAGATCATTTCACTGATTTGCTTTTATACAAATTTCAAAGAATCAGACTAGCTTAGATTTTATTCGTTTATTGGAAAAAGTGTCAGAACATAAAATTGATTTATGGCTTACTCACTTTACTGATCAATACAGCTGTATTAATTCAACTGGATTTGAATTACCTCACAAAGAGGCATATTGAAATCGTGTTCACAGCAGTTAATTGTCCGTTCTCCTATGGTTCAAATGAGAGATTGAATCAAACCTTGGTTAATCGTTTTCGAAGTGAAATTAATGGGGAAAAGAAAAAGAGATCCATAGCTATATTGAATTCTATCAAATACCAAAATAAAATAGTAAATAGTAAAGCAGCTAAGTTCAAAGAGGGAGATTTTGTGAATATAGAAAATTGCAATAAACTGAATTGTAAAATATTAGATGAGATTCGTTGTGGTCACTGGTCCTTATCGTATTCGGAGAATAATTTCTGATTTTGTTTTGGAAATAGACTGTGACCATCAAAAGAATGAATCTCATTTGTATCACGTCACAAAATTATTACCTTGTAACAATGATGTTTTTTCTTCTGAAATAGTTTGAGATAAAATATTGGTTTGTTGTTTCGATTCTTCCAAGTGAATATTACGTTTTATTTCTGTAACACCTTTCAGAGCATCGATCCAAGCCCAAGCCATTTTTAATATCAGAAGAGAAGAATATTATATGTTTATGACAGGTTATTAATATCTGATGATAAGCGTTGTTACGTTTGTTTATATTTCATTTTGCAGGCTGAGATTCAAGAAAATTGTTCAATTTTAAGTTACACATAGGTTTTCTTTTGCTAACCTCTGTATCTCTTCACAATTACATGTATATGGATATATATTGAAAAAATACATTAAATTATCATTCTATACTATACTAAACTGGTAACTCTGTGGACCGGCCCAAGGGAATTTGTCGAAAAAGTGGGTCCAGAAGAATCTTAAAATCGCAGCGAAGCTGCGCTACAGGAATGAGATTTTTACACGGTCGGAAAGAGGAATGATCGATTCGTACGTGGGCGAAATTTCGATCCTCTAGGCGACGTAGAAGTATTAAAAAAAAATTCGCGAAAATCGCGAAAAAATTCGGCAAAAAGGGCAATTTTAAACTCGATAAAACTTTTTTCCCAGATATCCTGGCCGTGATGTAAATATACGGATCGAAAGAGGAAGAGTCAACTGAAAATAGCTTGGTATTCATATTTTCCATAATTTCCCCATTTCTTCAGGAAAATTGATCAAAGTTTGACATTTCTCCTATAAAATCGCCCGCTTTTCAGAGGTCACAGAGAACTATTTGACATTGTCAGAGTTTGACCTAGCCCAGGCAGTGACAACCCAGTATTGTTTTGTTTGTTGACATGTCTTAAATGGAAATGTATTTTGCGTAACTAACTAAGCCACGAATTTGGTTGAAAATGAATGATTGGACCTTATTTTACATTATGTGTCTATTCGACTTTTACTGATGATGTAAGTTTTGGACATTCATCTCGATTTCCAATGTGTCATTTCACCTAACCTCAAATCGACAAACAAATTTTTGTTTCTAAATCAGATAATGGTCAAAATGTTCAGTATATTAGGAGAATTTGAGGTAAGTATATACCTATATGGTTATTAGAGGTTTAAACTATTTTTTCTTTCAGGTTTTGTTATTTTCAATTTTTTCGTAATGTTTTCAATTCCAGGCAAACAGGAAGCTTTACACGAACTCGATCACAACGTTGGATGAAAGTTGTTTTCAGATGCAAAGAAGGATGATGGCTTTTCGATATCAATACATATTTTCTTTCTGAAACGTTGACAATTGATCGGAAATCATTATGATTCAGTGACAAAGGGGTGACAGTGATATTCCAAGCACTAATAATATAAAAAGATCATGTATGTTGACAAAATACATGGGGCATGAATAGAATAGGCTATGCATAAATTGTGAAGTTTGCTATCATCAATCGAGTACTATCATATCAGGTATACTCCATTCACAATTATAAAATCACAACTCTGGCCTTGGAAATTTGACACATTCCACTCTGTATCGAAGTTATGACGTTTTTCAAAATATTTTTATGTCAGTCAACACTATGTTGCCCTTTCTACATTCTTAGCGTATTTATCAGAATGTGAATGAATTGGAAAATATGTGATGGACGGAAATAATAAACGTTTATATGAATTGATAGAAAGGATTCCTTTTCTAGTTATTTGCATGAAAAGTACAAGAGATCACTGTTGAAATATATAATTTTTCGCCATGGAAGAAAATTGCATTGCTTTCACATAATTTTCATATGCATGCTTGTGAAGATTTGATGTTTATTATCCTCTTGAACTGAAAGTTCAAGACTTGACGACATCAATTGTTGATTCTAATCAAGAATTCATTAAAAAAAATCAACCCAAAGATATAAGATGAATTGATGGGTAATTACAAGAATCAAGAATAATGGAACATCATATCCCTCTACTGGAATCCGAATATGTGATATGATTGTGAGGGTGCATAACATTTCTATTTCTTATATTTCTTTATTTCAAATAAATAACAGTTTTATTCATTCATCACTGTTTGTTCCGGTAGCTCAGGTAATTTGTTGAGATATGTGGACTGATTTTTTATGTGTAAGGTTGAAGCTGGAGCGAAAGCGAGATATACAGAAATACAAGAAATCATGAAAATATTGCGGTCAACAATGATGACTTACCGAAATATAGCAAAATCTTAGCGTCTCTGCTCCAAATCCCAGCTCTTCTCAGGGACCCTTTGCTGCGGGATCAGCTCCAGTTCTTTTCGTTCCAATAGCGGTGTTACGAACACAATCAAATTGCGGTGTTGAAAACACAATCAAAAGGCGAAAATATTCAAGAAATATATGCGGTTGTGATCAAAAGCGTGATATTATTCAAGACAAATTAAAGCGTAGCGTATTCAAGATCAATCAAAACTTAGAAGTATCAAAAGCACTATTCACAGCGAAGAAGTGTCAATCATATTGAATGATGGAAAACCAGCGATGTTTTCCACGACAAAGAAGTCACCAGTGTTGACTTGGTTTATGCGCGAACCTCTAACACTTAGCGATCGCTTCAGCCTCAAACTTACGAGAAGACCCAACATTCTCCGGGCCGCGAAAAATGGCAAAACAAATTAACCGAGCGTTTGAAAAAAGGAATGGCCTTCAGCGATTTCTATGTTGAGTGCGAGTGAGTGACTTGTCACACACTAAATACAAAAAAATTATTACAACAAATAATTATTAAATCTTACGTAATTTAGAGAAATCAAAATGAAAAATGCGTAAAAGTTTTCAAATGGGTAAGGGACATAATTTGACGACAGGCCTCTTCAAAGACCCAGTCTGGGTTTTGACGGACGCAACGCGTGATTTTAAGTCTGCGGCGTTGGATAGCGAGACAATACGCCCAAGGGCCCACTGACAAGGAGGGAGTCTCTCATCTTTGATGATGACTAAATCTCCTATCTTAGGAGGGTTTTCATCGGGAGAAAACCATTTCGAGCGTTGTTGCAACGTGTTTAGGTATTCCCTATGCCAACGCTTCCAAAAATCTTGCTGAATACGTTGCAGACATTGCCAACGACTGAGACGATTCAACGGAATGTGGTCAGTATCTGGATATGGAAGAGCATTGAGTGGCTCAGTAGTGAGGAAATGCCCGGGTGAAAGCGCTGATACGTCCTCTGGGTCTGAAGTTAAGGCTTCCAGCGGCCGAGAGTTAAGAATGGCTTCGATAAGGCACAAAACAGTTTGGAATTCCTCATAAGTGAGGATTTGAGAGCCTAATACTCTAGTGAGATGCGTTTCAACAGATTTGACACCTGCCTCCCACAAACCTCCCATGTGCGGAGCAGAAGGGGGGTTAAAATGCCATTGAATGTTTTCTCGTTCAGAGGCGGACTTCATCATTTTGTTTAATTCGCGATTGGCGCCAACGAAATTGGTGCCACAGTCGGAGTGCAAATGACTTACTCTGCCTCGACGCGCGATGAAGCGTTGAAGTGCAGACAAAAAGGTTTCTGTCGAAAGATCGGTGGCCAATTCTAAATGGAGAGCTTTTGTGGCAAAGCACACAAATAAACAGACGTAAGCCTTGGTCTTTTTTGCTCCTCTATGACGACCCATTGTAATAAAATAAGGACCGGCGTAATCTACACCGCTGTTACTGAAAGGTTTAACCTGGGAGACGCGAGAAGCGGGTAGTGCACCCATAGGGGGTTGAAATGATTTGGGTCGAATTTTGAAGCATGTCAGACATTTACTGAGCGCTGAAGATATGGCTTTCTTACCACTGAGAATCCAAAATCTCTGAGCAATAAGAAATCGAAGCGTACGCAGTCCTGCATGCAAATATTTTTTGTGGTACATATCAATTACAAGAGACGTTAGGCGACCTTTCTGTGGTAGAAGCATTGGATGTTTAGATTCGAAAGATAGCGAAGAAGAATTGAGCCTACCACCGACTCTCAATATACCATGTTCATCCTTGAAAACTTGTAATTTCCGGAAATGTTTTGAAGGAGTTTTCTTACTGAGTTCGGAGGAAAAGGCATGTTGTTGCGTAGCTTTAACCAAATGAAGTAGAGCTTCATTGAGCTCTTTCAGTGTCAAGTTTTCGAAGCGTTTTTCAGTTCCCTTTTTACTATTATTGCCGAAACGAAGAATATAGGACAGAATTCTCTGAATTTTAGATAGTGAGGAGAACTTGTCTAGTAGGGAAATATAAATGGAAAAATGCGATTCATCTGCAATTGCTGCAGAAAAATTATCCACCTCAAGCTGACAATTTGAATTAACATTCGAAGGGGGTGAGCTAAGCAATAAGGGAAGTTCTTTGGGTCCATCAAACCACATCGACTGAGACAAATTCTGAAGGCAATGACCCGCGAGATCCACAATCTGCAGGGTTGTTTTGGGAATCGATATGATGCCATGAAGCACTAGGTATTTGGTCTTGTATGTGAGCAACCCGATTTGACACGAATGTGGGCCATCGGTGTGGAGATCCCTTTATCCAATCTAAAGCTATCTGAGAGTCTGAAAAGGCGAGCACTTTAGTGAAATTGAGGGCTTCAGCAAAAGTGTCTAAGCAAAATGCGAGCAGATTAGACAATAGAACCGCACCGCAAAGCTCAAGGCGAGGAATAGTGATTCGTTTGAGGGGAGCAACTTTGGTTTTGGAACAAACAAATTTATTATATTCTAGATCCTGTTGATCGATGATGCGTATATATACAACGGCACAATAGCCCCGTTCAGAAGCGTCACAAAATCCCAGAAGCTGATAGGATTTCGCATTGGGTGAGATTAGTTTGCGTGGAATAGAGATAGAAGATAAAATTGAGATTTCCGCCTTGAAGGCATCCCATACTCTAGCGACTTCAGGTGGAAGTTCATCATCCCAACCAGTACCTGAGGACCAAACCTTTTGCATAAGGTGTTTTAAAAGGAAAGTCGTTGGCGCTAAGAAGCCAATGGGGTCGTACATACGAGCTATTTGTGATAGCAAGTGGCGTTTGGTAGAAGATGCCTCCGAGTATTCCACGCTAAAACTAAAGCAATCTTTAGATGGGTGCCATTGTAAACCTAAAACTTTGAGAGAAGAAGGTTCATCGTTTCTGTCAAAGGATAGAGGATCAATTGAGAGGTGAGAAGGCGGTAGTCCTGACAAAATGGAAGGACAATTAGCAGAAAATTTTCTAAGTTCGAATTGACCTCTTTTCAACAGACCTATCAATTCATTTAGAAGACATTTAGCGCCGTCCAATGTGGAACTTCCAGTGACAATATCGTCGACATATGTGTCTTCATGTAAGGCCTTTGAAGCCAAGGGAAAATCTACCCCCTCATCCCTAGCCAATTGAACGAGGGTGCGTAGAGCGAGATATGGAGCACTATTAACACCATAAGTGACTGTAAGCAATCTATAATCTTGCGGATCTTCATCGACTGAAAATCTCCAAATGATCCGTTGATAATCGGCATGTTCGGGATCTATGCGAATCATGCGATACATTTGTCTGATATCAGCGCATAAACAATATTCATGCAAGCGGAATTTTAATAAAATAGAAATGATGTCTTTTTGAAGTTTTCTACCAGTTAGGAGATGATCGTTTAGTGAACCTTCCTCCTGAAATGGTGATTTGGCGGAGGCATTGAATACGACTCGGATTTTAGGTTGATTATTTTGAGTTTTCACTATACAATGATGAGGAAGATAAAAGGAATTTTTGTTGATGAGATCACGGGGAACCAATTCCATATGATTGGATTCCAAATAATCGCGCATGAAATCAGCATAAAGCTTATGAAGATTTGGTTTCTTCGCGAGCCTACGTTCCAGCGACATGAATCGTTGCAATGCCAGATCTCGCATTCCAGTAAACTGGGGAAGGCAATTTCGGAATGGAAGAGAAACAACATATCGGCCTTTTTTGTCACGAAAATGTTGATCAGCAAATAATTTATCACACAATTTATCATCAGGAGATAATGGTTCTACTGAAGGTACATTATCAAGTTCCCAAAATTTTTGCAAAGATCTGTCAATCAAGAATTCGGAATGTGATACGAAAAATGATGATATTTGCGGGGCTGTCCGGCAGCCAAACCTTCCCATCAAAATATACCCCAGACTGGTGTTAACAGCATCAATTTGACCGGGTTGCCCAACTATCTGTTCAGGCAATAGAATTTTTGAAAATATATCAGCACCCAATAAAATGTCTATTTTACCAGGTGAATGGAAGTTTTCATCAGCTAAATTTAAATGTTTCAAATGGGACCAACAAGATTCAGGAATCTTATAAGCAGGTAACTCATCACAAATTTTATCTAAAATTATTGCGTCTGTTATCAAAATTGGGTTACCTAATTTGAATGGGCGAAACATTAAAGTCAAACAACCATGTGTTGTGTTTGTCTTCATTAGATTCAGACCCTTTACCTCAACATCAATTTTCCGGCGAGGAACACCCAACAAATTTGCGGCCTTTCGACTTATGAACGAGGACATTGATCCACTATCAATAAGGCAACGAAGTAAATGAAAGTCGCCAAAGTTATCTCGGACCTCGATCAAAGCAGTGGACAAAAGTACAAAAGAACTGCAGATGACCGATTAGAGACACCAATAGATGCGGACAAAACGGACTTATCCGTGGAAGTCGAAGGTTCCTGTGTGACAACAGGGGTATCATTGGAAGACTGAGCGAGATGTAATAGAGTATGATGGCGTAGGTGACATTTTCGACAAGTGTTTAGAGATTTGCAAGATCGTAGATCATGAATGCTACTCAAACAATTGAAACAGAGATGTTTCTGCTTCGCAAAGGAATGACGTTCTTGTGGAGTTTTTTCTAAAAATTGGGGACAAGAATGTAACATATGATACTGCTTGCATACTACACATATAGGAGATGTTTTTGAGCGGGAATTTTTGGTATCATTAGAAAAGAAGGTATCAATGCGTGATTTTTCAAATTTTCTAGCGTTGAAGGATTTAGTATTAGTGGAGTTTTGCGGCGTCCCTATTGTATCCATTGCAATGCAATACTTGTCTAGAAACTCAATAAGCGATTTGTAATCTGGAATCGAGGAAGATGGGTTTTCTAATTCGAAGCGTGCAACAGTTGCGGTATCTAAGCGTTTTATCAACATCATGAACATTATAAAATCCCATGATTCTACAGGAAGATTCATGTTTTTAAGTGCAGCCAAATTTTCACTGAACGTATTGAGCAAGTTACGAAGGGCAGATCGAATACTACAATTAATTTTGCTGGTATTTTCTATAGCGTTCCAATGAGCTTGAGCTCTCAAACTTTCATTGGAAAAACGAGTCACAAGTGAATCATATGCAATTTGGTAATTATCAGCGGTCATAGGTAAAGTTCTGACAAGAGATAGGGGTGGACCTTCTAAGGAAGAAATCAAATAATTAAATTTTTCGATTTCTGTGAGCGACGAGTTGTCATGAACCAAAGCATCGAATACATCAATGTAACTTACGAAATTAGTATAATCACCTTTGAATTTCTGAATTTCTATTTTTGGAAGGCGAACGTTACAAGTTTTCTGAGGAAAGGAAGAAACACTCTGTTTGCGAGATAATGAAACATTGAGCGAATCTCCATTTGGATCGAATAATTGGGTGTAGATGCTTTTGATTTCAAAATAATCATCTTGAAATTTCTGTCTCAACTTCTCCTCTGATGCTAAATCAGTACTTTCTTCACTTTGCAACATGATAATAGTCACTGTTTGATGTTGTTTATTAAATTCCTCGCGAACATCATCAATTTCGGTGAAACGGATTTTAAACAATGTTTTGTTCTTCGAATCCGTAATGGATTTCTTTGCGAGATCTAGAAGTGACGCAATTTCATTGATACATGAAGTTCTGAGATGTTCCGCGCGTTTCAGTTTGATATCAGCCATGATTTCAAAAGTATGGAACGATATCACAAACGTGTGCGTAAACGAGGTAATTTCAATTCGATCAAATCGATAAGCGAAAATATGCTGTGATAAGATAAGCGGGACTGGTGGATTACGTCACGAGCCGTGCGGCGCAAAAAATTCTATTAAACAATGTAAAAACTCACTGATTAATTAGACAAATTACAACAATTTATGCAAAAATTCAATATCCGGACGAAGAGGCCAATGTTTGTTCCGGTAGCTCAGGTAATTTGTTGAGATATGTGGACTGATTTTTTATGTGTAAGGTTGAAGCTGGAGCGAAAGCGAGATATACAGAAATACAAGAAATCATGAAAATATTGCGGTCAACAATGATGACTTACCGAAATATAGCAAAATCTTAGCGTCTCTGCTCCAAATCCCAGCTCTTCTCAGGGACCCTTTGCTGCGGGATCAGCTCCAGTTCTTTTCGTTCCAATAGCGGTGTTACGAACACAATCAAATTGCGGTGTTGAAAACACAATCAAAAGGCGAAAATATTCAAGAAATATATGCGGTTGTGATCAAAAGCGTGATATTATTCAAGACAAATTAAAGCGTAGCGTATTCAAGATCAATCAAAACTTAGAAGTATCAAAAGCACTATTCACAGCGAAGAAGTGTCAATCATATTGAATGATGGAAAACCAGCGATGTTTTCCACGACAAAGAAGTCACCAGTGTTGACTTGGTTTATGCGCGAACCTCTAACACTTAGCGATCGCTTCAGCCTCAAACTTACGAGAAGACCCAACAATCACAAAGAAAATAAACATAATAAATAAATTAACGAATTTGTTTACAGAGAAACTAATAATTTCAATTGAATATAAATTAATAAGCCTGAAAGCTTTATAGATATACATTTCATTTATTTGATCTTATGAACAAGGAGTAAAATATTCTGGCTGTATAGTAATTTGTAAGTTTGAAAAAGATTCATACATTACTACCACAGTAGGTTTGTACAAATGAAATGGAATAGATCAAACATATGCTTCACATTTATAATTCACCTGTTCTAAAATAAGACGCAAACTCCTGGAATATGGAAAAAACCGATGTATTCTGGTTCAATATAGCCTATTTCTACTTTCGGCAAAGGATTGATAGGAATGAAAGCTCCAGTGCACATATTTCAATTCATTGGAATCTGAATCGTTGAGTGCAATATAGTAATATTTCTTCTTTTGTTTAGCTTCTTCGACGTGTTTTTTTCTGAAACGTGAAAACGATCAACAATAATCATTTAGAGACCAATGATGCCCATCCAGAACCCGTTTACTTACGAAAATCGTGCAATTTCATTCTGCAAGTTCTTTCCTCATAATTCCTCGAAAATCCTACCTGAACCATATTTTCCGGTCGCTTTCGTTAGAAGATTGTATAAGGAAGCCTTTTTTTTCCATTTACACATCCCAAATAAATTTTGAGCACCAAAAACGATACCGAAACTAACCAAACTTCTGGTGGACCGGAATTTCGTTTGAAATCTTTCCAAACGGCCAGATACCTAAAAAAACTTCGTTATCAAGTGTAAAAACGGCGATTAGTACTAACTTCTGCTTTTTTTATGCTTAATAATCGATTTTTGGTCCAATTCAAATTTGCCGTTCGTACTCACGCCAAAAGTCGTGAAAGGAAAAAATGACACTTGCACGAAATCGACGGGAAACTTCTTCTGGACGACGAAGAACGGAAAAATAGGCGATTCCCTATCGATATTTCGCCCCAAAATCGCCGATCGATTCGAACTAACAAAATGTGGAATATCTTTGAGACTTTTACTTTGATTTGATGTAAACAAAGCAACTGACAACAACGTTTCGTAATTAACAATATTCTCTGTACGCGCACAGATTTTTCATCAGGTGCACCAATTCCTGAAAACGAAACCATGGCCAGAGTTGTGATTTTATAATTGTGAATGGAGTATATGTATCACCTAAGGATATAGTGTCCAAGGCTAATAATAATGGCCTTTCCAACCTTAGACTATACCCGACTATACCTATATATAGTCTTAGTTTCCAACCTGGGTATAAGAGAATTTTTCCCAGTACTAATAATATGAATCACTTTTTTTATGACTTGCTTGGTCTATTTTTCATATTTGTGTATGAGGTTTTTAGGAATAATGTTCCGTTCTCTATTCCTTCTGTACAGTAATCTTATGAAGATACAATAAAGTAATGACAAATTCCGCTATTACCATTTCTCTTATTTTCTTAACTATGCTTTATATAATATTATGTATTTTTCTTTTATCATATTATTGATGGAAAAAATTCTTATATGTCAGGATTCGTTTGCAACATTTTCATGCAGAATTGATTACTTCTCACATGAATAATCCTGACAACTGGTGACACTAATGTTAAATTACTCTTGCAGGTCAGATGTTATTGAATTTATTTATAATGCATCGCCACTTGAATGATGAGACGTTTGTCACCCCAGGTTATGCTATGATATTTCGATGAACCCTTCACTCTAGATGATTGTTTTCTGCAGTATACCTATGGATTAACTCTTCAAGCAAATACAAAGCAAATTTTCATCTACTATATGTATGTAAGTATGTATGCATCCTTATATTTCTGAGATTGTAAATAGCAAATTTTTTTTGGTGAATATCTGATTTTGAAGGAACATAGTCTCAATGAATGTAGAACACAAGTGCAATTAGTTATTTTTTAGAGTCAATGTATGTCTTCTTTGGAATTAATTTATTCCGTATCATTTCATTACTTCATATCATACATTCTGATAATTCTATATTGTCGAAACTTCACGTAGCATTTCCCCTGTAAAATTCGTATTTCTGAGAAATTCTTCATCTTGCTATTGAGACATACTACACTCCTATTTTATGTTACCGAATGTTTCAAATGAAGAGTTCATGTTGAATGTTAAATATTTTGACCACGATCTATTTTATGTATGTATGCATCCTTAAATTTCTGAGATTGTTGAATTTTATGAATAGCAAATTTATACAGCATTTCGAAGCTCTGTCAAAGGTGAAATAATCATAATTCATAAATAATAAATTAGAATCATGGCAGAATTTTCATTAATTAGGTACGTATTAAACTTTTTCATTGGGCACCATCGTTTTATGGTCAAACGAAAGGAGGCTATAATTTTTGTAGAAAGTTCATCGAAATTGTTCCCAGTCCTTCCAAAAATTTATTTGAATGTGTTACTCCCATAATCTTCAATTTATTGCATTTATTTTCTTAGAAGTAATGCAACTCACTACACGGAATCCCAAGTTCGAGTGCCTATTAGACGTTTCTGGAGGACTGGACATACATATTTGAAATCTGAAAATTAGGATTATGATATTGTTCGAAATTCTCTACAGACCTGAAATATTTTTGGAGCCTGAACACTTCTGGTTATACCATCAGGAGTGAAAATGAATTCGTTCAAAAAATTTTTTTCATTTTTTTGTTTCTGATACGATTGAGTATTCAATGCTGAATACTTCTGTTCCAAGTCAACCATTGTATTCATTCAAACAGTTTTCATGATATCGAAAAAAAACTGAAAAAATGTCGAATATTCATAGTTGGTGCGAGGGGCGAGGAGCGAGAGCATCATAGAATGCTATCCTTATTTTTTTCGCAGAATTCAACGCAATCATGAGAAAATAGGGTTCTGATTGGAAAAACAGAAGTTATGGCCAATTTTCCATCACAGTTTTCGACACTAAATTTAAAACACCATGTGATGATATTTATAAAATTCGAAAGATGCATGACCTTTCCACATTCTTCTGCTTTGACGATGTAAGAACGGTTTACACTCGGGATGTTCAGAACAAGAAAAAATCAACATAATAGGTACCGACCACGAATTTTTGACTTTTTTTCAGTTTTTTTTTCGATATTTTGAAACTATTCGAATGAATACAATGGTTTTACCAGAAATGTATTCAGCTTTAAATAGAAACGTAAAAATTGAAAAAAAAATTTTCAGGTTCCAAAATTATTTTAGGTCTGTAAAGAATTTCGAACAATATCATAATGTCAATTTTCATAGTTCAAATATGTCCAGTTCTCCAGAAACGTCTAATTGGCACTCGAACTTGGGACACCTGTATAGGTATTGTCCTGTTACTGACATTGAATTGTGTTGGCCTCTACTCGGTTGAAATCCATAGTACATATAATATGTTAATTTCTGTTTATTATGACTTGAAACATATTATCGCGTTTTAGCTACTTCAGAACCGGACAGAGTTTATAAACTCGACCATGCGAGTTGCCATTTTTGCGCCTCCCTTCCGAGCGAATCGCTTCTTTCTGTATGACACATAAAAAGACAGGTGAAACCGAAAGATGAGCACTTTCAAAAAATTTCGCTGCTTTTTGTAATGATGTAATGATTCGCAATCCTTGTAAGACCTGATATGATACTGAAAACGGCTCTTATCGATTTCGGTTCTGTGGAAAAAGTTTTTAGCTCATTCATTTCTCTGTTTGACAACTCTAATTCGGCCCTGCCTAACAAATGTCTCAAAACATCGAGATAAAGCCCATAAAACAGGTAAATATCACTTCTGATCAGGCACCCACCTAATTTGGGAAATAACAATAGATTATTTATTTTATTGCTGGCGGTTCTTTGGATCTTGCTCCCATATCTCAAGACCGGAGTACATCTGGTACGGCCTTAAAGTTACAATACAGTTTTTATTAATGTGGGACAATGCACCTTGCTTCTAAATGAATAAACAATAAATAGGAAATTTAATAATTTTGTCTGGTTATCCATTCGATTCCTTCAAAGCGTCAGTCATTGGAAGCAATCAAAAATTATACAGCATGACGAAACAAAATTCTCTAATTCACATCTGGTGAGTTTATTCTGCTATAGGAAGCACAGTTGTTTTTTCCCACAGTGATGAAAATGTTTTGTACTCTTATCTCAAGAATTTACCACCGTTGAATTATTCTTCGAACGCAATATTTCGGCATGGTTCTTTGAAAACATCTGAAGTAGTACAATTTTGCGAAACGCATTATGTTTCAACTCTTGATAACTAGAAATCATCATATACAGGGCGAGATCTGATTGATAGATAATCCGTCGCCTGGGTATCAAGACTCCAATTTAGGAAAATTGGAGGTACAAAAAATTCCTTGCATAATTAAAAAAAAAGACCTATAAACATAGGACCTCGTTTTCAAGAATTTTTCTCTGATGAATATGAACTTCATCGAATCTCTCCATCATTGCTTCAGAACGGAAAAATAATGATGAAACTAACGATGAATCTAATCATCGAAGATAACTTACTGAATTTTTATGACTGTATTTTTCTGAGGATTTTCGTGAGTTTGCAATTTTTTCTCGAGATCGGTAGCAGATACGACAAAACTACAAGAAACCATAAAGTTTAGTTAAACAACAAACCAGTGTCCCATAAAAAATTTCACCCTGTAAATTTGCAATCGAAATTAGCATGTCGAATGGTGTAAACTCTACATTGCTATATTTATGCCAAATTTCAGTGGAATATCTTATGAACTGCAGGTACTGTGAGAATAAACTTGGAACGCAAACCAGACTTTAATATCCTGTACCTCGGCGGTCCATGTTTTTGTTATTATGGTTGTTGAATAGGCAGGGAAGAATATTACTCAAAAATAACTAAAAGCGTCATAAAACCATAAAAGTTATTGAAGCCCGCCGCTGGTACTTGCGAACTATGCAAATAAAGGTGACCTATTTTCAATCATATTACTTTCAATTTGAAAGGGTTCTAGAAGTTTTTTCTTCAATTTTGATTCACCCATGGACAATCTGATTGTCTTTGTTGAAATTATGACCATATTATCTCTTTATTTCGCATATGCTGTTGAATGACAGCTATCAGACGCTATTTCACAGAAAATACAGCGTGTTCCTTAATTGAATAGATTCTTTGGATAATTTCTAGACCAAAAAGTCCCATGAACATTGGTACAGCAAACATTTTCGATATATGTAGTGGGTATTGAAAATTGAATTTTTTCATGATTTTTTCTCATAGTATCTGCACTAAACACAGGATTTCCGTTTGATGTGTCAATACTAACAATAAATTTATTCGACCCTCTTTTCTCGAAATCGGTGGCAGGTACGACAAAATTGCTGAATATCATCAAGTTCGGTATAATAATAAAGCTTCTTTTACAACATCAACTATGAGATTGTCATTGTAGGTGAATAAAAAAACAACATTAACGCTACTCCAATCTCTTCACATCAATAAGTACAATTCCCAAAAGTTAGGAAATAACAACAGCAGGCTTCAATAACTGAACGATTAATTTTCCAGAACAAAATTTTTTTTCAACTCTTTCGATGTCTATCATCTTGCGAATTGCTGTCAAGTTCTTGGGATTTCGTTTGCCCAAAAGTTTTCCTTCATTTTTATTTATTTCTTATATATTATTTATTATATCCTAACGACCCATTTGAGTATACGACGAAAGTTTCAAGTGCGTAAATGAATGCATCGAAATACCTAATTTTCTTTTTGAAATTTTCAGCGTTCAGCATCCTTTATGTGATTCGAATGATCGCTTCATAAGCTGGGATTCAAATGTTGTACATATAATTCAGCAATAAATTGTTAATTCATATTCTAAGAAATTCTCATTAATATATATCATTTACTAGAATCTTATTCATAATTTCAATCAATTGTTAATTATCATGTTTTCATCCACATATTTTCTCTTTTTATCGTCCTTTTCAGCCTACAATCAAATTGTATTATGTGTCGATTATTATTGTGTTAATTTTATATGGAAATTTTAGTTTATTATTATTAATCGAATGGAACATGCGTTGAATGAATGTGTGTTTCAAATCGATCCAAATAATGGTTTATACAATTGGCAATGCTCAACTCTGAGAACTGTAATTATGTCGTAATTATGTCCAATAATGATAATAAAATTACTCATGGTTATATTTTATTACACATTTTAAATTGTTTGTGGAAAAATGATTTAATTATTCATGGTTACATTTTTCTATATTCAGTCTACTCCTAGAGAATAATAAATAAATAATTTTTTCTGGATGAACAGGTAATGGTTTCTTCCATTTCAATTTATTTGCTCATGAATTTCGATTTTCTCTGAAGATAACTAATACTTCATCAAATAATGATATCAATGTACATCTATTCAATTTTCCGATCTATCTGGCATGGGATCTTTTGATTCTTCTGGTATATCTCATATGCGAATTCTCTTCAAAAGTAGATCTACTGTCTTACTAGTATAGATACTATCACCATATTATGCAATGTATCACCGAATAATGAATTACTTTCGAATAAAGGAAAAAAGTTACGGAAAAGGAATAGTAATGCAAAAAATAAAAAATCTTTTATGGGCACCTCTTGTCAGAGGTTTTACGTCGCTAAAAGAGACAATTCCCTTTAGAAATTTGCATTCTTATCAGTACGCTCCTCAAATAAAGATGCCGACATTTATGACTAACATTTCAAAAGAATATGTTTATTGTCTATGTCTACCCTTCCCCCATAAGCAGGTACTACATCTACTAATAAACAATTATGATGTCTTCGTTCCTTGCATACAATGCGTTCGGTAAAATTATTTGGTTTATTACTGGGGTGGTTTTCGGGGTATCACCGAAAGTTTCAACTGGTTTTTTTCCCTCTCCACAAATTCTGGAAAATTGCCTTAGATAAAGAAAACTTCCGCATTCTCTTTCGGTGCGTAGTTCAGATCGGTCCTTGTAGATTCAAGCGGAATAGTTTGTGTTTCGGTATTCTTTTTCTTCTTGAATTCACATCAAGATTTCCTGAAGTGCTAAGAGATAATAGACTCATATCCACTGCGATAAAAGTGATTGTTCGAAGAGGTGTAAAAGTTCAAAATATTCACGAAGAAGAAACACAGGATTACTACAATATCACACATTTGTAAGCATTGAATTTTATCTCGTACACTTTAACTCTTCTGTCTTTCTGATGTTTACATAATGTCCTTGTATTTGATGACCAATACATGATATAACCCAGCAGCTGCACCTCTTTATGAACGAAAAGCTTTAAACAGAAAATTTTGTGATTACTGTCATATGTAACAACACATGTAATAACAAGAGTGGGTTTAATAAATCAGTACCAACTGAGATCTCATTGATTCAATACAATATTATATGGCGCAGTCGTAAAAGCGAAAAAATGGATAAAAGTGCACGGCCTCCTTCCGAGTTGAAACTAAATGGTGATAATGCCGCTGAATGGAAATTTTTCATTCAAAAATTTGATATATATATTAAAGCAACTAAAGCTGAAGAGGAGAGTGAAGAATACAAAGCTGCGGTTTTACTCAATTGCATAGGAGACAAGGCCCTGAAGATATATAATACGTTCGACTTTCAAGAAACCAAGGAAACGCAGAAATTCGCAAGTATAGTGGAAAAATTTGAATCCCATTTTATTCCGACCATCAACGTGACGTATGAAAGATATTTATTTTTCACGAGAGAAATGAAGGAGAATGAATCGGTGGATGAATATGTAACCCAATTAAAACATCTTAGTTTAAATTGTGAATTCAGCAATTTAAACGATTCATTGATAAAAGACAGAATAGTATTGGGAATTAAAGATAAGAACGTGAAAGACAGATTACTCCGGACAAAAAACCTGGACTTGATAAGGGCGATCGAAATCTGCAAATCTGCCGAAGTAACGCATAAACAATTGGAAATTTTATGTTCGAGCAATTCATCGAGAGCGACAAGGATAGAAGAAGTGGACCTAATGGAAGTGAGGAAGAAGAACACTCAGAAATATGGAAGAGAGAAACAGGAGTATAAAAAAGGAAGTACAAATTATAATAGTAGTTATAGAAATAAAACTTCGTATAATAATTATTCGAATCAATCTTATGAATTTAGATGCACTAGATGTGGTTCCATTCATGGCCCAAAATCTTGTAGGGCTTATGGAAAAAAATGTCAAAATTGTGGATTACTGAATCATTTTAGTAAATTATGTAAAAATAAAAATATTAAAAATATTGAGATACACGACGAAGAATTATCTGACAATGAAGAACTTTTCATAAGGTCAATTGAATTAGAAAATATAAATAAAGATAACTGGACTGCGGATTTAAAAATATTTCATAAAACAGTTTCTTTCAAAGTTGATAGCGGCGCTGACGTAAATGTTATTCCATACGAGACTTATAAAAATTATTTTCAGAATATAAGGATAAGTGAAAGCAAAATAAAATTAACTGAATATACAGGTACTCAAATTAATGTTTTAGGTTACATTGATATCTCAGTATTGCATAAAAATAAAAAATATGATGTCAGATTTTTCATTGCTAAAACTAATGGAAAACCTGTTCTAGGAAGAGAAACAATAGAAAAATTGAATATTGCCAGGATGGTTGGAGCCCTAAGTGATGGTTCCGCTGAGAATTATTTGGAAAAATACAAGGATGTTTTCGACGGAATTGGCTGTATGCCAGGCCAATACAGAATAAAAATTGATACAAAGGTCAAGCCATGTATACATGCTCCCAGACGATTTCCTCAAGCAATTTTGGTAAAATTGAAAAATAAATTAAATAAATTAGAAAAAACAAATATAATTGTTAAGGAATTAGAGCCAACAGAATGGGTGAATTCTCTGGTTATAGTGGATAAACCTAATGGGGAATTTCGAATTTGTATTGACCCCATAGATCTAAATAAGGCCATAAAACGTGAATATTTTTCGGTTCCTACATATACAGATATCATTAGTTGTTTGAAAGACGCCAAAGTTTTTTCTGTTCTTGATGCAAATAATGGGTTCTGGAACATAGCATTAGATGAGTATAGTTCAAAGCTTTGTACTTTTAATACTCCGTTCGGACGATATAGATTCAAAAGATTGCCCTTCGGTTTGAAATGTAGTAGTGAAGTCTTTCAGAGGAAAATAATGCAGTGCTTTGAGGGCATCGAAGGAGTTCACATTTATGTAGATGATATTTTAGTCTGGGGAAGTTGTAAAAATGAACACGATAAAAGATTATTGCAAGTATTAGAAAGAGCGCGTGAATGTAATATAAAATTCAACTCTAGCAAATGTAAATTTTCATTGAATGAAGTAGATTATATAGGTCATAAAATTACAAGTGAAGGTATAAAACCAGATAATTCAAAAATTAGTGCTGTCGAAAATTATCCAGAACCGAGTAACATTAAAGAATTACAGAGTTTTTTAGGCATTGTTAATTATTTACATAAATTTATACCAAATGTATCTGAATTATCCGCTCCATTAAGGGAATTATTGAAAAAAGACATTTTGTTTCAATGGGGTTATGAACAAAAAGATGCATTCAATCGATTGAAACAAATATTGATTAAAGAACCTGTTCTTAGTTTTTACGATCCTTCAAAAATTTTGGTATTATCAGTAGATGCATGTAGAGACGGTTTAGGGGCAGCCCTGTTACAGGAAGGAAAACCTATCGCGTACGCGTCAAGATCACTCAATAATACTCAAAAATCTTACGCCCAGATAGAAAAGGAAATGCTAGCTATTGTATATGGAGTCAAAAAATTCCACCAGTATGTATATGGTAGAGAAATCATCGTAGAAACAGATCATAAACCTCTCATTCATATATTTAAAAAACCTTTAATGGATTGCCCGATGCGTTTACAAAGAATGCTACTAGATTTACAAGTCTATAATTTGAAAGTCGTGTATAAGCCTGGCAAAGAAATGTATATTTCGGATGCCTTGAGCAGAATCAAAATGCCATATGATGATGCCAAGATTTTCGATAACGAGTATGAAGCTCAATTGAATTATTTAAAAAAGAATTTTCCCATTACCGAAACTCGATTAAAACAATTTGAAAAAGAAACAGAAAATGATCATGAACTCAAAATCGTATCAGGTTATATAAAACAAGGATGGCCAGACTCGAGAACAAAGTGTGAGTCAAATTCAAAATTATATTTCAATGTTAGAGCAGAATTAGTTATGATAGATAATCTAGTTTATAAAGGAAATTGTTTGGTAGTACCTAAATCCTTAAGAAAAGACATGTTGAAATTAATTCATTTGAGTCACATGGGTATTACAAAATGCATATTGAAAGCAAAGCAATATCTTTATTGGCCGGGTATGTACCGTGATGTCGAAAACGCTGTAACTTCATGTGAAATTTGTCAAAAATATTCGAGGAATAATTATAAAGAACCTCTGAAACCTCACAGGGTACCAGATTATCCATGGCAAAAACTTGGTTGTGATTTGTATGAGTTGGGTAGAGATAAATATCTTATTGTAATAGACTATTTTTCAAAATATGTAGAAGTCTGTAAAGTAAATAATATAACTTCAGACACTATTGTGAAACATTTGAAAAATATATTTGGTAGATTAGGTATTCCACAAATTTTTATGTCTGATAACGGAACACAGTATACAGCTTTTGAATTTGAAAAATTTGCTGAAAATTGGCAATTCCAACATATCACTTCGAGTCCACATTACCCACGTTCAAATGGAATGGTGGAACGCTCAATTCAAACAATTAAAAATATTATAAAAAAATGTTCAGAATCCAAAACAGATTTAGATCTTGCTTTACTAGATTATCGAAATACTCCCATAGATAATGATATTCTTACACCTAGTGAATTATTGTTTGGAAGGAAAACAAGAACCTTAATGCCAGTTACAAATGAATTATTACGGCCGAGAAATATTAATTTTCAAAGACAAAGAAATAATTTGATCGAAAGGCAGAAAAAACAGAAAATGTTTCATGATAGATCTGTTAGAAATTTAAGAAAATTGAATGACAATGAGAAAATTTATATTAAAAAAGGTAATGTCTGGGTTACAGGCTATGTTGTGAAACCTGTAAATGAAAGATCATATCTTGTAAAAGAATCTAGCAGTGATGTTGTATTGAGACGAAACAGATATTTTCTTAAACCTTATTATACAAGAAGTAACAGTTATTTTTCAGAAACAGATGATGAAGATAGTGGTAATATTAATTCTAAAGATAAAGTTCAATTGAATGATTCTGAAATGAAAAACAATAAACAGTTAAGTAGTAGAGAAACAAATATATGTATGCCTAGTACAAATACTAACTCAAATGAAAATGATAAGATTGTTAGTGAAGAGGATAATATAGAAAATAAAGATGAATTCGAGTCAGTGAATACAGATTCGAACACTAGGAGGACTATTTATGTATCAAGGTATGGACGGAAAGTTCGACGTCCAAAATAATATCAATTGAAAATCAATGTATTCAAGTTTATTGAATTTTATTTAAGATGTGTATATAGAATTAAATTTTAGTTTTATTCATTTGTTAATAAGGGAGATGTCATATGTAACAACACATGTAATAACAAGAGTGGGTTTAATAAATCAGTACCAACTGAGATCTCATTGATTCAATACAATGTATTATAATTACTATATGGAGATGTAAAAAAACATCCGAAATCCAAAAACAGAATACAACTTTCTTAAAAAATTTATGAATTCCTATATTGCTCTTTGATAGTTTCATATTTTTTCCATTGGTTATCGAATATTGACAATGAAAATATTTTCATATTGAATTGTAGTTTTTTATTATTAATTAACTGTAAGAAATCAAAACTCATATTTGATCATTTATGAAAATAATTATTACATATTGTAGAACTATATTTTCATAGATTAATAATTTCTCTCGATATTATATAAAGGCATTTGTGGTGAGGTAACATATACAGGTTTGGGATAAATTATGAAACCAAGTAAATATCTCACGAAAAGAACGATATTTATGAAGATTTGCAGGCGAGTGCAATGGAACAAAATGAATCTGATTAACATTTTTTTGTTGATAAGATAATACCGGTTCAACCGGAAATGCCATCAACTTATTTAATATTAAAGGGACAACTTATATATTCTTACAGATTTTGAAAGAGCTTGTTATTGAATTCATACATACTGAGTTTAGTGTAAAGAAATTTGTGAAAACTGTTAGTTGTACGATAGGTGTAGGTACATTTTATTTTAGAATAATGAGAAACAAAATTACTTCAAATGTTCTAAATGCTAGCCGTTAACTTGCTCACAATATGCCATCCTATTAACACATTCTTGAGTCACTCCCAAGACTTCTCCACGTATTAGTTCACATTCATCAATAATTCTTTGTCTCAATTCCTAGTTTTTACAAATTTTTTCACATTGAACTCAGTATTTATGAATTCAAAATAACAAGCTCTTTCAATATCTGTAAAAATATATAGGGTGTCCCATTTAAATTAAAGAAATTGATGGCATTTGGGTTGAACCGGAAGTATATTATTATCAAAAAAATGTACATAATATGCATTTGGATTTTGGTTCCATTGATATGCAGATTGTCCGTTCGGAATTTGGAAAGTTGTGATGAATTCGGGTCATCTGGTGGGCGAAAAAAAATTCGAACGTGCCGTAGCCATCGATGAACGATGGATTTGAGATTAATATCTTACGGTACAAATTGATCTTTCATTCATGTTAAATAGGGTGTTACTGAATTGATGCGAATGATTTATCCTTGTTCAAAATGAAGGGTACTTACTACTTTGTCATAAAAATATTGGATCGAAAGTCAAACTTTAGGGAGATATTGCGGTTCAAGGATGGCGAAAAAATGATGTTTTTATTTTGTATCTTTAAAACGAAAAGCGATAGAATGATGATATTTTATGGAAGTATTACTATTATGAAAACACACGTTCTTGATATTTTTTCATATTTTCAGAATGAGTGGAGGGGGTTGAAGTAAACTTCCCCTAACATTTTTGTTAACTTAATTTAAAGAAAAACTCACAATGACTTGGATAGAATTAAATTCGGATAGCCGGATTTGGTTAAAAACTTCCTCATTCTTTGTATTTTTCTCGTAAAATGTACCGATTTGAAATAAAAAAAATGTAAATCAGTTATAAAATAAATTACTTTTTTCCGACACGTAATGATTCCCATTAAATTTTTTTATTTCAAAACGGTTCATTTAACGAGAAAAATACAGGAAATGAAAAAGTTTCTAACCGAGTCAGGCTATCCAAATTTAATTCTATCCAAGTCGTCGCGTAAGTTTTTCTTTGAATTTCATTTTTCCGCCATCTTCGAACCGAGATATCTCCCTAACTTTTGACTTCTGACCCCTTATTTCTAACAAGAAACCACTCTTCGAAATTCTAAGCATCAATTTAGAAACCCTGTAATAACTGTATAACATCTACAATAATTAAAACAAGTACACAAAACTGCTGTTATTTTTTGAATGAATTCATGATTTTCTCTTGAGAATCAGGAAGGTCTGGGTGATATTTTTTGAATTGACAGATAGTTCAATTTTCGTTTTGTCTTGCTTGTTGTATTTTGTTCATGACTAACATATGATATGATATGATATTTTGTTTATCCTGATTACTCCTAGGTCTCCTGTGGAGACCTCTCTGAAATTACAAGCTTTGAAGCTTGTAACTTGTGCCGAGTTCGGAGTAAGCAGTTGTGTTCTGTGTAGGCTTTGTTACTGTGTCCTTACGCCACCTTAGGCACAGCACTGTTAATTTTTGACCCAACAGTGAGAATGGTGGCCCCTACCGAGACTAGAAAATTTCTTTCCTAGCTCGGGATTGAACTTCGGACCTTTGGGTCCGAATTCCACCGCTCTACCACTGAGCCAGGGGCACTCATCTATATAATTGATGATTCCCATTTTTATGAACTCAAGAACAGTTTTTCAAAAAAAGAGATTCCCTATAAATACAAGGTGTCTTTGTTGAGTAGAGTATTGTACTTTATAGGATATAATCTGTTAAAATTATACAGGGTGAGTCGGTCGATAACTCGAAATTTTGTAAACCATTTATTTTAGGCATAACATGTCTCAACAAAAAATGAAGACCACCCACTAGGTCATTCAACAGATCAAATACCTGGGCTTGCCATTTGAATAAATAGGCTTATTCACATTTTTAAGATCATTTTCAAAAATCGCATTGGTTTTTGGACCACCTGTAGATTGATCCGTAAATTTGTAGAAGACTTGAAAACTTTTAGGGAATTCAATGAAAAAAATAGATTTCTAGGAGTGAATTTAGATATGAAATAAATACAGTTGGACCAAGTACTGTTCTTTGGGTTTTTTTTTATCTTAATTACTAGTTAAACGCTGAATATGTTCGATATTCTGGTTATTTGTTGCCTTTTGCCTAGATAATTCTCGAATAACTCGAGAGAAACTCCATATTCAAGAAAGAGGATTCATACCAACAGCTGAAATGTGGCCAGCCTAGAAATTGTCCAAAATATATTCAGACAGAAAATTTGCCCCTTTCCGTCTCACAACAACAAAGAAGAACAATAAAGTCATCAAAGGTGCCGACAGTAACAGGCGACAGCTGTTTTTGCAAATTACTGCTGTTTAGTTGGAACAAGATGAACATGTCTGCTCTTTAGGGATGAGGATTGTAAACCGATAGGTATGACGGTACGAGGTATTTATTTTTATCACCCTCATTTTACCTCCAATAAAATATTCTTATCTATCTGCTACCTAACTGGTAAACAGCGTGGGGTTGCACAATAGATCTTCAGGTCAAGGTGTTTTCTTCGAACTCAATATAGCCTTATTTTTATTCTTCGTGAATTTCTAAGTAAATGTATCATTAATGTCGTTTCAGATATTTTCCAAAGGTTTTGGCGATATTGTTATGACAACTGATTGGCCCAAAGTTTCTTACATCATTTTGGTTATGGTTCTTATATGTGATAACCGAAATCTTGAATTCTGTTGGCACTGTACCTACCTCGAAACGACGGTTTATTATGATCAATAATGTTACCAAATTTTCTTTATGCGTTTGCTTTATTATTTCTGCTGTTATTCTATCAGTTCCTGGGTTGTTATTATAACTATTATTTTAAATGATGAGATTTGTTCTATAATTTCGTTTTGATTATTAGGTGATAAAATAGTGTTCTGAATAATTGTTCTCTTTTCAAAGTCCGTTATAATAATTGGGATTTTACTGGCATTTCAAGTCCTACATTTGAAAAATATGCAATATAGAAGGTAACTATCTCTTCTCCCAATATGGGAGTGCCTTTACTATCATCAAATTTAATCGTGTTCTTTTTAGTATTGACTGATAAGTGAATTGTTTGATTGTTTTGAACGGTTTTTCTTTTCATTTCAAAAAGTTTTCTGTGGTAATAATATTTTTGGATCCTAATTATCTTATTCAAAATATTGCGGTACTGTTCATAATCTTGTTGCAGATTTTCTGAATAATATTGTGCCTTCTTTTATTTGCATTCATAATTCCTTGTATTATCGATTCTTTCCTACGATTATTTCGAAATGAATATTGTGTTCATTGAAAATTATATAAAATTTAAGTGTTTGTGAAATTCCATGTTCAAGTGTAATATATGCCAGACAAACAAAACACTAATTGAGAGATAAATACCGTCAACTTACTAGTTGTAATCTGATTATTAACATATTTTTACGCCAGTCCGAACCAGTTAGTCCGCGAGTACGCGCAAGGCATACTCGCCTGCACATTTTCATAAAGTGAGATCCATCCTGGGGATAAAAGAATCTAATTCGTACAACACATACACTAGGCCAGCAGACAAGCAAATATATTTCTCAAGCCAGCATAAACCGTGAGTCCCATTCTTCTTTCTTCAGGTGTTCATTTAGTGGTTATAATGCAATCTCACGCATACAATTTTTTTCGAGGTGATAAGAATTTTTGTATTAGTCCATTATTTTCTTCAAGGCAGTTCGTTGTATATTCAACATAAGAAGAGTAATTGTGGCAATTTTAAAGAAGATGTCCAGGATCTGAGTTCCATTCATTGAGCTTCATTGTGAATAAGGTCTATATATAAGGAAATATGTAGGTCTATTATCTTCCTATTCTTTTTCCTGTTGTTTATGTTTGTATTTTATATTTTTATAGTAGTGCAGTTGTTGATATATAGGTTTTTCTATCTCGCTTTGCTGTGTTCGGAATTATTAAATTTTTACCTAATTTGACATTCAGCTCTTGATGAGATATTCCTGTAGATAGCTTCTTGGATTTATATGAATTTTGAGTTTTGAAACAACTTGGTAATTCGATTATATTTTATACATTTGTTTTGAGTTTTGAGGTCTTGAGCATGCTCTGGCTGACTTTTGACAGCTTCGTTCTGTTTTCAGCCATAAAAAAGGGAAATTAATATCAACGAAATGATTTTCTCAGTCTGAGACTGCGCTGAGACTTGCGTATATTGAATGGATTATGGTATTATTGATTATTATAGGTTGTAAGGATTGATATCTTTAGAGCTTTCATTATTCTTATAAATAGAATCCCACCCTGTGAAACGCTTATCGCTTTCATCACATGATTAATTAAACCTCATTACTAACGTTTCAGCCAGAATCTTGCGGCTGATACCACGTTTTCTTCCTTGTCACCCCTTACATTTAGCAAAAAACGTTGTGGAGAAGCGTTTAAGCACCCAAAATTAATGTCCTATAACCTGCGCCATTTATTTCGACTAAGAAACATCCCCTCGTGCCTGGCAGGCGTCAGACTGTCGTTCTTAAACTCAATTATGTGAGTTGAAGTAAGCCAGAAGCGTCACGAGGCTGCCCAGTTAAGTGTTGTAGTTTGGGGAGAACTTGATAATAATATACGGCCGCGTGAAGTTAGCGAAAAGTTGGTGGAACAAATTCTGAAACCAAGCTCAATATTTAGTACTGAATTTGTTCTAATTTGTTCTGTATCAATCATCCCCAGCACCCTTATGGTTTTCGAGTTATTCGCATGTCTTTGATTTGGTGCTGACTTCACGCTCAGCACCAACATGTTCGAATTTGGAAAAAAATTTTATGCCAATAATTAGTCCCGAATTTGTTCCAATTTGTTCTGAAGAAAATTCTCCGATATCATTTTTCGTTAACGAGTTATTCACATTCGTAACATTCGATGGTGACGTCACACCCAGCTCCAAAGCTTTTTGTTCTCCAAGAAATTCGAAGAAATTTTGATGCAAATATTTAGTACCCAATTTGTTCCAATCAGTAAAAGTTGTTTTGTTAAAATACCATTGTTGGTTTTCGAGTTATATGAACAATTGTTTTGAGCGAGGGACGCGAGCGTGAAGTTAGCGATAAAGTTTTAAATTATCACTTTTTTTTCAACATATATTAGTACTCAATTTGTTCCAATTTGTTCTAAAAAGAACGAATCAATTTCATTATTAGTTTTCCAGATATTAAGACTTTACGATTTGATGACGTCACAGTAGGTGAAGCTCTGAATCTCCATTCCCGACCATACCACTGTCGGCAGCCGCTCTTATCACGTTTGAATGCAGATTTGGATTCAGGACCAATTCGTTTCTTATTCTCGTTTATTAAATTGTTAGGAAATAGTTATTTAATCAACTAGTTTATTAATGACAGCGATTAATGGTCGAAATATTTTAACGCGTGAGCGGAGCGAGCGCGTTAATGTTTGAGACCATTAATCGCTGAATTAATAAACGAGTTGATTACAAGATTTTTCCGTCGACCTCATCTCGAATTGAATATGAATTCTCGATAGAAATGAATTTTTATTTTGCTTAATCGACAAATTTGACATAATGTAAATTTCTATATATTGATATTTATGCTACCTATGGAACAATTCGAAAAATTCATAGAGGGAATATTGGACATGTTGTGACATTCTGAATAGTTCACATTTAGTTTGCATTTATATCATTACCTATGATATCCCATAAGGAACGTATGAAGAAAGTGGAGGTTGAAGTATTATCTACTCTGCAACTTGTATCACCTGAAATTTCATCTGAAGTCTATTTTATTTTGAATGGAGTTGTCAACATACCCTTCTGTGACAGAAGTTGATTTCGAACCAAGCTCGATAGTGCTCTGACTGAATATTTTATGTTCGGTTGCCATGATAATCATGCATTAATAAGAAATCATGCATTAAAATAGGTCATTAATGGATGATTTTGAGTGCGTTAAAATGAGCTTTTATTCTATGGTCGACGGAAATAATTATTTATATATCAACGACTTCTGAATTTGTAGTTTCCGTTATTTGGACTCGGTGAAATCCTTTTTATACGGAGGTAATTTTTCAAATTGAAGCAAATTATTCAGTTAGATAAATCGTCTGTTATAGAGCCATACAGGGCGAGTCTTCGACCTGAAAATATAAAGGGTGTTTCAAATTGCGTGCTTTTTTTCAAGAATAAATAAAATACATATGGCGCAATGGCGCATTGAATTCTTCGGGCTATTTTGGCATTCAAGAAGTATGATGTATGACATTTATAAAGAAGGCTTCGAACGAGTGTATCGAACTGACAGATATTCGTGACACGATATCTGTTTCTGTTGACAATATGAACCAAGTTCAACATTTTGCCATTTTTTAGAAGTGGAATTTCAATATTCTTTCCGTTACCGATGTATTGAATTTCTGGGGTGAGAATTCCGCAGTATCTCTTACTTTTCACTTTTTTGATCTGATTTGATCATTTCATGAACGGGCAATGGTCAATGGCGTGACCATTATAGATGTCCATTGCAATATTACATTTTCAATATCATGGATGTTGGAAAATTTTCCGTGCACAGTTGAGAAATCAAATTGTAACAAATGTAATAATTCTTTGAAAATAAAGCATATCTGTTTCATGGCGGTCTTAATGGATCGTTTGAAAGAAGAAGGATTTAGTTGCCTGCAAGAATGCATCTATATAGCTCCCCCATCACATTCGAAATGCAAAAAATGTGCGAATGAATGAATTATTGAAAAACAATATTCAGAATATTTATTGATCGAATGTGATGTGGGAGAAACAGCAATTCTGGAGGAAGTACCACTAGAATTGATAATTGAAAACAATAGATATTTTCTCGAGGGTTGGCAAATTTTATAAGCCCCATGGAGAGCGCAGGGATAGGTCATTATACTTCCTACTGTAGGAGAAATGATGGACAGTGGGAAGAGTATAATGACTTGGAGAGACTTCAAGAATATAAGAAGTGATATAGTGGTTAATCCCCTTATGATTCTATATACGGTGTGATTTTGATTATTGTTTTTTTTTCCAGATGAATGTATTTTTTTTTTAATTTTGAATAATAAACAAATTGTATTATTACTTTTTTTATAAACTTACTTTTGAAGGCTGTTCTGTAGAATGTAGTAGGAGAAAAAATAAAATTTTGTTGAAGGGTCCAAAAAAATTTATTTCACGTTCGCAACATAACATTAATTCAGAGAATTTCTTTACGAAATGAATTCTATGTTGAAATACTTACTCTGGTTCTTCGCAAAGTATTTACTCTATTAGACAGACTTTTTGTTAAATTATTCCAAAAATCTTGTGGTTTAGCTAATCAAATTGCCCGCAATTCATTAGCTGAATTTTCTAATTTTTGGTGAGGGCGAGAGATTTGGTTTAACCGCCTCGACATTTCGGCCAAACATATTCAATACAATTCATGTCTGGTGAATAAGGTGGCCAATCCATTCTTGTGATCCCATGATATTCTATGCGGTCATTTACAATTCTCGCTCGATGCGGACGAGCGTTATCAATGTTATCATTTATGAGAATTAATAAGTCATTGCGGCCATCAAAACATTTTCCTCCACAAACACAAACTGATCTTGTTCCAAAAGACGTGCTTTCAAGTATGCAACTCTCAATGTATCGTTGACTTCTTTCCCTCCTTACTCAAATTTACAGCATGCAATCTTCTTCTACTCAACTGTTTGTCCACTAATTATTCTTCCAGTTGCTTGTCTAAAGACACTGGTAATTCGGGAAGCCGTGAATGTCCGATTTATTCTTGCCGTGACAACTAAAAAGCGGTCTTCAGCTTCAGTTGCTGCTCGTTCTCGTCCTCCTTCATACGTATAGACAGCAGATCCTATTCTAAGAAAACGCTTCCAAGCTCTACTAACTCCACTTTGTGAAGCATTCACATTTTTTGCGACAAACCAGGAACAGCGAATTTTTTTCTCAATAAATCAATTGTGTGAGTTGCAATATGAGGTGTAGCGCCATTCTGTTGAAACCAAATATCTTCTAGGTCTATATTTCTTGATTCAGGCCACAAAAATTCGTCTAATGGACATTTCGGGGTCTTCTGCAACATTTTCACGAACCAAATATTTCCTTGTCAAGAACCGCTAGGACTGTATTTTTCACTTTTTTGATCTTCCATCGAACCGGTCTGTTGAAATTCTTCCATAATTCGACCAACAGTGCTTTCAGATGGACGATTATGTAAACCATAAAATTCACGTAATTTTTCGAAAACACTCTTCACAGAACGCTGATTTCCATAAAATAATTCAACAATTTCAACGCGTTGTTATATAGTGTACGGAGCCATTTTTATAAATGTCATAAATCACACTTCTTGAATGCCACAATACCCAGACGAATTCAATGCGCCATCTATATTTTATTTATTCTTGAAAAAACCACGCAATTTGAAACAACCTATATATGTTCAGGTCGAAGACTCGCCCTGTATAACAGACGATTTATCTAACTGAATGATTTGCTTCAATCTGAAAAATTGCCTCCGTATAAAGAGGATTTCACTGAGTCCAGATAACGGAAACTACAAATTAAGAAGTCGTTGATATAAATAATTATTTCCTATCCATTTGATAAGCGAGAATAAGAAACGAATTGGTCCTGAATCCAAACCTGCATTCAAACGTGATAAGAGCGGCTGCGTGCGGCGCATGATCAGAGAGACAACGGCTCTTTTCATGTTTGATTTATGACCAATTACAGATAGCTTTGTATGAGCCAAAACTGCCGACAGTGGTACGGTCGCGAATGGAGATTCAGAGCTTCACCTACTGTGACGTCATCAAATCGTAAAGTCTTAATATCTGGAAAACTAATAATGAAATTGATTCGTTCTTTTTAGAACAAATTGGAACAAATTGAGTACTAAAATATGTTGAAAAAAAAAAGTGATAATTTAAAACTTTATCGCTAACTTCACGCTCGCGTCCCTCGCTCAAAACAATTGTTCATATAACTCGAAAACCAACAATGGTATTTCAACAAAACAACTTTTACTGATTGGAACAAATTGGGTACTAAATATTTGCATCAAAATTTCTTCGAATTTCTTGGAGAACAAAAAGCTTTGGAGCTGGGTGTGACGTCACCATCGAATGTTACGAATGTGAATAACTCGTTAACGAAAAATGATATCGGAGAATTTTCTTCAGAACAAATTGGAACAAATTCGGGACTAATTATTGGCATAAAATTTTTTTTCAAATTCGAACATGTTGGTGCTGAGCGTGAAGTCAGCACCAAATCAAAGACATGCGAATAACTCGAAAACCATAAGGGTGCTGGGGATGATTGATGCAGAACAAATTAGAACAAATTCAGTACTAAATATTGAGCTTGGTTTCAGAATTTGTTCCACCAACTTTTCGCTAACTTCACGCGGCCATAATATACATATAGTACTAGTGTCCCACTAGTGCCGCAGCGGACGATATACGCGTAACGGAATGAGATTGGCAAAAATTTTTGCTGCAGATTTGATATACTATAAGAAGAGCACAACCTAAAAATATTTTCGAATATATCGGGTGGCTCACAAAAGAGGAATAGCAGGTGACTTTGTTTTTTCAAATGGGACACCCTATATTCAATAGTGTTCTTCAATTCTCAGAAACTTCCTGCATGCTTTCGTATACTTTTCACATGTTTTCATTCGACAGTTTTCGAAATATTGACCATTTTGACGAGAGAATGATATTTGTAGAGGCTATGTTATCCAATTATATTTCACGAACCCTTGCACATACCAATAACAGTTTTATATGGATTGAAAGACAAGACTTCAAAGTATCCTACCCAGCTATAATAAAGCATCTCCAGCATTCAGTGTCCACAAAAAGAATATAACCATGACGAATTTCAAATCGATTTTTCTTTATTTTTTCAAATGCAATGAATATATTTTTTTTTCATCATTGTAATCACCACTCATTTTACTTCATTTTTTGTCAAATACATGATATGCATATCTCTAACGAAATAGGATTTTTAAGCGCTTATTCGAAATGTTTCCCTAAAATTCACATATACCTTTGAATTCAAATAGCAGATTTGGCTTTTCTGTGGTTATTGAGAACTGTCAAATTATTCCACTCAGAATTAGCATCATTGAAGCTTCAATTCATAGTATAGCGAAATGAGGAACTAGAAGGTTTTGATGTATCTACTCAAAAATGTGATGAAATCAGTTATTGAAGACAGAAACTTGCTTTCTGTACCCATTTTGCAAAAAACATTTTTAATTATTTTCTATGTTTCTACTTGGAACGTCGAAACTTCCAAAAATTTCAAACAAGCTTTGAGCTTGCGAGCTTGAAGATCTGCGTGCGTGCCTGTGAAATTAATGAATATCATTTTTTCGAAGAAAGTTGTATAAGAATGATGATTTGAATTGAAGCTGCAATGATGTTTATTTTGAATAGAATAATTTGACAGTTCCCAATAACCACAGAAAAGCCAAATCTGCTTTTTGAATTCGAAAGTAAATGTGAATTGGGAGGAAAAACTCTAGAAAATCCTATTCCGTTAGAGATATGCATATCATGTATTTGACAAAAAAATGAAGTGAAAAGAATGGTGATTGCAATGATAAAAAAAAGTAATAAGCATTGCGTTTGAAAAAATGAAGAAAAATCGATTTGAAAGTCGTCATGTTGATAGTCTTTTCATGGACACTCTGTATGCTGAAGATGCTTTATTATAGCTGAGCAGGATACTTTGAAGTCTTGTCTTTCAATCCATATAAAACTGTTATCGGTATGTGCAAGGGTTCGTGGAATATATTTGGATAACATAGCCTCTACAAGTACATATAATTTTTTTGTCAAAATGGCAAATATTTCGAAAACTGTTGAATAAAAATATGTGAAAAGTATACGGAAGCATGCAGAAAGTTTTAGAGAATTGAAAAACACTATTGAATATAGGGTGTCCCATTCGAAAAAAAAAGTCACCCGCTATTCATCTTTTGTGGGCCACCCGATATATTCGAAAATCTTTTTGGGTTATGCTCTTCTTGTAGTATATCAAGTCTGCATCAAAAAATTTTGCAAAACGCAGTCCGTTACGCGTATATCGTCCGCTGCGGCACTAATGGGACAGCCTGTATATATACTTCATTGAAAAAATTCAGCGATTGGGCGATACCTACAGTGGACTATTACAATTGAGAGAAAATTCGATATATGTAGAATTTCAGTGTGATAAGTAATAAATAGATCGGTTTGATATCATTGATCGACCCGTTACATGGTAGAAATCATTCAATTACAATTAGAAAAGAAGCACTTGTTAACATCATGACTTCATCATTGATCAGCAGGTAAAAACAAATTACTTGTACTATTTTTAAGGCACGCATTTTGATATTGAAATTCAATGATTTGCAAGCGTTGTCTGTTTGTAAGGCTTGGCTAAATTATAGACCAAACTGAAAATGTTTGACATAGTGACACAGTTAATTGGATAAGATTGTTATCCAACATGGCCATCATTTGTTCACAAAAATAAGTTTTCCTTTCAGATTTTCGAACGCGCTCTGAAGAAACTAACATGATGTTCTAGTTAGTACACTACTCAATTAAATATGGGTTCAAAATACAGAAAAACGATAAACAGAACAAATATGTATGTTGTCGTATTCCTTTGTTGAACCTTTGGCTTTTTAAAAAAACGTTTCTGACACCAGGGCAGCTTTTTAGAGTAGCTCCGAAACTCGTCTGATGGCTTGATGAGAAATAAAAACACTTTGTTGATGTTCACTTTTATTCACTTAGCTATACTGGTCAACAATAACTTCCTTATTCACTAACTTTACACTACGATGTTATGACTAATTAGAACAAGGTTAGAATAGTACCGGAGCAGAGATTTAACAGAACTAAAATGGGGTCGGCTCTAACTGCTTTTATATTATTTTATGAATTGCTGTGTCAGCTTTTCTATTTTTAGTATCTTTTATGGGTTTTTGGTATTACAACACCTCCGGGGGTAATTAAAATTTTTGTGTTTTCTTAATTAAACAAAAATTTGAGATAAAACTAATACAATCAATTTCTTTGGATTTTAATTTTATTCAATCTCTGTGATCTTCGTATAGATCTTGCTGATTGTGTTTCATCATCTAAGTCTGATTCTATTGATTCTGATTTATCACTTCTAAAAGATACTTTGAATTCATTAGTTGGTTTCTTTTTGGTAACACATTGATTAAATATTTGAAGACAAGGAATACATTTTTCATCATTATGCTTTTTAGCAATAATTTCAATAATTCTATGAATCCAAAAAGTTTTAAACATTTAAAAATTATTATAAATATAATTATTGAAGCAATTATTGTGAGAATAGTTGTGAACCAATTCGAATGTTTGATTATAAATGGTTTATTCAATTGATTCTGTAATTGTTCATCAAATTCGGAAAGTTTATGTTTGGCATATTCCAATTCTTTAAGATCTAGATTACTCAATTTTAATGGTTCTAATTTGATTGCATCAAGTGTGAGGTTTTTCTTCAACTTTTTACAACAATCATCTTGATTTATATCGGTGAATGGTAAAATATTCATCATTTCAATTATGCCAATTTGTCCTTGAACTTCTAAAACAACAGTTCTTGTAAAAGCTTTACATTTTGGGCTTAATTCAAACAGTCCAATATTAGAAATTTCTTCGACTTTAGTTGATTTATAATCACATACAATTGATAATTGTGTTGGATAAGATAGACTATAAAACCATTGATTATTTTTTAGCTTATGCCAAATTTCTAATTCCGCAATGAAATTTTTGATCTTGCATGTTTTTGGAATTTTGTTCAAATGTTCATTGAATAATTTTATTTCACATTGATCATTATTGTTTGTCTTCCTCATAGTATATAATCCTCTGCACAAGTAATTATTTGAGTACATTTCAAAACATTTTTTAAGATTATTCAAATTGTAATAACTTGTTTTGTCTTTGGAAATAATCATATATGGGGTACTAGGTTCAATGAAAGAAAATAACATTGGATCTTCATGGTGTGGTACTGGTGCTGATAAAACTTCATAGATCTCGTATTTTCCTGTAGTGACAATAGGTACATCGAATGATAAACCAATATATATATATATTCTTTTGAAAGAGAGTATTACAAACTGTTTTCTTAAACCAAACAATACATGGCATATGGCACGTGTGAAGAAATGGCTACAAGGACCAGATTATATAAATGAATAAAATCTGTTTCCCGCTCCAAATCTAAGTGTTAGCAGAGGAAATGTAAACGGGGTACCATACAATTCTGAGTATGATACACGAGAACAGATAAAAACCTCTGAAAAAACTCTGTCTCCCCGTGTATGTGTGGTGATACTGAATTTGTTCAAAAAAAATATGCTGCTATCCATGTTACAGAGCTCCTTGTGCTTGAAAATTGCCTTTTCATTGAACTGGATGCAAATGTCTTGAAATTATATCTGTAACAGGAAAAAAAGAAGGAAAAACGAGAAAGAAGCAGTAAAAAAAATTACTTCACCTGCTAAAAAACCTTTTCACAAAGTCCTAACTCTCTTATGGATCGGGATTTCATTTCTAATAATTTGTAAAAGATGAAAATATTCTCAATGCTCAAGGGTAATGGAAGATCTTGTTTTCTGGATATTTTGTGTAATTCTGAATAAAGGGTTTCTGGGGGTAAAATATTATAGCTGATGATATTATTGGAAATGAGTGAAATATCATTTACGTATTCTGTTAAAGAATTTGTTAATTCATCAGTCATTTCAATGAGTAAGATAATATGATTGGATAATCCAATTTCTAACTCAAAACCATTTTTGATTGTAATCATTTCATTTTGAAATTTATTGAAGTTTTTCAAATTTTTATTAAGGATATTGATATTTTCGTTCATTCTAGTGAGAGAATTGTTAAAATTTGATATTGTATAATAATAATAATTTATTGATCCTTTAAGACATTTCACAATGTATAGGATAAGTCAATGAAAAATTACAATGAGGAATTCACCCAACTAAGAAAGTACATCACAAAGAAAATCATTTGTACTATAATAACATTTAGACAATAGAATATTTTTTATTTGTTTTTTAAATTTTCGTAACTCCAGCGATTTTAAAGAAAGTGGTAAATGATTAAACATTTTTATGCCCTGATATAGAGGTGAACATTCAAACTTATGTGTCCTGTGCTTTGGTACCAGAAGGATCTCGGAGTTTCTGGTATTATAATTGTGAAAATTAGATAGTCTCAGCCAGTTACTTTCATTTTCTTTGGCGTATATCAAACATTTTAGTATGTATATGCAAGGCAGGGATAGTATTTTATTTTTCACAAATATTGGCCGACAAGACGCAAGAGGAGGCATCTTGAACATCAATCTCATTATTCTTTTCTGTGCGATAAAAGCTCTAGAAACATCAACACAGTTACCCCACAATAATATATTATAGGATAAATGGCTGTAAACAAGACTATAATATATATTAATCAGCGAATGAAGAGGCAACGAATTTCTAACTCTACTAATAGCGTAGAATGAGCTGTTTAGTTTTTTGCATAGTGTATCGATGTGTGCAGACCAGCTTAAATTTCTGTCCACATGAACACCGAGAAACTTTGCACATGTGGCCGGAATGATCATATTATTCCGGTATCGAATTCTCAGGATACCCCTCTCATTGCTTCTTAGACCAAAATAAATGCATACAGTCTTATCCACGTTCACCATAAGTCCATTCTGGCGACACCATTGGACAAATTCCCCTATAAGTCCCTCACAAGCCGTTTGGAGTTCCTCACAACTCCGTGCAGAAACAATCACTGAAGTATCATCAGCAAACATTGTCACCCTCAAATGAGTTAGATGAATCGGCAAATCGTTTATGAATATTAAAAACAATAGCGGTCCCAGCACGGAGCCCTGAGGAACACCAAGACCCACACCGAATTCATCAGAAAAGCAGTCTGCCACCTTAACTGACATGCTTCTATTGCTTATAAAACTTCGGAGCCTCTCTAAAAATATTCCCCTAAAGCCCAAGCTGTAACATTTTTCTAGGATGAACGAAAAAGAGAGCGTATCAAAGGCCCGAGAAAGGTCGAAGAACAAGCCAGCAACATGTAGGTCTTTATCTAGACACTCATACACAGATTCAACAAAAGTGAGAGCGGCCGTCTGGGTTGATCGACCACTTCTAAAACCGTGCTGAGCAGGGGCAAGCAAACTAAATTTACAAAGATATTTCATCATACGAGTGAAAACAATACGTTCAAAAACTTTCGATAGGACACTTAAAATTGATATGGGGCGATAGTTGCTAACATCATTTACGTTGCCTTTTTTTAAAATAGGTACAATAATGGACTTTTTCAGAATGTTCGGAAACGTCCTCTCAGTGATTGAGATATTTATGAGGTTAGCAAATGGTTCGCTAATAACTTCAGCAACTGACTTTAGAATTCTGACAGAAATTTGGTCAGCGCCCACGCATTTTTTGTTTTTTAAAGTCTTTATGGTGTCAACAACTTCAAATTTTGAAACAGGATGAAAGAAAAAATTACTCGTGGACAATGGTGAAGTAGTGCAGTGAAAGGATAAAATTCCCCCGTAGCAAACTTTTAATTTAGACTCCGCTACACTGGAGAAATGTTGACCGAATTTATTTGCTACTTTAGTGGGATCACTACAATCTGTTCCGTTTATAGTTAAACTTATCGCTTCCCCACTTTTTATGTCTCTTCCTGTTAAAGTATTAACAATATTCCATAATGTTCTGTTTTTATTGTCAGAATTTTCAACAACAGTAGAATGGAACTTCAATTTAGTCTGTCTAATTAGCGTGTTATGATCTTTTTTTGCTTTTTTGTAATTTATATATGTGTTTGAAGAACTGAAATTAGAGTGAAGCCAATATAGACTATCCAACCGTTTTTTACTACTCACGATCTCAGGAGTAACCCATTTTTTCCGTGAATTGCTTGTTTTTCTCACGAGGGGACAGCACATTTCCACATAATATTGGAGGATATTGCTGAAAGTCTCAAAACAATGATCAACATCAAGCCCTGAGTATAATCCGTCAAAACTGTGGGTAGACATACATGTTGCCAGGTTGTCCAAATTTTCAACTGAGAGTTTGCGTACCATCTTAAAATTGGGCATATTTTGGTTGATAGGTCTTAGATCTATATTCAACAGTATAGCTCTATGATCACTAATATGGGCTTCGAAAACAGAGGCTTTATAGCTCAAAAGTTCGGCATTTGCAATGATGTAATCAACTTTAGAAATTGTTGTGTTACCAGTGATATTAGTAAACACCCGTGTAGCATCACAGGAGGTAATTTTAAGATTGAAGCAGTCTAACAAATCAATCAACAATTTCTTACTATTACAATTTTTCTTACAATAATCTATGTTTAGATCTCCACAAAGGAAGATATAATCTACATGGTCTAAACATGCTTGTAACGCAGAAAACAAGTTTTCAATAAAAATATTTACATTTCCAGAGCATGGTCTGTATACACTTAAAATGCCCACACGAGCATTTTGTACAAAAATTACAGTGCCACAGATTTCCACATGCATTTCCTGAGAAAACCGTGATATCGGCAGATTTTTTACCTCCAAACCGATTTTGGTGTACAACAAGGACCCACCATGTTCTCTCAGGGATCAGCTTGTATATAACCGGGAAACATCATTGAAGTTACACTTTCACTATTACACCAGTGTTCAACGATGCTCACTACATGTGGGTTATGGACCTCAAAAAGCATTTCTAAATTATCCATTTTATTATTGATACACTGCACGTTCAATTGTAACAGCTACGAAATGACATTAACTTGTTGTTGCAATAATACTTCTGTTTGTTTTTCATTATTAATTAACGAATTAATTGAATCAGAGTAAAATTGGGCGTCATTACTATCTGGTGTTCCAAATAACCATTTTATTCCTGTACCGACGGCGTTAACTAAGCCACGGCGCTTCCGTTGAGAAATTAAATTAATTTTGTGTGTGATTATGTTGAAAGATTTTTGAGCAGTTTCCAGTTTCTTCTGAATATATTTCATTTGATTGAAGCATTCATTTGTTAATTGATCATTAATGGCAATACAATGGGTTATTGTATAAAATTCTTTGATGATTTGAATTTTTTCATTAATGTGTGTTAAATTGATATATGATAAAAGAGTAAAATGTTCATTAGATACTTTCGCTAATCCAAGATTGTGGAATATTATTCCTGATGAAGATGATATTGGAGTGATTTTATATTCTGTTGCTAGGCCCGGGGTCATCGATAGAAGGGTCATACATAGTAATGTCTTCAATACGTCCATCCTGTGTAATTTCGTCGTCTGAAATGATATCGAATGGTTTCAATTGATTGAAATGATACGTTTTCAATTTATTTCTCTCTATTTCAATTGTTGCGGTTTCATTGTTGTGTATCTGTATTATTTTATATGGTCCTTTGAAATGTTTGGACAATTTTTGACTGGTTTGTTTCGCGCGTGAATCTTGTAAAATAACAAGATCATTTTCTTTAAAGCTATACGTGCGGTTATGTGTTTTGTCATAATATTCTTTCGATTTTTCTTTTGCTTTAATGAGATTTTCTCTCGCAGCGTTTCTTGCTGTCTTCAATTTTTTTGCGATTGAATTTGCTAAGTCTGAGTAATGTGGTTTTTCCGATGGTTTACGAAATGAATTTGGAATTCTTGATTTTTGTTAGTGATAAATGTGTTGAGTTCTGCTCTGTCTCCGTTGAAGGTTTTTATAAATTTGAATAAAACTGTTAGTGGAAGTTCCTCAAAAGGTTCATCATCGCTTAAGTTATCATTCGACATGCCTGGTTTTTCTTCTTTAAAAGACATATTTGTGCAGGAATTATATACCTTACGATAAGATTAACTTACTCTTTATTTCCCGAAAATTTGTTGTGGTCTTTGGGCAGGGCCTTCCGTCGAGGTGCTCCTCTGACTTGCGTCCGGAAGTAGTGGTTTATCGTCTTGGCTGTAGGTGATCCCTATCTGGCGATCCCTGTAGATTCCTCTGGGTAACCCTTGGAGTTTGAATTTGTTTGGATCCCTCTGTGGGTGATCTTGATTTGTTCCCTTCCTGTGGGTGAACTTGCTTTTGTTCCCTCTGTGTGGGTGAACTTGCTTTTGTTCCCTCTGTGTGGGTGAACTTGCTTTTGTTCCCTCTGTGTGGGTGAACTTGCTTTTGTTGGGTTCCTCTGGGTAATCCTTTTTTTGGCGATCCCACTTCTGACACCAAAAATTCGTGTCGTATTCCTTTGTTGAACTTTTGGCTTTTTAAAAAAACGTTTCTGACACCAGGGCAGCTTTTTAGAGTAGCTCCGAAACTCGTCTGATGGCTTGATGAGAAATAAAAACACTTTGTTGATGTTCACTTTTATTCACTTAGCTATACTGGTTAACAATAACTTCCTTATTCACTAACTTTACACTACGATGTTATGACTAATTAGAACAAGGTTAGAATAGTACCGGAGCAGAGATTTAACAGAACTAAAATGGGGTCGGCTCTAACTGCTTTTATATTATTTTATGAATTGCTGTGTCAGCTTTTCTATTTTTAGTATCTTTTATGGGTTTTTGGTATTACAACAATGTATATGCAATTTTGACTTAATAACAGGTCATAATTCGATACGCTTTCCGAACATGTACCGGGTTTTTCACTATAAATTGACCCCCTCCCTCTAACTTTGTTACAAAAACGGATACATGAAAATATTTTATACAAAAATTGTACGAAATCCAATAAACGTTTTGAAAATGATTACGTCAATTGGACTATATACAGGGTGAACAACATATCGAATGCAACTACATTTTTTCAAATGGGACATCCTGTATATTCTTTCATATTTTAATTGGTTATTCTTTTCTGATATCGAATATATACAGAGTGTAACAGCCAAATGGAATAAATTCGATAACGAATAAAAGAGGGCGTGTTTGGAAAAACGCTCGGACACGTCGATTTGAAATTTTAAATGCGCATATTTTTCAAGAAAATAATATTATATAGGCTGTTCCATGTGATCGTGGCCAATACCGACTTTCTCATTTCGAATGCAACCCCCTGTGTTATCTTTTTAATCTATATGTCTTTTATCTATTGCGAATTATATCAAAATTCTAGTTGAAAGCTCTTTTTTCGTCGGAACTATCAATGATCTCGTTTATTTCTCGTTCACATGGCAACATACATCAAAATAATATACAATGAGATTACAAATCAATAATCATTTCCAAAAAAATATTTAACACCCTGTATATTATTTGTTTTTTGGATTCTTCAGAGAATTCTAGACACAATTCATGCACAATGTCCTATACCTATCTCTAACTATGTATTTCGGAAGTATTAAGTGTTTCCAGATTTATTGCAAAAATCAACGTTTTAAATAATAGCTATTTATGTAACAAGTACATAAATTAGGTCTTTATGGACGAGTCCAAAAGTTTATGGCAGAGCGAGCAAAGCGAGCGAGGCCAATAATTTGGGCAAGTCCGTAAGCCTAATTATGTACGAGTTGCATACAAAGTTTTATGTTTGACTGAAATGCAGAAATTTTATTTTCTGAAATGGCAATTAATATATTCGTCGTTTATTGCGAAGAAACATTAAGTGTGCTTTTGCTTTTCTTATCTTAGTAACCATCAGCGACCTTAGCAACCTCACTGAACAAAGTTGATTACTTCGTTAATTCTGTGACAAACGTCATAATACTTAATCGAAAAAATGGATAGTTCGGGAAGGTGAAGCGTAAAAAATTCAGCCGCAAGTGCCAAAGAATCTCTCCTACCCACTAAAAGTGCTAATGAAAATTTGTATGCGGCCTATAACAAGTGGTGTGAAACGAAGAAGATGGCAAAATCGAGAAAAGACTGTGACAGTTGAGTCCAATAAAGTGGTGTCCAATAAAGTAGTCAATTATGGACGCTAAACGAATTCATGAATCAAGTGTTTATGAAGCAGTCGAACATAAAAATTATTTTATTTCACAAATTCGGTACATTACATTCAAAACCTTATAAGTAATACTGATTATTTCTCCATTATTGAAAAAAAAACGTCAATGTCAATTAAGGAAATGTTCAAAATGCTCGCTGCGAACGTCTTGGTAACATGCTTATCTGGTGTAGAATTGTCTTCTAACGTACTCAACATTTCAGGCGTGACTGATCTAATCGCAAGCGTAATTCGGTTTTTTAGGTCGTCTAAGTTTAAGAGTTTCGTTTCGTATACAATACTTTTGACATATCCCCACAAAGAGAAGTCTAATGGTGTCAGATCAGGAGATCGTGCTGGCCATTCTATCGATCCGCGCCTCCCTATCCACCGATTCGGAAAAATTTGGTTCTAGTACTGCCGGACATTGATTTGGTAATGGGTGCACCATCTTGCTGAAACCATATTATATTGGCAGGAACTTGTGGATTTGCTGGATCACCAAGCGAGACGACGACGAGATCAGACGTGCCGAGAGATTAAGTTTGTGTGTAAACCAGTTTAGTGCTCAAACGCAACGTTGATGTGCGCATCCAAGTTAGTGCTTGTTAAAAGTTTTGTGTTTTCGCTCGTTGAGTCCAGGTCCGAAAGGATCGTTGGTTCCGTGCGTGAGTGATTTCAGGACTTTTTAGTGAAGTTGAAAAAGTAAGTGAAGTGACTTTTATCCGAATTCAAACATGGATGATCATTCGGATAACGATGGATCCTTCATGGATATGGAGGATAGATATACAATCTCCGAGGATGAGAGTGATGAATTGAAGGAACTCGTCAGGCTCCGAACGGAGAATGACGAGCTCAAAGCCAATCTAGCGGCCCTGACAACTTGCTTGGCAAATTTGACCAGCGAGATGAAACTCTTGAGAGAAGAACTCTCCAAAACGAAGTCCCCAAATCAACAGGTAAGAAGTTATTCGCAGGTTTTGACTTCTGAACCAGGAACATCGGCCCAAACCAATCCCAATACAGTTATCCCTCCCAAAAAGATAACCTCAATAATTGAGGATAGCAATAAAGTCCCCAAACCTCAAGGAGCTCCTCCAGCCAAGCGTGCCAGAAAAGAGAGTTCGTCCTCAATTGAGAACAACTCAAAAAAGACAACGGTGACACCACAGTCACCTGCTACAAAGAAAATTCCCCCAGTGACAATGATGGGAACGTCAGACTGGACGGAAATGTCCAAAGCTCTCTACAGCAAGAAAATAAATTATAACCGGGCAACGGTTGTTAAAGACGGCATCAAAAATTATTGCCTCGTCTGCAGAAGATTTCAGGAAATTAACAAAATTCCTCGATCAACAAGGTAAGGAATATTTTACTTACCAAATGGAAGAAGAAAAGAGAGTATACGCCGTCATAAGGTACTTGCCACTTGACGCGGATATTGAAGTGATTAAAAATTATCTAGGACTACAAGGCATCAAAGATGCTGAAATAACGAGAATGACGTCGAACAAAACGAAAAAGGCAATGCCTCTCTACCTTGTGAAAACTCAACACAAGGAAATATTTCAAGTAAAAAAACTATATAGCCTCTGTATCGAAATTGAACCAAAAAAGAAGCCTGAAGGCCCAGGACAGTGCCATCGCTCCCAGAGATATGGACATGCACAAAATAAGTGCACATTTCCGTGGAGATGCGTAAAATGTTTAGGGGCACATTGCACAAAAGAGTGTGCATTGACGCAAAAAGAAGGTGAAAGGAACGCGACATACGTTTTATGTAACCAAAGTGGACATCCCGCCGGTTATGAAGGCTGCAGCGCATATAAAAATCTTACGAAGAAGAAAACACCGACAAAAAAAGAAGCCCCCCCAAGAAAATCGCTGAAAAAATAGAGACTGTTGTTACTGTTGAAAAACCACAGGTACAAAAAACAAAGAACTCGTCCACAAAACCAATTGAAACCAGAAGGGAAGACCCTAAAGATGAACTTGACAAACTCACTGAGAAAATATTCAGCAGAATAATGCAGAAATTTGAAAAAGAATTCGAGAAGAAATTTCAAAATAAATAATTTATGAACATGCAATCACAGCTAGAAAATCTGAAGATAGTTTCCTGGAATATTAACGGAATCAGAGCCCGTAAATCAGATATTGAACAATTGTTAGGTGAAAGACATCCTGATATTATGGCGCTTCAGGAAACTAAATTAACTCCTAAAGATAAAATATCCTTCGAAAACTACGAAATATACAGAAGAGACAGAAATGAAAGAAACGGTGGAGGGGTTGCTATTCTCGTTAAAAGAGACGTGAACCATTACCTGAATGCGGTTGTAAATCACGAGAACAATGACGCAACTATAGAGGCACTATCGATCACAGTAAAGATAAGAAGAGAAAGCATTAAGGTATTCTCTGTATATAAACCACCGCAAATAAATCTGCCAGAGGAAGAGATGAAGATTTTATTAGGGGGTCATTTTCCAAGAATAATACTTGGAGATCTCAACTGTAAATCTCAACACTGGAATTCTAAAATAGAGAATGCAAATGGCAAGAAATTGAAAGAATATGCCGAAAAGGAAGATGCTATAATCATGGGACCGGAAATACCGACATTTTTACCTAGTGGCAATGGAACCCCTGATGTGCTAGACATAGTTATAATGAAAAATATAAAACAAGATTTTGCTCTTGAAACGATAGAGGATGGAACATCTGATCACAACCCGATAGAGTTCATTTTAGGACATGGACCAAGAAATGAAGTGACTCAAACACGAGAACATACCGATTGGGACGAATATAAGAATAAACTCCTAGAAAATATCACGAGTATTCCACAAATTAACACTCCTGATGAACTAGATCAATCAGTCATAGCTTTGGAGAGTGCGATTATGAAATCCTATGAAGAGAGCACGGTTAGAAAAACTAAACCTACTCCCAAACATCCCTATGGCGATACTCCAAAAGAAGTGAAAGAACTGATTAAAGTCAACCGAAGACTAAGAAAGAAGTACAGGATGTATAAAACAGATAATGATAAAAACAGACATAGTCAAATACTTAAAAATGCACTAAGGGAGCTCAGAACGAATAGATGGAATAAGAAAATAAGTGAACTCAACACAGAAGACCACTCTGCATGGAAAATGCAAAAAAATTCACGTAATGAAAAAACTCAAATTCCACCACTGCATGGAATGGCATATTCAAAAAGCGATAAAGCTAACGCTCTTGCCGATACTATAGAAAGGGAGTCAAGAATAAACTATTGTGAAGAAGACGATGAGGACCTAGAAGAATTAATAGAAGATAATGAAGAAGAAATGAAAGAATCACCACCGGATGACAAAATCCCTCACCCAACATCTCCGGCAGAAATCAAAGAGATAATCAATAATTTGAAAACAAGAAAGGCTCCTGGAAAAGATAAAATTACAAATCTCATGCTGAAGAAAATGTCAAAGAAAGGAACGGCAGCTCTCACTAGCATAGCAAATGGCGTGATGAGAACAAAGCACTTTCCAAAAAGATGGAAATCTGCCGAAGTGATTGTTTTCAATTAACCAGGTAAAGACAAAAAGTTCCCACAAAACTATAGACCGATAAGCCTGCTCCCAGCCCTAGGAAAAATTGTGGAGAGAGTCTTATCCATACGACTTAATGAAGAAACAGAGGCCCTGCAGACGATACCGAGTGAACAATTTGGGTTCCGAAAACAACATTCTACTGAACAACAGCTCCTAAGAATAACCGAGTATATCACAGAAGGATTTCAGAATAAACAAGCCACAGGACTACTACTACTAGATCTAACCAGAGCTTTTGATAGAGTATGGCATGAAGGACTAGCATATAAAATGAAAACCGCAGGTTATTCACCCAAGTTATGCAGAATAATAAGAAATTATTTGAGAGATAGGAACTTTTGTGTGAAAATAGGTGATGTTCATTCCACACTCAGATATTTGGAAGCAGGAGTTCCCCAAGGATCCATACTAGGACCGCTACTCTATAACATATACATACATGATAAACCAAGAAATCCAAGATGCCTGCTTGCTCTATACGCGGACGATACGGGCATAGCAATTAGGCATAGAAATACAAAAATAATTCACAAAAGACTTCAAGAAGCTGCAGATGATATCTGTCAATGGTGTAACAGATGGAAAATCAAAATCAATGGAGAAAAGAGTCAAGCAATACTGCTTCAAAAGAGAAAACTGTAGATGGAATCGAAAATATCCATAGACGATAATGAAATAGAATGGCAGAATGAAGCTAAATATCTAGGAGTAATATTAGACAAGGGACTAACGTGGAAACAGCACATTAAGTATGCAGTGGATAAAACGAATGTAGCAATGAAAAGACTATATCCGATTATAGGCAGAAGAAGCCAAATGAACAGAAACACGAAATTGAGGATCATAAAAGCAGTCGCCAGACCGCAGCTAACATATGGATCAACAGCATGGGGATATGCAGCGAGAACCCATATAAAGAGGATACAAAGTACAGAAAACAAATTTCTGAGATGGGCATTAGACGCCCCTTGGTTTGTTAGGAATGAACAAATACAAAAAGACATAAAATGGGAGTCTATTACTACATTCATCAAACGAAAAGCTGCAAAAGCCTATGAAAGAGCTAGTGTACATCCAAATGATGACCTTAGAAGGTTAGTTGACTATGACCCCGCTGAAGATGAAAAAACAGATAGAATTTACCGCAAAAGACCTAGAGACCAATTGCGAAAATGAAGATATAGAACTCCACAATTAGTGAGAGATATCCAATTGAAGGATGTACACAAACACTCAGCAGAAAAGAATGCGAAAGAGAAAATAACAGATAAGATGATGGAAGGTTTATAGGCTTATGCCCGGAACCAACCGCAGGAGAGGTGTTTAGTCGGTAAGAATCCGACACTACCCAGAAAGACTGGGTGTCTGATGTAAGATTCACCTCTTCTAGAACAAAAAAAAAAAAATTTCTGGATCAGGATATAAGTTTTTCAGAGTTGGTACGACATTATTTTGGAGTAGTTCTCAATATTTTTCTCCATTCAAGTTGCCGTTAATGAAAAAGGGACCTACGATGATTTCCAACAATTCCTGCTCAAACATCGTCACATTTTCAGGATATTGCGTATGTTCTTCTCTCATCCAGTGAGGATTCTCATCAGACCAATAGCGGCAATTTTGACGATTAACATGACCGTGTAGTGTACATGTACTCTCATCGGAAAACAAAACATTTTCTGATTGGATCACATTGTTATCTAACATTGCCATCATTTGCTCACCAAAATGCCTTCTCCTACACTGAGAAAAAATTCTCATTATTCCGATTATAATTCTCATTGATTTTATAAAGCTATCTTCATTAAATAGGTGACCATTGGACGTCCCATAACTGTAATGAAACTCGTTTCATAAAAATGGATTTGGCTTTGCTTTAGCAATAATGGAAGTGTTTTATTAATATAATGGTCAAGTTCAATAACCTCAATGAAATTTCATCATGAAATTAATGAAACCTTCTATTGAATTTGTTAATGCGAGTTTTAAATTTGATTAAAAAGTATTTTCAACTTGATGATCACTCCTATTGGATTTAATGAACTGATTAATATTTTCAATTGAAGAGTATAATAAAATTGATGTAGCCATACATTCAGAATTTCAGTTTCACTATTGTTTTGAAGATAGCACATTATATTTATTAGACATCATACTTCAATTATTCAAGAATGAAAAAATTGATTATTTTGCAATATGAAAAATAAAATTATAGGAAAATACTATGGAATGATGAAAATAATATGGAAATTTATCATAGAATTCAACGATGAAAATGAGATAATATGTATAGACTTGTGATGAAGGAATGATATAATATAAATTAACATTATAAACTCCAGTTTATTTAACAATCAGTTATAATAGGTACTCCTAAAATTCCATAGCTATTAACAATGAAAACTCAATTCATTTCTATAACTCAAAACATTACAAACAATACAATTTCAGTATTATGAAACAATATACATGTCGAAGCCTTGAGCCTTCTTTAGGCAGTATCTACTGTAGAATCCTATCGTCCGGTAAAATGAAACGAAAAGATTCATTATCCATTTCTCCTTCTGAAAACTATAAAATATGCCATAACAAACACTACAGTCTACAGTACTCAAGTAGGTATTCAATAGGTATGAAAAATGTCACCTAATTTTAGCAGTTTCAATTTAATGATCTCAGCTTGAGTGGAAAATGAAGTTATTATAAGCATTCAATCAGTTTTTCATTAGTTATTATTGAAAAGATGACCTTGCTCACATATAATTTCTAATGTAACTTACCTAAACCGAGATCAAATTTGATCTTAAGCTTCAAACTCACACGTGCACAATTAAAAACCAACAGAGTAACGAAATAACCTCTTGCAACGCACTTCCACGACTTTGTTGTTAAATGTATAAGAAGTGACGCCAAGCCATGTTCATCCCCACTCTAAAAAATGTTAGATGCAATGAAGCGTCACATAAAAACAATAGTGCTATTTTTTCAGCGCAGTCAGAATGTTTATTAAAATAATAGTAAAATTTTGAATGAAACAGGAAGTTGTCTTATAATTATCCCTAACATTGACACTATAGGATTTGTCATTATTTCAATTAAATAGATAACAATGAGATAGAACTTCTAATGAGAATGAAACGAAAACATTGAAATGAGCAGACAGATAATCGAATTAATTAAATTTACTATTGTAACAATTATGTGAGAGTTAATAAAGCTGTTTCATTAGAATCAAAATGAACATTTTTCTCAGTGTATCGAAATCGTCTTCTATGAGCTCCTGAGTTGCCATCATTACAGGGATGCATCTTACTTTCCTTTAATATTCGAAATATTGACGTGTGGCTGACGGTGAACAGCGGGGCTACTTTTCGAACAGGATTATGTGGGCTTTCTTGAAACTCAAGCATAATATTTAATTTCGTATCATCACTCACTGCATTGGCAGCAATTCTTTTTATGTGTCTCTCATGACCAAGCTCTCGAAACTGCTTTTCTATTTTGCTAATTGTTCCTTGGGATATAGGAAATTTTTCGTGAAATAAGCGAGAAACTTCCATTTGTGTCCGTGTGTAATCTGCATAACTAATCATTTGATTGAAGAATATTTTGTGCATTTCTGTTAAATGAACCATTTTTCTAATATTATTACGTACATTTATCGAAATTCAAAAGACAATAGCACTTACACTGATCACTTATTGTCATGCAAACAGACAACGTGTTACGAAGGCTTTGAGAATAAACAAATCTGTTTTTGAGTGTAATGCATCGAATTTGTGAAGTAAAATAATTTTTATTTAAAATGTTAGTTTTTGAAAAAAATCTGAAAACACTCAATATTTCCGAAAAAGTTGAGGATAGGTACCTATAGGACATTGTACATGAATTATGTCTAGAATTTTCTGAAGAATCAAAAAAATAAATAATATACAGGGGGTTGCATTTGAAATAAGAAAGTTGGTATTGGCCTCGGTCGAATGGAACACCCTATATAATTTTATTTTCTTGAAAAATATGCGCATTCAAAATTACAAATCGACGTGTCCGAGTGTTTTTCCTAACACCCCCTCATTTATTCGTTAACGAATTTATTCCATTTGGCTGTTACACTCTGTATGCGCATGTGCATCTTTTATTTTCAAAGTTTCAAAGTTTTGAAATGAAACTACGGAATAAAAAATACGTTTGAAAAAAAAGAAGTTACAATCAATATGTTGCCCACCCTGTATATATTTCATTTTGTGAAATCATTTTGAAAAACATTAGACGATTTCGTGAAAACCATTTTTTTGTACCTACCTGATTCGGTAAGTTGAAGGGGGGTCGAATTATGGTGAAAAACCCGGTACGAACCAAATACGAGCATACCCGAAGATAGGTACGGGTTCCTGCATTCATGCCCTTAACTTAACCAGTATTGGCCTAGCCCCGAGTGAACGCGTTTACATCCAGTCCCGCATAGTCTGTTATTCCCTCCATCCTTCTCTCGTTTACTTTTCGCCTCACCGCTTACAACCCTGTCGTTCAACATTCCGAAAAAAAAACTTCTTCCGGTACAGTTATCACTGAGAAAGTTTTTGCCATTGACAAACTTTTGTTGTTTTTGCTAAGCACGTTGTCTGCAAATTATTTAACAATTGTGATATCCACGTATTTCGATCCGTGATTAAAAAGATTCCCATTCGTGCAACATATACAAGAGGCAAGCAGAAAAGCAGCTAAGGTTCCTAGGAAATATATTAACCGTGAGTACCATTGTTTCAGTATTTCATTTTCTCAGAAGAAAAATATTTGGCAACAAAATCCTGAAACAGGTCAATTTTTGTTTATGTTTTACCAAATTTTTATGCATTTTTTAAGGATTTTTGTTGCACCCTGTGCCATCCCCATCAACCCTCTAAATTTATTGAATAGGGAAAGTGGGTCATGTGGTACTTTTTTGGCAAGGTCTTTGTATCTTCTTCAGAGGGTGCCGAAATTTTCAGGAAAAAATATTTTTACAAAAATTAGTTAGTTCAAAGAGGTTTTCAGTATGTGCACTTTGCCATGGCTCATTTACTTTGAGACGATTGCAGATGCAATATATAAAATAGCGGAATCAAAGCAATTTCCTATTAATTGATATGTCGTTGACGACATATTCAAATCCATATAAAAGAAAATGCTTTTAAAGAAAATTAACCCCCATATTTCAGTCAAACAAAATTACATTTCTATCCCATATTTAGAAGGATTCAATGATAGAATATATTGAGGAAATATAATTATTTAATGGTCAATAAACGACATCGAACTTTAGAAAACATGCTTGTTAACAATAAATCTAAGATTGAAAATGATTGTTATAGCGGTATATGTAGGATTGATTGTAGTGAATGTCCCTCTTTTTATACAGGGTTGGGATGAAATATGGAACCCAGACAATATCTTCTAAACGAAAAGAACGATATTCATGAATATTTGCAGGTAAGTTCAATGGAACAAAATGCATCTGATGTACATTTTCTTGTTAATAATAATAATAATCTCTTTATTTCACATATTACACGATCATGAAAGTGAAACTTGTCAAATATTACAAAAACTAGTTTAACGACACTAATGACCTGACCTTACAAAGATTACATAAAAAATAAAATATTTAACCCCACAAACAGACAAAGTACTACTCAAACCATTAGGATATTGAAAATTTATACTCATAGAATTCAGACACCCTGTATGGTTCCAAGTTTAACAACAATTGTCTCACTTGATTTTTGAACTGCTTTTCATTATTTAGAATCTTTACCGTTCCTGGTTATTCTTTGAACGCTGAAATACTTGAGTAGAAGTATCCCTTCTCATATTGTGATAGTCTATGTTGAGGAAATACATAGTTTGTATTTCTATCGCTTTTTGTCCTGAGATGTTGAAAGGGAATCCTTATTTTTTAAAAGGAAAATGATCAGTTCATATAGGTACAATGCCGTCAATGAAGGGATGTTGTTCGCTTTGAAATGATGTCTGCCTGATTCATTGAATTTTAGTCCTAAAATGATTCGGATATAGTTCCGGTTCAACCAGCAATGCCATCAACTTATTTAATTTAAATGGGACAGCCCTTTATATTTTTACAGATTTTGAAGGAGCTTGTTATTTTGAATTCATAAAGACTGAGTTTAGTGTAAAAAGATTGTAAAAACTGTTTGTTGTACAATAGGTGTACAATTAATATGTTTCCTACAGAACGTCGACTGATACCATGGTTCAGTGCCAAATTTGTGGTGGAAGTTTGAGGTGATTCTTTCATATCGATTGCAATATTTTGTTTAACAGTTTCGTTCGTTGCAGTCCGAGGTCTTCCCGGTTTAAGCATCCCAGTTGTATCAAAACGTTGTAATGTTTTAGTTACTGTTGAGGGTGATATAGGATTTGTCTCCGGATGCAGATTATTAAAAATATGACACACTTCTTCATAAGTTCTAACACGATCACCATAACCGATCATCTTCAAGATTTCAATACGCTCTTTTCACTTAATTGAACCATTCTGAATTGTGAAATTTATTTCCTTCAACAAGAATTTGACACTTGGAGAACAAAAAACGTACTAAACAGTACTCGTTTATTTATTACTATGCATTCAAACATCAATTAGTTTATCTAGTTGCTGTAATGCAGAAAACTCAAAGGGGGTTGATTAAAGTGCTTTATTCCTCGTTTTTACAATTTTTTTTCACAGTAAACTCAGTATTTTCGAATTCAAAATAACAAGTTCTTTCAAAATCTGTGAAAATATATGGGGTGTCCCATTTAAATTAAAGAAGTTGACTGCATTTTCTGTTAAACCGGAAATATATTATTAACAAAAAAATGAACATTAGATGCATTTTGTTCCATTGCACTTTCCTGCAAATTTTCATGAATATCTTTCTTCTCGTTTAAAATATATTTACTCTGTTCCATACTTCATCCCAACCCTGTATAGGCATGACAACTCGCGCAGCCAAAATAAGATTTAACGAACATGTAAAGAACCTACCCAAATCAGCCCTGGGTGGCCACTTAATAGAAAATAAACCTAAGATCACAATAGAGAATGATATGCTCGATGATATGTCTTTGATACATAAGGAAAATAACCATAAATGTCTGGTTCTCTTAGAGCAATACGAAATTCTTAAAAATAAAGACAATAATCATCTTTTGAATGATATCTCAGAATTCACTGATAGATATTTAAGTCTTTATAGAATTGGTTTATTCAGGTTATAATCTTTTCACCTTCTTCTTTGTTCTTAACCATTTTGACAAGAATGACAATTTGATTGACCCCCACCCCTTAACTCTTCAATCTTTTCGGATAGTTGTTTGGCTGAGTTGATATCAACTAAGCGACCCATCCCATATTTTTTTAAATATAAGAGCGGCAAAATTTATTTTTTCACGGATGAATTACGGATAAAAAACGTCGAAATTTCGAGCTATTCCGAGTTTGATTCCTGAGAGCTGTTTTGCTAACTTTATGTAGATACTTTATGCAAATTTGTGTTTTAACTGGCCTGATGGCTGTTTAGCCGAAATCGATAGCTAAGAGAATATAAATTTTATAATTAGTGTGTTTCCTCATTCAATATGGTTGTTTTATTAGTAATATTCGTGAAATGCAAGGAAGTATTTATGAAGTATTATTATTTGAACTGGGGTCGTTATGGCTCAGTTAGCCTTCCGGGAATTTATAAAGTAACTCTGTATATTTCATTTCAATTCATGATGTGTGGACCTTATTCCAAATTTATTTGAGAAAATGGAAAAGTTATAAAAATAGAATATTTCGTTATTCAACCGTAAGTGGCATGTCGATATTTCATAAATCAATAAAAATTATTTCGTGATTTTTTCTTCATAACCATGATTTTCAATTCGTCAGTTCACTAAATGATAATGTTATTTGCTGATCTATTTATTCCACTGGTGTCATAAAGGGTATTGTATTTAAATTCTAACTTGAATTTATTATATCTTTAAATTTAGCAGTGCTACTGCGGAAAAAGCATTGAAACCTTTTGCATTAATTGTCGAGAATTTGTCGTGAAAGAAAAAAATTTGTCGCGCCCAAGATTTTTTTTCGGGGTGGCTTCGCTAACTTAACATAAAGTTAGTAAAACCATTTTTACAATATATGTAGGTTGAATATCATAAAAATGATTATAAGTAATTGTCGAGTTATTGTCGAAGTCCAGACGAAGTATAAAAAACACACAAAAATCTATTCCCTCTAGTTTATTTTACGCCTTTCTCCCGCGATTTCGTTATTGCCTTTTTTCTATATTTATATATTTATTGCCACAATTATAAAATAATAAATAAGAAAAAAAGAAGAAAAGTTTATTCATGGCCATCGACCTGAGGTCCTTCAGCCTCAATAAATAAATTTAAGTTAGAATTCCAATGCAATCAGTTCCTCAATACCCTTTACTGAATTATGGTTATCATTTGAATATTTCAACATCATTCTTAATTTGCAATTCATTTGTGAATAGAGGAATCACAAATATTCTTCTATTGGAGGATCATAATTAATTACCAATATTTAGTCCTCCACAATTTATAGTGATCAAATTAATCACAATTCTTGCGTTATTCGAGAATCATCATCACAATTATTTCTTCAATCAATCGTATAGCAATTCGGTATTACAGTAATGAATGACAATGATTTCTATATTTAAGAATAAGCAACTCATTTGTGCATAAATTAATCACAATAATTTTTTATTCGATTATTAAAATTTGCAATTATCATACGGATGAATCACATATATTTCTTCATTAAAAGTCATTCATAAGTTAATGTCATTAGCATTCTGAATGCCAGATGCAAAAAAACCCTTTATTGTTAAAAGTCAAACCTAACATTCGTCTTTCTCTAACTGTCAAACTTGAATGCTTTCAGTAGGTAGAGAACATTTTATTGGGGGCCTGTTGTCATTCCATGAATATTTCGACACCTTCATAAACTGGTTAAATAGGTATATTCGTCAAGTGTCATAAAAAACTTTCGGACAAACTGGTATTTTCAGTCTTTTGTGATCGCACTTGCTTGGAAAAACCACGAATTCTGCAAATGATTCTTTTTTTTTGGTGACTCTAGTTAATACATCGTTCTTTCCTTTCACAATTGAGTGATAGCCCTTGAGTATTGATTAGGTTATAGTTACTTTCGTGTCGGATATTTTTTTATTGATAGGGATTTTTGGCGCAACCATATCTCCAATGAAGCCTTCAGATCACGGGATATTAAGATGATATTACACGTCTAGCCAGAAAATAAGCCACCAGCCGTAGTTCATTAAGGCGAGTGATAAGTGCCTGATCCTAATTTTATGATACTGAAAGGTATTTAGTTTTTTGAGGGTGCAGGAGGTCATAACTCATAAGAAAATTTTCAACTGTTTCAAAAGGAGCATGGTGTCTAAAAATCTTATATTTCGATCTGTATATAATAATGATATAACAGATTGGAATGAACATTCGGTATGTGTGAGCTTGAAAACCCGATTATTGAAATAATTCAGTTGCTCATAATTCGATTTTAAACACTTATGATATCACTTAAAATTTCACTAATTATTGAAATCTTTTTACGATATGGACAAGTCATTTTCGATAGTTGGAACGTCATATGTGTAAACGAGTCTTTGAAATTTGTGGTTCTAAAAAGAACCGATTGCGTTCCTTCTCGGCGTACCAAAGAAGTCGATTTCCACTCACTTTACTTGGAACTGGTGTATTTGCTCACGGCTTTGCCACCTTCGCTGACGGCGTGCTTGGCCTATTCCCCGGGCAAGAGGAGACGTACGGCAGTCTGAATTTCCCTGCTTGTTATCGTGAAATGTTTGTTGTAGTGGGCCAATCTGCTCGCTTCTGCTGCGATACGTTCGAAGATATCGTTGAGGAAACTGTTCATAATACTCATAGCCCTGCTGGAGATTCCAGTATCGGGGTGGACCTGCTTCAGCACCTTGTAGATGTAGATAGCGTAACTTTCCTTCCTCTTGTGTTTCTTCTTCTTATCTGTCTTGGTAATGTTCTTCTGGGCTTTACCAGCCTTCTTCACTGCTTTTTCACTAGTTTTCGGTGCCATCGTAAATAAATTACCTTGTGATAATTGTTACGGTGAGACAATTGAGACTCTTTTTTTGTTCTAGAATAGGTGAATCTTACATCAGACACCCAGTCTTTCTGGGTAGTGTCGGATTCTTACCGACTAAACACCTCTCCTGCGGTTGGTTCCGGGCATAAGCCTATAAACCTTCCATCATCTTATCTGTTATTTTCTCTTTCGCATTCTTTATGCTGTGTGTTTGTATTCATCCTTCAATTGTATATCTCTCTCTAAGTGTGGGGTTCTTTATCTTCATTTTCGCAATTGGTCTCTAGGTCTTTTGCGGTAAATTCTCGCTGTTTTTTCATCTTCAGCGGGGTCATAGTCAACTAACCTTCTAAGGTCATCATTTGGATGTTCACTAGCTCTTTCATAGGCTTTTGCAGCTTCTCGTTAGATGAATGTAGTAATGGACTCCCATTTTATGTCTTTTCGGATTTGTTCATTTCTAACAAACCAGGGGGGCATCTAATGCCTATCTCAGAAATTTGTTTTCTGTACTTTGTATCCTCTTTATATGGGTTCTCGCTGCATATCCCCATGCTGTTGATCCATATGTTAGCTGCGGTCTGGCGACTGCTTTTATGATCCTCAATTTCGTGTTTCTGTTCATTTGGCTTCTTCTGCCTATAATCGGGTATAGTCTTCTCATTGCTACATTCGTTTTATCCAATGCATACTTTATGTGCTGTTTCCACGTTAGTCCTTTGTCTAATATAACTCCTAGGTATTTAGATTCATTCTTCTATTAGATTTCATTATTGTTTATGGATATCTTCGATTCCATCTTCAGTCTTCTTTTTTGAAGGAGTATTGCTTCATTTCTGCATTGATTTTGATTTTCCATCTGTTACACCATCGTCTGATATCATCTGCAGCTTCTTGAAGTCTTTTGTGAATTATTTTTGTATTTGTGTGCCTTATTGCTATGCCCGTATCGTCTGCGTATAGAGCAAGCAGGCATCTTGGATTTCTTGGTATATCATGTATGTGTATGTTATAGAGTAGCGGTCCTAGTATGGATCCTTGGGGAACTCCTGCTCCTAAATATCTGAGTGTGGAATGAACGTCACCTATTTTCACACAAAAATTCCTATCCCTCAAATAATTTCTTATTATTCTGCATAACTTGGGTGAATAACCTGCGGTTATCATTCATTTACATTTTATATGCTAGTCCTTCATGCCATACTCTATCGAAAGCTCTGGTTACATCTAGTAGTAGTAGTCCTTTGGCTTGTTTACACTGAAATCCTTCTGTGATATACTCGGTCATTCTTAAGAGCTGTTGTGTTGTTCAGTTGAATGCTGTTTTCGGAACCCAAATTGTTTGTTTGTTTGGGAGTAGTTTTTCTAGCCGTACCTACTCTCCTACGTAGGTGCAAGACTGAATGATCTAATTCGTCAGGAGTGTTAATTTGTGGAATACTCGTGATATTTTCTTGGAGTTTATTCTCAAATTCGTCCCAATCGCTTTGTTCTCGTGTTTGAGTCACTTCATTTCTAGGACTCTTGGTCCATGTCCTAAAATGAACTCTATCGGGTTGTGATCAGATGTATTTTTCAACAACTGATTATAATAATGACAATTTCATTCATATGAATCACATAAAGAAAATCAAAGTATGTACCTTATATAAATATTTCAAACGCGATTTGATAGTCAGCGCTTGGGGGCCCCCTAAGGTCGGGGGCCCTGGTGCACTGCACAGACTTAAACCTACGTAGCTTCGCCGCTGCGAGGTACAGTTATTGTTCCTTGTTTTACTGACAAGATGGAAAGGTATTACTGTATCACACAATTAAAAATATTCTAAATCAAACTAGATCGCCTACTCGTTTTATTGATTAGAAGATGTTAGTCAAAAAACAATTATATTTGAAATCTGAAGCGGTCTTCTCACTAAAACAGAGCTCAACGCTTCACAGAATAAAATGCACTCCCTCAATATTCTAGAATATAAATAGGTGACCCAAACTTGTCCGAAAGTGCAAATGGTGCTAGTCAGTACTCATAAAATCATAAAACAAGAAAAACGTATTATACCTGCTACTATAACTAATGAGCTTTTTTTTTTTTTTTTTTTTGTTCTAGAAGAGGTGAATCTTACATCAGACACCCAGTCTTTCTGGGTAGTGTCGGATTCTTACCGACTAAACACCTCTCCTGCGGTTGGTTCCGGGCATAAGCCTATAAACCTTCCATCATCTTATCTGTTATTTTCTCTTTCGCATTCTTTTATGCTGAGTGTTTGTGTACATCCTTCAATTGGATATCTCTTACTAAGTGTGGAGTTCTATATCCTCATTTTCGCAATTGGTCTCTAGGTCTTTTGCGGTAAATTCTAGCTGTTTTTTCATCTTCAGCGGGGTCATAGTCAACTAACCTTCTAAGGTCGTCATTTGGATGTTCACTAGCTCTTTCATAGGCTTTTGCAGCTTTTCGTTTGATGAATGTAGTAATGGACTCCCATTTTATGTCTTTTTGTATCTGTTCATTCCTAACAAACCAGGGGGCGTCTAATGCCCATCTCAGAAATTTGTTTTCTGTACTTTGTATCCTCTTTATATGGGTTCTCGCTGCATATCCCCATGCTGTTGATCCATAAGTTAGCTGCGGTCTGGCTACTGCTTTTATGATCCTCAATTTCGTGTTTCTGTTCATTTGGCTTCTTCTGCCTATAATCGGATATAGTCTTTTCATTGCTACATTCGTTTTATCCACTGCATACTTAATGTGTTGTTTCCACGTAAGTCCCTTGTCTAATATTACTCCTAGATATTTAGCTTCATTCTGCCATTCTATTTCATTATCGTCTATGGATATTTTCGATTCCATCTTCAGTTTTCTCTTTTGGAGGAGTATTGCTTGGCTCTTTTCTCCATTGATTTTGATTTTCCATCTGTTACACCATTGACTGATATCGTCTGCAGCTTCTTGAAGTCTTTTGTGAATTATTTTTGTATTTCTGTGCCTAATTGCTATGCCCGTATCGTCCGCGTATAGAGCAAGCAGGCATCTTGGATTTCTTGGTATATCATGTATGTATATGTTATAGAGTAGCGGTCCTAGTATGGATCCTTGGGGAACTCCTGCTTCCAAATATCTGAGTGTGGAATGAACATCACCTATTTTCACACAAAAGTTCCTATCTCTCAAATAATTTCTTATTATTCTGCATAACTTGGGTGAATAACCTGCGGTTTTCATTTTATATGCTAGTCCTTCATGCCATACTCTATCAAAAGCTCTGGTTACATCTAGTAGTAGTAGTCCTGTGGCTTGTTTATTCTGAAATCCTTCTGTGATATACTCGGTTATTCTTAGGAGCTGTTGTTCAGTTGAATGTTGTTTTCGGAACCCAAATTGTTCACTCGGTATCGTCTGCAGGGCCTCTGTTTCTTCATTAAGTCGTCTGGCTAAGACTCTCTCCACAATTTTTCCTAGGGCTGGGAGCAGGCTTATCGGTCTATAGTTCTGTGGGAACTTTTTGTCTTTACCTGGTTTATTGAAAACAATCACTTCGGCAGATTTCCATCTTTTTGGAAAGTGCTCTGTTCTCATCACGCCATTTGCTATGCTAGTGAGAGCTGCCGTTCCTTTCTTTGACATTTTCTTCAGCATGAGATTTGTAATTTTATCTTTTCCAGGAGCCTTTCTTGTTTTCAAATTATTGATTATCTCTTTGATTTCTGCCGGAGATGTTGGGTGAGGGATTTTGTCATCCGGTGGTGATTCTTTCATTTCTTCTTCATTATCTTCTATTAATTCTTCTAGGTCCTCATCGTCTTCTTCACAATAGTTTATTCTTGACTCCCTTTCTATAGTATCGGCAAGAGCGTTAGCTTTATCGCTTTTTGAATATGCCATTCCATGCATTCCATGCAGTGGTGGAATTTGAGTTTTTTCATTACGTAAATTTTTTTGCATTTTCCATGCAGAGTGGTCTTCTGTGTTGAGTTCACTTATTTTCTTATTCCATCTATTCGTTCTGAGCTCCCTTAGTGTATTTTTAAGTATTTGACTATGTCTGTTCAGTCTGATTTTATCATTATCTGTTTTATACATCCTGTAGTTCTTTCTTAGTCTTCGGTTGACTTTAATCAGTTCTTTCACCTCTTTTGGAGTATCGCCATAGGGATGTTTGAGAGTAGGTTTAGTTTTTCTAACCGTGCTCTCTTCATAGGATTTCATAATCGCACTCTCCAAAGCTATGACTGATTTATCTAGTTCATCAGGAGTGTTAATTTGTGGAATACTCGTGATATTTTCTTGGAGTTTATTCTTATATTCGTCCCAATCGGTATGTTCCCGTGTTTGAGTCAGTTCATTTCTAGGTCCATGTCCTAAAATGAACTCTATCGGGTTGTGATCAGATGTTCCATCCTCTATCGTTTCAAGAGCAAAATCTTGTTTTATATTTTTCATTATAACTATGTCTAGCACATCAGGGGTTCCATTGCCACTAGGTAAATAAGTCGGTATTTCCGGTCCCATGATTATAGCATCTTCCTTTTCGGCATATTCACTCAATTTCTTGCCATTTGCATTCTCTATTTTAGAATTCCATTGTTGAGATTTACAGTTGAGATCTCCAAGTATTATTCTTGGAAAATGACCCCCTAATAAAATCTTCATCTCTTCCTCTGGCAGATTTATTTGCGGTGGTTTATATGCAGAGAATACCTTAATGCTTTCTCTTCTTATCTTTACTGTGATCGATAGTGCCTCTATAGTTGCGTCATTGTTCTCGTGATTTACAACCGCATTCAGGTAATGGTTCACGTCTCTTTTAACGAGAATAGCAACCCCTCCACCGTTTCTTTCATTTCTGTCTCTTCTATATATTTCGTAGTTTTCGAAGGATATTTTATCTTTAGGAGTTAATTTAGTTTCCTGAAGCGCCATAATATCAGGATGTCTTTCTTCTAACAATTGTTCAATATCTGATTTACGGGCTCTGATTCCGTTAATATTCCAGGAAACTATCTTCAGATTTTCTAGCTGTGATTGCATGTTCATAAATTATTTATTTCCAAATAAGTTTTGAAATTTCTTCTCGAATTCTTTTTCAAATTTCTGCATTATTCTGCTGAATATTTTCTCAGTGAGTTTGTCAAGTTCATCTTTAGGGTCTTCCCTTCTGGTTTCAATTGGTTTTGTGGACGAGTTCTTTGTTTTTTGTACCTGTGGTTTTTCAACTGTAACAACAGTCTCTATTTTTTCTGCGATTTTCTTGGGGGGGGCTTCTTTTTTTGTCGGTGTTTTCTTCTTCGTAAGATTTTTATATGCGCTGCAGCCTTTATAACTGGCCGGATGTCCACTCTGGTTACATAAAACGCATGCCGCGTTCCTTTCGCCTTCTTTTTGCGTCAATGCACACTCTTTTGTGCAATGCGCTCCTAAGCATTTCACGCATCTCCACGGAAATGTACATTTATTTTGTGCATGTCCATATCTCTGGCAGCGATGGCACTGTCCTGGACCTTCTGGCTTCTTTTTGGGCTCTATTTCGATACAAAGGTTGTAGATCTTTTTGATTTGAAATATTTCCTTGTGCTGCGTTTTTACAAGGTAAAGAGGAATTGCTTTTTTGGTTTTATTTGACGTCATTCTCGTCACTTCGGCATCTTTAATACCTTGAAGTCCTAAGTCGTTTTTAATAACTTCAATATCCGCGTCCAGTGGCAAGTACCTTATAACGGCGTATACTCTCCTTTCTTCTTCCAATTGGTAGGTAAAATATTCCTTACCTTGTTGATCAAGAAATTTAGTGAGTTTCCTGAAGTCTTCTGCCGACGAAGCAATAATTTTAATGCCGTCTTTTACTACCGTTGCCCGGTTATAATTTATTTTTTTGTTATAAAGCGCTTTAGACATTTCCGTCCAGTCTGAAGTCCCCATCATTGTTAATGGAGGAATTTTCTCTTTGATAGGTGACTGAGGTGTCACCGTTGATTTTTGTAAGTTTTCCTCTATTGAGGAAGAGCTCTCTTTCCGGGCACGCTTGGCCCGGGGTGCTCCTTGCGATTGGGGGGCTTTTTTGCTGTCCTCAATAATTGAGGCTGGCTTTTTGGGAGGGACAACTGGCGTAGCTTTGGAATTAGCTTGGTTCGTTACCGGTTCAGAAGTCAAAACCTGGGAATAACTTCTTACCTGTGGATTTGGAGACTTCGTTTTGGAGAGTTCTTCTCTCAAGAGTCTCAACTCGCTGGTCAGATTCGCCATAGAAGTCGTCAGGGCGGCTAAATTGGCTTTGAGCTCATCATTCTCCCGTCGCAGCCTGATGAGTTCCTTCAGTTCGTCACTTTCGTCCTCAGAGGTCGTGTATCTATCATCCGTATCCATGAAGGATCCATCGTTATCCGAATTATCATCCATGTTTAAATTCGGATAACAGTCACTTCACTTACTTTTTCAACTTCACTAAAGAGTCCGTGAATCACACACGCACGGAACCAACGATCCTTTCGGACCTGGACTCAACGCGCGAGAAAACAAAAACCTTTTACAAGCACTAACTTGGATGATGCGCATCAACGTGGCGTACGGCGCACTGAACTGGTTTACACACAAACTCAACTCTCGGTACGTGTACACTAGTCGACGTCTCGGTCAGTTGAACTAATGAGCAGCTGAGATCCTGTTCTCTCATACATAAAAGCACTTTGAAGAAGGAACAGGACGTAAAACGAGATCAAGGGTTCCTAAGCAGGAGCATTCTAGATTAGATCTAGATACCTAATAACAATAGAGGAACACGTTCCTAGGACATGTACCCCGATCTAGATAATATTGAATAACAGGTACAGGGTACAGGAACGGAACGGGTTGGAACAATTCCCTGAATTTGCCTGATTCGCAACATCTCTGATTGTTACTTTTGATAGAGTATACAGAAAGTTGGCGAAATAGAAGATAATTTGTATTGAATGAAAATAATATGATTGGGTATCCCCCAATTTAGTGAATGTAAAACTACAAAATTCGTCACGAGTAGATATTTCAGAAAAGAATTCGGATCGTATATTATTCAACTCAATATGAAAAATAATCAATTAAATCGAATAACGCAAGGCTTATCCATTGTCCGAATAAGAACTACATACTTAGTGTACTAGTTCAGATCTTAAATTTAGTAGCAAGGAGCGATTACACAAGTGATCGAGCAAGAACAAACCTGAAGCAATGGTTTCATTCCTGATGATCTATCGAAGATTTATGAATAATACAAATAACTATATACTTTAACTATTTATTGGTAAAACATGATCGTGAATTATTGGATTCTTAATGAACGCCAGATTGTATGAATCAACTATCGAACGAGTAATTAACACGACTGTACTGAAACTCAGAGGTGGAAAAACAGCGTAACGTATGAACATGTGTGTGTACTTTAAAAGAAGTTTTTGGTGGCCCTGATAAGGGCCTTTGATGGAAACTTGAGCATCCGAGATGCTCAAGAACGACTCGATTTTTATGATTTCTTCTCGGTCTTCTTTGGCAAAAGGACGGCTTGGATGTTTGGTAAGACACCACCTTGAGCGATGGTGACTCCGGACAGCAATTTGTTCAATTCTTCGTCGTTCCTGATGGCCAGCTGGAGATGACGCGGAATGATTCTGGTCTTCTTGTTGTCCCTAGCGGCGTTTCCGGCCAATTCCAATACTTCGGCGGCAAGATACTCCATAACAGCCGCTAGATACACTGGGGCACCCGCTCCAACCCTTTCGGCATAATTTCCCTTACGCAATAAACGATGAATACGTCCGACAGGGAACTGCAAGCCAGCTCTGTTGGAACGGGACTTCGCCTTGCCTTTAACTTTTCCTCCTTTACCGCGACCAGACATTATTAAACTGAATTACTAATAAGGATATCAAATATTAAATGATGCTATCAGTACCTGTGTGCTTTATCTATATAGATTCGTCGTTACGCCAATCGCGTTCGAGTGTCAAACAGTACTCCTACAGAGGCGTGGTCGAGATATCCACGTTCATGCATGCTTCTTGAACACGCTTTCAATCGGGCCACTTGCCTAATTCCATAATATGATGTTGATCGTGGCAATAGGAATATTCAAAGAACACTAAATTTCCTCTATTAGCGACGTTTCGCAAATACAGTGTTGCATTTTCAAGCTGTTATTACAGTATTTTCAGCAGCCACATTTGATGCTGGATGAATTGTTATGTGTTGGATACTAATGATACTATTTGATTTTAGAAAATCTATAAACACGCTCGATGTGATCGGTTTACCAGAAATAATAACCTTCGTTATTTCAAACTCACTAGCTACTTATTTTCCATGATTGATTATGATTATACTAATAACTCCTAGGTCGCCGGAGGAGACCCCTCAGAAGCTTGTGCGAGTTAGGTAAATCAGTTGTGTTCTATGTAGGCTTGGTTACCTTGGTGTCGTTACGCCACCTCACTACCTCAGGCACCGCAGTGTTAATTTTTGACCCAACAGTGTATAGTGGCCCACTCTTGAAAGAACAGGCATAACAACCTAATAACACATTCGTAATGGTACAGTAACGTTACGAGGAACGATGCGCCAAATAGATATTAGTTTCTGTTCTTTTAAAATATCATGTTCCGTTCTTTCAAGATTATTATGTTGTTGGAACAGATCGGTCATAACTGTTCCCAATAACCTGTTCCGTTCTTTTCGTGACATCTCTAATGCAATGTAATAGGGCAGGGGTCGGCAACCTGCATTCGGTTCTCTTTCGAAAAAGTAGTGATATCAAACTCATTTGAACACCCTTATTTGTCCCCCTTTTAACAAAATTTGACCTGTCTGAGCGATTTTTCGTTATTCCATCCCAAAGCTCAAAATTCGAGGTTGAAACTTATGGAAGGCCAACCCTGTATGCATATAAATATTTCCATAAATAAAAAGTATAGTTTTTCTTCATCGGAGCAATCAATACCTCTATTGGAGGTCGGCATATCACATGGTGTAATCTCGAAAATGCAATGCCTTCGCCAAATTTCAGTTGAATATCTTGTGGAATGCAGATACAGTAAAAAAAATTTAAACAAATTCACACGAAAGGTTTGCGGACCAATGTTCATAAGACTTTTATTCTCTTTACATTATGCCAGTATTCTCCCCTTTTTGTTTGTGCTGCCAAATTAGGATCACCTATGAATGCCGATCCTATTTATTGTTGAGAAAAAAATTTTGTTGCTCAATTTTGTAAATTGTAATTTTTGAGTCTTTCGACTGAAAAAATTGATGTCCACTGAATAGGGGTGTTAAGAATAACTTTCAAATGGACGAAAAACGTAACAGAAAAGGAATAGTAATGAAAGAAAAGGAATCTTTTATGGGCATCTCTGAAAAAGACAATTGTAATACTGGCCATTCGGGAATTTGCAATCTTATCAGGAAGCTTCTCAAATAAAGATGCCGACATTAATGACTAACATTTCAAAACAATCTGTTTATTGATCTACCCTTCCTCCATAAGCAGGTACTACATCTACTAATAAACAATTATGACCTCTCCGGCCCTTACTTATAATGCGTTCAGTGAAATTTTTGGGTTTATTACTGGAGTAGTTTCCGGGGTAGGTGTTATCGAAAATTTCATATGGTTTTTTCCCTTTCAACAAAATCTGGCAAATCCCGCATTCTCTTTCCGTGCGTAGTACAGATCGGTCCCTTTCCACAAATTCTGGCATATTGCCTTAGATAAAACATTCCAAAACTTCCGCATTTTGAACCATAAAACTTACATGTTGAGGTTTCGTTTTAGGTGTGGTGAAATCATATAAATTCTTCTGTTTTTGCCTGTTTCAACTTGTAAGTTTTATGGTTCATGCCTTTTAAATCGGTACAATAAATATGTATTTCGGTTTTTTGTTGTAGCTGCTCCTGATGAAAGAATAAACATATTCCGAAAGCTCGAGCTCAAAGGAAAAAGTTTTGACTGCCTTCCCAATTGAACCTAATTAAAATCAAACAGTCGATATCGCACTAGTCTAAGGCATATACTTATTAAGTTTTTACCGGAATTAAACTAAAAATAATCCAGCACGAAACTAATTGGAACTAAAATTTCAAAAATACATACTGCCGGAGACGTGCGGTCAATATGACCGCAATGACTTTTTTGAGACATTAATACGAAAAAGTTTGGGAAAATTGAACACCATTAAATCTTTATAATATGTTTTTTCAAACAACCATGAAAAACTATAAAATCGCTTGACTGAATTATATTTTTCAAGAGCTAAAATATAAAATTGTGTTTCCGAATATGTTTGACATGAAGAGGCTTTGAAAAAATCTAATGTTAGCAGAGGGCAGTTTACTGATCGGAATACAAAATTGGTAGATATCTTTATAAAAAAACATAATAAAAATAGAAATAGAATATCGTTATCATTAAAACTGCATCCCTTCAAAATTCACAAATTTATTTACAGTGAGTACGTAACATTTCAGCACATTGATTTCAAAAAGGCTTTCGACACATACAGCACACATGAAAAGTTTTTCTTCTCAGCTTGTTCTCTGCTCATCACGATCACCTACATCATTTTCTGTAGCGAAAAGCTCGGAGTCCCAATTATGATCGGGTTCTTTATATTCTCATCTTGATCGCAGTTAAATATATGTCAATATCACTGTCTTCGTCTCCAGCTTCCTCATACCATTTCATGACAGTTTCTTCTAAGTCGGGGCTCTTATAGCGAACCTTTTTCGAAGGACCTGGACCTTCATTCATCAAATATGGTGCAAAATATATTCAGCACTAATGGAGACGTGCGGTCAATATGACCGCGCTTCAATTTTCGATTACCGTAGAAAACGAAAAACCGCACGCACACCCTCCAGCGTCTCAAAACAGACTTATTTCATATCAACTTGAAAGTAGATGGAAGGATTGGGGTGAAACACTTGTGGTTCATGAGGAGCAATAAAACAAAATAAGCATGCGGTCACTATGACCGCACGTCACCGGTTAAAGGATACAATCAAACAGTCGATATCGCACTAGTCTAAGGCATATACTTATTAAGTTTCTACCGGAATTAAACTAAAAATAATCCAGCACGAAACTAATTGGAACTAAAATTTCAAAAATACATACCATGTTTCGTAAGGATAACACTAAGTTTTGTTCAAATATGTCTGCAACTGAAAAGCAATATTTCTTCCTCCGAAAAAATACTTCGTAATATCAGTTTATGTGTATGACGTCAATTCTGAGATATTTATTTCGAAAATGATACTGACAACATTGTGTGGATGATGTTTAGTGATATGTATTTCAAAATTCAAAGTGGTTCCGAAGTTATAATAAAACTGTCAACTTCTCCGACAAGACATTATAAGATAAAATTAGGAATAACTCGAAAACGCCATTATTATGCAAAAAGATTCATTTTCCAAAATTGTTGGTCGTTTTAAAAAGTTTATAGTTATAGGGATTCGGTCCCACTTTACTTCAGATACCAGAAGTCAAGATATGGGCGGAAATTAATTTCATATATTATGTTCAACACTATTATTTGAACGGGGTTCAGAAAAATGGTGTAGAAAGAGTGTATATTGTACAAAAATATCAAGATAATGAAATATTCAGACCTCAAATTCCCAAATAAATTAGGTTTTATTCAGAAAAGGCAAATCAAAAATTTTTGCAATACAGCCTCGAATTGAGAAGGTTTGAAATACATATATATATATATATATATATATGAATTTCAAACAATGGCTATAAATGATGCCATTTGTCCGTATTTATAAAAATGAAGCATTAACTCACAAGTGAAAGGTAGAAGCAAAAGGTAGAAGTTAAAGGATTTGCTTCAATTCGTACTCATAATCTCCACCTTTTCCTTGCAAGGAAATGCTTCGGATAAGTGAATTAAAAGGCACACCGATCAACGTATTCGTCTCCAAATTTTCATACCATAGGGGACTTTTATTATTCGATTCAATTATTGTCTTAATAGCACAATCATACATATTTCTTATTGTTTGAATGTATAATTCTACGATCTTCCCTCTCTCTCATTGATCCGATTTATTATGTCTTTATGGCGTTATTTATGGTCAGATTAATTAAATGTGGTCTAGCACCGATACCGAAGCATTTACTGTTGCTTTGCTGATTGTTGCCATGCTTATGTATACTACATACTTCAGGTTTTTAATCTAACACTCTTCAAAGCACATACAGGCAACCAGTATTTCCCCCTACAAGACGGAGGGTCCGTGTCCAATAGTTATAAAGCCTTAATTTGGACTGCAAAGGTCTTTGAATAGTAACTTAATTATCACCTACATCTGAAATTTTTCTTGCATGCGCTTTCTCCGCACGCATTTAAATTCGTAGTCACATTGTCAAAAATAACGCACACTTCCCGTGTATTAGAAAACATATTTTTCAAACTTTTTGTTTTGACTATCAAAATTCCAGTTGCAATTAAAACCCAATGTTTGTTAATATTTCAGTCAGTTCAATCGGAATATTTTGTGTGGTCACAATATATACGCAAATAATTACAGTCGTCATGATAAAATGTGCAAATGATAAATTCATATGGTGGTCCTTAAAAGGACCGATTGTTCAATTATAACGCAATTCGTGGAATTAACCTCCGAAACCGTACAATGTGCGACCTTGACGTTTCAGGGCGTATACGACGTCCATAGCGGTAACGGTCTTCCTCTTGGCGTGCTCGGTATAGGTTACTGCGTCTCTGATAACGTTTTCTAGGAAAACCTTCAATACACCTCTAGTTTCTTCGTAAATAAGTCCGGAGATACGTTTTACACCGCCACGTCTTGCCAACCTCCTAATGGCAGGCTTCGTGATTCCTTGGATGTTATCACGAAGCACTTTCCTGTGACGCTTGGCGCCACCTTTTCCCAAACCCTTGCCACCCTTTCCTCTTCCAGTCATAATTTAGTCTACTCTGTCCTACTTCAACAAGTTGAATTGCGGTTGGATGTAATTCTGCATTAATTTATAGTTTATACTATTCTCTCATCCCCTCCAATTAATTCGTTGCAACCAATAGCGTACCACGGAACGGTCCGTTCGACATGGAAGTTTAGTATAAGTTGAATAAAATAATTGCAATTCACTAGAGGTGTAAAAGTAACGAAAATTAGCGGACCCGTATGTATTCGTTACTTTAACGATCAGTACTCGTTACTATCGTATCGTTACGTTACTCGTTACTTCTGATACTGATACCGACGGTATCATACCGTGATACCAGGGCAGGGTGTGAATCGTGCCGTGATACCTCATAAGATGCGATGTTATGTTAGCGCAACGTATCGTATTTCGTATTACATACCTACTCGTACAAAATGATATTGCGGCAGGCGTCACAACATTCCTAATTTTTAGGAAATATACTTAAACATTACTTATTTGATGGTGTCCGAGGTGTATTTATTTTAAATATTTCATGTTTCGATGTTTCTGACATTTGAACCACGATAACACTAATTCTGAAGAGAACTTGTGAATAAAATTGAAGCATGTCGGCGATGGTTTAAGAAGTGGTTTTTGTTCCAATAACGTGTAAATTAAATCAGTCAATACATACAAAGCTGCAAGGTACATTTTCTCACTTTTCCGTATTTCGAACCGGACTTGTGTTAGTATTTTCAATCGATTTTGCTTTAATAGGTGAAGTGAAAGACACAAGTGAACTGTTGACGGAAATTTGCAATAGATTTACTATTTTAAAATTTTTAACATTGAGCTAAGGTTATATCACACTAAACTCGCAATCCATTATTTTGGTATGTATCGATTATAATGAAAAAGCCACAAATAGGTGTATTAAATTAAAATTGTTAATTGAAAATAAAATTTAAACATTTCAACGACAAATCAACATAAAAATATCGTTGCGGATCATGAACTTAATAAACATAAACAATATAAAAAACATCGCTCTTTATCAAACGTACGTACGAAATTCACTGAATAAAAGCAAAAGCACGCGTTCGTAAAACATACGGTCTTCAAACGCATCAACGGTGGCTGAATGAAACAGTGTAGGAAGAACCCGTACGACGAAAGATGCGAGTAACGAAATGTATTCGTGAGTAACGTTTCGTTATTCGGTACCAGATGGCGTACCCGTTACTCAGTAACGAATACATACGGTTCGTTACAGCTCTACAATTCACATGTTGTTGCTCGTTAGCTCAGAAAATTCAACAAATTGAATAATTCAAAATGGCCCGCACCAAGCAGACGGCAAGAAAATCTACCGGAGGAAAGGCTCCGCGTAAACAATTGGCTACGAAAGCGGCACGTAAGAGTGCTCCTGCTACCGGTGGTGTAAAGAAACCTCACCGTTATCGTCCGGGAACGGTAGCACTACGTGAGATCCGTCGGTACCAGAAGAGCACTGAACTGCTTATCAGAAAGTTGCCATTCCAACGTTTGGTGCGTGAAATCGCGCAAGATTTCAAGACCGATCTCCGGTTTCAGAGCTCCGCCGTGATGGCACTTCAAGAAGCAAGCGAAGCATATTTGGTTGGGTTGTTCGAGGACACCAACTTGTGCGCTATTCATGCCAAAAGGGTCACCATCATGCCGAAGGACATTCAGCTCGCCAGACGTATCAGGGGAGAGCGCGCTTAAGATAATTGACGAATATCGCTGCTGATATACAAAAACGGTTCTTTTCAGAACCACAAAATATTTTAATCTCGTTCGATTCTTGTACGATTTGTGTCAGTGGAATGTGAAAGCATGACCACCTAGTTCGTTAGTTAATCGAACAATTGCTGGATAAATTAATTTCCCAAACTATCCTTGAGCTTGAGACACCCGGCGTTGATTCATTTCTTCCTATTCGAAATAAGCCAGGAACTTGTGATTTTTATCCTGACCTTTCACTTTTTTTTGTTTCGTTATTTCACCATTGCAATTCTTCCTCTTAATATCTATTCTTGCTTTATATCTCAGAACGCATAGTCGTACTTTCCTGGTCGACAATATTCTAAAACCATATTTTTATTTTGTTCATACTCGATACCATAAAGGTGACACTGCGAATGGACTTTGTCGGTAACGAGGAAGATACGGACTTGAGTGGTTAGTCTATCCTGTTCGTCCCAGATCTCATATCAATCGGGGCAGGTTCGTCAATTCACCATGTCCGAATACAGTCGCCAGCCTGAACCAGTTGCGCTCGCCTGTCAAACCCCAAGTTTGCTTTCATTCGCCCTATGCTACTCAATGCTAATTTTAGAACATTCTAACTCAAAATTGGCTCGATGGATACATTTCATTTTCATAGAGTAGGCTCGAATAGGAATTATCAATGGATCTGTGTTAGATTTTTGAAAAAATATTTTCAGAATCTCCTGAAATTTGAATTTGAAATCGAGAAATTTTATAAATGACTATTTCCCTCGTCTTAATTTCCACCAATCAGAAACGCGCAATTTTGAATCACAAATGGTTTCTAGATGGAAAAATTGTTTGGCAGCAGCTGTCAGCAGTTTTTTCGGGTTTACCCGCGGCAAAACTTGACAGTTGTTGTCAACGAAAATTAATAATACATACATATACTCCATTCACTATTATAAAATCACAGCTCTGGCATTGGAAATTTGACACATTCCACTCTGTATCGAAGTTATGACGTTTTTCAAAATATTATTATGTTCCAAGTCAACACTATGTTGCCCTTTCTACATTCTTAGCGTATTCCTCAGAATGTGAATGAATTGGAAAAGATGTGATGGACGAAAATGATTAACGTTTATATGAACTGATAGAAAGGATTCCTTTTCTAGTTATTTGCATGAAAAGTACAAGAGATCACTGTTGAAATATATTATTTTTCGCCATGGAAAAAAATGCATTGCTTTCACATAATTTTCATATGCATGCTTGTGAAGATTTAATGTTTATTATCCTCTCGAACTGAAAGTTCAAGACTTGACGACATTTTATTTATTTGATCTTATGAACAAGGAGTAAAATATTCTGATTGTATAGTAATTTATTGGATTAAAAAATATTCATACATTACTACCACAGTAGGTTTGTACAAATTCTGGAATAGGTCAAACATATGCTTCACATTTATCATTCACCTGTACTAAAATAAGACATAAACTCCTGGAATATGGAAAAAACCGATGTATTCTGGTTCAATATAGCCTTTTTCTACTTTCGGCAAAGGAATGAAAGCTCCAGTGACACATTTCAATTCTACCTGAACCATATTTTCCCGTTAGAAGATCGTATAAGGAAGCCTTTCTTGTCCATTTACACATTCCAAATAAATTTTGAGCACCAAAATCGATACCGTAACTAATCAAACTTCTGGGGGACCGGAATTTCGTTTGAAATCTTTCAAAACGGCCAGATACCTAAAAAAACTTCGTTATCAAGTGTAAAAAGGTCGATTAGTACTTACTTTCGCTTTATTTATGCTTATAAATCGATTTTTGGTCCAATTCAAATTTGCCGTTCGTACTCACGCCAAAACTCGTGAAAGGAAAAAATGACACTTGCACGAAACTTCTTCTGGACGCCGAAGAACGGAAAAATAGGCGATTTCCTATCGATATTTCTCCCCAAAATCGCCGATCGATACGAACTAACAAAATGGGGAAAATCTTTGATACTTTTACTTTGATGTAAACAGAAAAACTGGCATCGTCGTTTTGTCATTTACCATATTCTATGTACGCGCACAGATTTTTCATCAGGTGCACCAATTCCTGAAAACGAAACCATGGCCAGAGTTGTGATTTTATAATTGTGAATGGAGTATAGATGCATCCAGAATAATCTGTTACTCAAGAAATAGTCTTGTCAAATACCATTCGTGCATCTAATTTTTCCTGTGAAAAAAATCGAAAAAACACAGTGCGAAGTAATATTTTTTTAACAAAAAGCATTCGTGCAGGTGCAAAAATCCTCGTCTTCGACTCGGATTTTTGTTGACACCTGCACTCATGCTTCTTGTTGAAATATTACTTAGCAACGTGTTTTTTCGATTTTTTTCGGAAAAATTGGATGCACTTATGATATTACTTATGATCATATCTCCCAACTCCGAAGTTTTCGGGAAAAAATCAATGCACAGAAACATTTCAATTTCAAAGAAGTTTTCTTAAATATAAATTAAATTTTTTTTTTCTAAATGATATTGAGTGTAGAGCGTTCTAAAGTTTCGAAGTTCTTAAAATTCACGCCTCCCATCTAGCACCGCCTCTGAATATCGGAATAACCAATGAAAACGTACATCTTCAATTCAATTTTGATTTATGGCTTTCAAAAGGGCAATATTTCACTCAAAGAAGTTTTTATGATGGTTTTTATGATAGGGTAATGATGCCAACGATTGTCGGTACATTTGATCTGCATCTTGATTTCAATACCCCAAGAAATTTGTCATGACCTTTATTTGCATAGTTCGGAAGTACCAGCGTCGGGCTTCAATAACTTTTATGGTTTTATGACGCTTTTAGTTATTTTTGAGTAATATTCTTTCCTGCCTATTCAACAACCGTAATCACAAAAACACGGACCGCAAACCTTTCGTTTTCGAGGTACAGGATATCAAAGTCTGGATTGCGTTCCAAGTTGTAGAGTTTACACCATTCGACATGCTAATTTCGATTGCAAATTTACAGGGTGAAATTTTTTTATGGGTCACTGTTCCCTTTGCTGCTCCAGATTCTTTTTTTGGTGAGCCACTGGGAGTTTGAAAAATTGTAAAAAAAGAGGTTTGTTGTTTAACTAAACTTTATGGTTTCTTGTAGTTTTGTCGTATCTGCTACCGATCTCGAGAAAAAACTGCAAACTCACAAAAATCCTCAGAAAAATACAAACAGTCATGAAAATCCAGTAGTAATCTTCGATGAATAGATTCATCGTTAGTTTCATCATTATTTTTCCGTTCTGAAGCAATGATTGAGAGATTCGATGAAGTTTATAATCATCAGAGAAAAAATCTTGAAAAAAGTCAAACATTAACGAAAACGGAACGTTCGCGGTCGCAAATGCGGTTTTTTTTTAAATTATGCAAGGAATTTCCACTCTTTGTACCTCCAATTTTCCTAGTCTTGATACCCAGGCGACGGATTATCTATCAATTAGATCTCGCCCTGTATATGTTGATTTCTAGTTATCAAGAGTTGAAACATAATGCGTTTCGCAACATTGTACCGCTTCAGATGTTTTCAAAGAACCATGCCGAAATATTGCACCAGAGGTGAATTAGAGAATTTTGTTTCGTCATGCTGTATATTCCTTGATTGCTTCCAATGACTGAGGCTTTGAAGGAATCGAATGGATAACCAGACAAAATTATGGAATTTCCATCTTAATTGTTTATTCATCTAGGAGCAAGGTGCATTGCCGCATTGCCCCAAATGAATAAAAACTGTATTGTAACTAAAAGGCCGTACCAGATGTATACCGGACTTGAGATATGGGAGCAAGATCCTCCAAGGAACCGCCAGCAATAAAATAAATAATCTATTGTTATTTCCCAAATTGGGTGGGTGCCTGATCATAAGTGATATTTACCTGTCTGTTATGGGCTTTATCTCGATGTTTTGAGACATTTGTTGGGAGGGTCGAATCACAGTATGGCAGTAGTCAAACAGGGAAAAGAATGAGCTAAAAACTTTTTCCACAGAACCGATATCAATAAAAGCCGTTTTCAGTATCATATCAGATCTTACAAGGATTGCGAATTATTCTTGTTGCAATTATTATTTTAAACGTTAGGTCCCGATTGCAGTCATTACAAAAACCAGCGTAATTTTTTGAAAGTGCTCATCTTTCGGTTTTACCTGTTGTTTTTTGAATGTGTCATATAGAAAGAAGCGATTCGCTCGGAAGGGAGGCGCAAAAATGGCAACTCGCCCGTTCGAGATTATAAACTCTGTCCGTTTCTGAAGTAGCTAAAACGCGATAATATGTTTCAAGTCATTATAAACAGAAATCAACATATTGTATGTACTTTATTCCATTAGAGTACTATGGGTTTCAACCGAGTAGAGGCCAACACAATTCAATGTCAGCAAAAGGATAATACCTATACAGGGTGTCCCAAGTTCGAGTGCCTATTAGACGTTTCTGGAGAACTGGACATATTTGAACTATGAAAATTGGCATTTTGATTTCGAAATTCTTTACAGACCTAAAATATTTTTGCAGCCTGAGCACTTCCGGTTAGTGAAAATAAATTTGTTGAAAATTGTTTTTTCGATTTTTAAGTTTCTGATATGATTTAGTATTCAAAGCTGAATACATTTCTGGTAAAACCATTGTATTCATTCGAATAGTTTCAAAATATCGAAAAAAAACTGAAAAAAAGTCGAAAATTCATAGTGAGTACCTATTATATTCATTTTTCTTATTCTGAACATCCCGAGTGTAAACTTTTCTCACATCGTCAAAGAAGAAGAATATGGAAAGGTCATGCATCTTTCGAATTTCATAAATATCATCACAGGGTGTTTCAAATTTAGTGTCGAAAACTGTGATGGAAAATTGGCCATAACTTCTGTTTTTCAAATTAGAACCCTATTTTTTCTTGATTGCGTTGAATTCTGCGAAGAAAAATAGTGATAACACTCTGTGATGTTCTTCTTGCTCCTAAATACAGTAATTTCTGAGTTATTTGAGATTTTCTGAATTTATGTGGTTCGTATGTCAAATTCATCTCATCTTGAATTTATTCAGATTTTTCATCCCTGAACATTTATGATCCTACTCTTCAGAGTAATAATAGAAAAACGAAATATTTTTGAGCGCTCGATGGACTCATTATAACTAGGGTCAAATCAATTTAAACAGCCATTTTATTTCGAATATTCGTATTCTTTCTGATTTTCTATATTATTACATTGTGTATCAAACAAGACTATGGAAAGAAATTGAAAACCATGTGATAACACGTAGGTATCTCTTAACCTCTGATATAAACAAAGGCTTAGATTCTTAGAATATTCATCCAATAATAGTAATCATGGAATTTGGTCAAATACTTTCATGATATTATTGATAGGTAGTAAGGTATAAAAATAAATAAATTTTACTATTTCTAAATATATTCCAATGACGCAGTTTCGGTAATTCTATCTATCTGAGAAAACGATTCCCACACAATTCTTCTTTCTATACCAGAATTGACGAACGTTTCGATCCTTTCGGTTCCCTTTTACATCTGGTAAATAGAGCGGTGGGCTTTATTAAGATGTCATAAATTGCAATAATACCAGATGTTCATTCTGTTCTGTCGAAAATTCTGTTCGAAGTAACTCGGCAAGAATAGGCGGGGCTATTGAAATATGGGACGTTTTGAATTTTTATTGCTGGGTATTTTCATGCTAGCGGAATTCGAGCTTTCTGGCAAAGGGTGTAACAGCCTTAACGCTAATTTAAGGCAACACCACTTATAATTGTATTGATGTCATGAAGTCGTTTTATTTTCGTTGGAAACATGAGAAGACAGATGGGATTCGAGAATTAGTTATCCTACTTGAAGAAAAACGTTACCGTTATTCCGTGCAATTCCATTTGAAAACGAGATATTCTTAGATGAACATACAACTGATAAAATCAAAACGTTTAATTCCATACGGAAACGCTTTGATGAAGTTGGAACTTTCGTTAGTTTCCCTGGTTGATGATTTGTGCCAAGTTCGAATCAGATCCATGGCGGCTGTTGATATTTATATCAATGAATATAGGTGTATCTGATTAATCGATACAACTGATTGTTCTAACACGAACAAGCTGATATTGCGAAGTTGATTTTGACTAATGTCATTTTGATTTCGATTAGCTCCAATTCCAGGTTCGATTTGAAAACATGGCAATAAGAATTTCAAACTGGCATTCCCTTTGGATTTCGGTACCTACTGTCGGGTCAGAGTAATAAAAGACATCTATTTTATACTCTGAGGCCCTGATGTAAGGTAGCGAAATTATCATTATCACCAGATGTAAGCATATTCGCATTTTTAATAGAACTGGTACCCAATTGACAAATAATAGTTGGCAGCATTACTATTATGGCGGGTCACTTCTTAGAGCTTGGGTATTTTCCTTATCTCACTATTGTGTTGTAAAGCTATTACTCGAAGAATAATTCGCAACTTCCCAACAGGGTAGGGTTGGGATGACTCATTTTGGCGTAATAAGTATTTCAGAATTATGGTTTTTTTTTGCAGGTAGATTTGGGAACTGGGAGTACAAATAGTACAATTGTTGGGTCATTTAAGTTATTCCTCGATTGTAAGTAAAGCGAATAGTTTGTTTCGATTGTGCGTAGAGTACAGTGTGAGTTAAGACAAAGCGGAATGTTTTGAAGAAATGTGATAAAATATTGTAAGCACAGCTAATTCGTGAAAGCATATGAGAATATATTTCCTACGGGGAAAGAATTTACAGGTAAGAATTAAATACATATGTCCACTCAGTTTAACAGATATAATCTTATTATAACAATGTCTTTAATGGAGTTTAAGATAGGTTTATTCCAGTCGAAATGGCGCATTTTTTGTCTATCTCGTAGCTTTTTCGTGAACGAATGTTTAATGAATGAAGCAGTATTGAGTTCGTGAGAAATATAATATTTTTTTTTTTGACAATAACAGACCGTAAACCCGATAAACTATAGTGTGGTATTATACAGTACGGCCGCGACCTAGATTCGATATTTTTTATTCGTTGTTTCAGAACAAATTTTGAAATAACACTGCCAATTTCAATAATGGAATCAATAACAACAATCAATGAATACGAAACGAAATATTATGAACTGATTACATTAAGTTCTGGAAGTATATGAAGATCTTGTTTGTTTGTCCACTAGTTGTAGGTCCTTGGTACTTTTTCATTCTGTGGATTTGATCTAAACTGAAGTATGTGGTAGAAGGGGCATCATTGAATTTATTTCCATCATCGTTAAGTTGTCAATGGCTGCATAAGGAGACATATTTTTAATGAGCAGATCGACAGAAGATCTCAATTTGGACATTCTTATATTCAACATATCTTTTATAAGAGTATGAACTTCATTTGCCCTGATGAAATCTTCAGGTGCATTTTTCAATAAGACCTTAGATACGGACAGGAAACACATAGATAAGACTCTTTCCAGAGCCACGGCGGCCATGTGGGCCTGCAAAAGACTCTTTGGAAAGACATGGGGCATGAAACCGAAAATGGTACTGTGGTTATACACAGCGATAGTACGCCCTATTGTCACCTATGCGTCTCTAGCATGGTGGACAAAAACCGAAGAGGTTACCACACGCAGTCGTCTGCAGAAACTGCAAAGGCTAGCCTGTATTGGGGTAACAGGAGCTATGCGTACAGCTCCTACAGCAGCGCTTGAGGTCATTCTTGATTTGCCTCCCTTACACCTACATGTGAGGAAATGTAGCCTGCTGGAAGCTATAAGAATCTCCCTTAACGGAAAGTTACTACCCGGTAACTGGGTTGGACATATGGGGATCTTGAATCAATTTGATTCAAATCTCCTGGCAAAACCATCGGATGTTATGCCAACCATCTACGATTTTGAAACGCCCTTTGAAACGGTCATAACCGACCGTCCTAGGGCAATAAGTTTCGTAAATCGTCTGGACAAAAAGTCATCCATATGGTTCACCGACGGATCTAAAACAGAGAAGGGTACTGGCATTGGGGTATATGGACCTAAATTGAGGATCTCTAAAGCCCTGGGAGGCGAGCCCTCTATCCTACAGACCGAGATAATGGCTGTTTATGTATGCGCTCAAGAGTGTCTCAAGATGAACCTCAAGGGAGCGCATGTCTACATCATCACGGACAGTCAGGCCTCACTGAGATCCCTGGAATCAAACTGCCAGGGGTCTCTGTTGACCTGGGAATGCCGTAACACCATAAAGCAACTGGCAAGAGGCAATAAAGTGACTCTATTGTGGGCACCAGGGCACTATGGCGTTGAAGGAAATGAAAAAGCCGACAAACTGGCAAAAATTGCATCAAGGCAAATACCTGTTGGACCTGAGCCGTTCTGTGGGCTCGGAAAAGACCAATACAAGGCAGCGGTCCAGCAATGGGAGCTGAAAAACAGGATAACCTACTGGACAAACGCTCCTGGACTTATTCAGGCCAAGAAATTCGTGACGATATCACCTACCTATACCAGGAAACTCTTGAAGCTATCACGAGCTGAGCTTCGGGTGATGGTAGGACTGCTGACGGGACACTGTCGGTACAAACACCATTTGTACCGCATGGGAAAGTCAGCAGATGAGATTTGCAGGCTATGTGGATCAGAAGCGGAAACAGCTGAACACATGGTATGCAAGTGTCCAGAGCTGGCTGAACTAAGAACCATTCATATGGGGAAACCGGTCCTGGATACCCATGAGGTCACGGCCAAGGCTCCTAGGGAGGTTGCCAATTTTATCAACACTATTGACGACCTCCTTGGGTTTCCATGAATGAGTAGGGTAGGGAACAAAAGATCTACACGGTCGCAGTTCTCGGAAGGCTTAACGAGCCAAAACGACCCCAGTTCAAATAAATAAATAAATAATAATAGATACGGACATATGAATGGTGCTCACTTGACATTTTAATGAATGTAGGTACATTTTTCTGTTTCTTTGAGATTTTCTAAGTAATCAATATTCATCCAATCAGGCTGCATTATTTTACATGTTTGCTGTGGTTTCAAATTAACTGCTTCCCAAAGTGGCACTTCCACTGGCCGTCCTGCTCTGGAGGGTCCAATATCTTCAGAAATGAGGTGAATCACTCCATATTTGAAATTTGGTATAGTATAAGTATAACTACCTTCTCTTTCTCTCCTATAAATTCTACTTCCTCAGGATTCATTTAAAAAAAAATATAGATATTGATGAAAATGAATATCTAGGTAACTGACGAGTCTTTGTTTTTTGAAAATTTTGGGGGTATCCCTTTTTTTTCAATCCAAAAATCATATTCCATATGAAGATCTTGTTTGGGTAACGAAAAACTGGGTCACCTAAAGAACTGATGTGAAGTAAGGAGCTTTTGAGCACTCGAAGATCAACCTTGCGAGTAGATCCACCATGTTGGAAATTAGACAGCAGCTGTCAAATGAATCAACCATGATCCCAAATCTATTGTCACAGAAATTATGGATTTTTTTGGGATAATTCGCTAGAATTCTACCTATTATCGCGATCTGAAAAAAAATTTTACATCGAAAAAAACAATTGAAAATCTGAAAGTTGAGAGAGACTGAAGAAGAAATCAAAGTTGCTTTTTAGTGAGCAGCTATTTCATTATTTGTCAATAAATAACTCACAATTTCAATTCTTTCAGCAATTGTGCCACAAAAATAGTAGATTAGAAGGAAATATGTTCAATATTCTAACAACAGTTGGAGAAGATGGTTCAATATGCGTTATCAAAACACCTGTCCAATCTTTTTAGTCATACAAACATCAACAATGACAACAATCATAATTTTTATATTCATGCATTTTTTGGACTACATTATTCAAGACTAGGGTTGCCAGATGTCCGTTTTCTTCATGGAATATTTCACTCTTGCATTGTCCCATTGAAATTTGGTAATCATGGTGTTTAATTTTCAAAACCAAATATACAGATTTTGAAGAGAATGTTCTCATTAACTTCAAGACGAAAATACTTTTTCGACATATCGTGCTATCCATCTTCCTATTTCGGGGGTTCGGAATTGCCCCGCAGAGCGATGAATGATGATGGTTTTTATATAAACAAATTTCCCCCCCAAGAACAAAGTGAAGAGATATTGAAAACTGATTGTTTTATGCACCTGGTTGCGAGCAATTGCTTATCCTCTATTTCGAACATCTGAGAATTTTTTCTGTATACGAATGATTTTCAGATTATGGAATTCATTCCAATACGAACACTATTTAATTATCACACTTAATCGATAGATGGTTAAGCCGTATGTAACAACGAGTTTGAAAATTGGTGGTTCTGAAAAGAACCGATTATTTAGGCTTTTAAGTGTATCAAAACGAAGTCGATTTTGAAATTTACTTGGAACTGGTGTATTTGGTCACGGCTTTGGTACCTTCGCTGACGGCGTGCTTAGCCAATTCACCGGGCAAAAGGAGACGTACGGCAGTCTGAATTTCCCTGCTTGTTATCGTGGAACGTTTGTTGTAGTGGGCCAATCGGCTCGCTTCTGCTGCGATACGTTCGAAGATATCATTAACAAAACTGTTCATGATACTCATGGCCTTGCTGGAAATTCCGGTATCGGGATGGACCTGCTTCAACACCTTGTAGATGTAGATAGCGTAACTTTCCTTCCTCTTGCGCTTCTTCTTCTTATCGGTCTTGGTAATGTTCTTCTGGGCTTTACCCGCCTTCTTCACTGCCTTACCACTAGCTTTAGGTGGCATCGTGATAATAAAACAGAATGTCTATATATATCGTCAAACGTGGTACAGTTGATACTGATTTGACGATAAGTGATTCTAATTTATAACGCAGAATTTGGTCAGTCCTGGCCACGCCTATTTACGAGGACTCTCAGTTCGCTCCATCTTCAATGCATTTCGATTTCCAGCCTCTAATTTCACATAGAGAAGTTTTAATGGTTTGTTAATTATATCTCGATTTCAATAAGAGATGATATCGGTGATATAAAAATAGGACTTTGAAAGCGATTTTTCCACCCCCTGTATCATGAATCGCGATTTCGATTTTTAAAGTGGATACATCAATCTTACATCTTGAAAAATCTCAAAAATGAAAAATTTCCATCCAAAAACCTCGAAGTTATTCTTGTTTCAGCGGAGCTCTATTTTCGATTTTTTTTTTCGAATTTTCCCGCTCAGAGAGAATTTTCCAACCAAAACTGAAAAATGTTACATCAAAATAACTTGAAATTTTCTAAGGAATCTATTTCTGCAATAAAAAAATGGTGTTCTAATTTGAAAAACGGAAGTTGACGTCATTTCCGGAAAAACCGGAGGTGCTCATGCCTTGAAAATATTTTAGATTTTATCAGCATCGTGAAATACTTAGGTATAAGTGCTGAATTTCATGAAAATATGTTCAGTAGTTTCCCGTATAAATATGGATGAGGTTCGTCGTGAAAGACCCTGTATTCTAATAACAGAGATAGCAAATGTGGGTAACAGTCCAACATTCATGAATGCGATTAGATGGGAAGCAATCGAAATTACGCTGTTGACAACATTTATTGCGTATATGATCAAGAGGTGGAGGGTATCAAATGAACCATCCATGTCAGACCATGTGGCAATTGAATTCGACATTGAAGCAGCCGCTTCAACTGAAGTTAAATGACGGATAACCAGGAAGACAGACTAGGAACTCAATGTATCCCATCTAAAGTCTGAACTGGAAGGCATTATCATCTCAAATGAGGATTTGAAAAACGCCTCTGCACACTTCACATCATGTTTGATGAGAGCATTCGCGAACAGTTGTCCACTCAGGAAGAAAACGATCTCCAGAGATGTTACTTGGTCGTTTTTTAGTTAGTCAAATAACTATTTTTTTAATAACTGTAGCTCAATACAACAGAGCTCAACGCTTTACAAAATGAAATTTACCCCCCTAATATTCTTATTCGTACGTGACACAAACTCGTCCGAACTTGCAAATGGTGCCAGACAGTACTAATAAAATAATGAATCAAGAAATATATATTTAAACTCAATGGTATTATAACTACAACTATAAAAACAAATGAACCTAATGGCACTGTAACAAAGGAATGGGATCGTAAAGCGGGATCGTTCCTGTTCCTACGCAGGAGCATTCTAGTCTTGCCAAAAGTAAATAAGAGCATTGAATTTAAAGATATGCAAACAAACAATTTAGTGGATGTGGAAATTATACCAATTCGTTACGGGTCGATATTCCAGAAAGAAAACAATTACCATATTATTTATTTAACTTACAATGAAAAATAATTAACGCGAATAATCGCAATAATGCAAGGCTAAACCAGTGACCGAATTGTACTATTTAGATGTTCAGCAGTCCCATTGTACTAGTAAAGAGCGATCTCACAAGTGACCGAGCAAGAACAAACCCATAGCTGATGCAACGGATTCATTCAAGATGATCTATCGAAGTTATGAATACTACAAATAACTACATATTGCAAGTATTTATTGGTAACACTCGAACGAGGATCATTGGATCCATATTACATGCCAGATTATATATCTCAAAGACTCAACAACAAAATGAAAAATTACCACTACTGAACTGAAAGCAGCACTTCTAGGTGGAAGAGCAAACTGTGGAAAGTAGGAACATGTCGGTGTACTTTCTTAGAGAAGTTTTTGGTGGCCCTGATAAGGGCCTTTGTTAGGAGCATCTGACGTCATGAGAACGGCTCGTTGAGATTTCTATGATTTCTTCTCGGTCTTCTTTGGCAAGAGGACGGCTTGGATGTTTGGCAAGACACCACCTTGAGCGATGGTGACTCCGGAGAGCAATTTGTTCAATTCTTCGTCGTTCCTTATGGCCAGCTGGAGATGACGCGGAATGATTCTGGTCTTCTTGTTGTCCCTCGCGGCATTTCCGGCCAATTCCAATACTTCGGCGGCAAGATACTCCATAACAGCAGCTAGGTATACGGGGGCTCCCGCTCCAACCCTTTCGGCATAATTTCCCTTACGTAATAAACGATGAATACGTCCGACAGGGAACTGAAGGCCAGCTCTGTTAGAACGGGACTTCGCCTTGCCTTTAACTTTTCCACCTTTACCGCGCCCAGACATGTTAAACAACTGATTACTTTGACTTTGATATGACGAATATTGAAGAGATGCTAGTGTTTCATGAGTGCTTCAGCTATATAGTTTAGACGTTACGCCAATCGCGTCCGACTGTCGAACCGTACTCGTACAGGGGCGTGGTCCAGACACCCACGTCGATGCCTGCTTCTTGAACACGCTCGTAATCGGGTCACTTCTATAATTCCATAATCGTGTACCATGGAAATAGGAATATTCAAGGTATTCTCTGTATATAAACCACCGCAAATAAATTTGCCAGAGGAAGAGATGAAGATTTTATTAGGGGGTCATTTTCCAAGAATAATACTTGGAGATCTCAACTGTAAATCTCAACAATGGAATTCTAAAATAGAGAATGCAAATGGCAAGAAATTATTATTATTATTATTATTATAAATTGACAAGAGCCTGAGGATAATACCTATAGGGCTCAAAAAAAATAATCTAAATTCTAAACAGTCAGACCGCGGTTAACAACTGAAAATATCATGCACTAAAAAAAAATTAAATCACAGCTTAAGGTGACAGTCCAAAAGAGTCTAAATTGTTCTTAAAAGTATTGACACTACCACTATTCACCACACGCTCCGGTAAACCGTTCCAGAAGTCAAAAACTCGGTTGGACAAAAAGTTTTGTCGCGGAGAAGTACGGAACTTTTCCTTGTATAGTTTGTACTGATGACCACGGAGACGCCGGTCACTGTTGAGCACGAATAACGAAGAGAGGTCAACACCGAAGAGTCCTCTCAGGGCTCTGAAAGTTATAATGAGGTCACCACGCGTACGGCGGTCCTGAAAAGTTGTAATGTTCAAGTTTCGCAGCCGCACATCATAACTGGGTCGTACATGACCATAAGGCATTCTTGTCACCCGTCTCTGAATGGCCTCCAGCGCCCCCATGTCACCAGCCAGCCGCGCATCCCAAACCGGACCCGCGAATTCAAGTATCGGCCGCACGAAAGTTGTTAATAAGTTCCGGGAGGTATTAACACTGCACCCACGGAATACCCTCTCTAAAAGATAGCAGGTCCTCGATGCCTTGGTACAAATGGAGTGTATATGATCGGACCAACTAAGATCGTCAGACACCAGCACTCCCAGATCAGAATGTGTAGAGCTCACAGACAGAGGAACACCACCGACTGTGTAAGGAATCCGAGGATTATTCCGGCCAAGATGCATGACCACACATTTGTTCGTATTTAGAGGTATCAGCCATTCGTCGCACCACTGAGCAATAGTATGGAGATCCCTCTGAATGATTGCACCTGGAGCAGCATAGATCTTCGTGTCATCCGCATACATAGAAACGGAAGACTCGAGTAGGCCCGGCAAGTCAGCAGTGTATAGGAGGAAAAGTAAAGGGCCCAACACTGATCCTTGAGGGACGCCGCTTGTCACTGGTCTGGGGCCAGAAAAACTTTTCCCCACACGCACACGAAATGTACGCCCCGATAGGAAACTCTCAATCCACGACAGCACCCCACCCCGAATGCCGAGATGCTCCAGCTTTGCAAGCAGCCGTCTATGTGGAACCCTATCGAAGGCCTTTGCGAAGTCCAAATATATTATGTCCATAGGGAAACCCGCGTCCAAAGCCCTTGTCCAATCATCAACGCACTTCAGAAGATTCGTTATCACAGACCTGCCGGGGAGAAAACCATGTTGACATTCCGGAATAAGCTGTTTTTGAATTGCGAAAGACAATATTTCAGACATCACCATTCTCTCGCATATATTGGATGCAATTGAAGTTAAGCTAATTGGTCTGTAGTTGGAAGCCAGCGTTTTAGAGCCTTTTTTGAAAATTGGGGTGACGGATGCTTCAATCCACTGAACCGGTAAGGATGATGATTCGAAGGACTTAGAGAAGATAATAGACAAAGGCAGAGAAATGGTAGAGGCACAGTTCTTCAGAATATATGGTGATAAATTGTCGGGACCAGGTGCGGAAGATGCTCTCAGGTTGAGAAGGTTTGCCTCGATGATGTCTTGAGGGAATGATACGTCAATAACCTCGGACGTCGATCTGACGGAATTCATTGATGGGAGAAGGCCCGGAGGTTCGCTGGTGAAGGAAGAGGCAAATGAATCAGCAAACACGTTAGCTGCCTTCTCAGAGTCCGAGCAAAGTGCACCAGACGAGTCTCGAATGATGGGTGTGGCAACCTTGGTGTTGAGAGAGGATCGAACGTACTTAAAGAACTTCCTTCGATCAGCAGACACAACTAGTCTTTCCTCGTAATTTTTCTTGGCTACTGCGAGTTTATATTTCAGCTCGTTGGAAAAACGTCGGTGATTCTGATAGTCGAAATCGAGCCTACTTCGAATATAACGCTTCCACAACGATTTCTTTCGGCGTATGAGACTTTGTAGATCCCGAGTAATCCAGGGCCTTGATGGAAACTCCACGAAATGTGTTCGGTAGGTGTTCTGGTCCACGAGAGCGCCCAGCGTAACAGAGAAGAGCCTCCACGCATCGTCAACAGTCCGATCCAAAAGTAGAGTCCTCCAGTCAACGTTTTGGAGCTCTTCAACAAGCTCTTGGAAGCGTATGTTGTCTCTGGTCCTTCCCCTCTTCCCCGGTGCAGCACAGGTCAAAAACTGGAGGCTTGAAGACAGTGTAACATGGTCGGAGAGTCCAAAAGGTGGAAGGTACTCTATGCCGGCGAGCAGGTTCAAATCATTGACGAGTACGAGATCCAGAAGAGAAGGCACATTGTTTCGTCGGTAACGAGTTGGCTGTTCAACGAGCTGCGGAAGGGGAGAATCCAGAATCATTGAACACAATGAGTAAGAGGGTGACGCTGCCGAAGGCAGAGTGGAAGGAGATAGAGGCCACTGAATATCTGGGCAATTGAAGTCACCAACGACAACACAGGGAGTGCTCCTCAAAGATATTGATTTGATGTGTTCGAAAACTACAGCATCGTGAGGAGACGGGCGGGGTCTATAGATACAGGCCAAGTTAACTGCAAAAGTAGGGTTCGCAATGGAGAGAAATAGGTTGTCGACACCAGGAGTTGGCAGGGAGAGTACACTGATAGTGAAGTTATCGCTTATGGAAGTGTGAACATAAATGCTAACCCCTCCATGCCCAACTGTGGTAACACTGTCGTTCCTGAAGAGTGAGTAGTTGGGAATGTGGTAAATTGAGTCCGGAGTGGTCGGTTGTAGCCATGTTTCAGTCAGGAAAATTAACGAAGGAGAATGCAGTTGAACAAAAGTCACTAGTTCGTTGAACTTAGAATGTAGGGACTGGATATTGGTGTAGATAAAGTTCCATTCGTTGAGTGAAGTAGTAACGCCAGCTAGTTTTTCGGCAGGGTATTGATCTCGACAATCACTGGCTCACCCTTCACATACTTTATGGTTAAGTTATTCTCTCCTCGCTGCTGTCTCGCCCTCAGCTCAGCCCTCAGTCCGTTCAAATAATCAGCCTGTTGAGGTGTCATGTCATCGAATATCCTGATCCTGCGAAACTCGGAATGACCCAGTAGGGTATTTTTGTTTCTCAGAATCCCCGTCACCACTAGAGGGTTGGAAAAGCATACCTTCCACAAACCCGGTTTGATCTTGATAGTGCTAACGATGTGGACAGAGGATCCTGGTCTGACATGTTCCACGCATCGCCTGAGAAAGGCCGATTCCTCACTATCATCAGCAGACACACCCACCCCATTGACGAGTACATTATGCGACCTCTTAAGCCTCTCCAGAATCTCCGATGCCGTAACCTGACCCGTAGGCCCCTCGGATCCTCGAAGTGAAACCAAGTCCTCAGTCAAGGATGCAACCCTGACACCAATGGAATCACAAGTTCGGTTGAGATTTTCTATAGAATTTTGCTGTTTCTCTATTAATTTTCCATGCTCAGAGAGCGTGTTAGAATGGATCTGAAGAGTTTCGCTCACAGAATGAAACTCGGCCTGTAGTAAAGTCTGGGAAGCTTTTATGTCACCAATATCAGCGGTAATACCCGTATAAGCCTTTTTCAAACCGGAAAGATCCGAGGCGATGGATGACATCTTTTTCATCAGCTCACTGAAATGTTTCACTGTCATAGGCTCCTCGGTTTCCGACAAGGAAGCGACATTGGAATTACTTCGCAGCCTACGCTTGGAAATGCATGATTTACACCTCCATGTAATTGTTTTGGAACAATTGAGAAAATCAATATCATTATCCTTCAGGTCCGCACAAGCGGCATGAAACGTTTTCAGGCATATGACGCAACTGATAGCGGTGCCGGAGTCACCAGTCTCTCCGGAGCAAACCGGGCAGTATTCAGGCATTTCGCTACGATGCGACGGCTGACGGCCGCAACAGTGTATGCGGTCTGGCAAAGGAAAAGAAGAACAAGGTCACTTTTCTTCACTTCTCACGGGCCCATGTGAGAGACTTAAATAAAACAAGCACAGGTAGGCCGCGGATAAAAGGGGAAAAAAACAGCAGGAAAAAGAAACAGAGGTAAAGGAATCAAAATATCAGGAGCGCGCGAAATAAAAATTGAAAATTTAAAATTATTCTCCCAGTGTAAGGAATATCTACATACGCTACGTATGCAAATCGATAAAAACCGGTGCAAATTCAGTTCAGATTCATCTTATCTTATCGATATGAAACGGGTCTTATCAGTGTATCATCTGTGCGTATGAATTTCAACGGCAAACAATTGAATAAATTTAAGGAATAATCGATATAATTACCACCCTTTTCAAACCAATCCACCCGGAAAATCCACGTCAGGTGAACACTGACACCTTATAGTGAATATGGTCACAAAATATTGATGTAAAAGTTGTCAATACATACAGTAATTTGATCAGTAACCGACTACGACGTTGACACCACGACCTGACTTTATTTGAAAGATTCTAGAGATATTATTGAAAGAATATGCCGAAAAGGAAGATGCTATAATCATGGGACCGGAAATACCGACATTTTTACCTAGTGGCAATGGAACCCCTGATGTGCTAGACATAGTTATAATGAAAAATATAAAACAAGATTTTGCTCTTGAAACGATAGAGGATGGAACATCTGATCACAACCCGATAGAGTTCATTTTAGGACATGGACCAAGAAATGAAGTGACTCAAACACGAGAACATACCGATTGGGACGAATATAAGAATAAACTCCTAGAAAATATCACGAGTATTCCACAAATTAACACTCCTGATGAACTAGATCAATCAGTCATAGCTTTGGAGAGTGCGATTATGAAATCCTATGAAGAGAGCACGGTTAGAAAAACTAAACCTACTCCCAAACATCCCTATGGCGATACTCCAAAAGAAGTGAAAGAACTAATTAAAGTCAACCGAAGACTAAGAAAGAAGTACAGGATGTATAAAACAGATAATGATAAAAACAGACTAAACAGACATAGTCAAATACTTAAAAATGCACTAAGGGAACTCAGAACGAATAGATGGAATAAGAATATAAGTGAACTCAACACAGAAGACCACTTTGCATGGAAAATGCAAAAAAATTTACGTAATGAAAAAACTCAAATTCCACCACTGCATGGGATGCATGGAATGGCATATTCAAAAAGCGATAAAGCTAACGCTCTTGCCGATACTATAGAAAGGGAGTCAAGAATAAACTATTGTGAAGAAGACGATGAGGAGCTAGAAGAATTAATAGAAGATAATGAAGAAGAAATGAAAGAATCACCACCGGATGACAAAATCCCTCACCCAACATCTCCGGCAGAAATCAAAGAGATAATCAATAATTATTTGAAAACAAGAAAGGCTCCTGGAAAAGATAAAATTACAAATCTCATGCTGAAGAAAATGTCAAAGAAAGGAACGGCAGCTCTCACTAGCATAGCAAATGGCGTGATGAGAACAGAGCACTTTCCAAAAAGATGGAAATCTGCCGAAGTGATTGTTTTCAATAAACCAGGTAAAGACAAAAAGTTCCCACAGAACTATAGACCGATAAGCCTGCTCCCAGCCCTAGGAAAAATTGTGGAGAGAGTCTTAGCCAGACGACTTAATGAAGAAACAGAGGCCCTGCAGACGATACCGAGTGAACAATTTGGGTTCCGAAAACAACATTCAACTGAACAACAGCTCCTAAGAATAACCGAGTATATCACAGAAGGATTTCAGAATAAACAAGCCACAGGACTACTACTACTAGATGTAACCAGAGCTTTTGATAGAGTATGGCATGAAGGACTAGCATATAAAATGAAAACCGCAGGTTATTCACCCAAGTTATGCAGAATAATAAGAAATTATTTGAGAGATAGGAACTTTTGTGTGAAAATAGGTGATGTTCATTCCACACTCAGATATTTGGAAGCAGGAGTTCCCCAAGGATCCATACTAGGACCGCTACTCTATAACATATACATACATGATATACCAAGAAATCCTAGATGCCTGCTTGCTCTATACGCGGACGATACGGGCATAGCAATTAGGCACAGAAATACAAAAATAATTCACAAAAGACTTCAAGAAGCTGCAGACGATATCAGTCAATGGTGTAACAGATGGAAAATCAAAATCAATGGAGAAAAGAGTCAAGCAATACTCCTTCAAAAGAGAAAACTGAAGATGGAATCGAAAATATCCATAGACGATAATGAAATAGAATGGCAGAATGAAGCTAAATATCTAGGAGTAATATTAGACAAGGGACTTACGTGGAAACAACACATTAAGTATGCAGTGGATAAAACGAATGTAGCAATGAAAAGACTATATCCGATTATAGGCAGAAGAAGCCAAATGAACAGAAACACGAAATTGAGGATCATAAAAGCAGTCGCCAGAACGCAGCTAACATATGGATCATCAGCATGGGGATATGCAGCGAGAACCCATATAAAGAGGATACAAAGTACAGAAAACAAATTTCTGAGATGGGCATTAGACGCCCCCTGGTTTGTTAGGAATGAACAGATACAAAAAGACATAAAATGGGAGTCCATTACTACATTCATCAAACGAAAAGCTGCAAAAGCCTATGAAACAGCTAGTGAACATCCAAATGACGACCTTAGAAGGTTAGTTGACTATGACCCCGCTGAAGATGAAAAAACAGCTAGAATTTACCGCAAAAGACCTAGAGACCAATTGCGAAAATGAAGATATAGAACTCCACACTTAGTAAGAGATATCCAATTGAAGGATGTACACAAACACTCAGCATAAAAGAATGCGAAAGAGAAAATAACAGATGAGATGATGGAAGGTTTATAGGCTTATGCCCGGAACCAACCGCAGGAGAGGTGTTTAGTCGGTAAGAATCCGACACTACCCAGAAAGACTGGGTGTCTGATGTAAGATTCACCTCTTCTAGAACAAAAAAAAAGGAATATTCAAAGAAAACTAAATTTCCTACATTAGCACCGTTTCGCAAGTATATTGTTGCATTTTCGAGCTGTTGTTACAGTATTTTCAGCTGCCACATTTGACGCTGGATGAATTGTTATGTGTTGGACACTATTTGATTTCAAACGGTAGGATGCGCCAAATAGATATCAGTTTTTGTTCTTTCAACCCTTACGGACGGGTCTTTTAGATCCACACGACATGAAACGAGCCGAAATTTTTAGTATTCCCCTAGCCCAACATCATCTCTGTTCTGATGTGTCAGTCGAGCTGTGTGCGTACCCGTGTTTTCTGATATTGCTGTATTTGGGTCAAATTGACCCGTGCGTAGTTTGAACGGTAGTGTTATATGAAATATAAGGTACGTTTTATATTCAATTGAATGAATGAATCATTCCAAATTTATATCAATGTCAAATAATTGAATTTGTTTTTTTCTACAGTATGAATAGGCCACTCACTGAAGCTGAAATCTTACAAATTTTTGAAGATGAACAGTTCTGGGAGGATTGTAATTCCACAGAAAATACAGACGGAGATGAAAATAGTTTCGAAGTGCAAGACAGAATAGCTGCTACTGAAGCTATTCTAGACGAAGGAGATAAGGGTGAACTCGAGGAGAGTGATGAAGAAATAAGACAGTGATAGCAAACTAGAATGGGTGCCTGATAATGAACAAGAATCTGAAGGTAAAAGTGTAGAAAGAAAGACTAAAGAAGTTGGGAGATTGTATTCTTATGGTAAAGACAAAACAAAATGATCGCAATGCACCAAAAAGGGGTCAAACCGAAAAGAAAAATGTATGTACAATACTGCCTGGCTTGCGGGGAGACGCAAAAAAAATTCAACCTCAACAGTTTTGCAAGCCTGGAATTATATATTATTTCATAAGGAGGAGAACTGTCACTTTTCATGGCGAGCTTTAGTGTGCCCGCCAACCGTAGTGAGGCGGGTAATTGAAAGCGAGCCATGAAAAGTCACAATACATACAAAATACAGAATATGCAACTGAAATATAACATGTTTAAAAGAAGGAGGAATTGTCGATCGCAGTTCTCTGCTTCCTTCATTCATAATACAGACTAAAAAGAAATAGAGGCTTTCCATGGTCTGCTCTATTAAACTGATATTTTCAAATCAAGTCATGAGGATCTCAGATCTCTATGGGCCAATGATGATACGGTCAGACATATTCAGATGCACTATGTCACTTGCAAGGTTGTCTTTCTTGTTTCACTATATGTATTCGGTTCGATGACGATGGAACAAGGGAGGAAAGCATATATCTAATAACATTAGATATATACAATTATTAGATATACGGAGGAAAGACGCAAGGAAATCAAGTTGGCGGAAATATCTGAGTTATTTGATCAATTCGTCCAAAATTCAGAGAGTTGTTACTCTCCTTTTCTGCATTTGACCATAGATGAAATGCTAGTGCCATTTAGAGGTCGCTGTGGATTCCGAATGTTCATGCCAAGTAAGCCTGCTAAATATGGGATCAAGGTACAGGTTATAGCAGATGCAGAAACCCATTATATGGTAATCTCCGAGATATATTAAAGAAAATATACATTGTAAAAAGGAGAGAAACTCCAACACAAGTGGTTATAAGGTTGATCGAACCTGTGAAAGGGTCCCATATAACTACCGATAATTGGTACACCTCTCTATAGCTGTTGTATAGAGTTGGTACTTTGAGGAAAAATAAACCTTTCATTCCACCAGAATTTCTTTCGTCCAGAGGAAAGGAATTTGCTAGCTCCCTATTTGGGTTCACTACTGATTTGATGACGAGTTTTGCTCATGTTCCGAGGGAAAACAAATCTGTGATTTTATTATCTCCATGCACTCAGATGATAAAAGGAAGAAGTGGGATATTATATTATTTTTCTGGCGTAGACTTCTTATGGCAATTTTTCACATGATTTTGAATGTTTCTGGTGTGAATGCCAGAGTTCTTCATCAGCATTCACCAATCCTGAAAAGATTAGCCAAGGAGTTGTGTAGAGCACATGTAACCAGGATAACTAACCCGAAGATATCTCTCAAACTTCCAAATTTAGCCACGGACATATTTAATTTGTACATAGAAAAAATTCGATGTGTAAAGAATCCAGTTGCGAAGAATTCGCTATAAATATTTGCCCCTTAAATACCAAATGAAGTTGTTTGAGATGAATAATTATAATTTGAAAATTATTATTCTTGAATAAAATGTAAAAAAATATCGTTTTTTTCTTTTGTTAATATCTATCTAGAAAAGGGGGCAAATTGACCCACCGTAGTACTTGTCCTACAAAATTTTTGTGTAGTAATTAAGGTTTAAAATAAGCTTGAAACCTCCTGATTTTTCGGAATCCTATAGGAAATCCCGAATTTACATAGATTTAATCAATAAATATGAATATTCTGAATATACATCGAAGAACACATAGGTTACAGATTGACGACTCTTGGTTTAGTCCTCTGCAAATTTGTTGTTTGTCGTAATACCTGCTTAGGGGGGGGGAGTTGTAGGAATTGAAAAATTTTTCCTCCCGCTTTTCGTTTCCGGAAATCTGGCAGCCCTATACGCAAATATCATTTATTTTATCATTATCTAATAATGCAATATACAAGGTGTTACTGAATAGGAGGTACAAACAGAAAGAAGAGGTTTCTTGCATAATTTTAAGAGAAAAAGAATTATAAACATAGTACGTTTCGTTTTCGAGATGCAGGGTGTGCGTTTAAATTTTTTTAATGTTTTTTTTTTCTCATAGTGCCTGCATTCCACGAGATAATTCACTGAAATTTGGCTCAGATATTTCAATCTAGAGTTTAAATCATGTGACATACAAATTCGGATTGCCAATTTGCAAGGTGACATTTTATTTATAACACTGTGAATGTGATGCGTTTAACTTCAGAACTTTTTTTTGGTGAGCCGCTTTTAGTTTTAAAAACTGCATAAGAACAGATTTGTGGTTCTACAGAAATTTCTCTTGTAGTTTTGTCGTTTCTGCTACCGATTAAGGGAAAAAAATTCGAAAACCTCAGAAATATCTAATTTGTCCTAAAAATACAGTCAGTATAAAAAGAAATCTGAACTAATCCAAGTCTGGGAATCTGGCGAGCCATGACTGATATCCACCTGTTCAATCCACCTTTTTTCATTATTTTTTGTTCAGATACTGCCTAGTACTCATAGTATTTATAGGCCTTTTTTTCAATTATGCAAGGAATTTCTTCTCTTCGTTGGTACCTCCAATTAGGGAAGGAACATCCTGTGTATTCAAAAATAAACCAAATCTGTTGATATAACTGAAAACAAATTCACACGAAAGGTTTGAAGACCAATGTTTATAGGACTTTTTTTTTCTTAATATTATGCCAGTAATCTCCCCTCTTCGGTTATTTCTCCAAACAAGCAACACCTGTATTTGTCAATCCTATTTATTGGCGGCAAGAAAAATTTTTGTCTCTCTTTTGAAACTATGAAATTTTGTAAATTGTAATTTTTGATTTTGAGTCTTCCGACGGAAAAGCTTGACGTCCACTGTACTAGTGTGTAATAAATAACTTTCAAATTGACGAAAAAGAAAAGGAATGGTAATGCAAAGAATAAGGATTCTTGTCTTATCAGACGTTTCACGTTGCTGAAAGAGACAATTGTTATAACACTGGCCATTCAGAAATTTGCACTTTTATCCTTAAGCTTCTCAAATGAAGATGCCGACATTTATGACTTACATTTCCAAGCAATCTGTTTATTGATCTACCTTTACCTCATGAGCAGGTACTAAATCTACTACATTATAAACATGTCATCTCTCCGGCCCTTACATATAATGCGTCCAGTGAAATTATTGGGTTCATTACCGGGGTAGTTTCCGAAGTATTACCGAAAGTTTCAACTGGTTTTTTTTTCTCTATCCACAAATTATGGCAAATTGCCTTAAAGGGTACATTTCAAAATTTTTGCATTCTTTTCCATGAGTAGTACAGCAGTACAGATTGGCCTCCATAGATTCAAGCGGAATAGATTTTTGGTCTTCTTTTTCTATTTGATTCACATCAAGTTATCCTCAGGTGCTAAGAGATAATAGACATAAATTGTTCGCGATTTAGTGATTGTTTCAAGTGGTATAAAGTTTCAAAATATTCACAAAGTATGACCACAATATCACCATTTGTAAGTATTATATTTCAACGTTTTCCTGTATGATGAATAAAATAGAATAGAACTTTATTAATCCTTCAAGACATATAAACATGTATAGGACATGTAACCTTAAACAATTTGAAATGCTGTCACATACAACTAGATTTTAGTAACGATTGTAGACTTGTGAACTCATAGGGTGACGACGTCAAGAAATTGTGTGAGGCGCTCCTAGAAAAAATTGAACACTGCACAATCGCAATTTCAATGGAATTCTTTCAACGTGTAATCACCGAAGATTTTATTGTAACATACCAATTTTGGTCTTCATTGGAATATTTCAGGGAAAAAAGGACACAGACTTTTTCAGGTCTGAACTTAATTAACGTCGACGTGACATCACTCCTTTTTGACAAAAATAGGATCAAGCCAGACTACTCTCGTGCAAACCGTCACAAGCTACTCGAGCGTTACTATTTACTATGTATACAGAGTGTATTGGTGAGGCTTTTCTTTTGACAGGTGATAGAACTCATCAAAATAAGTCATTCTACTAGAAATTTCTTATATGAAATGATCGATTTGAAAAATTTATAAAGGAGCGGCATATGGCAAAATGATCTGTTCTACGTACTGGAATTTTTTGCAAATTTGTTGGATAAGAAGACAAAAAACAAGGGATGTTGATATCTACAGAGGAGCGGGTTCGGACCGAAGAATTATAAAATTGAACTAAAAACTAGAAAATAGTTCCATTTTCTCGAAAAAAGGGCTTGAATCATAAAAAAAATTTGGTAAAATGACTTATTTGGATGAGTTCTACCATCTGTCAAAAGAAAAGCTTCACCATAAAATACACCCTGTCGAACATAAATTTCTAAAAATCTCTGTATCCAGATAAGGTAAAAAACTCAAGTGATGCGATAATAATAACGAATCAATGTTTACTTCTAACTGATGAAAATCCCATTACTTCAAACGTGATTGTAGTATTGTGACATATGATGGGGCGCACTACTTGTATTGAGTTTTGCATATGGAGGCCCTGAAAAGGGCCGATACATATAGCTCGTGCCGTGGAGAAACTCAGATTTTACTTTTTCTTCGGAGAAACTACTTTTTTCGGTGCCGCCGCCGATTTCACCGTTTTGGGTTTCGGGGCTTTAGGTTTCTTCGTCGGCGATTTCGTGATCTTTTTGGCCTTAGAGGGAGACTTTGTAACCTTCGGCTTTTTCGCTGCTGTTGCCACCACAGGCTTCTTCGTCTTCAACTTACTAAGTTTCTGCGATTTCGCTGCGGTCGCCTTTTTCTTCTCCTTTGGTGTGGTGCTATTCTTGGTTACACCATCTTCGGACGTGACGACGGCTTTCTTGACGGTTTTCTTCTTAGTTCCGGTCGTCGAGCCCCCAGCGGCCAATTTGAAGGAACCAGAGGCGCCTTTACCTTTGGTCTGTATCAGAGAACCGGACTCTACGGCTGACTTGAGATATTTCCTTATGAACGGAGCGAGCTTTTCCGGATCGACCTTGTAGTTGGCACCAATAAATTTCTTGATTGCTTGCAACGATGATCCGCTCCTTTCCTTCAGGTCCTTGATTGCGTTGTTGACCATGTCGGATGTCGGGGGATGGCTGGGTTTAGTTGGCTTCGAAGTTGACGTTTTCTTCTCAGACTTCTTAGCATTTTTTCCGCTAGTCGGCACTGAAACAGTGCTTTGTTGTGTTTCCGTTTGGGACGTCGACATCTTGTCACTCTCGTTGATAGATAACTATAAGACGTAAAGTTCAAGATTACACTAGTAGAGTTAATTTAATTGTTTCACACATTGATCATTTGTTTTTGTATGAGGACCGGAATTGCTTCCATTCGCCTCTCATCTCATTTTCCACTTTTTTCTACTGTGTTTAATTGAGAAGTTCACTTCTCGTTCATTTATTGTTAGCTTCTGGATTCATCGGTAGTTGGCACTGCCCGAGGTACTTCCTCTTGTCAGTCTTTCTGTATGGTTTCTTCAATATCGCTTTTATTTCCTTGTTATCATGCTCTTTCATATCTTCGATCATCTTCTTGGCTTGTTTGTTTACTATTTCCTCTATAGTTTCGATTTTCAGTTCTTCTCTGATCTGTATATTACTCATATACCATGGGGCACCTATTGCTGTCCTTATTACTCTGTTCAATGTTCCTTGTAGCTCTTTCTTCCTATAATTATTTTCAACATTGTACCAGGAGACGCCTGCGTACGTTATGCTTGGTATAAGCACTGTTTTAATTATCTTCAGTTTATTTTCCAGAGACAGTTTGCTGCTTTTATTTAGGAGCGGGTATAAACACCCGTGTAGTTGCCTAGTCTTTTTCCTGTTTTCTTCCAATTGCTTACTGAAGCTTAGTTTTTCATCTAATATTACTCCTAGATATTTCACTTCTTCTTTCCATTCAATGTTCTGGTTTTCTATCGTGAGATTTCCAGCTTTTTCTTTCTTCGAGTTCGTTCCGTTAAAGAAGACTGCCACTGTTTTCTTTGTATTAATCTTAATTCTCCATTTTTTGAAGTATTTCATCATTCGGTCTATATCTGTTTGCAATTGCTTCGTAACCGATTTACACATTCTTGAAGAATAGTAAACGGCAGTATCATCTGCGAACTGGGCTAACTTGCATCGTATCATTTCTGGTATGTCCGACATAAAAATGTTGAATAACAACGGTCCTATGACCGATCCTTGTGGTACGCCGGCTTCAATCTTTCTTCTTGTGGATCTTGTTCCATCTATATTTACTTGGAATTTTCTTTCTTCCAGGTATGATTGAATGATTTTGATCAATTTGGTCGGAAATTTGTGCATCTTCATTTTGAATATCAATCCTTGATGCCACATCTTGTCAAAGGCCTTTTCTATATCCAGAAAAACGGCTCCAGTGTTGGTAGATAAATTCATTTTTTCCTTTATGTCTTCTATTATTCTAACCAGTTGTTGTGTTGTAGAATGCTTTTTGCGGAAGCCGAACTGGTGATCAGGTATAATCTTATTGGTTTCTGCGAATTCCGCCAGTCTTCTGTAAATTACTTTCTCTATGACTTTGCTTAAAGCCGATAGTAGACTTATTGGTCTGTAATTTGCTGGGTCATTTTTGTCCTTTCCTTGTTTCCTTATCAAAATTGTGTCTGCTGTTTTCCATCTTTCTGGAAAGTATCCTGTTTTCATTAGAGCCCTGGCTATTTCTGCAATTTCTTCGAGCGTTTCCTCTGGCAGGTTTTTGAGCGCTTGATTCATTATTCCGTCTGCTCCGGGTGCTTTTCTATTTTTTAGGTTCCTGATAATGTCGTTTATTTCTTCTTTGGTTATTTCCTGTAGTTGTTCATCTGGTTTATCCGGGCTATCCGTTTTCGCTACCTCTTCTACCAGTTTGTTGAAATTTTCGTCATCACATTTCAGGTTAGGCTTGAATTGTTTTTCTAAGGAATCCGCGAAAATCTCTGCCTTTTCTTCGTTTGTTGCTGCAACATTGTTTCCCTTCTTCAATATTGGTATTTTCGTTTTCGTCTTCTTTCCGGTTAATGCTGAAGCCATTCTCCATAAAGACTGATCTTCCGTGTCCAATTCTTCTAATTTTTTGTCCCATTGTTCCGTAAATAATTCTCGAACTCTGGATTTCACTTCGTTCGTTAGTTTGTTCAGTATAGTTTTGTCATCTGGGTGTAGTGTTTTTCTATACTGCTTCTTAGCTTTCCTTTTTTCCTCTAGTAGTACTTTCACGTCTACAGGTAGAGGAGTCTTCTTCGGTATTTGTTGCACTTTAGTCGACTGTGCTTGTGCTTCTATAATTCTTGTCTCTAAATCTTCAACTGCTCCGTCTATCTGTCCTTTATTGCTTATTTTCAAATTTCTAGTTTTGAAAACTTCTTTGAACTTGCTCCAATTTATAGATTTTCTATCGGTAGGTAGTTTATCTGTTTTGATGTCCAGGGTCAGGATCACTGGGGCGTGATCCGAAGAAAGGTCCATCATGGTTTCTATTTCGAAGTTCATCGAGACGTTTTTCATTATTGCTATATCCAACAAATCCATCGTTCCTGTGGCTCTGTTAATATGCGTGGGATCTTTTGGACCTACAACTACCAATTTGTGTTTGTCCGTTATTCCTCTAAGCTTCATCCCACTTTCATTGGTTTTTATGCTGTTCCAGTCGGGGTGTTTCGCATTAAGGTCTCCTGCAATTATTGTTGGTCTGTTACTCTTGAAGAAAGCAGTTATATCTGCTTCATCAAATTTGCTCTTTGGAGGCTTATACACAGAGTAAATGTAAATTTCACCTTCTTTTGTTTTTACACTAACACCTTTTTCTTCTATATTATTAGATGTGATTGGTGGTAGTTCCTGGTGACTTATACCCCTTTTCACTAAGATAGCTGTACCTCCGCATCTTCCGTGTTGTCTATCACTTCTGTAGGATTCATAGTTCCTAATCTTGAGTAGTTTCGTCGGCTTCAACCAGGTTTCACCTAACAGTAGAATATCTATTTTATTTTCCTCCAAAAAGAGGGTTAATTCCTGTTTTTTCTGATTTACGGATTCTGCGTTCCAGAACGCAATATTCAAACATTTATACGGCTTACTATCCATTTACTTTCGTTTAAATAATTTGATCAGTTTGTCCTGCTCATTTATAAAGGCCATCTTCTGTTCAATTGTGGAGTTCGTTGCACACAGTGTGAGCGTCATTCTTCCTAGAATGACGGCTAGTTCGTCTTCTGGTTTGGTTTGCCTAGGTTCTTTGGCTTTCACGTTTTTCTCTTCTTTTTTGGTTTCCTTTTTCTCAGGAACAATCTCTTTTTGCGGTGGTTTTTGCTTATTTTCTTCGTTATTTGTTGTTTTGTGCTCCATGCGTTTTGCCCAGATATTGTCTTTGGGCAAAGGTGCTTCCTTGAATTTCTTCTTCGACACTTCCGGGTTGTTGGGGTTCTTCGTACATTTAATATATGACGAAAGGTGGTCCCCACCACAATTCGCGCATTTCGGTGACGTCGTTTTTGGTTTCGGGCACTCTGAACTCATGTGCCCATCTCCACATTTCATGCATTTGAACGCAGCATGACAGATCCTCTGCGCATGTCCAAACAATTGGCATCGGTGGCACTGTATGATCTCACTTCTTAATCTTAGGCTTTCCACTTGCACGGATAGCCCACAACAAAATTCCAGTTTTGTGAATATGGCTTTATAAGCCTTGTCAATTTCCACTAGGACAAGTGGGATAGGGAATCCCTTTTGCCCCTTCATCCTAGTTACCTTCGTTACGGGGTAACCTTGTTTGGCCAAATCATTCTTAATTTCTTCCTCGGTGATTTGGATCAAAACACCTCGGAGAACTACTTTTAATTTCTTCTCACTCTTAAGCTCGTAAGCATGAAATTGCTCTTCTGTTTCTTTAAGGGCTCTGTACAAGTTACGATAATCCCCTTCTGTTTTGGGTTCAAGTTGAACACCGTGACCCACTACCTTCGACTTTTTCACTTGTATATTCCTCCTCTGTATCATCTCGTTTATTTGACCCCACCTCGAGGGATCTCTGATTATCAAGTGAGCTATTCGCTCACTTTTCACTGGTCGATCCATTTGAGGTGTAGGTTTCTCCAAAGTCTTCTTTTCTTTGGGCACATCCTGGTCAATCCTGGTTGAATCCTGGTCACTTTCCTTTGTCTTCTCTTGGTCCTCTTCGATATCCATCTCGTCGTCGGATAATATATCGTATCGGTTAGATACTTCGGTCTTCCTATTATCACTGTCCTCACTATTTAGCCTTGGTCGTTTCACAGTTTTCTTCGGTTTCTGAAAAGCCGGTCCGTCATTTTTGTCCACACTATCACTGCACTTATTGACACTTTCACCAACTTTCACTAATCGGTTCTTGAGTTGACCGAATAAATCTTCCAAGTCGTAATCATTTTTCGCCAGTACTTCCGCTAGGTAGACAAATTCAGCAATGACCTTCTCCATTGTGGAACCAACGATCTGAGATCTGGACTCGACACACTTCGAACTGGTCACACCACTTCACTCCTTTTTCACCGTTTTAGCGCTTGCGCACTCGTTACACGTCTGCTCTGTACGACGTCTCGATCGCCACTGAATTGTAATTGTTTCATTATAACCGGGCTATATAGTTACAGTCGAAGTAGACGGAAATTTGATCGCGTCCAAGTGCCCGGTCGTTCGAATTTCTATTCTACTAGAAACTGCATTACCAATTTTCTTCGTAAGATTTGTGGAATATTTACGTAGTCGATAGATCTTTATTTTCTTTCTTGAATCGTGTCATTCGTCAGTAGTCTGGCGGGATCGATAAACAAGAAGAAAAGATCCTGTATGCAAAGAGCGGATTACGCATTAGATACGTCTTGGAATTCCGAATACCTGAGGTTCAACTTATTCCAACACATAAACTTCGTCGAATTTGAAGAAAATGACGAATATCATTTCCCACAGGGTCGATGTGATGATGAGTTATAGTGTAACGATTTTATTGAACATCGATAAGTATCTACAATTATGATTATGTGATTCGATTCGACGGTCAATGTGGACGGTGGCACAGTTCGGTAGAAGATCGGTGCCATTATATTTCTTCGAATCTGAACTGTTATTTTCAGTTCATTTTCAGATCTTTCCCATCTTCGAAAGGTATACAAAATATGTTTTGATATTTGGATTGGCACTACACGATGGTCCATTCTCAAAAATTCTCAATTCGATAACTTTCTCGTCTCTGATGATATCGTATGGATTACGATAAATATTTAGTGATTAGTGCGCTGATAACTGACTGCATAACATACCGTACTTCCAACTCATATTCTTGGATACTTCATGAATATCTGTAGAATGCCTAAGAAAATGAACACGTTTCTTTTTTTGCTTCGCAAGTAACGATGCTCCTGGCCTGAACATGCTGAATAATTCTTCATTTCACGTTTCTATGAATTGACCTCAACTTCAATCAGCCTCATTATCGGGTCTTACATATACGAATGTGTTCGAAGAAAATGACAGCTTCTCTCGAAAAACTATCTGACACGAAAAAAATCTGAGCAACTGATAGAGATTAGATATACAATTTCGTTTATGTGTGTAGTGCATACAAAGTAATAATACTTCTACGATAATCCCAAATTCAATTTATGTGTTTTCGAAATACCGAGAATAAACTTTTTGATATTCGTTCATTTCAGAAAATGATTTGATAGCACATAATATGATACACATATCCATTGCTTTCCAAGACAATCGCGCATAAATTCAGTAAAATTTTAAGAAGAACTAACTGGTAATCAGGAGATTTGAGGGCTCGTTCATCGGCATTATCAAACTTGACATTCGGGCATTCGAGAACAGCACCCAAAATGAAAATATCAAGTTTCTAGGTTCTTCGGGTCGAGAGTGATCGTTTTTACGGCCGGACGAATCGAATGTCCGCCATATTATGAGTTTCAACCTCAGCGTTGTTGGAAACGGTCGAAGCAGTTCGCTATAGGGTCAGAATACCAACAGATAGAACTATGGACTACAATTAATAGACCAGTTTCAGTACGCATTGAAAAGGATATTCAGCGTGGGGCTATATTTGATGTGGTAGTACCTCTGGCTTATGAAATCGGAACCACAAAGTAAATATAACATGAGATTTCTACTGTGTTGTGGCGAAGTCTAGCACAGCTGTCCACACTCCACCGCATGTAAACAGAAAAGAAAAAAAATTCCAATCTGGGATATGCTACATGGAACGAAAACGAAACTTGATAGAATTCAATTGTAAGTATACCTAGAACCCTTGTAGAAGAAGTTAAGTCCAGTTTTCATACCCCTCTCACCTCGGATGAACCGAAACGTGCGTTTTCCGATACCTCCAAGGTCCGAAAATCTGGCCACTTCAACACTCAATCCTTGACCGGATATGAACAGCTCAACCGTATCAAGAACATCAGACCACTACGTCAAGGGCACGAGAAGGACAACGAGACCTGCACCAAAACATCCACACGGTGATACACCAAGGGCAATTAAATATCTCATAAGAGAAAATCGACGACATCGAATATCATTCAGACAATACAGAATCACTAAATCGCTACTGTCAGATACTGAAAACCGCCCTGAAGGAATTGAGAACGAGTAGTTCGAACAAGAGGGTTCATGAATTGAATACAAAAGATCACTCTGCGTGGATACTGCAGAAATCTCTGAGAAGAGAAAAGACTCAAAGGCACCTACACGAAGGAAGACGAATGGCCTATACGAATATTGATGAAGCACAAGCAGTGACAGACTTGATCGAAAGAGAATTGAGATTAAGTATAGCTGTTCACACAAATATTGCAAATGGAATAATGAAGACAGAACAATATCCCAAGAAGGGAAAACCGATGAAGTAATAGTTTTCAATAAACCTGGAATAGAAGAGAAATTTCGTCATAACTACAGGCCGATATGTCTGTTGTCGGCCCTAGGAAAAGTGGTAGAAAAGTAATCGCCCTGAGGCTATCACAAGAGATAGAATGTCTGAATCTCTTACCTGCAGAGGAATTCGTATTCAGAAGGAATCGCTCCATATAGCAGCAATTGTTAAGACTTGCAGAATACATAACGGAAGGATTCCAGAACAAACAAGCAATAGGCGTAGTTATTAGACGCAGCCAGAGTATTCGTCAGAGTGTGGCATGAGGGATCAGTTTATAAAATGACAGAAGCCGGATACCCGATGAAACTTTACAAGCTGATCACATATCATCTAAGAGAGAAAAAAATCTGGGCGAAAGCGGAAGGAGAATGCTCCACAATGAGAAGTTTGGGAGCAGGAGTGGCGCAAGAATCAGTAATTGGACCACTACAGTACAACAAATACATACATGATACACTTGAATCTCTCCTCGATGAGTGATTAATAGGAGTACAGAAACTTACTAGAACGAATAGAGCAAGAAATAATCGAAAACGTCGATATTAAACCAGCACAATTAGTTCGAGAATTGACAATCACGCGATAACACGATTCGTAGGCAGATGACCGGAACTGAGAAGAAGCAGGTCAGGTTTAGTGGGTATTCGCCCCCATGAGAACAAGGACTCTCACACTGTTCCTCGGGAAGGGAGGTTCGTCTGTAAATGGATTCCCCCTGTCAAAAATAACTGTAGTGAGAACAAGTTTTTGATAAACTGAATCAACGCTAGAGATGTTACGAAATTAACCTAACAGTTTATTGGAAATAGATGACCGAACTGTTCCAGGAACATGTTATTTTAAAAGAACGGAACCTGATCCTCGGAATAGAACCAACTATTCATTCGGCGGGTCCTTCCTCATTCAAGATTCACGAAACTGCTCCATTATGAATGTGTTATTGTTATTAGGTTGATATTGCCTGTTGTCGAGAGGAATATGCGAATTCGACATAACATACTGTTTTTGTTTTAGTAATAGGGGAAAGAGAATGAGTCGGAGGTGAAGATTATATTGGTTTGATTCCTGCTTAGTTTGTAACTTTGGCCGGAATTCCAAAATGAAAATTTGTCTGATTGCCGTTAATTCTTTCTCTATAATAATTCATAGTGCGAAAAGTTGATTTGATTGCTTTCCGTTATCAGCAGCGTTTTCAGAGAACAACTTTTGGGAGTCGAAGAAGCGATCTTTGAAATTGAGGTTTTATGATGGTTGTTTCGATTGCACCAGTTCAACGACTAGAAGTCAGGTCGTGGTGTCAACGTCGTAGTCGGTTACTGATCAAATTACTGTATGTATTGACAACTTTTAAATCAATATTTTGTGACCATATTCACTATAAGGTGTCAGTGTTCACCTGACATAGATTTTCCGGGTGGATTGGTTTGAAAAGGGTGGTAATTATATCGATTATTCCTTGAATTTATTCAATTGTTTGCCGTTGAAATTCATACGCACAGATGATACACTGATAAGACCCGTTTCATATCGATAAGATAAGATGAATCACACCGGTTTTTATCGATTTGCATAGGTAGCGTATAGATATTTCTTTACACTGGGAGATTGATTTTAAATTTTCAATTTTTATTTCGCGCGCTCCTGATATTTTGATTCCTTTGCCTCTGTTTTTTTTTCCTGCTGTTTTTTTCCCCCTTTTATCCGCGGCCTACCTGTGCTTGTTTTATTTAAGTCTCTCACATAGGCCCGTGAGAAGTGAAGAAAAGTGACCTTGTTCTTTTTTCCCTTTGTCAGAGCGCATACACTGTTGCAGAACCTGTCAGCCGTCGCGTCGTAACGAAATGCCTGAAAACTGCCCGGTTTGCTCCGGAGATACTGGTGACTCCGGCACCACTATCAATTGCGTCATATGCCTGAAAACGTTTCATGCCGCTTGTGCGGACCTGAAAGATAATGATATAGATTTTCTCAATTGTTCCAAAACAATTACATGGAGGTGTAAATCATGCATTTCCAAGCGTAGACTGCGAAGTAATTCCAATGTCGCTTCCTCATCGGAAACCGAAGAGCCTATGACAGTGAAGCATTTCAGTGAGCTGATGAAAAAGATGTCATCCATCGCCTCAGACCTTTCCGGTTTGAAAAAGGCTTATACGGGTATTACCGCTGATATTGGTGACATAAAAGCTTCCCAAACTTTACTACAGGCCGAGTTTCATTCTGTGAGCGAAACTCTTCAGATCCATTCTAACACGCTCGCTGAGCATGGACAATTAATAGGAAAACAACAAAATTATATAGAGAATCTCAACCGAACTTGTGATTCCATTGGTGTCAGGGTTGCATCCTTGACTGAGGACTTGGTTTCACTTAGAGGATCCGAAGGGCCTACGGGTCAGGTTGCAGCATCGGAGATTCTGGAGAGGCTTAAGAGGTCACATAATGTGCTCGTCAATGGGGTGGGTGTGTCTGCTGATGATAGTGAGGATTCGGCCTTTCTCAGGCGATGCGTGGAACATGTCAGACCAGGATCCTCTGACCACATCGTTAGCACTATCAAGATCAAACCGGGTTTGTGGAAGGTATGCTTTTCCAACCCTATAGTGGTGACGGGGATTCTGAGGAACAAAAATACCCTACTGGGTCATTCCGAGTTTCGCAGGATCAGGATATTCGATGACATGACACCGCAACAGGCCGATTATTTGAACGGACTGAGAGCTGAGCTGAGGGCGAGACAACAGCGGGGAGAGAATAACCTAACCATAAAGTATGTGAAGGGTGAGCCAGTGATTGTCGAGATCAATACCCTGCCGAAAAACTAGCTGGCGTTACTACTTCACTCAACGAATGGAACTTTATCTACACCAATATCCAGTCCCTACATTCTAAGTTCAACGAACTAGTGACTTTTGTTCAACTGCATTCTCCTTCGTTAATTTTCCTGACTGAAACATGGCTACAACCGACCACTCCGGACTCAATTTACCACATTCCCAACTACTCACTCTTCAGGAACGACAGTGTTACCACAGTTGGGCATGGAGGGGTTAGCATTTATGTTCACACTTCCATAAGCGATAACTTCACTATCAGTGTACTCTCCCTGCCAACTCCTGGTGTCGACAACCTGTTTCTCTCCATTGCGAACCCTACTTTTGCAGTTAACTTGGCCTGTATCTATAGACCCCGTCCGTCTCCTCACGATACTGCAGTTTTCGAACACATCAAGTCAATATCTTTGAAGAGCACTCCCTGTGTTGTCGTTGGTGACTTCAATTGCCCAGATATTCAGTGGCCTCTGTCTCCTTCCACTCTGCCTTCAGCAGCGTCACCCTCTTACTCATTGTGTTCAATGATTCTGGATTCTCCCCTTTCGCAGCTCGTTGAACAGCCAACCCGTTACCGACGAAACAATGTGCCTTCTCTTCTGGATCTCGTACTCGTCAATGATTTGAACCTGCTCGCCGGCATAGAGTACCTTCCACCTTTTGGACTCTCCGACCATGTTACACTGTCTTCAAGCCTCCAGTTTTTAACCTGTGCTGCACCGGGGAGGAGGGGAAGGACCAGAGACAACATACGCTTCCAAGAACTCGTTGAAGAGCTCCAAAACGTTGACTGGAGGACACTACTTTTGGATCGGACTGTTGACGATGCGTGGAGGCTCTTCTCTGTTACTCTGGACGCTCTCGTGGACCAGAACACCTACCGAACACATTTCGTAGAGTTTCCATCAAGGCCCTGGATTACTCGGGATCTACAAAGTCTCATACGCCGAAAGAAATCGTTGTGGAAGCGTTATATTCGAAGTAAGCTCGATTTCGACTATCAGAATCACCGACGTTTTTCCAACGAGCTGAAATATAAACTCGCAGTAGCCAAGAAAAATTACGAGGAAAGACTAGTTGTGTCTGCTGATCGAAGGAAGTTCTTTAAGTACGTTCGATCCTCTCTCAACACCAAGGTTGCCACACCCATCATTCGAGACTCATCTGGTGCACTTTGCTCGGACTCTGAAAAAGCAGCTAACGTGTTTGCTGATTCATTTGCCTCTTCCTTCACCAGCGAGCCCCCGGGCCTTCTTCCATCGATGGATTCCGTCAGATCAACGTCCGAGGTTGTTCACGTATCATTCCCTCAAAACATCATCGAGGAAAACCTTCTCAACCTGAGAGCATCTTCCGCACCTGGTCCCGACAATTTATCACCATATATTCTGAAGAACTGTGCCTCTACCATTTCTCTTCCTTTATCTATTATTTTCTCTAAGTCCTTCGAATCATCATCCTTACCAGTTCAGTGGCTTGAAGCATCCGTCACCCCAATTTTCAAAAAAGGCTCTAAAACGCAGGCTTCCAACTACAGACCAATTAGCTTAACTTCAATTGCATCCAAAATATGCGAGAGAACGGTGATGTCTGAAATATTGTCTTTCGCAATTCAAAAACAGCTTATTCCGGAATGTCAACATGGTTTTCTCCCTGGCAGGTCTGTGATAACGAATCTTCTGAAGTGCGTTGATGATTGGACAAGGGCTTTGGACGCGGGTTTCCCTATGGACATAATATATTTGGACTTCGCAAGGGCCTTCGATAGGGTTCCACATAGACGGCTGCTTGCAAAGCTGGAACATCTCGGCATTCGGGGTGGGGTGCTGTCGTGGATTGAGAGTTTTCTATCGGGGCGTACATTTCGTGTGCGTGTGGGGAAAAGCTTTTCTGGCCCCAGACCAGTGACAAGCGGCGTCCCTCAAGGATCAGTGTTGGGCCCTTTACTTTTCCTCCTATACACGGCTGACTTGCCGGGCCTACTCGAGTCTTCCGTTTCTATGTATGCGGATGACACGAAGATCTATGCTGCTCCGGGTGCAATTATTCAGAGGGATCTCCATACTATTGCCCAATGGTGCGACGAATGGCTGATACCTCTAAATACGAACAAATGTGTGGTCATGCATCTTGGCCGGAATAATCCTCGGATTCCTTACACAGTCGGTGGTGTTTCTCTGTCTGTGAGCTCTACACATTCTGATCTGGGAGTGCTGGTGTCTGACGATTTTTTTTTTTTTTTTGTTCTAGAAGAGGTGAATCTTACATCAGACACCCAGTCTTTCTGGGTAGTGTCGGATTCTTACCGACTAAACACCTCTCCTGCGGTTGGTTCCGGGCATAAGCCTATAAACCTTCCATCATCTTATCTGTTATTTTCTCTTTCGCATTCTTTTATGCTGAGTGTTTGTGTACATCCTTCAATTGGATATCTCTTACTAAGTGTGGAGTTCTATATCTTCATTTTCGCAATTGGTCTCTAGGTCTTTTGCGGTAAATTCTAGCTGTTTTTTCATCTTCAGCGGGGTCATAGTCAACTAACCTTCTAAGGTCGTCATTTGGATGTTCACTAGCTCTTTCATAGGCTTTTGCAGCTTTTCGTTTGATGAATGTAGTAATGGACTCCCATTTTATGTCTTTTTGTATCTGTTCATTCCTAACAAACCAGGGGGCGTCTAATGCCCATCTCAGAAATTTGTTTTCTGTACTTTGTATCCTCTTTATATGGGTTCTCGCTGCATATCCCCATGCTGTTGATCCATAAGTTAGCTGCGGTCTGGCGACTGCTTTTATGATCCTCAATTTCGTGTTTCTGTTCATTTGGCTTCTTCTGCCTATAATCGGATATAGTCTTTTCATTGCTACATTCGTTTTATCCACTGCACACTTAATGTGTTGTTTCCACATAAGTCCCTTGTCTAATATTACTCCTAGATATTTAGCTTCATTCTGCCATTCTATTTCATTATCGTCTATGGATATTTTCGAATCCATCTTCAGTTTTCTCTTTTGAAGGAGTATTGCTTGACTCTTTTCTCCATTGATTTTGATTTTCCATCTGTTACACCATTGACTGATATCGTCTGCAGCTTCTTGAAGTCTTTTGTGAATTATTTTTGTATTTCTGTGCCTAATTGCTATGCCCGTATCGTCCGCGTATAGAGCAAGCAGGCATCTTGGATTTCTTGGTATATCATGTATGTATATGTTATAGAGTAGCGGTCCTAGTATGGATCCTTGGGGAACTCCTGCTTCCAAATATCTGAGTGTGGAATGAACATCACCTATTTTCACACAAAAGTTCCTATCCCTCAAATAATTTCTTATTATTCTGCATAACTTGGGTGAATAACCTGCGGTTTTCATTTTATATGCTAGTCCTTCATGCCATACTCTATCGAAAGCTCTGGTTACATCTAGTAATAATAGTCCTGTGGCTTGTTTATTCTGAAATCCTTCTGTGATATACTCGGTTATTCTTAGGAGCTGTTGTTCAGTTGAATGTTGTTTTCGGAACCCAAATTGTTCACTCGGTATCGTCTGCAGGGCCTCTGTTTCTTCATTAAGTCGTCTGGCTAAGACTCTCTCCACAATTTTTCCTAGGGCTGGGAGCAGGCTTATCGGTCTATAGTTCTGTGGGAACTTTTTGTCTTTACCTGGTTTATTGAAAACAATCACTTCGGCAGATTTCCATCTTTTCGGAAAGTGCTCTGTTCTCATCACGCCATTTGCTATGCTAGTGAGAGCTGCCGTTCCTTTCTTTGACATTTTCTTCAGCATGAGATTTGTAATTTTATCTTTTCCAGGAGCCTTTCTTGTTTTCAAATTATTGATTATCTCTTTGATTTCTGCCGGAGATGTTGGGTGAGGGATTTTGTCATCCGGTGGTGATTCTTTCATTTCTTCTTCATTATCTTCTATTAATTCTTCCAGGTCCTCATCGTCTTCTTCACAATAGTTTATTCTTGACTCCCTTTCTATAGTATCGGCAAGAGCGTTAGCTTTATCGCTTTTTGAATATGCCATTCCATGCATTCCATGCAGTGGTGGAATTTGAGTTTTTTCATTACGTAATTTTTTTTGCATTTTCCATGCAGAGTGGTCTTCTGTGTTGAGTTCACTTATTTTCTTATTCCATCTATTCGTTCTGAGCTCCCTTAGTGCATTTTTAAGTATTTGACTATGTCTGTTTAGTCTGTTTTTATCATTATCTGTTTTATACATCCTGTACTTCTTTCTTAGTCTTCGGTTGACTTTAATCAGTTCTTTCACCTCTTTTGGAGTATCGCCATAGGGATGTTTGGGAGTAGGTTTAGTTTTTCTAACCGTGCTCTCTTCATAGGATTTCATAATCGCACTCTCCAAAGCAATGACTGATTGATCTAGATCATCAGGAGTGTTAATTTGTGGAATACTCGTGATATTTTCTTGGAGTTTATTCTTATATTCGTCCCAATCGGTATGTTCTCGTGTTTGAGTCACTTCATTTCTAGGTCCATGTCCTAAAATGAACTCTATCGGGTTGTGATCAGATGTTCCATCCTCTATCGTTTCAAGAGCAAAATCTTGTTTTATATTTTTCATTATAACTATGTCTAGCACATCAGGGGTTCCATTGCCACTAGGTAAATATGTCGGTATTTCCGGTCCCATGATTATGGCATCTTCCTTTTCGGCATATTCTTTCAATTTCTTGCCATTTGCATTCTCTATTTTAGAATTCCATTGTTGAGATTTACAGTTGAGATCTCCAAGTATTATTCTTGGAAAATGACCCCCTAATAAAATCTTCATCTCTTCCTCTGGCAGATTTATTTGCGGTGGTTTATATACAGAGAATACCTTAATGCTTTCTCTTCTTATCTTTACTGTGATCGATAGTGCCTCTATAGTTGCGTCATTGTTCTCGTGATTTACAACCGCATTCAGGTAATGGTTCACGTCCCTTTTAACGAGAATAGCAACCCCTCCACCTTTTCTTTCATTTCTGTCTCTTCTGTATATTTCGTAGTTTTCAAAGGATATTTTATCTTTAGGAGTTAATTTAGTTTCCTGAAGCGCCATAATATCAGGATGTCTTTCTTCTAACAATTGTTCAATATCTGATTTACGGGCTCTGATTCCGTTAATATTCCAGGAAACTATCTTCAGATTTTCTAGCTGTGATTGCATGTTCATAAATTATTTATTTCCAAATAAGTTTTGAAATTTCTTCTCGAATTCTTTTTCAAATTTCCGCATTATTCTGCTGAATATTTTCTCAGTGAGTTTGTCAAGTTCATCTTTAGGGTCTTCCCTTCTGGTTTCAATTGGTTTTGTGGACGAGTTCTTTGTTTTTTGTACCTGTGGTTTTTCAACAGTAACAACAGTCTCTATTTTTTCAGCGATTTTCTTGGGGGGGGCTTCTTTTTTTGTCGGTGTTTTCTTCTTCGTAAGATTTTTATATGCGCTGCAGCCTTTATAACTGGCGGGATGTCCACTTTGGTTACATAAAACGCATGCCGCGTTCCTTTCACCTTCTTTTTGCGTCAATGCACATTCTTTTGTGCAATGTGCCCCTAAACATTTTACGCATCTCCACGGAAATGTGCACTTATTTTGTGCATGTCCATATCTCTGGCAGCGATGGCACTGTCCTGGGCCTTCAGGCTTCTTTTTTGGTTCAATTTCTATACAGAGGCTATATAGTTTTTTCACTTGAAATATTTCCTTGTGTTGAGTTTTCACAAGGTAGAGAGGCATTGCCTTTTTCGTTTTGTTCGACGTCATTCTCGTTACTTCAGCATCTTTGATGCCTTGTAGACCTAGATCATTTTTAATCACGTCAATATCCGCGTCAAGTGGCAAGTACCTTATGACGGCGTATACTCTCTTTGTCTGACGATCTTGGTTGGTCCGATCATATACACTCCATCTGTACCAAGGCATCGAGGACCTGCTATCTTTTAGAGAGGGTGTTCCGTGGGTGCAGTGTTAATACCTCCCGGAACTTATTAACAACTTTCGTGCGGCCGATACTTGAATTCGCGGGTCCAGTTTGGGATGCGCGACTGGCTGGTGACATGGGGGCGCTTGAGGCCATTCAGAGACGGGTAACAAGAATGCCTTATGGTCATGTACGACCCAGTTATGATGTGCGGCTGCGAAACTTGAACATTACAACTTTTCAGGACCGCCGTACGCGTGGTGACCTCATTATAACTTTCAGAGCCCTGAGAGGACTCTTCGGTGTTGACCTCTCTTCGTTATTCGTGCTCAACAGTGACCGGCGTCTCCGTGGTCATCAGTACAAACTATACAAGGAAAAGTTCCGTACTTCTCCGCGACAAAACTTTTTGTCCAACCGAGTTTTTGACTTCTGGAACGGTTTACCGGAGCGTGTGGTGAATAGTGGTAGTGTCAATACTTTTAAGAACAATTTAGACTCTTTTGGACTGTCACCTTAAACTGTGATTTAGTTTTGTCTTGTTTCTTCTTTTTTTTTAGTGCATGATAATTTCAGTTGTTTACCGCGGTCTGACTGTTTAGAATTTAGATTATTTTTTTGAGCCCTATAGGTATTATCCTCAGGCTCTTGTCAATTTCTAATAATAATAATAATAATATTTTTCATCCCAATTAATTGCATTGGTTCACGATGATAATATGAGAACGAGACTATGTATATTGATTAGTTAAATTGACATCGTGAAAGCACAAAAAATCTTGAGTGGAAAAGTATCACTGTATCACTCAATGAAAAAAATTCTAAATCGAACCAGATGGCCTTCTCGTTTCATCGATAAGAAGTTTTATAACTGTAGCGGTCTTCTCACTACAGCAGAGTTTAAACACCCTTATACAGAGTGTATTTTAGACTGAGGCTTTTCTTTTGCCAGATGGTATAACTCTTCAAAATAAGTCATTTTACCAAGATACCTAGAAGCATTTCGACAAAATAACAGGAAGGTGGACGTTTTGATACCTAATTGTTACTTTCGTTCGAGTATACGGAAAGTTGACGGAATTGGAGGGTAGTTTGATTCACTCTCTTCCATTCACGAGAAAGTAGATAAATTATGAGAAATGAAAATAATAAATACTGTATCCATTCAACGACACATAAACTGAATTTCTTGGTGCTGGTTTTTTTTTATTTTGATTTAACTTTGATGTTCACAATCCAGTAGATATTCCAATCTTTAGGACACTCAATCTTGAACGAAAATAACTATTTTATTGTATTGACGAAAGAATTGAAAAGCTCTAATCGAATTTTCTAGTTATTCAACTATTGAATGTTTTTTATTCATTTCCCTGGCAACGATTGCCTACGCTTTTGATTTTGATGAAGAAATTTTATTTACCCATTATTTTCGAATTTTGTTCAAATATGTCGTACTTTGAGAAGCAATATTATTCCTCCGAAAAAAATACATCGTAATTTAAGTTTTTGTGTATTAAGTCAATTTTGAAATATTTCGAAAATGATACTGAAAACATGGTGTGGATGTAGTTCGGTGATAATTCTCAGTTGACGTTGGACCATTCGGTCTGGTAGGGTGAACAGTATCGGAGACCTAGTTCGTATTCACATTTCATTTGTCATTATTTATAATGGCAAATGATTTATGTCTTATTATTTTCAACTATATAGGTAGCTGCCTTCTCAGCTGATGATTTTATATCATCATTTTCTTCGTTCATCTTTTTAGGTTTTGATAACCTACTAACTGCGAACGTCTCCGCGCTTCCCAGGTGAATTGGGTAAGCGTTCTCTAACGTTGAAATTCACAATCTGGTGTTGCAATTTGGAAGAAAGTTTCCTTTATTGTTCATTCAATCACCGAGGGGGGGTCTTTTCTGAAGGTGGATAGATGTCGCTCATTAATAGTCATCCGATATAATGCACGACAGATATCCATATCTTGACGAAAAGATTTTCCATCCAGCGTCGACTTTGGGATATTCCACCCTGATGAGTCCTAAATAGGACGAAACTGCAGTCGGTGCGATTCTCAGTTGACGTTGGACCATTCGGTCTGGTAGGGTGAACAGTATCGGAGACCTAGTTCGTATTCACATTTCATTTGTCATTATTTATAATGGCAAATGATTTGTGTCTTATTATTTTCAACTATATAGGTAGCTGCCTTCTCAGCTGATGATTTTATATCATCATTTTCTTCATTAAAAATAAAGTCCAAGAAAATATCACGAATATTCCACAAATTAACACTCCTGATAGCATTGGAGAGTGCGATTATGACATCATATGAGGAGAACATGGCTAGAAAAACTAAACCTACTCCCAAACATCCATATGGCGATACTCCAAAAGAGGTGAAAGAACTGATTGAAGTCAACCGAAGACAAGAGAGAACTACAGGATGTATAATGTATAAAAAAGATAATGATAAAATCAGACTGAATAGACACGGTCAAATACTTGAAGACGCACTAAGAGAGCTCAAAACGAATAGATGGAATAAGAGAATCAATGAACTCAACGCAGTAGACCACTCTGCATGGAAAATGCAAACAAATTTACGCAATGAAAAAACGCAAATTCCACTGCATAAAATGGCTTATTCACAAAGCGATAAATCTAACCATTCTAACCTTCTTGCCGATACTATAGAAAGAGAGTCAAGAATAAATCATTGTGAAGAAGACGATAAGAACCTAGAAGAATTAATTGAAGATAATGAAGAAGAAATGAAAGAAGCACCACCGGATGGCAAAATACCTCACCCAATATCTCCGGTCGAAATCCAGAGATAATCAACAATTTGTGAACAAGAAAGGCTTCTGGAAAAGATAAAATCACAAATCTCATGCTGAAAAAATGTCAAAGAAAGGAACGGCAGCTCCCACTAGCATAAGCAAATGGAGTGATGAGAACTGAGCACTTTCCAAAAAGATGGAGAACTGCCGGAGTGATTGTTTTCAATAAACCAGGTGAAGACAAAAAGTTCCCACAGAACTATAGACCAATAAGCCTGCTCCCATTCCTAGGGAAAATCGTGGAGAGAATCTTAGCATTAAACAAGAACAATAAATAGACCCCGAAAGATAACTGCGACAACAACACATCCGCCACACCCGCAGTGAAGACCTGACCGAGTTTGTCAATTCAATTGACATCTGATTTATTTGAAACATCGTTTCCAGGATTTTGAAAAGATTAAATGTTATTAGAGAAAATAGAGAATTCATGAAAATGTGCCTTCCTCCCCGTGAAGGGTATACAACAATCTAGTCAATTCGGTTATGCCGAGGCCACACCTCGCGCTATGCTAGATAAGCTATAGAAGCTACGGACACTACGTATGCGATGTTCGCTAAGTTCAGCGGCCACACGGAAAGCTACATACATCTTTTGCGTTTTCGCAATCATTAGGTTCAGTTGTATTTCACGAGGTTACCAAGCACGGTGCCATGAGATAGTGATAGCGATGACGATGAGTTGCTCCTATTGTTATCGTTGTGCAAAAAGAAACGTAGAAGAAAATGGGTCCACGAAGTGAACAAAATAAGAAATGATTTCGGCATTACCTCGTATATTTTGGTTTCTATAACATTCCAGGCTTTTGTTCCACAGAAAATCATGCTTCCGCACTTCTTCAATTAAAAGTTCGAGGAACGACATATCTCACTCCACTACAGCCCTCGCGATGTTTTGAATATAGCCAGAGAATATAGCCGAGAATCAAACATTAGGCGACGTGGCATACATCGCGAACATATGTACACGTACCGAGAGTTGAGTTTGTGTAAACCAGTTCAGTGCGCCGAACGCCAAGTTGATGAGCATCCAAGTTAGTGCTTGTGAAAAGTTTCTGTGATTTCGTACGTAGAGTCCAGGTCCGAAAGGATCGTTGGTTCCGTGCGTGAGTGATTTACGGACTTTTTAGTGAAGTTGAAAAAAGGGTAAGTGTCTTTTAATTATCCTATTATCCGTGTTTGAACATGGACCTCTGAGGACGAAAGTGATGAACTTAAGGAACTCGTCAGGCTCAAAGCAAACTTAGCCGCTCTTACAACCAGCATGGCAAATTTGACCGGCGAGTTGAAACTCCTGAGAGAAGAACTCTCGAAAAGGAAATTTTCAAATCCGCAAACGAAAAGTTATTCCCAGGTTTTGACTTCTGAACCTGGGACATCGGCCCAAACCGATTCCAAGATTGTCTCGATTGTCCTTCCCAAAAAAAATTGCCACAAATAATGAGGATAACAAAAAAGCCCCCCAACCCCCAGGTGCTCCTCGGGCCAAGCGTGCCAGAAAAGACAGTTCGTCCTCAATGGAGGACAATTTGAAAAAATCAACGATGACGTCTCAGTCACCTGTTAAAGATAAAATCCCCCCAGTAACAATGATGGGGTCTTCAGACTGGAGTGACTGGACGGAAATGTCCAAAGCGCTGTACAGCAGAAGAATAAATTATAACCGGGCAACGGTTGTCAGAGATGGCATCAAAATCATTGTCTCGTCTGCAGAAGATTTTAGGAAATTAACAAACTTCCTCGATCAACAGGGTAGGGAATTTTTTACCTACCAAATGGAAGATGAAAAGAGAATATACGCTGTCATAAGGTACTTTCCACTTGACGCGGATATTGAAGTGATTAAAAATGATTTAGGACTACAAGGCATTAAAGATGCTGAAGTAACGAGAATTACGTCGAACAAAACGAAAAAGGCAATGCCTCTCTACCTTGTGAAAACTCAACACAAGGAAATATTTCAAGTAAAAAAACTATATAGCCTCTGTATCGCAATTGAACCTAAAAAGAAGCCTGAAGGCCCAGGACAGTGCCATCGCTGCCAGAGATATGGACATGCTCAAAATAAGTGCACATTTCCGTGGAGATGCGTAAAATGTTAGGAGCACATTGCACAAAAGAGTGTGCATTGACGCAAACAGAAGGTGAAAGGAACGCGGCATGCGTTTTATGTAACCAAAGTGGACATCCCGCCAGTTATAAAGGCTGCAGCGCATATAAAAATCTTACGAAGAAGAAAACACCGACAAAAAAAGAAGCCCCCCCCCAAGAAAATCGATGAAAAAATAGAGACTGTTGTTACTGTTGAAAAACCACAGGTGCAAAAAACAAAGAACTCGTCCACAAAACCAATTGAAACCAGAAGGGAAGACCCTAAAGATGAACTTGACAAACTCACTGAGAAAATATTCAGCAGAATAATGCAGAAATTTGAAAAAGAATTCGAGAAGAAATTTCAAAACTTATTTGGAAATAAATAATTTATGAGCATGCTAGAAAAATCTGAAGATAGTTTCCTGGAATATTAACGGAATCAGAGCCCGTAAATCAGATATTGAACAATTGTTAGAAGAAAGACATTCTGATATTATGGCGCTTCAGGAAACTAAATTAACTCCTAAAGATAAAATATCTTTCGAATACTACGAAATATACAGAAGAGACAGAAATGAAAGAAACGGTGGAGGGGTTGCTATTCTCGTTAAAAGAGACGTGAACCATTACCTGAATGCGGTTGTAAATCACGAGAACAATATGCAACTATAGAGGCACTATCGATCACAGTAAAGATAAGAAGAGATAGCATTAAGGTATTCTCTGTATATGAACCACCGCAAATAAATCTGCCAGAGGAAGAGATGAAGATTTTAGGGGGTCATTTTCCAAGAATAATACTTGGAGATCTCAACTGTAAATCTCAACAATGGAATTCTAGAACAGAGAACGCAAATGGCAAGAAATTGAAAGAGTATGCCGAGAAGGAAGATGCTATTATAATGGGACCGGACATACCGACATTTTTACCTAGTGGCAATGGAACCCCTGATGTGCTAGACATAGTTATAATGAAGAATATAAAGCAAAATTTTGCTCTTGAAACGATAGAGGATGGAACATCTGATCACAACCCGATAGAGTTTATTTTAGGACATGGACCTAGAAATGAAGTGACTCAAACACGAGAACATACCGATTGGGACGAATATATGAATAAACTCCAAGAAAATATCACGAGTATTCCACAAATTAACACTTCTGATGAACTAGATCAATCAGTCATAGCTTTGGAGAGTGCGATTATGAAATCCTATGAAGTGAGCACGGTTAGAAAAACTAAACCTACTCCCAAACATTCCTATGGCGATACTCCAAAAGAGGTGAAAAAACTGATTAAAGTCAACCGAAGACTAAGAAAGAACTACAGGATGTATAAAACAGATAATGATAAAATCAGACTGAACAGACATAGTCAAATACTTAAAAATGCACTAAGGGAGCTCAGAACGAATAGATGGAATAAGAAAATCAGTGAACTCAACACAGAAGAGCACTCTGCATGGAAAATGCAAAAAAAATTACGCAATGAAAAAACTCAAATTCCACCACTGCATGGAATGTATGGAATGGCATATTCAAAAAGCGATAAATCTAACGCTCTCGCAGATACTATAGAAAGAGAGTCAAGAATCAATTATTGTGAAGAAGACGATGAGGACCTAGAAGAATTAATTGAAGATAATGAAGAAGAAATGAAAGAAGCACCATCGGATGGTAAAATCCCTCACCCAACATCTCCGGCAGAAATCAAAGAGATAATCAATAATTTGAAAACAAGAAAGGCTCCTGGAAAAGATAAAATTACAAATCTCATGCTGAAGAAAATGTCAATGAAAGGAATGGCAGCTCTCACTAGCATAGCAAATGGCGTGATGAGAACAGAGCACTTTCCAAAAAGATGGAAATCTGCCGAAGTGATTGTTTTCAATAAACCAGGTAAAGACAAAAAGTTCCCACAGAACTATAGACCGATAAGCCTGCTCCCAGCCCTAGGAAAAATTGTGGAGAGAGTCTTAGCCAGACGACTTAATGAAGAAACAGAAGCCCTGGAGACGATACCGAGTGAACAATTTGGGTTCCGAAAACAGCATTCAACTGAACAACAGCTCCTAAGAATAACCGAGTATATTACAGAAGGATTTCAGAATAAACAAGCCACAGGACTACTACTACTAGATGTAACCAGAGCTTTTGATAGAGTATGGCATGAAGGACTAGCATATAAAATGAAAACCGCAGGTTATTCACCCAAGTTATGCAGAATAATAAGAAATTATTTGAGGGATAGGAACTTTTGTGTAAAAATTGGTGATGTTCATTCCACACTCAGATATTTGGAAGCAGGAGTTCCCCAAGGATCCATACTAGGACCGCTACTCTATAACATATACATACATGATATACCGAGAAATCCAAGATGCCTGCTTGCTCTATACGCGGACGATACGGGCATAGCAATTAGGCACAGAAATACGAAAATAATTCACAAAAGACTTCAAGAAGCTGCAGATGATATCAGTCAATGATGTAACAGATGGAAAATCAAAATCAATGGGGAAAAGAGTCAAGCAATGCTGCTTCAAAAGAGAAAACTGAAGATGGAATCGAGAATATCCATAGACGATAATGAAATAGAATGGCAGAATGAAGCTAAATATCTAGGAGAAATATTAGACAAGGGACTAACGTGGAAACAGCACATTAAGTATGCAGTGGATAAAACGAATGTAGCAATGAAAAGACTATATCCGATTATAGGCAGAAGAAGCCAAATGAACAGAAACACGAAATTGAGGATCATAAAAGCAGTCGCCAGACCGCAGCTAACATATGGAATATGGATCAACAGCATGGAGATATGCAGCGAGAACCCATATAAAGAGGATACAAAGCACAGAAAACAAATTTCTGAGATGGGCATTAGACGCCCCCTGGTTTGTTAGAAATGAACAAATCCAAAAAGACATAAAATGGGAGTCCATTACTACATTCGTCAAACGAAAAGCTGCAAAAGCCTATGAAAGAGCTAGTGAACATCCAAATGACGACCTTAGAAGGTTAGTTGACTATGACCCAGCTGAAGATGAAAAAACAGCTACAATTTACCGCAAAAGACCTAGAGACCAATTGCGAAAATGAAGATATAGAACTTCACACTTAGTAAGAGATATCCAATTGAAGGATATACACAAACACTCAGCATAAAAGAATGCGAAAGAGAAAATAACAGATGAGATGATGGAAAGTTTATAGGCTTATGCCCGGAACCAACCGCAGGAGAGGTGTTTAGTCGGTAAGAATCCGACACTTCCCAGAAAGACTGGGTGTCTGATGTAAGATTCACCTCTTCTAGAACAAAAAAAAAAAAAAATCGCGAACAGCGTACCAGTGTCGGTGTGGCCGGGTACGTGTAAAATACCGATGGCTAATTTTGAAATGCATCGCGAACAGTGTACGTAGCGCTCGGTGTGGCCTCGGCATTAGTACTCTCAGTTTGATGTGTTTGTCCTCGATTCTTGTTTTGTTTGAGACAGATTTTCAACGACGTTCGAATGAATATGTGTTATCTTATTTATTTTTGATGTGAATTTCTTTTGTAGCTCGAAACGTCGACCTAATTGAAAAGGATCGTTTTATTACCCAACCCTAATAACCATTACCTTTGCTGCTGTTCACATTTTTCAAATTTTGATTTATTTAGTGAATCCCTATAGGGTTTTCCTGTTTATGTAAATAAATAATAACATCATACTGCTACTTATTATCGGTAACACTTGAACCCGGATTATTTGGTCCTTATTAGCGCTAGATTATATTTCACATCTACCAAATAAGAAATTACAACTGAACCGAGAGCTCCTGGGTGCAAAAACAAACAGTGCAACGTAAAACCATGTCGATTTACTTTTCAGAAAAGTTTTTGGTGGCCCTGATAAGGGCCTTTAACGGACTGACTTGATGAGAACGGCTCGTCGAAATATCTATGATTTCTTCTCGGTCTTCTTTGGCAAGAGGACGGCTTGGATGTTTGGTAAGACACCACCTTGAGCGATGGTGACTCCGGAGAGCAATTTGTTCAACTCTTCGTCGTTCCTGATAGCCAGCTGGAGATGACGCGGAATGATTCTGGTTTTCTTGTTGTCCCTCGCGGCGTTTCCAGCCAATTCCAATACTTCGGCGGCAAGATACTCCATAACAGCGGCTAGGTAGACGGGTGCTCCCGCTCCAACCCTTTCGGCATAATTTCCCTTTCGTAATAAACGATGAATACGTCCGACGGGAAACTGCAAACCAGCTCTGTTAGAGCGGGACTTCGCCTTGCCTTTAACTTTTCCACCTTTACCGCGTCCGGACATGTTAACAACTGACTTAACTTTGATACACGAATTTGCAGGTAATGCTAGATTAATATAAACTTCTACTGACAAGTGACAGTTTTTTTTTTTTTTTTTTTTTGTTCTAGAAGAGGTGAATCTTACATCAGACACCCAGTCTTTCTGGGTAGTGTCGGATTCTTACCGACTAAACACCTCTCCTGCGGTTGGTTCCGGGCATAAGCCTATAAACCTTCCATCATCTTATCTGTTATTTTCTCTTTCGCATTCTTTTATGCTGAGTGTTTGTGTACATCCTTCAATTGGATATCTCTTACTAAGTGTGGAGTTCTATATCCTCATTTTCGCAATTGGTCTCTAGGTCTTTTGCGGTAAATTCTAGCTGTTTTTTCATCTTCAGCGGGGTCATAGTCAACTAACCTTCTTAGGTCGTCATTTGGATGTTCACTAGCTCTTTCATAGGCTTTTGCAGCTTTTCGTTTGATGAATGTAGTAATGGACTCCCATTTTATGTCTTTTTGTATCTGTTCATTCCTAACAAACCAGGGGGCGTCTAATGCCCATCTCAGAAATTTGTTTTCTGTACTTGTTATCCTCTTTATATGGGTTCTCGCTGCATATCCCCATGCTGTTGATCCATAAGTTAGCTGCGGTCTGGCTACTGCTTTTATGATCCTCAATTTCGTGTTTCTGTTCATTTGGCTTCTTCTGCCTATAATCGGATATAGTCTTTTCATTGCTACATTCGTTTTATCCACTGCATACTTAATGTGTTGTTTCCACGTAAGTCCCTTGTCTAATATTACTCCTAGATATTTAGCTTCATTCTGCCATTCTATTTCATTATCGTCTATGGATATTTTCGATTCCATCTTCAGTTTTCTCTTCTGAAGGAGTATTGCTTGGCTCTTTTCTCCATTGATTTTGATTTTCCATCTGTTACACCATTGACTGATATCGTCTGCAGCTTCTTGAAGTCTTTTGTGAATTATTTTTGTATTTCTGTGCCTAATTGCTATGCCCGTATCGTCCGCGTATAGAGCAAGCAGGCATCTTGGATTTCTTGGTATATCATGTATGTATATGTTATAGAGTAGCGGTCCTAGTATGGATCCTTGGGGAACTCCTGCTTCCAAATATCTGAGTGTGGAATGAACATCACCTATTTTCACACAAAAGTTCCTATCTCTCAAATAATTTCTTATTATTCTGCATAACTTGGGTGAATAACCTGCGGTTTTCATTTTATATGCTAGTCCTTCATGCCATACTCTATCAAAAGCTCTGGTTACATCTAGTAGTAGTAGTCCTGTGGCTTGTTTATTCTGAAATCCTTCTGTGATATACTCGGTTATTCTTAGGAGCTGTTGTTCAGTTGAATGTTGTTTTCGGAACCCAAATTGTTCACTCGGTATCGTCTGCAGGGCCTCTGTTTCTTCATTAAGTCGTCTGGCTAAGACTCTCTCCACAATTTTTCCTAGGGCTGGGAGCAGGCTTATCGGTCTATAGTTCTGTGGGAACTTTTTGTCTTTACCTGGTTTATTGAAAACAATCACTTCGGCAGATTTCCATCTTTTTGGAAAGTGCTCTGTTCTCATCACGCCATTTGCTATGCTAGTGAGAGCTGCCGTTCCTTTCTTTGACATTTTCTTCAGCATGAGATTTGTAATTTTATCTTTTCCAGGAGCCTTTCTTGTTTTCAAATTATTGATTATCTCTTTGATTTCTGCCGGAGATGTTGGGTGAAGGATTTTGTCATCCGGTGGTGATTCTTTCATTTCTTCTTCATTATCTTCTATTAATTCTTCTAGGTCCTCATCGTCTTCTTCACAATAGTTTATTCTTGACTCCCTTTCTATAGTATCGGCAAGAGCGTTAGCTTTATCGCTTTTTGAATATGCCATTCCATGCATTCCATGCAGTGGTGGAATTTGAGTTTTTTCATTACGTAAATTTTTTTGCATTTTCCATGCAGAGTGGTCTTCTGTGTTGAGTTCACTGATTTTCTTATTCCATCTATTTGTTCTGAGCTCCCTTAGTGCATTTTTAAGTATTTGACTATGTCTGTTCAGTCTGATTTTATCATTATCTGTTTTATACATCCTGTAGTTCTTTCTTAGTCTTCGGTTGACTTTTATCAGTTCTTTCACCTCTTTTGGAGTATCGCCATAGGGATGTTTGAGAGTAGGTTTAGTTTTTCTAACCGTGCTCTCTTCATAGGATTTCATAATCGCACTCTCCAAAGCTATGACTGATTTATCTAGTTCATCAGGAGTGTTAATTTGTGGAATACTCGTGATATTTTCTTGGAGTTTATTCTTATATTCGTCCCAATCGGTATGTTCTCGTGTTTGAGTCACTTCATTTCTAGGTCCATGTCCTAAAATGAACTCTATCGGGTTGTGATCAGATGTTCCATCCTCTATCGTTTCAAGAGCAAAATCTTGTTTTATATTTTTCATTATAACTATGTCTAGCACATCAGGGGTTCCATTGCCACTAGGTAAATAAGTCGGTATTTCCGGTCCCATGATTATAGCATCTTCCTTTTCGGCATATTCTTTCAATTTCTTGCCATTTGCATTCTCTATTTTAGAATTCCATTGTTGAGATTTACAGTTGAGATCTCCAAGTATTATTCTTGGAAAATGACCCCCTAATAAAATCTTCATCTCTTCCTCTGGCAGATTTATTTGCGGTGGTTTATATACAGAGAATACCTTAATGCTTTCTCTTCTTATCTTTACTGTGATCGATAGTGCCTCTATAGTTGCGTCATTGTTCTCGTGATTTACAACCGCATTCAGGTAATGGTTCACGTCTCTTTTAACGAGAATAGCAACCCCTCCACCGTTTCTTTCATTTCTGTCTCTTCTATATATTTCGTAGTTTTCGAAGGATATTTTATCTTTAGGAGTTAATTTAGTTTCCTGAAGCGCCATAATATCAGGATGTCTTTCTTCTAACAATTGTTCAATATCTGATTTACGGGCTCTGATTCCGTTAGTATTCCAGGAAACTATCTTCAGATTTTCTAGCTGTGATTGCATGTTCATAAATTATTTATTTCCTCGTTTATTTCCAAATAAGTTTTGAAATTTCTTCTCGAATTCTTTTTCAAATTTCTGCATTATTCTGCTGAATATTTTCTCAGTGAGTTTGTCAAGTTCATCTTTAGGGTCTTCCCTTCTGGTTTCAATTTGTTTTGTGGAAGAGTTCTTTGTTTTTTGTACCTGTGGTTTTTCAACAGTAACAACAGTCTCTATTTTTTCAGCGATTTTCTTGGGGGGGGCTTCTTTTTTTGTCGGTGTTTTCTTCTTCGTAAGATTTTTATATGCGCTGCAGCCTTTATAACTGGCGGGATGTCCACTTTGGTTACATAAAACGCATGCCGCGTTCCTTTCACCTTCTTTTTGCGTCAATGCACATTCTTTTGTGCAATGTGCCCCTAAACATTTTACGCATCTCCACGGAAATGTGCACTTATTTTGTGCATGTCCATATCTCTGGCAGCGATGGCACTGTCCTGGGCCTTCAGGCTTCTTTTTTGGTTCAATTTCTATACAGAGGCTATATAGTTTTTTCACTTGAAATATTTCCTTGTGTTGAGTTTTCACAAGGTAGAGAGGCATTGCCTTTTTCGTTTTGTTCGACGTCATTCTCGTTACTTCAGCATCTTTGATGCCTTGTAGTCCTAGATCATTTTTAATCACGTCAATATCCGCGTCAAGTGGCAAGTACCTTATGACGGCGTATACTCTCTTTTCTTCTTCCATTTGGTAAGTAAAATATTCCTTACCTTGTTGATCGAGGAATTTTGTTAATTTCCTGAAATCTTCTGCAGACGAGGCAATAATTTTGATGCCGTCTTTAACAACCGTTGCCCGGTTATAATTTATTTTCTTGCTGTAGAGAGCTTTGGACATTTCCGTCCAGTCTGACGTTCCCATCATTGTCACTGGGGGAATTTTCTCTGTAGCAGGTGACTGAGGTGTCACCGTTGTCTTTTTTGAGTTGTTCTCAATTGAGGACGTACTCTCCTTTCTGGCACGCTTGGCTGGAGGAGCTCCTTGAGGTTTGGGGACTTTATTGCTATCCTCAATTATTGAGGTTATCTTTTTGGGAGGGATAACTGTATTGGGATTGGTTTGGGCCGATGTTCCTGGTTCAGAAGTCAAAACCTGCGAATAACTTCTTACCTGTTGATTTGGGGACTTCGTTTTGGAGAGTTCTTCTCTCAAGAGTTTCATCTCGCTGGTCAAATTTGCCATGCAGGTTGTCAGGGCCGCTAGATTGGCTTTGAGCTCGTCATTCTCCTTTCGGAGCTTGACGAGTTCCTTCAATTCATCACTCTCTTCTTCAGAGGACGAGTATCTATCCTCCATTTCCATGAAGGATTCATCGTTATCCGAATATTCACTCATGTTTCAATTCGTGATAGGCACTTCACTCCTTTTTTAACTTCACTAAAAGTCCGTAAATCACTGACGCACGGAACCAACGATCCTTTCGGACCTGGACTCAACGCGCGAGAAAACAAAAACCTTTTACAAGCACTAACTTGTATGATGCGCATCAACGTGGCGTACGGCGCACTGAACTGGTTTACACACAAGCTTAACTCTCGGTACGTGTACACTAGTCGACGTCTCGGTCAGTGTGTGAAGTGACAGTTTTTCTTGCGTGCTTCTCCTATATGAATTCGACGCTACGCCTATCGTGTTCGATTGTGCGTGCAGTCCTCCGACGAGGGCGCGGTCAAAGTATCCTGATCGATGTCCGCTTCTTGAACACAACCATAATCGGATGTACATACATACTTACACTAGTTAGCTAAAGAACTCTGGCTAATCAAACTCGGAATAGCTCGAAATTTTGGCGTTTTCTATCCGTAATGTATCCGTGAAAACATTTTGAGGCTCTTGTAATTAAAAAAATATAACATGTTTGGCTAACTTGATATGAACTTAGCAAACACATACAAAGTAGCTCATCTTTTTCTGTGGTTTATTCGAAAATGAATAAAATCTGAGATGTTTCGCCTACCTGAAAATCTCAACATCTGAGTTTTATGGTAGTAATAAATTTTAGCTTCCACACAGTCTGTTGCATATTGTTAGAAAACCCAGCTATCAGGCTTCTGCATCGGTCGGTACTGTTTGTTGTGTTTGAACAATGCGCAAATACAACCATAACAGTCTGTAATAAAATGGTAAATAAGTAATTGCTGTTATAACCAGGCCCGAAATGCTACATCTGGCAAATTTCAATGATATTGTTTGCATACTATTCGAGAAAAATGCGTTTCGACTGTTGCAGATCGATTGAAATAACAAAATAACATCAAGTCATTTTACCACAAAAGTAAGCCAAAAAAGTGTTTTCATCACGGATGAATCACTGCAAAAGATGAAATAATGTTAATTGCTGAAACCATGTTTTTAATACGTGACCTGTTGATTTGATATCAAGTTAAGCAGAAAAGTTGATGTTTCTTTAAACAAAAGCGGCAAAATTCCTGATTCTGCATAAAAAAATAATGACATTATGCCATATAACTTTTGTCCGCAAATGCTTGCTTTTCCGAGATACGGGGCGTTAAAGTTTTATTTGCGCGAATACAATCAATGAGGCGAAATGTTGATTGAATCTTGTCACGTCTGAGGGAGGTCATTTTGAATATTTGTTTTAGTTTTGCGCCATATTTATTTATGAGTATTATTTTCTGTTATTGTAATTGTTCAGGTTTAATGTTATTGTATTAGATAGTTTTTGATAATGTATTAAAGAAATGATATCACAGTTGAAATAACAATGAAAAGTAAAGTACATGCTTACTAATGTGAAATGAGAAAACGCGTTGAGCTGTTTTATATTTTTAGATAAAAACGGCGCCCCATACGAAAAAAAGACAGGATGGATTTTTTGTCACGAATTGAACAGAGAATCCAAAAATAATTGCTAGTTTGAAATATCTCAGTGGTGTTCCACTTTTTTTTTAATTGAGAACATCACCCGTATGCTCGCCAATGATAATCATAAAATTTATAATTGCTTGTCAGAAATTGCGTAATAACTACCTCTTGAAACCCACCAAATTTCATTCGCATATCTCGACCGGTTTCAGAGCAATAAATAAATATGTAGTCAGTTTTTGAGTATAACATTAATACCCCATATCTCGGAGAACAAGCATTTGCCGACAAAAGTAATATAGCATAATGTCATTTCATTCAGAATCACCTCCTGTATAAGGGCGGCAATTTTTTTTAACGGTTAAATTCTCAGCTATTCGGAATTGGGCTGTTTTGCTTACTTTACGTACATTAATTATAATGATAAGGCTGGTCTCGAAATAACCAACCCAGAACTCCGCTTCAATGGCTCAGTCATTCCTCGTTCCCCTTGGTCAAAGCTGAACCGAGTGCGGACGGAACAGGATAAATATGCCGATTCCCTACACCGATGGCGCCTTACGAGACAAACGATCCGCCATACCGTCTCAGACTGCCCAACCCGACTTCGCAGAATGCTCTCAAGATGCAATCGAATGGCTGTGCAATTTGGACATCAAAATATAGCTTGTCAGAGGATCTACGATGTGTTTTTGTATATTTTAAGCTTATGTACTGTCGAAGTGTAGAGCCATAACGATCACAGCGTCCTCTAGGGGGCGGCACACCAATCTCTAACCTCCTCCGTCAAGTCCAAAATGATGTGTCGAGCGTATAAAGCCTTCGCTCCACTTATTCTATCTATACTCCTAGCTTAAACTACGTGCTAGAACTAGAACAGTTCAGATGGTAGCCGGCATTAAAAATTAATGGAGGGGAACTGATATTAATATCAATATATCGTTTAATACCGATTTATCGAAGTTCGACGAAGACGAAAAAAGTTCAGTATTGAAACAGCGGACAACTTTCGACCCACCTTAACTACTTAAGGAGCAGCAGAGGGATGAGATGGCACGCATGCACTTAAGGGTCCGGTCCGAGTAATTTTATTCTAGAAAAGACCCATGTTTTCGTTTCAATGTGACACCAAACTGTTACTTAAGAATGTAGAATTCATATGCAACAGTTTGGTGAAGTTAACGGACAGCCAACGTTCCTTCTTCGAAAGATCGAATTCTAGGAATTCTTCGAAGATATTTAGACAAGCTCGTGTTATAAAGTTATTTCGTGTTGAGAACACGTAATTGACTTTAAAGCTATCCGAATCGTACAAGAATGGAATGAATTTGCTATATTTTTGTGGTTCTGAAAAGAACCGTTTTTTTACATCGAAAGGAGATTCGTCAAATATTTTAAGCACGTTCTCCCCTGATACGTCTGGCGAGCTGTATATCCTTGGGCATGATGGTGACCCTTTTGGCGTGAATGGCGCACAAGTTGGTGTCCTCAAACAAGCCAACCAAATATGCTTCGCTCGCCTCTTGGAGTGCCATTACAGCGGAGCTCTGAAACCGGAGATCGGTCTTGAAATCCTGTGCGATTTCACGCACCAAACGCTGGAAGGGCAATTTTCTGATAAGCAGTTCGGTACTCTTCTGGTACCGACGGATCTCACGTAGTGCTACGGTCCCTGGACGGTAACGGTGAGGTTTCTTGACACCACCAGTTGCTGGAGCACTCTTACGTGCAGCCTTCGTTGCTAGTTGTTTGCGCGGAGCTTTTCCCCCGGTAGATTTTCTTGCAGTCTGCTTGGTACGGGCCATTTCGTTACCACAACTAATGAAATTATATCAGAAAACGATGAAACGGACAGAACAGTGTCAATTAATGAATGGGTTCGAGACAAGACGGCATTGATCATTTGTTTTTGTATGAGGACCGGAATTGCTTCCATTCGCCTCTCATCTCATTTTCCACCTTTTTCTACTGTGTTTAATTGAGAAGTTCACTTCTCGTTCATTTATTGTTAGCTTCTGGATTCATCGGTAGTTGGTACTGCCCGAGGTACTTCCTCTTGTCAGTCTTTCTGTATGGTTTCTTCAGTATCGCTTTTATTTCCTTGTTATCATGCTCTTTCATATCTTCGATCATCTTCTTGGCTTGTTTGTTTACTATTTCCTCTATAGTTTCGATTTTCAGTTCTTCTCTGATCTGTATATTACTCATATACCATGGGGCACCTATTGCTGTCCTTATTACTCTGTTCAATGTTCCTTGTAGCTCTTTCTTCCTATAATTATTTTCAACATTGTACCAGGAGACGCCTGCGTACGTTATGCTTGGTATAAGCACTGTTTTAATTATCTTCAGTTTATTTTCCAGAGACAGTTTGCTGCTTTTATTTAGGAGCGGGTATAAACACCCGTGAAGTTGCCTAGTCTTTTTCCTATTTTCTTCCAATTGCTTACTGAAGCTTAGTTTTTCATCTAGAATTACTCCTAGATATTTCACTTCTTCTTTCCATTCAATGTTCTGGTTTTCTATCGTGAGATTTCCAGCTTTTTCTTTCTTCGAGTTCGTTCCGTTAAAGAAGACTGCCACTGTTTTCTTTGTATTAATCTTAATTCTCCATTTTTTGAAGTATTTCATCATTCGGTCTATATCTGTTTGCAATTGTTTCGTAACCGATTTACACATTCTTGAAGAATAGTAAACGGCAGTATCATCTGCGAACTGGGCTAACTTGCATCGTATCATTTCTGGTATGTCCGACATAAAAATGTTGAATAACAACGGTCCTATGACCGATCCTTGTGGTACGCCGGCTTCAATCTTTCTTCTTGTGGATCTTGTTCCATCTATATTTACTTGGAATTTTCTTTCTTCCAGGTATGATTGAATGATTTTGATCAATTTGGTCGGAAATTTGTGCATCTTCATTTTGAATATCAATCCTTGATGCCACATCTTGTCAAAAGCCTTTTCTATATCCAGAAAAACGGCTCCGGTGTTAGTAGATAAATTCATTTTTTCCTTTATGTCTTCTATTATTCTAACCAGTTGTTGTGTTGTAGAATGCTTTTTGCGGAAGCCAAACTGGTGATCAGGTATAATCTTATTGGTTTCTGCGAATTCCGCCAGTCTTCTGTAAATTACTTTCTCTATGACTTTGCTTAAAGCCGATAGTAGACTTATTGGTCTGTAATTTGCTGGGTCATTTTTGTCCTTTCCTTGTTTCCTTATCAAAATTGTGTCTGCTGTTTTCCATCTTTCTGGAAAGTATCCTGTTTTCATTAGAGCCCTGGCTATTTCTGCAATTTCTTCGAGCGTTTCCTCTGGCAGGTTTTTGAGCGCTTGATTCATTATTCCGTCTGCTCCGGGTGCTTTTCTATTTTTTAGGTTCCTGATAATGTCGCTTATTTCTTCTTTGGTTATTTCCTGTAGTTGTTCATCTGGTTTATCCGGGCTTTCCGTTTTCGCTACTTCTTCTACCAGTTTGTTGAAATTTTCGTCATCACATTTCAGGTTAGGCTTGAATTGTTTTTCTAAGGAATTCGCGAAAATCTCTGCCTTTTCTTCGTTTGTTGCTGCAACATTGTTTCCCTTCTTCAATATTGGTATTTTCGTTTTCGTCTTCTTTCCGGTTAATGCTGAAGCCATTCTCCATAAAGACTGATCTTCCGTGTCCAATTCTTCTAATTTTTTGTCCCATTGTTCCGTAAATAATTCTCGAACTCTGGATTTCACTTCGTTCGTTAGTTTGTTCAGTATAGTTTTGTCATCTGGGTGTAGTGTTTTTCTATACTGCTTCTTAGCTTTCCTTTTTTCCTCTAGTAGTACTTTCACGTCTACAGGTAGAGGAGTCTTCTTCGGTATTTGTTGCACTTTAGTCGACTGTGCTTGTGCTTCCATAATTCTTGTCTCTAAATCTTCAACTGCTCCGTCTATCTGTCCTTTATTGCTTATTTTCAAATTTCTAGTTTTGAAAACTTCTTTGAACTTGCTCCAATTTATAGATTTTCTATCGGTAGGTAGTTTATCTGTTTTGATGTCCAGGGTCAGGATCACTGGGGCGTGATCCGAAGAAAGGTCCATCATGGTTTCTATTTCGAAGTTCATCGAGACGTTTTTCATTATTGCTATATCCAACAAATCCATCGTTCCTGTGGCTCTGTTAATATGCGTGGGATCTTTTGGACCTACAACTACCAATTTGTGTTTATCCGTTATTCCTCTAAGCTTCATCCCACTTTCATTGGTTTTTATGCTGTTCCAGTCGGGGTGTTTCGCATTAAGGTCTCCTGCAATTATTGTTGGTCTGTTACTCTTGAAGAAAGCAGTTATATCTGCCTCATCAAATTTGCTCTTTGGAGGCTTATACACAGAGTAAATGTAAATTTCACCTTCTTTTGTTTTTACACTCACACCTTTTTCTTCTATATTATTAGATGTGATTGGTGGTAGTTCCTGGTGACTTATACCCCTTTTCACTAAGATAGCTGTACCTCCGCATCTTCCGTGTTGTCTATCACTTCTGTAGGATTCATAGTTCCTAATCTTGAGTAGTTTCGTCGGCTTCAACCAGGTTTCACCTAACAGTAGAATATCTATTTTATTTTCCTCCAAAAAGAGGGTTAATTCCTGTTTTTTCTGATTTACGGATTCTGCGTTCCAGAACGCAATATTCAAACATTTATACGGCTTACTATCCATTTACTTTCGTTTAAATAATTTGATCAGTTTGTCCTGCTCATTTATAAAGGCGATCTTCTGTTCAATTGTGGAGTTCGTTGCACACAGTGTGAGCGTCATTCTTCCTAGAATGACAGCTAGTTCGTCTTCTGGTTTGGTTTGCCTAGGTTCTTTGGCTTTCACGTTTTTCTCTTCTTTTTTGGTTTCCTTTTTCTCAGGAACAATCTCTTTTTGCGGTGGTTTTTGCTTATTTTCTTCGTTATTTGTTGTTTTGTGCTCCATGTTTCGTTTTGCCCAGATATTGTCTTTGGGCAAAGGTGCTTCCTTGAATTTCTTCTTCGACACTTCCGGGTTGTTGGGGTTCTTCGTACATTTAATATATGACGAAAGGTGGTCCCCACCACAATTCGCGCATTTCGGTGACGTCGTTTTTGGTTTCGGGCACTCTGAACTCATGTGCCCATCTCCACATTTCATGCATTTGAACGCAGCATGACAGATCCTCTGCGCATGTCCAAACAATTGGCATCGGTGGCACTGTATGATCTCACTTCTTAATCTTAGGCTTTCCACTTGCACGGATAGCCCACAACAAAATCCCAGTTTTGTGAATATGGCTTTATAAGCCTTGTCAATTTCCACTAGGACAAGTGGGATAGGGAATCCCTTTTGCCCCTTCATCCTAGTTACCTTCGTTACGGGGTAACCTTGTTTGGCCAAATCATTCTTAATTTCTTCCTCGGTGATTTGGATCAAAACACCTCGGAGAACTACTTTTAATTTCTTCTCACTCTTAAGCTCGTAAGCATGAAATTGCTCTTCTGTTTCTTTAAGGGCTCTGTACAAGTTACGATAATCCTCTTCTGTTTTGGGTTCAAGTTGAACACCGTGACCCACTACCTTCGACTTTTTCACATGTATATTTCTCCTCTGTATCATCTCGTTTATTTTACCCCACCTCGAGGGATCTCTGATTATCAAGTGAGCTATTCGCTCACTTTTCACTGGTCGATCCATTTGAGGTGTAGGTTTCTCCAAAGTCTTCTTTTCTTTGGGCACATCCTGGTCAATCCTGGTTGAATCCTGGTCACTTTCCTTTGTCTTCTCTTGGTCCTCTTCGATATCCATCTCGTCGTCGGATAATATATCGTATCGGTTAGATACTTCGGTCTTCCTATTATCACTGTCCTCACTATTTAGCCTTGGTCGTTTCACAGTTTTCTTCGGTTTCTGAAAAGCCGGTCCGTCATTTTTGTCCACACTATCACTGCACTTATTGTCACTTTCACCAACTTTCACTAATCGGTTCTTGAGTTGACCGAATAAATCTTCCAAGTCGTAATCATTTTTCGCCAGTACTTCCGCTAGGTAGACAAATTCAGCAATGACCTTCTCCATTGTGGAACCAACGATCTGAGATCTGGACTCGACACACTACGAACTGGTCAAATCACTTCGCTCCTTTTTCACCGTTTTAGCGCTTGCGCACTCGTTACACGTCTGCTCTGTACGACGTCTCGATCGCCACTGTCGAGACAAGACAAGTGACAAGAGTACTCCTTCCTCCAATACTTAACTACTTGGCCGTCAATGGGAACGCCCCGTGGAACGCTATTGGTTGCGATGAATTCATTGGAGGGGATAGCAGAATAGTATAAATAGATGCCCTCGGCGAAATGAAAGGTGGAACGCCAAATTAGAAAAATTCACCGCGGAAGGCCAACCGCCGTGGAAAATAGCAAAAGCCATGAAGAAAGAAAAACGACCCAATACAATGCTTAAGATTCAAAACAAAACCATTACCACAGACGAGGAAAAAGCCGAAATATTTTGCAGAATCCTGAAAGATCAGTTCACCGATAACAAGACCATCAATCACAAATTCGATTTAGTAGTCGCGAGGCACAATCAACAAAATTTAGCTACACAAGAAAACTACAAATTTGACGAAATAACCCCCACTGAAATAAGTACCATAATACATAACCTGAACGCCAATAAAGCTCCAGGCATGGACCAAATAACGAACAGAGCATTGAAAAACATACCGGACAAGATTATTCAACGATTAACAGACATATGCAACGCAATTTTAACTCTGAGGCATTTCCCAAGCAGATGGAAAACCTCTGAAGTGATCATGATACCCAAACCAGGGAAATCAGGAACGAACCCCAACAATTATCGACCCATTAGCCTACTTACAAGCATTAGCAAAATTGCCGAAAAATGCATTCTGGAAAGAATGAAAATAGTCATCGAAGAAAACGGCATAATCCCAGACGAACTACATGGTTTCAGAACAGGACACGGCACAGGAACCCAACTGACAAGAACTATCGAAAAAATTACCATGGAAAAACAAAAAGGCAACGATACCGCTGCCGCATTCCTAGACGTCTCCAAAGCCTTCGACAAGGTCTGGCACGAAGGTATGGTCCATAAAATGATACAGAAGAACATCCCGCTAGCATACGTAAAGCTTATAGCCTCGTACCTAGAAAACCGAACTTTTTACGTGAAAATCAATGAATCAAAATCCAGAGAGGAAACGATCCAAGCAGGAGTCCCTCAAGGATCACTACTTGGACCAGTACTATACTCCATATACACAAGCGACATACCGAAGATGAATGATACCACCCTAGAACTCTACGCAGACGACACGGCAATTCTCGCCCCAGGAAAAACGATAGGAAGCGCTATCAAACGTTTGCAAAAACACTTGGACGAAATGACTAAATGGTTTAAAGTATGGAAAATTCAGATAAATGAAGAGAAGAGTCAACCAATCATGTTTTCGTACAAAAAGAAAAGAGAGAATCCGGACAGAAAAATAAACATAAGCGGCAAGGAACTAGAATGGAAAAACGAAGTAAAATACCTAGGCATTACCTTCGACAAGGAACTGAAGTTTAACAAACACATAATTGAAACAAGCAACAAAGCAAAGCAAATCAAAGGATACCTGTACCCCCTCATAAACAGAAAGAGCAAACTCAACGAAAAAATAAAAGTGAGAATATACAAATCAATAATAAGACCTGTCATGACTTACGGCAGCGAAATTCTGATCATGAACGAGACACAATTGAAAACACTAGAAATAGTGCAAAACAAAATACTCAGGGAAGCCATCAACGCCCCCTGGTACATAAGGAATGATGATATACGTCAAATAACGAGAACACCAAAACTCGAAGACTTCATCACAGAAATGGCCAAAAGAGCCTACAAAAAAGCAGAGTCACACCAAAACAACCAACTAAAAGAAGCGACCAACTACGACCCAGATGAAAAAAGAAAAACAAAAAGACCGAGAACCTTACTGAAAGAGAGACTGGAGAAACTACCATGACCTAGTAACACCATTAAGGTGTCGAAGAAATGAAGAAATAACACAGGAAAACGAACATGACGACAGCAGCAATAGAAGAAATTCTCGCCTGCAAATTCAACGATGATACTTGACTTGACTTGAAATGAATTTATAACGTTTCTACACTTTGTAGCTAGTACTACTAATTATAGTTTTAATTCAACTATGACTGGACGAGGAAAGGGTGGTAAAGGTTTGGGAAAAGGTGGCGCGAAGCGACACAGGAAGGTGCTCCGTGATAATATCCAGGGAATTACTAAACCTGCCATCAGAAGGTTGGCAAGACGTGGCGGCGTTAAACGTATCTCAGGACTTATCTACGAAGAAACTAGAGGAGTGCTGAAAGTTTTCCTAGAAAACGTCATCAGAGACGCAGTAACCTACACTGAGCATGCCAAGAGGAAGACTGTTACCGCTATGGATGTCGTATACGCCCTGAAACGTCAGGGTCGCACTTTGTACGGTTTCGGAGGTTAATTCCTCGGTAACCTGAATTACCTAATAATTCGACAACCGGTCCTTTTCAGGACCACAAAATACATTTATCATTACCATTGTGACGAAACGCAATTTCTTCAATTGCACGGATAGAATTTTAATCAAAATGGGTTTCTGGCTGTAGTATCATCTTGTATCTGTGAATAATAATAATTTATAAATAGAGAACGGTCGCTTTTGTTTCTGTAGGGTAATCAGGAATAAACTGAATTTTTTTTCATATGTTATCGCATGCTGTTTCATTCCGCTGAAGTTAATTATCAATGAGAAAATAATATTCGGCTGTAGATAGATGTGTACTATCAGATGAGTTCGACGTCTGAGATCACGAATAAGAGAAAGAAACAACAGCAGGCAGACAATACTTCTGCACTTTTTCCGGAATTTCAAACAAATGTCCTCTTTCTGTCAATTCTTTCTCTGATCCTATTAAATCAAGCCGTTTGGAGTTCCTCACAACTCCGTGCAGAAACAATCACTGAAGTATCATCAGCAAACATTGTCACCCTCAAATGAGTTAGATGAATCGGCAAATCGTTTATGAATATTAAAAACAATAGCGGTCCCAGCACGGAGCCCTGAGGAACACCAAGACCCACACCGAATTCATCAGAAAAGCAGTCTGCCACCTTAACTGACATGCTTCTATTGCTTATAAAACTTCGGAGCCTCTCTAAAAATATTCCCCTAAAGCCCAAGCTGTAACATTTTTCTAGGATGAACGAAAAAGAGAGCGTATCAAAGGCCCGAGAAAGGTCGAAGAACAAGCCAGCAACATGTAGGTCTTTATCTAGACACTCATACACAGATTCAACAAAAGTGAGAGCGGCCGTCTGGGTTGATCGACCACTTCTAAAACCGTGCTGAGCAGGGGCAAGCAAACTAAATTTACAAAGATATTTCATCATACGAGTGAAAACAATACGTTCAAAAACTTTCGATAGGACACTTAAAATTGATATGGGGCGATAGTTGCTAACATCATTTACGTTGCCTTTTTTTAAAATAGGTACAATAATGGACTTTTTCAGAATGTTCGGAAACGTCCTCTCAGTGATTGAGATATTTATGAGGTTAGCAAATGGTTCGCTAATAACTTCAGCAACTGACTTTAGAATTCTGACAGAAATTTGGTCAGCGCCCACGCATTTTTTGTTTTTTAAAGTCTTTATGGTGTCAACAACTTCAAATTTTGAAACAGGATGAAAGAAAAAATTACTCGTGGACAATGGTGAAGTAGTGCAGTGAAAGGATAAAATTCCCCCGTAGCAAACTTTTAATTTAGACTCCGCTACACTGGAGAAATGTTGACCGAATTTATTTGCTACTTTAGTGGGATCACTACAATCTGTTCCGTTTATAGTTAAACTTATCGCTTCCCCACTTTTTATGTCTCTTCCTGTTAAAGTATTAACAATATTCCATAATGTTCTGTTTTTATTGTCAGAATTTTCAACAACAGTAGAATGGAACTTCAATTTAGTCTGTCTAATTAGCGTGTTATGATCTTTTTTTGCTTTTTTGTAATTTATATATGTGTTTGAAGAACTGAAATTAGAGTGAAGCCAATATAGACTATCCAACCGTTTTTTACTACTCACGATCTCAGGAGTAACCCATTTTTTCCGTGAATTGCTTGTTTTTCTCACGAGGGGACAGCACATTTCCACATAATATTGGAGGATATTGCTGAAAGTCTCAAAACAATGATCAACATCAAGCCCTGAGTATAATCCGTCAAAACTGTGGGTAGACATACATGTTGCCAGGTTGTCCAAATTTTCAACTGAGAGTTTGCGTACCATCTTAAAATTGGGCATATTTTGGTTGATAGGTCTTAGATCTATATTCAACAGTATAGCTCTATGATCACTAATATGGGCTTCGAAAACAGAGGCTTTATAGCTCAAAAGTTCGGCATTTGCAATGATGTAATCAACTTTAGAAATTGTTGTGTTACCAGTGATATTAGTAAACACCCGTGTAGCATCACAGGAGGTAATTTTAAGATTGAAGCAGTCTAACAAATCAATCAACAATTTCTTACTATTACAATTTTTCTTACAATAATCTATGTTTAGATCTCCACAAAGGAAGATATAATCTACATGGTCTAAACATGCTTGTAACGCAGAAAACAAGTTTTCAATAAAAATATTTACATTTCCAGAGCATGGTCTGTATACACTTAAAATGCCCACACGAGCATTTTGTACAAAAATTACAGTGCCACAGATTTCCACATGCATTTCCTGAGAAAACCGTGATATCGGCAGATTTTTTACCTCCAAACCGATTTTGGTGTACAACAAGGACCCACCATGTTCTCTCAGGGATCAGCTTGTATATAACCGGGAAACATCATTGAAGTTACACTTTCACTATTACACCAGTGTTCAACGATGCTCACTACATGTGGGTTATGGACCTCAAAAAGCATTTCTAAATTATCCATTTTATTATTGATACACTGCACGTTCAATTGTAACAGCTACGAAATGACATTAACTTGTTGTTGCAATAATACTTCTGTTTGTTTTTCATTATTAATTAACGAATTAATTGAATCAGAGTAAAATTGGGCGTCATTACTATCTGGTGTTCCAAATAACCATTTTATTCCTGTACCGACGGCGTTAACTAAGCCACGGCGCTTCCGTTGAGAAATTAAATTAATTTTGTGTGTGATTATGTTGAAAGATTTTTGAGCAGTTTCCAGTTTCTTCTGAATATATTTCATTTGATTGAAGCATTCATTTGTTAATTGATCATTAATGGCAATACAATGGGTTATTGTATAAAATTCTTTGATGATTTGAATTTTTTCATTAATGTGTGTTAAATTGATATATGATAAAAGAGTAAAATGTTCATTAGATACTTTCGCTAATCCAAGATTGTGGAATATTATTCCTGATGAAGATGATATTGGAGTGATTTTATATTCTGTTGCTAGGCCCGGGGTCATCGATAGAAGGGTCATACATAGTAATGTCTTCAATACGTCCATCCTGTGTAATTTCGTCGTCTGAAATGATATCGAATGGTTTCAATTGATTGAAATGATACGTTTTCAATTTATTTCTCTCTATTTCAATTGTTGCGGTTTCATTGTTGTGTATCTGTATTATTTTATATGGTCCTTTGAAATGTTTGGACAATTTTTGACTGGTTTGTTTCGCGCGTGAATCTTGTAAAATAACAAGATCATTTTCTTTAAAGCTATACGTGCGGTTATGTGTTTTGTCATAATATTCTTTCGATTTTTCTTTTGCTTTAATGAGATTTTCTCTCGCAGCGTTTCTTGCTGTCTTCAATTTTTTTGCGATTGAATTTGCTAAGTCTGAGTAATGTGGTTTTTCCGATGGTTTACGAAATGAATTTGGAATTCTTGATTTTTGTTAGTGATAAATGTGTTGAGTTCTGCTCTGTCTCCGTTGAAGGTTTTTATAAATTTGAATAAAACTGTTAGTGGAAGTTCCTCAAAAGGTTCATCATCGCTTAAGTTATCATTCGACATGCCTGGTTTTTCTTCTTTAAAAGACATATTTGTGCAGGAATTATATACCTTACGATAAGATTAACTTACTCTTTATTTCCCGAAAATTTGTTGTGGTCTTTGGGCAGGGCCTTCCGTCGAGGTGCTCCTCTGACTTGCGTCCGGAAGTAGTGGTTTATCGTCTTGGCTGTAGGTGATCCCTATCTGGCGATCCCTGTAGATTCCTCTGGGTAACCCTTGGAGTTTGAATTTGTTTGGATCCCTCTGTGGGTGATCTTGATTTGTTCCCTTCCTGTGGGTGAACTTGCTTTTGTTCCCTCTGTGTGGGTGAACTTGCTTTTGTTCCCTCTGTGTGGGTGAACTTGCTTTTGTTCCCTCTGTGTGGGTGAACTTGCTTTTGTTGGGTTCCTCTGGGTAATCCTTTTTTTGGCGATCCCACTTCTGACACCAAAAATTCGTGTCGTATTCCTTTGTTGAACTTTTGGCTTTTTAAAAAAACGTTTCTGACACCAGGGCAGCTTTTTAGAGTAGCTCCGAAACTCGTCTGATGGCTTGATGAGAAATAAAAACACTTTGTTGATGTTCACTTTTATTCACTTAGCTATACTGGTTAACAATAACTTCCTTATTCACTAACTTTACACTACGATGTTATGACTAATTAGAACAAGGTTAGAATAGTACCGGAGCAGAGATTTAACAGAACTAAAATGGGGTCGGCTCTAACTGCTTTTATATTATTTTATGAATTGCTGTGTCAGCTTTTCTATTTTTAGTATCTTTTATGGGTTTTTGGTATTACAACAATGTATATGCAATTTTGACTTAATAACAGGTCATAATTCGATACGCTTTCCGAACATGTACCGGGTTTTTCACTATAAATTGACCCCCTCCCTCTAACTTTGTTACAAAAACGGATACATGAAAATATTTTATACAAAAATTGTACGAAATCCAATAAACGTTTTGAAAATGATTACGTCAATTGGACTATATACAGGGTGAACAACATATCGAATGCAACTACATTTTTTCAAATGGGACATCCTGTATATTCTTTCATATTTTAATTGGTTATTCTTTTCTGATATCGAATATATACAGAGTGTAACAGCCAAATGGAATAAATTCGATAACGAATAAAAGAGGGCGTGTTTGGAAAAACGCTCGGACACGTCGATTTGAAATTTTAAATGCGCATATTTTTCAAGAAAATAATATTATATAGGCTGTTCCATGTGATCGTGGCCAATACCGACTTTCTCATTTCGAATGCAACCCCCTGTGTTATCTTTTTAATCTATATGTCTTTTATCTATTGCGAATTATATCAAAATTCTAGTTGAAAGCTCTTTTTTCGTCGGAACTATCAATGATCTCGTTTATTTCTCGTTCACATGGCAACATACATCAAAATAATATACAATGAGATTACAAATCAATAATCATTTCCAAAAAAATATTTAACACCCTGTATATTATTTGTTTTTTGGATTCTTCAGAGAATTCTAGACACAATTCATGCACAATGTCCTATACCTATCTCTAACTATGTATTTCGGAAGTATTAAGTGTTTCCAGATTTATTGCAAAAATCAACGTTTTAAATAATAGCTATTTATGTAACAAGTACATAAATTAGGTCTTTATGGACGAGTCCAAAAGTTTATGGCAGAGCGAGCAAAGCGAGCGAGGCCAATAATTTGGGCAAGTCCGTAAGCCTAATTATGTACGAGTTGCATACAAAGTTTTATGTTTGACTGAAATGCAGAAATTTTATTTTCTGAAATGGCAATTAATATATTCGTCGTTTATTGCGAAGAAACATTAAGTGTGCTTTTGCTTTTCTTATCTTAGTAACCATCAGCGACCTTAGCAACCTCACTGAACAAAGTTGATTACCTACTTCGTTAATTCTGTGACAAACGTCATAATACTTAATCGAAAAAATGGATAGTTCGGGAAGGTGAAGCGTAAAAAATTCAGCCGCAAGTGCCAAAGAATCTCTCCTACCCACTAAAAGTGCTAATGAAAATTTGTATGCGGCCTATAACAAGTGGTGTGAAACGAAGAAGATGGCAAAATCGAGAAAAGACTGTGACAGTTGAGTCCAATAAAGTGGTGTCCAATAAAGTAGTCAATTATGGACGCTAAACGAATTCATGAATCAAGTGTTTATGAAGCAGTCGAACATAAAAATTATTTTATTTCACAAATTCGGTACATTACATTCAAAACCTTATAAGTAATACTGATTATTTCTCCATTATTGAAAAAAAAACGTCAATGTCAATTAAGGAAATGTTCAAAATGCTCGCTGCGAACGTCTTGGTAACATGCTTATCTGGTGTAGAATTGTCTTCTAACGTACTCAACATTTCAGGCGTGACTGATCTAATCGCAAGCGTAATTCGGTTTTTTAGGTCGTCTAAGTTTAAGAGTTTCGTTTCGTATACAATACTTTTGACATATCCCCACAAAGAGAAGTCTAATGGTGTCAGATCAGGAGATCGTGCTGGCCATTCTATCGATCCGCGCCTCCCTATCCACCGATTCGGAAAAATTTGGTTCTAGTACTGCCGGACATTGATTTGGTAATGGGTGCACCATCTTGCTGAAACCATATTATATTGGCAGGAACTTGTGGATTTGCTGGATCACCAAGCGAGACGACGACGAGATCAGACGTGCCGAGAGATTAAGTTTGTGTGTAAACCAGTTTAGTGCTCAAACGCAACGTTGATGTGCGCATCCAAGTTAGTGCTTGTTAAAAGTTTTGTGTTTTCGCTCGTTGAGTCCAGGTCCGAAAGGATCGTTGGTTCCGTGCGTGAGTGATTTCAGGACTTTTTAGTGAAGTTGAAAAAGTAAGTGAAGTGACTTTTATCCGAATTCAAACATGGATGATCATTCGGATAACGATGGATCCTTCATGGATATGGAGGATAGATATACAATCTCCGAGGATGAGAGTGATGAATTGAAGGAACTCGTCAGGCTCCGAACGGAGAATGACGAGCTCAAAGCCAATCTAGCGGCCCTGACAACTTGCTTGGCAAATTTGACCAGCGAGATGAAACTCTTGAGAGAAGAACTCTCCAAAACGAAGTCCCCAAATCAACAGGTAAGAAGTTATTCGCAGGTTTTGACTTCTGAACCAGGAACATCGGCCCAAACCAATCCCAATACAGTTATCCCTCCCAAAAAGATAACCTCAATAATTGAGGATAGCAATAAAGTCCCCAAACCTCAAGGAGCTCCTCCAGCCAAGCGTGCCAGAAAAGAGAGTTCGTCCTCAATTGAGAACAACTCAAAAAAGACAACGGTGACACCACAGTCACCTGCTACAAAGAAAATTCCCCCAGTGACAATGATGGGAACGTCAGACTGGACGGAAATGTCCAAAGCTCTCTACAGCAAGAAAATAAATTATAACCGGGCAACGGTTGTTAAAGACGGCATCAAAAATTATTGCCTCGTCTGCAGAAGATTTCAGGAAATTAACAAAATTCCTCGATCAACAAGGTAAGGAATATTTTACTTACCAAATGGAAGAAGAAAAGAGAGTATACGCCGTCATAAGGTACTTGCCACTTGACGCGGATATTGAAGTGATTAAAAATTATCTAGGACTACAAGGCATCAAAGATGCTGAAATAACGAGAATGACGTCGAACAAAACGAAAAAGGCAATGCCTCTCTACCTTGTGAAAACTCAACACAAGGAAATATTTCAAGTAAAAAAACTATATAGCCTCTGTATCGAAATTGAACCAAAAAAGAAGCCTGAAGGCCCAGGACAGTGCCATCGCTCCCAGAGATATGGACATGCACAAAATAAGTGCACATTTCCGTGGAGATGCGTAAAATGTTTAGGGGCACATTGCACAAAAGAGTGTGCATTGACGCAAAAAGAAGGTGAAAGGAACGCGACATACGTTTTATGTAACCAAAGTGGACATCCCGCCAGTTATGAAGGCTGCAGCGCATATAAAAATCTTACGAAGAAGAAAACACCGACAAAAAAAGAAGCCCCCCCAAGAAAATCGCTGAAAAAATAGAGACTGTTGTTACTGTTGAAAAACCACAGGTACAAAAAACAAAGAACTCGTCCACAAAACCAATTGAAACCAGAAGGGAAGACCCTAAAGATGAACTTGACAAACTCACTGAGAAAATATTCAGCAGAATAATGCAGAAATTTGAAAAAGAATTCGAGAAGAAATTTCAAAATAAATAATTTATGAACATGCAATCACAGCTAGAAAATCTGAAGATAGTTTCCTGGAATATTAACGGAATCAGAGCCCGTAAATCAGATATTGAACAATTGTTAGGTGAAAGACATCCTGATATTATGGCGCTTCAGGAAACTAAATTAACTCCTAAAGATAAAATATCCTTCGAAAACTACGAAATATACAGAAGAGACAGAAATGAAAGAAACGGTGGAGGGGTTGCTATTCTCGTTAAAAGAGACGTGAACCATTACCTGAATGCGGTTGTAAATCACGAGAACAATGACGCAACTATAGAGGCACTATCGATCACAGTAAAGATAAGAAGAGAAAGCATTAAGGTATTCTCTGTATATAAACCACCGCAAATAAATCTGCCAGAGGAAGAGATGAAGATTTTATTAGGGGGTCATTTTCCAAGAATAATACTTGGAGATCTCAACTGTAAATCTCAACACTGGAATTCTAAAATAGAGAATGCAAATGGCAAGAAATTGAAAGAATATGCCGAAAAGGAAGATGCTATAATCATGGGACCGGAAATACCGACATTTTTACCTAGTGGCAATGGAACCCCTGATGTGCTAGACATAGTTATAATGAAAAATATAAAACAAGATTTTGCTCTTGAAACGATAGAGGATGGAACATCTGATCACAACCCGATAGAGTTCATTTTAGGACATGGACCAAGAAATGAAGTGACTCAAACACGAGAACATACCGATTGGGACGAATATAAGAATAAACTCCTAGAAAATATCACGAGTATTCCACAAATTAACACTCCTGATGAACTAGATCAATCAGTCATAGCTTTGGAGAGTGCGATTATGAAATCCTATGAAGAGAGCACGGTTAGAAAAACTAAACCTACTCCCAAACATCCCTATGGCGATACTCCAAAAGAAGTGAAAGAACTGATTAAAGTCAACCGAAGACTAAGAAAGAAGTACAGGATGTATAAAACAGATAATGATAAAAACAGACATAGTCAAATACTTAAAAATGCACTAAGGGAGCTCAGAACGAATAGATGGAATAAGAAAATAAGTGAACTCAACACAGAAGACCACTCTGCATGGAAAATGCAAAAAAATTCACGTAATGAAAAAACTCAAATTCCACCACTGCATGGAATGGCATATTCAAAAAGCGATAAAGCTAACGCTCTTGCCGATACTATAGAAAGGGAGTCAAGAATAAACTATTGTGAAGAAGACGATGAGGACCTAGAAGAATTAATAGAAGATAATGAAGAAGAAATGAAAGAATCACCACCGGATGACAAAATCCCTCACCCAACATCTCCGGCAGAAATCAAAGAGATAATCAATAATTTGAAAACAAGAAAGGCTCCTGGAAAAGATAAAATTACAAATCTCATGCTGAAGAAAATGTCAAAGAAAGGAACGGCAGCTCTCACTAGCATAGCAAATGGCGTGATGAGAACAAAGCACTTTCCAAAAAGATGGAAATCTGCCGAAGTGATTGTTTTCAATTAACCAGGTAAAGACAAAAAGTTCCCACAAAACTATAGACCGATAAGCCTGCTCCCAGCCCTAGGAAAAATTGTGGAGAGAGTCTTATCCATACGACTTAATGAAGAAACAGAGGCCCTGCAGACGATACCGAGTGAACAATTTGGGTTCCGAAAACAACATTCTACTGAACAACAGCTCCTAAGAATAACCGAGTATATCACAGAAGGATTTCAGAATAAACAAGCCACAGGACTACTACTACTAGATCTAACCAGAGCTTTTGATAGAGTATGGCATGAAGGACTAGCATATAAAATGAAAACCGCAGGTTATTCACCCAAGTTATGCAGAATAATAAGAAATTATTTGAGAGATAGGAACTTTTGTGTGAAAATAGGTGATGTTCATTCCACACTCAGATATTTGGAAGCAGGAGTTCCCCAAGGATCCATACTAGGACCGCTACTCTATAACATATACATACATGATAAACCAAGAAATCCAAGATGCCTGCTTGCTCTATACGCGGACGATACGGGCATAGCAATTAGGCATAGAAATACAAAAATAATTCACAAAAGACTTCAAGAAGCTGCAGATGATATCTGTCAATGGTGTAACAGATGGAAAATCAAAATCAATGGAGAAAAGAGTCAAGCAATACTGCTTCAAAAGAGAAAACTGTAGATGGAATCGAAAATATCCATAGACGATAATGAAATAGAATGGCAGAATGAAGCTAAATATCTAGGAGTAATATTAGACAAGGGACTAACGTGGAAACAGCACATTAAGTATGCAGTGGATAAAACGAATGTAGCAATGAAAAGACTATATCCGATTATAGGCAGAAGAAGCCAAATGAACAGAAACACGAAATTGAGGATCATAAAAGCAGTCGCCAGACCGCAGCTAACATATGGATCAACAGCATGGGGATATGCAGCGAGAACCCATATAAAGAGGATACAAAGTACAGAAAACAAATTTCTGAGATGGGCATTAGACGCCCCTTGGTTTGTTAGGAATGAACAAATACAAAAAGACATAAAATGGGAGTCTATTACTACATTCATCAAACGAAAAGCTGCAAAAGCCTATGAAAGAGCTAGTGTACATCCAAATGATGACCTTAGAAGGTTAGTTGACTATGACCCCGCTGAAGATGAAAAAACAGATAGAATTTACCGCAAAAGACCTAGAGACCAATTGCGAAAATGAAGATATAGAACTCCACAATTAGTGAGAGATATCCAATTGAAGGATGTACACAAACACTCAGCAGAAAAGAATGCGAAAGAGAAAATAACAGATAAGATGATGGAAGGTTTATAGGCTTATGCCCGGAACCAACCGCAGGAGAGGTGTTTAGTCGGTAAGAATCCGACACTACCCAGAAAGACTGGGTGTCTGATGTAAGATTCACCTCTTCTAGAACAAAAAAAAAAAAATTGCTGGATCAGGATATAAGTTTTTCAGAGTTGGTACGACATTATTTTGGAGTAGTTCTCAATATTTTTCTCCATTCAAGTTGCCGTTAATGAAAAAGGGACCTACGATGATTTCCAACAATTCCTGCTCAAACATCGTCACATTTTCAGGATATTGCGTATGTTCTTCTCTCATCCAGTGAGGATTCTCATCAGACCAATAGCGGCAATTTTGACGATTAACATGACCGTGTAGTGTACATGTACTCTCATCGGAAAACAAAACATTTTCTGATTGGATCACATTGTTATCTAACATTGCCATCATTTGCTCACCAAAATGCCTTCTCCTACACTGAGAAAAAATTCTCATTATTCCGATTATAATTCTCATTGATTTTATAAAGCTATCTTCATTAAATAGGTGACCATTGGACGTCCCATAACTGTAATGAAACTCGTTTCATAAAAATGGATTTGGCTTTGCTTTAGCAATAATGGAAGTGTTTTATTAATATAATGGTCAAGTTCAATAACCTCAATGAAATTTCATCATGAAATTAATGAAACCTTCTATTGAATTTGTTAATGCGAGTTTTAAATTTGATTAAAAAGTATTTTCAACTTGATGATCACTCCTATTGGATTTAATGAACTGATTAATATTTTCAATTGAAGAGTATAATAAAATTGATGTAGCCATACATTCAGAATTTCAGTTTCACTATTGTTTTGAAGATAGCACATTATATTTATTAGACATCATACTTCAATTATTCAAGAATGAAAAAATTGATTATTTTGCAATATGAAAAATAAAATTATAGGAAAATACTATGGAATGATGAAAATAATATGGAAATTTATCATAGAATTCAACGATGAAAATGAGATAATATGTATAGACTTGTGATGAAGGAATGATATAATATAAATTAACATTATAAACTCCAGTTTATTTAACAATCAGTTATAATAGGTACTCCTAAAATTCCATAGCTATTAACAATGAAAACTCAATTCATTTCTATAACTCAAAACATTACAAACAATACAATTTCAGTATTATGAAACAATATACATGTCGAAGCCTTGAGCCTTCTTTAGGCAGTATCTACTGTAGAATCCTATCGTCCGGTAAAATGAAACGAAAAGATTCATTATCCATTTCTCCTTCTGAAAACTATAAAATATGCCATAACAAACACTACAGTCTACAGTACTCAAGTAGGTATTCAATAGGTATGAAAAATGTCACCTAATTTTAGCAGTTTCAATTTAATGATCTCAGCTTGAGTGGAAAATGAAGTTATTATAAGCATTCAATCAGTTTTTCATTAGTTATTATTGAAAAGATGACCTTGCTCACATATAATTTCTAATGTAACTTACCTAAACCGAGATCAAATTTGATCTTAAGCTTCAAACTCACACGTGCACAATTAAAAACCAACAGAGTAACGAAATAACCTCTTGCAACGCACTTCCACGACTTTGTTGTTAAATGTATAAGAAGTGACGCCAAGCCATGTTCATCCCCACTCTAAAAAATGTTAGATGCAATGAAGCGTCACATAAAAACAATAGTGCTATTTTTTCAGCGCAGTCAGAATGTTTATTAAAATAATAGTAAAATTTTGAATGAAACAGGAAGTTGTCTTATAATTATCCCTAACATTGACACTATAGGATTTGTCATTATTTCAATTAAATAGATAACAATGAGATAGAACTTCTAATGAGAATGAAACGAAAACATTGAAATGAGCAGACAGATAATCGAATTAATTAAATTTACTATTGTAACAATTATGTGAGAGTTAATAAAGCTGTTTCATTAGAATCAAAATGAACATTTTTCTCAGTGTATCGAAATCGTCTTCTATGAGCTCCTGAGTTGCCATCATTACAGGGATGCATCTTACTTTCCTTTAATATTCGAAATATTGACGTGTGGCTGACGGTGAACAGCGGGGCTACTTTTCGAACAGGATTATGTGGGCTTTCTTGAAACTCAAGCATAATATTTAATTTCGTATCATCACTCACTGCATTGGCAGCAATTCTTTTTATGTGTCTCTCATGACCAAGCTCTCGAAACTGCTTTTCTATTTTGCTAATTGTTCCTTGGGATATAGGAAATTTTTCGTGAAATAAGCGAGAAACTTCCATTTGTGTCCGTGTGTAATCTGCATAACTAATCATTTGATTGAAGAATATTTTGTGCATTTCTGTTAAATGAACCATTTTTCTAATATTATTACGTACATTTATCGAAATTCAAAAGACAATAGCACTTACACTGATCACTTATTGTCATGCAAACAGACAACGTGTTACGAAGGCTTTGAGAATAAACAAATCTGTTTTTGAGTGTAATGCATCGAATTTGTGAAGTAAAATAATTTTTATTTAAAATGTTAGTTTTTGAAAAAAATCTGAAAACACTCAATATTTCCGAAAAAGTTGAGGATAGGTACCTATAGGACATTGTACATGAATTATGTCTAGAATTTTCTGAAGAATCAAAAAAATAAATAATATACAGGGGGTTGCATTTGAAATAAGAAAGTTGGTATTGGCCTCGGTCGAATGGAACACCCTATATAATTTTATTTTCTTGAAAAATATGCGCATTCAAAATTACAAATCGACGTGTCCGAGTGTTTTTCCTAACACCCCCTCATTTATTCGTTAACGAATTTATTCCATTTGGCTGTTACACTCTGTATGCGCATGTGCATCTTTTATTTTCAAAGTTTCAAAGTTTTGAAATGAAACTACGGAATAAAAAATACGTTTGAAAAAAAAGAAGTTACAATCAATATGTTGCCCACCCTGTATATATTTCATTTTGTGAAATCATTTTGAAAAACATTAGACGATTTCGTGAAAACCATTTTTTTGTACCTACCTGATTCGGTAAGTTGAAGGGGGGTCGAATTATGGTGAAAAACCCGGTACGAACCAAATACGAGCATACCCGAAGATAGGTACGGGTTCCTGCATTCATGCCCTTAACTTAACCAGTATTGGCCTAGCCCCGAGTGAACGCGTTTACATCCAGTCCCGCATAGTCTGTTATTCCCTCCATCCTTCTCTCGTTTACTTTTCGCCTCACCGCTTACAACCCTGTCGTTCAACATTCCGAAAAAAAAACTTCTTCCGGTACAGTTATCACTGAGAAAGTTTTTGCCATTGACAAACTTTTGTTGTTTTTGCTAAGCACGTTGTCTGCAAATTATTTAACAATTGTGATATCCACGTATTTCGATCCGTGATTAAAAAGATTCCCATTCGTGCAACATATACAAGAGGCAAGCAGAAAAGCAGCTAAGGTTCCTAGGAAATATATTAACCGTGAGTACCATTGTTTCAGTATTTCATTTTCTCAGAAGAAAAATATTTGGCAACAAAATCCTGAAACAGGTCAATTTTTGTTTATGTTTTACCAAATTTTTATGCATTTTTTAAGGATTTTTGTTGCACCCTGTGCCATCCCCATCAACCCTCTAAATTTATTGAATAGGGAAAGTGGGTCATGTGGTACTTTTTTGGCAAGGTCTTTGTATCTTCTTCAGAGGGTGCCGAAATTTTCAGGAAAAAATATTTTTACAAAAATTAGTTAGTTCAAAGAGGTTTTCAGTATGTGCACTTTGCCATGGCTCATTTACTTTGAGACGATTGCAGATGCAATATATAAAATAGCGGAATCAAAGCAATTTCCTATTAATTGATATGTCGTTGACGACATATTCAAATCCATATAAAAGAAAATGCTTTTAAAGAAAATTAACCCCCATATTTCAGTCAAACAAAATTACATTTCTATCCCATATTTAGAAGGATTCAATGATAGAATATATTGAGGAAATATAATTATTTAATGGTCAATAAACGACATCGAACTTTAGAAAACATGCTTGTTAACAATAAATCTAAGATTGAAAATGATTGTTATAGCGGTATATGTAGGATTGATTGTAGTGAATGTCCCTCTTTTTATACAGGGTTGGGATGAAATATGGAACCCAGACAATATCTTCTAAACGAAAAGAACGATATTCATGAATATTTGCAGGTAAGTTCAATGGAACAAAATGCATCTGATGTACATTTTCTTGTTAATAATAATAATAATCTCTTTATTTCACATATTACACGATCATGAAAGTGAAACTTGTCAAATATTACAAAAACTAGTTTAACGACACTAATGACCTGACCTTACAAAGATTACATAAAAAATAAAATATTTAACCCCACAAACAGACAAAGTACTACTCAAACCATTAGGATATTGAAAATTTATACTCATAGAATTCAGACACCCTGTATGGTTCCAAGTTTAACAACAATTGTCTCACTTGATTTTTGAACTGCTTTTCATTATTTAGAATCTTTACCGTTCCTGGTTATTCTTTGAACGCTGAAATACTTGAGTAGAAGTATCCCTTCTCATATTGTGATAGTCTATGTTGAGGAAATACATAGTTTGTATTTCTATCGCTTTTTGTCCTGAGATGTTGAAAGGGAATCCTTATTTTTTAAAAGGAAAATGATCAGTTCATATAGGTACAATGCCGTCAATGAAGGGATGTTGTTCGCTTTGAAATGATGTCTGCCTGATTCATTGAATTTTAGTCCTAAAATGATTCGGATATAGTTCCGGTTCAACCAGCAATGCCATCAACTTATTTAATTTAAATGGGACAGCCCTTTATATTTTTACAGATTTTGAAGGAGCTTGTTATTTTGAATTCATAAAGACTGAGTTTAGTGTAAAAAGATTGTAAAAACTGTTTGTTGTACAATAGGTGTACATTTAATATGTTTCCTACAGAACGTCGACTGATACCATGGTTCAGTGCCAAATTTGTGGTGGAAGTTTGAGGTGATTCTTTCATATCGATTGCAATATTTTGTTTAACAGTTTCGTTCGTTGCAGTCCGAGGTCTTCCCGGTTTAAGCATCCCAGTTGTATCAAAACGTTGTAATGTTTTAGTTACTGTTGAGGGTGATATAGGATTTGTCTCCGGATGCAGATTATTAAAAATATGACACACTTCTTCATAAGTTCTAACACGATCACCATAACCGATCATCTTCAAGATTTCAATACGCTCTTTTCACTTAATTGAACCATTCTGAATTGTGAAATTTATTTCCTTCAACAAGAATTTGACACTTGGAGAACAAAAAACGTACTAAACAGTACTCGTTTATTTATTACTATGCATTCAAACATCAATTAGTTTATCTAGTTGCTGTAATGCAGAAAACTCAAAGGGGGTTGATTAAAGTGCTTTATTCCTCGTTTTTACAATTTTTTTTCACAGTAAACTCAGTATTTTCGAATTCAAAATAACAAGTTCTTTCAAAATCTGTGAAAATATATGGGGTGTCCCATTTAAATTAAAGAAGTTGACTGCATTTTCTGTTAAACCGGAAATATATTATTAACAAAAAAATGAACATTAGATGCATTTTGTTCCATTGCACTTTCCTGCAAATTTTCATGAATATCTTTCTTCTCGTTTAAAATATATTTACTCTGTTCCATACTTCATCCCAACCCTGTATAGGCATGACAACTCGCGCAGCCAAAATAAGATTTAACGAACATGTAAAGAACCTACCCAAATCAGCCCTGGGTGGCCACTTAATAGAAAATAAACCTAAGATCACAATAGAGAATGATATGCTCGATGATATGTCTTTGATACATAAGGAAAATAACCATAAATGTCTGGTTCTCTTAGAGCAATACGAAATTCTTAAAAATAAAGACAATAATCATCTTTTGAATGATATCTCAGAATTCACTGATAGATATTTAAGTCTTTATAGAATTGGTTTATTCAGGTTATAATCTTTTCACCTTCTTCTTTGTTCTTAACCATTTTGACAAGAATGACAATTTGATTGACCCCCACCCCTTAACTCTTCAATCTTTTCGGATAGTTGTTTGGCTGAGTTGATATCAACTAAGCGACCCATCCCATATTTTTTTAAATATAAGAGCGGCAAAATTTATTTTTTCACGGATGAATTACGGATAAAAAACGTCGAAATTTCGAGCTATTCCGAGTTTGATTCCTGAGAGCTGTTTTGCTAACTTTATGTAGATACTTTATGCAAATTTGTGTTTTAACTGGCCTGATGGCTGTTTAGCCGAAATCGATAGCTAAGAGAATATAAATTTTATAATTAGTGTGTTTCCTCATTCAATATGGTTGTTTTATTAGTAATATTCGTGAAATGCAAGGAAGTATTTATGAAGTATTATTATTTGAACTGGGGTCGTTATGGCTCAGTTAGCCTTCCGGGAATTTATAAAGTAACTCTGTATATTTCATTTCAATTCATGATGTGTGGACCTTATTCCAAATTTATTTGAGAAAATGGAAAAGTTATAAAAATAGAATATTTCGTTATTCAACCGTAAGTGGCATGTCGATATTTCATAAATCAATAAAAATTATTTCGTGATTTTTTCTTCATAACCATGATTTTCAATTCGTCAGTTCACTAAATGATAATGTTATTTGCTGATCTATTTATTCCACTGGTGTCATAAAGGGTATTGTATTTAAATTCTAACTTGAATTTATTATATCTTTAAATTTAGCAGTGCTACTGCGGAAAAAGCATTGAAACCTTTTGCATTAATTGTCGAGAATTTGTCGTGAAAGAAAAAAATTTGTCGCGCCCAAGATTTTTTTTCGGGGTGGCTTCGCTAACTTAACATAAAGTTAGTAAAACCATTTTTACAATATATGTAGGTTGAATATCATAAAAATGATTATAAGTAATTGTCGAGTTATTGTCGAAGTCCAGACGAAGTATAAAAAACACACAAAAATCTATTCCCTCTAGTTTATTTTACGCCTTTCTCCCGCGATTTCGTTATTGCCTTTTTTCTATATTTATATATTTATTGCCACAATTATAAAATAATAAATAAGAAAAAAAGAAGAAAAGTTTATTCATGGCCATCGACCTGAGGTCCTTCAGCCTCAATAAATAAATTTAAGTTAGAATTCCAATGCAATCAGTTCCTCAATACCCTTTACTGAATTATGGTTATCATTTGAATATTTCAACATCATTCTTAATTTGCAATTCATTTGTGAATAGAGGAATCACAAATATTCTTCTATTGGAGGATCATAATTAATTACCAATATTTAGTCCTCCACAATTTATAGTGATCAAATTAATCACAATTCTTGCGTTATTCGAGAATCATCATCACAATTATTTCTTCAATCAATCGTATAGCAATTCGCTATTACAGTAATGAATGACAATGATTTCTATATTTAAGAATAAGCAACTCATTTGTGCATAAATTAATCACAATAATTTTTTATTCGATTATTAAAATTTGCAATTATCATACGGATGAATCACATATATTTCTTCATTAAAAGTCATTCATAAGTTAATGTCATTAGCATTCTGAATGCCAGATGCAAAAAAACCCTTTATTGTTAAAAGTCAAACCTAACATTCGTCTTTCTCTAACTGTCAAACTTGAATGCTTTCAGTAGGTAGAGAACATTTTATTGGGGGCCTGTTGTCATTCCATGAATATTTCGACACCTTCATAAACTGGTTAAATAGGTATATTCGTCAAGTGTCATAAAAAACTTTCGGACAAACTGGTATTTTCAGTCTTTTGTGATCGCACTTGCTTGGAAAAACCACGAATTCTGCAAATGATTCTTTTTTTTTGGTGACTCTAGTTAATACATCGTTCTTTCCTTTCACAATTGAGTGATAGCCCTTGAGTATTGATTAGGTTATAGTTACTTTCGTGTCGGATATTTTTTTATTGATAGGGATTTTTGGCGCAACCATATCTCCAATGAAGCCTTCAGATCACGGGATATTAAGATGATATTACACGTCTAGCCAGAAAATAAGCCACCAGCCGTAGTTCATTAAGGCGAGTGATAAGTGCCTGATCCTAATTTTATGATACTGAAAGGTATTTAGTTTTTTGAGGGTGCAGGAGGTCATAACTCATAAGAAAATTTTCAACTGTTTCAAAAGGAGCATGGTGTCTAAAAATCTTATATTTCGATCTGTATATAATAATGATATAACAGATTGGAATGAACATTCGGTATGTGTGAGCTTGAAAACCCGATTATTGAAATAATTCAGTTGCTCATAATTCGATTTTAAACACTTATGATATCACTTAAAATTTCACTAATTATTGAAATCTTTTTACGATATGGACAAGTCATTTTCGATAGTTGGAACGTCATATGTGTAAACGAGTCTTTGAAATTTGTGGTTCTAAAAAGAACCGATTGCGTTCCTTCTCGGCGTACCAAAGAAGTCGATTTCCACTCACTTTACTTGGAACTGGTGTATTTGCTCACGGCTTTGCCACCTTCGCTGACGGCGTGCTTGGCCTATTCCCCGGGCAAGAGGAGACGTACGGCAGTCTGAATTTCCCTGCTTGTTATCGTGAAATGTTTGTTGTAGTGGGCCAATCTGCTCGCTTCTGCTGCGATACGTTCGAAGATATCGTTGAGGAAACTGTTCATAATACTCATAGCCCTGCTGGAGATTCCAGTATCGGGGTGGACCTGCTTCAGCACCTTGTAGATGTAGATAGCGTAACTTTCCTTCCTCTTGTGTTTCTTCTTCTTATCTGTCTTGGTAATGTTCTTCTGGGCTTTACCAGCCTTCTTCACTGCTTTTTCACTAGTTTTCGGTGCCATCGTAAATAAATTACCTTGTGATAATTGTTACGGTGAGACAATTGAGACTCTTTTTTTGTTCTAGAATAGGTGAATCTTACATCAGACACCCAGTCTTTCTGGGTAGTGTCGGATTCTTACCGACTAAACACCTCTCCTGCGGTTGGTTCCGGGCATAAGCCTATAAACCTTCCATCATCTTATCTGTTATTTTCTCTTTCGCATTCTTTATGCTGTGTGTTTGTATTCATCCTTCAATTGTATATCTCTCTCTAAGTGTGGGGTTCTTTATCTTCATTTTCGCAATTGGTCTCTAGGTCTTTTGCGGTAAATTCTCGCTGTTTTTTCATCTTCAGCGGGGTCATAGTCAACTAACCTTCTAAGGTCATCATTTGGATGTTCACTAGCTCTTTCATAGGCTTTTGCAGCTTCTCGTTAGATGAATGTAGTAATGGACTCCCATTTTATGTCTTTTCGGATTTGTTCATTTCTAACAAACCAGGGGGGCATCTAATGCCTATCTCAGAAATTTGTTTTCTGTACTTTGTATCCTCTTTATATGGGTTCTCGCTGCATATCCCCATGCTGTTGATCCATATGTTAGCTGCGGTCTGGCGACTGCTTTTATGATCCTCAATTTCGTGTTTCTGTTCATTTGGCTTCTTCTGCCTATAATCGGGTATAGTCTTCTCATTGCTACATTCGTTTTATCCAATGCATACTTTATGTGCTGTTTCCACGTTAGTCCTTTGTCTAATATAACTCCTAGGTATTTAGATTCATTCTTCTATTAGATTTCATTATTGTTTATGGATATCTTCGATTCCATCTTCAGTCTTCTTTTTTGAAGGAGTATTGCTTCATTTCTGCATTGATTTTGATTTTCCATCTGTTACACCATCGTCTGATATCATCTGCAGCTTCTTGAAGTCTTTTGTGAATTATTTTTGTATTTGTGTGCCTTATTGCTATGCCCGTATCGTCTGCGTATAGAGCAAGCAGGCATCTTGGATTTCTTGGTATATCATGTATGTGTATGTTATAGAGTAGCGGTCCTAGTATGGATCCTTGGGGAACTCCTGCTCCTAAATATCTGAGTGTGGAATGAACGTCACCTATTTTCACACAAAAATTCCTATCCCTCAAATAATTTCTTATTATTCTGCATAACTTGGGTGAATAACCTGCGGTTATCATTCATTTACATTTTATATGCTAGTCCTTCATGCCATACTCTATCGAAAGCTCTGGTTACATCTAGTAGTAGTAGTCCTTTGGCTTGTTTACACTGAAATCCTTCTGTGATATACTCGGTCATTCTTAAGAGCTGTTGTGTTGTTCAGTTGAATGCTGTTTTCGGAACCCAAATTGTTTGTTTGTTTGGGAGTAGTTTTTCTAGCCGTACCTACTCTCCTACGTAGGTGCAAGACTGAATGATCTAATTCGTCAGGAGTGTTAATTTGTGGAATACTCGTGATATTTTCTTGGAGTTTATTCTCAAATTCGTCCCAATCGCTTTGTTCTCGTGTTTGAGTCACTTCATTTCTAGGACTCTTGGTCCATGTCCTAAAATGAACTCTATCGGGTTGTGATCAGATGTATTTTTCAACAACTGATTATAATAATGACAATTTCATTCATATGAATCACATAAAGAAAATCAAAGTATGTACCTTATATAAATATTTCAAACGCGATTTGATAGTCAGCGCTTGGGGGCCCCCTAAGGTCGGGGGCCCTGGTGCACTGCACAGACTTAAACCTACGTAGCTTCGCCGCTGCGAGGTACAGTTATTGTTCCTTGTTTTACTGACAAGATGGAAAGGTATTACTGTATCACACAATTAAAAATATTCTAAATCAAACTAGATCGCCTACTCGTTTTATTGATTAGAAGATGTTAGTCAAAAAACAATTATATTTGAAATCTGAAGCGGTCTTCTCACTAAAACAGAGCTCAACGCTTCACAGAATAAAATGCACTCCCTCAATATTCTAGAATATAAATAGGTGACCCAAACTTGTCCGAAAGTGCAAATGGTGCTAGTCAGTACTCATAAAATCATAAAACAAGAAAAACGTATTATACCTGCTACTATAACTAATGAGCTTTTTTTTTTTTTTTTTTTTTTGTTCTAGAAGAGGTGAATCTTACATCAGACACCCAGTCTTTCTGGGTAGTGTCGGATTCTTACCGACTAAACACCTCTCCTGCGGTTGGTTCCGGGCATAAGCCTATAAACCTTCCATCATCTTATCTGTTATTTTCTCTTTCGCATTCTTTTATGCTGAGTGTTTGTGTACATCCTTCAATTGGATATCTCTTACTAAGTGTGGAGTTCTATATCCTCATTTTCGCAATTGGTCTCTAGGTCTTTTGCGGTAAATTCTAGCTGTTTTTTCATCTTCAGCGGGGTCATAGTCAACTAACCTTCTAAGGTCGTCATTTGGATGTTCACTAGCTCTTTCATAGGCTTTTGCAGCTTTTCGTTTGATGAATGTAGTAATGGACTCCCATTTTATGTCTTTTTGTATCTGTTCATTCCTAACAAACCAGGGGGCGTCTAATGCCCATCTCAGAAATTTGTTTTCTGTACTTTGTATCCTCTTTATATGGGTTCTCGCTGCATATCCCCATGCTGTTGATCCATAAGTTAGCTGCGGTCTGGCTACTGCTTTTATGATCCTCAATTTCGTGTTTCTGTTCATTTGGCTTCTTCTGCCTATAATCGGATATAGTCTTTTCATTGCTACATTCGTTTTATCCACTGCATACTTAATGTGTTGTTTCCACGTAAGTCCCTTGTCTAATATTACTCCTAGATATTTAGCTTCATTCTGCCATTCTATTTCATTATCGTCTATGGATATTTTCGATTCCATCTTCAGTTTTCTCTTTTGGAGGAGTATTGCTTGGCTCTTTTCTCCATTGATTTTGATTTTCCATCTGTTACACCATTGACTGATATCGTCTGCAGCTTCTTGAAGTCTTTTGTGAATTATTTTTGTATTTCTGTGCCTAATTGCTATGCCCGTATCGTCCGCGTATAGAGCAAGCAGGCATCTTGGATTTCTTGGTATATCATGTATGTATATGTTATAGAGTAGCGGTCCTAGTATGGATCCTTGGGGAACTCCTGCTTCCAAATATCTGAGTGTGGAATGAACATCACCTATTTTCACACAAAAGTTCCTATCTCTCAAATAATTTCTTATTATTCTGCATAACTTGGGTGAATAACCTGCGGTTTTCATTTTATATGCTAGTCCTTCATGCCATACTCTATCAAAAGCTCTGGTTACATCTAGTAGTAGTAGTCCTGTGGCTTGTTTATTCTGAAATCCTTCTGTGATATACTCGGTTATTCTTAGGAGCTGTTGTTCAGTTGAATGTTGTTTTCGGAACCCAAATTGTTCACTCGGTATCGTCTGCAGGGCCTCTGTTTCTTCATTAAGTCGTCTGGCTAAGACTCTCTCCACAATTTTTCCTAGGGCTGGGAGCAGGCTTATCGGTCTATAGTTCTGTGGGAACTTTTTGTCTTTACCTGGTTTATTGAAAACAATCACTTCGGCAGATTTCCATCTTTTTGGAAAGTGCTCTGTTCTCATCACGCCATTTGCTATGCTAGTGAGAGCTGCCGTTCCTTTCTTTGACATTTTCTTCAGCATGAGATTTGTAATTTTATCTTTTCCAGGAGCCTTTCTTGTTTTCAAATTATTGATTATCTCTTTGATTTCTGCCGGAGATGTTGGGTGAGGGATTTTGTCATCCGGTGGTGATTCTTTCATTTCTTCTTCATTATCTTCTATTAATTCTTCTAGGTCCTCATCGTCTTCTTCACAATAGTTTATTCTTGACTCCCTTTCTATAGTATCGGCAAGAGCGTTAGCTTTATCGCTTTTTGAATATGCCATTCCATGCATTCCATGCAGTGGTGGAATTTGAGTTTTTTCATTACGTAAATTTTTTTGCATTTTCCATGCAGAGTGGTCTTCTGTGTTGAGTTCACTTATTTTCTTATTCCATCTATTCGTTCTGAGCTCCCTTAGTGTATTTTTAAGTATTTGACTATGTCTGTTCAGTCTGATTTTATCATTATCTGTTTTATACATCCTGTAGTTCTTTCTTAGTCTTCGGTTGACTTTAATCAGTTCTTTCACCTCTTTTGGAGTATCGCCATAGGGATGTTTGAGAGTAGGTTTAGTTTTTCTAACCGTGCTCTCTTCATAGGATTTCATAATCGCACTCTCCAAAGCTATGACTGATTTATCTAGTTCATCAGGAGTGTTAATTTGTGGAATACTCGTGATATTTTCTTGGAGTTTATTCTTATATTCGTCCCAATCGGTATGTTCCCGTGTTTGAGTCAGTTCATTTCTAGGTCCATGTCCTAAAATGAACTCTATCGGGTTGTGATCAGATGTTCCATCCTCTATCGTTTCAAGAGCAAAATCTTGTTTTATATTTTTCATTATAACTATGTCTAGCACATCAGGGGTTCCATTGCCACTAGGTAAATAAGTCGGTATTTCCGGTCCCATGATTATAGCATCTTCCTTTTCGGCATATTCACTCAATTTCTTGCCATTTGCATTCTCTATTTTAGAATTCCATTGTTGAGATTTACAGTTGAGATCTCCAAGTATTATTCTTGGAAAATGACCCCCTAATAAAATCTTCATCTCTTCCTCTGGCAGATTTATTTGCGGTGGTTTATATGCAGAGAATACCTTAATGCTTTCTCTTCTTATCTTTACTGTGATCGATAGTGCCTCTATAGTTGCGTCATTGTTCTCGTGATTTACAACCGCATTCAGGTAATGGTTCACGTCTCTTTTAACGAGAATAGCAACCCCTCCACCGTTTCTTTCATTTCTGTCTCTTCTATATATTTCGTAGTTTTCGAAGGATATTTTATCTTTAGGAGTTAATTTAGTTTCCTGAAGCGCCATAATATCAGGATGTCTTTCTTCTAACAATTGTTCAATATCTGATTTACGGGCTCTGATTCCGTTAATATTCCAAGAAACTATCTTCAGATTTTCTAGCTGTGATTGCATGTTCATAAATTATTTATTTCCAAATAAGTTTTGAAATTTCTTCTCGAATTCTTTTTCAAATTTCTGCATTATTCTGCTGAATATTTTCTCAGTGAGTTTGTCAAGTTCATCTTTAGGGTCTTCCCTTCTGGTTTCAATTGGTTTTGTGGACGAGTTCTTTGTTTTTTGTACCTGTGGTTTTTCAACTGTAACAACAGTCTCTATTTTTTCTGCGATTTTCTTGGGGGGGGCTTCTTTTTTTGTCGGTGTTTTCTTCTTCGTAAGATTTTTATATGCGCTGCAGCCTTTATAACTGGCCGGATGTCCACTCTGGTTACATAAAACGCATGCCGCGTTCCTTTCGCCTTCTTTTTGCGTCAATGCACACTCTTTTGTGCAATGCGCTCCTAAGCATTTCACGCATCTCCACGGAAATGTACATTTATTTTGTGCATGTCCATATCTCTGGCAGCGATGGCACTGTCCTGGACCTTCTGGCTTCTTTTTGGGCTCTATTTCGATACAAAGGTTGTAGATCTTTTTGATTTGAAATATTTCCTTGTGCTGCGTTTTTACAAGGTAAAGAGGAATTGCTTTTTTGGTTTTATTTGACGTCATTCTCGTCACTTCGGCATCTTTAATACCTTGATGTCCTAAGTCGTTTTTAATAACTTCAATATCCGCGTCCAGTGGCAAGTACCTTATAACGGCGTATACTCTCCTTTCTTCTTCCAATTGGTAGGTAAAATATTCCTTACCTTGTTGATCAAGAAATTTAGTGAGTTTCCTGAAGTCTTCTGCCGACGAAGCAATAATTTTAATGCCGTCTTTTACTACCGTTGCCCGGTTATAATTTATTTTTTTGTTATAAAGCGCTTTAGACATTTCCGTCCAGTCTGAAGTCCCCATCATTGTTAATGGAGGAATTTTCTCTTTGATAGGTGACTGAGGTGTCACCGTTGATTTTTGTAAGTTTTCCTCTATTGAGGAAGAGCTCTCTTTCCGGGCACGCTTGGCCCGGGGTGCTCCTTGCGATTGGGGGGCTTTTTTGCTGTCCTCAATAATTGAGGCTGGCTTTTTGGGAGGGACAACTGGCGTAGCTTTGGAATTAGCTTGGTTCGTTACCGGTTCAGAAGTCAAAACCTGGGAATAACTTCTTACCTGTGGATTTGGAGACTTCGTTTTGGAGAGTTCTTCTCTCAAGAGTCTCAACTCGCTGGTCAGATTCGCCATAGAAGTCGTCAGGGCGGCTAAATTGGCTTTGAGCTCATCATTCTCCCGTCGCAGCCTGATGAGTTCCTTCAGTTCGTCACTTTCGTCCTCAGAGGTCGTGTATCTATCATCCGTATCCATGAAGGATCCATCGTTATCCGAATTATCATCCATGTTTAAATTCGGATAACAGTCACTTCACTTACTTTTTCAACTTCACTAAAGAGTCCGTGAATCACACACGCACGGAACCAACGATCCTTTCGGACCTGGACTCAACGCGCGAGAAAACAAAAACCTTTTACAAGCACTAACTTGGATGATGCGCATCAACGTGGCGTACGGCGCACTGAACTGGTTTACACACAAACTCAACTCTCGGTACGTGTACACTAGTCGACGTCTCGGTCAGTTGAACTAATGAGCAGCTGAGATCCTGTTCTCTCATACATAAAAGCACTTTGAAGAAGGAACAGGACGTAAAACGAGATCAAGGGTTCCTAAGCAGGAGCATTCTAGATTAGATCTAGATACCTAATAACAATAGAGGAACACGTTCCTAGGACATGTACCCCGATCTAGATAATATTGAATAACAGGTACAGGGTACAGGAACGGAACGGGTTGGAACAATTCCCTGAATTTGCCTGATTCGCAACATCTCTGATTGTTACTTTTGATAGAGTATACAGAAAGTTGGCGAAATAGAAGATAATTTGTATTGAATGAAAATAATATGATTGGGTATCCCCCAATTTAGTGAATGTAAAACTACAAAATTCGTCACGAGTAGATATTTCAGAAAAGAATTCGGATCGTATATTATTCAACTCAATATGAAAAATAATCAATTAAATCGAATAACGCAAGGCTTATCCATTGTCCGAATAAGAACTACATACTTAGTGTACTAGTTCAGATCTTAAATTTAGTAGCAAGGAGCGATTACACAAGTGATCGAGCAAGAACAAACCTGAAGCAATGGTTTCATTCCTGATGATCTATCGAAGATTTATGAATAATACAAATAACTATATACTTTAACTATTTATTGGTAAAACATGATCGTGAATTATTGGATTCTTAATGAACGCCAGATTGTATGAATCAACTATCGAACGAGTAATTAACACGACTGTACTGAAACTCAGAGGTGGAAAAACAGTGTAACGTATGAACATGTGTGTGTACTTTAAAAGAAGTTTTTGGTGGCCCTGAGAAGGGCCTTTGATGGAAACTTGAGCATCCGAGATGCTCAAGAACGACTCGATTTTTATGATTTCTTCTCGGTCTTCTTTGGCAAAAGGACGGCTTGGATGTTTGGTAAGACACCACCTTGAGCGATGGTGACTCCGGACAGCAATTTGTTCAATTCTTCGTCGTTCCTGATGGCCAGCTGGAGATGACGCGGAATGATTCTGGTCTTCTTGTTGTCCCTAGCGGCGTTTCCGGCCAATTCCAATACTTCGGCGGCAAGATACTCCATAACAGCCGCTAGATACACTGGGGCACCCGCTCCAACCCTTTCGGCATAATTTCCCTTACGCAATAAACGATGAATACGTCCGACAGGGAACTGCAAGCCAGCTCTGTTGGAACGGGACTTCGCCTTGCCTTTAACTTTTCCTCCTTTACCGCGACCAGACATTATTAAACTGAATTACTAATAAGGATATCAAATATTAAATGATGCTATCAGTTTTTTTTTTTGTTGTTCTAGAAGAGGTGAATCTTACATCAGACACCCAGTCTTTCTGGGTAGTGTCGGATTCTTACCGACTAAACACCTCTCCTGCGGTTGGTTCCGGGCATAAGCCTATAAACCTTCCATCATCTTATCTGTTCTTTTCTCTTTCGCATTCTTTTATGCTGAGTGTTTGTGTACATCCTTCAATTGGATATCTGTGGAGTTCTATATCTTCATTTTCGCAATTGGTCTCTAGGTCTTTTGCGGTAAATTCCAGCTGTTTTTTCATCTTCAGCGGGGTCATAGTCAACTAACCTTCTAAGGTCGTCATTTGGATGTTCACTAGCTCTTTCATAGGCTTTTTCAGCTTTTCGTTTGATGAATGTAGTAATGGACTCCCATTTTATGTCTTTTTGTATCTGTTCATTCCTAACAAACCAGGGGGCGTCTAATGCCCATCTCAGAAATTTGTTTTCTGTACTTTGTATCCTCTTTATATGGGTTCTCGCTGCATATCCCCATGCTGTTGATCCATATGTTAGCTGCGGTCTGGCGACTGCTTTTATGATCCTCAATTTCGTGTTTCTGTTCATTTGGCTTCTTCTGCCTATAATCGGATATAGTCTTTTCATTGCTACATTCGTTTTATCCACTGCATACTTAATGTGTTGTTTCCACGTAAGTCCCTTGTCTAATATTACTCCTAGATATTTAGCTTCATTCTGCCATTCTATTTCATTATCGTCTATGGATATTTTCGATTCCATCTTCAGTTTCCTCTTTTGAAGGAGTATTGCTTGACTCTTTTCTCCATTGATTTTGATTTTCCATCTGTTACACCATTGACTGATATCGTCTGCAGCTTCTTGAAGTCTTTTGTGAATTATTTTTGTATTTCTGTGCCTAATTGCTATGCCCGTATCGTCCGCGTATAGAGCAAGCAGGCATCTTGGATTTCTTGGTATATCATGTATGTATATGTTATAGAGTAGCGGTCCTAGTATGGATCCTTGGGGAACTCCTGCTTCCAAATATCTGAATGTGGAATGAACATCACCTATTTTCACACAAAAGTTCCTATCTCTCAAATAATTTCTTATTATTCTGCATAACTTGGGTGAATAACCTGCGGTTTTCATTTTATATGCTAGTCCTTCATGCCATACTCTATCAAAAGCTCTGGTTACATCTAGTAGTAGTAGTCCTGTGGCTTGTTTATTCTGAAATCCTTCTGTGATATACTCGGTTATTCTTAGGAGCTGTTGTTCAGTTGAATGTTGTTTTCGGAACCCAAATTGTTCACTCGGTATCGTCTGCAGGGCCTCTGTTTCTTCATTAAGTCGTCTGGCTAAGACTCTCTCCACAATTTTTCCTAGGGCTGGGAGCAGGCTTATCGGTCTATAGTTCTGTGGGAACTTTTTGTCTTTACCTGGTTTATTGAAAACAATCACTTCGGCAGATTTCCATCTTTTTGGAAAGTGCTCTGTTCTCATCACGCCATTTGCTATGCTAGTGAGAGCTGCCGTTCCTTTCTTTGACATTTTCTTCAGCATGAGATTTGTAATTTTATCTTTTCCAGGAGCCTTTCTTGTTTTCAAATTATTGATTATCTCTTTGATTTCTGCCGGAGATGTTGGGTGAGGGATTTTGTCATCCGGTGGTGATTCTTTCATTTCTTCTTCATTATCTTCTATTAATTCTTCTAGGTCCTCATCGTCTTCTTCACAATAGTTTATTCTTGACTCCCTTTCTATAGTATCGGCAAGAGCGTTAGCTTTATCGCTTTTTGAATATGCCATTCCATGCATTCCATGCAGTGGTGGAATTTGAGTTTTTTCATTGCGTAAATTTTTTTGCATTTTCCATGCAGAGTGGTCTTCTGTGTTGAGTTCACTGATTTTCTTATTCCATCTATTCGTTCTGAGCTCCCTTAGTGCATTTTTAAGTATTTGACTATGTCTGTTCAGTCTGATTTTATCATTATCTGTTTTATACATCCTGTAGTTCTTTCTTAGTCTTCGATTGACTTTAATCAGTTCTTTCACCTCTTTTGGAGTATCGCCATAGGGATGTTTGGGAGTAGGTTTAGTTTTTCTAACCGTGCTCTCTTCATAGGATTTCATAATCGCACTCTCCAAAGCTATGACTGATTGATCTAGTTCATCAGGAGTGTTAATTTGTGGAATACTCGTGATATTTTCTTGGAGTTTATTCTTATATTCGTCCCAATCGGTATGTTCTCGTGTTCGAGTCACTTCATTTCTAGGTCCATGTCCTAAAATGAACTCTATCGGGTTGTGATCAGATGTTCCATCCTCTATCGTTTCAAGAGCAAAATCTTGCTTTATATTCTTCATTATAACTATGTCTAGCACATCAGGGGTTCCATTGCCACTAGGTAAAAATGTCGGTATTTCTGGTCCCACGATTATAGCATCTTCCTTTTCGGCATATTCTTTCAATTTCTTGCCATTTGCATTCTCTATTTTAGAATTCCATTGTTGAGATTTACAGTTGAGATCTCCAAGTATTATTCTTGGAAAATGACCCCCTAATAAAATCTTCATCTCTTCCTCTGGCAGATTTATTTGCGGCGGTTTATACACAGAGAATACCTTAATACTTTCTCTTCTTATCTTTATTGTGATCGATAGTGCCTCTATAGATACGTCATTGTCCACAGGATTTACAACCGCATTCAGGTAGTGGTTCACGTCTCTTTTAACGAGAATAGCAACCCCTCCACCGTTTCTTTCATTTCTGTCTCTTCTGTATATTTCGTAGTTTTCGAAGGATATTTTATCTTTAGGAGTTAATTTAGTTTCCTGAAGCGCCATAATATCAGGATGTCTTTCTTCTAACAATTGTTCAATATCTGATTTACGGGCTCTGATTCCGTTAATATTCCAGGAAACTATCTTCAGATTTTCTAGCTGTGATAGCATGTTCATAAATTATTTATTTCCAAATAAGTTTTGAAATTTCTTCTCGAATTCTTTTTCAAATTTCTGCATTATTCTGCTGAATATTTTCTCAGTGAGTTTGTCAAGTTCATCTTTAGGGTCTTCCCTTCTGGTTTCAATTGGTTTTGTGGACGATTTCTTTGTTTTTTGTACCTGTGGTTTTTCAACAGTAACAACAGTCTCTATTTTTTCAGCGATTTTTTTGGGGGGGACTTCTTTTTTTGTCGGTGTTTTCTTCTTCGTAAGATTTTTATATGCGCTGCAGCCTTTATAACTGGCCGGATGTCCACTCTGGTTACATAAAACGCATGCCGCGTTCCTTTCGCCTTCTTTTTGCGTCAATGCACACTCTTTTGTGCAATGCGCTCCTAAGCATTTCACGCATCTCCACGGAAATGTACATTTATTTTGGGCATGTCCATATCTCTGGCAGCGATGGCACTGTCCTGGACCTTCTGGCTTCTTTTTTGGTTCGATTTCGATACAAAGGCTGTAGATCTTTTTGATTTGAAATATTTCCTTGTGCTGCGTTTTTACAAGGTAAAGAGGAATTGCTTTTTTGGTTTTATTTGACGTCATTCTCGTCACTTCGGCATCTTTAATACCTTGAAGTCCTAAGTCGTTTTTAATCACGTCAATATCCGCGTCAAGTGGCAAGTACCTTATAACGGCGTATACTCTCTTTTCTTCTTCCGTTTGGTAAGTAAAATATTCCTTACCTTGTTGATCTAGGAATTTTGTTAGTTTCCTGAAATCTTCTGCGGACGAGGCAATAATTTTAATGCCGTCTCTGACAACCGTTGCCCGGTTATAATTTATTCTTTTGCTGTACAGCGCTTTGGATATTTCCGTCCAGTCTGAAGTCCCCATCATTGTTACTGGGGGGATTTTATCTTTTACAGGTGACTGAGGCGTCACCGTTGAATTTTTCAAGTTGTCCTCAATTGAGGACGAACTGTCTTTCCTGGCACGCTTGGCCCGAGGAGCTCCTGGGGGTTGGAGGGCTTTTTTGTTATCCTCATTATTTGTGGCCATCTTTTTGGGAAGGACAACTGGGACAATCTTGGAATCGGTTTGGGCCGATGTCCCAGGTTCAGAAGTCAAAACCTGGGAATAACTTTTTATTTGATGATTTGGGGATTTATTTTTCGAGAGTTCTTCTCTCAGGAGTTTCAACTCGCTGGTCAAATTTGCCATGCAGGTTGTAAGAGCGGCTAAGTTTGCTTTGAGCTCGTCAGATGCTATCAGTACCTGTGTGCTTTATCTATATAGATTCGTCGTTACGCCAATCGCGTTCGAGTGTCAAACAGTACTCCTACAGAGGCGTGGTCGAGATATCCACGTTCATGCATGCTTCTTGAACACGCTTTCAATCGGGCCACTTGCCTAATTCCATAATATGATGTTGATCGTGGCAATAGGAATATTCAAAGAACACTAAATTTCCTCTATTAGCGACGTTTCGCAAATACAGTGTTGCATTTTCAAGCTGTTATTACAGTATTTTCAGCAGCCACATTTGATGCTGGATGAATTGTTATGTGTTGGATACTAATGATACTATTTGATTTTAGAAAATCTATAAACACGCTCGATGTGATCGGTTTACCAGAAATAATAACCTTCGTTATTTCAAACTCACTAGCTACTTATTTTCCATGATTGATTATGATTATACTAATAACTCCTAGGTCGCCGGAGGAGACCCCTCAGAAGCTTGTGCGAGTTAGGTAAATCAGTTGTGTTCTATGTAGGCTTGGTTACCTTGGTGTCGTTACGCCACCTCACTACCTCAGGCACCGCAGTGTTAATTTTTGACCCAACAGTGTATAGTGGCCCACTCTTGAAAGAACAGGCATAACAACCTAATAACACATTCGTAATGGTACAGTAACGTTACGAGGAACGATGCGCCAAATAGATATTAGTTTCTGTTCTTTTAAAATATCATGTTCCGTTCTTTCAAGATTATTATGTTGTTGGAACAGATCGGTCATAACTGTTCCCAATAACCTGTTCCGTTCTTTTCGTGACTTCTCTAATGCAATGTAATAGGGCAGGGGTCGGCAACCTGCATTCGGTTCTCTTTCGAAAAAGTAGTGATATCAAACTCATTTGAACACCCTTATTTGTCCCCCTTTTAACAAAATTTGACCTGTCTGAGCGATTTTTCGTTATTCCATCCCAAAGCTCAAAATTCGAGGTTGAAACTTATGGAAGGCCAACCCTGTATGCATATAAATATTTCCATAAATAAAAAGTATAGTTTTTCTTCATCGGAGCAATCAATACCTCTATTGGAGGTCGGCATATCACATGGTGTAATCTCGAAAATGCAATGCCTTCGCCAAATTTCAGTTGAATATCTTGTGGAATGCAGATACAGTAAAAAAAATTTAAACAAATTCACACGAAAGGTTTGCGGACCAATGTTCATAAGACTTTTATTCTCTTTACATTATGCCAGTATTCTCCCCTTTTTGTTTGTGCTGCCAAATTAGGATCACCTATGAATGCCGATCCTATTTATTGTTGAGAAAAAAATTTTGTTGCTCAATTTTGTAAATTGTAATTTTTGAGTCTTTCGACTGAAAAAATTGATGTCCACTGAATAGGGGTGTTAAGAATAACTTTCAAATGGACGAAAAACGTAACAGAAAAGGAATAGTAATGATAGAAAAGGAATCTTTTATGGGCATCTCTGAAAAAGACAATTGTAATACTGGCCATTCGGGAATTTGCAATCTTATCAGGAAGCTTCTCAAATAAAGATGCCGACATTAATGACTAACATTTCAAAACAATCTGTTTATTGATCTACCCTTCCTCCATAAGCAGGTACTACATCTACTAATAAACAATTATGACCTCTCCGGCCCTTACTTATAATGCGTTCAGTGAAATTTTTGGGTTTATTACTGGAGTAGTTTCCGGGGTAGGTGTTATCGAAAATTTCATCTGGTTTTTTCCCTTTCAACAAAATCTGGCAAATCCCGCATTCTCTTTCCGTGCGTAGTACAGATCGGTCCCTTTCCACAAATTCTGGCATATTGCCTTAGATAAAACATTCCAAAACTTCCGCATTTTGAACCATAAAACTTACATGTTGAGGTTTCGTTTTAGGTGTGGTGAAATCATATAAATTCTTCTGTTTTTGCCTGTTTCAACTTGTAAGTTTTATGGTTCATGCCTTTTAAATCGGTACAATAAATATGTATTTCGGTTTTTTGTTGTAGCTGCTCCTGATGAAAGAATAAACATATTCCGAAAGCTCGAGCTCAAAGGAAAAAGTTTTGACTGCCTTCCCAATTGAACCTAATTAAAATCAAACAGTCGATATCGCACTAGTCTAAGGCATATACTTATTAAGTTTTTACCGGAATTAAACTAAAAATAATCCAGCACGAAACTAATTGGAACTAAAATTTCAAAAATACATACTGCCGGAGACGTGCGGTCAATATGACCGCAATGACTTTTTTGAGACATTAATACGAAAAAGTTTGGGAAAATTGAACACCATTAAATCTTTATAATATGTTTTTTCAAACAACCATGAAAAACTATAAAATCGCTTGACTGAATTATATTTTTCAAGAGCTAAAATATAAAATTGTGTTTCCGAATATGTTTGACATGAAGAGGCTTTGAAAAAATCTAATGTTAGCAGAGGGCAGTTTACTGATCGGAATACAAAATTGGTAGATATCTTTATAAAAAAACATAATAAAAATAGAAATAGAATATCGTTATCATTAAAACTGCATCCCTTCAAAATTCACAAATTTATTTACAGTGAGTACGTAACATTTCAGCACATTGATTTCAAAAAGGCTTTCGACACATACAGCACACATGAAAAGTTTTTCTTCTCAGCTTGTTCTCTGCTCATCACGATCACCTACATCATTTTCTGTAGCGAAAAGCTCGGAGTCCCAATTATGATCGGGTTCTTTATATTCTCATCTTGATCGCAGTTAAATATATGTCAATATCACTGTCTTCGTCTCCAGCTTCCTCATACCATTTCATGACAGTTTCTTCTAAGTCGGGGCTCTTATAGCGAACCTTTTTCGAAGGACCTGGACCTTCATTCATCAAATATGGTGCAAAATATATTCAGCACTAATGGAGACGTGCGGTCAATATGACCGCGCTTCAATTTTCGATTACCGTAGAAAACGAAAAACCGCACGCACACCCTCCAGCGTCTCAAAACAGACTTATTTCATATCAACTTGAAAGTAGATGGAAGGATTGGGGTGAAACACTTGTGGTTCATGAGGAGCAATAAAACAAAATAAGCATGCGGTCACTATGACCGCACGTCACCGGTTAAAGGATACAATCAAACAGTCGATATCGCACTAGTCTAAGGCATATACTTATTAAGTTTCTACCGGAATTAAACTAAAAATAATCCAGCACGAAACTAATTGGAACTAAAATTTCAAAAATACATACCATGTTTCGTAAGGATAACACTAAGTTTTGTTCAAATATGTCTGCAACTGAAAAGCAATATTTCTTCCTCCGAAAAAATACTTCGTAATATCAGTTTATGTGTATGACGTCAATTCTGAGATATTTATTTCGAAAATGATACTGACAACATTGTGTGGATGATGTTTAGTGATATGTATTTCAAAATTCAAAGTGGTTCCGAAGTTATAATAAAACTGTCAACTTCTCCGACAAGACATTATAAGATAAAATTAGGAATAACTCGAAAACGCCATTATTATGCAAAAAGATTCATTTTCCAAAATTGTTGGTCGTTTTAAAAAGTTTATAGTTATAGGGATTCGGTCCCACTTTACTTCAGATACCAGAAGTCAAGATATGGGCGGAAATTAATTTCATATATTATGTTCAACACTATTATTTGAACGGGGTTCAGAAAAATGGTGTAGAAAGAGTGTATATTGTACAAAAATATCAAGATAATGAAATATTCAGACCTCAAATTCCCAAATAAATTAGGTTTTATTCAGAAAAGGCAAATCAAAAATTTTTGCAATACAGCCTCGAATTGAGAAGGTTTGAAATACATATATATATATATATATATATATATATGAATTTCAAACAATGGCTATAAATGATGCCATTTGTCCGTATTTATAAAAATGAAGCATTAACTCACAAGTGAAAGGTAGAAGCAAAAGGTAGAAGTTAAAGGATTTGCTTCAATTCGTACTCATAATCTCCACCTTTTCCTTGCAAGGAAATGCTTCGGATAAGTGAATTAAAAGGCACACCGATCAACGTATTCGTCTCCAAATTTTCATACCATAGGGGACTTTTATTATTCGATTCAATTATTGTCTTAATAGCACAATCATACATATTTCTTATTGTTTGAATGTATAATTCTACGATCTTCCCTCTCTCTCATTGATCCGATTTATTATGTCTTTATGGCGTTATTTATGGTCAGATTAATTAAATGTGGTCTAGCACCGATACCGAAGCATTTACTGTTGCTTTGCTGATTGTTGCCATGCTTATGTATACTACATACTTCAGGTTTTTAATCTAACACTCTTCAAAGCACATACAGGCAACCAGTATTTCCCCCTACAAGACGGAGGGTCCGTGTCCAATAGTTATAAAGCCTTAATTTGGACTGCAAAGGTCTTTGAATAGTAACTTAATTATCACCTACATCTGAAATTTTTCTTGCATGCGCTTTCTCCGCACGCATTTAAATTCGTAGTCACATTGTCAAAAATAACGCACACTTCCCGTGTATTAGAAAACATATTTTTCAAACTTTTTGTTTTGACTATCAAAATTCCAGTTGCAATTAAAACCCAATGTTTGTTAATATTTCAGTCAGTTCAATCGGAATATTTTGTGTGGTCACAATATATACGCAAATAATTACAGTCGTCATGATAAAATGTGCAAATGATAAATTCATATGGTGGTCCTTAAAAGGACCGATTGTTCAATTATAACGCAATTCGTGGAATTAACCTCCGAAACCGTACAATGTGCGACCTTGACGTTTCAGGGCGTATACGACGTCCATAGCGGTAACGGTCTTCCTCTTGGCGTGCTCGGTATAGGTTACTGCGTCTCTGATAACGTTTTCTAGGAAAACCTTCAATACACCTCTAGTTTCTTCGTAAATAAGTCCGGAGATACGTTTTACACCGCCACGTCTTGCCAACCTCCTAATGGCAGGCTTCGTGATTCCTTGGATGTTATCACGAAGCACTTTCCTGTGACGCTTGGCGCCACCTTTTCCCAAACCCTTGCCACCCTTTCCTCTTCCAGTCATAATTTAGTCTACTCTGTCCTACTTCAACAAGTTGAATTGCGGTTGGATGTAATTCTGCATTAATTTATAGTTTATACTATTCTCTCATCCCCTCCAATTAATTCGTTGCAACCAATAGCGTACCACGGAACGGTCCGTTCGACATGGAAGTTTAGTATAAGTTGAATAAAATAATTGCAATTCACATGTTGTTGCTCGGCAGTACTGACCGAGACGTCGACTAGTGTACACGTACCGAGAGTTGAGTTTGTGTGTAAACCAGTTCAGTGCGCCGTACGCCACGTTGATGCGCATCATCCAAGTTAGTGCTTGTAAAAGATTTTTGTTTTCTCGCGCGTTGAGTCCAGGTCCGAAAGGATCGTTGGTTCCGTGCGTGTGTGATTCACGGACTCTTTAGTGAAGTTGAAAAAGTAAGTGAAGTGACTGTTATCCGAATTTAAACATGGATGATAATTCGGATAACGATGGATCCTTCATGGATACGGATGATAGATACACGACCTCTGAGGACGAAAGTGACGAACTGAAGGAACTCATCAGGCTGCGACGGGAGAATGATGAGCTCAAAGCCAATTTAGCCGCCCTGACGACTTCCATGGCGAATCTGACCAGCGAGTTGAGACTCTTGAGAGAAGAACTCTCCAAAACGAAGTCTCCAAATCCACAGGTAAGAAGTTATTCCCAGGTTTTGACTTCTGAACCGGTAACGAACCAAGCTAATTCCAAAGCTACGCCAGTTGTCCCTCCCAAAAAGCCAGCCTCAATTATTGAGGACAGCAAAAAAGCCCCCCAATCGCAAGGAGCACCCCGGGCCAAGCGTGCCCGGAAAGAGAGCTCTTCCTCAATAGAGGAAAACTTACAAAAATCAACGGTGACACCTCAGTCACATATCAAAGAGAAAATTCCCCCATTAACAATGATGGGGACTTCAGACTGGACGGAAATGTCTAAAGCGCTTTATAATAAAAAAATAAATTATAACCGGGCAACGGTCGTAAAAGACGGCATTAAAATTATTGCTTCGTCGGCAGAAGACTTCAGGAAACTCACTAAATTTCTTGATCAACAAGGTAAGGAATATTTTACCTACCAATTGGAAGAAGAAAGGAGAGTATACGCCGTTATAAGGTACTTGCCACTGGACGCGGATATTGAAGTTATTAAAAACGACTTAGGACTTCAAGGTATTAAAGATGCCGAAGTGACGAGAATGACGTCAAATAAAACCAAAAAAGCAATTCCTCTTTACCTTGTAAAAACGCAGCACAAGGAAATATTTCAAATCAAAAAGATCTACAACCTTTGTATCGAAATAGAGCCCAAAAAGAAGCCAGAAGGTCCAGGACAGTGCCATCGCTGTCAGAGATATGGACATGCACAAAATAAATGTACATTTCCGTGGAGATGCGTGAAATGCTTAGGAGCGCATTGCACAAAAGAGTGTGCATTGACGCAAAAAGAAGGCGAAAGGAACGCGGTATGCGTTTTATGTAACCAGAGTGGACATCCGGCCAGTTATAAAGGCTGCAGCGCATATAAAAATCTTACGAAGAAGAAAACATCGACAAAAAAAGAAGCCCCCCCCAAGAAAATCGCAGAAAAAATAGAGACTGTTGTTACTGTTGAAAAACCACAGGTACAAAAAACAAAGAACTCGTCCACAAAACCAATTGAAACCAGAAGGGAAGACCCTAAAGATGAACTTGACAAACTCACTGAGAAAATATTCAGCAGAATAATGCAGAAATTTGAAAAAGAATTCGAGAAGAAATTTCAAAACTTATTTGGAAATAAATAATTTATGAACATGCAATCACAGCTAGAAAATATGAAGATAGTTTCCTGGAATATTAACGGAATCAGAGCCCGTAAATCAGATATTGAACAATTGTTAGAAGAAAGACATCCTGATATTATGGCGCTTCAGGAAACTAAATTAACTCCTAAAGATAAAATATCCTTCGAAAACTACGAAATATACAGAAGAGACAGAAATGAAAGAAACGGTGGAGGGGTTGCTATTCTCGTTAAAAGAGACGTGAACCACTACCTGAATGCGGTTGTACATCCTGTGGACAATGACGTATCTATAGAGGCACTATCGATCACAATAAAGATAAGAAGAGAAAGTATTAAGGTATTCTCTGTGTATAAACCGCCGCAAATAAATCTGCCAGAGGAAGAGATGAAGATTTTATTAGGGGGTCATTTTCCAAGAATAATACTTGGAGATCTCAACTGTAAATCTCAACAATGGAATTCTAAAATAGAGAATGCAAATGGCAAGAAATTGAAAGAATATGCCGAAAAGGAAGATACTATAATCATTGGACCGGAAATACCAACATATCTACCCAGTGGCAATGGAACCCCTGATGTGCTAGACATAGTTATAATGAAAAATATAAAACAAGATTTTTCTCTTGAAACGATAGAGGATGGAACATCTGATCACAACCCGATAGAGTTCATTTTAGGACATGGACCAAGAAATGAAGTGACTCAAACACGAGAACATACCGATTGGGACGAATATAAGAATAAACTCCAAGAAAATATCACGAGTATTCCACAAATTAACACTCCTGATGAACTAGATCAATCAGTCATAGCTTTGGAGAGTGCGATTATGAAATCCTATGAAGAGAGCACGGTTAGAACAACTAAACCTACTCCCAAACATCCCTATGTTGATACTCCAAAAGAGGTGAAAGAACTGATTAAAGTCAACCGAAGACTAAGAAAGAACTACAGGATGTATAAAACAGATAATGATAAAATCAGACTGAACAGACATAGTCAAATACTTAAAAATGCACTAAGGGAGCTCAGAACAAATAGATGGAATAAGAAAATCAGTGAACTCAACACAGAAGACCACTCTGCATGGAAAATGCAAAAAAATTTACGTAATGAAAAAACTCAAATTCCACCACTGCATGGAATGCATGGAATGGCATATTCAAAAAGCGATAAAGCTAACGCTCTTGCCGATACTATAGAAAGGGAGTCAAGAATTAACTATTGTGAAGAAGACGATGAGGACCTAGAAGAATTAATAGAAGATAATGAAGAAGAAATGAAAGAATCACCACCGGATGACAAAATCCCTCACCCAACATCTCCGGCAGAAATCAAAGAGATAATCAATAATTTGAAAACAAGAAAGGCTCCTGGAAAAGATAAAATTACAAATATCATGCTGAAGAAAATGTCAAAGAAAGGAACGGCAGCTCTCACTAGCATAGCAAATGGCGTGATGAGAACAGAGCACTTTCCAAAAAGATGGAAATCTGCCGAAGTGATTGTTTTTAATAAACCAGGTAAAGACAAAAAGTTCCCACAGAACTATAGACCGATAAGCCTGCTCCCAGCCCTAGGAAAAATTGTGGAGAGAGTCTTAGCCAGACGACTTAATGAAGAAACAGAGGCCCTGCAGACGATACCGAGTGAACAATTTGGGTTCCGAAAACAACATTCAACTGAACAACAGCTCCTAAGAATAACCGAGTATATCACAGAAGGATTTCAGAATAAACAAGCCACAGGACTACTACTACTAGATGTAACCAGAGCTTTTGATAGAGTATGGCATGAAGGACTAGCATATAAAATGAAAACCGCAGGTTATTCACCCAAGTTATGCAGAATAATAAGAAATTATTTGAGAGATAGGAACTTTTGTGTGAAAATAGGTGATGTTCATTCCACACTCAGATATTTGGAAGCAGGAGTTCCCCAAGGATCCATACTAGGACCGCTACTCTATAACATATACATACATGATATACCAAGAAATCCAAGATGCCTGCTTGCTCTATACGCGGACGATACGGGCATAGCAATTAGGCACAGAAATACAAAAATAATTCACAAAAGACTTCAAGAAGCTGCAGACGATATCAGTCAATGGTGTAACAGATGGAAAATCAAAATCAATGGAGAAAAGAGTCAAGCAATACTCCTTCAAAAGAGAAAACTGAAGATGGAATCGAAAATATCCATAGACGATAATGAAATAGAATGGCAGAATGAAGCTAAATATCTAGGAGTAATATTAGACAAGGGACTTACGTGGAAACAACACATTAAGTATGCAGTGGATAAAACGAATGTAGCAATGAAAAGACTATATCCAATTATAGGCAGAAGAAGCCAAATGAACAGAAACACGAAATTGAGGATCATAAAAGCAGTAGCCAGACCGCAGCTAACTTATGGATCAACAGCATGGGGATATGCAGCGAGAACCCATATAAAGAGGATACAAAGTACAGAAAACAAATTTCTGAGATGGGCATTAGACGCCCCCTGGTTTGTTAGGAATGAACAGATACAAAAAGACATAAAATGGGAGTCTATTACTACATTCATCAAACGAAAAGCTGCAAAAGCCTATGAAAGAGCTAGTGAACATCCAAATGACGACCTTAGAAGGTTAGTTGACTATGACCCCGCTGAAGATGAAAAAACAGCTAGAATTTACCGCAAAAGACCTAGAGACCAATTGCGAAAATGAGGATATAGAACTCCACACTTAGTAAGAGATATCCAATTGAAGGATGTACACAAACACTCAGCATAAAAGAATGCGAAAGAGAAAATAACAGATGAGATGATGGAAGGTTTATAGGCTTATGCCCGAAACCAACCGCAGGAGAGGTGTTTAGTCGGTAAGAATCCGACACTACCCAGAAAGACTGGGTGTCTGATGTAAGATTCACCTCTTCTAAAAAAAAAAAAAAAAAAAAAAAAAAAAAAAAAAGTTGTTGCTCGTTAGCTCAGAAAATTCAACAAATTGAATAATTCAAAATGGCCCGCACCAAGCAGACGGCAAGAAAATCTACCGGAGGAAAGGCTCCGCGTAAACAATTGGCTACGAAAGCGGCACGTAAGAGTGCTCCTGCTACCGGTGGTGTAAAGAAACCTCACCGTTATCGTCCGGGAACGGTAGCACTACGTGAGATCCGTCGGTACCAGAAGAGCACTGAACTGCTTATCAGAAAGTTGCCATTCCAACGTTTGGTGCGTGAAATCGCGCAAGATTTCAAGACCGATCTCCGGTTTCAGAGCTCCGCCGTGATGGCACTTCAAGAAGCAAGCGAAGCATATTTGGTTGGGTTGTTCGAGGACACCAACTTGTGCGCTATTCATGCCAAAAGGGTCACCATCATGCCGAAGGACATTCAGCTCGCCAGACGTATCAGGGGAGAGCGCGCTTAAGATAATTGACGAATATCGCTGCTGATATACAAAAACGGTTCTTTTCAGAACCACAAAATATTTTAATCTCGTTCGATTCTTGTACGATTTGTGTCAGTGGAATGTGAAAGCATGACCACCTAGTTCGTTAGTTAATCGAACAATTGCTGGATAAATTAATTTCCCAAACTATCCTTGAGCTTGAGACACCCGGCGTTGATTCATTTCTTCCTATTCGAAATAAGCCAGGAACTTGTGATTTTTATCCTGACCTTTCACTTTTTTTTGTTTCGTTATTTCACCATTGCAATTCTTCCTCTTAATATCTATTCTTGCTTTATATCTCAGAACGCATAGTCGTACTTTCCTGGTCGACAATATTCTAAAACCATATTTTTATTTTGTTCATACTCGATACCATAAAGGTGACACTGCGAATGGACTTTGTCGGTAACGAGGAAGATACGGACTTGAGTGGTTAGTCTATCCTGTTCGTCCCAGATCTCATATCAATCGGGGCAGGTTCGTCAATTCACCATGTCCGAATACAGTCGCCAGCCTGAACCAGTTGCGCTCGCCTGTCAAACCCCAAGTTTGCTTTCATTCGCCCTATGCTACTCAATGCTAATTTTAGAACATTCTAACTCAAAATTGGCTCGATGGATACATTTCATTTTCATAGAGTAGGCTCGAATAGGAATTATCAATGGATCTGTGTTAGATTTTTGAAAAAATATTTTCAGAATCTCCTGAAATTTGAATTTGAAATCGAGAAATTTTATAAATGACTATTTCCCTCGTCTTAATTTCCACCAATCAGAAACGCGCAATTTTGAATCACAAATGGTTTCTAGATGGAAAAATTGTTTGGCAGCAGCTGTCAGCAGTTTTTTCGGGTTTACCCGCGGCAAAACTTGACAGTTGTTGTCAACGAAAATTAATAATACATATAGTCCATCCAAGAATGATTGACATCAGAGCAGGCCTTGAAAGTCCAGTCGCAGCTTTATTTCTAGTTACAAAAAAGTAACTAAAAATTTTCTGTGCTTCCATCACAGATATAGAAATAACCTAAAAATTGAACGATATTTTTTTGAAGTAAAGGCGAGTTTATACAGCAACTAAAATAAAATAAGAACTAAAATTAAATAAAATAAGAATGTTCACTTCATGCATTTCAATGACAGCGTTTATACAGGAAATAAGCTAAAATAAGGAATAAGAATTAGAATAAAACCTATGTTGTCTGCTCTTATTTCTTATTTTATTTTATTTTAGTTCTTATTTTATTTTAGTTGCTGTATAAATCCACCTTAAGGAACTTTGAACACGAAAATGTTCCCAATTTTCACAATTCACATACGATTACCAGCGTGTGAATCTGTATACCAGTAGTATATTATTTCCATCTTGTATGTATTGATACATTTTCGATCTTACGATCAATTATAGGAGCATACAGCCTGGAAATTCTGGTTTGATAACGAAAAATATCGTGGGTGATTAAATAGCACGGTACTTTTCAATGTTCAATATGAATATTCGCTAAACCGAAAAAATCTAGTTGATAATTTGAAGCGTGTTACTGCAATGTGAATGGATTGGGAAATTTGTAATAGATATCAAGACAGAAACAAAACTTAACCAATGGATCTATTTAATATATGAAGAATTTTGTCATGACATTGTAACATTCAATATTTGTGAACAATGAAGGTGTAAAATATGGAATATGAAAAATATAAATATTCCTATTATTCTGTTTCAACAACCACAACATGTTTATTTCCTCATCTGGGCAGAACTCGTCATGTTCATAATGAAAGGTTTTGTCAGCATTTCATAACATTGCTTATATTTTGACTAATCTCCTCTCATTTCTTTTTCTACGTGCTCTGTGCAGGCTTTCCATTTTTTAGCTGTTCACTCTTCAAGATATTTATTTCACTTGCTCAATTTTTTGCCAAATTTCGAAACATTGATGACAGAACAAAATGTCAGTGATATTTCCAACACCAACCTGAATTCCGTAACTCAAAATATTACTGAATGGCATTACCAACATAATTTCGATTTTCCAAAGCCCCCCGAGATGTCAATCATTCTTGGATGGACTATACATATACTCCATTCACTATTATAAAATCACAGCTCTGGCATTGGAAATTTGACACATTCCACTCTGTATCGAAGTTATGACGTTTTTCAAAATATTATTATGTTCCAAGTCAACACTATGTTGCCCTTTCTACATTCTTAGCGTATTCCTCAGAATGTGAATGAATTGGAAAAGATGTGATGGACGAAAATGATTAACGTTTATATGAACTGATAGAAAGGATTCCTTTTCTAGTTATTTGCATGAAAAGTACAAGAGATCACTGTTGAAATATATTATTTTTCGCCATGGAAAAAAATGCATTGCTTTCACATAATTTTCATATGCATGCTTGTGAAGATTTAATGTTTATTATCCTCTCGAACTGAAAGTTCAAGACTTGACGACATTTTATTTATTTGATCTTATGAACAAGGAGTAAAATATTCTGATTGTATAGTAATTTATTGGATTAAAAAATATTCATACATTACTACCACAGTAGGTTTGTACAAATTCTGGAATAGGTCAAACATATGCTTCACATTTATCATTCACCTGTACTAAAATAAGACATAAACTCCTGGAATATGGAAAAAACCGATGTATTCTGGTTCAATATAGCCTTTTTCTACTTTCGGCAAAGGAATGAAAGCTCCAGTGACACATTTCAATTCTACCTGAACCATATTTTCCCGTTAGAAGATCGTATAAGGAAGCCTTTCTTGTCCATTTACACATTCCAAATAAATTTTGAGCACCAAAATCGATACCGTAACTAATCAAACTTCTGGGGGACCGGAATTTCGTTTGAAATCTTTCAAAACGGCCAGATACCTAAAAAAACTTCGTTATCAAGTGTAAAAAGGTCGATTAGTACTTACTTTCGCTTTATTTATGCTTATAAATCGATTTTTGGTCCAATTCAAATTTGCCGTTCGTACTCACGCCAAAACTCGTGAAAGGAAAAAATGACACTTGCACGAAACTTCTTCTGGACGCCGAAGAACGGAAAAATAGGCGATTTCCTATCGATATTTCTCCCCAAAATCGCCGATCGATACGAACTAACAAAATGGGGAAAATCTTTGATACTTTTACTTTGATGTAAACAGAAAAACTGGCATCGTCGTTTTGTCATTTACCATATTCTATGTACGCGCACAGATTTTTCATCAGGTGCACCAATTCCTGAAAACGAAACCATGGCCAGAGTTGTGATTTTATAATTGTGAATGGAGTATAGATGCATCCAGAATAATCTGTTACTCAAGAAATAGTCTTGTCAAATACCATTCGTGCATCTAATTTTTCCTGTGAAAAAAATCGAAAAAACACAGTGCGAAGTAATATTTTTTTAACAAAAAGCATTCGTGCAGGTGCAAAAATCCTCGTCTTCGACTCGGATTTTTGTTGACACCTGCACTCATGCTTCTTGTTGAAATATTACTTAGCAACGTGTTTTTTCGATTTTTTTCGGAAAAATTGGATGCACTTATGATATTACTTATGATCATATCTCCCAACTCCGAAGTTTTCGGGAAAAAATCAATGCACAGAAACATTTCAATTTCAAAGAAGTTTTCTTAAATATAAATTAAATTTTTTTTTTCTAAATGATATTGAGTGTAGAGCGTTCTAAAGTTTCGAAGTTCTTAAAATTCACGCCTCCCATCTAGCACCGCCTCTGAATATCGGAATAACCAATGAAAACGTACATCTTCAATTCAATTTTGATTTATGGCTTTCAAAAGGGCAATATTTCACTCAAAGAAGTTTTTATGATGGTTTTTATGATAGGGTAATGATGCCAACGATTGTCGGTACATTTGATCTGCATCTTGATTTCAATACCCCAAGAAATTTGTCATGACCTTTATTTGCATAGTTCGGAAGTACCAGCGTCGGGCTTCAATAACTTTTATGGTTTTATGACGCTTTTAGTTATTTTTGAGTAATATTCTTTCCTGCCTATTCAACAACCGTAATCACAAAAACACGGACCGCAAACCTTTCGTTTTCGAGGTACAGGATATCAAAGTCTGGATGGCGTTCCAAGTTGTAGAGTTTACACCATTCGACATGCTAATTTCGATTGCAAATTTACAGGGTGAAATTTTTTTATGGGTCACTGTTCCCTTTGCTGCTCCAGATTCTTTTTTTGGTGAGCCACTGGGAGTTTGAAAAATTGTAAAAAAAGAGGTTTGTTGTTTAACTAAACTTTATGGTTTCTTGTAGTTTTGTCGTATCTGCTACCGATCTCGAGAAAAAACTGCAAACTCACAAAAATCCTCAGAAAAATACAAACAGTCATGAAAATCCAGTAGTAATCTTCGATGAATAGATTCATCGTTAGTTTCATCATTATTTTTCCGTTCTGAAGCAATGATTGAGAGATTCGATGAAGTTTATAATCATCAGAGAAAAAATCTTGAAAAAAGTCAAACATTAACGAAAACGGAACGTTCGCGGTCGCAAATGCGGTTTTTTTTTAAATTATGCAAGGAATTTCCACTCTTTGTACCTCCAATTTTCCTAGTCTTGATACCCAGGCGACGGATTATCTATCAATTAGATCTCGCCCTGTATATGTTGATTTCTAGTTATCAAGAGTTGAAACATAATGCGTTTCGCAACATTGTACCGCTTCAGATGTTTTCAAAGAACCATGCCGAAATATTGCACCAGAGGTGAATTAGAGAATTTTGTTTCGTCATGCTGTATATTCCTTGATTGCTTCCAATGACTGAGGCTTTGAAGGAATCGAATGGATAACCAGACAAAATTATGGAATTTCCATCTTAATTGTTTATTCATCTAGGAGCAAGGTGCATTGCCGCATTGCCCCAAATGAATAAAAACTGTATTGTAACTAAAAGGCCGTACCAGATGTATACCGGACTTGAGATATGGGAGCAAGATCCTCCAAGGAACCGCCAGCAATAAAATAAATAATCTATTGTTATTTCCCAAATTGGGTGGGTGCCTGATCATAAGTGATATTTACCTGTCTGTTATGGGCTTTATCTCGATGTTTTGAGACATTTGTTGGGAGGGTCGAATCACAGTATGGCAGTAGTCAAACAGGGAAAAGAATGAGCTAAAAACTTTTTCCACAGAACCGATATCAATAAAAGCCGTTTTCAGTATCATATCAGATCTTACAAGGATTGCGAATTATTCTTGTTGCAATTATTATTTTAAACGTTAGGTCCCGATTGCAGTCATTACAAAAACCAGCGTAATTTTTTGAAAGTGCTCATCTTTCGGTTTTACCTGTTGTTTTTTGAATGTGTCATATAGAAAGAAGCGATTCGCTCGGAAGGGAGGCGCAAAAATGGCAACTCGCCCGTTCGAGATTATAAACTCTGTCCGTTTCTGAAGTAGCTAAAACGCGATAATATGTTTCAAGTCATTATAAACAGAAATCAACATATTGTATGTACTTTATTCCATTAGAGTACTATGGGTTTCAACCGAGTAGAGGCCAACACAATTCAATGTCAGCAAAAGGATAATACCTATACAGGGTGTCCCAAGTTCGAGTGCCTATTAGACGTTTCTGGAGAACTGGACATATTTGAACTATGAAAATTGGCATTTTGATTTCGAAATTCTTTACAGACCTAAAATATTTTTGCAGCCTGAGCACTTCCGGTTAGTGAAAATAAATTTGTTGAAAATTGTTTTTTCGATTTTTAAGTTTCTGATATGATTTAGTATTCAAAGCTGAATACATTTCTGGTAAAACCATTGTATTCATTCGAATAGTTTCAAAATATCGAAAAAAAACTGAAAAAAAGTCGAAAATTCATAGTGAGTACCTATTATATTCATTTTTCTTATTCTGAACATCCCGAGTGTAAACTTTTCTCACATCGTCAAAGAAGAAGAATATGGAAAGGTCATGCATCTTTCGAATTTCATAAATATCATCACAGGGTGTTTCAAATTTAGTGTCGAAAACTGTGATGGAAAATTGGCCATAACTTCTGTTTTTCAAATTAGAACCCTATTTTTTCTTGATTGCGTTGAATTCTGCGAAGAAAAATAGTGATAACACTCTGTGATGTTCTTCTTGCTCCTAAATACAGTAATTTCTGAGTTATTTGAGATTTTCTGAATTTATGTGGTTCGTATGTCAAATTCATCTCATCTTGAATTTATTCAGATTTTTCATCCCTGAACATTTATGATCCTACTCTTCAGAGTAATAATAGAAAAACGAAATATTTTTGAGCGCTCGATGGACTCATTATAACTAGGGTCAAATCAATTTAAACAGCCATTTTATTTCGAATATTCGTATTCTTTCTGATTTTCTATATTATTACATTGTGTATCAAACAAGACTATGGAAAGAAATTGAAAACCATGTGATAACACGTAGGTATCTCTTAACCTCTGATATAAACAAAGGCTTAGATTCTTAGAATATTCATCCAATAATAGTAATCATGGAATTTGGTCAAATACTTTCATGATATTATTGATAGGTAGTAAGGTATAAAAATAAATAAATTTTACTATTTCTAAATATATTCCAATGACGCAGTTTCGGTAATTCTATCTATCTGAGAAAACGATTCCCACACAATTCTTCTTTCTATACCAGAATTGACGAACGTTTCGATCCTTTCGGTTCCCTTTTACATCTGGTAAATAGAGCGGTGGGCTTTATTATGGTGTCATAAATTGCAATAATACCAGATGTTCATTCTGTTCTGTCGAAAATTCTGTTCGAAGTAACTCGGCAAGAATAGGCGGGGCTATTGAAATATGGGACGTTTTGAATTTTTATTGCTGGGTATTTTCATGCTAGCGGAATTCGAGCTTTCTGGCAAAGGGTGTAACAGCCTTAACGCTAATTTAAGGCAACGCCACTTATAATTGTATTGATGTCATGAAGTCGTTTTATTTTCGTTGGAAACATGAGAAGACAGATGGGATTCGAGAATTAGTTATCCTACTTGAAGAAAAACGTTACCGTTATTCCGTGCAATTCCATTTGAAAACGAGATATTCTTAGATGAACATACAACTGATAAAATCAAAACGTTTAATTCCATACGGAAACGCTTTGATGAAGTTGGAACTTTCGTTAGTTTCCCTGGTTGATGATTTGTGGCAAGTTCGAATCAGATCCATGGCGGCTGTTGATATTTATATCAATGAATATAGGTGTATCTGATTAATCGATACAACTGATTGTTCTAACACGAACAAGCTGATATTGCGAAGTTGATTTTGACTAATGTCATTTTGATTTCGATTAGCTCCAATTCCAGGTTCGATTTGAAAACATGGCAATAAGAATTTCAAACTGGCATTCCCTTTGGATTTCGGTACCTACTGTCGGGTCAGAGTAATAAAAGACATCTATTTTATACTCTGAGGCCCTGATGTAAGGTAGCGAAATTATCATTATCACCAGATGTAAGCATATTCGCATTTTTAATAGAACTGGTACCCAATTGACAAATAATAGTTGGCAGCATTACTATTATGGCGGGTCACTTCTTAGAGCTTGGGTATTTTCCTTATCTCACTATTGTGTTGTAAAGCTATTACTCGAAGAATAATTCGCAACTTCCCAACAGGGTAGGGTTGGGATGACTCATTTTGGCGTAATAAGTATTTCAGAATTATGGTTTTTTTTTGCAGGTAGATTTGGGAACTGGGAGTACAAATAGTACAATTGTTGGGTCAGTTAAGTTATTCCTCGATTGTAAGTAAAGCGAATAGTTTGTTTCGATTGTGCGTAGAGTACAGTGTGAGTTAAGACAAAGCGGAATGTTTTGAAGAAATGTGATAAAATATTGTAAGCACAGCTAATTCGTGAAAGCATATGAGAATATATTTCCTACGGGGAAAGAATTTACAGGTAAGAATTAAATACATATGTCCACTCAGTTTAACAGATATAATCTTATTATAACAATGTCTTTAATGGAGTTTAAGATAGGTTTATTCCAGTCGAAATGGCGCATTTTTTGTCTATCTCGTAGCTTTTTCGTGAACGAATGTTTAATGAATGAAGCAGTATTGAGTTCGTGAGAAATATAATATTTTTTTTTTTGACAATAACAGACCGTAAACCCGATAAACTATAGTGTGGTATTATACAGTACGGCCGCGACCTAGATTCGATATTTTTTATTCGTTGTTTCAGAACAAATTTTGAAATAACACTGCCAATTTCAATAATGGAATCAATAACAACAATCAATGAATACGAAACGAAATATTATGAACTGATTACATTAAGTTCTGGAAGTATATGAAGATCTTGTTTGTTTGTCCACTAGTTGTAGGTCCTTGGTACTTTTTCATTCTGTGGATTTGATCTAAACTGAAGTATGTGGTAGAAGGGGCATCATTGAATTTATTTCCATCATCGTTAAGTTGTCAATGGCTGCATAAGGAGACATATTTTTAATGAGCAGATCGACAGAAGATCTCAATTTGGACATTCTTATATTCAACATATCTTTTATAAGAGTATGAACTTCATTTGCCCTGATGAAATCTTCAGGTGCATTTTTCAATAAGACCTTAGATACGGACATATGAATGGTGCTCACTTGACATTTTAATGAATGTAGGTACATTTTTCTGTTTCTTTGAGATTTTCTAAGTAATCAATATTCATCCAATCAGGCTGCATTATTTTACATGTTTGCTGTGGTTTCAAATTAACTGCTTCCCAAAGTGGCACTTCCACTGGCCGTCCTGCTCTGGAGGGTCCAATATCTTCAGAAATGAGGTGAATCACTCCATATTTGAAATTTGGTATAGTATAAGTATAACTACCTTCTCTTTCTCTCCTATAAATTCTACTTCCTCAGGATTCATTTAAAAAAAAATATAGATATTGATGAAAATGAATATCTAGGTAACTGACGAGTCTTTGTTTTTTGAAAATTTTGGGGGTATCCCTTTTTTTTCAATCCAAAAATCATATTCCATATGAAGATCTTGTTTGGGTAACGAAAAACTGGGTCACCTAAAGAACTGATGTGAAGTAAGGAGCTTTTGAGCACTCGAAGATCAACCTTGCGAGTAGATCCACCATGTTGGAAATTAGACAGCAGCTGTCAAATGAATCAACCATGATCCCAAATCTATTGTCACAGAAATTATGGATTTTTTTGGGATAATTCGCTAGAATTCTACCTATTATCGCGATCTGAAAAAAAATTTTACATCGAAAAAAACAATTGAAAATCTGAAAGTTGAGAGAGACTGAAGAAGAAATCAAAGTTGCTTTTTAGTGAGCAGCTATTTCATTATTTGTCAATAAATAACTCACAATTTCAATTCTTTCAGCAATTGTGCCACAAAAATAGTAGATTAGAAGGAAATATGTTCAATATTCTAACAACAGTTGGAGAAGATGGTTCAATATGCGTTATCAAAACACCTGTCCAATCTTTTTAGTCATACAAACATCAACAATGACAACAATCATAATTTTTATATTCATGCATTTTTTGGACTACATTATTCAAGACTAGGGTTGCCAGATGTCCGTTTTCTTCATGGAATATTTCACTCTTGCATTGTCCCATTGAAATTTGGTAATCATGGTGTTTAATTTTCAAAACCAAATATACAGATTTTGAAGAGAATGTTCTCATTAACTTCAAGACGAAAATACTTTTTCGACATATCGTGCTATCCATCTTCCTATTTCGGGGGTTCGGAATTGCCCCGCAGAGCGATGAATGATGATGGTTTTTATATAAACAAATTTCCCCCCCAAGAACAAAGTGAAGAGATATTGAAAACTGATTGTTTTATGCACCTGGTTGCGAGCAATTGCTTATCCTCTATTTCGAACATCTGAGAATTTTTTCTGTATACGAATGATTTTCAGATTATGGAATTCATTCCAATACGAACACTATTTAATTATCACACTTAATCGATAGATGGTTAAGCCGTATGTAACAACGAGTTTGAAAATTGGTGGTTCTGAAAAGAACCGATTATTTAGGCTTTTAAGTGTATCAAAACGAAGTCGATTTTGAAATTTACTTGGAACTGGTGTATTTGGTCACGGCTTTGGTACCTTCGCTGACGGCGTGCTTAGCCAATTCACCGGGCAAAAGGAGACGTACGGCAGTCTGAATTTCCCTGCTTGTTATCGTGGAACGTTTGTTGTAGTGGGCCAATCGGCTCGCTTCTGCTGCGATACGTTCGAAGATATCATTAACAAAACTGTTCATGATACTCATGGCCTTGCTGGAAATTCCGGTATCGGGATGGACCTGCTTCAACACCTTGTAGATGTAGATAGCGTAACTTTCCTTCCTCTTGCGCTTCTTCTTCTTATCGGTCTTGGTAATGTTCTTCTGGGCTTTACCCGCCTTCTTCACTGCCTTACCACTAGCTTTAGGTGGCATCGTGATAATAAAACAGAATGTCTATATATATCGTCAAACGTGGTACAGTTGATACTGATTTGTTTTTTTTTTTTTTTTTTTTTTTTTTTTTTTTTTGTTCTAGAAGAGGTGAATCTTACATCAGACACCCAGTCTTTCTGGGTAGTGTCAGGATTCTTACCGACTAAACACCTCTCCTGCGGTTGGTTCCGGGCATAAGCCTATAAACCTTCCATCATCTTATCTGTTCTTTTCTCTTTCGCATTCTTTTATGCTGAGTGTTTGTGTACATCCTTCAATTGGATATCTCTTACTAAGTGTGGAGTTCTATATCTTCATTTTCGCAATTGGTCTCTAGGTCTTTTGCGGTAAATTCCAGCTGTTTTTTCATCTTCAGCGGGGTCATAGTCAACTAACCTTCTAAGGTCGTCATTTGGATGTTCACTAGCTCTTTCATAGGCTTTTTCAGCTTTTCGTTTGATGAATGTAGTAATGGACTCCCATTTTATGTCTTTTTGTATCTGTTCATTCCTAACAAACCAGGGGGCGTCTAATGCCCATCTCAGAAATTTGTTTTCTGTACTTTGTATCCTCTTTATATGGGTTCTCGCTGCATATCCCCATGCTGTTGATCCATATGTTAGCTGCGGTCTGGCGACTGCTTTTATGATCCTCAATTTCGTGTTTCTGTTCATTTGGCTTCTTCTGCCTATAATCGGATATAGTCTTTTCATTGCTACATTCGTTTTATCCACTGCATACTTAATGTGTTGTTTCCACGTAAGTCCCTTGTCTAATATTACTCCTAGATATTTAGCTTCATTCTGCCATTCTATTTCATTATCGTCTATGGATATTTTCGATTCCATCTTCAGTTTCCTCTTTTGAAGGAGTATTGCTTGACTCTTTTCTCCATTGATTTTGATTTTCCATCTGTTACACCATTGACTGATATCGTCTGCAGCTTCTTGAAGTCTTTTGTGAATTATTTTTGTATTTCTGTGCCTAATTGCTATGCCCGTATCGTCCGCGTATAGAGCAAGCAGGCATCTTGGATTTCTTGGTATATCATGTATGTATATGTTATAGAGTAGCGGTCCTAGTATGGATCCTTGGGGAACTCCTGCTTCCAAATATCTGAATGTGGAATGAACATCACCTATTTTCACACAAAAGTTCCTATCTCTCAAATAATTTCTTATTATTCTGCATAACTTGGGTGAATAACCTGCGGTTTTCATTTTATATGCTAGTCCTTCATGCCATACTCTATCAAAAGCTCTGGTTACATCTAGTAGTAGTAGTCCTGTGGCTTGTTTATTCTGAAATCCTTCTGTGATATACTCGGTTATTCTTAGGAGCTGTTGTTCAGTTGAATGTTGTTTTCGGAACCCAAATTGTTCACTCGGTATCGTCTGCAGGGCCTCTGTTTCTTCATTAAGTCGTCTGGCTAAGACTCTCTCCACAATTTTTCCTAGGGCTGGGAGCAGGCTTATCGGTCTATAGTTCTGTGGGAACTTTTTGTCTTTACCTGGTTTATTGAAAACAATCACTTCGGCAGATTTCCATCTTTTTGGAAAGTGCTCTGTTCTCATCACGCCATTTGCTATGCTAGTGAGAGCTGCCGTTCCTTTCTTTGACATTTTCTTCAGCATGAGATTTGTAATTTTATCTTTTCCAGGAGCCTTTCTTGTTTTCAAATTATTGATTATCTCTTTGATTTCTGCCGGAGATGTTGGGTGAGGGATTTTGTCATCCGGTGGTGATTCTTTCATTTCTTCTTCATTATCTTCTATTAATTCTTCTAGGTCCTCATCGTCTTCTTCACAATAGTTTATTCTTGACTCCCTTTCTATAGTATCGGCAAGAGCGTTAGCTTTATCGCTTTTTGAATATGCCATTCCATGCATTCCATGCAGTGGTGGAATTTGAGTTTTTTCATTGCGTAAATTTTTTTGCATTTTCCATGCAGAGTGGTCTTCTGTGTTGAGTTCACTGATTTTCTTATTCCATCTATTCGTTCTGAGCTCCCTTAGTGCATTTTTAAGTATTTGACTATGTCTGTTCAGTCTGATTTTATCATTATCTGTTTTATACATCCTGTAGTTCTTTCTTAGTCTTCGATTGACTTTAATCAGTTCTTTCACCTCTTTTGGAGTATCGCCATAGGGATGTTTGGGAGTAGGTTTAGTTTTTCTAACCGTGCTCTCTTCATAGGATTTTATAATCGCACTCTCCAAAGCTATGACTGATTGATCTAGTTCATCAGGAGTGTTAATTTGTGGAATACTCGTGATATTTTCTTGGAGTTTATTCTTATATTCGTCCCAATCGGTATGTTCTCGTGTTCGAGTCACTTCATTTCTAGGTCCATGTCCTAAAATGAACTCTATCGGGTTGTGATCAGATGTTCCATCCTCTATCGTTTCAAGAGCAAAATCTTGCTTTATATTCTTCATTATAACTATGTCTAGCACATCAGGGGTTCCATTGCCACTAGGTAAAAATGTCGGTATTTCTGGTCCCACGATTATAGCATCTTCCTTTTCGGCATATTCTTTCAATTTCTTGCCATTTGCATTCTCTATTTTAGAATTCCATTGTTGAGATTTACAGTTGAGATCTCCAAGTATTATTCTTGGAAAATGACCCCCTAATAAAATCTTCATCTCTTCCTCTGGCAGATTTATTTGCGGCGGTTTATACACAGAGAATACCTTAATACTTTCTCTTCTTATCTTTATTGTGATCGATAGTGCCTCTATAGATACGTCATTGTCCACAGGATTTACAACCGCATTCAGGTAGTGGTTCACGTCTCTTTTAACGAGAATAGCAACCCCTCCACCGTTTCTTTCATTTCTGTCTCTTCTGTATATTTCGTAGTTTTCGAAGGATATTTTATCTTTAGGAGTTAATTTAGTTTCCTGAAGCGCCATAATATCAGGATGTCTTTCTTCTAACAATTGTTCAATATCTGATTTACGGGCTCTGATTCCGTTAATATTCCAGGAAACTATCTTCAGATTTTCTAGCTGTGATAGCATGTTCATAAATTATTTATTTCCAAATAAGTTTTGAAATTTCTTCTCGAATTCTTTTTCAAATTTCTGCATTATTCTGCTGAATATTTTCTCAGTGAGTTTGTCAAGTTCATCTTTAGGGTCTTCCCTTCTGGTTTCAATTGGTTTTGTGGACGATTTCTTTGTTTTTTGTACCTGTGGTTTTTCAACAGTAACAACAGTCTCTATTTTTTCAGCGATTTTTTTGGGGGGGACTTCTTTTTTTGTCGGTGTTTTCTTCTTCGTAAGATTTTTATATGCGCTGCAGCCTTTATAACTGGCCGGATGTCCACTCTGGTTACATAAAACGCATGCCGCGTTCCTTTCGCCTTCTTTTTGCGTCAATGCACACTCTTTTGTGCAATGCGCTCCTAAGCATTTCACGCATCTCCACGGAAATGTACATTTATTTTGGGCATGTCCATATCTCTGGCAGCGATGGCACTGTCCTGGACCTTCTGGCTTCTTTTTTGGTTCGATTTCGATACAAAGGCTGTAGATCTTTTTGATTTGAAATATTTCCTTGTGCTGCGTTTTTACAAGGTAAAGAGGAATTGCTTTTTTGGTTTTATTTGACGTCATTCTCGTCACTTCGGCATCTTTAATACCTTGAAGTCCTAAGTCGTTTTTAATCACGTCAATATCCGCGTCAAGTGGCAAGTACCTTATAACGGCGTATACTCTCTTTTCTTCTTCCGTTTGGTAAGTAAAATATTCCTTACCTTGTTGATCTAGGAATTTTGTTAGTTTCCTGAAATCTTCTGCGGACGAGGCAATAATTTTAATGCCGTCTCTGACAACCGTTGCCCGGTTATAATTTATTCTTTTGCTGTACAGCGCTTTGGATATTTCCGTCCAGTCTGAAGTCCCCATCATTGTTACTGGGGGGATTTTATCTTTTACAGGTGACTGAGGCGTCACCGTTGAATTTTTCAAGTTGTCCTCAATTGAGGACGAACTGTCTTTCCTGGCACGCTTGGCCCGAGGAGCTCCTGGGGGTTGGAGGGCTTTTTTGTTATCCTCATTATTTGTGGCCATCTTTTTGGGAAGGACAACTGGGACAATCTTGGAATCGGTTTGGGCCGATGTCCCAGGTTCAGAAGTCAAAACCTGGGAATAACTTTTTATTTGATGATTTGGGGATTTATTTTTCGAGAGTTCTTCTCTCAGGAGTTTCAACTCGCTGGTCAAATTTGCCATGCAGGTTGTAAGAGCGGCTAAGTTTGCTTTGAGCTCGTCATTCTCCTTTCGGAGCCTGACGAGTTCCTTAAGTTCATCACTTTCATCATCAGAGGTCGTGTATCTGTCCTCCGTATCCATGAAGGATCCATCGTTATCCGAATTTTCATCCATGATCAAACGCGGATAATAGAATAATTAATAGTCACTTACCCTTTTTTTCAACTCCACTAAAGAGTCCGTGAATCACACACGCACGGAACCAACGATCCTTTCGGACCTGGACTCAACGCGCGAGAAAACAAAAACCTTTTACAAGCACTAACTTGGATGATGCGCATCAACGTTGCGTACGGCGCACTGAACTGGTTTACGCACAAACTCAACTCTCGGTACGTGTACACTAGTCGACGTCTCGGTCAGTACTGATACTGATTTGACGATAAGTGATTCTAATTTATAACGCAGAATTTGGTCAGTCCTGGCCACGCCTATTTACGAGGACTCTCAGTTCGCTCCATCTTCAATGCATTTCGATTTCCAGCCTCTAATTTCACATAGAGAAGTTTTAATGGTTTGTTAATTATATCTCGATTTCAATAAGAGATGATATCGGTGATATAAAAATAGGACTTTGAAAGCGATTTTTCCACCCCCTGTATCATGAATCGCGATTTCGATTTTTAAAGTGGATACATCAATCTTACATCTTGAAAAATCTCAAAAATGAAAAATTTCCATCCAAAAACCTCGAAGTTATTCTTGTTTCAGCGGAGCTCTATTTTCGATTTTTTTTTTCGAATTTTCCCGCTCAGAGAGAATTTTCCAACCAAAACTGAAAAATGTTACATCAAAATAACTTGAAATTTTCTAAGGAATCTATTTCTGCAATAAAAAAATGGTGTTCTAATTTGAAAAACGGAAGTTGACGTCATTTCCGGAAAAACCGGAGGTGCTCATGCCTTGAAAATATTTTAGATTTTATCAGCATCGTGAAATACTTAGGTATAAGTGCTGAATTTCATGAAAATATGTTCAGTAGTTTCCCGTATAAATATGGGTGAGGTTCGTCGTGAAAGACCCTGTATTCTAATAACAGAGATAGCAAATGTGGGTAACAGTCCAACATTCATGAATGCGATTAGATGGGAAGCAATCGAAATTACGCTGTTGACAACATTTATTGCGTATATGATCAAGAGGTGGAGGGTATCAAATGAACCATCCATGTCAGACCATGTGGCAATTGAATTCGACATTGAAGCAGCCGCTTCAACTGAAGTTAAATGACGGATAACCAGGAAGACAGACTAGGAACTCAATGTATCCCATCTAAAGTCTGAACTGGAAGGCATTATCATCTCAAATGAGGATTTGAAAAACGCCTCTGCACACTTCACATCATGTTTGATGAGAGCATTCGCGAACAGTTGTCCACTCAGGAAGAAAACGATCTCCAGAGATGTTACTTGGTCGTTTTTTAGTTAGTCAAATAACTATTTTTTTAATAACTGTAGCTCAATACAACAGAGCTCAACGCTTTACAAAATGAAATTTACCCCCCTAATATTCTTATTCGTACGTGACACAAACTCGTCCGAACTTGCAAATGGTGCCAGACAGTACTAATAAAATAATGAATCAAGAAATATATATTTAAACTCAATGGTATTATAACTACAACTATAAAAACAAATGAACCTAATGGCACTGTAACAAAGGAATGGGATCGTAAAGCGGGATCGTTCCTGTTCCTACGCAGGAGCATTCTAGTCTTGCCAAAAGTAAATAAGAGCATTGAATTTAAAGATATGCAAACAAACAATTTAGTGGATGTGGAAATTATACCAATTCGTTACGGGTCGATATTCCAGAAAGAAAACAATTACCATATTATTTATTTAACTTACAATGAAAAATAATTAACGCGAATAATCGCAATAATGCAAGGCTAAACCAGTGACCGAATTGTACTATTTAGATGTTCAGCAGTCCCATTGTACTAGTAAAGAGCGATCTCACAAGTGACCGAGCAAGAACAAACCCATAGCTGATGCAACGGATTCATTCAAGATGATCTATCGAAGTTATGAATACTACAAATAACTACATATTGCAAGTATTTATTGGTAACACTCGAACGAGGATCATTGGATCCATATTACATGCCAGATTATATATCTCAAAGACTCAACAACAAAATGAAAAATTACCACTACTGAACTGAAAGCAGCACTTCTAGGTGGAAGAGCAAACTGTGGAAAGTAGGAACATGTCGGTGTACTTTCTTAGAGAAGTTTTTGGTGGCCCTGATAAGGGCCTTTGTTAGGAGCATCTGACGTCATGAGAACGGCTCGTTGAGATTTCTATGATTTCTTCTCGGTCTTCTTTGGCAAGAGGACGGCTTGGATGTTTGGCAAGACACCACCTTGAGCGATGGTGACTCCGGAGAGCAATTTGTTCAATTCTTCGTCGTTCCTTATGGCCAGCTGGAGATGACGCGGAATGATTCTGGTCTTCTTGTTGTCCCTCGCGGCATTTCCGGCCAATTCCAATACTTCGGCGGCAAGATACTCCATAACAGCAGCTAGGTATACGGGGGCTCCCGCTCCAACCCTTTCGGCATAATTTCCCTTACGTAATAAACGATGAATACGTCCGACAGGGAACTGAAGGCCAGCTCTGTTAGAACGGGACTTCGCCTTGCCTTTAACTTTTCCACCTTTACCGCGCCCAGACATGTTAAACAACTGATTACTTTGACTTTGATATGACGAATATTGAAGAGATGCTAGTGTTTCATGAGTGCTTCAGCTATATAGTTTAGACGTTACGCCAATCGCGTCCGACTGTCGAACCGTACTCGTACAGGGGCGTGGTCCAGACACCCACGTCGATGCCTGCTTCTTGAACACGCTCGTAATCGGGTCACTTCTATAATTCCATAATCGTGTACCATGGAAATAGGAATATTCAAGGTATTCTCTGTATATAAACCACCGCAAATAAATTTGCCAGAGGAAGAGATGAAGATTTTATTAGGGGGTCATTTTCCAAGAATAATACTTGGAGATCTCAACTGTAAATCTCAACAATGGAATTCTAAAATAGAGAATGCAAATGGCAAGAAATTATTATTATTATTATTATTATAAATTGACAAGAGCCTGAGGATAATACCTATAGGGCTCAAAAAAAATAATCTAAATTCTAAACAGTCAGACCGCGGTTAACAACTGAAAATATCATGCACTAAAAAAAAATTAAATCACAGCTTAAGGTGACAGTCCAAAAGAGTCTAAATTGTTCTTAAAAGTATTGACACTACCACTATTCACCACACGCTCCGGTAAACCGTTCCAGAAGTCAAAAACTCGGTTGGACAAAAAGTTTTGTCGCGGAGAAGTACGGAACTTTTCCTTGTATAGTTTGTACTGATGACCACGGAGACGCCGGTCACTGTTGAGCACGAATAACGAAGAGAGGTCAACACCGAAGAGTCCTCTCAGGGCTCTGAAAGTTATAATGAGGTCACCACGCGTACGGCGGTCCTGAAAAGTTGTAATGTTCAAGTTTCGCAGCCGCACATCATAACTGGGTCGTACATGACCATAAGGCATTCTTGTCACCCGTCTCTGAATGGCCTCCAGCGCCCCCATGTCACCAGCCAGCCGCGCATCCCAAACCGGACCCGCGAATTCAAGTATCGGCCGCACGAAAGTTGTTAATAAGTTCCGGGAGGTATTAACACTGCACCCACGGAATACCCTCTCTAAAAGATAGCAGGTCCTCGATGCCTTGGTACAAATGGAGTGTATATGATCGGACCAACTAAGATCGTCAGACACCAGCACTCCCAGATCAGAATGTGTAGAGCTCACAGACAGAGGAACACCACCGACTGTGTAAGGAATCCGAGGATTATTCCGGCCAAGATGCATGACCACACATTTGTTCGTATTTAGAGGTATCAGCCATTCGTCGCACCACTGAGCAATAGTATGGAGATCCCTCTGAATGATTGCACCTGGAGCAGCATAGATCTTCGTGTCATCCGCATACATAGAAACGGAAGACTCGAGTAGGCCCGGCAAGTCAGCAGTGTATAGGAGGAAAAGTAAAGGGCCCAACACTGATCCTTGAGGGACGCCGCTTGTCACTGGTCTGGGGCCAGAAAAACTTTTCCCCACACGCACACGAAATGTACGCCCCGATAGGAAACTCTCAATCCACGACAGCACCCCACCCCGAATGCCGAGATGCTCCAGCTTTGCAAGCAGCCGTCTATGTGGAACCCTATCGAAGGCCTTTGCGAAGTCCAAATATATTATGTCCATAGGGAAACCCGCGTCCAAAGCCCTTGTCCAATCATCAACGCACTTCAGAAGATTCGTTATCACAGACCTGCCGGGGAGAAAACCATGTTGACATTCCGGAATAAGCTGTTTTTGAATTGCGAAAGACAATATTTCAGACATCACCATTCTCTCGCATATATTGGATGCAATTGAAGTTAAGCTAATTGGTCTGTAGTTGGAAGCCAGCGTTTTAGAGCCTTTTTTGAAAATTGGGGTGACGGATGCTTCAATCCACTGAACCGGTAAGGATGATGATTCGAAGGACTTAGAGAAGATAATAGACAAAGGCAGAGAAATGGTAGAGGCACAGTTCTTCAGAATATATGGTGATAAATTGTCGGGACCAGGTGCGGAAGATGCTCTCAGGTTGAGAAGGTTTGCCTCGATGATGTCTTGAGGGAATGATACGTCAATAACCTCGGACGTCGATCTGACGGAATTCATTGATGGGAGAAGGCCCGGAGGTTCGCTGGTGAAGGAAGAGGCAAATGAATCAGCAAACACGTTAGCTGCCTTCTCAGAGTCCGAGCAAAGTGCACCAGACGAGTCTCGAATGATGGGTGTGGCAACCTTGGTGTTGAGAGAGGATCGAACGTACTTAAAGAACTTCCTTCGATCAGCAGACACAACTAGTCTTTCCTCGTAATTTTTCTTGGCTACTGCGAGTTTATATTTCAGCTCGTTGGAAAAACGTCGGTGATTCTGATAGTCGAAATCGAGCCTACTTCGAATATAACGCTTCCACAACGATTTCTTTCGGCGTATGAGACTTTGTAGATCCCGAGTAATCCAGGGCCTTGATGGAAACTCCACGAAATGTGTTCGGTAGGTGTTCTGGTCCACGAGAGCGCCCAGCGTAACAGAGAAGAGCCTCCACGCATCGTCAACAGTCCGATCCAAAAGTAGAGTCCTCCAGTCAACGTTTTGGAGCTCTTCAACAAGCTCTTGGAAGCGTATGTTGTCTCTGGTCCTTCCCCTCTTCCCCGGTGCAGCACAGGTCAAAAACTGGAGGCTTGAAGACAGTGTAACATGGTCGGAGAGTCCAAAAGGTGGAAGGTACTCTATGCCGGCGAGCAGGTTCAAATCATTGACGAGTACGAGATCCAGAAGAGAAGGCACATTGTTTCGTCGGTAACGAGTTGGCTGTTCAACGAGCTGCGGAAGGGGAGAATCCAGAATCATTGAACACAATGAGTAAGAGGGTGACGCTGCCGAAGGCAGAGTGGAAGGAGATAGAGGCCACTGAATATCTGGGCAATTGAAGTCACCAACGACAACACAGGGAGTGCTCCTCAAAGATATTGATTTGATGTGTTCGAAAACTACAGCATCGTGAGGAGACGGGCGGGGTCTATAGATACAGGCCAAGTTAACTGCAAAAGTAGGGTTCGCAATGGAGAGAAATAGGTTGTCGACACCAGGAGTTGGCAGGGAGAGTACACTGATAGTGAAGTTATCGCTTATGGAAGTGTGAACATAAATGCTAACCCCTCCATGCCCAACTGTGGTAACACTGTCGTTCCTGAAGAGTGAGTAGTTGGGAATGTGGTAAATTGAGTCCGGAGTGGTCGGTTGTAGCCATGTTTCAGTCAGGAAAATTAACGAAGGAGAATGCAGTTGAACAAAAGTCACTAGTTCGTTGAACTTAGAATGTAGGGACTGGATATTGGTGTAGATAAAGTTCCATTCGTTGAGTGAAGTAGTAACGCCAGCTAGTTTTTCGGCAGGGTATTGATCTCGACAATCACTGGCTCACCCTTCACATACTTTATGGTTAAGTTATTCTCTCCTCGCTGCTGTCTCGCCCTCAGCTCAGCCCTCAGTCCGTTCAAATAATCAGCCTGTTGAGGTGTCATGTCATCGAATATCCTGATCCTGCGAAACTCGGAATGACCCAGTAGGGTATTTTTGTTTCTCAGAATCCCCGTCACCACTAGAGGGTTGGAAAAGCATACCTTCCACAAACCCGGTTTGATCTTGATAGTGCTAACGATGTGGACAGAGGATCCTGGTCTGACATGTTCCACGCATCGCCTGAGAAAGGCCGATTCCTCACTATCATCAGCAGACACACCCACCCCATTGACGAGTACATTATGCGACCTCTTAAGCCTCTCCAGAATCTCCGATGCCGTAACCTGACCCGTAGGCCCCTCGGATCCTCGAAGTGAAACCAAGTCCTCAGTCAAGGATGCAACCCTGACACCAATGGAATCACAAGTTCGGTTGAGATTTTCTATAGAATTTTGCTGTTTCTCTATTAATTTTCCATGCTCAGAGAGCGTGTTAGAATGGATCTGAAGAGTTTCGCTCACAGAATGAAACTCGGCCTGTAGTAAAGTCTGGGAAGCTTTTATGTCACCAATATCAGCGGTAATACCCGTATAAGCCTTTTTCAAACCGGAAAGATCCGAGGCGATGGATGACATCTTTTTCATCAGCTCACTGAAATGTTTCACTGTCATAGGCTCCTCGGTTTCCGACAAGGAAGCGACATTGGAATTACTTCGCAGCCTACGCTTGGAAATGCATGATTTACACCTCCATGTAATTGTTTTGGAACAATTGAGAAAATCAATATCATTATCCTTCAGGTCCGCACAAGCGGCATGAAACGTTTTCAGGCATATGACGCAACTGATAGCGGTGCCGGAGTCACCAGTCTCTCCGGAGCAAACCGGGCAGTATTCAGGCATTTCGCTACGATGCGACGGCTGACGGCCGCAACAGTGTATGCGGTCTGGCAAAGGAAAAGAAGAACAAGGTCACTTTTCTTCACTTCTCACGGGCCCATGTGAGAGACTTAAATAAAACAAGCACAGGTAGGCCGCGGATAAAAGGGGAAAAAAACAGCAGGAAAAAGAAACAGAGGTAAAGGAATCAAAATATCAGGAGCGCGCGAAATAAAAATTGAAAATTTAAAATTATTCTCCCAGTGTAAGGAATATCTACATACGCTACGTATGCAAATCGATAAAAACCGGTGCAAATTCAGTTCAGATTCATCTTATCTTATCGATATGAAACGGGTCTTATCAGTGTATCATCTGTGCGTATGAATTTCAACGGCAAACAATTGAATAAATTTAAGGAATAATCGATATAATTACCACCCTTTTCAAACCAATCCACCCGGAAAATCCACGTCAGGTGAACACTGACACCTTATAGTGAATATGGTCACAAAATATTGATGTAAAAGTTGTCAATACATACAGTAATTTGATCAGTAACCGACTACGACGTTGACACCACGACCTGACTTTATTTGAAAGATTCTAGAGATATTATTGAAAGAATATGCCGAAAAGGAAGATGCTATAATCATGGGACCGGAAATACCGACATTTTTACCTAGTGGCAATGGAACCCCTGATGTGCTAGACATAGTTATAATGAAAAATATAAAACAAGATTTTGCTCTTGAAACGATAGAGGATGGAACATCTGATCACAACCCGATAGAGTTCATTTTAGGACATGGACCAAGAAATGAAGTGACTCAAACACGAGAACATACCGATTGGGACGAATATAAGAATAAACTCCTAGAAAATATCACGAGTATTCCACAAATTAACACTCCTGATGAACTAGATCAATCAGTCATAGCTTTGGAGAGTGCGATTATGAAATCCTATGAAGAGAGCACGGTTAGAAAAACTAAACCTACTCCCAAACATCCCTATGGCGATACTCCAAAAGAAGTGAAAGAACTAATTAAAGTCAACCGAAGACTAAGAAAGAAGTACAGGATGTATAAAACAGATAATGATAAAAACAGACTAAACAGACATAGTCAAATACTTAAAAATGCACTAAGGGAACTCAGAACGAATAGATGGAATAAGAATATAAGTGAACTCAACACAGAAGACCACTTTGCATGGAAAATGCAAAAAAATTTACGTAATGAAAAAACTCAAATTCCACCACTGCATGGGATGCATGGAATGGCATATTCAAAAAGCGATAAAGCTAACGCTCTTGCCGATACTATAGAAAGGGAGTCAAGAATAAACTATTGTGAAGAAGACGATGAGGAGCTAGAAGAATTAATAGAAGATAATGAAGAAGAAATGAAAGAATCACCACCGGATGACAAAATCCCTCACCCAACATCTCCGGCAGAAATCAAAGAGATAATCAATAATTATTTGAAAACAAGAAAGGCTCCTGGAAAAGATAAAATTACAAATCTCATGCTGAAGAAAATGTCAAAGAAAGGAACGGCAGCTCTCACTAGCATAGCAAATGGCGTGATGAGAACAGAGCACTTTCCAAAAAGATGGAAATCTGCCGAAGTGATTGTTTTCAATAAACCAGGTAAAGACAAAAAGTTCCCACAGAACTATAGACCGATAAGCCTGCTCCCAGCCCTAGGAAAAATTGTGGAGAGAGTCTTAGCCAGACGACTTAATGAAGAAACAGAGGCCCTGCAGACGATACCGAGTGAACAATTTGGGTTCCGAAAACAACATTCAACTGAACAACAGCTCCTAAGAATAACCGAGTATATCACAGAAGGATTTCAGAATAAACAAGCCACAGGACTACTACTACTAGATGTAACCAGAGCTTTTGATAGAGTATGGCATGAAGGACTAGCATATAAAATGAAAACCGCAGGTTATTCACCCAAGTTATGCAGAATAATAAGAAATTATTTGAGAGATAGGAACTTTTGTGTGAAAATAGGTGATGTTCATTCCACACTCAGATATTTGGAAGCAGGAGTTCCCCAAGGATCCATACTAGGACCGCTACTCTATAACATATACATACATGATATACCAAGAAATCCTAGATGCCTGCTTGCTCTATACGCGGACGATACGGGCATAGCAATTAGGCACAGAAATACAAAAATAATTCACAAAAGACTTCAAGAAGCTGCAGACGATATCAGTCAATGGTGTAACAGATGGAAAATCAAAATCAATGGAGAAAAGAGTCAAGCAATACTCCTTCAAAAGAGAAAACTGAAGATGGAATCGAAAATATCCATAGACGATAATGAAATAGAATGGCAGAATGAAGCTAAATATCTAGGAGTAATATTAGACAAGGGACTTACGTGGAAACAACACATTAAGTATGCAGTGGATAAAACGAATGTAGCAATGAAAAGACTATATCCGATTATAGGCAGAAGAAGCCAAATGAACAGAAACACGAAATTGAGGATCATAAAAGCAGTCGCCAGAACGCAGCTAACATATGGATCATCAGCATGGGGATATGCAGCGAGAACCCATATAAAGAGGATACAAAGTACAGAAAACAAATTTCTGAGATGGGCATTAGACGCCCCCTGGTTTGTTAGGAATGAACAGATACAAAAAGACATAAAATGGGAGTCCATTACTACATTCATCAAACGAAAAGCTGCAAAAGCCTATGAAACAGCTAGTGAACATCCAAATGACGACCTTAGAAGGTTAGTTGACTATGACCCCGCTGAAGATGAAAAAACAGCTAGAATTTACCGCAAAAGACCTAGAGACCAATTGCGAAAATGAAGATATAGAACTCCACACTTAGTAAGAGATATCCAATTGAAGGATGTACACAAACACTCAGCATAAAAGAATGCGAAAGAGAAAATAACAGATGAGATGATGGAAGGTTTATAGGCTTATGCCCGGAACCAACCGCAGGAGAGGTGTTTAGTCGGTAAGAATCCGACACTACCCAGAAAGACTGGGTGTCTGATGTAAGATTCACCTCTTCTAGAACAAAAAAAAAGGAATATTCAAAGAAAACTAAATTTCCTACATTAGCACCGTTTCGCAAGTATATTGTTGCATTTTCGAGCTGTTGTTACAGTATTTTCAGCTGCCACATTTGACGCTGGATGAATTGTTATGTGTTGGACACTATTTGATTTCAAACGGTAGGATGCGCCAAATAGATATCAGTTTTTGTTCTTTCAACCCTTACGGACGGGTCTTTTAGATCCACACGACATGAAACGAGCCGAAATTTTTAGTATTCCCCTAGCCCAACATCATCTCTGTTCTGATGTGTCAGTCGAGCTGTGTGCGTACCCGTGTTTTCTGATATTGCTGTATTTGGGTCAAATTGACCCGTGCGTAGTTTGAACGGTAGTGTTATATGAAATATAAGGTACGTTTTATATTCAATTGAATGAATGAATCATTCCAAATTTATATCAATGTCAAATAATTGAATTTGTTTTTTTCTACAGTATGAATAGGCCACTCACTGAAGCTGAAATCTTACAAATTTTTGAAGATGAACAGTTCTGGGAGGATTGTAATTCCACAGAAAATACAGACGGAGATGAAAATAGTTTCGAAGTGCAAGACAGAATAGCTGCTACTGAAGCTATTCTAGACGAAGGAGATAAGGGTGAACTCGAGGAGAGTGATGAAGAAATAAGACAGTGATAGCAAACTAGAATGGGTGCCTGATAATGAACAAGAATCTGAAGGTAAAAGTGTAGAAAGAAAGACTAAAGAAGTTGGGAGATTGTATTCTTATGGTAAAGACAAAACAAAATGATCGCAATGCACCAAAAAGGGGTCAAACCGAAAAGAAAAATGTATGTACAATACTGCCTGGCTTGCGGGGAGACGCAAAAAAAATTCAACCTCAACAGTTTTGCAAGCCTGGAATTATATATTATTTCATAAGGAGGAGAACTGTCACTTTTCATGGCGAGCTTTAGTTTGCCCGCCAACCGTAGTGAGGCGGGTAATTGAAAGCGAGCCATGAAAAGTCACAATACATACAAAATACAGAATATGCAACTGAAATATAACATGTTTAAAAGAAGGAGGAATTGTCGATCGCAGTTCTCTGCTTCCTTCATTCATAATACAGACTAAAAAGAAATAGAGGCTTTCCATGGTCTGCTCTATTAAACTGATATTTTCAAATCAAGTCATGAGGATCTCAGATCTCTATGGGCCAATGATGATACGGTCAGACATATTCAGATGCACTATGTCACTTGCAAGGTTGTCTTTCTTGTTTCACTATATGTATTCGGTTCGATGACGATGGAACAAGGGAGGAAAGCATATATCTAATAACATTAGATATATACAATTATTAGATATACGGAGGAAAGACGCAAGGAAATCAAGTTGGCGGAAATATCTGAGTTATTTGATCAATTCGTCCAAAATTCAGAGAGTTGTTACTCTCCTTTTCTGCATTTGACCATAGATGAAATGCTAGTGCCATTTAGAGGTCGCTGTGGATTCCGAATGTTCATGCCAAGTAAGCCTGCTAAATATGGGATCAAGGTACAGGTTATAGCAGATGCAGAAACCCATTATATGGTAATCTCCGAGATATATTAAAGAAAATATACATTGTAAAAAGGAGAGAAACTCCAACACAAGTGGTTATAAGGTTGATCGAACCTGTGAAAGGGTCCCATATAACTACCGATAATTGGTACACCTCTCTATAGCTGTTGTATAGAGTTGGTACTTTGAGGAAAAATAAACCTTTCATTCCACCAGAATTTCTTTCGTCCAGAGGAAAGGAATTTGCTAGCTCCCTATTTGGGTTCACTACTGATTTGATGACGAGTTTTGCTCATGTTCCGAGGGAAAACAAATCTGTGATTTTATTATCTCCATGCACTCAGATGATAAAAGGAAGAAGTGGGATATTATATTATTTTTCTGGCGTAGACTTCTTATGGCAATTTTTCACATGATTTTGAATGTTTCTGGTGTGAATGCCAGAGTTCTTCATCAGCATTCACCAATCCTGAAAAGATTAGCCAAGGAGTTGTGTAGAGCACATGTAACCAGGATAACTAACCCGAAGATATCTCTCAAACTTCCAAATTTAGCCACGGACATATTTAATTTGTACATAGAAAAAATTCGATGTGTAAAGAATCCAGTTGCGAAGAATTCGCTATAAATATTTGCCCCTTAAATACCAAATGAAGTTGTTTGAGATGAATAATTATAATTTGAAAATTATTATTCTTGAATAAAATGTAAAAAAATATCGTTTTTTTCTTTTGTTAATATCTATCTAGAAAAGGGGGCAAATTGACCCACCGTAGTACTTGTCCTACAAAATTTTTGTGTAGTAATTAAGGTTTAAAATAAGCTTGAAACCTCCTGATTTTTCGGAATCCTATAGGAAATCCCGAATTTACATAGATTTAATCAATAAATATGAATATTCTGAATATACATCGAAGAACACATAGGTTACAGATTGACGACTCTTGGTTTAGTCCTCTGCAAATTTGTTGTTTGTCGTAATACCTGCTTAGGGGGGGGGAGTTGTAGGAATTGAAAAATTTTTCCTCCCGCTTTTCGTTTCCGGAAATCTGGCAGCCCTATACGCAAATATCATTTATTTTATCATTATCTAATAATGCAATATACAAGGTGTTACTGAATAGGAGGTACAAACAGAAAGAAGAGGTTTCTTGCATAATTTTAAGAGAAAAAGAATTATAAACATAGTACGTTTCGTTTTCGAGATGCAGGGTGTGCGTTTAAATTTTTTTAATGTTTTTTTTTTCTCATAGTGCCTGCATTCCACGAGATAATTCACTGAAATTTGGCTCAGATATTTCAATCTAGAGTTTAAATCATGTGACATACAAATTCGGATTGCCAATTTGCAAGGTGACATTTTATTTATAACACTGTGAATGTGATGCGTTTAACTTCAGAACTTTTTTTTGGTGAGCCGCTTTTAGTTTTAAAAACTGCATAAGAACAGATTTGTGGTTCTACAGAAATTTCTCTTGTAGTTTTGTCGTTTCTGCTACCGATTAAGGGAAAAAAATTCGAAAACCTCAGAAATATCTAATTTGTCCTAAAAATACAGTCAGTATAAAAAGAAATCTGAACTAATCCAAGTCTGGGAATCTGGCGAGCCATGACTGATATCCACCTGTTCAATCCACCTTTTTTCATTATTTTTTGTTCAGATACTGCCTAGTACTCATAGTATTTATAGGCCTTTTTTTCAATTATGCAAGGAATTTCTTCTCTTCGTTGGTACCTCCAATTAGGGAAGGAACATCCTGTGTATTCAAAAATAAACCAAATCTGTTGATATAACTGAAAACAAATTCACACGAAAGGTTTGAAGACCAATGTTTATAGGACTTTTTTTTTCTTAATATTATGCCAGTAATCTCCCCTCTTCGGTTATTTCTCCAAACAAGCAACACCTGTATTTGTCAATCCTATTTATTGGCGGCAAGAAAAATTTTTGTCTCTCTTTTGAAACTATGAAATTTTGTAAATTGTAATTTTTGATTTTGAGTCTTCCGACGGAAAAGCTTGACGTCCACTGTACTAGTGTGTAATAAATAACTTTCAAATTGACGAAAAAGAAAAGGAATGGTAATGCAAAGAATAAGGATTCTTGTCTTATCAGACGTTTCACGTTGCTGAAAGAGACAATTGTTATAACACTGGCCATTCAGAAATTTGCACTTTTATCCTTAAGCTTCTCAAATGAAGATGCCGACATTTATGACTTACATTTCCAAGCAATCTGTTTATTGATCTACCTTTACCTCATGAGCAGGTACTAAATCTACTACATTATAAACATGTCATCTCTCCGGCCCTTACATATAATGCGTCCAGTGAAATTATTGGGTTCATTACCGGGGTAGTTTCCGAAGTATTACCGAAAGTTTCAACTGGTTTTTTTTTCTCTATCCACAAATTATGGCAAATTGCCTTAAAGGGTACATTTCAAAATTTTTGCATTCTTTTCCATGAGTAGTACAGCAGTACAGATTGGCCTCCATAGATTCAAGCGGAATAGATTTTTGGTCTTCTTTTTCTATTTGATTCACATCAAGTTATCCTCAGGTGCTAAGAGATAATAGACATAAATTGTTCGCGATTTAGTGATTGTTTCAAGTGGTATAAAGTTTCAAAATATTCACAAAGTATGACCACAATATCACCATTTGTAAGTATTATATTTCAACGTTTTCCTGTATGATGAATAGAATAGAATAGAACTTTATTAATCCTTCAAGACATATAAACATGTATAGGACATGTAACCTTAAACAATTTGAAATGCTGTCACATACAACTAGATTTTAGTAACGATTGTAGACTTGTGAACTCATAGGGTGACGACGTCAAGAAATTGTGTGAGGCGCTCCTAGAAAAAATTGAACACTGCACAATCGCAATTTCAATGGAATTCTTTCAACGTGTAATCACCGAAGATTTTATTGTAACATACCAATTTTGGTCTTCATTGGAATATTTCAGGGAAAAAAGGACACAGACTTTTTCAGGTCTGAACTTAATTAACGTCGACGTGACATCACTCCTTTTTGACAAAAATAGGATCAAGCCAGACTACTCTCGTGCAAACCGTCACAAGCTACTCGAGCGTTACTATTTACTATGTATACAGAGTGTATTGGTGAGGCTTTTCTTTTGACAGGTGATAGAACTCATCAAAATAAGTCATTCTACTAGAAATTTCTTATATGAAATGATCGATTTGAAAAATTTATAAAGGAGCGGCATATGGCAAAATGATCTGTTCTACGTACTGGAATTTTTTGCAAATTTGTTGGATAAGAAGACAAAAAACAAGGGATGTTGATATCTACAGAGGAGCGGGTTCGGACCGAAGAATTATAAAATTGAACTAAAAACTAGAAAATAGTTCCATTTTCTCGAAAAAAGGGCTTGAATCATAAAAAAAATTTGGTAAAATGACTTATTTGGATGAGTTCTACCATCTGTCAAAAGAAAAGCTTCACCATAAAATACACCCTGTCGAACATAAATTTCTAAAAATCTCTGTATCCAGATAAGGTAAAAAACTCAAGTGATGCGATAATAATAACGAATCAATGTTTACTTCTAACTGATGAAAATCCCATTACTTCAAACGTGATTGTAGTATTGTGACATATGATGGGGCGCACTACTTGTATTGAGTTTTGCATATGGAGGCCCTGAAAAGGGCCGATACATATAGCTCGTGCCGTGGAGAAACTCAGATTTTACTTTTTCTTCGGAGAAACTACTTTTTTCGGTGCCGCCGCCGATTTCACCGTTTTGGGTTTCGGGGCTTTAGGTTTCTTCGTCGGCGATTTCGTGATCTTTTTGGCCTTAGAGGGAGACTTTGTAACCTTCGGCTTTTTCGCTGCTGTTGCCACCACAGGCTTCTTCGTCTTCAACTTACTAAGTTTCTGCGATTTCGCTGCGGTCGCCTTTTTCTTCTCCTTTGGTGTGGTGCTATTCTTGGTTACACCATCTTCGGACGTGACGACGGCTTTCTTGACGGTTTTCTTCTTAGTTCCGGTCGTCGAGCCCCCAGCGGCCAATTTGAAGGAACCAGAGGCGCCTTTACCTTTGGTCTGTATCAGAGAACCGGACTCTACGGCTGACTTGAGATATTTCCTTATGAACGGAGCGAGCTTTTCCGGATCGACCTTGTAGTTGGCACCAATAAATTTCTTGATTGCTTGCAACGATGATCCGCTCCTTTCCTTCAGGTCCTTGATTGCGTTGTTGACCATGTCGGATGTCGGGGGATGGCTGGGTTTAGTTGGCTTCGAAGTTGACGTTTTCTTCTCAGACTTCTTAGCATTTTTTCCGCTAGTCGGCACTGAAACAGTGCTTTGTTGTGTTTCCGTTTGGGACGTCGACATCTTGTCACTCTCGTTGATAGATAACTATAAGACGTAAAGTTCAAGATTACACTAGTAGAGTTAATTTAATTTTTTTTTTTTTTTTTTTTTTTTTTTTGTTCTAGAAGAGGTGAATCTTACATCAGACACCCAGTCTTTCTGGGTAGTGTCGGATTCTTACCGACTAAACACCTCTCCTGCGGTTGGTTCCGGGCATAAGCCTATAAACCTTCCATCATCTTATCTGTTATTTTCTCTTTCGCATTCTTTTATGCTGAGTGTTTGTGTACATCCTTCAATTGGATATCTCTTACTAAGTGTGGAGTTCTATATCCTCATTTTCGCAATTGGTCTCTAGGTCTTTTGCGGTAAATTCTAGCTGTTTTTTCATCTTCAGCGGGGTCATAGTCAACTAACCTTCTAAGGTCGTCATTTGGATGTTCACTAGCTCTTTCATAGGCTTTTGCAGCTTTTCGTTTGATGAATGTAGTAATGGACTCCCATTTTATGTCTTTTTGTATCTGTTCATTCCTAACAAACCAGGGGGCGTCTAATGCCCATCTCAGAAATTTGTTTTCTGTACTTTGTATCCTCTTTATATGGGTTCTCGCTGCATATCCCCATGCTGTTGATCCATAAGTTAGCTGCGGTCTGGCTACTGCTTTTATGATCCTCAATTTCGTGTTTCTGTTCATTTGGCTTCTTCTGCCTATAATCGGATATAGTCTTTTCATTGCTACATTCGTTTTATCCACTGCATACTTAATGTGTTGTTTCCACGTAAGTCCCTTGTCTAATATTACTCCTAGATATTTAGCTTCATTCTGCCATTCTATTTCATTATCGTCTATGGATATTTTCGATTCCATCTTCAGTTTTCTCTTTTGAAGGAGTATTGCTTGGCTCTTTTCTCCATTGATTTTGATTTTCCATCTGTTACACCATTGACTGATATCGTCTGCAGCTTCTTGAAGTCTTTTGTGAATTATTTTTGTATTTCTGTGCCTAATTGCTATGCCCGTATCGTCCGCGTATAGAGCAAGCAGGCATCTTGGATTTCTTGGTATATCATGTATGTATATGTTATAGAGTAGCGGTCCTAGTATGGATCCTTGGGGAACTCCTGCTTCCAAATATCTGAGTGTGGAATGAACATCACCTATTTTCACACAAAAGTTCCTATCCCTCAAATAATTTCTTATTATTCTGCATAACTTGGGTGAATAACCTGCGGTTTTCATTTTATATGCTAGTCCTTCATGCCATACTCTATCGAAAGCTCTGGTTACATCTAGTAATAATAGTCCTGTGGCTTGTTTATTCTGAAATCCTTCTGTGATATACTCGGTTATTCTTAGGAGCTGTTGTTCAGTTGAATGTTGTTTTCGGAACCCAAATTGTTCACTCGGTATCGTCTGCAGGGCCTCTGTTTCTTCATTAAGTCGTCTGGCTAAGACTCTCTCCACAATTTTTCCTAGGGCTGGGAGCAGGCTTATCGGTCTATAGTTCTGTGGGAACTTTTTGTCTTTACCTGGTTTATTGAAAACAATCACTTCGGCAGATTTCCATCTTTTCGGAAAGTGCTCTGTTCTCATCACGCCATTTGCTATGCTAGTGAGAGCTGCCGTTCCTTTCTTTGACATTTTCTTCAGCATGAGATTTGTAATTTTATCTTTTCCAGGAGCCTTTCTTGTTTTCAAATTATTGATTATCTCTTTGATTTCTGCCGGAGATGTTGGGTGAGTGATTTTGTCATCCGGTGGTGATTCTTTCATTTCTTCTTCATTATCTTCTATTAATTCTTCTAGGTCCTCATCGTCTTCTTCACAATAGTTTATTCTTGACTCCCTTTCTATAGTATCGGCAAGAGCGTTAGCTTTATCGCTTTTTGAATATGCCATTCCATGCATTCCATGCAGTGGTGGAATTTGAGTTTTTTCATTACGTAAATTTTTTTGCATTTTCCATGCAGAGTGGTCTTCTGTGTTGAGTTCACTTATTTTCTTATTCCATCTATTCGTTCTGAGCTCCCTTAGTGCATTTTTAAGTATTTGACTATGTCTGTTTAGTCTGTTTTTATCATTATCTGTTTTATACATCCTGTACTTCTTTCTTAGTCTTCGGTTGACTTTAATCAGTTCTTTCACCTCTTTTGGAGTATCGCCATAGGGATGTTTGGGAGTAGGTTTAATTTTTCTAACCGTGCTCTCTTCATAGGATTTCATAATCGCACTCTCCAAAGCAATGACTGATTGATCTAGTTCATCAGGAGTGTTAATTTGTGGAATACTCGTGATATTTTCTTGGAGTTTATTCTTATATTCGTCCCAATCGGTATGTTCTCGTGTTTGAGTCACTTCATTTCTAGGTCCATGTCCTAAAATGAACTCTATCGGGTTGTGATCAGATGTTCCATCCTCTATCGTTTCAAGAGCAAAATCTTGTTTTATATTTTTCATTATAACTATGTCTAGCACATCAGGGGTTCCATTGCCACTAGGTAAATATGTCGGTATTTCCGGTCCCATGATTATGGCATCTTCCTTTTCGGCATATTCTTTCAATTTCTTGCCATTTGCATTCTCTATTTTAGAATTCCATTGTTGAGATTTACAGTTGAGATCTCCAAGTATTATTCTTGGAAAATGACCCCCTAATAAAATCTTCATCTCTTCCTCTGGCAGATTTATTTGCGGTGGTTTATATACAGAGAATACCTTAATGCTTTCTCTTCTTATCTTTACTGTGATCGATAGTGCCTCTATAGTTGCGTCATTGTTCTCGTGATTTACAACCGCATTCAGGTAATGGTTCACGTCCCTTTTAACGAGAATAGCAACCCCTCCACCTTTTCTTCCATTTCTGTCTCTTCTGTATATTTCGTAGTTTTCGAAGGATATTTTATCTTTAGGAGTTAATTTAGTTTCCTGAAGCGCCATAATATCAGGATGTCTTTCTTCTAACAATTGTTCAATATCTGATTTACGGGCTCTGATTCCGTTAATATTCCAGGAAACTATCTTCAGATTTTCTAGCTGTGATTGCATGTTCATAAATTATTTATTTCCAAATAAGTTTTGAAATTTCTTCTCGAATTCTTTTTCAAATTTCTGCATTATTCTGCTGAATATTTTCTCAGTGAGTATGTCAAGTTCATCTTTAGGGTCTTCCCTTCTGGTTTCAATTGGTTTTGTGGACGAGTTCTTTGTTTTTTGTACCTGTGGTTTTTCAACAGTAACAACAGTCTCTATTTTTTCAGCGATTTTCTTGGGGGGGGCTTCTTTTTTTGTCGGTGTTTTCTTCTTCGTAAGATTTTTATATGCGCTGCAGCCTTTATAACTGGCGGGATGTCCACTTTGGTTACATAAAACGCATGCCGCGTTCCTTTCACCTTCTTTTTGCGTCAATGCACATTCTTTTGTGCAATGTGCCCCTAAACATTTTACGCATCTCCACGGAAATGTGCACTTATTTTGTGCATGTCCATATCTCTGGCAGCGATGGCACTGTCCTGGGCCTTCAGGCTTCTTTTTTGGTTCAATTTCTATACAGAGGCTATATAGTTTTTTCACTTGAAATATTTCCTTGTGTTGAGTTTTCACAAGGTAGAGAGGCATTGCCTTTTTCGTTTTGTTCGACGTCATTCTCGTTACTTCAGCATCTTTGATGCCTTGTAGTCCTAGATCATTTTTAATCACGTCAATATCCGCGTCAAGTGGCAAGTACCTTATGACGGCGTATACTCTCTTTTCTTCTTCCATTTGGTAAGTAAAATATTCCTTACCTTGTTGATCGAGGAATTTTGTTAATTTCCTGAAATCTTCTGCAGACTTGGCAATAATTTTGATGCCGTCTTTAACAACCGTTGCCCGGTTATAATTTATTTTCTTGCTGTAGAGAGCTTTGGACATTTCCGTCCAGTCTGACGTTCCCATCATTGTCACTGGGGGAATTTTCTCTGTAGCAGGTGACTGAGGTGTCACCGTTGTCTTTTTTGAGTTGTTCTCAATTGAGGACGTACTCTCTTTTCTGGCACGCTTGGCTGGAGGAGCTCCTTGAGGTTTGGGGACTTTATTGTTATCCTCAATTATTGGGGTTATCTTTTTGGGAGGGATAACTGTATTGGGATTGGTTTGGGCCGATGTTCCTGGTTCAGAAGTCAAAACCTGCGAATAACTTCTTACCTGTTGATTTGGGGACTTCGTTTTGGAGAGTTCTTCTCTCAAGAGTTTCATCTCGCTGGTCAAATTTGCCATGCAGGTTGTCAGGGCCGCTAGATTGGCTTTGAGCTCGTCATTCTCCTTTCGGAGCTTGACGAGTTCCTTCAATTCATCACTCTCTTCTTCAGAGGACGAGTATCTATCCTCCATTTCCATGAAGGATTCATCGTTATCCGAATATTCACTCATGTTTCAATTCGTGATAGGCACTTCACTCCTTTTTTTTAACTTCACTAAAAGTCCGTAAATCACTGACGCACGGAACCAACGATCCTTTCGGACCTGGACTCAACGCGCGAGAAAACAAAAACCTTTTACAAGCACTAACTTGTATGATGCGCATCAACGTGGCGTACGGCGCACTGAACTGGTTTACACACAAGCTTAACTCTCGGTACGTGTACACTAGTCGACGTCTCGGTCAGTACTGACTGTTAATTGTTTCATTATAACCGGGCTATATAGTTACAGTCGAAGTAGACGGAAATTTGATCGCGTCCAAGTGCCCGGTCGTTCGAATTTCTATTCTACTAGAAACTGCATTACCAATTTTCTTCGTAAGATTTGTGGAATATTTACGTAGTCGATAGATCTTTATTTTCTTTCTTGAATCGTGTCATTCGTCAGTAGTCTGGCGGGATCGATAAACAAGAAGAAAAGATCCTGTATGCAAAGAGCGGATTACGCATTAGATACGTCTTGGAATTCCGAATACCTGAGGTTCAACTTATTCCAACACATAAACTTCGTCGAATTTGAAGAAAATGACGAATATCATTTCCCACAGGGTCGATGTGATGATGAGTTATAGTGTAACGATTTTATTGAACATCGATAAGTATCTACAATTATGATTATGTGATTCGATTCGACGGTCAATGTGGACGGTGGCACAGTTCGGTAGAAGATCGGTGCCATTATATTTCTTCGAATCTGAACTGTTATTTTCAGTTCATTTTCAGATCTTTCCCATCTTCGAAAGGTATACAAAATATGTTTTGATATTTGGATTGGCACTACACGATGGTCCATTCTCAAAAATTCTCAATTCGATAACTTTCTCGTCTCTGATGATATCGTATGGATTACGATAAATATTTAGTGATTAGTGCGCTGATAACTGACTGCATAACATACCGTACTTCCAACTCATATTCTTGGATACTTCATGAATATCTGTAGAATGCCTAAGAAAATGAACACGTTTCTTTTTTTGCTTCGCAAGTAACGATGCTCCTGGCCTGAACATGCTGAATAATTCTTCATTTCACGTTTCTATGAATTGACCTCAACTTCAATCAGCCTCATTATCGGGTCTTACATATACGAATGTGTTCGAAGAAAATGACAGCTTCTCTCGAAAAACTATCTGACACGAAAAAAATCTGAGCAACTGATAGAGATTAGATATACAATTTCGTTTATGTGTGTAGTGCATACAAAGTAATAATACTTCTACGATAATCCCAAATTCAATTTATGTGTTTTCGAAATACCGAGAATAAACTTTTTGATATTCGTTCATTTCAGAAAATGATTTGATAGCACATAATATGATACACATATCCATTGCTTTCCAAGACAATCGCGCATAAATTCAGTAAAATTTTAAGAAGAACTAACTGGTAATCAGGAGATTTGAGGGCTCGTTCATCGGCATTATCAAACTTGACATTCGGGCATTCGAGAACAGCACCCAAAATGAAAATATCAAGTTTCTAGGTTCTTCGGGTCGAGAGTGATCGTTTTTACGGCCGGACGAATCGAATGTCCGCCATATTATGAGTTTCAACCTCAGCGTTGTTGGAAACGGTCGAAGCAGTTCGCTATAGGGTCAGAATACCAACAGATAGAACTATGGACTACAATTAATAGACCAGTTTCAGTACGCATTGAAAAGGATATTCAGCGTGGGGCTATATTTGATGTGGTAGTACCTCTGGCTTATGAAATCGGAACCACAAAGTAAATATAACATGAGATTTCTACTGTGTTGTGGCGAAGTCTAGCACAGCTGTCCACACTCCACCGCATGTAAACAGAAAAGAAAAAAAATTCCAATCTGGGATATGCTACATGGAACGAAAACGAAACTTGATAGAATTCAATTGTAAGTATACCTAGAACCCTTGTAGAAGAAGTTAAGTCCAGTTTTCATACCCCTCTCACCTCGGATGAACCGAAACGTGCGTTTTCCGATACCTCCAAGGTCCGAAAATCTGGCCACTTCAACACTCAATCCTTGACCGGATATGAACAGCTCAACCGTATCAAGAACATCAGACCACTACGTCAAGGGCACGAGAAGGACAACGAGACCTGCACCAAAACATCCACACGGTGATACACCAAGGGCAATTAAATATCTCATAAGAGAAAATCGACGACATCGAATATCATTCAGACAATACAGAATCACTAAATCGCTACTGTCAGATACTGAAAACCGCCCTGAAGGAATTGAGAACGAGTAGTTCGAACAAGAGGGTTCATGAATTGAATACAAAAGATCACTCTGCGTGGATACTGCAGAAATCTCTGAGAAGAGAAAAGACTCAAAGGCACCTACACGAAGGAAGACGAATGGCCTATACGAATATTGATGAAGCACAAGCAGTGACAGACTTGATCGAAAGAGAATTGAGATTAAGTATAGCTGTTCACACAAATATTGCAAATGGAATAATGAAGACAGAACAATATCCCAAGAAGGGAAAACCGATGAAGTAATAGTTTTCAATAAACCTGGAATAGAAGAGAAATTTCGTCATAACTACAGGCCGATATGTCTGTTGTCGGCCCTAGGAAAAGTGGTAGAAAAGTAATCGCCCTGAGGCTATCACAAGAGATAGAATGTCTGAATCTCTTACCTGCAGAGGAATTCGTATTCAGAAGGAATCGCTCCATATAGCAGCAATTGTTAAGACTTGCAGAATACATAACGGAAGGATTCCAGAACAAACAAGCAATAGGCGTAGTTATTAGACGCAGCCAGAGTATTCGTCAGAGTGTGGCATGAGGGATCAGTTTATAAAATGACAGAAGCCGGATACCCGATGAAACTTTACAAGCTGATCACATATCATCTAAGAGAGAAAAAAATCTGGGCGAAAGCGGAAGGAGAATGCTCCACAATGAGAAGTTTGGGAGCAGGAGTGGCGCAAGAATCAGTAATTGGACCACTACAGTACAACAAATACATACATGATACACTTGAATCTCTCCTCGATGAGTGATTAATAGGAGTACAGAAACTTACTAGAACGAATAGAGCAAGAAATAATCGAAAACGTCGATATTAAACCAGCACAATTAGTTCGAGAATTGACAATCACGCGATAACACGATTCGTAGGCAGATGACCGGAACTGAGAAGAAGCAGGTCAGGTTTAGTGGGTATTCGCCCCCATGAGAACAAGGACTCTCACACTGTTCCTCGGGAAGGGAGGTTCGTCTGTAAATGGATTCCCCCTGTCAAAAATAACTGTAGTGAGAACAAGTTTTTGATAAACTGAATCAACGCTAGAGATGTTACGAAATTAACCTAACAGTTTATTGGAAATAGATGACCGAACTGTTCCAGGAACATGTTATTTTAAAAGAACGGAACCTGATCCTCGGAATAGAACCAACTATTCATTCGGCGGGTCCTTCCTCATTCAAGATTCACGAAACTGCTCCATTATGAATGTGTTATTGTTATTAGGTTGATATTGCCTGTTGTCGAGAGGAATATGCGAATTCGACATAACATACTGTTTTTGTTTTAGTAATAGGGGAAAGAGAATGAGTCGGAGGTGAAGATTATATTGGTTTGATTCCTGCTTAGTTTGTAACTTTGGCCGGAATTCCAAAATGAAAATTTGTCTGATTGCCGTTAATTCTTTCTCTATAATAATTCATAGTGCGGAAAGTTGATTTGATTGCTTTCCGTTATCAGCAGCGTTTTCAGAGAACAACTTTTGGGAGTCGAAGAAGCGATCTTTGAAATTGAGGTTTTATGATGGTTGTTTCGATTGCACCAGTTCAACGACTAGAAGTCAGGTCGTGGTGTCAACGTCGTAGTCGGTTACTGATCAAATTACTGTATGTATTGACAACTTTTAAATCAATATTTTGTGACCATATTCACTATAAGGTGTCAGTGTTCACCTGACATAGATTTTCCGGGTGGATTGGTTTGAAAAGGGTGGTAATTATATCGATTATTCCTTGAATTTATTCAATTGTTTGCCGTTGAAATTCATACGCACAGATGATACACTGATAAGACCCGTTTCATATCGATAAGATAAGATGAATCACACCGGTTTTTATCGATTTGCATAGGTAGCGTATAGATATTTCTTTACACTGGGAGATTGATTTTAAATTTTCAATTTTTATTTCGCGCGCTCCTGATATTTTGATTCCTTTGCCTCTGTTTTTTTTTCCTGCTGTTTTTTTCCCCCTTTTATCCGCGGCCTACCTGTGCTTGTTTTATTTAAGTCTCTCACATAGGCCCGTGAGAAGTGAAGAAAAGTGACCTTGTTCTTTTTTCCCTTTGTCAGAGCGCATACACTGTTGCAGAACCTGTCAGCCGTCGCGTCGTAACGAAATGCCTGAAAACTGCCCGGTTTGCTCCGGAGATACTGGTGACTCCGGCACCACTATCAATTGCGTCATATGCCTGAAAACGTTTCATGCCGCTTGTGCGGACCTGAAAGATAATGATATAGATTTTCTCAATTGTTCCAAAACAATTACATGGAGGTGTAAATCATGCATTTCCAAGCGTAGACTGCGAAGTAATTCCAATGTCGCTTCCTCATCGGAAACCGAAGAGCCTATGACAGTGAAGCATTTCAGTGAGCTGATGAAAAAGATGTCATCCATCGCCTCAGACCTTTCCGGTTTGAAAAAGGCTTATACGGGTATTACCGCTGATATTGGTGACATAAAAGCTTCCCAAACTTTACTACAGGCCGAGTTTCATTCTGTGAGCGAAACTCTTCAGATCCATTCTAACACGCTCGCTGAGCATGGACAATTAATAGGAAAACAACAAAATTATATAGAGAATCTCAACCGAACTTGTGATTCCATTGGTGTCAGGGTTGCATCCTTGACTGAGGACTTGGTTTCACTTAGAGGATCCGAAGGGCCTACGGGTCAGGTTGCAGCATCGGAGATTCTGGAGAGGCTTAAGAGGTCACATAATGTGCTCGTCAATGGGGTGGGTGTGTCTGCTGATGATAGTGAGGATTCGGCCTTTCTCAGGCGATGCGTGGAACATGTCAGACCAGGATCCTCTGACCACATCGTTAGCACTATCAAGATCAAACCGGGTTTGTGGAAGGTATGCTTTTCCAACCCTATAGTGGTGACGGGGATTCTGAGGAACAAAAATACCCTACTGGGTCATTCCGAGTTTCGCAGGATCAGGATATTCGATGACATGACACCGCAACAGGCCGATTATTTGAACGGACTGAGAGCTGAGCTGAGGGCGAGACAACAGCGGGGAGAGAATAACCTAACCATAAAGTATGTGAAGGGTGAGCCAGTGATTGTCGAGATCAATACCCTGCCGAAAAACTAGCTGGCGTTACTACTTCACTCAACGAATGGAACTTTATCTACACCAATATCCAGTCCCTACATTCTAAGTTCAACGAACTAGTGACTTTTGTTCAACTGCATTCTCCTTCGTTAATTTTCCTGACTGAAACATGGCTACAACCGACCACTCCGGACTCAATTTACCACATTCCCAACTACTCACTCTTCAGGAACGACAGTGTTACCACAGTTGGGCATGGAGGGGTTAGCATTTATGTTCACACTTCCATAAGCGATAACTTCACTATCAGTGTACTCTCCCTGCCAACTCCTGGTGTCGACAACCTGTTTCTCTCCATTGCGAACCCTACTTTTGCAGTTAACTTGGCCTGTATCTATAGACCCCGTCCGTCTCCTCACGATACTGCAGTTTTCGAACACATCAAGTCAATATCTTTGAAGAGCACTCCCTGTGTTGTCGTTGGTGACTTCAATTGCCCAGATATTCAGTGGCCTCTGTCTCCTTCCACTCTGCCTTCAGCAGCGTCACCCTCTTACTCATTGTGTTCAATGATTCTGGATTCTCCCCTTTCGCAGCTCGTTGAACAGCCAACCCGTTACCGACGAAACAATGTGCCTTCTCTTCTGGATCTCGTACTCGTCAATGATTTGAACCTGCTCGCCGGCATAGAGTACCTTCCACCTTTTGGACTCTCCGACCATGTTACACTGTCTTCAAGCCTCCAGTTTTTAACCTGTGCTGCACCGGGGAGGAGGGGAAGGACCAGAGACAACATACGCTTCCAAGAACTCGTTGAAGAGCTCCAAAACGTTGACTGGAGGACACTACTTTTGGATCGGACTGTTGACGATGCGTGGAGGCTCTTCTCTGTTACTCTGGACGCTCTCGTGGACCAGAACACCTACCGAACACATTTCGTAGAGTTTCCATCAAGGCCCTGGATTACTCGGGATCTACAAAGTCTCATACGCCGAAAGAAATCGTTGTGGAAGCGTTATATTCGAAGTAAGCTCGATTTCGACTATCAGAATCACCGACGTTTTTCCAACGAGCTGAAATATAAACTCGCAGTAGCCAAGAAAAATTACGAGGAAAGACTAGTTGTGTCTGCTGATCGAAGGAAGTTCTTTAAGTACGTTCGATCCTCTCTCAACACCAAGGTTGCCACACCCATCATTCGAGACTCATCTGGTGCACTTTGCTCGGACTCTGAAAAAGCAGCTAACGTGTTTGCTGATTCATTTGCCTCTTCCTTCACCAGCGAGCCCCCGGGCCTTCTTCCATCGATGGATTCCGTCAGATCAACGTCCGAGGTTGTTCACGTATCATTCCCTCAAAACATCATCGAGGAAAACCTTCTCAACCTGAGAGCATCTTCCGCACCTGGTCCCGACAATTTATCACCATATATTCTGAAGAACTGTGCCTCTACCATTTCTCTTCCTTTATCTATTATTTTCTCTAAGTCCTTCGAATCATCATCCTTACCAGTTCAGTGGCTTGAAGCATCCGTCACCCCAATTTTCAAAAAAGGCTCTAAAACGCAGGCTTCCAACTACAGACCAATTAGCTTAACTTCAATTGCATCCAAAATATGCGAGAGAACGGTGATGTCTGAAATATTGTCTTTCGCAATTCAAAAACAGCTTATTCCGGAATGTCAACATGGTTTTCTCCCTGGCAGGTCTGTGATAACGAATCTTCTGAAGTGCGTTGATGATTGGACAAGGGCTTTGGACGCGGGTTTCCCTATGGACATAATATATTTGGACTTCGCAAGGGCCTTCGATAGGGTTCCACATAGACGGCTGCTTGCAAAGCTGGAACATCTCGGCATTCGGGGTGGGGTGCTGTCGTGGATTGAGAGTTTTCTATCGGGGCGTACATTTCGTGTGCGTGTGGGGAAAAGCTTTTCTGGCCCCAGACCAGTGACAAGCGGCGTCCCTCAAGGATCAGTGTTGGGCCCTTTACTTTTCCTCCTATACACGGCTGACTTGCCGGGCCTACTCGAGTCTTCCGTTTCTATGTATGCGGATGACACGAAGATCTATGCTGCTCCGGGTGCAATTATTCAGAGGGATCTCCATACTATTGCCCAATGGTGCGACGAATGGCTGATACCTCTAAATACGAACAAATGTGTGGTCATGCATCTTGGCCGGAATAATCCTCGGATTCCTTACACAGTCGGTGGTGTTTCTCTGTCTGTGAGCTCTACACATTCTGATCTGGGAGTGCTGGTGTCTGACGATTTTTTTTTTTTTTTTGTTCTAGAAGAGGTGAATCTTACATCAGACACCCAGTCTTTCTGGGTAGTGTCGGATTCTTACCGACTAAACACCTCTCCTGCGGTTGGTTCCGGGCATAAGCCTATAAACCTTCCATCATCTTATCTGTTATTTTCTCTTTCGCATTCTTTTATGCTGAGTGTTTGTGTACATCCTTCAATTGGATATCTCTTACTAAGTGTGGAGTTCTATATCTTCATTTTCGCAATTGGTCTCTAGGTCTTTTGCGGTAAATTCTAGCTGTTTTTTCATCTTCAGCGGGGTCATAGTCAACTAACCTTCTAAGGTCGTCATTTGGATGTTCACTAGCTCTTTCATAGGCTTTTGCAGCTTTTCGTTTGATGAATGTAGTAATGGACTCCCATTTTATGTCTTTTTGTATCTGTTCATTCCTAACAAACCAGGGGGCGTCTAATGCCCATCTCAGAAATTTGTTTTCTGTACTTTGTATCCTCTTTATATGGGTTCTCGCTGCATATCCCCATGCTGTTGATCCATAAGTTAGCTGCGGTCTGGCGACTGCTTTTATGATCCTCAATTTCGTGTTTCTGTTCATTTGGCTTCTTCTGCCTATAATCGGATATAGTCTTTTCATTGCTACATTCGTTTTATCCACTGCACACTTAATGTGTTGTTTCCACATAAGTCCCTTGTCTAATATTACTCCTAGATATTTAGCTTCATTCTGCCATTCTATTTCATTATCGTCTATGGATATTTTCGAATCCATCTTCAGTTTTCTCTTTTGAAGGAGTATTGCTTGACTCTTTTCTCCATTGATTTTGATTTTCCATCTGTTACACCATTGACTGATATCGTCTGCAGCTTCTTGAAGTCTTTTGTGAATTATTTTTGTATTTCTGTGCCTAATTGCTATGCCCGTATCGTCCGCGTATAGAGCAAGCAGGCATCTTGGATTTCTTGGTATATCATGTATGTATATGTTATAGAGTAGCGGTCCTAGTATGGATCCTTGGGGAACTCCTGCTTCCAAATATCTGAGTGTGGAATGAACATCACCTATTTTCACACAAAAGTTCCTATCCCTCAAATAATTTCTTATTATTCTGCATAACTTGGGTGAATAACCTGCGGTTTTCATTTTATATGCTAGTCCTTCATGCCATACTCTATCGAAAGCTCTGGTTACATCTAGTAATAATAGTCCTGTGGCTTGTTTATTCTGAAATCCTTCTGTGATATACTCGGTTATTCTTAGGAGCTGTTGTTCAGTTGAATGTTGTTTTCGGAACCCAAATTGTTCACTCGGTATCGTCTGCAGGGCCTCTGTTTCTTCATTAAGTCGTCTGGCTAAGACTCTCTCCACAATTTTTCCTAGGGCTGGGAGCAGGCTTATCGGTCTATAGTTCTGTGGGAACTTTTTGTCTTTACCTGGTTTATTGAAAACAATCACTTCGGCAGATTTCCATCTTTTCGGAAAGTGCTCTGTTCTCATCACGCCATTTGCTATGCTAGTGAGAGCTGCCGTTCCTTTCTTTGACATTTTCTTCAGCATGAGATTTGTAATTTTATCTTTTCCAGGAGCCTTTCTTGTTTTCAAATTATTGATTATCTCTTTGATTTCTGCCGGAGATGTTGGGTGAGGGATTTTGTCATCCGGTGGTGATTCTTTCATTTCTTCTTCATTATCTTCTATTAATTCTTCCAGGTCCTCATCGTCTTCTTCACAATAGTTTATTCTTGACTCCCTTTCTATAGTATCGGCAAGAGCGTTAGCTTTATCGCTTTTTGAATATGCCATTCCATGCATTCCATGCAGTGGTGGAATTTGAGTTTTTTCATTACGTAATTTTTTTTGCATTTTCCATGCAGAGTGGTCTTCTGTGTTGAGTTCACTTATTTTCTTATTCCATCTATTCGTTCTGAGCTCCCTTAGTGCATTTTTAAGTATTTGACTATGTCTGTTTAGTCTGTTTTTATCATTATCTGTTTTATACATCCTGTACTTCTTTCTTAGTCTTCGGTTGACTTTAATCAGTTCTTTCACCTCTTTTGGAGTATCGCCATAGGGATGTTTGGGAGTAGGTTTAGTTTTTCTAACCGTGCTCTCTTCATAGGATTTCATAATCGCACTCTCCAAAGCAATGACTGATTGATCTAGATCATCAGGAGTGTTAATTTGTGGAATACTCGTGATATTTTCTTGGAGTTTATTCTTATATTCGTCCCAATCGGTATGTTCTCGTGTTTGAGTCACTTCATTTCTAGGTCCATGTCCTAAAATGAACTCTATCGGGTTGTGATCAGATGTTCCATCCTCTATCGTTTCAAGAGCAAAATCTTGTTTTATATTTTTCATTATAACTATGTCTAGCACATCAGGGGTTCCATTGCCACTAGGTAAATATGTCGGTATTTCCGGTCCCATGATTATGGCATCTTCCTTTTCGGCATATTCTTTCAATTTCTTGCCATTTGCATTCTCTATTTTAGAATTCCATTGTTGAGATTTACAGTTGAGATCTCCAAGTATTATTCTTGGAAAATGACCCCCTAATAAAATCTTCATCTCTTCCTCTGGCAGATTTATTTGCGGTGGTTTATATACAGAGAATACCTTAATGCTTTCTCTTCTTATCTTTACTGTGATCGATAGTGCCTCTATAGTTGCGTCATTGTTCTCGTGATTTACAACCGCATTCAGGTAATGGTTCACGTCCCTTTTAACGAGAATAGCAACCCCTCCACCTTTTCTTTCATTTCTGTCTCTTCTGTATATTTCGTAGTTTTCAAAGGATATTTTATCTTTAGGAGTTAATTTAGTTTCCTGAAGCGCCATAATATCAGGATGTCTTTCTTCTAACAATTGTTCAATATCTGATTTACGGGCTCTGATTCCGTTAATATTCCAGGAAACTATCTTCAGATTTTCTAGCTGTGATTGCATGTTCATAAATTATTTATTTCCAAATAAGTTTTGAAATTTCTTCTCGAATTCTTTTTCAAATTTCCGCATTATTCTGCTGAATATTTTCTCAGTGAGTTTGTCAAGTTCATCTTTAGGGTCTTCCCTTCTGGTTTCAATTGGTTTTGTGGACGAGTTCTTTGTTTTTTGTACCTGTGGTTTTTCAACAGTAACAACAGTCTCTATTTTTTCAGCGATTTTCTTGGGGGGGGCTTCTTTTTTTGTCGGTGTTTTCTTCTTCGTAAGATTTTTATATGCGCTGCAGCCTTTATAACTGGCGGGATGTCCACTTTGGTTACATAAAACGCATGCCGCGTTCCTTTCACCTTCTTTTTGCGTCAATGCACATTCTTTTGTGCAATGTGCCCCTAAACATTTTACGCATCTCCACGGAAATGTGCACTTATTTTGTGCATGTCCATATCTCTGGCAGCGATGGCACTGTCCTGGGCCTTCAGGCTTCTTTTTTGGTTCAATTTCTATACAGAGGCTATATAGTTTTTTCACTTGAAATATTTCCTTGTGTTGAGTTTTCACAAGGTAGAGAGGCATTGCCTTTTTCGTTTTGTTCGACGTCATTCTCGTTACTTCAGCATCTTTGATGCCTTGTAGACCTAGATCATTTTTAATCACGTCAATATCCGCGTCAAGTGGCAAGTACCTTATGACGGCGTATACTCTCTTTGTCTGACGATCTTGGTTGGTCCGATCATATACACTCCATCTGTACCAAGGCATCGAGGACCTGCTATCTTTTAGAGAGGGTGTTCCGTGGGTGCAGTGTTAATACCTCCCGGAACTTATTAACAACTTTCGTGCGGCCGATACTTGAATTCGCGGGTCCAGTTTGGGATGCGCGACTGGCTGGTGACATGGGGGCGCTTGAGGCCATTCAGAGACGGGTAACAAGAATGCCTTATGGTCATGTACGACCCAGTTATGATGTGCGGCTGCGAAACTTGAACATTACAACTTTTCAGGACCGCCGTACGCGTGGTGACCTCATTATAACTTTCAGAGCCCTGAGAGGACTCTTCGGTGTTGACCTCTCTTCGTTATTCGTGCTCAACAGTGACCGGCGTCTCCGTGGTCATCAGTACAAACTATACAAGGAAAAGTTCCGTACTTCTCCGCGACAAAACTTTTTGTCCAACCGAGTTTTTGACTTCTGGAACGGTTTACCGGAGCGTGTGGTGAATAGTGGTAGTGTCAATACTTTTAAGAACAATTTAGACTCTTTTGGACTGTCACCTTAAACTGTGATTTAGTTTTGTCTTGTTTCTTCTTTTTTTTTAGTGCATGATAATTTCAGTTGTTTACCGCGGTCTGACTGTTTAGAATTTAGATTATTTTTTTGAGCCCTATAGGTATTATCCTCAGGCTCTTGTCAATTTCTAATAATAATAATAATAATATTTTTCATCCCAATTAATTGCATTGGTTCACGATGATAATATGAGAACGAGACTATGTATATTGATTAGTTAAATTGACATCGTGAAAGCACAAAAAATCTTGAGTGGAAAAGTATCACTGTATCACTCAATGAAAAAAATTCTAAATCGAACCAGATGGCCTTCTCGTTTCATCGATAAGAAGTTTTATAACTGTAGCGGTCTTCTCACTACAGCAGAGTTTAAACACCCTTATACAGAGTGTATTTTAGACTGAGGCTTTTCTTTTGCCAGATGGTATAACTCTTCAAAATAAGTCATTTTACCAAGATACCTAGAAGCATTTCGACAAAATAACAGGAAGGTGGACGTTTTGATACCTAATTGTTACTTTCGTTCGAGTATACGGAAAGTTGACGGAATTGGAGGGTAGTTTGATTCACTCTCTTCCATTCACGAGAAAGTAGATAAATTATGAGAAATGAAAATAATAAATACTGTATCCATTCAACGACACATAAACTGAATTTCTTGGTGCTGGTTTTTTTTTATTTTGATTTAACTTTGATGTTCACAATCCAGTAGATATTCCAATCTTTAGGACACTCAATCTTGAACGAAAATAACTATTTTATTGTATTGACGAAAGAATTGAAAAGCTCTAATCGAATTTTCTAGTTATTCAACTATTGAATGTTTTTTATTCATTTCCCTGGCAACGATTGCCTACGCTTTTGATTTTGATGAAGAAATTTTATTTACCCATTATTTTCGAATTTTGTTCAAATATGTCGTACTTTGAGAAGCAATATTATTCCTCCGAAAAAAATACATCGTAATTTAAGTTTTTGTGTATTAAGTCAATTTTGAAATATTTCGAAAATGATACTGAAAACATGGTGTGGATGTAGTTCGGTGATAATTCTCAGTTGACGTTGGACCATTCGGTCTGGTAGGGTGAACAGTATCGGAGACCTAGTTCGTATTCACATTTCATTTGTCATTATTTATAATGGCAAATGATTTATGTCTTATTATTTTCAACTATATAGGTAGCTGCCTTCTCAGCTGATGATTTTATATCATCATTTTCTTCGTTCATCTTTTTAGGTTTTGATAACCTACTAACTGCGAACGTCTCCGCGCTTCCCAGGTGAATTGGGTAAGCGTTCTCTAACGTTGAAATTCACAATCTGGTGTTGCAATTTGGAAGAAAGTTTCCTTTATTGTTCATTCAATCACCGAGGGGGGGTCTTTTCTGAAGGTGGATAGATGTCGCTCATTAATAGTCATCCGATATAATGCACGACAGATATCCATATCTTGACGAAAAGATTTTCCATCCAGCGTCGACTTTGGGATATTCCACCCTGATGAGTCCTAAATAGGACGAAACTGCAGTCGGTGCGATTCTCAGTTGACGTTGGACCATTCGGTCTGGTAGGGTGAACAGTATCGGAGACCTAGTTCGTATTCACATTTCATTTGTCATTATTTATAATGGCAAATGATTTGTGTCTTATTATTTTCAACTATATAGGTAGCTGCCTTCTCAGCTGATGATTTTATATCATCATTTTCTTCATTAAAAATAAAGTCCAAGAAAATATCACGAATATTCCACAAATTAACACTCCTGATAGCATTGGAGAGTGCGATTATGACATCATATGAGGAGAACATGGCTAGAAAAACTAAACCTACTCCCAAACATCCATATGGCGATACTCCAAAAGAGGTGAAAGAACTGATTGAAGTCAACCGAAGACAAGAGAGAACTACAGGATGTATAATGTATAAAAAAGATAATGATAAAATCAGACTGAATAGACACGGTCAAATACTTGAAGACGCACTAAGAGAGCTCAAAACGAATAGATGGAATAAGAGAATCAATGAACTCAACGCAGTAGACCACTCTGCATGGAAAATGCAAACAAATTTACGCAATGAAAAAACGCAAATTCCACTGCATAAAATGGCTTATTCACAAAGCGATAAATCTAACCATTCTAACCTTCTTGCCGATACTATAGAAAGAGAGTCAAGAATAAATCATTGTGAAGAAGACGATAAGAACCTAGAAGAATTAATTGAAGATAATGAAGAAGAAATGAAAGAAGCACCACCGGATGGCAAAATACCTCACCCAATATCTCCGGTCGAAATCCAGAGATAATCAACAATTTGTGAACAAGAAAGGCTTCTGGAAAAGATAAAATCACAAATCTCATGCTGAAAAAATGTCAAAGAAAGGAACGGCAGCTCCCACTAGCATAAGCAAATGGAGTGATGAGAACTGAGCACTTT